>OY856415.1:59306334-61706334 GCA_963693085.1 Alisma plantago-aquatica
ATATACACTAGTTCTTGGAGAGAATCAACAAGGCTTTTGCAACTGGTGACATTGCATTTAAGGCGGCATCATCCCCAAAGGTACTTCCACCACTTACATGTGCTAAAGAGATGAGCACAATCATCCTCTCCATCACCAAAAAGGAAACAAGAAACTTCAATGTCCGATTTCCATTTCTTTACTTTCATTAAGGTATGCAGGTAGTTCTTATAAGCACGAAATGGTACGAGACTCCATCTAGGGTGGTAGCAGAGGCCCCAAAGGGTTTCAATCCAATTATCTTTGGGCATACTCTTTCTGCATGCTAGCCAGAGATTGTCATTAGATAAACTAGGTTTCCATTTAGGCCAAACCTCATTCATCCTTCGCCAGGAAGTAGAGAACCCCCATCTATGCTTTAGTTCATGACTTAAGCTTTGTTTGTATCTATCCTTCATCCACGTAACCCATATAGAGTATCTATACATCAGCTTCTGTATCCTCTAGAAAGTGAAGAAGTCAGCAAGATCATGTAACGAATGTGTACCCAATCCACCTTCATCATGAGGATATGAAATTCTCTCCCAGGAATCGGGATGTGTAGCACTACCCCAAACAAAGTTGGATAGCATGATCTCCATTCTGGAGAGAGAAGAAGAATGTATTTCCCCCATAGTAAGCCAGTATCAAATCAGTCCCATAACAACACTCTACAGTAAAACAAGTCTGCCATCCATTGACATTTTCAAGCCAGGCCATTTGTTTATTAGATATTTGAGCTTATCAAGACACTCATGAAAGTGTTTCCTTCGGAGATTGCCACCAGCTAGGGGAAACCCCAAATATTTAGTAGGCCAAACACCTTTCTGGAGACCAATGGATCCAAGAAGGGTAGAAGAATCCTGACATGACTTAGAGAAGAAGGCTTGGGATTTGGACTCATTCAATTTCATTCCAGATAAATCACCAAAGGTAGTGATGAGTTCTTGGACATGTTTCAGGGTTTTGGAACGTCCCTAAACAAACAAAAGGATGTCATCAACAAATAGTAAATGGGACATTACTTTGCACTTCCTAATTGTATACAATTTGATTTTCTTTTCCTTGACAGCTACTTCCATGAGTTTTGAGAAATCCTCCATGGCAATGGTGAATAGCAGTGGTGACAAGGGATCGCCTTGTCTGAGGCTATTTGAGTTTTCAACGTGGCCAACCGAGCTACCATTTAGAAGAAGGGAAAAAGATGCAGTGACAACACACTCCTTGACCATGCAAATCTAGTTATCACTGAAGCCCAATCCCTACAGACATTTCTAGAGGTATGACCACTTTACCGAGTCATAAGCTTTTGTTATGTCCAACATTAAGCAAGCAGATGAAGTGCTTCTACTGACATTAAAATTTAATGTGAACTCAGCCACTAGAAGGGAGCAATCTTCAATCTTCCTGCCTTGCACGAATGCACCTTGATTGGGTGAGATGAGCTTGGAAAGTATACCGGCTAGCCTGCAAGTTAATATCTTAGTGATGATTTTGTATAAGACATTACAACACGATATAGGTCTGAAGTCAGACGGAGTTGATACAATGTCCTTTTTGGGGATTAGAGCAAGGAAGACATGGTTTATATGTCAAACCATCTTCCCTCCATTGAAGAACCATCTAATAGCCTGAGTCAAGAGACCCTTAATGAGATCCCAATTCTTTCTATAGAATAAACCGTTGAATCCATCCGGACCTGGGCTTTTGTCAGGACCAATATTCCAGACAACCTCTTTGATTTCTTTCTCTTCAGGGCTTCGATAGAGTTCCTCATTTTCTTCATTGCTAACCAGCTTTTCCCACTTGATGTCATTGTGTTTCATCACCTGTTGTTTAGTTATATAGATTTTGAAAAAAGTACAACATATGTTCAACAATATCCTCTTCACTGTCAATGTAATTACCTTCCTCATCATAGAGCTCGGTAATGGTGTTCACATCATCTCTTTTTTTCACAATAGAGTGGTAGTGTTTAGTGTTCCTATCACCACTCTCTATCTATTTGGATCTACTTATTTGCCAGTAAAACATTTCCTCGGCTTTGTCTAGTGATTTGATTCTCTCCATTATAACAGCTTCAACATCTATCAACTCATCATCTAAGGGATTCCTTCTAAGTGCTTTGGTGATATCATCTAGTTCTCTTCCCCCCACAATAGTTGTTAAGGTTAACATAGTTCTTCGACCAAGTTTTCAAGGCAGCCTTCACGTTCTTGAGCTTCTGGTTAAATTGAAACAATGGATTTCCATAAACATCCTTCATCCAAGCCTCCTCCAGTACTTCCTTAAACCCTAGCCACTCCTGCCAGAAGTTGAGGAAGCGGAAGGGCTTGTTCTTCCTGGTGACCTCTCTTAGATTTACCTACAGGGCAGCATGGTCTGAGAAACATGAAGTGAGAAGTTTAGTTTTTTAACCTAGAAACCAAACCAACCAGTCATCATTTACCAGAGCAAGATCCAATTGACAAGTAATTCACTTAGCTTTCTTCGAGTTATTATTCCAGGTAAAGGATTCTCTACCCACCACTAGAATTTTAGTAAGATCAACTTTGTCAATTGCAGTATTGAAGGCACTTAGGATATCATTCAAGACTCCACGCCCTCCTGCCTTCTCCTCTCGCTTTCGAATGTTGTTGAAATCACCAAATACCAGCCATGGGGTATGGATGGTGTTGGATAGCTTCTCCAGTTTGCTCCATAGTTACATGCATTAGTACATGATATTATGTGCATAAATAATAGAGATCGTGATCAAGAGAACACCTTTATTCAAACATCTTGTAGTAATTTGTTGATCGTCCATGTCCATAAGATCAACATCCCAAGACAATGGGTTCCATCCAAAACAAACTCTGCCATTATCATTATGGTTGTGGTTAGATAATCACTTCCATCCATATGGATACATCCTACTCACCAGGTGTGAGCAGTCTTTCTAAATTTTGGTTTTAACTAAATCAGCAATAGACGCATGAATGGATCTGATGACATTTCTCGCCTCCTTTCTTTTACGTGGCTTGCATGAGCCATGAACATTGGACATGAAGAAGGTCATTAATGAACTTTACCAGAGGACCGAGTCTTTCCTGGCTCGGGCACACTAAATTTCCCACTTCCTTTAGAAGTGCTCTTGTCATTACCAGGACTCTTCTCCTTCGGAGGATTCGGTTCCTTTGAGGGACTCTTCTCCTTAGATGTGTTATTATCCTTATTACTCGTGTCGACCTGACTCATCATGTCAACACCTTCATCTACCTCATCATCAGAAAGGGTTTCAAACCTATTGCTGGTGGAGGTTTTCTCAAGTTGTATCTTAGGGATGACCTTCTCTTTAACCTCGTGAGGACCTTTCCTATTAACTTCTTTCCAGTTGTTCATCTTTGTGGCTTCACTTTTCTTTGCAGCCTGCCTCTCCTCTTCATGAAGTGGGTAGTCAGATTCATCATGGCCAAATACCTTACATTCTTGGCAACACTTTGGGATGTGCAGGTATTGAATCTCCATAGGGATAGGATCTTTTTTTGGAAAATTCACCCAGATCTCAGTTGGGGGTTCCTCGTTGGCCTCAATCTCCACCAGAGCTTTGGCTTCACACAAGGACTCATGTTGGATGGATCGAAGATAGACTCTTAGTAGTTTACTTACACCAGAAGCAACAATACCAACCGCCTTCTCGGACCAGTTTCTCCCCATAGAGGGTATTTTAATCCATATAGGAATCAAACTGAACATCTCCTTCTTAAGATCGTCCCCCATATGGTGCTCCTTAGATATGACCACATGATCATCAAACCACCTAGGACCCATGTTGATCACTGTTGTTTTATCCTCTTCATTATTGAATCGGACCAAGAAAAACTTATCAGGTTTTGAATAAAGATCAAAGCCCCCCCTTCGGTTTCCATACCCTCTTGATCCATGCGATGAAGTGGTAGTAGTATGGTTTCTTGCCCATGACATAGACTGATAGTGTATGCTCCCAGGTTTTTCCATGGCTGCAAAGGTCTCATCGTCAATCGTCACAAAATGTTTGTTGTCTTCAATAATAGGAGGAGTGAACATTTTCTTTGGCTTGAACTGATCGGTTCCATTGAAAACCTTAGACCAGGGTGTCTTTGGAACAGATTCCGTCATGGTTTCTCACCTCTCAGATTGCTTGGTAAGGGAAAGGGTGGCTCCCCCACTGTCGTAGGATGGAAGATCGCCTTAGGGAACTACCAGAATCACCATCGCTCTCTCTCTCTCTCTCTCTCTCTCTATATATATATATATATATATATATATATATATATATATATATATATATATATATATATATATATATAATACACTCGAGTGTATGAGAGACCAAATACACTCAAGTTGTTTTCTATCATGAAACATTTATTTTCAAAATGTAAACCATTGATCTTATTGAATTTCATATGAACATTCTATATATAAAATTTGAGCTCATTTGGACACTTATAGGTCATGCATCTAAAGGTGATAAAAATTATATAATTCAAATTAATTTTGTGCGTCAGTTTTGTTGGTCATGAAAGAGTGACTTAGAAAATTCCAAATGAGCTCAAATTTTACATGTAGCCTATATTTGTTATAGCAATGAATATCAACAATTTATATTTGTCAAAACATTTTCTAGATATGGAAACACCACTTGAGTGAACGGTGCGGTCTGTGCACTCAAGTGTATTCTAGCCTGACTCAGTCTCTCTCTTTATATATATATATATATATATATATATATATAGAGAGAGAGAGAGAGAGAGAGAGTGATAGAGAGAGAGAGATCAAGTATGGAGTCAATCAAATACTTGCAAAATTGGGGAAGAGAAGTGGATTGAATGCCATATATATCAACATCATTAATAGTCACATTTGTTCGAATAATGTATCATATCCTATTTTTAGGTATAATAATATGAGCTTTCAACATTTGTAAAGTCCAATTCGATATGGATCTAGTCCAAGATATTTTTTAAATTTATCTTATCCTCCTGCCTATTTTGTTTGGCAATCTTCTTGTTATCCTTTTCAATTGTTCATCCATGTCCTCTAGTCCTATATTTTGTAGTTTGGTCTTATATATTATTTTGGTATATCCTTAACTATCACTATGGGAGTACTATAAATAAACCAAGTCATATGATACAGAGCACCAATTGCATTAACATTGTGGGTCAAAAAGGAGAAACCAAAAAGATAGATAAAAAGAAGTGAGAATGAGAGTGGGTTATGAAATTTGGTTTTGGATAGGACATTGTGAGAGTGTGACAATCCTTAAAACATCTTAAAGTTTTCTAAAGATAATTTCTGGTCTTCTTTTCCTAGTTTGTACTTTCTTCTGATGTTTATTGGCTCTGTAAAATGAGGTTGTGATTGATTTGTTATGCATGTTTGGGCTGTATCTCACATAATGGTTTTTGTGACTTGATGTTTCTAGAAAATTACACCAAAATATATTATATATATGTTCATGAAAGATATATAGAAAGCATCTTAGGTACATAAAGGCATGATTATATTGAGAGCTACTTTTGGGGGCCACTAATAGAAAATTTAGATGGAAAAGTTATTACGGTTAATGTAATTCTAGTGATAGGGATATAAGTTTGGCATTGTCATTTCATTATATATCCTACCAAGATTCATGATGGATCTGGATGTGTCTCTGGTCTCAAGAAAAATCTAATGTTCAAGAGGGGTGCTTGTATCCACTGGTTGTAAAGTATCATCTTTAGGTGAAGTCATGTGTGTCACTTATTAGGGGCAAGTGATCGTGAAGATTACTTGGTCCAATAGAGCATATTGATTAGTTCAAGTTTTTCTTCCAAAAAAGGGAGTAAATGATGGGAGATCAATCGACATAGGTGGCATAAACAAATTAATGGCGCGAGAGGTGGTTGTTACGAACCTGCATAAAGCTACATGTATTCAACTCTCATGAATAGTCAAGTGTGAGACTAATAATTTCAGCATGTACACAAGTGAAGTTGTCCACTATTGGAAAGGAGAAAGACATGATAGGACCAACTATGCGGTACCATTGAATGGGCACAACTAGGAAAAGGTACAAACCTATGATATGGAAGGAAGGATGTGGTTCTTTCAACTGTAGGTGGAGGTAGTACAATTTATTAAACTATACAAGTTGAGGAGCTCACACATAGAAGGTTCGAGTAGCAAAGACAAAAAACATACTCTATATAGACGTAAAGTGGTAGAACACTTTCAGGAAAGAAAGTATTTTTTGAGGACAAAAGCATAGAGGAACAACAAGAATAAAATTTATTGTAGGAACACATACACTACAATGGAGAATACTCAAGGTGAAGATGTTTAGGATAATATATCCCAACTTATTATTTAGGATAATAAATATAATCTTGAAATATTAGGAAAGTTCAAATTAATATTCTTAAAATCCAAGATATTGTTAAGCTTATCTCCTCACTCTTATTTAGTTTGGTATTATCTTTTCAACATCTGTTGAAATTTGTATCCTCTTGTCATATCTTACATATTTATCCTCACATATTGTGATACCCTTATCTAATACTATGTGAGTACTATAAATATGACATTGAACCATACGATACTGTCTACTAACATGCACTGATATTGTGGGAAAAAAATGTAAAAAGACAGTAAAAAATAAAAGAGAATGAGAGTGAGTTACCAAATTATATTGTGTGCTCGTAATTGTGAGGGAGCAACATATTTGTAGCTTTTTGGATTTAACATGATAAATTTTTGGTCTTCTTTGTCATTCCATTATCTTGTTAGTTATCTTCTTGTTGGTTATCGAATCTAATGACGGGGAGCGTTATTGTTAAGTTGTAATCATCTAACAAATTTCTTGATTATGATGTTCATGCAAATTTACATCAGTAAGGATCTTGATCATCTTTTTATTTTTTAAATATTGCCACATGGATTTTGCTTTTACATTGACATTAGCATGTGATACAAGGACTGGGTAAGGGCACAAGGTATGTTGAAAGTGGGTTAGATCATTCGATATGGAACTGTGACTCATGATGTGTTAGTCTTCATGAGACAGGGAACATAGTTTTCTTTGGCTTAAATGTCCCTCAAAGACCACCTTCTTTAGGAAGTGGTTAAAAGGCTTACGATTCATATAATGGATAAAGAAACGTAAGATATGCTTATATAAAAGAATGGCATTAGGCGTTCTTTCCTTGTTTCTACTTCTTATTTATTATGATGTTTCTAGACAAGAAACTTTTATATACTCTTAAATTGTGCTTACATGCCCTTTATTAGAATACTTAATAATTTAGCATTAATGTACTGTGGTTATCAAATTTTTAGTTGCCAAATGAAGATATGCTTCACTCTAGACTCTAAACTTTGAAATGAATCACATATGGCTCTTCTTGATATAGAAATGGGTACATATCTCTTTTCTCCATATTTAATTATCTTTTTATCTCTTTAATTTTTTATTTCCTTTTCCAGATTTATTGCTTGTGTGAAACTATGTGCCATTCTAGGGATAGACGCCCTAGTTCACTCACATTTGGCTATGTAACCATTAGGAGTGTGGTCTTAGGGTGATAAATAGTTCCACAAAAAATAGACACTTTCTATGGAATACACACATCCTTTTTATGTATGGATGTACATATGTACCATTATTCTAGATATTCTCACCAAACATTTACCATACATAAATAGAGTGTCAAGACTCACATTCTAGTCATAACAAGTGGGGTCAAAGGACCCATTTAAACAAAATAGCTCAATGTCCACCAAGATTCATAATATTTCAAATAGATAAATATGGACGATCAACTTTGGATATTCAAAAAGGGATAATAATCAAGTAAATGCCTCAATATAGGAATTCAGATCACAATCAAGATAATGCCCTTAGAATGGGGATTGCACATACCTGTTCTTCACGAGTACCGGTCAACTCAACTGATATGCTTGTTCCCTGAAGTCAAGTGTTCATCCTAGGAACACATAATGTACGTTAGTCAAACAAAATATAACACATATTGAAATTCCTATTATAGATTTTGATATTGTTACTATCATAATCCTAATCACCTAATGATATATTAAGGTTCTAAATCTTATTTAGTGAATATATGATCCATTAGATACACGTTTTAGTTTTGATATCCATCTTTAAGTACATAAATCTAGGCATGTCTATGTTTCATATATGTGTGGGTAATTCATTACTCCAATTTAGGTCTTTTAATCTCCTCCTCATCTAATATTATTACACCTTCACTTAACCCAATAAGGGTAAAATCAATATCCCATAAGTATGAATATGTTTACGAGGTCCTTTTCATTTGTAATTTCCATAAAATATGTATCTATATATGCTTGCAAGGTTTGTTATGAAAAAAATGACATTAGTGTACAAGTTTTTCTTATAGGAGCTATTGAAATCATTAATTTGCTTTTTAGTTGTTGAACTTTAAAGATGTCAAACTTATATATACTTATTAATGCATATGTATGACTATATATATTTCAATCAATGATTAGGAGTGTTAAGTAACTCTACCATAAATTATAACATTATAAATTTGTAATATTATGATTTGAATCCTTTTTTTTTGGTCAGTCAAAAAATCTGTTACTAGATAACCAAAACTTTGGGTACATGAGTGCCCCGAGAAAGAAACCAAGATCCTTTATTGTCCCCACGCAGGGGAACAAGACAGGGATCAGAACCAAAAAACTCCAAACTAAGAGATGAACAGGAGGACGACAGATCAGTCTAGGAATTACAGATTAAGAAAGGAGAGAAAGGGAATCATACAGAACCAATAAAGCATACCCACAAAGACGACTGTAGAAGCACTAGCTCAACTATCACATCTAAAACACAAAGACATCCCTAATCTCGCCTCCCGATTAAGACCCGGCTGGATTACTAAAAGAAACCAACAAGAAGAAGGCAAGACTGCCACTCCTACCTTCTTCCCTGAAGAGAAGAAATCACTGCCACTGATTCTCGTCTTCATCTGAGCAGGCCAAGAACCAAGTGACCAAGATCAAACTGTAGAATACTAATAGGAGCCTTCTTAGATATCTGCAGCTGAATAAGCTTCCATCCATGAAGCAGCAGTCAGCTCACCCACAAATACACTTACACAGACAGAAACAGTCATCCAAATATATCCAAGGATCTTCCACCTAGAAGTATTTGCGAGAGATCAAATTGGTACATGCTATGGACCTCCCAAGCAGTTGATAGCTAATCAGCAAGGATGAGACTCCTCGCTTCCAGCTTTCTTATGCTTTTTCTTCTTTAACCAGAGGATGGAAAGACACATCCATCCTTAACCCGGTGCCTTTATATGCAAAGAGCATATCGTCGAACACCTATAGGGTGCTCCAACTCAAAGCCGCAGGGAGCAGCCTTGATTGATCAGCAGTAGCAGCTGGTCGAAGACAGGAACCAGCCACGCCCGATGGGCCCTAGAAGACCATCCACCCGCGAGAAAACAGAGCCACCCGCAGGTCAGGAACCTCTGTCGTAGACGCCGGTGAGCAGCAGGAACCTGCCACCAAATTCGGAGCACACACGTCGTGGAAGGCAACATCAGGAGAGCGAGCTGGAGCAGTAGAGACCTGCCGCCCCCCTTGACCTACCCGTGCAACACTGAGAGGCCATGGGACATCTGCTGGATCGGCAGGGGAGGTCGAGCTTCCCTATGGATCCGTCGACACAGAGAAACCGGTGGGACCACCGGGAGCGCGGGCTCAAGGCAGTGCTGTCAAGAGAACTGGGACAAGCCCAAGTTCCACCTGTTTTCGAAGCCGCCAAGGAGGTCGATGTCGAAGGGCCTTCACCTAATTGGTAACCCAGATCTCAAACAAGAGGTGCGAAGGAGGCGCGAGAGAGAGGGCAACCTCTATCATCAGCCATGACGCAGAGCAGCAAGCGGGAAGCTGTCAGGACAGGTGGGAACACTCTTCCATTGACCACTCTTGGGCAAGATAGATGTCGACCGAAATGACTATGTGAACCTCGGTCCCGACCTCACTCCACGCTGCGCTCCACAACTCCAACCCATACTTCTGAAGAGAGACCCAATGAATCAGACATCCTGCAACTCCACCTCTAGAACTCACGCCACCCTCACCAAGAAACAACCGAGGACAAAGGAAAGCCAGTGGGAGGAAAGCGCCTGGGGCGCTCCCTCCCCCCAGCGGCGCCGCCGGAAGGAACTAGAGAGAAGGGGGAGCTAACCATAGAGAGAGAAGTGGAAGTCTATTTGAATCCTTTGGCATGTTAAACATGTATTAGTTTCATAAAGACAACATTTAGAATACAAGATTAGTTACTAACCTGTTACCGATATTAATGCAATCAATGACAACTTCCATGGATATTTGTGATCCATCTACAATATAGTTCCCTAGGCACAACTTGGTCTCCTCCTACATGTCCCTTAGAACTTTGGTGAAAGTTCTATATCTGGTTACAAGTTGTCTCCATGGAGTTTGGCTGCTACTTCATCACCTGACTTCCATGATTCAATAACAGGTCGCTTCCACAATCATGTTGGTAATGGTGGAGGAGAAATGAGGGGACAAGGAGGAGATGTGCGTTCTCCAAGTCTAAGAGTTGGGGCGGAAGGTTGCAAGTCTGCTAGTCTAAGAGGCACTAGTCTCAGTAACTCAGACTCAAGTCATTGGGGAAGAAGATGGAGAGGTAGCCATGAGGATGGTTCTTCGCCATTAGGATGCACTGTTGTCAGTGTAGTAGTCAATGTACATAAAGGGTTAAGGGAAGCAAGTTGTAATGGTAATATGTGGGAAAAGAGGAGGCAATATGTAGTTTGCTGGAGAGAAGATGAGACTTCAATGGGCATGGAAGATGGTGTTGATCACTATTGGGAACAAGGTCTACACTGTAATGTCAATTGTAGGTGGTAGCGATGCCCCTGTGGACCTGGTGGCAGATGCAGAGTGTGATATGGAAAGGGAAAGTGGATAAGGCCAACATGTTGATGTTGAAGAGGTGGTAAATAGGCTTCACAGATCTAGTGGAGGTATGCGTCAGAGATGAAGGCTTCTGAAGTCGAGTAGGTGATGGAAGAGGTCAGTCTACGAGCCCACAACTACTACAATCATTGCATCAATTCCTCCCTCTTAGTCGATGGGTGCAAGGCCATGGAATAAGAAGCGCATATAGGGCATGCTTATAGAGGTAGAGGTGACATGTTGACATAGAAGAAGACATCGTCGACATTCTAGGTACTAGTAGGTCCTCTGTTGACTATTACTAATGGTAGCACAATCTCCTAGCTATCATGGTCATTGGGTTCAAGTGCAGAAGAAGATGAGGTGCCAAATGCTGCTGGAGAATATAGGCCTGGTGATAGAGGTGCATGACCCAAGTGGTGGAGATATTAGATGGTTATGTCTACCACAGGTGCCTCTATTGATAGTCACACTGCCAAGCGACATTTCTGCACTTTCATGTCACATCTGTAGCGTCGACTAGTATTTTTTACTATGAGGGGAGAGAAGAGGGATGAGTGGAAGGGAGAGGAGGATAAGAAGGGAGGATGAAGTACCCCATTTAGAAGATAGAGTGGAAGTATAGTGTGTGATTCCTATGATCAACATGAGGAAAAATAAGGCCAGGTTACACGATCTTGGAGTTCACAAAACCAATCTCTATGCAAACATGCTAAGAAGGAGATGTTACATGAGATGGAGGAAATGATTAAATGAATAGACTTAGGAGAAAGGGATAAGTGAATGGTTACAATGCACAAAAAGTGTTTATAATTTGTATTAATTAATCAAATGGAAAATGAGAAATAAGTAAAACAAAATTCAAGAAATAGGTAGACTGGGGATAGGATCGGCTATATAAAATACAAATTTGACATTTTGGGATTTTTTTTTAATATATTAGATATGTTAGTGGCATTATGATAACTCCATGTGTAAATTAATCTATTAAACATGAACAAAGTGTTTGGAAAAATATCTAGGTTCTAGTATGTTACTCAATTGTATTGGAGTTTCTTTCCAAAATTGGACATTTTTCTAGCAAAATGATATATGAGTATTGATTTTACTACACTTTTGTTAGGTAGTTCTAGAAAGATATTCTTTCTACTAGTATATTCCTCACATATTTTCTTTCATTCCTTTGTAAAAATGCACTCTCACGAAGGGAAAAAGTGAGCATGTTGTTGAAGATAAGATAAAAGAACCTATTTGAATCTCGTCATAATCACATGCTTGACAAAATAGCTAGACAGGGGGCATTAACTATCACTCACAAAAGATTGGTGGGACAAGCTTGCACCCCTTGTTAAAGATTCTACATTTCCCCCAGCTTAAGGAAGTTTGGGATGTGTTAGTCACAGTGTGGCAGGTAATCTATAAAGACCAACCAAGGATGAGATTTTGATTTCCAACCAAACAGGACAACCACCTCTCTCTCTATATGATTGAATTTGTAAGAAGAGAAGAATATGTGATGGATTCAATAATCGTGGATTGGTGATTGACATAAAACTCAAAGATATGTTGGAGTTAGGTTCATACATACTAGCATACACACATGCTTAAGGAATTTGGTAAATGCTCAGGTATGAAGATTAATGACTCCAAGTTTAGTGTGTACTTATCGAAGTCCGTTTGTGAAAAAGAGGAGATTTCCAGTCTCTAAGGTGTTCATCTGGGATTGCTACCAATTAAGTATTTAGGTTATCCCCTTGCGAGGGTAACCTAATGAGAGTACACTTCCACACGTCTGGACAAGCTAAAAGATATGATAAGAAGATAGCCGGGAAACAAACTCTTGATGGCAGGTCGTCTCTTACTGAGCAAGACCTGTGTTATGGATTTGATCTGTTGTTAGATGGCTCAAGGCGAAATCACTCATTTGACTTTAAGAAGTATGGAGATTATGATGAGATACTTTATATGGGGGAGTTCTACACACCATGCTAGTTGGAACAAACTCTCATACCCATATGAGGAGGGAGGGTTGGGCTTCAATCATTGTCTGATCTTGCTAATTTCTTTACTATCAAACGTATCAAGAGATTAGTAAGAGATGACTCTATTTGGGCCAATTAGATGCTGATATGGTATTGTTCTAATCTATAGGAGAAGCCATCACACAACTGGGAGTACTCTACTTAGTGGAGAAGGATTAATGATGTTTGGGACATGTTTCATCCGAATGATACTAATGAAGCCTCATGGGACAAATACAAATAGAAGGAACCTGCTCATAGGCCCACATAATACCTCTGGATCAACTATCATAATTTGAGATGGAGTCTCATTGCCTTCAGAGCATACAAGGACTACCTGGCCACCTTGGTCTGAATTAACACTTGGTACCTTACCACAAGTAGCTCATGTTACTTGTGTAATGAAGCTGATGAAGATGTTGCTCACTTGTTTGGGGGTTGTAAAACCTGGAGATACCTATGCGGAAGGTGCAAGTTGAATATGAAGATGAACCAATCATTGGATCTTAGGCAAGTGCTGGAGAGAGCAAATATCTTGAACAAAGATGATAAGGTTCTTGCAATATGATGTGTAACAACATGCACACATTATATCTTGTAAGAAAGAAACAAGAGGAAATATGGCAGTCAGACGTTGGATGTACTTGTTTTATTTGAAAATATTTCTCATGAAATCTGATTATAGTACCAATGTCATAAGACCAATCTAGGATTAGTCAGTAGTACTAGATTAAGGGATTGGGATTTATTGTAAATCTCCTAATTGTTGGAGATATTCTTTAGAGAGTTCTATGATGTGTAAAACTCTACCTTTGTCCCCTTTGGGGTCGGAAATATATTTACCAACTTCCCGATTGTGTGCATATATAGCCAACAAGGAGTGGGTCAAGTGGTCAACCACGCCATATTCTAATAAATAAACTCAGATTCGAATCACTATTTTCATCTTGATTTACCATCCTCCTAGTGTTTACCCTGTGAGAACCCGTTACACTAAATGAGATTACTCAAAATAGAAAACACAATCGAACACTATTTAATCACATTTCCAAAAAAGAGGGTAAATTAAAACCCATTCAACATAACCAATGTGATATGAAATATTACACAAGATCCCAAAAACTTTCTTGTATTCATATTATGCCAAGAATCACTTACAATTGTTCCATGGCCTCAACCACCACATATACACTTTACATAGGAAATATTTCCACATTTATCACATAGAACAAGCATATAACATGCTACCAAAAACCTAATTCGGTTGAAACACCATTTACAAACTTTCCTGCCCAGGCCTGAGAGTACAAGGACGACTCTAGGAAACACTAGAGAACTAGCAAACTTCTTAAAGGTCCAACACCGAAGCTCCTCATTGATGCCATGGGTCTGCTGTCACTATTGCTGATCACCTAAAAATGTGTGGTGACCCACAGAGTGAGGCCCATATCCCAGCAAGAGATATAACCTCCAACAATTCTTATTGATTACAACAATATAAGTAATTAAATAGTTTAAGCCAAATGAGTATGTCAAACAAATAGACATAGAAAAAAAATCAACAAGATACATAATTTGAGAAGATAACAACTATCTTCATTAATTAGACCATTCTCATAACCCTGTTAATAGTACAAGGATTCTAATAACATGAGCATCTCTAACATCATGAATAAACTCTGAATACATAAGCAAAGGTGATAGAATTGGCATGTCTATCAGATTAAGCATATCTACATCAAAATAGAACTAAAAATATAAGTACTTTTATCTACATAAGCATGATTGACAGTTTAAACATCTCTAGTTATAGAGGCATAGATAGAAATTACAACATCTCTAAATACAAAGAAATAACTATCACTTTACTCCAAGTAATAGAGGCATAAATATCCATTTAACATCTCCAACTAAGAGAAGCATAGCTATTTGTTTAACATCTATAACTAAGATAGGCATAGCTAGCAATGTAAGCATGATCACCAATATTTGATAACTGATATCATGATCATGGCCAACAATGGTAGTATATCTATTCAGCATAAGCATACCTGACATTATAGACCAATCTAGTAGCATAAACATGTTTACAGCATGTACATATCTACATTATGATTGTATCAACAATATAATTAAATCTACTATCCATTATTACACTATACATCATCTCTATGTAAAGAGAGAAATGAAGGGTTATCATCTAATGTGAAGCATTGTGTATAACCCTAAACAGATATGCTACACGGTTGTATTACATCTTTTATTAAGCCTTGAGGAATTTGAGGATACCACTCAAAGTCCAACTGACCACTACTAAGTCGAAATCAGTGCTATACAAGATCTAGGGAGAGATAGACTCCTAAGATCTTCTCCTCCCCCGATTAGTATGGGTCTTCCACAACAACTCATAAGGTCAAGATGTTAACAACCTAGTCCGTCCTTGGTACAGGTCATGGCACTTGTGAAAGGAGGTGGGTACACATACCTTACCATTTGAGGTACAACCGCAATTTTCCCACAATCACATCCCATATACAATCACCAAGACACGATCGCATTCATTATCAAACTGAGGGCTAGGTATGACCGCAATCATCCTCCCTAAACACTTGGTTTCAGGATGACAAGCACCCTGCATACTCAACAGTATTCTCTCCCAATTTCCCTAAGAAATACTTATTTCACCATCTGGCAAGTTCTGACACTACGATGGATCTACGGCACAAGGCACTACATGTTTAGAGTTTCACTCAATTAGTTATTTCCATTTGGGTGAATTAAGACTGCATCAAATAAGTGGACATTCAAACTCTAATTCACTTCTAGCAAGCATTGCTATATAACAAATTTAGAAGATATAAAACATGTGAGACATTATTTCTCCTCTCAACATCACAAGGTACTATTCACCTACCAATTAGGAGACTATACTTTTCATCACATCATGGTACTATCCATTTCTATTCATGAGGCTACACTCATTATCACACTATCACAATATATAAGTCCTTAGGGTATCAACCCTTGTCACCATAAGAGGATTCACCTCATTCAGGGATCAACCATGCCCAAAGGTCATTAAGACCATCACGTCATTCCCTACAAGTTCATCATTATCTTTCCACACCTTATAACAAGCCTCAACAAACATCACCATGCACGTGATGCCCAAGCTCATCATGATATTGCATTAAATAACTAAAACATGTTTAAAAGATACCATTGCATGGTTTATTCTTGCAATAAGAGCATTCCTTTACAATATCAACATAAAAGGAAGCTATATGATTGGCCATTATCTCACTAATAGTATACAAGTTTAACATAAGAAAACATAAATCATAAAGCTATGATGACCACTAGTTACCCCGTTAGAGTTACAATCAATCATTAGGAAAGATATTCCATCTTTATATTAATCACTTAAGAAAGGGTAGCATGATTAACCACCATCTTATTTTTGTATTAGAGTTAGGTTTAGTGAAATAAGTTATATTGAGGCTATAGATCAACACTCTTTCATAAACTTTGACTCATGGCATCACCATTGAATCATGGATGCATAAGGTGATGAATCACCATCACATTCCATATCATCCTTAAATATGGATCTACACATAACTCAAGGTGTAACCATCAGGTTAAAGTATAGTATGGTTTAATCACAAAAAGAGAGTACTCCATGATTCTATTTAAAAAAAGGAAGGCTAATCATGAATAAACACCATCACCTAATTGCATATAAATTAGGGTGTAACAAGCTATGTCCCATTAGGATTACATATCACATAGTAAGGTCATTATCCATTCTATTCATATGAGGGAAAAAGTAAGACTACCCTATTAAGAGCAAACCTCCATTGGTTCCAACATAATTCAACCCCTATCACTATGCCACAACATCATCCAGAACCTTTGGATGTCGAAAAGGTAAGGCCATTAGTTATTTACATAAGTAAACACCCAGAACAAACCAACTATAAAGGCATTGAGTCGTGACCTAAAATAATCACCATCTAACCCTAGACATCCCTTGTTTCATAACATAAAAGGTACTATTGGTTGTGGGGTTAAAATCCATCAACGATTCCATATTTAAAGTAGGTCATCACTTGCCTAAAATCAAGCTCCTTGGGTTGATCAAAAGAAGGAAATCATGGAATTCGCATCATCATTACCAACCCTTTACATTAAAGTCTTCATTATAAACCATTGAATGTTGAAGCACCCAACTCAACCAATGGATCTGGTTCATCATTCAAGACCATCAATTAGGGTGTAGGTTTAACTCTTGGTTCATACAATCTAAGAAACCATTGATTAGGGGTTTGATAGATTCAAATCATGATACCTAATTTCACCATCAGTTGACACCATTGGTTGTCACCATAGGTTGATAGGGTTATCATTAATATCATTTTTCACCATCGGGTGTTGAACTGATGTCACCATTTTTTGATTGCATAATTAGGAAACCATACCATTGATCATTGAGCTTCCATGCAAGCCTAAGCCTGATCTAAGGTGTGAACATCGGTTGATACCACCAGTTTTCACCCTTGGTCACTACTATCGGTTCTTATTAAGTCAACACCACCGGTTGTTGCAAAAGAAACACCATCGCGTCATGTGTTAGAGTAGAAATCAACATAGAAACCCTAATATGAACCATCATTTTATAGGTTCTTAGCACCATCAACCTGACCCAAGTCATCTTATACCTTAGGAAGAATGTTCACATGATTATAGCTTCACATAGAACTAAAAATAGAGTAGGGAACACCATATAAATTGAAACCCTAGGCAAGCATAGCTTCTTAGTGCTTCGATCATCGTTTTAAAGAAAGACACATGAGCTAGCAAGCTTATAGTAAGATAAAAACGTGGAGTAAGTTATGAAACTTTCCTCTATGAAGAAGATCAGATCTTGAATAGAAGAAAAACTCGAGCAGGAAGGTAAGAAACCCAAGAAGAAGCTTTGAACTCGACCATCTAGCATTCTTCTCCACAAAAGAAGCAAACCCTTAACATAAGGAGCATGAAAAGTAGTTTTTTTTAGCTTTAGAGAAAGTTTTAACATGAAAGGCCTTGGTTTTGACCCAGAGGAAGGTAGGAGGAAGAAAAATAGAAGGAAAAATGAGAAGAGAAGGATAAACCTACTCATTCATAACACCTTAAGGTAGCTTCACAAACACTAGAAATGGGTAGATCTAAGCTTTGCTTACTCCAGCAAGAAGGTCGGTCACTTATTCAACCTTGGGCTCACCTTTCCATAGAAAAATAGGGAAGATGAAGCTCCAGGTAGGGGAGGAGAGATAAGCAACTAAAGTTCTCATTTGGCATCTAAGGAAGGAGTTTATAAAGCCTTATGGATAAGGAAGAGAAGAAGCCTGAGGTGTCTAAGAAACTCTCAATGTATCCATGGCCTAGAGATTCCATGGATGAGAAAGCAGAAGGTCCACCGACTATTAGGAACTGCCAGGACATTCGTTATGATGACCTCCCAGGTCCACCACCAGCTGTTGGACCTCCCAAACCATCGTCTATTCATGTCAAGGTCAATAGGTGGTTGAACCATCGTTTGATCACCGTATAATTGAACCATCAGTTCAAGTGAAGCAAACCAGAAAAAACCATCGAATGAGGGACCTTATAGGATGACCACATAATGTTCCATCAGTTGGTGACCACCATTTGTTGACTAAAACAATGGAACCACCGAGTGTTAGCCTTGAAGGTGGTCATCCATGGGGGGTAAACCCTAGATCAACCCTAGAAGGGTAATTCCACCAAACCAAGGTACAATTGAGTACCTCATGGATTAAAAAGCTCAAGAATGATAATAAAAAATATAAGGAACATAATGCATGTGACAAATTACAAAGAAAATCTCCCATGTGGGTAAATTGCAAAAAGTCCAAAATGTACATAAAATTGCATAAATTGCACAAACAATGTCCAACTTGGACCAAAATTGAAACTTAATTTTGTGACATGATATCAAAGAACACCATATTATTTGGTTAAGGTTTTAATCACACATTTATGATAATTAAGAATATTCAATGAAAAAGCATGGTTTGAGGTCTCACAGCCATAAACCCCTAAGAGGGATTTCGCCCCCGAAATCCAAGATAAGCAAAGATGGGTACCTAACCTATACATCACTTACAAAACTTCAAATGATTACTTTAATGTCATGGTGATGTCACATAATTCTCATAGAAGTCATATTCTTCTCCCTCAATGTTGGCTATTTAGGCTAACGAGTTTCAATCCAAACAAGGATAGTTTACCCAACTTAACCAATCTACGCAAGTATACAGAGGTAGCATAGTCGAGGTCGAACAAAAGGAGCTTAGATAATTCAATTGAGTGCAACAATACTAAAGTTCAACAATCTAGATCGGTTTATAAAAGGAAAGGTGATGTTTATCTAAATGCGGAAAATTAAGATTCTAAAGTAGACAATTCAGATTTAACTAGCGAAGTAAGAGTCACTAAAAGGAGTTTGGTTTCTGAATATTAAAGGATCTTGGACATTAGGATTTTTCTCACACATCATAGCAATCAAGGGAACATGATAATTTAAGCATACATAAGTTCTTGTTTCATGGAAAAGTTGTGTTACACTTCACCTCCCGGTGCGAGTGCAACGATCGCAACTCAAAGTCACACTCTTGTGTGTAAATTTCATTTTTGATCACAACATGTTCCTCAACTCATTCCTCTATACTCTCATAAAAGAGTAAGAGTTTCTAAGAAGAGTACCTCCATACATTCCTACTCATCTTCTTAGATCAAGCAAGAAAGCATAAAACATGCACATAAAGTGGCTAGCAATACATGCAAGAAACGGATAAATCGGTACTTTCATGGTAGAAAAACAAGAAGCATAGTATTTAGTACGCAATTACTTGTTCCATACATTCTATGACATGGGAGCTACTCTCCCATGCCTAAGAAATGAAGAATTACTTGTCCATAACTATGCTTTGCAGATTTGTTACAGAAAAATCAGTTCTAAACATGATTTAGAGGGGAAGAGACAAAGAGATCCAAAGATATAACCACTAGAAGAAAGAATTCTGGCTTGAGGATGAAATTCTCCTTCTTTATCTACTCCAAAACAGACTAGCTCATTTCCCAAGAAGCTGCTCGAAGTTGAGGAAGCTTGGCTGCACCTTGGAGAAGACAATGGAGAAGAAGAAGAGAAGAAATGGCTTCCTTTTGCAAAGAACCACCTTCGATCTCTCCAAAATCGCCCTCCCCTATTCTCTTCTAGCTCTGGGATGAGAAAAACTTCTCAAATGACCGAACCTAACTGCCCCTTGTGTTTCCTCCTTCTTTTAAAATCGAATTCTAAATTTCCGGATTTCTAAAACTTCCAGGTGCACGCCGTGCATTTGGGTGCACGCCGTGCACCTACAGTGCGGTTTGCTTCAGGCTGAACTGCGCACGGCGTGTGCGGAAGATATGCATGCCATGTGACTTTCCAGAACTTTCTTTGGCTGTTTTATGCTCCAGGTGCACGCCGTGCATGTGAACACATGTCGTGCATTTGTCTTCCTGCTCGTTTCTGGAAACTCGCACGTCGTGCGTGTGTACCGTGCACGCCATGCATTCTTATGGCTGGGCGAAATAGAACTTTTCTGATATGGTGCACGCCGTGCATCTGTCCTGCATGCAGTGCATTCTGTTGTTTCAGCAGAATAAAGCTCTAAAATCAGTTCTTTTTGGGACATATCTGCAATACAAGTTATGTGATAAGTAAAGTAACAAAAAGATGGAAAAAGTAATATGAAAAGAGGCTAAATAGTATCAGAATGAACCAAATTTGTGTGTGATAGCATTGTGAAAAGGTGATATAGAAATCACACAACAAATCCCCCTAAGCTTGAACTATTGCTTGTCCTCAAGCAAAAAGAATAGGGCTACATTCAAAGAGAAAAATCAAGTTCATGCATGAAGGAAAATGAAAAGAAGGTATGCAATCAGCTCAGCCAGCTATGTACATTGTACTTGTGTTTATTGTTATCATCTCAAGTCTTTCAACATCCAAGATGGAGAAATTAAGTTCAGCAAGGCTGGTTCCAATTTAAACGAAAAGCTCAACTTGACAACATTAAATAGAATTTGGATATTTAGGCCAAACAATTAGTGCATGTACATTACAAAGTTTTCAGCTAGTACAGATATAAGATGATGAAACCAATGCTAACATTAACAAGACTTAGTTGAGCTCTTCTTCTTAAGGATACGATGATGGGATTTTTTTGGGTTTCCGACTTTCGACTGCTAATTTAGGCTTATGCTCACTAGGAATGTCGATTGGGGTGTTATTTTTACCCTCTTTTGATTTTTCATATCACCTAACCATTGTTGCCAGATCAGACTCACACTAGGCTAGCATAATATGTGGGCCATTTGCCATCTTTTATTGGGTAAAGATAAACCATTAATGGTGCAACACCAAAGAGTCAGCAAGAGTGTTAAAGTTAGCAAGATTTCAATCATTCTTTTGAAAGTTTTTCACCAAAAATTGATTTTACAGGCACTAAAGATTTGGCAAAATTATCCCGTATTTGAGTAAATGTTGCAAGTTGATTAATCTGCAAAATTTTTTAAACGGTTACATGCATGGGAGGTCAAATATGTAAAAGTTTAGGTTTCAAACAAAAAACACAAAGCAGATTATGTGCATGGGGATTTTCAATTCTCATTTCATTCATACATTCTCTAGATTTTGCTTTTCATGTAGCCAAAACATATAAAGGACAGAGGGAATCCAGCATACAAGAGGGGGTTCATTCTAACAAGATAGCCTCAAATCACATTAATTTTACCATCATGGAACAGAACATTGAATAATATGGAGAAACAAAAACAAAAACTGACACAACTGACTCAAATAAGGAAAAACTGAATGAAAACTACAACTACTGGCCGATTGTGTCCCCCCTAAGCTTGAAATCTATCGTGTCCTCACTACATCAATCGAACTTATGGAGTTCACAACTGGGTACCTGTCATCGTTGTGATCAGAAAAAGGCCCCGCCGCTCCCTTGATCAGGGAAGAACTTGCTTACAATGTTTGGGATGTCCATTGGCTGGGCGGAAGAGTCGGGTTGCTGCTCTGGAAACTGTGATGGCTACTGGGAATGCTCAAGCTGTGAAACCTCGGTCTGCTGTCGAGGCGGTGTCTGGTATGTCGTTGGGGCTGGGTAATGTCCCTGAGAGATATGCCAAGCGTCCATCAGGTTGATCATGTCGTACATCGCAGTGTACTGCATGCTGATGTGGTCAAGATGACTGTCGTACTATGTGCTCATCTGGTCAAGACGGCTGTCGATGTGATCAAACCTCCATTGAACATAGCCGTAAAGGTGTCCCATATCAGGCATCGTCCAAGTGTAATCTGTCTGAGTACTAGTGGATGATGGAAGCGGAGTAGGAGCTGCAGGAGTAGCTGCTGGCGTAGAGTTGTTGGCGCCACAGGTAGGTGTCTCCTCATCGACCTCGTGCTGTCACGCCACCTTCCAGGTGGCCTTGTTCCTGATGTCATTGCGAGCTACATTGGGGATGAGAAAGAACTATTTCTTCGTGATGTAAACCTTGAATTTAGTTGTTCTATTTCCATGTCTTGAGATTAAGCCACAAGATATAAGATAGTTGATATCTACAAGGTTTTTCCTGGGTGCAGGTTCTAAGGAACCCACATCTAAACCCAACTACATTGCAAGAATACTGATCAGCCCACCGCACATTATGTCACCTTCCTCCATTTGCTTCTTCTTGGTCTCTAGAAGCTTATTAACAATGTAATAGTCAGAACTGATTTTTTCATCATTTACCAAGCACCATAAGAACAAGAGATCATTTTTCCCCACGACACCTTGGGTTTCATTCTTAGCAAAAGGCCCTGTGCTTAGCAGACAATGCACAACTCTGAAAACTGGATTATGGATTGTAGAAGCTCGAGCATTCCTAGCTTTGTGCACCATTTCACAAGTAATTTCAGACCAGAAAGAATCACTATGGAAGGCGGGAGGATAATCGGTGTAGCCTCCATAGTTGCAATTAAGTAAATCACAAAATTGTTTAAGATCCATAGAAAAGAATTTGTCTAAGAGTCAAAAACTGATTTTCGGATAAGGCACGCAGTGGTTTTGTGGGTTATTTTCAGCTTTGAAAGTAGTTATAAACTCATAAACCAGGCAGGGATAGGTCTTGGACACTCTAGTGCAAAGAAGGTGAAAACCTAAGAACCGTAGATGTTCAATTACCTCTTTTTTGAAACCCAATTTGTCAAGGGTTTCTTCGCAGACATAGCGGGATGGTAGAACATGCCTGGTGATTAGGAACTGGTAATCCGCATCCTCCTCCGATGTGACCCCAAACTGCATGGAGGGCACAAAGGTTGTTGGTGCCAATGCGGAAGGTGTTGCATCAGTGGTGGGAGGTGCGGAGGATGAAGAAGCTCCTCCATGGTGTCTGCCTACGCCTTTCTTGATTGGTGCCATTGGATCATAAGTGAGTCACACGGCGTGTAGTTTGCGTTCACGGCGTGCAATACAAATTGTACTTCTTGCTCAGAAATACTGATGCATGTCGTGCAAAACTGGTGCATGACGTGCACCTACAACTCTGCGACAGATCTGGATCTGCGCCGAAGGGCTGTGATTTTGGAGGTGTTGTCGAGTGCACGAGTACTGGGCAACGTGCTGATGTTGTCATGTGTTGTTGGCGTGCTGGTGAAGAATGTCGACGGTGTCTAGGCATGGAAGGAAGAGGGCGGGCGATGGCGTCGGAGCTGCTACGGCGGTTCGAGGTAGACGACGGGTTCTACGTGAGGTAAACGAAAGAGATAGAGGCAGCGACGTGTACTAGTAATGTGGGCAATGGTGTCAGAGCTGCTATGGCGGCTCGCGTGTAGTGGGTGAGGGCTGGCAGCTGTAAGGGCATGCGGAGGCAGGGGTGTGCGGCGGCAAGGGTGATGGCGCTACTGGTGAGAGGAAGAAGAAGGTGGGTGAGGTGCACGGCCACTTGAGCAGCTGAATGGCATGTGTGGTGCATGGGCTTGAGGTAGACGATAGTTGCGCACGACTGCTAGGGTTGGAGTGCAGGGCTGCTAGGTTGGAGAGGAATTTGGTCGTGCAATCCAGCCCTTTTTGACTAAACTTTACGAAAAAGTGCACAGCGTGCACTTGAAATGCATGGTGTGTACTTACCAACTTTCCCTTTTTGAAAATCCTTTAACGATCAGTTGCACGGCGTGCGTTAACAATGAATGGCGTACAAAGGCTTGAAAACAGCATTCTCGATCAGATTTTTGCCCAGGTGCACGGTGTGCGTTGTTGTTTGCACGTCGTGCATGTTTCTAGAACTTGTACTCCTCATTCAAAAACCCTGGTGCACGACATGCATGTCAAAACACACGTCATGCAAGTTTCTAGAACTTTGACTGCTACTTTTTAAAGACCAAGTACATGACGTGCATGTCGAAATGCACGTCGTGCGTTTTTCCAGAGACATTTTTCACATGTACAACTCCCAGGTGCACGTCGTGCATAAAGAAATGCACGTCGTGCGCATTTCCAGAAAGCCTCTGAAATCTTCATCTCTCCAGGTGCACAGTGTGCAAATAGGAAATGCACGCCGTTTTATTTTCCAAAACTTTTTTTAGTGCATTTCTACTGAGGTGCATGCCGTGTCATCAGAAGACACACCGTGCATTTTGTAATTTCTGCAGAAAATTGCAGTAAGTCAGCTAGTAAACAAAGATGGATATGGTAGAAATCAAGTCTAAATTATTACATTCATCCATGACATGCTTATTAACAAAATTAAAGAGTGTTTTTGACTCGAAGAAGTTAAAAAGAAATCTATCCTAATATGGGGTCAACTCCCACAAAGTCATCCATTTAGAGTCTGGAGTAAGACTCTTCAAATACTTCAAGCATCTTGGAGGGAGCAAGAGGCTCCTTTCTCCACTTCATCTCCACAAGAATAGAGTTTGCAACGTTGTCCATTCACTTTGAAATTGCCATCCTTGCCTTGGAGTTCCACAGCTCCATATGGAAAAATCTTTAGCATTAGGAACGGGTCAGACCATTTTGATTTCAGCTTCCCTGGAAATAGCTTTAATCTAGAGTTGAAAAGTAAGACTTTATCTCCTTCTTGGAAGTCATTCCTGTGAATTCTTTTATCATGCCAAGCCTTTGTCCTTTCTTTGTACAACTTTGCATTCTCATAAGCATCAAGGCGGAGTTCTTCAAGCTCCTCCAACTGCAATAGGTGTTTTTCTCCTGCTCTCTTCATATTGAAATTTAAGAACTTAATTTCCCACAAAGCACGATGTTCCAACTCGAGCGGAAGGTGACATGATTTGTCGTAGATCAGCTTGAATGGAGTAGTCCCTATGATGGTTTTATATGCTGTGTGATATGCCCATAGTGCGTCATCTATCTTTAATGCCCAATCTTTTCTTGAACTAGAGACAGTCTTTTCAAGAATATTCTTTAGTTGCCTATTTGAAACCTCTACTTGCCCAGATGTTTGGAGGTGATAGGCTGTAGAGATCTTATGAGTCACACCATACTTGGAGAGAAGATTGTTGAATTGTTTTTCAACAAAGTGTGTGCCTCCATCAAAAATTACAGCACGTGGAACTCCAAACCGAGGGAAAATAATCTTTTGAAAAAGCTTAATTACTGATTTGGCATCCGGTGCTTGGGTTGGAATAGCTTCAACCAATTTGAACACATATTCACAAGCGACAAGAATGTATTGATATCCGCAAGAAGATGGGAATGGTCCCATGTAGTCCACTCCCCACACATTGAACAGCTCAAACTCTAAGATAGAGTTGAGTGGCATGTCGTCACGACGGGATATACCTCCTATCCTTTGACATCTATCACAATATTTAACTAATAGATTGACATGTTTGAATAATGTGGGCTAATAAAAACCAGCTTGTAATATTTTGGCAGCAGTCTTCTCTCTTCCGAAGTGTCCTCCATAAGGAGAGGCATGGCATTCAGCAATAATGTTTGGAACTTCCTCTTCAACAACAAATCTACAGATTAGCCCATCACTTCCATGCTTGAACAGCAATGGATCATCCCAGTAATAGAATTTCACATCATGAAATAATTTATTCTTTTATTGATACGTCAAGTCCGGTGGGAGTTGTCCAGTAGAAAGAAAGTTGGTGATGTCTGCAAACCAAGGTGCTTGAGTGGATGACAGTGCATAGAGCTTTTCAATAGGCAAATGATTCTCAACTGGCAATAGATCTCCAGCCTCTGTGGTCAGTCTAGAAAGATGATCGGCAACACTATTTTCTATACCTTTCTTGTCTCGAATCTCAAGATCAAACTCTTGCATAAGTAATATCCAGCGAATGAGGCGTGTCTTAGCATATTTCTTGTTCAGCAAATACTTTATGGCAGCATGATCAGTATATACAATCACCTTGGATCCTACCAAATATTTTCAGAACTTGTCAAATGTGTATACAATTGCAAGCATTTCTTTGTCTGTGGTTGTATAGTTGATATGTGCTTCATCAAGAGTTTTTCTAGCATAATAGATGGCATGGAGTTTCTTATCTCTCCGCTGTCCTAGAACAGTGCCCACAGCATAATCGCTTACATCACACATTATCTCGAAAGGAGAATCCTAGTCTGGAGGTTGAATAATTGGGGCTGAAATGAGGGCCTCTTTGAGCTTAGAAAAGGTTGTATGGCAATCATCATCAAACATGAACTCTGCATCTTTTGCAAGTAGGGAACACAGTGGCTTTGCAATTTTGGAGAAATCTTTAATGAATCTTCTATAAAATCCTGCATGGCCTAGAAAATTGTAGATATCTTTAACTGAATATGGAGTAGACATTTTCTCAATAGCTTCCACCTTTGCCCTGTCCACTTCAATGCCCTTGTTAGATACAACATGTCCTAGTACTACATCGGATTGTACCATGAAATGACACTTCTCCCAGTTTAACACTAGGTGAACCTTTTTATAGCGGGCTAAGACTAAAGATAGGTTCAATAAACATTGATCAAAAGAATCACCATATACACTAAAATCATCCATAAAAATCTCCATTATATTTTCAATAAAATCGAAGAATATGGCCATCATACACCGTTGAAAAGTAGCGGGAGCGTTGCAAACACCAAATGACATACGACGATAAGCATACGTTCCATACGTACAAGTGAATGTGGTTTTCTCTTGGTTGGGAGGATAAATAGGAATTTGAAAAAATCTGGAATACCCGTCCAAGTAACAAAAATAAGAGTGTTTAGCAAGGCGTTCAAGCATCAAATCAATTAAAGGAAACGAAAAATGATCTTTGCGAGTCGCCTTATTCAAACGCCGGTAGTCGATACACATACGCCAGTCAGTAACTGTGCGTGTTTGTATTAACTCGTCATTGTCTCCCTTAATGACAGTTGCACCCCCCTTCTTAGGTACCACGTGAATGGCACTAACCCAAGGGTTGTCACTTATGGGATAAATGATTCCAACATCAATTAATTTGAAAATTTCTTTCTTTACCACTTCAAGCATATTTTGATTTAGGCATCTAGGTGGTTCAACAGTTGGTTTGGCATCATCTTCCATATTTATTCTATGCATACAGATTGAAAGATGAATGCCTTTAAGATCTTCAATGGAATAACCAATGACGTCTTTATACAAACACAGTTTAGCAAGTAATTTACTTTCTTGGTCATTGGTTAATTCATTATTTATTATAACAGGGGATGTAGAATTTGGTTCAAGAAATGCATACCTCAGCCTGGGTGGAAGGGATTTTAGTTCTACCTTTTTCATTGTTGTTCCTTCATCAACTTTATCATCAACAAGTGTAGCGCCTTCATTAATATTTTGTGCTTTAAGAATAGAAATTGCTCCAGGATTTTTAGAATTGTTGAATTCAGTCACATCATCATCATAAAGATTGACAATCAAATCAGCATTATCTTCATTATCATTCTCAATAGGATCAATAGTGTCTAACAAACAGATTTCATTGACACATGTGGGTGCTTTCATGGCATCATAGATAGAGAATTCCATTGCTTCTTCCCCAACTCGTAGAGTGAGCTTTCCTTCCCGAACATCAACAAGACATCCAACAGTCCTCAAGAATGGCCTTCCAAAAAGAACGGGATTGGAAGGAGCTTCCACCATATCAAGAATAACAAAATCGCATGGTATATAGAACTTCCCGATCTGTACTAGTACATCTTCCAATATACCCTTCGAATATTTAATAGAATGATAGGCTAACTCAATAGCCATCTTTGTCGGCTTCAAATCCCCAAAATCTAGTTCTTTCCATAGGGTAGATGGAATGAGACTAATACTGGCACCGAGGTCTACTAGGCCTTTATCAAAAGTGGTATCATTGATCTTACATGGCAATGTAAAAGCTCCCAAATCGTCAAGCTTTTGTGGAAGATGATTTTGAATAATAGAACTCACTCTTTCTGAAAGAATCACTATTTTGATTTGATCAACTTTTCTTCTTTTAGTTAAAATGCCTTTAAGGAATTTAGCATAAGAAGGCATCTCCGCAATAAATTTAGAAAAAGGAAGATTGACATGCAATTTGTTGATAACGTCCATAAATTTCCTAAACTTCTGATCTTCCTTCTTATTGGCAAGCCTTTCAGGAAAAGGTGCAGTGACATTTAAAGAAGGTGGTGTTTCATCTTTACCTTTGTCCTTGTTTCAATTTGGAGTGTTAGACTCCTCTTCATCAGCTACCTCCATGTTCTTCTCCTTGGATGGAGAAGGTCTTTCAATCTTAGCTCCACTTCTTAGAATAATTGCATGAGCTTGTTGTCTTGGGTTCACTTTTGTTTGGCTTGGAAGAGAACCAAATTGTGGAGTTCTTTGTTGGTTTAGAGCTTGCTGTGCTATTTGGTTCTCTAACATCTTGGTGTGAGTGGAAATACCATCCACCTTTGCAGAAAGTTGAGCAATAGCATCTTTCAGAAGCTTGTCATTCCCCATGAGTTCTTCATTCTGCTGCATTTGTGTAGATATGAATTTTTCCATCATAGCTTCTAGAGAAGAACTTTGGGGTTGTTGTGGCTATTGATAACCCCTATTGTTGAAACCCGGCGGATTCCCTTGAGTGTTGTGGTTGCTACTTCCCTTGTTGTAAGTTTTGAGTGTTGCTTGTATTTCGATAGGAGAAATTAGGATGATCTCTCCAGCCCAGATTGTATTGATTGGAATAGGGATTGTATTGCTTCTTCCCTTGCATTCCAATAGCATTGACTTGCTCAAAGTTTCCTTCAATCGCATTAGGTGAAAAACATGAAGACGAAGTATGTCTTGGGTTACCATAAGCTTCACGTATTTCTTCAGCGGATTGAATTGGCAAGGTGGTCATCTTTTCAAACTTCTATGTAAGAACATCCAGTTTGGCAGCAATAAGGTCAACGACATCAACAGTGTGTTTTCCTCCTTGTTTTCTGGTTGAAGAACTTCTTGTAGAGGTTGACTTTTCTCCTCTATCTCCTCCCCATTGGCAGTGATTTAGTGATATGTCTTCAATAATATCATAAGCCTCTCTACAAGACTTAGTCATTAATGCACCACCAGCTGCGACATCTAATGTCAACCGGGTGTTGTAAAACAGTCCATTATAGAAAGTTTGAAGTAGAAGCCAGTTTGTTAAACTGTGGTGCGGGCAAAGGCATTGAAGATCCTTAAACAGTTCCCATGTGTCATATAGAGTTTCTCCTTCATTCTGAGAGAAATTGGTGAGCTGGTTTTTCAAATGGGTTGTCTTGTTAGATGGGAAATACTTTGCAAGGAATACATCAAGGAGTTGGTCCCAACTTTTAATTGACTACTTTGGAAGAGACAAAAGCCACATTTTGGCTCTATCTCTTAAGGTGAAGGGAAATAGCACGAGTCTAATTCCGTCAACAGATACTCCATTTATCTTGAAGCTATTCAGATATTCTAAGAACTCAGCAACATGAAGACTTGGGTCTTCATTGGTTGTACCTCCAAAATGATTCTGTTGTATCCTTTGCATCATAGAAGGAGCAATTGAGAAGTTGTTCGCTTCTACAGTAGTCAAGTCAATGGCCCCACAAATATTTGTGGCAACCGGCATCGCGAAATCCTTTAAAGGACGGTCGTCTTCCATGGCTGGATTGCTTGGTGTAGCTACCACAGAAGGTGAAGAAGACGGTGGTGGTGATGATGGTGACGGCGGAGTACCTCCTAGTAGCGGTTGTTCCACTCTTCTTGCTCTTCTCAAGCTTGAAAGGATACACTCGATTTCAAGGTCTAACAAAGTAGATGTTTGAAGACCTCATTGTGAGCGACACATACAACCTAAAAAATTGCAAAAGGAATTAAGAACACAATTAAAAGGTATATAAATTTTCGAAATATAGAAATGATGATCTAGTCTCAAATTACTAAATAGTACTTATTACTCCAATTAAATTACCGTAGCTCCCTGACAATGGTACCAAAAACTTGTTGGCTATTTAGGCTAACAATTTTCAATCCAAACAAGGATAGTTTACCCAACATAACCAATCTCCGCAAGTATACGGAGGTAGCATAGTCGAGGTCGAACACAAGGAGCTTAGCTAATTCAACTGAGTGCAACAATACTAAAGTTCAACAATCTAGATCGGTTTATAAAAGGAAAGATGATGTTTATCTAAATGCATAAAATTAAGATTCTAAAGCAGAAAATTCAGATTTATTTAGTGATGTAAGAGTTACTAAAAGGAGTTTGGTTTCAGAATATTAAAGGATCTTGGACATTAGGATTTCACTCACACATCATAGCAATTAAGGGAACATGATAATTTAAACATACATAAGTTCTTGTTTCAAGGAAAAGTTGTGTTACACTTCACCTCCCGGCGTGAGTGCAACGATCGCAACTCAAAGTCACACTCTCGTGTGTAAATTTCATTTTTATCACAACCTATTCCTCAACTCATTCCTCTATACTCTCATAAAGGAGGAAGAGTTGCCAAGAAGAGTACCTCCATACATTCCTACTCATCTTCTCAGATCAAGCAAGAAAGTAGAAAACATGCACATAAAGTGGCCAGCAATACATGCAAGAAATGGATAAATCGGTACTTTCATGGTAGAAAAACAAGAAGCATAGTATTTAGTATGAAATTACTTGTTCCATACATGCTATGACATGGGAGCTACTCTCCCATGCCCAAGAAATGAAGAATTACTCGTCCATAACTATGCTTTGCAAATTTGTTATAGAAAATTCAGTTCTAAACATGATTTAGAGGGGAAGAGACAAAGAGATCCAAAGATATAACCACAAGAAGAAAGAATTCCAGCTTGAGGACAAAATTCTCCTTCTTTAGCTGCTCCAAAATGGACTAGCTCCTTTCCCAAGAAGTTGCTCGATGTTGAGGAAGCTTGGCTGCACCTTGGAGAAGACAATGGAGAAGAAGAAGAGAAGAAATGGCTTCCTTTTGCAAAGAACCACCTTCAATCTCTCCAAAATTTCCCTCCCATGTACTCTTCTAGCTCTAGGATGAGAAAAACTTCTCAATTGACCGAACCTAACTGTTCCTTGCATTCCCTCCTTCTTTTAAAATCGAATTCTAAATTTTCGGATTTTTGAAACTGCTAGGTGCACGTCGTGCACCTGCAGTGCGGTTTGCTTCAGGCTGAACTGGGCATGGTGTGTGCGGAAGATATGCATGCCGTGCGACTTTCCAGAACTTTTTTTGGCTATTTTACGCTCTAGGTGCACGCCGTACATGTGAACGCACACCCTGCATTTGTCTTCCTATTCGTTTTTGGAAACTCGCACGCCGTGCGTGTGTACCGTGCATGCCGTGCATTCTTCTGGCTGGGTGAAATAGAACTTTTCTGATATGGTGCACGCCGTGCATCTGTCTCGCATGTCATGCATTCTGCTGTTTCAGCAGAATAAAGCTCTAAAATCAGTTCTTTTTGGGACATATCTGCAATACAAGTTATGCGATAAGTAAAGTAACAAAAAGATGGCAAAAGTAATATGAAAAGAGGCTAAATAGTATCAGAATGAACCAAATTTGTGTATGATAGTATTGTGAAAAGGTGATATAGAAATCACAGAACACTCAACTCTTGCACTTGTCAGCTTAGTCCAACATGGGAACTGTTGTTCCACATGTACAGGTCTGGTAGTACCTTCCAACTTGGGACTCTAACTGTCATCCTAAACTATTATTATCTATTATACCACACATCACTAAGAGGCCATACTTTCTAGATCTTACCAAACATGGAACATCAGGTATCTCGTATCATATGTAACTCTACAAGGTTTCATCTCTATGCTCCTTTAATGGTTGTTGTAATTAGCAACTCAATCAATCAGGTGGGCATCCCCTAATTGTCAAGAAATAGAAGGTATATGTTCTTAGAAGATTCTTCAATCATCTCAATGGTGGACTGACCTTCTGTCTAGTTGAAGAATCATACACTTATCTGCAACCATTAACAAATATAACTTCCTGGTTGACATGGTTAGGGGTAGGGCAACAACATTGCTTCATTTTACCAGGATTCACACAACACACTTAACATATGTATCATAACTCCAAGAGGATACTCTAGTTAACCCCCAACTTACTCTTTTTGAACTTGTCACACATAAATATAGTTGCTTCAACATTCTTAAAGTTTAGCAAAAATGTTAACCATGCCAGTGACCATCTATGAAATACTTTGAGATGTCATTATTCAAAGCTTGCCACAACTCATGAGACATGACCTGAACACTCTGTTCCTCCTAGTTATAAACACTATTGATGCATTGGTTAGTCTGAACGACATAACCCCAAACTTATAATGACCCTTTAACTTATGTCATCCATTCTGATTCTTATCCACTGATATACTGGTCACAAGTCTATCAGAATAAACACTATAGCATCTATTGACTGGTCAACCAACCATCTATCCCTGACAGTGGTCTTTCCCAGCTGTCAGAAACCCAAATTCATTACCATGGAGTCACCCGTCTTCTTTCCAACAACACTTGAAGGTTCAACATCAACTATCTTTCTCTCTCTAAGGGATAGGAACACTTGGAAAGTTTATCTATTAAACATCTCCAACCTTCACATTCTTCCCATATTGTTGATACATCTTGGATACTAGGATTCATTACCTTGGTATCCACCTCATGTGCTATAAGGAACTCACATCCCTATAACAAATCTTCAAACATATAAGAGGAGTCTTCCTAATTATTGGAATGCTCAAAATCTACTGATCACAAACTTTATGATCTTGGAACCATAGTCCAAGCAACCACATGCTATATCAAGATATCTACCCCTATTGTTATAGTGAATCCAAGCGTACCAAGTGGTATAAGACATACTTGAACGTTACACCTGAAAAAAAAGAACAAAAAGGGAAACACATTTCCCAAACACAACAACACTACACTGAGTTATCATCAAGGGAGTTAACTGATTCTTTCTTCATCATGCTAGTTACTCATTTTATGTAACATCTTACCCTTTTTTGTCTAGGGTTTCTTTCCATTAGCATAGGAATCATCATGATTAACATATCTCATTGCTCTTTCCTTATTAACTATTCATTATTCTTATATATGTTCTTTCTTTTTATCATGTTTTTCAACTAGTTGCCAAGAGGTAGATCCTCATATTTCACATTTTCTTCATTAAAAAGGGATCATCTCCCTTAATTTCTTTCACATGTCATGAAAATTTTACTTTAACACTTTCTTACACACATAGGTTGGTCTGAGATTAACTTAGGTTCCACTTTATCCATATGTTATTGTTCTTATTTATCTTCTCATATCATGCTTATTACAAGAGTTCTCTCCATCTTATGTGGATTTTATACCTTGAATCACTTCATTAGCACAGATTTACCTAAATTTTACTTTATTATCTTCTTGATTGCAACTTCAAGAACTCCTCATTTGCTTATTGGTATTCATATTTAGGTTTCATGGTGTTGTATCTTTCTCGTAGAGTTACCAAACATTCAAGTTTTTATAGTTTATTGTAATTCTCATCTTCTTTTAGGGTAAGATTAAGATATTTGCAACATGATTTCTTATTCAGTATGCTCTTTAGATTGTCTCAAAATGACTACATGATCAGAGTAATTAGAAAGATAACAATAAAAGAGTTCATACTTCCCTTTTCTTCAATGATTGAATGACTGGCTAGGGCATCCAAGTACTGAGATTAGGCAGTATGCACCATGTTTTCATGTCATTTTCCTTACTTAGACATCATCCTATTCCTAAGTCCTAGTGTCCCTATAGACTTAGCAAACCTATAGATTTGATAGCAACTTGTGAGAACCTGTTATACTAAAAGAGATTACTCAAAACACAAAACAAAATCGATCACTATTTAATCACATCTCCAAAAATGAGGGTAAGTTAAAACCGATTCAAAATAACCAACATGCTCTAAAATATTACACAAGAGCTCAAAAATTTTCTTGTATTCATATTATGCCAAAAATATCTTACAATTGTTCCATGGCCTTAGACACCACATATACTTTTTATACAAGAAATATTTCCACATTTATCATTTTGAACAAGTATATAACATGCTACCAAAATATGATTTGGTTGAAACATCGTTTACAAACTTTCTTGCCCAAACCTGAGAGTACATGGATGACTCTAGGATAGACTAGACAACTAACAACCTTCTCAAAGGTCCAACAACAAAGATCCTCATTGATGCTACGGGTCTGTTGTCGTTGTTGCCAATCACCTAAAAAGATGTGGTCACCCATGGAGTGAAACCCATGTCCCAACAAGGGATATAACCTCCAATAATAGTTATTGATTATAACAGTTTAACCCAAATGAGCATGTAAAAATAATAGACATTAAAAAGATATACCCAACAAGATATATAAAATAGAAGATAAAACCATCTTTATTAATTGGACTATTCTGATATATTTTTGATAGTACAAGGAGTCTAATAATATGAGAATCCCTAACATCATGAATAAACACAGAAATATAAGCATAACTAATAGAATTAGCATGTCTATCAGATTAAGCAGATCTACATCAAAATAGAACTAACAATATAAATGCTTCTATCTGCATAAGCATGATTGAAAGTTTAAACATCTCAAGTTATAGAGGCATAGATAGAAATTACAACATCTCTAAATACATAGGCATAGATATTAGTTAACATCTCCAACTAATTGAGGCATATCTATCCGTTTAACATCTCTAACTAAGAGAGGCATATCAATTTGTTTAACATATCTAACTAAGAGAGTCATATCTAGAAGTGTAAAGCATGACCACTAATATTTGATAACTAATATCATGATCATGGCCAACAATGGTAGTATATTTGTTCAACATAAGCATACCTGACATTATAGACCAATCAAGTAGCATAAACATGTTTACATCATGTACATATCTACATAATGAGCATAATTGCAACATGAGTAAATCTAGTGTCTATTATTAAGTTATACATCACCTCTATGTAAAGAGAGCAAGGAAGGGTTGCCATGCAATGTGAAACATTGTGTATAACCCTAAACAGATATGCTACACAACTGTATTACATCTTTTCTTAAGCCCTTAGGAATTTGAGAATACCACTCAAAATCCAACTGACCACTGCTAAGTCAAAATCTGTGTCATACAAGATCTAGCAAGAGTCAGACTCCTATGATCTTCTTTGCCCCCGGTCAATATGGGTCTGCCACAATGGCACATAAGGTCAAGTTGTTAACAACCTAGTATGTCCTTTGTACAGGTCATGGCACTAGTGAATGGAGGTGGGTACGCATACCCTACCATCTGAGGTACAAGCACAGTTTTCCTCCAATATCATCACATATATAACCTCTGAGACATGACCACAACCGTTCTCAGACTGTGGGCTAGGTATGACCGTAGTCATCCTCCCTAAACACTTGGATTTTGGATGAAAAGCACCCCGCGTACTATCCAATGTGCGCTTCCAGTTTCCATTAGGAATAATCATTTCACCATTTGGAAAAAACTGACACTCAGATGGATCTATGGAACACGACACTACATGTTTAGAGTTTCACTTGATTAGTAATTTCCTATTGGGTGAATTAAGGCTGCATCAAACAAGTGTACATACAAACCCTAATTCACTTCTAGCAAGCATTTCTATATAACAACTTCAAAAGATATAAAACTTGTGAGACATAATTTCTCCTCTCAACATCACAAGGTACTATTCACCTGCCAATCAGGAGACTATACTTGTCATCACATCATCATCACATGGTACTATTCATTGCCATTCATGAAAGTGCACTCGTTATCACACTATCACAAGATATAAATCCTTGCCACAACACCACATGGTATCAACCCTTGTCAGCATAACAGGATTACACCTCATTTAGGGATCAACCATGCCCAAAGGTCATTAAGACCATCACACCATTCCCTACAAGTTCATCATTATCTTTTCATGCCTAATAACAAGGCTCAACAAACATCATCACACATGTGACGCACGAGCTCAACATGATATTGCATTAAATAACTAAAAGATGTTTAGAAGATAACATTGCAAGGTTATTTTAGGAATAAGAGCATTCCTTTTTAATATCAACATATAAGGAAGCTATATGATTGGCCATTATCACACTGATAGTGTACAAGTTTAACATAAGAAAACATAAATCATAAAGCTATGATGACCACTAGTTACCCCATTAGAGTTACAATCAATAATTAGGAAAGATATTCCATCTTTGTATTAATCAATCAAGAAAGGGTAGCATGATTAACCACCATCATCATTTTTCATTAGGGTTAGGTTAGAAAAATAAGTATATTGAAGCTATAGATCAGTACTCTTTCATAACTGTTGATTAATGGCATCACGATTGAATCATGGATGCATATGGTGAAGCATCACCATCATATTCCATATCATCCTCAAGTATGGATCTACACATAACTCATGGTGCAACCATCAAGTTAAAGTGTACTAGGATTTAATCACAATAAGAGAGACTCCATGACTATTAATCGATCAAGGAAGGATAAGCATGAATAATCACCATCTCCTAATTGTATCTAAATTAAGGTGTAAAAATCTATACCACATAAGGGTTACATATCACATAATATGGTCATTATCCATTATATTCATATGAGGGAAAACGTAAGACTACCCTATTAAGAGAAAACATCCATCAGTTTTAACATCATTCAACCCATATCACCATGCCACGATGTCATCCAAAACCTTTGGATGTCGAAAAGGTAAGAACATTGGTTATTTACATAAGTAAACACCCGAACAAACCACCTATAAAGTCATTGAGTTGTGACCTAGAAAGAGTCACCATTTAGCCTAGACATCCCTTGTTTCACAACATAAAAGGTACCATTGGTTGTGGGGTTAAAATATATCATCAGTTGCATATTTAAAGTAGGTCATCCCTTAACAACAATCAAGCTCCTTGGGTTGATCAAAAGAAGGAAACCATGGAATACACATCATCATTACCAACCCTTTACATTAGAGACTTCATTCTAAACCATTGAATGTTAAAGCACCCAATCTCAATCATTGGATCTGGATCATCATTCAAAACCATCAATTAGGGTGTAGGTTTAACTCTTGGTTCATATAATTTAAAAAATCATTGATTTGTGGTTTGATAGATCCAACACGTGATACCTAATTTCACCATCGGCTAACACCATTGGTTTTCACCATCGGTTGATAGGGTTATAATTAATATAATTTTCACCATTGGGTGTTGAACTAATGTCACCATTGATTGATTGCATAATTAGGGTACCATACCATTCATCATAGAGCTTCCAACCAAGCCTAAACATGACCTAAGGTGTGACCATCGGTTGATACCACTTGTTGTCACCCTTGGTACTACCATCGCTAGTTATTAAGTCAACACAACCAGTTGTTGCAATAGCAACACCATCGGGTCATGTTTTAGGGTAGAAATCAGAATAGAAACCCTAATATGGACCATCATTTGATAGGTTTTTAGCACCATAGGTTGTCATACCAACCTAACCCAAGTCATCTTCTACCTTAGGAAGAAATTACACATGATTACAGGTTCATGTAGAACTAAAAATAGAGAAGGGAACACCATAAAAACTGAAACCCTATGCAAGAATAGTTTCTTAGTGCTTAAATAATTGTGTTAAAGCAAGAAGGAGAAGCTTACTCATTTTGGTCAAGAACACCTTAAGGTAGCTTCTCATTTTGGTCAAGAACACCTTAAGGTAGCTTCACAAACCCTAGAAATGGGTAGATCTAAGCTATACTTGCTCCAACAAGAAGGTTAGTCACCTTCTTCAACCTTGGGTGCCCCTTTCCACAGCTAAATAGGGAAGACGAAGCTCCAGGTAGGGGAGGAGAAATAAGAAACTAAAGTTCTCGTTTGGGGGCTAAGGAAGGATTTTGTGAAGCCTTATGGATAAGGAAGAGAAGAGGAATGAGGTGTCCAAGCAACTCTTCATGTGTCCATGGCCTAGAGCTTCCATGGACGAGCAAGCAACAAGTCCAACAACTGTTGGAAACTACTAGGCCATCAGTTTATGACCTCCCAGGTCAACCACTAGCTATTGGCCCTCCCAAACCATCATTTGTTTGTGTCTAGTCAATAGGTAGTTGAACCATCATTTGATCACCTTGTAGGTGAACCATCGGTTCAAGTGAACCAAACCAGCAAAATCCATTGACCTAGGGGCCTTCTAAGATGACCACCTTCTATTACACTAGTTGGTTACCACCATTTTTTGATAAAATCAACGGAACTGTAACATCCCTGACCTGGGTTATAAGCTAACCCTAGGTATTTTGCCTAATTATGTAATTAAGATACTTGTGATTATCTTTTGGCATGAAATTAAGCTCCTGAGGAACATATGTTTACATTTCTGTCCCTTTTAAACAATGCTTTAGTATTGTTTTGTAACACAGGGACCTATGTGCAAATTACCCAGTTAAGGGGTTTAACTTGCAAATTTCATAGGTTACTATGTTCCTTTGATGATGAGACATCATATGAGTAAATATGATAAGGTATGATGGATTTCCCAAGCCTGGGCATCAAGATACAGCTTGTGGAATGATCCTTGTGCTTAAAAACCCTAATTTGGAATAAAGTGCAATTTACCCAAATTGTGGGGTTCAATTTGTAAAATACACCTTCCAGAATATCTTTTATAACTTTTGACATCAATTAGAGAAGAAATTATGAAAGGGGCGCTTCAATTAAATAATCAGATAAGAAAAGTGACCTTTGTAATAAAATTCACCTAGTATGTGTAAGGAGACCCTTCATATGTGTGTACCTTAGTTGCATGTTGGTTTTCTTTACCCTTAGATCTTGAGTTTTGATGGACTTTGATTAAGTTATGATGGTTTGGACGTGCCTTTGAACAAGGAGGGACTTAGATGAGAAATCCATGTTTTAGAGGTCCTTATGGTGGAAATTAGCCTAAACTATATAAGCCTATTCCTTCGCAAACCAAGTAAATGTATCCTTTATCCTCTTCACTTCTCATCTTTCTCAAAAACGGCCAAGGCAAAGCTATGGAGCTCAGGGAGACGACCAAGTAGTGCTAAGGTGAGAAGGAACCATCTTCTAGCTCGGATTCTTGGATGAATTCATCATAAAAGGTTGATTCTATGGTTAACTCACTTAGATTCTTTGTTCTAGCCAACCATCCCTATCTTTTCCTTGGAGAATCTCCTCTGGCCAAGTTGTGGAGCTCAATATGCCATTAGAGACTTGAAGCTTGGAAGCTTGGAGCTCTGGGAACAACATTTGAGGAGGGTTTTATAACTCTAAACTCCTTGCTTTATTATGCATATCTATGTTCTTGTAATTATGCTTAGTTCTTCTTCTACCTCCCTTCCTCCATGCACGTTTGCATGTAAAATGGTGGAGTAACCGACCTGAACAGAGGTTGAAGATGATGGGCGTGAATTCCTATGCAACTTTATCAACAAACCTTGGACCCTTTTGGTCCAAACGGTTGCAAACCGTTTGAGGTCAAACGGTCTCAAACGGTTTGATCTCATGCGGTCTTGCAAGACCGTTTGGATCAAAACGGTCTCAAGACCATTTGATAGGGTTGACCAAGGGACGACCGTTTGAGGGTCTATTGGTAATATAATGAATTTAATTCCTACAAATAATCATAATTTAATCCCTAACCTATTGAGAGTTGAAGGCACTGCAATACCCTAACCCTAATCGGGTTGAAATTGCTGTTTTCAAGTATAGATCTTGTTGAGTTTTGGGTTGAAGGACTCAAACGGTCTTAAGACCATTTGGGGATTCATCCAAACGGTCTGAAGACCGTTTGTACACAACCCAAGACCGCTTGGAGGTCTAGGTCTGAGGTAATTTGATGGTTTGAGGGTTCAATTGTAATAAGTTGATGAATTGATGAAATTGCTGATTTTAGACCTAGTTAGGGTTCAACCCTTATCCAACCGACTTGGTTTTTGGTCAAACTTTGGGCAAATGGTCTCAAGACCGTTTGGAGGATTGCCAAGCGATCTCAAGACCGTTTGGGCCAATTTGGGGCCCAATTGGAGGTCAATTGATAGGTTCAACCTTGATTTGATTCACATTGTTGAACATTGATGAATATCTGATTGAAACCCTAATTGAGATGGACTTAACCCTAATTGGCTTTCAATTGAGGGTCAATTTTGGTGTCCAATTGATTAAGGCTCATCCTAAATGACTCAATTTTTAAGTGGTTAACATGGATTTGGAGAATTGAGGGCTTCAACATACATAACCATAATCGATTGAAACTTTTGAACCATGTTGGAGGTCCAAACGGTTTGAGCCCATTTGGACCAAACAGTCTCAAGACCGTTTGGATCCAAGCGGTCTCAAGACCGTTTGAGGCCAAATGGTCTCAAGACCATTTGGGGCCAAACGGTCTCAAGACCGTTTGGGCTCAAACGATCTCAAGGTCGTTTGGTCCAATCGATCCCAAGATCGTTTCAATTCAAACGGTTTCAAACCGCATAAGCTCAAACAGTTTGGAAGTCAACTCTCCCCAAATGGTCAACGCACCCAAACGGTCTTAAGACCGTTTGAGGGCAAATGACCTTGGGTGTCATGCGGTCTTGAAGTCAAACCTAGCAAACGGTCACCGCATCCAAACGGTTTCAAATCGTTTGGAGGTTGAATATGTGTAACCGATTGAAGACTTTCAAGGTTGTTTATACTTAATCAATTGAAGGTGTATTTGGTACAATGATGATCTGATTTAAACCCTAATGATAGCCTAGGACATTAAGGAACTAAGGGACTAATGAATTGACCTATAATGATGACCAATAGTGTGAATTACCTAAATACCCTTGAAGGGTTAAATCAAAGGATACCCTGTTTTAATCAAACCCTAATCATATGATAGTGATGTGTTGACTTGTGTTAGTCAATGAGGACTTAACCCAACCTAATCTAGAGTGGTGTAATCACCATCTACTAGTAAGAGGAGAGAGAAAGTACCATTTATGGTTGAAATTCAAGTAAAATACCTTCAATAAACATGAAAGTGCATGATTAGGGTATGATCCTCCTATGTGAGATCATGGAAACCATAATTATGATAATTTATGAATCTTAATCTAATATGAGGATATCAATGATGATGTTTCTCATACATGATGATGTTATGAGTTCAATTCACCATGAAGTAAACAGTAAACCCTAATTGATGGAAATCAGGGGATCTATCTCTTGTAAGAGTATGAAAGAACAGATCTTGAAATGAATTGTTTACTATTACAAGTTGGTTTAACCATGCAGGTTCTCATATATAAAGATGATCATATCCAGGTAAGGATTATGATATCATATTCATTGAAAGCATGTTATTAGCTTTATGAATAGTGAAATATCATGTTGCCTAGTAAGTGGCATCTTATGAGACTGATAGGCTGTGAGAGCCATGAGTATCATCAAGGTCATGCTTAATAGATGACTTGTGATGAGATGATTGAGAAATGATAATTGATGTGAGTTAGACTTGTTACATTTAGTATTCTTCTTTCATAGCTGCTATGCTAATGATTAAATGTTTGAGAACATGTATGATATTATAAGAATATTGAAATGTACCTAACTAACCAAGTATAATCATACCATGTAGAGCCCTGATCATAGATCCATCATTGTCAGAAATTAAATGATGGTGAAACAGGTCTTCCTAAGGGAACTCCTGGAACACATACTTTTGAGTATGTGGGGGAATATGGATGTGTATATCCTTACATCCTGGTGTAGGAATTGATGTAGATATATCTTAATCTATCAATCCTTCACTATATGTTTATGTCAAGGAGATGTAACACTAATCTCCTGAGGATATCTTTTATACCGTATCGATGAGAGATAAACAAGAAATCCTTCGATGACGAAGAGAGTACAGAATGCCACTGTGACTCTAATAGCGAAGTAACAGAGTACCCTGGTGAGCTATAATAGCAGAGACACTAGATGTCCTGCATGTTGATCCTCACTCTGACTGAGGAAGATGAGGTCATAAGAATACGGCTCTTTTGATGACCTAGGTATGATACCGATGTGACTTAATAGTGATCGGTTGGAGTATGAGCGGTATACCTCATCTCCGCAGGGCATAATGATGTTTGTAAAACATAATCAGCCGCGTAGTATATCTGTTTAGTTTGAACTACGAGATACATGAATGATATTATACTGCATAGTACACATGTCCTTCATATTTCTTATATGTTGTTATTATGTTTAAATGTTAATCTGATGTTGATTGCCTTAAAAGCTTGCACTGCTTATGAAGTTCTTTTATGCTATAATAAAGCTTCTGGCGAAGAGTTATAACTCTCGCTGGGACAATTATTTAAATAATTGTCTCACTCCGTAGGTTTCTAACTTTTATGTGGACGTCGAGGACGAAGAAACCAATCCGAGGGTGAGCAGTATCAGCAACAGCAACACCAGGGACAACAGTGAATCTCAGGTGGAGATACTGACTGTTGTGTCATGTAGTTAGTTAGTCCTATGTCGTCTCTGTACTCTCAGGTCCTTGGAGTTTGTTAATCTGAGATTTTGTATTTTGCTGTATGAAATCACTTGAGAAGTGATTTAATAGAGATGTAAACGGTTTACCTTACTTTTATGAAAGAAGTTTCATGTCTTCAAGATCTTGTCTCGAAAAGTTTTACTTTTTCGTGAATTTTCGTATTCGGTTGTTAATCGAATGCTTCCGCTGAGTTTATATCGTGTTTTAGAGATCAAAGCTCACAATTAAGTGGTATCAGAGCTCTAGGTTCACTGAGTCTACAGAGACATAGGACTTAGGATGTTGAGTCTATCCTTAGTGTTTCTTTCCTATCTAATAGAGTCTTCTGGTCCTCAGGAGAAGAAGATAAGTTAAGGATGTACGGACCACACGAAGAACATGAGGAGTACGAGGCTGAGAGTAGTGTCGCTGCACCCCGAGGAGGTGCAAGAAACCCAGAGATAGAGCAACCTGTACCTGAGCCACCTCAGTTTGACCCAGCTAACATGGGTAACCCAGCTGTCCAGACTATGTTCGGGCAGTTTATGACTGCCATGACACACATCACCGATAGGATGACCATGCCTGCACCTAGGGCACCTGTCCAATCTGAAGGATAAGGTATCGGTAAGATGTTCGAGCGACTTCATCGTGTCGGAGCTACCGAATACTTTGGGACAGCTGACCCTGCAGATGCCGATCTGTGGTTAACCGAGTTAGAGAAAGCTTTCAGAATCTTGAACATCCCAGAAGCTGAGAAGGTTAGACATACTATCTATCTTCTCAAAGGAAGTGCTGGTCATTGGTGGACCATGGAAGAGCAGAAGAGGCCTGGTTTGGAGATTTCCTGGGAAGTGTTCTGACGGGAATTTATCCATAGATATTTTCCAAAGATCTTCCTGGATGAGAAAATCTCTCAGTTTGAGAGATTGAGACAAGGCATGATGAACATTAGCGAATATGAAGCTAAGTTCATGGAGTTGCTGCGGTTTTGTCCACATATGACTGCTACAGATGAAGAGGGGATTAGAAGGTTCAAGAAGGGTTTAAACGCCGACATGACTACTCCTGTGTCTGCCCTAGAGAATCGGGAAAGGTTTGCTACCTTCGTTGAGTCAGTCCGAAGGATAGAAAGGTTTGTAGTAGAGAAGAGGCAAACCCATAAGAGATATTCTCAGTTCCAGGGATCTTCATCTAGAGACTTTAAGAAGCCTAGGTTTTCTGCACTGACACTGCCACCTATACCTAGTGCTCAGACACAGTGGACACCAAGTAGAGGTAGAGGACGAAGCCTACCACTACATGAGACACGCAGTTCAGCATCAATGTCAGTCACATGACCACCAAGACCACAACAACTGGAGAGAAGCTGCTACAACTGTGGTAAGGTGGGACACTTGATGAATGACTATAGGTCTAGGCCTGTCAGTGTGACACAGCCTCAGAGACAAAGTCAACAGGGATCACAAAGAAGACAGTTTCAAGGAGCAGCTAGAGGACGTGGACAAGCATCTCAAGCTGGATCATCAGCACCGGCTCAACCTCAGGCGACAACAAGATTCTATGCAATGAACACACCTGATGCAGTGATCAACCCACGGGTTGCGGCAGGTCAGATGGAGTTGTTATATTATGATATGTCTATCTCCTGTGTTGTATCTGTTTTAATTGACCCGGGTGCTACACACTCTTTTATCACTCAAAGAGTGATTCATAACTGCAATATGACAGTCAGTCATAGGGCAGATAGCTTGTTGCTGGAGACTCCGTTGAGAGGGTCTGCTGTTTTGCAGGAGGTATGCTCTCCCTGCATCCTCTTCTTTTCTGATCATCGCAATCAAGTGGATTTAATACCACTTGAGATGCAAGGATTTTATATAATTCTCGGGATGGATACCTTGGAAAGGTATAAGGTTGTCTTGGATTGTGAATCCAAACAGGTTGTGTTTGCTGATGAAAGTGACACATGGATCTTTCAAGGAGAGAGAAAGATTCTACCCACCTGTCTTATGTCAGCTATGGTTATTGATAAGTTGATGAGGTAAGGATGTTATGCATTCTTAGCCCATGTGGTAGATACTACCATGGAGAGTCCCAACCCTGCTTAAGTTCCTGTAGTCAGGGAATTTGAAGATGTATTTCTTGAAGAACTTCCAGGTGTGCCACCGTCTCGGGAAATTGATTTTGAAATCAATTTGATCCCAGACACTCAACCTATAGCACAGACACCGTATAGGATGGCGCCTGCCGAAATAGCAGAACTCAAGAAACAACTGCAAGAGTTGCTTGAGAAGGGTTTCATCCGACTGAGCACTTCACCTTGGGATGCTCCGGTCTTGTTTGTTAAAAAGAAAAATGGATCAATGCGATTGTGCATTGATTACATACAACTAAACAAAGTAACAATAAAGAATAAGTACCCTCTGTCGAGGATTGATGATCTCTTTGACCAGTTGTGTGGTGCAACTGTCTTCTCAAAGATAGACCTGAGGTCGGGGTATCATCAACTTTGTATTAAGGACAGTGACATACCCAAGTCTTCCTTCAGGACAAGGTATGGTCACTATGAGTTCACAGTTATGTCGTTTGGACTAACTAATGCACCAACTGCATTTATGGAACTCATGAATAGAATCTCCCAACCTTTCCTCGATCAGTTCGTTGTTGTCTTTATAGATGACTTTCTAATCTATAGTAGAGATTCTCAGCAACACGAACAACATCTTCGCTAGGCTCTAACTTTGCTAAGAGAACATAAGCTATACGCTAAGTTTAGCAAGTGTAAGTTCTAGTTACCGGAAGTATCTTTCCTTGGACATGTGATATCTGCCTCAGGAATTCATGTTGATCCTAAAAAGGTAGAGTTTGTTCTACATTGGGAACAACCGAAGACACTAATAGAGATTCGAAGCTTCTTGGGATTAGCTGGTTACTACCGAAGGTTTATTAAGAATTTTAGTTCTATAGCCTTACCCTTAACCAAGTTAACCCGGAAGGATGTTCCTTTCGCTTGGAGTGATAAGTGTCAATAGTCTTTCCAACTGTTGAAAGAGAGGTTGACAAGTGCAGCTGTGCTTGTGCTACCTGAGCAAGGAAAAGGATATGTAGTCTTCTGTGATGCCTCCAAGAATGGACTCGGATGTGTGTTGATGCAGAATAAGCAAGTGATTTCTTTCACTTCCCGACAGCTTAAGAAACACGAGGAGAATTATCCGACACACGATCTGGAGTTAGCTACTGTGGTTCATGCCTTGAAGATCTGGAGACATTACCTCTACGGAGAAACATTCCAGATTTTCACAGACCACAAGAATCTTAAGTATATCTTCTCTCGGAATGAGCTTAATATGAGGCAATGTCGCTGGATGGAGTTAATCAAGGACTATGACTGTACAATTGATTACCATCCGGGGAAGGCCAATGTGGTTGTAGATGCCTTGAGTAGAAAATCAGCAACATCAACCATGGATAGGGCACAACTAAACTCTTCAGTATGCTCTAGGAGAGATATGCTTATCTCCTTAAGACAAGCCAATGTACAGTTGAAAGTGTCATTGTTAACTGGATTGTTAGCTGAGATGCATATAAAACCTACCCTAAGAGGGCAGATTAAGGAGGCACAGCATGTTGATGCTACAGTTCAGCATATCAGATCGGAGTATGGTGATGAGAAACGAGATGGTTTCCATGACTCAGAGGATCAAGTGGCATGTTATCATGGGAGGATGATAGTACCAGATGTGGATAACTTGAGAAAGCTAGTCCTGGAAGAAGCTCATTCTTCGATGTATGCTATGCATCCAGGGAGCACCAAGATGTATCGAAACTTGAAAGATATATATTGGTGGACTGGGATGAAGAAAGATGTTGCGGAGTTTGTGATGAGGTGTCCTGTCTGTCAGCAAGTTAAAGCTGAACACCAGAAGCCTGCAGGAATAATGCAACCTTTACCCATACCACAGTGGAAGTGGGACCATGTGACCATGGACTTTGTTGTTGGTCTACCTAGGACAAACAAGGGACATGATGCCATTTGGGTAATAGTTGATAGGTTGACAAATACAGCTCATTTCTTGCCTATCAAAACAACCTATTCTGCTGAGAAGTTAGCACAGTTGTATGTTCAAGAGATAGTGTGACTGCACGGAGTTCCGATCACTATAGTTTCTGAAAGAGGTCCCTAGTTTACAAGTCGTTTTTGGTTATAGTTGCATAGAGCTTTAGGCACCAAGTTAAGGTTTAGTACAACCTTTCACCCACAGACTGATGGATAGTCAGATAGGACTATACAGACCTTGGAAGACTTGCTGAGAGCATGTGTTCTCCAGTTTACAGGAAGTTGGGATCTACACTTAAGTTTGATAGAGTTTGCCTATAACAATAGCTATCAACGTAGTATTGACATGGCACCTTATGAAGCCTTGTATGGTAGACGTTGTAGATCACCCTTGTGTTGGTATGAGACTGGTGAACGTCAGTTGTTAGGTCCTGATCTTGTGCAGCAAACCACAGAGAAGATTAAAGTAATACAACAAAAGATTAAGATTGCACAGGATAGGCAGAAGTCATATGCTGATAAACTTCAGAGACCCTTAGAGTTCCAGGTTGGTGACAAAATACATCTCAAGGTCTCTCCTTGGAAGGGAGTTCTAAGATTTGGAAGGAAAGGGAAGTTAGCTCCTAGGTTTATAGGGCCTTATCCAATCATTGAACGGGTTGGAAAGGTAGCCTATAGACTAGAGTTACCACCAGAGTTACAGAAGTTACACCCTGTGTTTCACATTTCTATGCTGAGGAAATGTCACCCTGATATCGAGTCAGTTCTACAGCCTATGCAAGTAGAATTGAATGAAGATATAACTTATGAGGAGGGACCAGTGTCAATCCTTGATAACAGAATTAAAAAGATAAAGAAGAAAGATATAAGTCTTGTGAAAGTCCTCTGGAATCACCATGGTGTTGAAGAAGCCACCTGGTAACTAGAGCAAGAGATGAGAAGGAAATACCCTGCTCTGTTCTCTTAACATATATGTTTTCTTGATTTCGGGGACGAAATCCTTGTAAGGGGTGGATAATTTGTAACATCCCTGACCTGGGTTATAAGCTAACCCTAGGTATTTTGCCTAATTATGTAATTAAGATACTTGTGATTATCTTTTGGTGTGAAATTAAGCTCCTGAGGAACATATGTTTACATTTCTGTCCCTTTTAAACAATTTTTTAGTATTGTTTTGTAACAAAGGGACCTATGTGCAAATTACCCAGTTAAGGGGTTTAACTTGCAAATTTCACAGGTGAAGATGTTCCTTTGATGATGATACATCATATGAGTAAATATGATAAGGTCTGATGGATTTCCCAAGCCTGGGCATCAAGATGCAGCTTGTGGAATGATCCTTGTGCTTAAAAACCCTAATTTGGAATAAAGTGCAATTTACCCAAATTGTGGGGTTCAATTTGTAAAATACACATTCCAGAATATATTTTCTAACTTTTGACATCAATTAGAGAAGAAATTATTAAAGGGGCGCTTCAATTAAATAATCAGATAAGAAAAGTGACCTTTGTAATAAAATTCACCTAGTATGTGTAAGGAGACCCTTCATATGTGTGTACCTTAGTTGCATGTTGGTTTTCTTTACCCTTAGATCTTGAGTTTTGATGGACTTTGCTTAAGTTATGATTGTTTGGACGTGCCTTTGAACAATGAGGGACTTAGATGAGAAATCCATGTTTTAGAGGTCCTTATGGTGGAAATTAGCCTAAACTATATAAGCCTATTCCTTTGCAAACCAAGTAAACGTATCCTTTATCCTCTTTACTTCTCATCTTTCTCAAAAACGGCCAAGGCAAAGCTTTGGAGCTCAGGGAGACGACCAAGTAGTGCTAAGGTGAGAAGGAACCATCTTCTAGCTCAGATTCTTGGATGAATTCATCATAAAAGGTTGATTCTATGGTTAACTCACTTAGATTCTTTGTTCTAGCCGACCATCCCTATCTTTTCCTTGGAGAATATCCTCTGGACAAGTTGTGGAGCTCAAGACGCCATTAGAGACTTGAAGCTTGGAAGCTTGGAGCTCTAGGAACAACGTTTGAGGTGGGTTTTATAACTCTAAACTCCTTGCTTTATTATGCATATCTATGTTCTTGTAATTATGCTTAGTTCTTCTTCTACCTCCCTTCCTCCATGCACGTTTGCATGTAAAACGGTGGAGTAACCGACCTGAACAGAGGTTGAAGATGATGGGCGTGAATTCCTATGCAACTTTATCAACCGACCTTGGACCCTTTTGGTCCAAACGGTTGCAAACCGTTTGAGGTCAAACGGTCTCAAACCGTTTGATCTCATGCGGTCTTGCAAGACCGTTTGGATCAAAACGGTCTCAAGACTGTTTGATAGGGTTGACCAAGGGACGACCGTTTCAGGGTCTGTTGGTAATATAATGAATTTCATTCCTACAAAGAATCATAATTTAATCCCTAACCTATTGAGAGTTGAAGGCACTACAATACCCTAACCCTAATCGGGTTGAAATTGTTGTTTTCAAGTATAGATCTTGTTGAGTTTTGGGTTGAAGGACTCAAATGGTCTTAAGACCATTTGGGGATTCATCCAAACGGTCTTGGGGATTCATCCAAACGGTCTCAAGACCGTTTGGACACAACCCAAGACCGCTTGGAGGTCTAGGTCATAGGTAATTTGATGGTTTGAGGGTCCAATTGTAATAAGTTGATGAATTGATGAAATTGCTGATTTTAGACCTAGTTAGGGTTCAACCCTTATCCAACCGACTTGGTTTTTGGTCAAACTTTGGGCAAACGGTCTCAAGACCATTTGGAGGATTTCCAAACGATCTCAAGACCGTTTGGGCCAAGTTTGGGCCCAATTGGAGGTCAATTGATAGGTTCAACCTTGATTTGATTCACATTGTTGAACATTGATGAATATCCGATTGAAACCCTAATTGAGATGGACTTAACCCTAATTGGCTTTCAATTGAGGGTCAATTTTGGTGTCCAATTAATTAAGGCTCATCCTAAATGACTCAATTTGTAAGTGGTTAACATGGATTTGGAGAATTGAGGGTTTCAACATACATAACCATAATCGATTGAAACTTTTGAACCATGTTGGAGGTCCAAACGGTTTCAGCCCATTTGGACCAAACGGTCTCAAGACCGTTTGGATCCAAATGGTCTCAAGACTATTTGTGGCCAAACGGTCTCAAGACCGTGTGGGCTCAAACGATCTCAAGGTCGTTTGGTCCAATCGATCCCAAGATCGTTTTAATTCAAACGGTTTCAAACCGCATAAGCTCAAACGGTTTGGAAGTCAACTCTCCCCAAACGGTCAACGCACCCAAATGGTCTTAAGACCGTTTGAGGGAAAATGACCTTGGGTGTCATGCGGTCTTGAAGTCAAACCTAGCAAACGGTCAACGCATCCAAACGGTTTCAAATCGTTTGGAGGTTGAATATGTGTAACCGATTGAAGACTTTCAAGGTTGTTTATACTTAATCAATTGAAGGTGTATTTGGTACAATGATGATCTGATTTAAACCCTAATGATAACCTAGGACATTAAGAAACTAAGGGACTAATGAATTGACCTATAATTATGATCAATAGTGTGAATTACCTAAATACCCTTGAAGGGTTAAATCAAAGGATACCCTATTTTAGTCAAACCCTAATCATATGATAGTGATGTGTTGACTTGTGTTAGTCAATGAGGACTTAACCCAACCTAATCTAGAGTGGTGTAATCACCATCTACTAGTAAGAGGAGAGAGAAAGTACCATTTATGGTTGAAATTCAAGTAAAATACCTTCAATAAACATGAAAGTGCATGATTAGGGTATGATCCTCCTATGTGAGATCATGGAAACCCTAATTATGATAATTTATGAATCTTAATCTAATATGAGGATATCAATGATGATGTTTCTCATACATGATGATGTTATGAGTTCAATTCACCATGAAGTAAACAGTAAACCCTAATTGATGGAAATCAGGGGATCTATCTCTTGTAAGAGTATGAAAGAACAGATCTTGAAATGAATTGTTTACTATTATTAGTTGGTTTAACCATGCAGGTTCTCATATATAAAGATGATCATATCCAGGTAAGGATTATGATATCATATTCATTGAAAGCATGTTATTAGCTTTATGAATAGTGAAATATCATGTTGCCTAGTAAGTGGCATCTTATGAGACTAATAGGCTGTGAGAGCCATGAGTATCATCATGGTCATGCTTAATAGATGACTTGTGATGAGATGATTGAGAAATGATAATTGATGTGAGTTAGACTTGTTACATTTAGTATTCTTCTTTCATAGCTGCTATGCTAATGATTAAATGTTTGAGAACATGTATGATATTAAAAGAATACTGAAATGTACCTAACTAACCAAGTATAATCATACCATATAGAGCCCTGATCATAGATCCATCATTGTCAGAAATTTAATGATGGTGAAACAGGTCTTCCTAAGGGAACTCCTGGAACACATACTTTTGAGTATGTGGGGGAATATGGATGTGTATATCCTTACATCCTAGTGTAGGAATTGATGTAGATATATCTTAATCTATCAATCCTTCACTATATGTTTATGTCAAGGAGATGTAACACTAATCTCCCGAGGAAATATTTTATACCATATCGATGACAGATAAACAAGAAATCCTTCGATGATGAAGAGAGTACAGAATGCCACAGTGACTCTGATAGCAAAGTACCAGAGTACCCTGGTGAGCTATAATAGCAGAGACACTATATGTCCTACATGTTGATCCTCACTCTGACTGAGGAAGATGAGGTCATAAGAATCCGGCTATTTTGATGACCTAGGTATGATACCGATGCGACTTAATAGTGATCGGTTGGAGTATGAGTGGTATACCTCATCTCCGCAGGGCATAATGATGTTTGTAAAACATAATCAGCCGCGTAGTATATATGTTTAGTTTGAACTACGAGATACATGAATGATATTATACTGCATAGTACACATGTCCTTCATATTTCTTATATGTTGTTATTCTGTTTAAATGTTAATCTTCTGTTGATTGCCTTAAAATCTTGTACTGCTTATGAAGTTCTTTGATGCTATAATAAAGCTTCTGGTGAAGAGTTATAACTCTCGCTGGGACAATTATTTAAATAATTGTCTCACTTCGTAGATTTCTAACTTTTAGGTGGACGTCGAGGACGAAGAAACCAATCCGAGGGTGAGTAGTATCAGCAGCAGCAACACCAGGGACAGCAGTGAATCTCATGTGGAGATACTGACTGTTGTGTCATGTAGTTAGTTAGTCCTATGTCGTCTCTGTACTCTCAGGTCCTTGGAGTTTTTTAATATGAGATTTTGTATTTTAATGTATGAAATCACTTGAGAAGTGATTTAACAGAGATGTAAATTGTTTACCTTACTTTTATGAAAGAAGTTTCATGTCTTCAAGATCTTGTCTCAAAAAGTTTTAATTTTTCATGAATTTTCGTATTCCGCTGTTAATCGAATGCTTCCGCTGAGTTTATATCGTGTTTTGGAGATCGGAGCTCACAATTAAGTGGTATCAGAGCTCTAGGTTCGCTGAGTCTACAGAGACATAGGACTTAGGATGTTGAGTCTATCCTTAGTGTTTCTTTTCTATCTAATAGAGTCTTCTGCTCCTCAGGAGAAGAAGATAAGTTAAGGATGTACGGACCACACGAAGAACATGAGGAGTACGAGGCTGAGAGTAGTGTCGTTGCACCCCGCGGAGGTGCAAGAAACCCGGAGATAGGGCAACTTGTACCTGAGCCACCTCAGTTTGACCCAGCTGACATGGGTAACCCAGCTGTCCAGACTATGTTTGGGCAGTTTATGACTTCCATGACACACATCACCGACAGGATGCCCATGCCTGCACCTAGGGCACCTGTCCAATCTGAAGGACAAGGTATCGGTAAGACGTTTGAGTGACTTCGTCGTGTCGGAGCTACTGAATACTTTGGGACAACTGACCCTGCAGATGTCGATCTGTGGTTAACCGAGTTAGAGAAAGCTTTCAGAATCTTGAACATCCCAGAAGCTGAGAAGGTTAGACATGATGTCTATCTTCTCAAAGGAAGTGCTGGTCATTGGTGGACCATGGAAGAGCAGAAGAGGCCTGGTTTGGAGATTGCCTGGGAAGTGTTCCGATGGGAATTTATCCATAGATATTTTCCAAAGACCTTCCTGGATGAGAAAATCTCTCAGTTTGAGAGATTGAGACAAGGCATGATGAACATTAGCGAATATGAAGCTAAGTTCATGGAGTTTCTGCAGTTTTGTCCACATATGACTGCTACAGATGAAGAGAGGATCAGAAGGTTCGAGAAGGGTTTAAACGCCGACATGACTACTCATGTGTCTGCCCTAGAGAATCGGGAAAGGTTTGCTACCTTTGTTGAGTCAGTCCGAAGGATAGAAAGGTCCGCAGTAGAGAAGAGGCAAACCCATAAGAGATATTCTCAGTTCTAGGGATCTTCATCTAGAGACTTTAAGAAGCCTAGGTTTTCTGCACTGACACCGCCACCTAGACCTAGTGCTCAGACACAGTGGACACCAAGTAGAGGTAGAGGATGAAGCCTATCACTACAAGAGACACGCAGTTTAGCATCAATGTCAGTCACAGGACCACCAAGACCACAACAACTGGAGAGAAGTTTCTACAACTGTGGTAAGGTGGGACACTTGATGAATGACTACAGGTCTAGGCCTGTCAGTGTGACACAGCCTCAGAGACAGAGTCAACAGGGATCACAAAGAAGACAGTTTTAAGGAGCAGCTAGAGGACGTGGACAAGCATCTCAAGCTGGATCATCAGCACCGGCTCAACCTCAGGCGACAGTAAGATTCTATGCAATGAACCCACCTGATGCAGTGATCAACCCAAGGGTTGTGGCAGGTCAGATGGAGTTGTTATATTATGATATGTCTATATCCTGTGTTGTATCTATTTTAATTGACCCGGGTGCTACGCACTCTTTTATCACTCGAAGAGTGATTCATAACTGCAATATGACAGTCAGTCATAGGGCAGATAGCTTGTTGCTGGAGACTCCGTTGAGAGGGTCTGCTATTTTGTAGGAGGTATTCTCTCCCTGCATCCTCTTCTTTTCTGATCATCGCATTCAAGTGGATTTAGTACCACTTGAGATGCAAGGATTTTATATAATCCTCGGGATGGATACCTTGGAAAGGTATAAGGTTGTCTTGGATTGTGAATCCAAACAGGCTGTGTTTGCTGATGAAAGCGACACATGGATCTTTCAAGGAGAGAGAAAGATTCTACCCACCTGTCTTATGTCAGCTATGGTTGTTGATAAGTTTATGAGTCAAGGATGTTATGCATTCTTAGCCCATGTATTAGATACTACCATGGAGAGTCCCAACCCTGTTGAAGTTCCTGTAGTCAGGGAATTTGAAGATGTATTTCCTGAAGAACTTCTAGGTGTGCCACCGTCTCGGGAAATTGATTTTGAAATCAATTTGATCCCAGACACTCAACCTATAGCACAGACACCGTATAGGATGGCACCTGCCGAAATGGCAGAACTCAAGAAACAACTGCAAGAGTTTCTTGAGAAGGGTTTCATCTGACCGAGCACTTCACCTTGGGGTACTCAGGTCTTGTTTGTTAAAAAGAAAGATGGATCAATGCGATTGTGCATTGATTACAGACAACTAAACAAAGCAACAATAAAGAATAAGTACCCTCTGCCGAGGATTGATGATCTCTTTGACCAGTTGCGTGGTGCAACTGTCTTCTCAAAGATAAACCTGAGGTCGGGGTATCATCAACTTCGTATTAAGGACAGTGACATACCCAAGTCTTCCTTCAGGACAAGGTATGGTCACTATGAGTTCACAGTTATGTCGTTTGGACTAACTAATGCACCAGCTACATTTATGGAACTCATGAATAGAATCTTCCGACCTTTCCTCAATCAGTGCGTTGTTGTCTTTATAGATGACATTCTAATCTATAGTAGAGATGCTCAGCAACACGAACAACATCTTTGCCAGGCTCTAACTTTGCTAAGAGAACATAAGCTATACGCTAAGGTTAGCAAGTGTGAGTTCTGGTTACCGGATGTATCTTTCCTTGGACATGTGATATCTGCCTTGGGAATTTGTGTTGATCCTAAAAAGGTAGAGTCTGTTCTACAGTGGGAACAACCGAAGACACCAACAGAGATTTGAAGCTTCTTGCGATTAGCTGGTTACTACCGAAGGTTTATTAAGAATTTTAGTTCTATAGCCTTACCCTTAACCAAGTTAACCCGGAAGGATGTTCCTTTTGCTTGGAGTGATAAGTGTCAACAGTCTTTCCAACTGTTGAAAGAGAGGTTGACAAGTGCACCTGTGCTTGTGCTACCTGAGCAAGGAAAAGGATATGTAGTCTACTGTGATGCCTGAAAGAATGGACTTGGATGTGTGTTGATGCAGAATAAGCAAGTGATTTCTTTCGATTCCCGACATCTTAAGAAACACGAGGAAAATTATCCGACACACGATCTGGAGTTAGCTACTGTGGTTCATGCCTTGAAGATCTGGAGACATTACCTTTACGGAGAAACATTCGAGATTTTCACAGACCACAAGAATCTTAAGTATATCTTCTCTCAGCATTAGCTTAATATGAGGCAATGTCGCTGGATGGAGTTAATCAAGGACTACGACTGTACAATTGATTACCATCCGAGCAAGGCCAATGTGGTTGCAGATGCCTTGAGTAGAAAATCAGCAACATCAACCATGGATAGGGCACAACTAAACTCTTCAGTATGCTCTAGGAGAGATATGCTTATCTCCTTAAGACAAGCCAATGTACAGTTGAAAGTGTCATTGTTAACTGGATTGTTAGCTGAGATGCATATAAAACCTACCCTAAGAGAGAAGATTAAGGAGGCACAGCATGTTGATGCTACAGTTCAGCATATTAGATCGGAGTATGGTGATGAGAAATGAGATGGTTTCCATGACTCAGAGGATCAAGTGGCATGTTATCATGGGAGGATGATAGTACCAGATGTGGATAACTTGAGAAAGTTAGTCCTGGAAGAAGCTCATTCTTTGATGTATGCTATGCATCGAGGGAGCACCAAGATGTATCGAAACTTGAAAGATATATATTGGTGGCCTGGGATGAAGAAAGATGTTGTGGATTTTGTGATGAGGTGTCCTGTCTGTCAGCAAGTTAAAGCTGAACACCAGAAGCCTGCAGGAATAATGCAACTTTTACCAATACCACAGTGGAAGTGGAACCATGTGACCATGGACTTTGTTGTTGGCCTACCTAAGACAAACAAGGGACATGATGCCATTTGGGTAATAGTTGATAGGTTGACAAAGACAGCTCATTTCTTGCCTGTCAAAACAACCTATTCTGCCGAGAAGTTAGCACAGCTGTATGTTCAAGAGATAGTGCGACTGCACGGAGTTCCGATCACTATAGTTTCTGACAGAGGTCCCCAGTTTACAAGTCGTTTTTGGGAGCAGTTGCACAGAGCTTTAGGCACCAAGTTAAGGTTTAGTACAGCCTTTCACCCATAGACTGATGGACAGTCAGAAAGGACTATACAGATCTTGGAAGACTTGCTGAGAGCATGTGTTCTCTAGTTTACAGGAAGTTGGGATCTACACTTAAGTTTGATAGAGTTTTCCTATAACAATAGCTATCAACGTAGTATTAATATGGCACCTTATGAAGCCTTGTATGGTAGACATTGTAGATCACCCTTGTGTTGGTATGAGACTGGTGAACGTCAGTTGTTAGGTCCTGATCTTATGCAGCAAACCACAGAGAAGATTAAAGTAATACAACACAAATTAAGATTGCACATGATAGGCAGAAGTCATATGTTGATAAATGTTGGAGACCCTTAGAGTTCCATGTTGGTGACAAAGTATATCTCAAGGTCTCACCTTGGAAGGGAATTCCAAGATTTGTAAGGCAAGGGAAGTTAGCTCCTAGGTTTATAGGGCCTTATCCAATCATTGAACGGGTTGGAAAGGTAGCCTATAGACTAGAGTTACCACCAGAGTTACAGAAGTTACACCCTGTGTTTCACATTTCTATGCTGAGGAAATGTCACCCTGATACTGAGTCAGTTCTACAGCCTATGGAAGTAGAATTGAATGAAGATATAACTTATGAGGAGGGACCAGTGTCAATCCTTGATAACATAATTAAAAAGCTAAAGAAGAAAGATATAAGTCTTGTGAAAGTCCTCTGGAATCACCGTGGTGTTGAAGAAGCCACCTGGGAACTAGAGCAAGAGATGAGAAGGAAATACCCTGCTCTGTTCTCTTAACATATATGTTTTTTTGATTTCGGGGACGAAATCCTTGTAAGGGGTGGATAATTTGTAACATCCCTGACTTGGGTTATAAGCTAACCCTAGGTATTTTGCCTAATTATGTAATTAAGATACTTGTGATTATCTTTTGGCATGAAATTAAGCTCCTGAGGAACATATGTTTAGATTTCTGTCCCTTTTAAACAATGTTTTAGTATTGTTTTGTAACACAGGGACCTATGTGCAAATTACCCAGTTAAGGGGTTTAACTTGCAAATTTCACAGGTTAAGATGTTTCTTTGATGATGAGATATCATATGAGTAAATATGATAAGGTATGATGGATTTCCCAAGCCTGGGCATCAAGATGCAGCTTGTGGAATGATCCTTGTGCTTAAAAACCATAATTTGGAATAAAGTGCAATTTACCCAAATCGTGGGGGAAATTTGTAAAATACACCTTCCAGAATATCTTTTATAACTTTTGACATCAATTAGAGAATAAATGATGAAAGGGGCGCTTCAATTAAATAATCAGATAAGAAAAGTGACCTTTGTAATAAAATTCACCTAGTATGTGTAAGGAGACCCTTCATATGTGTGTACCTTAGTTGCATGTTGGTTTTCTTTACCCTTAGATCTTGAGTTTTGATGGACTTTGCTTAAGTTATGATGGTTTGGACGTGCCTTTGAACAATGAGGGACTTAGATGAGAAATCCATGTTTTAGAGGTCCTTATGGTGGAAATTAGCCTAAACTATATAAGCCTATTCCTTTGCAAACCAAGTAAACGTATCATTTATCCTCTTCACTTCTCATCTTTCTCAAAAACGGCCAAGGAAAAGCTCTGGAGCTCAGGGATACGACCAAGTAGTGCTAAGGTGAGAAGGAACCATCTTCTAGCTCGGATTCTTGGATGAATTCATCATAAAAGGTTGATTGTATGGTTAACTCACTTAGATTCTTTGTTCTAGCCGACCATCCCTATCTTTTCCTTGGAGAATCTCCTCTGGCCAAGTTGTGGAGCTCAAGACGCCATTAGAGACTTGAATCTTGGAAGCTTGGAGCTCTAGGAACAACGTTTGAGGCAGGTTTTATAACTCTAAACTCCTTGCTTTATTATGCATATCTATGTTCTTGTAATTATGCTTAGTTCTTCTTCTACCTCCCTTCCTCCATGCACGTTTGCATGTAAAACGGTGGAGTAACCGACCTGAACAGAGGTTGAAGATGATGGGTGTGAATTCCTATGCAACTTTATCAACCGACCTTGGACCCTTTTGGTCCAAACAATTGCAAACTGTTTGAGGTCAAACGGTCTCAAACCGTTTGATCTCATGCGGTCTTGCAAGACCGTTTGGATCAAAATGGTCTCAAGACCGTTTGATATGGTTGACCAAGGGACGACCATTTGAGGGTCTGTTGGTAATATAATGAATTTCATTCCTACAAAGAATTATAATTTAATCCCTAACCTATTGAGAGTTGAAGGCACTACATTACCCTAACCCTAATCGGGTTGAAATTGCTGTTTTCAAGTATAGATCTTGTTGAGTTTTGGGTTGAAGGACTCCAACGGTCTTAAGACCATTTGGGGATTCATCCAAACGGTCTCAAGAACATTTGGACACAACCCAAGACCGCTTGGAGGTCTAGGTCTGAGGTAATTTGATGGTTTGAGGGTCCAATTGTAATAAGTTGATGAATTGATGAAATTTCTAATTTTAGACCTAGTTAGGGTTCAACCCTTATCCAACCGACTTGGTTTTTTGGTAAAACTTTGGGCAAACGGTCTCAAGACCATTTGGAGGATTTCCAAATGATCTCAAGACCGTTTGGGCCAAGTTTGGGCCCAATTGGAGGTCAATTGATAGGTTCAACCTTGATTTGATTCACATTGTTGAACATTGATGAATATTCGATTGAAACCCTAATTGAGATGGACTTAACCCTAATTGGCTTTCAATTGAGGGTCAATTTTGGTGTCCAATTGATTAAGGCTCATCCTAAATGACTCAATTTGTAAGTGGTTAACATGGATTTGGAGAATTGAGGGCTTCAACATACATAACCATAATCGATTGAAACCTTTGAACCATGTTGGAGGTCCAAACGGTTTGAGCCCATTTGGACCAAACGGTCTCAAGACCGTTTGGGGCCAAACGGTCTCAAGACCATTTGGGCTCAAACGATCTCAAGGTCGTTTGGTCCAATCGATCCCAAGATCGTTTCAATTCAAACGGTTTCAAACCGCATAAGCTCAAACGGTTTGGAAGTCAACTCTCCCCAAACGGTCAACACACCCAAACGGTCTTAAGACCGTTTGAGGGCAAACGACCTTGGGTGTCATGTGGTCTTGAAGTCAAACCTAGCAAACGGTCAACGCATCCAAACGGTTTCAAACCGTTTGGAGGTTGAATATGTGTAACTGATTGAAGACTTTCAAGGTTGTTTATACTTAATCAATTGAAGGTGTATTTGGTACAATGATGATATGATTTAAACCCTAATGATAACCTAGGACATTAAGGAACTAAGGGACTAATGAATTGACCTATAATGATGATCAATAGTGTGAATTACAAAAATACCCTTGAAGGGTTAAATCAAAGGATACCCTATTTTAATCAAACCCTAATCATATGATAGTAATGTGTTGACTTGTGTTAGTCAATGAGGACTTAACCCAACCTAATCTAGAGTGGTGTAATCACCATCTACTAGTAAGAGGAGAGAGAAAGTACCATTTATGGTTGAAATTCAAGTAAAATACCTTCAATAAACATGAAAGTGCATGATTAGGGTATGATCCTCGTATGTGAGATCATGGAAACCCTAATTACGATAATTTATGAATCTTAATCTAATATGAGGACATCAATGATGATGTTTCTCATACATGATGATGTTATGAGTTCAATTCACCATGAAGTAAACAGTAAACCCTAATTGATGGAAATCAGGGGATCTATCTCTTGTAAGAGTATGAAAGAATAGATCTTGAAATGAATTGTTTACTATTATTAGTTGGTTTAACCATGCAGGTTCTCATATATAAAGATGATCATATCCAGGTAAGGATTATGATATCATATTCATTGAAAGCATGTTATTAGCTTTATGAATAGTGAAATATCATGTTGCCTAGTAAGTGGCATCTTATGAGACTGATAGGCTGTGAGAGCCATGAGTATCATCAAGGTCATGCTTAATAGATGACTTGTGATGAGATGATTGAGAAATGATAATTGATGTGAGTTAGACTTGTTACATTTAGTATTCTTCTTTCATAGCTGCTATGCTAATGATTAAATGTTTGAGAACATGTATGATATTAAAAGAATACTGAAATGTACCTAACTAACCAAGTAAAATCATACCATGTAGAGCCCTGATCATAGATCCATCATTGTCAGAAATTAAATGATGGTGAAACAGGTCTTCCTAAGGGAACTCCTGGAACACATACTTTTGAGTATGTGGGGGAATATGGATGTGTATATCCTTACATCCTGGTGTAGGAATTGATGTAGATATATCTTAATCTATCAATCCTTCACTATATCTTTATGTCAAGGAGATGTAACACTAATCTCCCGAGGAAATCTTTTATACCGTATCGATGAGAGATAAACAAGAAATCCTTCGATGACGAAGAGAGTACAGAATGCCACTGTGACTCTAATAGCGAAGTACCAGAGTACCCTGGTGAGCTATAATAACAGAGACACTAGATGTCATGCATGTTGATCCTCACTATGACTGAGGAAGATGAGGTCATAAGAATCTGGCTCTTTTGATGACCTAGGTATGATATTGATGCGACTTAATAGTGATCGGTTGGAGTATGAGCGGTATACCTCATCTCCGCATGGCATAATGATGTTTGTAAAACATAATCAGCCGCGTAGTATATCTGTTTAGTTTGAACTACGAGATACATGAATGATATTATACTGCATAGTACACATGTCCTTCATATTTCTTATATGTTGTTATTCTGTTTAAATGTTAATCTGTTGTTGATTACCTTAAAAGCTTGTACAGCTTATGACGTTCTTTGATGCTATAATAAAGCTTCTGGCGAAGAGTTATAACTCTCGCTGGGACAATTATTTAAATAATTGTCTCACTCCGTAGGTTTCTAACTTTTAGGTGGACGTCGAGGATGAAGAAACCAATCCGAGGGTGAGCAGTATCAGCAGCAGCAACACCAGGGACAACAGTGAATCTCAGGTGGAGATACTGACTGTTGTGTCATGTAGTTAGTTAGTCCTATGTCCTCTCTGTACTCTCAGGTCCTTGGAGTTTGTTAATCTGAGATTTTGTATTTTGCTGTATGAAATCACTTGAGAAGTGATTTAACAGAGATGTAAACTGTTTACCTTACTTTTATGAAAGAAGTTTCATGTCTTCAAGATCTTGTCTCGAAAAGTTTTCATTTTTCGTGAATTTTCATATTCCGCTGTTAATCGAATGCTTCTGCTGAGTTTATATCGTGTTTTGGAGATCGGAGCTCACAATTAAGTAGTATCAGAGCTCTAGGTTCGCTGAGTCTACAGAGACATAGGACTTAGGATGTTGAGTCTATCCTTAGTGTTTCTTTCCTATCTAATAGAGTCTTCTGCTCCTCAGGAGAAGAAGATAAGTTAAGGATGTACGGACCACACGAAGAACATGAGGAGTACGAGGCTGAGAGTAGTGTCGCTGCACCCCGAGGAGGTGCAAGAAACCCGGAGGTAGAGCAACCTGTACCTGAGCCACCTCAGTTTGACCCAGCTGACAGGGGTAACCCAGCTGTCCAGACTATGTTCGGGCAGTTTATGACTGCCATGACACACATCACCGACAGGATGCCCATGCCTACACCTAGGGCACCTGTCCAATCTGAAGGACAAGGTATCGGTAAGACGTTCGAGCGACTTCGTCGTGTCAGAGCTACCGAATACTTTGGGACAGCTGACCCTGTAGATGTCGATCTGTGGTTAACCGAGTTAGAGAAAGCTTTCAGAATCTTGAACATCCCAGAAGCTGAGAAGGTTAGACATGCTGTCTATCTTCTCAAAGGAAGTGCTGGTCATTGGTGGACCATGGAAGAGCAGAAGAGGCTTGGTTTGGAGATTGCCTGGGAAGTGTTTCGACGGGAATTTATCCATAGATATTTTCCAAAGACCTTCCTGGATGAGAAAATCTCTCAGTTTGAGAGATTGAGACAAGGCATGATGAACATTAGCGAATATGAAGCTAAGTTCATGGAGTTGTTGCGGTTTTGTCCACATATGACTGCTACAGATGAAGAGAGGATTAGAAGGTTCGAGAAGGGTTTAAACGCCGACATGACTACTCCTGTGTCTGCCCTAGAGAATCGGGAAAGTTTTGCTACCTTCGTTGAGTCAGTCCGAAGGATAGAAAGGTCCGTAGTAGAGAAGAGGCAAACCCATAAGAGATATTATCAGTTCCAGGGATCTTCATCTAGAGACTTTAAGAAGCCTAGGTTTTCTGCACCGACACCGCCACCTAGACCTAGTGCTCAGACACAGTGGACACCAAGTAGAGGTAGAGGACGAAGCCTACCACTACAAGAGACATGCAGTTCAACATCAATGTCAGTCACAGGACCACCAAGACCACAACAACTGGAGAGAAGCTGCTACAAATGTGGTAAGGTGGGACACTTGATGAATGACTGCAGGTCTAGGCCTGTCAGTGTGACATAGCCTCAGAGACAGAGTCAATAGGGATCACAAAGAAGACAGTTTCAAGGAGTAGCTAGAGGACGTGGACAAGCATCTCAAGCTGGATCATCAGCACCGGCTCAACCTCAGGCGACAGCAAGATTCTATGTAATGAACCCACCTGATGCAGTGATCAACCCACGGGTTGTGGCAGGTTAGATGGAGTTGTTATATTATGATATGTCTATCTCCTGTGTTGTATCTGTTTTAATTGACCCGGGTGCTACGCACTCTTTTATCACTCGAAGAGTGATTCATAACTACAATATGACAGTCAGTCATAGGGCAGATAGCTTGTTGCTGGAGACTCCGTTGAGAGGGTCTGCTGTTTTGCAGGAGGTATGCTCTCCCTGCATCCTCTTCTTTTCTGATCATCACATTCAAGTGGATTTAATACCACTTGCGATGCAAGGATTTTATATAATCCTCGGGATGGATACCTTGGAAAGGTATAAGGTTGTCTTGGATTGTGAATCCAAACAGGCTGTGTTTGCTGATGAAAGTGACACATGGATCTTTCAAGGAGAGAGAAAGATTCTACCCACCTGTCTTGTGTCAGCTATGGTTGTTGATAAGTTGATGAGGCAAGGATGTTATGCATTCTTAGCCCATGTGGTAGATACTACCATGGAGAGTCCCAACCCTGCTGAAGTTCATGTAGTCAGGGAATTTTAAGATGTATTTCCTGAAGAACTTCCAGGTGTGCCACCGTCTCGGGAAATTGATTTTGAAATCAATTTGATCCCAGACACTCAACCTATAGCATAGACACCGTATAGGATGGCGCCTGCGGAAATGGCAGAACTCAAGAAACAAATGCAAGAGTTGCTTGAGAAGGGTTTCATCCGACCGAGCACTTCACCTTGGGGTACTCCGGTCTTATTTGTTAAAAAGAAAGATGGATCAATGCGATTGTGCATTGATTACAGACAACTAAACAAAGTAACAATAAAGAATAAGTACCCTCTGTCGAGGATTGATGATCTCTTTGACCAGTTGCGTGGTGCAACTGTCTTCTCAAAGATAGACCTGAGGTCGGGGTATCATCAACTTCGTATTAAGGACAGTGACATACCCAAGTCTTCCTTCAGGACAAGGTATGGTCACTATGAGTTCACAGTTATGTCGTTTGGACTAACTAATGCACCAGCTGCATTTATGGAACTCATGAATAGAATCTTCCGACCTTTCCTCGATCAGTGCGTTTTTGTCTTTATAGATGACATTCTAATCTATAGTAGAGATGCTCAGCAACAAGAACAACATCTTCGCCAGGCTCTAACTTTGCTAAGAGAATATAAGCTATACGCTAAGTTTAGCAAGTGTGAGTTCTGGTTACCGGAAGTATCTTTCCTTGGACATGTGATATCTGCCTTGGGAATTCTTATTGATCCTAAAAAGGTAGAGTCTGTTCTACATTGGGAACAACCGAAGACACCAACAGAGATTCAAAGCTTCTTGGGATTAGCTGGTTACTACCGAAGGTTTATTAAGAATTTTAGTTCTATAGCCTTACCCTTGACCAAGTTAACCCGGAAGGATGTTCCTTTCGCTTGGAGTGATAAATGTCAACAGTCTTTTCAACTGTTGAAAGAGAGGTTGACAAGTGCACCTGTGCTTGTGCTACCTGAGCAAGGAAAAGGATATGTAGTCTTCTGTGATGCCTCCAAGAATGGACTTGGATGTGTGTTGATGCAGAATAACCAAGTGATTTCTTTCGCTTCCCGACAGCTTAAGAAACACGAGGAGAATTATCTGACACACGATCTGGAGTTAGCTACTGTGGTTCATGCCTTGAATATCTAGAGACATTACCTCTACGGAGAAACATTCCAGATTTTCACAGACCACAAGAATCTTAAGTATATCTTCTCTCATCATGAGCTTAATATGAGGCAATGTCGTTGGATGGAGTTAATCAAGGACTACGACTGTACAATTGATTACCATCCGGGCAAGGCCAATGTGGTTGCAGATGCCTTGAGTAGAAAATCAGCAACATCAACCATGGATAGGGCACAACTAAACTCTTCAGTATGCTCTAGGAGAGATATGCTTATCTCCTTAAGACAAGCCAATGTACAGTTGAAAGTGTCATTGTTAATTGGATTGTTAGCTGAGATGCATATAAAACCTACCCTAAGAGAGAAGATTAAGGAGGCACAACATGTTGATGCTACAGTTCAGCATATCAGATCGGAGTATGGTGATGAGAAACGAGATGGTTTCCATGACTCAGAGGATCAAGTGGCATGTTATCATGGGAGGATGATAGTACCAGATGTGGATAACTTGAGAAAGTTAGTCCTGGAAGAAGCTCATTATTCGATGTATGCTATGCATCCAGGGAGCACTAAGATGTATCGAAACTTGAAAGATATATATTGGTGGCCTGGGATGAAGAAAGATGTTGCGGAGTTTGTGATGAGGTGTCCTGTCAGTCACCAAGTTAAGGCTGAACACAAGAAGCATGCAGGAATAATGCAACCTTTACCCATACCACAGTGGAAGTGGGACCATGTGACCATGGACTTTGTTGTTGGCCTACCTAGGACAAACAAGGGACATGATGCCATTTGGGTAATAGTTGATAGGTTGACAAAGACAGCTCATTTCTTGCCTGTCCAAACAACCTATTCTGCCGAGAAGTTAGCACAGCTGTATGTTCAAGAGATAGTGCGACTGCACGGAGTTCCGATCACTATAGTTTCTAACAGAGGTCCCCAGTTTACAAGTCGTTTTTGGGAGCAGTTGCACAGAGCTTTAGGCACCAAGTTAAGGTTTAGTACAGCCTTTCACCCACAGACTGATGGACAGTCAGAAAGGACTATACAGACCTTGGAAGACTTGCTGAGAGCATGTGTTCTCCAGTTTACAGGAAGTTGGGATCTACACTTAAGTTTGATAGAGTTTGCCTATAACAATAGCTATCAACCTAGTATTGATATGGCACCTTATGAAGCCTTGTATGGTAGACGTTGTAGATCATCCTTGTGTTGGTATGAGACTGGTGAACGTCAGCTGTTAGGTCATGATCTTGTGCAGCAAACCACAGAGAAGATTAAAGTAATACAACAACAGATTAAGATTGCACATGATTGGCAGAAGTCATATGCTGATAAACGTCGGAGACCCTTAGAGTTCCAGGTTGGTGACAAAGTATATCTCAAGGTCTCTCCTTGCAAGGGAGTTCTAAGATTTGGAAGGAAAGGGAAGTTAGCTCCTAGGTTTATAGGGCCTTATCCAATCATTGAACGGGTTGGAAAGGTAGCCTATAGACTAGAGTTACCACCAGAGTTACAGAAGTTACACCCTGTGTTTCACATTTCTATGCTGAGGAAATGTCACCCTGATACCGAGTCAGTTCTACAGCCTATGGAAGTAGAATTGAATGAAGATATAACTTATGAGGAGGGACCAGTGTCAATCCTTGATAACAGAATTAAAAAGCTAAAGAAGAAAGATATAAGTCTTGTGAAAGTCCTCTGGAATCACCGTGGTGTTGAAGAAGCCACCTGGGAACTAGAGCAAGACATGAGAAGGAAATACCCTGCTCTGTTCTCTTAACATATATGTTTTGTTGATTTTGGGGACGAAATCCTTGTAAGGGGTGGATAATTTGTAACATCCCTGACCTGGGTTATAAGCTAACCCTAGGTATTTTGCCTAATTATGTAATTAAGATACTTGTGATTATCTTTTGGCATGAAATTAAGCTCCTGAGGAACATATGTTTACATTTCCGTCCCTTTTAAACAATGTTTTAGTATTTTTTTGTAACACAGGGACCTATGTGCAAATTACCCAGTTAAGGGGTTTAACTTGCAAATTTCACAGGTTAAGATGTTACTTTGATTATGAGACATCATATGAGTAAATATGATAAGGTATGATGGATTTCCCAAGCCTGGGCATCAAGATGCAGCTTGTGGAATGATCCTTGTGCTTAAAAACCATAATTTGGAATAAAGTGCAATTTACCCAAATCGTGGGGGAAATTTGTAAAATACACCTACCAGAATATCTTTTATAACTTTTGACATCAATTAGAGAATAAATGATGAAAGGGGCGCTTCAATTAAATAATCAGATAAGAAAAGTGACCTTTGTAATAAAATTCACCTAGTATGTGTAAGGAGACCCTTCATATGTGTGTACCTTAGTTGCATGTTGGTTTTCTTTACCCTTAGATCTTGAGTTTTTATGGACTTTTCTTAATTTATGATGGTTTGGACGTGCCTTTGAACAATGAGGGACTTATATGAGAAATCCATGTTTTAGAGGTCCTTATGGTGGAAATTAGCCTAAACTATATAAGCCTATTCCTTTGCAAACCAAGTAAACGTATCCTTTATCCTCTTCACTTCTCATCTTTCTCAAACACGGCCAAGGCAAAGATCCGGAGCTCAGGGAGATGACCAAGTAGTGCTAAGGTGAGAAGGAACCATCTTTTAGCTCGGATTCTTGGATGAATTCATCATAAAAGGTTGATTCTATGGTTAACTCACTTAGATTCTTTGTTCTAGCCGACCATCCCTATCTTTTCCTTGGAGAATCTCCTCTGGCCAAGTTGTGGAGCTCAAGACGCCATTAGAGACTTGAATCTTGGAAGCTTGGAGCTCTAGGAACAACGTTTGAGGCGGGTTTTATAACTCTGAACTCCTTGCTTTATTATGCATATCTATGTTCTTGTAATTATGCTTAGTTCTTCTTCTACCTCCCTTCCTCCATGCACGTTTGCTTGTAAAACGGTGGAGTAACTGACCTGAACAGAGGTTGAAGATGATGGGCGTGAATTCCTATGCAACTTTATCAACCGACCTTGGACCCTTTTGGTCCAAACGGTTGCAAACCATTTGAGGTCAAATGGTCTCAAACTGTTTGATCTCATGCGGTCTTGCAAGACCGTTTGGATCAAAACGGTCTCAAGATCATTTGATAGGGTTGACCAAGGGAAGACCATTTGAAGGTATGTTGGTAATATAATGAATTTCATTCCTACAAAGAATCATAATTTAATCCCTAACCTATTGAGAGTTGAAGGCAATGCAATACCCTAACCCTAATCGAGTTGAAATTGCTGTTTTCAAGTATAGATCTTGTTGAGTTTTGGGTTGAAGGACTCAAACGGTCTTAAGACCATTTGGGGATTCATCCAAACGGTCTCAAGACTATTTGGACACAACCCAAGACTGCTTGGAGGTCTAGGTCCGAGGTAATTTAATGGTTTGAGGGTCCAATTGTAATAAGTTGATGAATTGATGAAATTGCTGATTTTAGACCTAGTTAGGGTTCAACCCTTATCCAACCGACTTGGTTTTTGGTCAAACTTTGGGCAAATGGTCTCAAGACCGTTTGGAGGATTTCCAAACGATCTCAAGACCGTTTGGGCCAAGTTTGGGCCCAATTGGAGGTCAATTGATAGGTTCAACCTTGATTTGAATCACATTGTTGAACATGGATGAATATCCGATTGAAACCCTAATTGAGATGGACTTAACTGTAATTGGCTTTCAATTGAGGGTCAATTTTGGTGTCCAATTGATTAAGGCTCATCCTAAATGACTCAATTTGTAAGTGGTTAACATGGATTTGGAGAATTGAGGGCTTCAACATACATAACCATAATCGATTGAAACTTTTGAACCATGTTGGAGGTCCAAACGGTTTGAGCCCATTTGGACCAAATGGTCTCAAGACCGTTTGGATCCAAACGGTCTCAAGACCGTTTGGGGCCAAACGGTCTCAAGACCGTTTGGGCTCAAACGATCTCAAGGTCATTGGGTCCAATCGATCCCAAGATCGTTTCAATTGAAACGGTTTCAAACCGCATAAGCTCAAACGGTTTGGAAGTCAACTCTCCCCAAACGGTCAACGCACCCAAACGGTCTTAAGACCATTTGAGGGCAAACAACCTTGGGTGTCATGCGGTCTTGAAGTCAAACTTAGCAAACGGTCAACGCATCCAAACGGTTTCAAACCATTTGGAGGTTGAATATGTGTAACCGATTGAAGACTTTCCAGGTTGTTTATACTTAATCAATTGAAGGTGTATTTGGTACAATGATGATCTGATTTAAACCCTAATGATAACCTAGGACATTAAGGAACTAAGGGACTAATGAATTGACCTATAATGATGATCAATAGTGTGAATTACCTAAATACCCTTGAAGGGATAAATCAAAGGATACCCTGATTTAATCAAACCCTAATCATATGATAGTGATGTGTTGACTTGTGTTAGTCAATGAGGACTTAACCCAACCTAATCTAGAGTGGTGTAATCACCATCTACTAGTAAGAGGAGAGAGAAAGTACCATTTATGGTTGAAATTCAAGTAAAATACCTTCAATAAACATGAAAGTGCATGATTAGGGTATGATCCTCCTATGTGAGATCATGGAAACCCTAATTATGATAATTTATGAATCTTAATCTAATATGAGGATATCAATGATGATGTTTTTCATACATGATGATGTTATGAGTTCAATTCACCATGAAGTAAACAGTAAACCCTAATTGATGGAAATCAGGGGATCTATCTCTTGTAAGAGTATGAAAGAACAGATCTTGAAATGAATTGTTTACTATTATTAGTTGGTTTAACCATGCAGGTTCTCATATATAAAGATGATCATATCCAGGTAAGGATTATGATATCATATTCATTGAAAGCATGTTATTAGCTTTATGAATAGTGAAATATCTTGTTTCCTAGTAAGTGGCATCTTATGAGACTGATAGGCTGTAAGAGCCATGAGTATCATCAAGGTCATTCTTAGTACATGACTTGTGATGAGATGATTGAGAAATGATAATTGATGTGAGTTAGACTTGTTACATTTAGTATTCTTCTTTCATAGTTGCTATGCTAATGATTAAATGTTTGAGAACATGTATGATATTAAAAGAATACTGAAATGTACCTAACTAACCAAGTATAATCATACCATGTAGAGCCCTAATCATAGATCCATCATTGTCAGAAATTAAATGATGGTGAAACAGGTCTTCCTAAGGGAACTCCTGGAACACATACTTTTGAGTATGTGGGGGAATATGGATGTGTATATCCTTACATCCTGGTGTAGGAATTGATGTAGATATATCTTAATCTATCAATCCTTCACTATATGTTTATGTCAAGGAGATGTAACACTAATCTCCTGAGGAAATCTTTTATACCGTATCGATGAGAGATAAACAAGAAATCCTTCGATGATGAAGAGAGTACAGAATGCCACTGTGACTCTAATAGTGAAGTACCAGAGTACCCTGGTGAGCTATAATAATAGAGACACTAGATGTCCTGCATGTTGATCCTCACTCTGACTGAGGAAGATGAGGTCATAAGAATCCAGCTCTTTTGATGACCTAGGTATGATACCGATGCGACTTAATAGTGATCGGTTGGAGTATGAGCGGTATACCTCATCTTCGTAGGGCATAATGATGTTTGTAAAACATAATCAGCCACGTAGTATATCTATTTAGTTTGAACTACGAGATACATGAATGATATTATACTGCATAGTACACATGTCCTTCATATTTCTTATATGTTGTTATTCTGTTTAAATGTTAATCTGGTGTTGATTGCCTTAAAAGCTTGTACTGCTTATGAAGTTCTTTGATGCTATAATAAAGCTTCTGGCGAAGAGTTATAACTCTCACTGGGACAATTATTTAAATAATTATTTCACTCCGTAGGTTTCTAACTTTTAGGTGGATGTCGAGGACGAAGAAACCCATCCGAGGGTGAGCAGTATCAGCAGCAGCAACACCAGGGACAGTAGTGAATCTCAGGTGGAGATACTGACTGTTGTGTCATGTAGTTAGTTAGTCCTATGTCGTATCTGTACTCTCAGGTCCTTGGAGTTTGTTAATATGAGATTTTGTATTTTGTTGTATGAAATCACTTGAGAAGTGGTTTAACAGAGATGTAAACTGTTTACCTTACTTTTATGAAAGAAGTTTCATGTCTTCAAGATCTTGTCTCGAAAAGTTTTAATTTTTCATGAATTTTCGTATTCCACTGTTAATCGAATGCTTCCGCTGAGTTTATATCGTGTTTTGGAGATCGGAGCTCACAGGAACCACCAGGTGTTAGCCTTGAAGGTGGCTCATCCATGGGGAGTGAACCCAAGATCAATCCTAGAAGGGTAATTCTACTAAACCAAGGTACAATTGAGAACCCCATGGCTCAAAAATCTCAAGAATGATAAAAAAACATCTAAGGAACATAATGCATGTTACAAATTGCAAATTAATCCTCCCATGTAGGTAAATTGTAGAAAAGTTCAAAATGTACATAAAATTGCATAATTTGCACAAACAATGTCCAAATTGGTCCAAACTTGAAGCTTAAGTTTTTCAGATTATATAAAGCACCTAATAGATTTGGTTAAGGTTTTAATTATCCAATTATGATAATTAAGCATATTCAATGAAAACGCAAGGTTTGAGGTCTCACCCGGCCTCTGCCACACACATGGGAGAGAGAAAGATATTGAGAACGACTCTCTTTATCCCCCATACTAACACACATACACATACACACACAAACACAAACACACACACACATATATATATACATATACATATACATATATATATATACATATATATACACACAGATATATATATATACAAACATATATATATATATATATACAAAAACATATGTGTACCATGGTTCGAATCTCAGTTTCCGCCTTGATTTACCACCCTGCCTGGAGTTCGGCCTCTGCCACGGGCATGGGGGGGGGGAGAAATCTTTCTCTCTTAATCCCATGTATACATATAAGTATATACATACCTATATATATATATATATATATATACATATATACACACACACACACACACTGTCACGGATCCGTTCTTACCCTAATCCCAATCCCACTGTCCAAAAGGGCAGTGTTAGAGGGATGAGAGCGCCCGTCCCTGAGTGGCCCGAAAATCACACACAGATAATATGCAAAAATGAAATAACATCCTTCTTTATTAAAATGAACCAAAAGGGTTTAGTACATAGGGCCCGTAGGCAACAGGAAAAGAAAAAGATAAGAACTAGCCTACAACTACATCCCTTTTATAATTAGCTCCCATGTAGAGTCCATAAGATGTAGCAGTCTTTATTGCAGTAGATGAAAGAGTAGATGGAACTAGTTCCTTGCATTACCTAAAATCGAGAAAATCAAGACACAAAGTCAATGCAATTGCACGGTACGCTATATAAAAACAAGTAAAACAGTTTTATAATGAAAACTAGTATGCTTGGAAGGACTTATGTTTCAAATCATTATCGAACGATTACCAACAACCAAAATGTTATTCAAACAACAAATTTTTATTACGAATTTCCCATTATGTTGTAATTCAAGAAGCATGCTTATATTAATTTGGGTGACTCTATTACCCCAACGCAATGGGGGGTCACCAAGCTCCTTCTCACCACATGAGATAGGAGATCCAAGTGCAAAATCCCTCCTTCCAAAGAAAGAGTTTTGCTTATATCCAATATCAACATTATCAATATTTCCAACATCATTATCAACATCAATATACGGGCAGTCATAATGGGTCTAGTGATTTAGATTTCATATTCCTCAACATATAATATAGAAGAAAAACGGAAGACTATTCATAGGGAACAATATTTCATCCAAATAATTTAGCCAAGCATAATTCAAGAGGTACCTAAGAAATTATCATCAAGCAACCAAGGAGGAGTAGTATAATAGCGTACCTTCCTAAAAGAGTACTTGGAGTATAGATCCCAACAGAGAGAGTAAATCAACTCTTTGAGTCAGATCCTAGATCAAAACATTGGATCAAGGGTCAAGATCATAGTCTAAAAAGATCATGCTTTGTTATTCGAGATTAGGGTTACATTTTCCTATTTCTACCTTAGGTTTAGGTCATCAACAATACTCCTCAAAAGTCCAATCAAATATTCAAGTATCAAACATGTTTCATGAATGGATGACCTTCCTAGGTATATTTAGGAATACATGTCAACCCTAATTATCAATATCATTATCCAAATCATTATCCAAATCTCTAGATCATTTCCAATATGGGAACAAAATATTATTATTCGGATCAAGTTAGATCAGGGATCATATGATCAAGAGGCCTTTCTAGATTAAGGTAGATCACCATCATATCATTAACAACCCTTGTTTCAAGGTATATGATTCATATTTTAGGGCAAAGAGTTAAGAAGATTAGATATAACCTTAATCTTGTCAAAAGTGATTTGATGTCTCAAAAGGACTATTATAATCCGAAATAGGGATTCCACAAAGGTTAAACATCATGGTTGAATCATTAAAAAAATTAAATCATTAAAGGAACAAGATTTAGGGTTATCAGTGATAAACATCGAGAATTAGGCTTCATAAGTATTTTTAACAGATCAATTGGATTTTTCTGATCAATTTTGACTACTTGTTCATAATTTTCCGAGTTAGGAATCTCAAGATATTGATTTTGTAAGAAAAAGGCTATTAAATGGAATTTAGGGCAGAGAGGGAGAAATACCGAAAATACAAGGCCGTTGATTGGTGGACCACTGTGGTCTCACGGCCAGATCAGTGGCAGAGAGGATCGGTGCTCTAAAGCAAGAGAGGGCTCTGTGGCCGTTCGATCCTAGCCGGGACTAGCATGGGCTTGGATCGGACGGTTGCTGCTGCTTGCCCCAACCAAAGAGCCCGCCCGCGAGCAGACCTGCTCCGCGGCGGTGCAGCGGCCGGAGGAAAGAGGGGTGAGCAAGGGAGGGTGTAGCGGGAGCAAAGGGGCTTCCGTTCGGGATTGTGGGGGCGCGACGAACCCAAAGGGGGTCTTTTATAGGGATCCCGAAGCTAGGGTTAGGGTTTATGAGGGAGCCGGCGCCGCCCAAGATGGGGCATGGTTTCCTTGGCGCTCAAGCCGCGATTCTACCCTACTAAGCCACGCGGAAACTTCAAGAATGAGCTGCGAATCCGTAGGTCGAGTTATTGGGGCGACACCCACTAACTTGGTCGATCGGGCTAGGAGCCAAGGTGGCTTGGTCCACCGTGTACCTGCCTTATCAGGCGCGAGGTAGGGGACGACCCAAGCGCCGTTGGATTAATATCCAATGCTGCTGGGTCAATCCGCCTTGCCCAGGCGCCCCAAGTAAGGAATGGTCCGGGCCCAGCAACAGAAAAAGGTGGAAAAAAAGGCCAAAAAATCAAGGAAAAAGGCTAAGAACTTGGAAAAATCATATAAATTCATAGGAAGGTCCGAAAGCTCTCAAATTTGGACCATAACTTCAACATGAAGAGTAGAATAAAGTGTAAAAGTTTGGAGACCAAAGGATAAAGTTAATTAGCCAAACTTAAGCATTTGCTCAAAGAGGTGTATTAAGTTAAATTAAAGTGTCCAAGAGTGCATAAAATTCATAGAATACAAAAGGATTTGATTTTGAGTATCTATACTGATCAATAAGTCAAAAGAGGTTATGAATGATCATTATAAAGGTGAAAACTAATTTAAATAATAGAAAAGCGTAAAAACTCACATTGTCACATCCTCCCCTCCTTAAAAAGGAATTTTGTCCCCAAAATTCAAACTTCCTTAAAGAGGTCAGGAAAACGTTCCTCCATGTCTGACCTCAACTCCCAAGTAGCATCATCACTTCCATGGTGCTTCCACAACACCTTAACCATATCGATCTTCTTATTTCTGAGTTCCTTGGTGCGAGTATCAAGTATCTTGACTGGAGTTTCTTGGTACACAAGGGTGTCTTTTAATTCAATTGGTTCATGATTGAGGACATGGCTAGGGTCTTTGACATATCGCTTCAGGTTCGACACATGAAAGACGTTATGCATCATGTTGTATTGTGGAGGTAGAGCCAACCTGTAAGCACATTCCCCAAGGAGAGGTACTAGGGCAGATGAAACCCTTGTCAAGCAATTCCTGTAACTGCTTTTTCAGCTCAGTCAATTCAGCAGGAGCCATCCGATAGGGTGCTCGAGAAATAGGTGCGGTACCAGGTGCTAAATCAATGGAAAACTCAACATCACGATCTGGTGGTAGCCCAGGGAGCTCCTCAGGAAAAACACTCGGGTACTCTCGCACTATATCAATATTTTCTAGGGCACTCGTATCAGGATTGACTATGGTTACAGTTGCTAGGTATGCTTTGCACCCTTTAGCTATCAAGTTTTGGGCTTTGATCAGAGAAATGACAACGTTTTGATTTCGATCTTTCCTTCCAGGAATTACAAGAATAGGGAGATTGGGTTTGGAAATAATGACTTTCTTGGCACGACAGTCAATTAGAGAATGGAACATGGAATCCCAATTATGGTCTCAAATAATTTTTGTTATCTTCATAATCAATGTTGAGACTCAAATCCAAGATATAGTGAACAATGTGAACTTTATCCACATTATAACACCTCATATTTGATTAATTCATTACCTTGTCCAAATAAGAAAATTGATCCATCAAACTTCATCATATTGTTCCCAAACTTTTTATAAAGGTTCTCCACGTTTTTGTGAGGCTTTGGTACAAATTTGAGGTTATTTGGATATTCCTATGTTTTTCTATGAATTTTGGAAGTTATCTTGTCAAAATCATTTTATTTGCCTTTTCTTGGGCTTTTCCAAGTCAACAATCCGAGTGAAGGGTCGGGGGCGAGCCACAGCCCTTGGATCTGGCTCTTGTGGATCCAGGCTTGATCCAACAGCCATGAACTCATCTTCTACCTCCCGCAATTAGTGGGGAGGAGTAAATGAAGACGGAACAGCAAGATCTCACGCCTAAGACCACGATTCAAAATTCTAATCGAGAGGGAATGTTCACCTCATGATTTCGTGCTCATCCAGTCCTATTTTGACCGCCATTCATGCACTCTTTGACCACTAAAACGCTTCCCTTGGCTAGCCTTCTCACTCCGGAGGCCATGGCTGCAACCAAAATTGGTTTGCCCTAAAATGTACCCCCCAGTCCTATATAAACCCCAAAAAGGGCTGCTGCTATCATCCATCATGAGAACTCATCCCTTTTGCACTCTCCCACGGCTTGCCTCACCCTCGATTTCCCTCCCCAACCTTCTTGCTGCAGTGCGGCGCCGCCGCAAAGCCCAAATAGGGCGTTTCCTCCTTGCGGTACCATACCATCATCTAAGGTGCTCTTCCAGTCCGCGAGTTGGAGATACGTTTGGGCGGAACCTTGCCTGTTTCCCTCGCCCACTAATTCTCTCAGAGCTGCTCCACGCCGGCATGGTCCTCCGTCGATCTTCTGGGCTCACATGAGACCTATGCGAGTAGGGGAAGGAGTCCTGGAATGGCTCGGTTCAAGAGAAACTCTTCGGTTCAGCAAACCAACTAAACCACTGATTGAACCAAGAAAACAAGTGTTAAACCAGCCAAATCAGACTGTGAACCGAATCCCTAGACAAGAAAGCCACCTCGCCTTTTTGGATCCATCTCAGCCGCTACTTGTTCATCAAACGGTCATCAAATTTCCCATTTAAGGTATTTTTACCCCTTCTCTACTCAAATATTCGATTAAATGCCCAGATCTCGTTTAAATCATAGAAAATGCATCCGACCTCCAAAAATGATGAATAAGTAGTCAATCTTGATCAGAAAAATCGAGTGCATCGTTTAAAAATACTTTTGAAACCTGATTACAAACGATGCTCACTGATATACTTAAATATGGATCTCTTGCTTAGTTAATTAGTCTAAATGACTCAATGTTGTGATTAGACCTTGAAAACCTTATATCTTAACTATGATGATTATCTTGAGACATTAAATCATACTTGAATCTAATCTCATTGTCTTAACCACCTTTGAATATTAATCTTATGCCTTGAAAGTAATTTTGATGATATCTTGATAATATAATTGATCTAAATCTGGTGGCATATCTAAATCTATTTACCTAAAAGTTGATCTCTGATTTACTCATCAGAACTTGATCTGATCCTTGAACTCCAATGATGTTAGTTATCATGATGATGATCTAGAAATGTGATGATGACTTGGATAATGATCATAAATTAGGGTTAACACATATAATCCTAGAAAACCTAGGTAAGTCATTCACACTGGAATATATTGTATACTTGAAATAATGTTGGACTTATTGGAATATTGATTATAAGTGAATGACCCAACCCTAAGGTTGACATAGGAAAGTGTAACCCTAATCTCTAATATTGAAACATGACATTCATAATATCATGATCTTAACCCTTGATCCTATCTTGATGATTTAGGATCTGACTCAAATGGTCTACCTATTATTTGTTGATTATACTCGAATCCTCGGTGAAAGGTACGCTATTATAGAACTCCTCCTTGATTGTATTGAAGATACTTTTATGTATCTCTTGACCGTATGCTTGGCTATGTATTTGGATGAGCTACTGTACCCTATGATTAGTCTTCTGTTTTTCTATACTATATTTTGAAAAACATGAAAACATAAATTGCATGCCCATTATGACTGCCCGTATATTGATAATGATGATGATATTGATAATGTTGATAATGTTGATATTGAGTACAAAAACCCCCCTCATTTGGAAGTGGGACTTGTACATTGGTCTCCTATGTTCCTATGGTGAGAAGGAGCCTAGTGACCTTCCCCATCGCGTTGGGGTAATAGAGTCACACAAAATATATAAGCATGCTTCTTGAATTACAGCATAATGGGAACTCGTAATAAAAGTTGAATTGCTTGAAAAACTTGTCGAATAAATGTTGGTTTTGCAAATTGCTTGTTTTTCTTTTGAATATAAGTCCTGCCAAGTATACTATTTTGTTATAAACCGTTTTACTTGATTTTGATAGCGTACCGTGAAATTGCATGATCGTGTCTTGATTTTACTGATTTTAGGAAATACAAATGGAATATTGGATAAGATCGCTTCCGCACTCTAATTACTCCGATGACAATGACAAATCGGATATATCTCCATATTGGGTTAGTTTGTTCTTTAATTATCTAGTTTTTGAGTAATTTATTTCTTATTGTATGTGCCAGTGTGATAGATCATATTGGGCCACTCAGGGACGGGCGCTTCAATCCCCTTACTACTGTCTAGGCAGTAGGATTGGGATTGGGGTAAGAACGGTTCCGTGGACAGTGGGATTGGGATTAGGGTAAGAACGGATCCGTGACAGTGGCCCGAAAATCACACACAGATAATATGCAAAAATGAAATAACATCCTTCTTTATTAAAATGAACCAAAAGGGTTTAGTACATAGGGCCCGTAGGCAACAGGAAAAGAAAAGGATAAGAACTAGCCTACAACTACATACCTTTTACAATTATTCCCATGTAGAGTCCATAAGATGTAGCAGTCTTTATTGCAGTAGATGAAAGAGTAGATGGAACTAGTTCCTTGCATTACCTAAAATCGAGAAAATCAAGACACAAAGTCAATGCAATTGCACGGTACGCTATATAAAAACAAGTAAAACAGTTTTATAATGAAAACTAGTATGCTTGGCAGGACTTATGTTTCAAATCATTATCAAACGATTTCCAAAAACCAAAATGTTATTCAAACAACAAATTTTTATTACGAATTTCCCATTATGCTGTAATTCAAGAAGCATGCTTATATTAATTTGGGTGACTCTATTACCCCAACGCGATGGGGGGTCACCAAGCTCCTTCTCACCACATGAGATAGGAGATCCAAGTGCAAAATCCCTCCTTCCAAAGAAAGAGTTTTGCTTATATCCAATATCAACATTATCAATATTTCCAACATCATTATCAACATCAATATACAGGCAGTCATAATGGGTCTAGTGATTTAGATTTCATATTCCTCAACATATAATATAGAAGAAAAACGGAAGACTATTCATAGGGAACAATATTTCATCCAAATAATTTAGCCAAGCATAATTCAAGAGGTACCTAAGAAATTATCATCAAGCAACCAAGGAGGAGTAGTATAATAGCGTACCTTCCTAAAAGAGTACTTGGAGTATAGATCCCAAGAGAGAGAGTAAATCAACTCTGTGAGTGAGATCCTAGATCAAAACATTGGATCAAGGGTCAAGATCATAGTCTAAAAAGATCATGCTTTGTTATTCGAGATTAGGGTTACATTTTCCTATTTCTACCTTAGGTTTAGGTCATCAACAATATTCCTCAAAAGTCCAATCAAATATTCAAGTATCAAACATGTTTCATGAATGGATGACCTTCCTAGGTATATTTAGGAATACATGTCAACCCTAATTATCAATATCATTATCCAAATCATTATCCAAATCTCTAGATCATTTCCAATATGGGAACAAAATATTATTATTCGGATCAAGTTAGATCAGGGATCATATGATCAAGAGGCCTTTCTAGATTAAGGTAGATCACCATCATATCATTAACAACCCTTGTTTCAAGGTATATGATTCATATTTTAGGGCAAAGAGTTAAGAATATTAGATATAACCTTAATCTTGTCAAAAGTGATTTGATGTCTCAAAAGGACTATTATAATCCGAAATAGGGATTCCACAAAGGTTAAACATCATGGTTGAATCATTAAACAAATTAAATCATTAAAGGAACAAGATTTAGGGTTATCAGTGATAAACATCGATAATTAGGCTTCATAAGTATTTTTAACAGATCAATTGGATTTTTCTGATCAATTTTGACTACTTGTTCATAATTTTCCGAGTTAGGAATCTCAAGATATTGATTTTGTAAGAAAAAGGCTATTAAATGGAATTTAGGGCAGAGAGGGAGAAATACCGAAAATACAAGGCCGTTGATCGGTGGACCACTGTGGTCTCACGGCCAGATCAGTGGCGGAGAGGATCGGTGCTCTAAAGAAAGAGAGGGCTCTGTGGCCGTTCGATCCTAGCCGGGACTAGCGTGGGCTTGGATCGGACGGTTTCTGCTGCTTGCCCCAACCAAAGAGCCCGCCCGCGAGCAGACCTGCTCCGCGGTGGTGCAGCGGCCGGAGGAAAGAGGGGTGAGCGAGGGAGGGTGTAGCGGGAGCAAAGGGGCTGCCGTTCGGGATTGTGGGGGCGTGACGAACCCAAAGGGGGTCTTTTATAGGGATCCCGAAGCTAGGGTTAGGGTTTATGAGGGAGCCGGAGCCGCCCAAGATGGGGCATGGTTTCCTTGGCACTCAAGCCGCGATTCTACCCTACTAAGCCATGCGGAAACTTCAAGAACAAGCTGCGAATCCGTAGGTTGAGTTATTGGGGCGACACCCACTAACTTGGTCGATCGGGCTAGGAGCCAAGGTGGCTTGGTCCACCGTGTACCTGCCTTATCAGGCGCGAGGTAGGGGACGACCCCAGCGCCGTTGGATTAATATCCAACGCTGCTGGGTCAATCCGCCTTGCCCAGGCACCCCAAGTAAGGAATGGGCCGGGCCCAGCAACAGAAAATGGTGGAAAAAAAGGCCAAAAAATCAAGGAAAAAGGCTAAGAACTTGGAAAAATCATATAAATTCATAGGAAGGTCCGAAAGCTCTCAAATTTGGACCATAACTTCAACATGAAGAGTAGAATAAAGTGTAAAAGTTTGGAGACCAAAGGATAAAGTTTATTAGCCAAACTTAAGCATTTTCTCAAAGAGGTGTATTAAGTTAAATTAAAGTGTCCAAGAGTGCATAAAATTCATAGAATACAAAAGGATTTGATTTTGAGTATCTATACTGATCAATAAGTCAAAAGAGGTTATGAATGATCATTATAAAGGTGAAAACTAATTTAAATAATAGAAAAGCGTAAAAACTCACATTGTCACATCCTCCCCTCCTTAAAAAGGAATTTTGTCCCCAAAATTCAAACTTCCTTGAAGAGGTCAGGAAAACATTCCTCCATGTCTGACTTCAACTCCCAAGTAGCATCATCACTCCCATGGTGCTTCCAGAACACCTTAACCATATCGATCTTCTTATTTCTGAGTTCCTTGGTGCGAGTATCAAGTATCTTGACTGGAGTTTCTTGGTACACAAGGGTTTCTTTGAATTCAATTGGTTCATGATTGAGGACATGGCTAGGGTCTTTGACATATCGCTTCAGGTTCGACACATGAAAGACGTTATGCATCATGCTGTATTGTGGAGGTAGAGCCAACCTGTAAGCACATTCCCCAAGGAGAGGTACTAGGGCGGATGAAACCCTTGTCAAGCAATTCCTGTAACTGCTTTTTCAGCTCAGTCAATTCAGCAGGAATCCATCCGATAGGGTGCCCGAGAAATAGGTGCGGTACCAGGTGCTAAATCAATGGAAAACTCAACATCACGATCTGGTGGTAGCCCAGGGAGCTCCTCAGGAAAAACACTCGGGTACTCTCGTACTATATCAATATTTTCTAGGGCACTCGTATCAGGATTGACTATGGTTACAGTTGCTAGGTATGCTTTGCACCCTTTAGCTATCAAGTTTTGGGCTTTGATAAGAGAAATGACAACGTTTTGATTTCGATCTTTCCTTCCAGGAATTACAAGAATAGGGAGATTGGGTTTGGAAATAATGACTTTCTTGGCACGACAGTCAATTAGAGCATGGAACATGGAATCCCAATTATGGTCTCAAATAATTTTTGTTATCTTCATAATCAATGTTGAGACTCAAATCCAAGATATAGTGAACAATGTGAACTTTATCCACATTATAACACCTCATATTTGATTAATTCATTACCTTGTCCAAATAAGAAAATTGATCCATCAAACTTCATCATATTATTCCCAAACTTTTTATAAAGGTTCTCCACGTTTTTGTGAGGCTTTGGTACAAATTTGAGGTTATTTGGATATTCCTATGTTTTTCTATGAATTTTGGAAGTTATCTTGTCAAAATCATTTTATTTGCCTTTTCTTGGGCTTTTCCAAGTCAACAATCCGAGTGAAGGGTCGGGGGGCGAGCCACAGCCCTTGGATCTGGCTCTTGCGGATCCAGGCTTGATCCAACAGCCATGAACTCATCTTCTACCTCCCGCAATTAGTGGGGAGGAGTAAATGAAGACGGAACAACAAGATCTCGCGCCTAAGACCACGATTCAAAATTCTAATCGAGAGGGAATGTTCACCTCATGATTTCGTGCTCATCCAGCCCTATTTTGACCGCCATTCATGCACTCTTTGACCGCTAAAATGCTTCCCTTGGATAGCCTTCTCACTCCGGCGGCCATGGCTGCAACCAAAATTGGTTTGCCCTAAAATGTACCCCCCAGTCCTATATAAACCCCAAAAAGGGCTGCTGCTATCATCCATCATGAGAACTCATCCCTTTTGCACTCTCCCACGGATTGCCTCACCCTCGATTTCCCTCCCCAACCTTCTTGCTGCAGTGCGGCGCCGCCGCAAAGCCCAAATAGGGCGTTTCCTCCTCGCGGCACCATACCATCATCTAAGGTGCTCTTCCAGTCCGCGAGTTGGAGATACGTTTGGGCGGCACCTTGCCTGTTTCCCTCGCCCACTGATGCTCTCAGAGCTGCTCCACGCCGGCATGGTCCTCCGTCGATCTTCTGGGCTCGCGTGAGACCTATGCGAGTAGGGGAAGGAGTCCTGGAATGGCTCGGTTCAAGAGAAACTCGTCGGTTCAGCAAACCAACTAAACCACTGATTGAACCAAGAAAACAAGTGTTAAACTAGCCAAATCAGACTGTGAACCGAATCCTTAGACAAGAAAGCCACCTCGCCTTTTTGGATCCATCTCAACTGCTACTTGTTCATCAAACGGTCATCAAATTTCCCATTTAAGGTATTTTTACCCCTTCTCTACTCAAATATTCGATTAAATGCCCATATCTCGTTTAAATCATAGAAAATGCATCCGACCTCCAAAAATGATGAATAAGTAGTCAATCTTGATTAGAAAAATCTAGTGCATCGTTTAAAAATTCTTTTGAAACCTGATTACAAATGATGCTCACTGATATACTTAAATATGGATCTCTTGCTTAGTTAATTAGTCTAAATGACTCAATGTTGTGATTAGACCTTGAAAACCTTATATCTTAACTATGATGATTATATTGAGACATTAAATCATACTTGACTAGACTAGATCTAATCTCATTGTCTTAACCACCTTTGAATATTAATCTTATGCCTTGAAAGTAATTTTGATGATATCTTGATAATATAATTGATCTAAATCTGGTGGCATATCTAAATCTATTTACCTAAAAGTTGATCTTTGATTTACTCATCAGAACTTGATCTGATCCTTGAACTCCAATGATGTTAGTTATCATGATGATGATCTAGAAATGTGATGATGACTTGGATAATGATCATAAATTAGGGTTAACACATATAATCCTAGAAAACCTAGGTAAGTCATTCACACTGGAATATATTGTATACTTGAAATAATGTTGGACTTATTGGAATATTGATTATAAGTGAATGACCCAACCCTAAGGTTGACATAGGAAAGTGTAACCCTAATCTCGAATATTGAAACATGACATTCATAATATCATGATCTTAACCCTTGATCCTATCTTGATGATTTAGGATCTGACTCAAAGGGTCTACCTATTATTTGTTGATTATACTCAAATCCTCGGTGAAAGGTACGCTATTATAGAACTCCTCCTTGATTGTATTGAAGATACTTTTATGTATCTCTTGACCGTATGCTTGGCTATGTATTTGGATGAGCTACTGTTCCCTATGATTAGTCTTTTGTTTTTCTATACTATATTTTGAAAAACATGAAAACATAAATTGCATGCCCATTATGACTGCCCATATATTGATAATGATGATGATATTGATAATGTTGATAATGTTGATATTGAGTACAAAAATCCCCCTCATTTGGAAGTGGGACTTGTACATTGGTCTCCTATGTTCCTATGGTGAGAAGGAGCCTAGTGACCTTCCCCATCGCGTTGGGGTAATAGAGTCACACAAAATATATAAGCATGCTTCTTGAATTACAGCATAATGGGAACTCGTAATAAAAGTTGAATTGCTTGAAAAACTTGTCGAATAAATGTTGGTTTTGCAAATTGCTTGTTTTTCTTTTGAATATAAGTCCTGCCAAGTATACTATTTTGTTATAAACCGTTTTACTTGATTTTGATAGTGTACCGTGCAATTGCATGATTGTGTCTTGATTTTACTGATTTTAGGAAATACAAATGGAATATTGGATAAGATCGCTTCCGCACTCTAATTACTCCGATGACAATGACAAATCGGATATATCTCCATATTGGGTTAGTTTGTTCTTTAATTATCCAGTTTTTGAGTTATTTATTTCTTATTGTATATGCCAGTGTGATAGATCATATTGGGCCACTCAGGGACGGGCGCTTCAATCCCCTTACTACTGTCTAGGCAGTAGGATTGGGATTGGGATTGGGGTAAGAACGGTTCCATGGATAGTGGGATTGGGATTAGGGTAAGAACGGATCCATGCCAGTGGCCCGAAAATCACACACAGATAATATGCAAAAATGAAATAACATCCTTCTTTATTAAAATGAACCAAAAGGGTTTAGTGCATAGGGCCCGTAGGCAACAGGAAAAGAAAAAGATAAGAACTAGCCTACAACTACATCCCTTTTACAATTAGCTCCCATGTAGAGTCCATAAGATGTAGCAGTCTTTATTGCAGTAGATGAAAGAGTAGATGGAACTAGTTCCTTGCATTACCTAAAATCGAGAAAATCAAGATACAAAGTCAATGCAATTGCACGGTACGCTATATAAAAACAAGTAAAACAGTTTTATAATGAAAACTAGTATGCTTGGCAGGACTTATGTTTCAAATCATTATCAAACGATTTCCAAAAACCAAAATGTTATTCAAACAACAAATTTTTATTACGAATTTCCCATTATGCTGTAATTCAAGAAGCATGCTTATATTAATTTGGGTGACTCTATTACCCCAACGCGATGGGGGGTCACCAAGCTCCTTCTCACCACATGAGATAGGAGATCCAAGTGCAAAATCCCTCCTTCCAAAGAAAGAGTTTTGCTTATATCCAATATCAACATTATCAATATTTCCAACATCCTTATCAACATCAATATACGGGAAGTCATAATGGGTCTAGTGATTTAGATTTCATATTCCTCGACATATAATATAGAAGAAAAACGGAAGACTATTCATAGGGAACAATATTTCATCCAAATAATTTAGCCAAGCATAATTCAAGAGGTACCTAAGAAATTATCATCAAGCAACCAAGGAGGAGTAGTATAATAGCGTACCTTCCTAAAAGAGTACTTGGAGTATAGATCCCAAGAGAGAGGGTAAATCAACTCTTTGAGTCAGATCCTAGATCAAAACATTGGATCAAGGGTCAAGATCATAGTCTAAAAAGATCATGCTTTGTTATTCGAGATTAGGGTTACATTTTCCTATTTCTACCTTAGGTTTAGGTCATCAACAATATTCCTCAAAAGTCCAATCAAATATTCAAGTATCAAACATGTTTCATGAATGGATGACCTTCCTAGGTATATTTAGGAATACATGTCAACCCTAATTATCAATATCATTATCCAAATCATTATCCAAATCTCTAGATCATTTCTAATATGGGAACAAAATATTATTATTCGGATCAAGTTAGATCAGGGATCATATGATCAAGAGGCCTTTCTAGATTAAGGTAGATCACCATCATATCATTAACAACCCTTGTTTCAAGGTATATGATTCATATTTTAGGGCAAAGAGTTAAGAAGATTAGATATAACCTTAATCTTTTCAAAAGTGATTTGATGTCTCAAAAGGACTATTATAATCCGAAATAGGGATTCCACAAAGGTTAAACATCATGGTTGAATCATTAAACAAATTAAATCATTAAAGGAACAAGATTTAGGGTTATCAGTGATAAACATCGAGAATTAGGCTTCATAAGTATTTTTAACAGATCAATTGGATTTTTCTGATCAATTTTGACTACTTGTTCATAATTTTCCGAGTTAGGAATCTCAAGATATTGATTTTGTAAGAAAAAGGCTATTAAATGGAATTTAGGGCAGAGAGGGAGAAATACCGAAAATACAAGGCCGTTGATCGGTGGACCACTGTGGTCTCGCGGCCAGATTAGTGGCGGAGAGGATCGATGCTCTAAAGCAAGAGAGGGCTCTGTGGCCGTTCGATCCTAGCCGGGACTAGCGTGGGCTTGGATCGGACGGTTGCTGCTGCTTGCCCCAACCAAAGAGCCCACCCGCGAGCAGACCTGCTCCGCGGCGGTGCAGCGGCCGGAGGAAAGAGGGGTGAGTGAGGGAGGGTGTAGCGGGAGCAAAGGGGCTGCCGTTCGGGATTGTGGGGGCGCGACGAACCCAAAGGGGGTCTTTTATAGGGATCCCGAAGCTAGGGTTAGGGTTTATGAGGGAGCCGGCGCCGCCCAAGATGGGGCATGGTTTCCTTGGCGCTCAAGCCGCGATTCTACCCTACTAAGCCACGCGGAAACTTCGAGAACGAGCTGTGAATCCGTAGGTCGAGTTATTGGGGCGACACCCACTAACTTGGTCGATCGGGCTAGGAGCCAAGGTGGCTTGGTCCACCGTGTACCTGCCTTATCAGGCGCGAGGTAGGGGACGACCCCAGCGCCGTTGGATTAATATCCAACGCTGCTGGGTCAATCCGCCTTGCCCAGGCGCCCCAAGTAAGGAATGGGCCGGGCCCAGCAACAGAAAAAGGTGGGAAAAAAAGGCCAAAAAATCAAGGAAAAAGGCTAAGAACTTGGAAAAATCATATAAATTCATAGGAAGGTCCGAAAGCTCTCAAATTTGGACCATAACTTCAACATGAAGAGTAGAACAAAGTGTAAAAGTTTGGAGACCAAAGGATAAAGTTAATTAGCCAAACTTAAGCATTTTCTCAAAGAGGTGTATTAAGTTAAATTAAAGTGTCCAAGAGTGCATAAAATTCATAGAATACAAAAGGATTTGATTTTGAGTATCTATACTGATCAATAAGTCAAAAGAGGTTATGAATGATCATTATAAAGGTGAAAACTAATTTAAATAATAGAAAAGCATAAAAACTCACATTGTCACACACACACACACACAGATATATATATATATATATATATATATATATATATATATATATATATATATATATATATATATATATCTGTGTGTGTGTGTGTGTGTGTGTGTGTATTCATTTCCTGCACGAGCAACTAACTTCCTTTACCTGTGGATCTGTCTTGTAATAGGAATACACCTGATTGTAATGATACAACCAAAATTATGATACAAAGACTCATTTTGTAAATACAACATGAAACTTTTATTTTCCCTCTAAATACAACAAATATGACGTGTGATAGAAGTTTCCATAGTATTATAAAATGAGTCTTTCTATTACATTTTGATCATCTCATTACAACGTTGGCTGTCTCATCACAAATATGTGCTTCCTATTACAAAGTAGATGCATGCGTAACTAACCTCAGTTACCCGCACAGGTAGTGAATGAATGGCCATATATATATATATATATATATATATATATATATATATATATATATATATATATATATATATATATATATATATATATATATATATATATATATATATGTGTGTGTGTGTGTGTGTGTGTGTGTGTGTGTGTGTGTGTGTTAAGATCAAGCATGGTGTTAGTCAGTTAATTACAAATTGGAGGAAGAGAAGTGCATTAAATGACATATATATCAACGTTATTAATAGTCACATGCATTGGGATAATGCATCCTCTACCATTATTTAGGATAATAAATATTATCATGCAACATTAACTAAAGTACAAATCAATGTACTTGGAGTCCAAGATAGTTGTCTAGATTTATATTCTCCTCTCTCCTATTTAGTCTGGCATTATCTTCATGTTATCCATTCCAATATTTCAACCATATCCTCTAGTCCTATATTGTATGGCTTGGCCTTATCTTTTCTCTTAGTATAGCCTTAATCAATACTATGGGAGTTCTATAATAAGACAAAGCCATATGATATAGAGTGCCAACTACACAAACATTGGGGGTCAAAAAGGAGAAAAAAAAAGATAGATAAAAAGAAACCAAAATGAGAGTGGGCTATGATATTCTATTTTGGAGATGATATTGTGAGACAATCTTAAAATATTGTAGTTTTTCTTAAGAGAGTTCGTAGTCTTCTTTGCCTAATCCGTACTCTCTTGCAATAGTTATTGGCATTGTCAATGGAGGTTGTGATTGTTTTCTTGTGCATACTTATGTTGTATCTCACATAACAGTTTCTTGAGCTTCAAGCTTCTTCAAAATCACTTCAAATGTATTATAAATAGGTTCATGCGATATATATAAAAAGCATATGAATACATAAAAGCATGATCATGTTGACAACTACTTTTGGGGGCCATCCCATAGAAAAATTAAATAAAAAAGTTATTACAGAATCATGTATTTCTAATGATAGGGATATAATTTTGGCATTCTCATTTCATTATACATCCTAAAGTATACTACAGGAAGTAGAAAGACGTGATAGGACTGACTATGCACTACAGTTGAGCTGGCGGGGCTAGCATAAGGTATAAACCTGTGGCATGAAGGAAAAAGTATACGAAGGATGTGGTTCTTCCAAAAGTAAGTGGAGACAATACATTTGGTCAAATTATACAAGTTTAGGAGCTCGCACATAGACGATTTGAACAGCCAATCTCAAACACAGACTTCGTTCAGACGTGCAGTGGTAGAACGCTTTCATGAATGCAAGCTGCTTCCCAGGACGAAAGCATAGAGGAACAACGAGAGTTATTGGAGGATCAAATAACAATAATGGACAATATTCAAAGTGAAGATGTTTAGGATGATATATCCTAACCTATTATTTAGGATAATCAATATAATCTTACAATATTAGGAAAGCCCAAATTGATATTCTTGGAGTCCAAGATATTATTTAAACTTATCTTCTCCTCATTCTTATTTAGTTTGGTATTATTTTCTCAAAATCCGTTGTAATTCGTATCCTCTTGTCGTACCTTACAAATTTGGCCTCATTTCGTGATAGTCTTCTCTAGTATATGAAATTATTATAAATAAGGCATAGAATCATATGATACAATGTAATAAAGTGTGCCACCATTGTGGGCCAAAAAGAAAATATAATACAATAGTAAAAAAGAAAAGAGAATGAGAGTGGGTTAGCAGATTATAATGTGGGCCATGATTGTGAGGGAGTCACATACTTGGCAGTTTTTTTAAATTTTGCTCGATAAAATTTGTGGTCTTCTTTGTCTTCTTTGTCGGTTATTTTCGTGATGGTCACCGACTCTGCTGATGGGGAGCGTTATTGTTATGTTGTAATCGTATAACCGAATTCTTGAATATGATGGTTATCCAAATTTACTTCAGCAAGGTTGTTGACTATCTTTTTCGTGTTTAAAGATTGCCGCACGGATTTTGCTGTCGCGTTGACATTAGCATGTAATAAAAGGACTGGCCAAGGATGTCGCACATTACGCGTGTTGTGGTTTATTCAACCCAAAACAACCCTGCCGACACTCCGTTTTCTTGAAGCAGAAGGTTGCTGATGCTGCTTTTCATTGCGTCCTATAATATATTGGAAAGAAAACACCTCACCCCCAGCAGGTGCGCTGTGCTTTACGGAAAGCAACAAGATTAGATCGCCGTTCATATTAATATTGATTTGTACTCAAAACGCATCGCAGTCCTTATGTAGTAGATTCAAATTTTTGTACGACACATTTCCCAGTTCGGAAGCATTCGCACGTGACGCCTGCCAAAGATGGAAGCCCACCTATGCTGTATGAGCATATATAAAGAAAGGAAAATGATCGGATCACGCTCGTTTCCATCACGCGCAGCTGTTACGCGCGGCCCTTGGTAGTTTTGCTGATGAAAAACCGGAGACCCCTTCAATAGCCGGTTTGCTGTACGTCGGGTCCACCCAAAACACAGTAATGCATTTAATGCTACAGCGACATGAGCAGTTGGGGTAATTTTGGTGGGGGTAAAAATAAATTTTGGATGATGACGTGGCGATCTTTAATTGGATGGGTTGGTATAGGGTGGGTAATATGTAAATATATTTGTTTTACTTATAACTTTTGGACCGTGATGAATTTTTTGACAAAATAAAAACCATTAAATTTGTTATGAAAAATGCAAACCAACAAGAGTAATATTGATATATTTTTAACAAAATAATATAAAAATGATATTAATAGGGTATTATGGGTGTCAAGGAATCATTTTGGGCATCAATTAACCATCTTTAGGTGTCATTAGCCATTTATGGGTGCCAATAAGTTATTTGGGTGTCATTATGTTGTTTTAGTTGTCGATACCTTATTTGAGCGTTATTTTAAACTTATAGGTGTCAATGAATCATTTTGGGCGTCAATAACTTTATTTGGGCATCGTCTTTATATTTTTGGGTGTCACTGAACTATTTTGGGCGTCAATTAACTATTTTTAGGTGTAAATAACCATTTATGGGAGTCATAGCATCCAAAATGCCTTATTTGGATGTCATTTTAAACTTTTGGGTGTCAATGAACTATTTTGGGCGTCAATTACCTTATTTGGGTATCATCTTTATACTTTTGGGTGTCAATGCACCATTTTGGGCGTCAATTAAACATTTGTGGGTGTCAATAACTATTTATGGGCATCATAGTATCTAAAATACCTTATTTGGGCGTCATTTTAAACTTCTGGGTGTCAATTAACCATTTTGGGCGTCAATTACCTTATTTGGGCGTCATTTTAAATTTTTAGGTGTCAATGAACCATTTTGGGCATCAATTACCTTATTTTGGTGTCATCTTCATACTTTTGCGTGTCAACGAATCATTTTATGCGTCGACTAACCATTTTTAGGTGTCAATAACTATTTATGGGCACCATAGTTGGTTGTCAGTTAACATATATATATATATATATCATTTTTATATATTTTTTTCAAAAATATGTCAATATAAGACTTGTTAGATTGCATTTTTCGTAACGAAACCAACGGTTTTTGTTTTATTAAAAAATTCATTATGGTACAAAAGTTATAAGGAAAACAAATTTATTTGCCTATTGCATAATCCTAAAAGATCAACCAATTATATTCTGCCACGTGGCGGCGGGATAGCAATTGGTTTGGGGCTGTTTCACCGCGCGTTGAAACCACACGTTACGGAGCGTGAGCTTGACGAAATCTTAGAACAAGTAAAGGGGTCGTGATTCTCTTTTGCTGGCAAGGGGCTTAACTAATGAGCTACGCTACACATAGTGTCTTTCAGACCCGGTGACAAACCCGGTTTACCGGTAAACCGCGAAAAACATTCCCAGCCGTTTCCGGCGCAAGTCCCGTGATATTTTCACATTTCCCGTGATATTTTCACACTTCCCGATTCTAAACGAGAGAACCCCTCTCTCCCGCTCACGCAACGGTTCCCATTCCGCTTCGGCTTCCGGTTGCGCGCTCTCTTCCGCGCTCTCTTCCGCTCTCGCGCTCTCTTCTTCGGTCCAGTTTTCCGGCAGCGCCTCCGCCTCCGCTCTCGTTTTCTTCTCCGGCGGCGCAGCAGGGCCTCCTCGGCTTCGTCCTCCACCACCAGCAGCTTCGTCCAGCTACTTCGTCCTCCAGAAGCAGCTTCGTCCAGCGGCTACGTGCTGATCCGGTCTCACGAGGTACTCCGGTTGCCCTAAATACTTCAGCCTCTCATGAAAATTTCCACATGCATCCCCCGATCCGATCTTAGGGCACATAGCACCTAATCAGGAGAAAATTCTGACATACATCTCCCCGAGTACAGTACTAGGCCACGTATCACCTAAGCGTGAGGACGTACTGTACCACTTGATGACATATGTGTATGTTTTTGATATTGCATTGCATAATGGTGCACTATTTTTGACTGTGTCATTCAAATAGGTTTAGGTACTGTACTTATGAATCGAATGCACGAGTTACTGACGTTTAGTGTTTAAAATGTGTTACTGACATTAGGTCTGTTTGAGTTTAGTGTTTAACATTTGTTACTGACTTCAGAAGAATAATTTAGTACTGTGCTTAATATTGAAAAGCAAACTGACTTAATGTTTTGCTAAGTACAGTACTTTTTATCATACTGAAATGATAGTCATAGCACTTATGGTTGATACTAAAAATGAAAAAAATAATTGGGTACTGTACTTAGTTGTGATTGTGATTAATTGTAATTAATGATACGATAATAAAAATAAAAGTACTGTACTTATTGATACAATAATAAAAATAATTGGGTATTGTACTTTTGACTAATGATTGTATCTCAATAATCCAAATGAAAACTAAGACAGTGAGTAGTATCCTGATGATTCAAACATGCTTTATTTTCGACATGCCCAATATTTTCTTGTAATTTGTTTGTACTGTATATAAAGATTAAAAAATAAGTCATACTTTTCTGAGTACTGTACTTCTGGGTATGGTAAAAAAATATTATGTCAATGATTTGCAATACTCATATATGAATAAGTACTGTACTTATTCTAATATGGAAGTGTAATTGTGTACAAATATAGAAGTATTGTGCTTAATAAATGCAAATATGGAAGTGTAATTGTGCGTATGAATAGATTTAGGTACTGTACTTATAAATCGAAATCATGAGTTACTGACATTTAGTGTTTAAAATTTGTTACTGACGTTAGAAGAACAATTTGTTACTGACGTTATGTCTGTTTGAGTTTAGTGTTTAAAATTTGTTACTGACGTTAGAAGAATAATTTAATATTGTACTTAATATTGAAAACAAACTGCCGTAATGTTTTGCTAAGTACAGTACTTTTTTGTCATATTGAAATGATAGTCATAGCACTTATGGTTGATACTGAAAATGAAAAAAATAATTGGGTACTGTACTTATTTGTAATTGTGATTAATTGTAATTAATGATACGATAATAAAAATTAAAGTATTGTACTTATTGATATGATAATAAAAATAATTGGGTACTATACTTTTCACTAATGATTGTATGTCAATAATCCAAAGACAGTGAGTAGTATCCTGGTGATTCATACATGCTTTTTTTTTGACATGCCCAATATTTTCTTGTAATTTGTATGTATTGTATATAAAGATTAAAAAATAAGCATACTTTTCTGAGTACTGTACTTCTGGGTATGCTAAAAAATATATTATGTCAATTATTTGCAATACTTATATATGAATAAGTACTGTACTTATTCTAATATGGAAGTGTAATTGTCCTCAAATTTGGAAGTACTGTGATTAATAAATACAAATATGGAAGTGTAATTGTGAGTTTGAATAAATACAAATATGGAAGTGTAATTGTGTACTGTACTTAATATGGAAGTACTGTATTTATTATGAAAAAAATAATTGGGTACTGAAATGAAAGAAATATTTGGGTATGTACTTAATATTTAATTGTGATTTAGGTACTGTACTTATAAATGTACTGCACGAGTTACTAATCTCTGGTTTGGGTATTGTACTTATAAATGTACTGCACGAGATACTAATGTCTGGTTGAGTTTTGTTTTTATTTTTTGTTACTGACATTAGAAGAATAAGTGGGTACTGTACTTAATATTGAATTGTAAAATGACTTAATGTTTTACTAAGTACTGTATTTATTTAACATACCAAAATGGTATTATTTTCGATAATCATGTATAATATGTACTGTACTTATATTCATATAAAAGATTTAGCTGAAAATAAATTTTAACCAGCAACGTTAGTGTAAACAGACAAATATGGAAGTGTAATTGTGTACTGTACTTAATATGTAAATTTAATTGTGATGAATGTCTTGTTGGTTACCATACCTATGCTCCGGAAGGGATGATCTTGTTAGTGATGGTAAAGTACTTCGATGTGTTAATAATGTATTGTTAGTGATAATTAGGATTATTACTGATGCATTGTATATGACGTTAATGGTTTATGAAAGTGTTGTACCTATTACTGAAAATAAAAGTACTGTATTTAATGTAAACTAAAAGTACTGCACTTATTGTTAGTGAAAATAAAAGTACTGTACTTATTGTTACTTATTAATGTCTTGTTGGTTAACATACTGTATTGTACTTTCGTGGATATAAGTGATGCACTTTGTTCTTTTTTGACTAATACTTTGTTGAGTACAGTACTTTATCTGGTGTATTATGTTGTTTTTTAGACTAATACTTATTTTAGTCATGTACTTAGTGTAATAATTATGTGAGTATTGTACTGTATGGGGTAGTTCAGAAATTGAAATAAAGAATAAGGGTGTTCGTACTGTACTTTTGCTTATGTTGAATTATGTGATAAATAACATATCAGTACAGTACTTTTTGTAGAAGCTGGATTATGAAGTGCATGTTTTTGTTTATAAGATGGAGAACGAGCGTGGCTTTCAAACCAGATGCAGTTACAGGAAATTCAGGAAGATTTGTGAAATAGCAGGCACAGAGCACAAGAAAAAATTTAAGAAAACAGTTTTTGGTAGTTTTTTGGACATGAATAAGTACTGTACTTATTCTAATAAGAAAACATTTTTGGTAGTTTTATGAATAAGTACTGTACTTATTCTAATATGGAAGTGTAATTGTCCTCAAATTTGGAAGTACTGTAATTAATAAATACAAATATGGAAGTGTAATTGTGAGTTTGAATAAATACAAATATGGAAGTGTAATTGTGTACTGTACTTAATATGGAAGTACTGTATTTATTATGAAAAAAATAATTGGGTACTGAAATGGAAGAAATATTTGGGTATGTACTTAATATTTAATTGTGATTTAGGTATTGTACTTATAAATGTACTGCACGAGTTACTAATCTCTGGTTTGGGTACCGTACTTATAAATGTACTGCACGAGATACTAATGTCTGGTTGAGTTTTGTTTTTATTTTTTGTTAATGACATTAGAAGAATAAGTGGGTACTGTACTTAATATTGAATTGTAAAATGACTTAATGTTTTACTAAGTACTGTATTTATTTAACATACCGAAATGGTATTATTTTCGATAATCATGTATAATATGTACTGTACTTATATTCATATAAAAGATTTAGCTAAAAATAAATTTTAACCAGCAACGTCAGTGTAAACAGACAAATATGGAAGTGTAATTGTGTACTGTACTTAATATGTAAATTTAATTGTGATGAATGTCTTGTTGGTTACCATACCTATGCTCCGGAAGGGATGATCTTGTTAGTGATGGTAAAGTACTTCGATGTGTTAATAATGTATTGTTAGTGATAATTAGGATTATTACGGATGCATTGTATATGACGTTAATGGTTTATGAAAGTGTTGTACCTATTACTGAAAATAAAAGTACTGTACTTAATGTAAACTAAAAGTACTGCACTTATTGTTAGTGAAAATAAAAGTACTGTACTTATTGTTACTTATTAATGTCTTGTTGGTTAACATACTGTATTGTACTTTCGTGGATATAAGTGATGTACTATGTTTTTTTTTGACTAATACTTTGTTGAGTACAGTACTTTATCTGGTGTATTATGTTGTTTTTTAGACTAATACTTGTTTTAGTCATGTACTTAGTGTAATAATTATGTGAGTACTGTACTGTATGGGGTAGTTCAGAAATTGAAATAAAGAATAAGGGTGTTCGTACTGTACTTTTGCTTATGTTGAATTACGTGATAAATAACATATCAGTACAGTACTTTTTGTAGAAGCTGGATTATGAAGTGCATGTTTTTGTTTATAAGATGGAGAACGAGCGTGGCTTTCAAACCAGATGCATTTACAGGAAATTTAGGAAGATTTGTGAAATAGCAGGCACAGAGCACAAGAAAAAATTTAAGAAAACAGTTTTTGGTGGTTTTTTGGACATGAAGTGTCCAAAGGGTTTAGATCTTGGATTGATAGAAGATTTGGTAAGGTGTTATGATGTGGAAATAAATGCATTTGTGGTTGGCAATGTCGTGGTTAAGCTAAAGACTGAGCACGTGTCAGATATCGTTGGCTTAATTTCTGAGGGTAAGCCAACTACATATCAAACAATTATGGATACGTACTGTATTTGATATACTACTTTGTGTGATCAGTTTATTAATCACTAAACAGGTGAAGAGGTCGTGCTAGACTCAACTGAAAAGGTTGCTGGTAAGAACTCTATCATCAGAGCGGAGTACTTTGGGTCGGATCCAAAAGTGAAAGATGCAATGGAGACATTGCAAATGTTAAAGAAGAATAAAGATGAGAAAAGCCTCAATGATTTTGTGAAGATCTGGATTTTGGTTCTATTAGCTGATTTTTTGTTTCCATATGGGAGTTTTGCGATATGCAGGACATTTTTTGATATAGTAGATGATTTGCAGTCTATGGATAAGTACAATTGGCCAGAAGCCATCACACAATTCCTACAAAATGAACTTGTTGATGTAATTTCTAAAAGCAAGGGGTACCTCAAAGGTTGCAGTGCGGTATTAATGGTAAAATTTGACGTACTGTATGTATTTATATAATTTTGTACTGTTATTAGTAGAATACTTGCATTTGGTACAGTACTTAAGTATATGTTTCTTCGATAATGATTGTGTTAATATTGCTTGGAATTACTTTTCAGGCATGGTTCAGGGAGTGTCAGACTCTACTTCCTCCAGAGGACAACGATGCGTTTCCATTTATTAATAAATGGAATTATGATAGTAAGTTGAGTTTGTTCTTGCATAAGAGAAAAATGAGTGTGCTGAATTTCAGCACGGAGTACATTCGGAAGGGTAAGAGAAAGGTTGATGAGGGAAGCAGTGTGGGTAAGTTGGAAGAATTGCAAAAAGAGATGGAAACATTGAAAGCAGACAAGAAAAGGTTGAAGAAGGATCTAAAGAGATGTATTAAGAAGCACAATAAAGAGGTCAAACTTCTAGTGGTTGAGATAGATGGCCTTAAGAAAGAAATAAATGATGTGAAGGTCGATTATGAGAGGTAAAAGAACACATTAAATTATATGCGTGAAGAACTACGGATGCATGGTATTGCTGATCCGACACTTACGTTGGATGGTGATGCAAATGTGAGAAAATTGTTAGAATATTATACTTGATACTGTAATTGTCAATAACCTGTATTAGTTAACAATTCTGGCTCTTTTCAGGATGTTGCGGATAAAAAACATTGTATCTCGTGATAAGAAACCGGCAGTGCAAGCTAGTGAATCAACTTTTGACGATTTTGTGACTGATCCGCGGACGCAGCAAATCAAGAGTAACGATGATGAAGCATCGTCGGACTTTGTTGCGGATGCCGTGCGAGATGTCATTACAAGCGTAAGATCAATTGCAATATTACATTCCATTAAAAGTGTCGAGTACAATACTTAATATTTGAATTGGTATAGTAAGTTACATACTGTACAAGTTCATTTGTACAGTACTTTACAAATTCATTTGTACAGTACCTTATAAGATCATTTATGCAGTTAGTTTTTAATTTTTTGCAGTTGAAGGAGAATAAGAACGAGAAAGGAGTATTGGTGAGAATGACATTTTTTCATGGAGCAATGTTTATTTTTACATAACTAATATGTGTTTTTTTTAACAGAAACTAAACAAACTGCTGAACAAGGGAGCAATGCCCAAAAAAAAGAAACTCAAAATTATTATTAAGGATAGTGGAAAAGGTGTAGCAGTAAGTGAGCCAGTCCGTGAAAGAGTAGATGACAGTGCTGCTAAGGAACAGATCGTCGTCGATGAGGTGGTTTAAGTGCAGTGTTTGACTATCAATTCTTTTTTCTGTATTACGCATCATGGTAATATCACCGATATTTGGTTGTTGATATATTGTTAGGTAACCATTGCCAACAAAGATGTGGCAGCTGAAACTGAAATTCAACAAAACGAAGTAAGTTCATACATGTTACACATTTATTGTACATTACTTGAATAACATGTGGTACTCTTACTGTACTGTACGAAACTTTATAATATTAGAATGAGATTGTCAATGAGATTGGTGGTGATACTGGTGAAGGTGGATGTGTAATCCAAGTTGAACAAGCTTTGGTTGGTGAAGAAAATATTGTCATAGGGGTAGATGAGGTACACGACTTATGAATTTGTATATATACATTGTTAGAATATTTTCAGTATTGTACTTATGTTAACATATTTTCATTATTGTACTTATTTTAAGTATTGTACTTAATTTCAGTACTGTATTATATAGAGTAGTTGATATAAATGATTTTTTGTTAAAATTTAGACTCAAAATTTGTCAATATCGTGTGCTGTGTCGAATGATAAAGTAGAAGAAAAAGAAAATGATGGTGACGCAAATGAAGTTGTGGATCTGCAAACTGCTGTTGATGAACAGAATAATAGCGATAAAGTATTGTACTTTACATGCTTTTAAGTACTGTACTTTATATACTTTTAAATTGCATGAATAAAAGATTATACGAAATTATCTAACATTTATTTTCTGTTATGTTAGGGTAAAGATGATGAAATGGAAATGGTAAATATAGATGTAGATGTTGCAGATGTTGGCATTTCTAGTGCAAAACAAAAAGTAAGATATTGTATACATACATACAGTACTAACATACAGTTGATTTTTATATTCCTACGTACAATACTAATCTATCATTGATTTTTATATTCCTACACCTGCGTATAGTACTAATGTATAGTTGATTCGTATAAAAGATTATACGAAATGATCTAACATTTATTTTCTGTTATGCTAGGATAAAGATGATGAAATGCAAATGGTAAATACAACTCCAGATGTTGCAGGTGTTGGCATTTCTAGTGTACATCAAGAAGTAAGTTATTGTATACATACAGACAATACTAAAATTCATTTTTTTTTATATTCCTAAGTACAGTACTAATGTCTCATTAATATTTATATTCCTACGTATAGTACTAATATACAGTTGTTTATTAGCTTCCTACATACAGTAATAATGTAAAGTTGTTTGGTCTTATTTAAAGGAGACTCAAGCTGGATTTATACTTGACAAAGAGATTGAAACTATATATGCATCCCAAAAAATGATGGAAGGTTCGGCGGAACTTGGAGAATCTTCAAAAACAAGACTCCATTATGAATTTGATGATTTAATTCATAAAGATGGGCAGGTATTTGTATCTTCACTGTATAAATTTATTTGTTTGTCAAGATAAATAATTTACTCAATAAACAGCAATGGATTGATGCATTGATTGACCATATGGAGAAATTTGAGAAGAAAATGAGCCCAAGCTCACTGGTGAAAAATATTAAGTATAGACCACAGACAAGAAAGGCTAAAATGTTGGAAGAAGAAGTATCAAAAGGTCTGTTCAAAAAAATGCGGGAGTTTGATAACACCGCTGTTCAGTATTTGTCTAAAGAAAAAAAACAAACACTGATAAAGGTATATACATTGATGTACACATTGTTCTCTTTGGTGGTTTTTTTGTAGTCTATGTATAATACTTTAATAGATATGGTATTTTTTTGTTGGTTTTTAATTGTGAAATCTATTTGCAGCTAACGTGTCAAGGGAGTGATGAAGATACAGTTGTTTTCAGATCTCCACATGCAATAATTATGCGGAAGGATCTGAAAGAACTGGTCAAAGTAGGAGGGATGGTCACGAATCAGGTAGACATACACAATGTCTAATTTTATAAGTTATGTACACATCTACATACATACTGTGCTTTACTAAACACGTATTGTACGTTGATAAATATTGTCTGTTATCTAATATACAATATTCTTCTAGGTGATGGAGGCTGTTATGCAGTTAAAAAGGTGCATGTATGAGAATATGAACTGTGATGATTATTTCATTTTTAATACATCACTGCCACAAGCCATAAGAGATCAAAATAATGTTGGACTGTTTACATATTTGATTTCGAAAATTGACAAAATTAAAAATGCCAAGGTTTTGTCGTTGCCTATATTGACTGGTGATCACTGGCATCTTATTACTGCGTCTGCTACCAGTAAGGCTTTCATACACTATAACAGTTTAGAAACAAGAGTTGAGAACAGTGAAGTGGATGACGATGCAAAGTATGTGGTAAGTACAGTACTTTGATATGCAAAGTCTACAATATTACCCTTTAAAATACAATTGTATAATGTTGTATTTTTGACTTATATAGGGAAATGCAATTAAGTACGCTCTGGTTAAGCATGGTGGGATTGCTCAAGACTGGGTCATGATCTTTGATAGGTATGCACCACAGCAGCCACCCGATTCAAATGACTGCGCGTTATATGTTATAAGATGGATTGAGGAGATATTAGAAAATGGATCAGTTCATAGCACCCATCGCGATGATGTCCATCCACTCAGAGGATTTTATGCTAAACAATTGATGAATCAGAGTTTGCTATTAAGTAAAAATGAATGGCCAATTCTGTAAAGTACAATGTTGAGAAAATTATAAGTACTGCATGGTGAACAATTTAGACTCGATTGTATGTTTTTTGTTTTGAATCCATAAAACTGATGTAGTATTCAATCTTGTTATAACAACAGCTTCAGTTTAGAAGTGATTTTGTGGTTTTATATCGGTGTGTTCCGTGTAATGAAATATTGATTATGTGACAATTATGTTAAACCATCTGTTGAGGTACAATACTTGTCTGTATGACGGTACTGTATATTACTATTATGATAGAGTAACGGTTGAGGTACAATGCTTATGTGTATCTGTTGAGGTGCAATATATATGCGTGTAGCTGAGTTACAGTACTTAGGTGTATCTGTTGCTGACGTACAATACTTATGAGAAATCACAAACTATACATTATATGCAAACTATATATAATACACCAGATAAAGTAATGTACTTTATCTGGTGTATTATGTATAGGAATTTGTATATATACATTGTTAGAATATTTTCAGTACTGTACTTATGTTAACATATTTTCAGTACTGTACTTATTTTCAGTACTGTATTATATATTTCAGTTTTTATGCATGTATCATTTGCTGAGGTACAATACTTATGCATGTAGCTGATGTACAATACTTATGTGAAATCACAAATTCTATGTGATAGGGTCTTATGTGGGTACTGCATTCGAGTATTAAGCGGAATTGACATGTGGATTACAGTACTTGTGTGTATTTGAATACAGTATTATGCATGTATTATATATTTCAGTACTGTACTTATTTTCGGTACTTGGATTTCAGTACTGTACTTATTTTCAGTACATGTGGATTACAGTATTTGGATTTCAGTACTGTACTTATTTTCAGTACTGTATTATATAATTCAGTTTTTATGCATGTATCAGTTGCTAGTATTGGTACAGTACTTTTGTATATATACATAATGTCATAGGGGTAGATGAGGTGCACGACTTAGGAATTTGTATATATACATTGTTAGAATATTTTCATTACTGTACTTATGTTAGCATATTTTCAGTACTGTACTTATTTTCATTACTGTATTATATATTTCAGTTTTTATGCATGTATAAGTTGCTGAGGTACAGTACTTATGCATGTAGCTGATGTACAGTACTTATGTGAAATCACAAATTCTATGTGATAGGGTCTTTTGTGGGTACTGCAATCAAGTATTAAGCGGAATTGACATGTGGATTACAGTACTTGTGTGTATTTGAATACAGTATTATGCATGTATTATAGATTTCAGTACTGTACTTATTTTCAGTACTTGGATTTTAGTACTGTACTTATTTTGAGTACATGTGGATTACAGTACTTGAATTTCAGTACTGTACTTATTTTCAGTACTATATTATATATTTCAGTTTTTATGCATGTATCAGTTGCTAGTATTGGTACAATACTTATGCATGTAGCTGATGTACAGTACTTATGTGAAATCACAAATTCTATGTGATAGGGTCTTATGTGGGTACTGCATTTGAGTATTAAGCCGAATTGACATGTGGATTACAGTACTTGTGTGTATTTGAATACACGCACAAAACCCAAATTGGAAAGCTATTGTACGTCTATTAGTTGTTGAACACTACTTTAAGGGTCTTATGTGGGTACTGCATTCGAGTATTAAGCGGAATTGACATGTGGATTACAGTACTTGTGTGTATTTGAATACACGCACAAAACCCAAATTGTAAAGCTACTGTACGTATATTAGTTGTTGAACGCAACTTTGACAAAACTCAACTTAAAGTGGAAGTGTGGGTATAAGAGGGACCTAAAAAAAAATTCAACATATTGATTGTTAAAATGATTTGTGTTTGCATAATAGACGTACTGTACTTGGATGTTGATCGATACTTTATAGTTGGTGTGTTTGAAGATGCTTTGTATATGAAAGAGTGTATGCCGGGTATATGTATAGTGAAATCACAAATTATTCAAATTGTATGCATGGAGATGAGGTACTGTACTTGAAATAATCTATGTACTGCCATAATGTATGCTGAGGTACTGTACTAGAAAGTAGTTTGCACATAACCTATGTGCATGTCTCTAGCCAAATTAATTAAAACAATTTGTAATATGTGAGAAAACATAAATACATACTCAAAAAATGATAAAGTAATTCCTAATACATTTCATCCTCTAGGCGGACAATTATTGAACCACCCATTATGAAATCTATCGAACAATTGTGTATTTGTTGTCATAGTAGGATTGGATAAATTAAGAGGTCGAACTGCTTCCGTATTAGGTGAAGTGTAAGGAGAGTCTTTGAGATCTTGAACAAGTGTATTTGGACGCGCTTCAAATGGGTCTGGCACTTCAATGTTAATTGCATCTTGTTCTAAATGTGTAGTGATGTTGTCTGTACGTACTGTGCCCGAATCTTTATTGATGTCGGTATCTGCCTTCTTTTTTGTTGTCTTTCTTTTTTTTGATGCCGCTAGCTCTCTCTTTGATTTCTTTCTGGAACTTGAAGGTCGTCCAACACGAATAGCTACAGCAGGATCTTGTATAGGTGGTGTGTTTTCCTGATAGAAAAACATATACAAAAAATTTAAATGTAAAAGTACTGTACGTGTAAAGTACTGTACGTGACTTGTAAATGTTAAATGTATGTACGTACAGTACGTGTCTTACCGTTGTCACATGACCTTTCTCCTTCAATATACTGTTTACTCTTTGATATGCATCTGCTAGCTCTCGTTTGACATGATCATAATATTCGACAGATGATCTTGCTAAATTAACAAATCCCCCACATATACTTAAAATGTGCTCAGCACGTTGCACAGGCTCATCACCAATACTAGCAAGAATGGTGTGATTAGAGTTGTAATCACGATGTATATCTTTCCGCCATCTGTCCAAAATATATTGTTGAGGGATCTTTTCCAGTTTCAAATGTTTACTAATGACGCACAAAATATGACTGCATAAAATACCCTTTGACTCAAAGCATAGACATGAACATTTGATCATGGTCTCTTGACTAACGTAATGTACGTGAAACTTCTTCACAACTGATTTGCATTCCTCTGCATTTATCATCACATCTTTGTGTTCTGTAACATCAAATGATGATTGAATAGAATCCCCATATATGAGTTTGGACTCACAAAACATCATTCCTTCAAGTTCATTTTGGAATTTTCTAAATAAATTAATAGTATATATTTCAGCGTACTGTGCTTCGATCTTAGAAGCTGTTATAAGGTGGGGTTTTTTGTGGGCGCATTCAAAGTCTGCTAGTTTCTCTTTTTCATATTTAGATTTAAGGGTAGATTCATATTGAGAAACAAATTGTTTTAGTGATGTGCGTGAATTCACATAACCATCAAAAAATGCATTCATAGATTCACTTCTTTGTGTAGTTGACATATCGGCCCAGAAATATTTATCAACATAGATAGGCACCCAAAGCTGTTTTAGCTCGTAAATGCTAGAAAGCCAGCTCTGTTCTTTCTTACTAGCAAGCTGGATAGCACTCTCCCAGATGTTCTCAAACTCAGTTACAGATGTACTCTCATAAACAACCTCTTTAACTATTTTTGAAACGGCTGAGTTCTTTCCCAATTTCTCTGGAAGTTTTTTCATAATATGCCACATACAAAGACGATGACGAGAATTGGGGAAAGCAGTTTTAATAGCGTTCATAATATGTTGTGCCTGATCAGTGACAATACCCTTAGGTTCGACACCACCTGAAATTACAACAAAGGGAATAACATATTACGTTTGGGGAAGTACTATATGTGAAATATTCGAGTACTGTACGTGATAAGAAGTATTTGTTTACTTACCCATACATTCCAGCCATGTTTTGAATAACCATACATAATTCTCTGTGGTCTCCTCACACAATAATGCACATCCCAGTAAAATAGAATGACCATGATGATTGATGCCGACAAAGGGGGGAAATGGCATTTCGTATCTATTGGTCAAGTAAGTTGTGTCAAATGTGATAACATCGTTAAAATATCTGTACGCATGCCTAGATCTTGAGTCTGCCCAAAAAATGTTCTGTAAAACGCCAAGGTCATCGATATCAAGTACATAGAAGAAATCATTGTTTTGTTTTTGCATTGCAATGAAATATTTTTGAATTGCTTGAGCATCGCCTTTGCCAAGACGGAGATTTCTTGACGATGCAGCATAGTTCATCAAATCCTTTTGCGTAAATGGTAGATTGTCAAAAGATCCAACTTCAGCAACAAAACTAGACATAGATTTGGCTGGTTGGATACCTGTAGAATTTGAAGAGTTACTAATATGCACAAAGTGCAGTAAATGATTATTTTATATAGTACAGTACATGTCTGTTATGTAATGTGCTTTAATAAGTACTATACGTGGACATGTAGGAAGTACTCAATAAGAGGTACTGTACGGATGTGTATTCAATTTACCAATGTACTGTACGTCAAGTATTTATATACTAATAGTTGAATGTGCAATGCATTAAAGTATAAGTAATTGAAAGTACTTATTTACCCGCACTGTCGTTTAATTCTATGCGTCTTTGTATGTCTTGAGGAATCTTCCTTTTGGATGGTAAAAGTCTTACCAAACGAGGCTCTAGAAGTTCATGGTTATGATTTTCTATAAAGACAGAAATATAATACTTGCCAATATAATTACGACACAATCTTATACGAGCTGGACAGTTTGTCTTAGCGGTTGGCTTGTATCTGTACAAAGAGTCTTTTTGATCTTTTGGCGGTGGACCTGACTTGGCACAAGCAAATGTCACTCTTTTAACAACGTTATCACCCGGTTCTTTAGTAGAGTGCGCTGTTATAACACCAAACCCACATTTGTCTGCATAATTGGTGTAAAATTCTCGAGCTTCAGTTATAGAGTAGAATGATAAACCAATTTCTGGCTTTAACGTAGCCTCTACTTCTTGTGATGCACAGTGATTATGAACTTTGTTTGGGCTTGAGTCAATCTGTACGATTTTGTAAATATATCACAAAATAATAATTATAAGAGTTGTGTATAAGTACTGTATGAAGTTTTTGAACCTGAGGGGGATCAGACTCTACACTTTCAATCGGCATACAAGAAGAATTATTGCTGCCTTCTGAATCCATCTGAAATTGTATAAAAAATGAATAATCTGTAAAAAAAATTGTATACAATTGCATAAAAATGAATGATCTGTAAACAAAAAATGAATTATCTATAACTATGTTACGTACAGTACTTATAAAATTGCATAAAAGAGTGTGTTGTAGAAATTATGTACTGTACGTATCGTTCAGCAAATTACTATGTTTGTGACTCAATTATGTTACATACAATACTTGGCCGATTGCATAGAAGGGGGGGGGTTGTAGAAATTGTGTACTGTATGTTACATATGCTGGAACACTCGACACATCTGAATTGAATCCCTTTACGTACAGTACTTATACAGCTGCATAAAAGAGTGCATTGTAGAAATTTGGTACTGTACTTAAATGAATGAATCCTCATTATGATACGTACAATACTTATAAAATGAAAATTCGAAACAAAAAGAAGTGAATGGTCTGTAACTATGTAAAATACAGTACTTGGCTGATTGCATAAAAGAGGGGGGTTTTAGAAATTGTGTACTGTACGTATAATTATACAAGATGCTGGAACACTCGACACATCTGAATTGAATCTCGTTACGTACAATACTTATATAGCTGTATAAAAAGTGTGTTGTAGAAATTGTGTACTGTACGTATCGTTATGCAAATTACTAGAACACTAGACAAATCAGAATTGAATCCATTTATGGTTAAGTGAATGAATCCTGATTATGATACGTACAGTACTTATACAAATACATAAAAATAAATTTTCAAAACAAAAATAAATGAATGGTCTGTAACTATTTTACGTACGGTACTTATACAATTGCATAAAAAAGACAAATATGGAAATTGTGTACTGTATGTATAATTATACAAAATGCTGGAACACTAGACACATCTGATTTATAGTTAAAACTAATTGAATGAATTCCAACTATGATTTGTACAGTACTTATACGTTTGCATAACAGAGGGTAGTTGTATAAAATCTTCACTGTAATTATTGTTAGATAAAATATCAGTTTTTCAACCTGAGGGGCATCAGACACTAGAACTTGAAATGGGGTTACACTTTCAATCGGCATAGATGCAAAATTATTGCTGCCTTCTAAATCCATCTGAAATAAATACAAGTTATAATGAAGAAAAATGAGTATTGTATTAATAAAAAAGTGCATATACAATTGCATAAAAGATTGCATATACAATTATTACAGATGAAGAAAAATTAGTATTGTACTTATATTCAATAGAAGATTGAACAATATACAAACTAATTGAATGAATTCTGATTATGATATGTACAGTACTTATACGTACTGCATAACAAATAGGAGTTGTATAAAATCAGTACTGTACGTATAGTTAGATAAAATATTTAGTGCTGCAGAAATGTTTAGTGCAGAACTAAAATTAGTGCAGAACCAACATTAGTGCATATGGGAGTTATTTATTTATACATTTGGAAGTCATTTTGAAGAGGGACATATATAGCATATGGGAGTTGTGGATGTACAAAATATTTATACAGTTGGAATTCATTTTGAAGAGGGACGTATATAGCATATGGGAGTTGTGGATGTATATCATTGTCGAAATAAAAAGAAATGAATGGGAGATGCAGTTCTATATGATATTTGAAATAAATAGGCATGGAATGAATAGGTTGAAACATGCGGTGCTTAATCACTGTCGGAAATAACTAATTCAACCATTTTAGGTACAATACGTATTCATATCTTTGCTTGCTGAAAATGAAAATGGAGTGAATGTTGATGGGAAAAAGGACGTAGATAATAGAAGGGAAGGGATTTGCAGTTGCATATGATATTGGATATAAACAAGCATGAACGAATACATAGAAACAATATGTGATTCATTTTTAACTTACTGAATGTTGGGCAGAACTGGTACGTACAGTACTTCTTCGGATCTGGGAGGAACATGGAAATCGAGGGGAAGCTTGAGGAGATGTGCATCTATATAGGTGATTTGAAATTAAATGGAGGGAATGATTAGAGGGAAATCGAAATCTGTTAGATTTTTATTTGGTTACGAGATCATGCATCCTTTTTGCATGAAAAGGCATGCAAAATCGCTGCTGGAGATATCCACATAATGAAAAGGCATGCAGCAGCAGGACTTAATGGACTGGTGCAGCAGCAGGACTTAGTGGAGGAAAACGGAAGATGAGTATTCCCGAGGAGCGGGTATGTGGCCGGGTATAGGGTGTGCTATGGGTAGAATTTTTCTAACTAATCAGCTATTTTGGACGGGCTTGCTTGGTCGGTTGGGACGGTTTTGGCAGACATGGTAGCAGGCACGATAAGGCCACCTCAGTGTTTACTCGGATTTGCTTTAGTAATAATAAAAATATTTGTTTTTTTTAATATAAACCAACAGACGCGGAGATGGTGGCAGTTGTAACTTGTACTGATTTTTTTTGTTTTTATTTTGATAAAAGGTCATTTCCATTACTACTAGAAAAGTTTGCTGACAAATTGCAATCTAGCACCTGCATTGTCAGGTTTTACACTACTGATGTGACTAGAAAATAAAATGCAGTAAGATCGGCATAAGTAAAGTGTCTATGGGGAGGCACCCCTTAACAAGCCCAAGCATGTAAGATCAAATTTTTGATTATGGTAAAATCCTGGCAGTAGCATGAAGAACACCAGTTCCAGTTTCTTCATCAAGCATCTCCTTGAGCTGGTATAGATATTCCACCTCCGATTGGCCTGCATTAGTTTCCGCTATTCCCTCTGTTGCCTGTTGACTTGTAGTGTTGGATAACATTAAGATCCAATTCTATTAAATTTATGATGATATTCTTGGGTTTCCTAGTATTATTGAATCTTCTGTTGTTCCTCTCTTGCCATAAATTCCAAAAGATGGTAACTAGGAAATCTTCAGCAAGAAGTTGGTAATTATTTCTAGACGGAATGAGGACTGATGGAATTTTCATTAAGTTGTGATCGTGTTGTCCTAATCTTAAGAAATTAATGTTTGATAATGCTAATCGAAAAATTGCAGTGGTTGAAGATGTGCTCCACAGTTTCCGCTTCCTTCATACAAAGAATGCATCTAGATGGCCCAGTGAAGCCCCTTTTGTTTAAATTTTGGTCTGTGAGGAGTTTGTTATTGAGTAGGAGTCAAAGAAAGATTTTGTGTTTTTACGGCCATCTATGTTTCCAGACGTTTAAACATGGTGGGGAGATACCTCTATTTAAAAGGAAAGAGTATGCCTCTTTGGGTGTATATTTCACACCCCATCTCCAGGTAATTTTGTTTGAGATGTTGTAACTGTTGGATCAATGAGCTCTAGAGGGGGGGTGAATAGAGCTTCACAATTCTCACAAAACAGATCAGACCACCAAATTATATTAATTGTAAAAACTTAAACAAGCATCAATTTGATGTCTTAATCTAACATGCACAACAAGGATGAGAGACAATGAAGAGCAAGCACTTGGATAGGTGGTTTAGAGTGGTTCCACGTCCTAAACTTAGGAGCAATGTCAGTCCACTACCTAGAGTGGGTTAGTCTCTAGGATTTGCAATCTTGGTACTCTTATATTCCACAATAAGATTACAAGACACAACAACCACACATCCAAGGGCTTAGTACCTCAAGCAAAGATCTTCAACCTGTAGAAGGAGCTTACCCACTTGAACCGTGGAGTCTTCAACCCTCAACATGGACTTACCCACTCCTTTCTTCAAGTCTTCTGCCTTTAAGGGATTACCTATCTTCCTTCAGCGTCGCCTTGCACATATCCTTAACTTGGAGATCTCGATCACCTATCTCCTTCACTTGGAGACCTGGAGCACCTTGCTTTCTTCAACCTTGAAGAACAACAACTCCTTCTCCTTCACTCGGAGAAGATCTTCAACCTTTTTCTTCAAAGAAATGGAGGTAGGAAGATGGAGGAGGAGAGCTTTACATCAATACATGGAGTAGCTCTCTTACACATGAACCTATCTCACTCATACTCACAGCTTTGACTTGAAGGTAGAGAGAGAAAGGGGCTCAAAGGGTTAGAACACTCTCAACTATGCTAGCACCAAGTTTACAATGAATGAGTAGCCTTGGAATGAACTCCAAGAGGGTCTATTTATAGTTGAGGGTGCCCCTTTAAGTTGTGGGACACTTGGATATGAAAATAGATGTTTGTTGTTCAAAGAAATGACTCTATTTTCGCTCAAAACGCTCACCAACGGTCACATCACTTTTTTCTGCAATTTCCGTATAGTGCAATCAGTCGAGTTTCAATAAAGTGAACTCGACCGATCAAGTAAACGACAAGGCCGATATTCAAATGATCGGTCGAGTTTGCCCTGACAAAACTCGATCGACCATTTAAACTCAACATGGTCAACTACTCGATCGGTCGAGTTCTATGTAAACACAACTCGACCGATGTCATCTTCAAAAAATTGACCAAGGTTGATCGGCCGAGTTTGTCCTGGGGAAAACTCGACCGATTGACAACCTGATGTCAATCTTTGAAAATGCATCTAAAGTGATCTAACATTGGTGTTTTATGTCCCAATAATTTTTCTCATCTAAGTTACAAGTCAATTCATCATTATAAGTGATTACAAAAATGTTCTAAGGTCATTTACATAGATTTCCACAAAAGCACACTTGTAGCTCTTTGACTTGAACTTAAGCCATTCTAGGGCTTTGGATTTTGGATCCTTTTTGTGTACCTAATGCCTGAAAAAAATCTTTAACGTACATATTAGATACATATGAATTGAATGGTTAAGTCATTATCAAAATATGGTCAATGTATAACCTCTAGGTCAACATTCTCCCCCTTGTTGACAGTGATAAACCATTCCTCAAGCATATTGAAAAGGATATGAAGGTTATACCTTTGCCTTGTGAATTAGGGGGATTCATGATACGAACAATGTGAATTGCTACCCCTCAATCTATGCTTCCTCTAACCTGCATGGTTAGTCTATCTACACATAGCAATATCAATATACATGTGGTATGTAGTCCTTTGCAAGTTTACATGATATACAGTGAAAGAACAAGAAAAGGATCTCACAAGCAAAAGCAGTAGAATAATCAATGAATAACAATATGATTGAGTTTCAAACCATTAAACAGATATCTCTCCCCCTTTTGACATTATCAAAAAGTAGGGGGGTAGAAGAACATACGAACCAAGTCTTCTCCAAAACTCAACCAAAACATATACATTCAAGCAATCTCATAACATATGGCACACAGAGATGAAAGCAACATACAATAGCAGTCATAATCAAAATATGGTAGCAAGATGACACCAACATAAAAGATATATCAAAGGAAAAACAAGAGTGCGCATCACATATATATTACAACTGAGATGCAAGTCTACATGAAAGCAACTACAAGCAGAAGATGATGAAAACAAAGATAAAAATAGTACAACTCAGATAAATGTGCCCAGATATTTCTTATACAAAATAGCCTAGAAAAATGTATATGATAAGCATGCTAGATTATAATCTAAGAAACAACCTAAACATCTAAGCTATCTATATCTACGGTATCATCATCAGGCATGTAGTCCTCGTCTCCGTCAGAGGGTGCAACAGTAGTGCCAGCGTCACCATAACCAGCACCATCACCATCACCATCGTCCGAAGCATCCTCACCATCATCACCGTCGTCGTCAACATCATCAACCTGGTCCAGCATCTCCTCATCATCAGGAGGCCCAAAAGCACGACCGGGCCAACAGGCATTCTACTCAGCCCAAGACATACCAAGAGCATGAAGCTCATTGGCCTGTGGAAAGGTCAGAGCAGAGTCACCAAGGCTAGCAAGCAGAGTGGCCAGGGGGCCAATAGGTAACGGGAGGTAGGCAGGAGCAGAGCTACCAGTAGTATTAAAGGGTTGCAGAGGTGGAGCAGCAGCAGAAGGCTCGGGAGCGGGGTAGTAATGATGATATTCATATGAAGCATACTCACTACCGGGATATGGCTGGTACGTGGGGTAGGGTGAGGCACAAGATAGGTTCATGGTAGACATGATGAAACACAAATCTTGATGCAGATGGTCCTGAACCTGTTGGTTATATGCTTGTTGGTACATCATATAGCCCATAAGGGTCTCATTTGATACACGGAACGAAGCACAGCTAGGTCTAGGAGGTGGTTGGGGTGGTGGAGCTCGGGTGGAGGAGGCAGGGGTTGCAGAAGCTGAGGAAGATGGAGAAGCACCGGGGGTGGAGGAAAACACAGGTACATACTTTTGGATTGTGGTCTCACTAATGCAAACACCCTTTCTGGTTACTTTGTAATGATAGTCAGAAAAGAGAGATTTCTCAGTGGCGAACTTGAACAAACCACAGATCAAAGCCGGGTAGGGAGGGTGGGTGCCTTTTGTGTTCTTACCAGTGTTGAAGTAGGTCATATGATGTAGAATGTACCTAGACCACTTGACACCGATGTTCTCTAACATGCAATACATAATGACAAAAATGTTTTCTGCAATGTCCATTTGATTTTTTTTGGGATGGACATTACAGTTGATCACTAAAGCCAATATGCGCTTCCTTAGGTCAAGAGAGGATGAAGGAAGGGTTCTCTTCTTCTTGTAGGGCACATCGGGTTTCATTAGGTAACGATGAATATCTGGTAAAGTCAATTCATTTTGCGTATAGAAACCCTCTGGGTCCAACAGATCGAAATACTCGCCATAGTCCTTACACTAGGTGTCATTTTCCTCATCTCCGGAAAGGAAGACGTTTAAAATGTCCTCGGAGATGGTGAAACATTTTCCCACGATCATTGACGTTAGGATTACTTGAGTATTCGATGGCAGGATAAGGGAGTCGTAGTTTCAACACAAGTTCACGTAGAACTCGTGAACTGCTTTAGTGCTAGACATGGAATTTTCAAAGCAGTCACGTTCGACGGTGTAACATACTGAATTTTGGGCATTTTGCCTTTTGGTCCTCTTTTCCATCTTTTCCTTTCATTTATATCCTCGTTGGCCTTTCTTTTTATTTTGTGGATAATATAATGGTCTAATGAACATTTGTTCACCTTTTCTCTCAATATTTGGGTTTATGCACAAATACCTCAGTGGAAGCTTAATAATGGGTTTAATATGTAAAATATCCACTTAAGTGATAAAAAGAATAAATAAATTCGTCCTAGAACTTTATAGTACTTTTTAGAATATGAAAAAGAAAGAAAATCCCGAAATATAAATAAAGGAGATGATAAATGCAATAATTGGGGATAATATGGAATATTATGGATAAAAGAAGATAATGAGGAATATATTGTTCCAAAAATCCTAAATAGAAACCCAAGAAGATAATTTGGATATCAATTTCGTTTTCTTGACTCAAAAGTTGCTTAATGGCCAAGTATCATCTAATTTGGATAATAAATCAATATATAAGCCTTTATTACAAGATAATGGGAAATAAGCCAATAAGGTGAAATAAAATATCTAATGCCCTCAAATTAGAAAAATAACTCCAGTTTCGTAATCTAAACATAAAAATAAGCCTTTGGGCAAATTTTCATTTAATTTGGTCAATGTTTAATATTTTATTTTATTCAGAAGAGAGAAAATGATTTAAAGACCAAAAATATTAAATATATGTTGATAAAAATTAATTAATCTCAAAAATGTGTTCCTAACGTTTATTATTACTTGTATACCAAGTTTCATATTTTTAGAAAGTTTCTAGATACCTCTAATAAATAAAAGGCTAAATAAGTGATAAAATTTAAATGAATTAAATAAAATAATAAAAGTCTTCAAAAAAAAATATTAATTCAAATTCCTATTCTACATGTTAAAATAGACCTTTGGATTAATTTTTAATCAATTTGGAAAATATTTGATGAGACGATAAATTAAGGAGAGAGAAAGTATATAAAACTTTCAAATCATTATTTAAAATAACAAACGACTTCAACAAATAGAAATAATACAAAATTCGTGACTAACATACTTAATATGAGTTATGGGTGAAGTTTTGTAATTTTTGGATAATCATAGAGTCTTAAATAAATGAGGAAAGATAAAATGTGTTTTGAATTATTTAACATATTAAAGATTCTCAAAATACAAAAATAATTCCATATTTAGATTCTACACGTCAAAATCAGTCAGGGTGTCAATTTTGGTTATGTTTAATGGTCGTTTGCACCCTCAAATAAGGGAAGAGAAAAGGTTAAATGATTTAAATAGAACTTTATTCTAATCGGATTGGGATTTATATTTGATGTCAAGATTTCGGGCTCATCGTGAGCCGTCTGATAAGGATCGGATGGTGTCTGCTTTGTCTTCTACCTTGCGCTTACAAGGCAAGCGACAGTTGGAAATGTGACCTGGTAATTTGCCGATATCTTTCTCGTCTCTTGATCTTTTTCCGAAATTTTTTATGCATTGAATTCGTGATAAGAATCTGCACCGATTTATACCAACGTTTTTGTGTTTTGATGAAGATTCGACAACCCCCCAAAGCTTGCTCCCCAAGCTTTGACGGCCCACTATGAAAACCCTAACCCACGTCTCGTTGCTTATATATACCCCTACCCCTATGTGCGCCAGCACATTTGCAACTCAACACACCGTCCAATTTCAAGTTTCACAGTCGTTTCGAACACCGTAGAGCAGCCGAAGGCGCAAGGCTTGCGGCACCCCTTGCTCCTAGTTTCCTCGATCATCGTCTCAATTGAAGGTAACACCAAGTTCGTCTTGCTCTGAGCTTTCTTTAGCATATCTAAACGTCCAATTTGGTCTAGTATCCCGGTTTCGCCCAAGTTTCCCCCAAGCTAGATGCTCGTGGCAGCAGCTATGGTGTGCGGGTGAGAGGAAGGGGATAACCCAACCTCGTTTTACTGTTTTACCCTCAGTTCCTTTCTTCTTCGTTTTGTTTTCGCGCGAGGGTATAACCGTCTTTCATCTAGTTTTGTTTTGTTTCAGATGAGTCAAACCCAGACGTTGACTACGTGACTTGGCTGCCCCTTATTGGGCCAAGTCAGCAGGTGGGCCCGGGCTCTCGCTCTCTCTCTCTCTGTGTTTGATACAAAGTGCCTATGTGGCAATTTCTGATTGGTGCTTTTTAGAAAATTCATAACTTTTTACTCGTTGCTCCAAAAATTAAAAATAAATAGTGTTTTGAACTCAGGAGAACGAGATCTATTCAATAAAAATATTTTTGTGATCTGATTTTGAGTTTTTCGAATACGTATTTTTCGAGTTGTTTTAATTAACTAATAAATATGGAAAATACCCTAAAAAGTCAGTAACTCGAAAATATATAAATATATATGTTATTTTGATCAGAAGAATGTAACTAAGACAATAGTGAGGTTTTAAGAGTCTAATTCGATCGTTTGCGGAACAATTCGATGGTTTTGAGGTTTGAATCCTTTAATGAATATACATAGTATTAATACATGAATATGATGATCATATTAGGGAAAGTGGATCTGATCTCGTGTAAAAGTTATAAAAAGTGACTCTAGGAATCTAAATATTAAAGGTATGTGCTTAATACACCTCAGTTGGGAATTATTTGTGCCTTCACCTATGCTTTTCTATAATGAGGCTTATTTGTACCTTATATCCTATCTTCATGGTTCTCTTGCTATACTTGCCTCATGATCAGTTTGGAATATTATTCTTGGGTCTTGGTACCCCACTGCTTTGTTCTATATGATATTGTTGTTACTTGCCATCTATTCTAGCATGTTGATTTTATTAGACTAATTAACTAGTGTAGTGGTACTTGTATGTACAACCACCCATAGTTGGGGAATGTGTTATTTCTCTCTTGGGGAATGTGATACTCTCCCCCGCACACAAAATGTGTGTAGGTGACTGGGAATGTGATACTCTCCCCTCACCCTTTTTGGTTGAAGGTCTGGTAGGTGCCTCAACCCTACAATGTTAAGATAGTCAATATTAATCATACATGCAAATCCTTGGTTATATATTGTTTATGGCAAGCATCTATTGAAAGCTTCTTTTATATATATGACCTCATACTCTTGATTGTCTTCATCTTATGATGAACATTAACCTAATTTTACTTGCTTTTCTTACCTCACTATCTTAGAATAGTTTGTAACACATACTTTTTATTTTCCTTTCCCTTTTGTTGGGTGCCTTCCCAACCACCCAGATGTGGAGCAAGGTGATGAATAGGACTTGAAGATCTTGGCTTTGGCTTGGACTTGGCTGATGGATATGTTGCTTGGAGACAAAAGTGGAGTAGTCTAGTTCCCTCTACTTAGATCCTCTTTTTGTATAAAGCATGTACACCCATATTGGGGAAATTTTTATGTACACTTTATTTAAATTGAATATAGTCAAAATTTTATCTTCCGCTGCTATCCAAATTGAGTTTTGTTTACCATTGTTATTAGTAGAGAGGTGGATTGATTTCACCTCTTTACAGACGGCTAGGGAGGAAAGATGATGAACGGAAAGCAACCTTGCGACTTGATCAATAACCTCTTGAGGCCTAGGAGATGGATCAATCAAGGGGCAAAAAGGAAAAGGACTATGTGGGAGAAGATCCTTGTACCTATTTACAGCCTCAATCGATATAAATGAGGTATCGTCGAATGGAATCAAGCGATTAGTGAAGGAAGACGAAGGTGCATTGCTTGGAGTAGGGCATTTTCTCCTTTGGGAGGCCATGGAGGTGAAATGAAGAGAGAAAACGAAGCAAACAAGCAAAACAAACCTCAAAAAACATTCAAAACCAGCAAGCAACACCCGGGAAGTCTAGATTAAGCTCTCTAGGTCGAACTAGGGCTGGGAGAGGGAGGTTTAGGGCTGGGGGGTGAGAGCTTAGGGCTTAGAGCTTAGAGATGAGGAATCAATCGTCTATTCTATAGTTGAGAGGGAGAATAGTCGACCGATCCTAACTTAAAGTTGGCTCAGCCCACAGATCGGTCAAGTTTGGAGAGTGTGAAACTCGACCGAATGGTTCACTGAAGAACAAATCTCAGCTCCTGATCGGTCGAGTTTTTCCCGGGGGAAACTCGACCGAAGGTCAACCTGACCTAAAAGCCACATTCTTAGTTTCTAGCCATATACATGCCAATTAAATTCATTTTTCAATTCTATTATGTATAATTAACATACTTAGGCACATGTAGCTCATCATTGGGTACTATTTTGTGATAAAACATGAAATTCTATAAAAACCCAAAAACAAGCAAAAACTAAGCATGTTAACAAGCAAAATAGGCACATTTAAGCATATATAGGCATACACGGTGAAGAATAACATGTGCAAACATATAGGATAGAGACAACTAGCTAGATCACATGGAAATATTATCCAAATCAACAATGGGTAGTTTAGATCAAATAAAATTGAATTGATCCTAGAGGTTTAGTAAAAATGTCCGCCAAAAGGTTTTCTGTGTCCACATGCGTGATATAGATATCCTTCTTGGCAATGTGGTCACGAAGAAAGTGGTGGTGAACCTCTATATGTTTGGCTCTATTATGCAATATTGGATCATAGGAGAGATTAATTGCACTAGTATTATCAAAAAAGATAGGAGAAGCATCAAAAAATATGTTATAGTCTTGGAGCATTTGCTTCATCCATAGGACCTGTGCACAACAACTCTCGGCTGCAATGTATTCAGCCTCGGTAGTTGTTAATGCCATGGTACTCTGTTTCTTGGAGAACCAAGACACCAAGCATGGTCCTAGAAGGAAGCAAGTGCCACTTGTGCACTTTCTATCAACCAAACACCCTGCGTAATCCGCATCACTATATGCTCTAAGAGTAAAATACCTTGATTTAGGATACTATAGTCCAAAATTTTGGGTTTTGGCTAAGTACCTCAAAATCCTCTTAACAACAATAAGATGCGATTTCCTAGGGCTAGATTGAAAGTGAGCACACAAGCCAACACTAAACATAATATCAGGTCTAGAGGCAGTTAAATAAAGTAAACTTCCAATCATACCTCTATAGAGCTTCTCATCTACCTTCTCACCTTTTTCATCTTTGTCAAGTTTGGTGGTGTTGGACATAGGTGTATCCATCGACTTCATTTTCTCCATCCCAGAGCATTTGAGCAGTTCATTTGTGTACTTGCCTTGGTTGATGAAGTTTCTTTCTTTCGTTTGCTTGATTTGAAAGCCGAGGAAGAAAGTCAACTCACCCATCATGCTCATTTCAAACTCACTCTGCATAAGAGAACTAAACTCCTTGTAAAGATCAAGGTTAGTCCCTTCAAAAATGATATCATCCACATAAATTTGAATTATAAGAAAATTGCTAGAAGTGTGTTTTAGAAACAAGGTAGAATCAACTTTGCCCATGACATACCCATTATCTAACAAAAAGTTCTTTAATTTCTCATACCAAGCTCGATGTGCTTGTTTGAGTCCATAGAGAGCTTTTTGCAACAAATAAACATGATTGGGTAATTTGTCATTTTCAAAGCCTGGAGGTTGAGCAACAAATACTTCCTCCTCGATTGTACCATTCAAAAACACACTTTTAACATCCATTTGATATAATAAGAAATTTTTTTAACTAGCAAAAGTAAGTAGCATACGAATAGATTCTAATCTAACAACAGGAGCATAAGTTTCATCAAATTCAATACCTTCCTATTGGTTGTAACCTTGTGCTACTAACCTTGCTTTGTTTCTTACTACTTTTCCTTGCTCATCTAGCTTGTTACAGTAGACCCATTTGGTGCCAATGATATTTCTATCACTTGGTCTTGGCACTAGAGTCCACACATGATTCTTCTCGAATTGCTCTAGCTCTTCTTGAATGGCTAGGATCCACTCATCATCACCAAGGGCTTCTTTGATGTTCTTTGGCTCTAGTTGTGAGATGAAGGCACTATCTGCTTGTTCTTTATTGTGGGCAGCTCATGTCTTCACTCTCTCGAATGGGTTTCCAATGATTAGCTCTTTGGGATGATTCTTAACAAAGCAGGGAGTAGGATCCTTCTTTTCTTCATCTTCTTCTTCAATCACCTGCTTACCTTTGTTGTCGATGTTGAGGTCTTTCAAGATAGGAATCAAGTCATCTGCAACATCATTATCAACAATATGCTTGCCAACAACAGGGTTAGTTTCAATAAATTTAACATTTATAGATTCTTCAATTTTAGACAATTCAATGTTGAATACTCTATATGCCCTGCTTGTAGTGCTATTGCCAAGGAAGAAAGCCTTATAAGATTTTGGATCAAACTTATCAAGAGAATCCTTTGTGTTTAAAACAAAACAAGGACATCCAAAAATATGAAAGAAATAAATGGATGGCTTTCTACCACGCCACAACTCATAGGGGGTTTTCTTTAAAGAGGGGTGTGTAAAAACTCGATTTTTCACAAAACAGGCGGTGCTAATGGCTTCAGCCCAAAACTTCTTAGGAATATCATATTCAAGAAGCATTGTCCTAGCCATATCTTGAAGTGACATGTTCTTCCTCTCTACTATCCCATTTTGTTGAAGTGTATGAGGAGAAGAGAAATTGTGTGAGTAACCAAATTTTTCACAAAAATGCTCAAAAATATTATTTTCAATCTCTCCCCCATGGTCACTGTGGATAGAAACAATTTGACAAGAAGCTTCATTTTCAACCCATTTGCAAAAACTCAAGAAAACATAAAGAGTATCACTTTTTGAAATGAGAAAGAAGGTCCAAGTATATCAAGAGAAATCATCAAAAATAACATGACAATACTTGGAACCACGAAGCGTTTACGTTCTCATTGGTCCGAATAGATCAATATGAAGAAGCTCAAGAACTCTTTTGGTACTCATGACTCCTTTGGACTTGAAGGAGGATTTAGTTTGTTTCCTGTAACATCCTAGGATTTGAGGCCTGAGATAACATGATCTTAAAAGGAATGATTGGACTACCCATATCACCAAGGTGCACCTCCTTTTCTGGATACCCATCTCTAAAGAACTCCATAGTTAAGCGTGCTCAGCTTGGAGTAGTACTAGGAAGGGTGACCAGTCGGGATGTTGATCCTGGCTTGTGCGTGAGTGAGATTAAGATGCACAGTTAAGTCTAGTGGTGGTCTGTGGGGCCAGTCGTCATTCCTGAAACTCTACTAGAGCCTTGAGCAGTGGGCCCAGGCGTTACAAATGGTATGAGAGCCAATTCCCCTCCAGTAGGTGGGGCCCACATGGGCCTGTGGCAAGCCAGTCTTTGAGCCGTGCGGTCCACTCATGTTGGAAAGGGCTATCCGAGTTGATGGAGCCGCCCATGTGTTGGTAGTGTCCAGGCATGTTGGAAAGGGCTATCTGAGTTGATGGAGCCACCCTTGCGTTGGCAGCCGTGATCGGGAGCTGGGTGTACATGGGTCATTTGGGTCAGCACTGAAATGAGGAATGATTATGAGGCCATATAGTTAATCCTTGACGTGGACGTCAAGAGTTTAAGTGGGGGAGGTTGTAACATCCTAGGATTTGAGGCCTGGGATAACATGATCTTAAAAGGAATGATTGGACTACCCATATCATCAAGGTGCACCTCCTTTTCTGGATACCCATCTCTAAAGAACTCCATAGTTAAGCGTGCTCAGCTTGGAGTAGTACTAGGATGGGTGACCAGTCGGGATGTTGATCCTGTCTTGTGCGTGAGTGAGATTAAGATGCACAGTTAAGGCTAGTGGTGATCTGTGGGGCCAGTCGTCATTCCTAAAACTCTACTAGAGCCTTGGGCAGTGGGCCCAGGCGTTACATTTCCCTTGTGTACAAGGTTGGCATTCCTCATCCCTATTAAAATCCAATTTAGGAAGTCCTCGAACCAAATCCTTTTTGCTCAACTTCTTCATTTGATGCATATTCACATGACCCAAACGGCGATGCCAAAGAGAAATATCATTTTTATCCACAACCAAGCATCTATCAAGTACGGGCATAAGAGCATCAAGAACAATAACATAAATATTATCATTTCTAGTTCCCTTATATATGACATTTTTGATGTAGGAAAGGGTTGTCCATGGTTGATGTAGCCACCCTTGCGCTGGTATTTCGTGATTAGGAGCTGGGTGTCCATGGGCCATTGTGGGTCTGCACTGAAATGGGGAAGAGATTATGAGGCCTTAAAGTTGAGCCTTGACGAGGACGTCAAGAGTCTATGTGGGGGAGATTGTATCATCCCAGGATTTGAGGCCTCAGATGAAAAGATCTTAAAAGGAATGATTGGACTACCCATATCACCAAGGTGCACCTCCTTTTCCGAGAGCCCATCACTAAAGAACTCCATAGTTAAGCGTGCTCGACTTGGAGTAGTACTAGGATGGGTGACCAGTCGGGAAGTTGACCCCGACTTGCGCGTGAGTGAGGACAAAGCGTGCAGTTAAGGCTAGTGGTGGTCTGTGGGGCCAGTCATCATTCGTAAAACTCTACTAGAGCCTAGGGCAGTGGGCCCAGGTGTTACATTTCCCTTGTGTACAAGGTTGACATTCCTCATCCCTATTAAAATCCAATTTAGGAAGTCCTCGAACCAAATCCTTTTTGCCCAGCTTCTTCATTTGATGCATATTCACATGACCCAAACGGCGATGCCAAAGAGAAATATCATTTTTATCCACAACCAAGCATTTATCAAGTACGGGCTTAAGAGCATCAAGAACAATAACATAAAGATTATCATTTCTAGTTCCCTTATATATGACATTGTAGGAGATGGAATCTAGAAGCAAACATTCTAAAGAGGTAAACAACACAAGATATCCATTATCACATAGTTGACTTACACTAATCAAATTGTGATGTAGGCCATCAACAAGCAAAACATTTTTTATACATAGCTCATTGCCCACATCACCCTCACCTATGACCTTACCCTTCTTGTTGTCATCGAAAGTTACCGATCCTCCTTTCTTTCTCACGAATTTTTTGAAGTGGTTGATTTCACCCTTCATGTTCTTAGAACAACCACTATCTATAATCCATCTCTTTTTAACCTACAAGAAAGAAGGATGTCAGAACCCAACTCAAACTTCGGGATTTGGGGTTAGCTTGGGGACCCATTTCATCTTTGGTTTGGTCCCCTTGGACTTGTAAGGACAATAGGTAGAGTAATGATCATCACATTTGCAATGGATACATACCATAGGGTTCTTAGAGCCGGAAGACTCTCCATGGAAGATAGGAGGTTCCACACTCTTCTTCTTACCCTTGTTATTGCTCTTTCTCTTACCTTTTGGAGCAGTCCCATCATATCCCAAACCACTAGTTCCAATTTGTTTGGTAGAGTGTTCTAGGACATCATTGAGGGATTTCTTACCCGTAAGGAACTTTTGCAAAGAAGATCTTAACTTCGCATTATCATCACTAAGATTAATGACAGTAGAAGAAAGACTAGCAAGATCATCTCTAGCATGCAATATGTCAGCCTCTAAACAGAGGCTTTAGTATGAAAAGAATCTCTTTCTAAAGTATGCTAGAAACTTCATTACTTTGTAAAATAGGGCTAGAAGATAAATCATTACTTGATCAAGCTGTTTGGCATTTTCATATTTAAGAAAAAATATTTCCTTTTGATAAGCATGAACTTCTTTCCTCCTAGCATCAACAATGAGATTTAATTCCACATTTTTAGGTTTGAGAATATCTAAATCATCTTGGCATTTTTAGTTGTCATCCTTAAGTTTTTCAATAGTCTTAAGATAGACACCATTTTCAACCTCTACTCCATTATGTTGAAGCTCAAGGTCAAGAAATTTCCCTTGCAAGGAGTCTGTTCTATCAAGGAGCAACTTTTCATTTTCATCAAGAATATCAATTTTAGCATAAAGATCATCAACTATCTTGCCTAATCTTTTCCTTTTAGATTTGCATTTAGTAAAGGATGATTGGCATTTGTTAAGCATAGAAATAAGAGTTTCCTTATATATCTCATGTAAGTTAACATCTTCACTTACCTCACTTACCTCACTTACCTCACCAACATCTTCACTAGTAGAGGCCATGAGAGCAAGGTGGCATTATCCATCTTTGGAGCTTGAAGAGCTTGAGGAAGACTCCTCCCAAGCTGCATGAGATGCATCTTTGGATCTTTTTTCTTTCTTTTCTTTCCTCTTGTACTTGCCTTCTCTCTTGTACTCCTTGTCCTTCTTATGCCTGCTCTTGTGATGACTCTTCTTGGTCTTTGGGCAATCACTCTTGAAATGACCTTTTTGTCCACATTCATAGCATCTTGGAGTTAAAGAAGAAGGCTTCCCTTTGAAGTGCTTTCCCTTGGAGTAGTTTGCTTCATACTCATTTGGGCCTTCATCTTCACTTGAGGAGGGATTAGGAGACTTTAGAGAAAGTTGTTTCTGTCACATCATTTCTTCAATTTGAGATTTGAAGGCTGCGTCCTTTATCTTCTTGGACTCCTTCTCTCCTCTTTTCTCTTTCTCTTCTTGCTTGTGATGCCTAGGTTCATGGGCTTGGAGGTTACCAACCAGCTCCTCAGTTGACAACTCACTTAGCTTGTACACTTCTTCAATTAAAGTAACCTTGGGCTCCCATCTCTTAGGAAGAGATCTCAAGATCTTAGAGTTGATAGTGCCCCTATCCATCACACTCCCAAGAGCTGCCAATCCATTGACGATCACATTGAGCCTAGTGTACATATCAACCACTCTCTCATTTTTACCCATATTGAAGTTTTCAAGAAGCCTACCAAGCATGTAGATCTTGGCTTCCTTGACTTGCTCCGTACCTTCATAGGTGACACATAGCTTGTTCAAGATTTCATGTGCGGTGTCCCAAGCGGAGATTCAGTTGAACTTGGATGGGGTGAGGGCTGCATAGATGATGCTCACTACCTTTGCATTCAATTGAGCTTGCTTTATTTGTGCTTCAGTCCAAGTTGAGTTATCCCCCTTTGGGTCTTCATACTTGAGGTGGACAACCTTCCACATCTCATAGCTCACACATTGTAGATAGAATTGCATTCTTCTCTTCAATAGAGGAAGTTGGTGTCGTCAAAGACCGGAGGTTGCATGGAGAAGTTCCCTTCTAGATTGAGGGATCCAAGAGACAAATCACCCATCTTCTCTTACTTGTTGAAGTAGCTTGGAGAAGACAAACTAGGATACCACTTGTTGGATCAATTGGCTCTAGAGGGGGGGGGTGAATAGAGCTTCACAATTCTCACAAAATAGATTAGACCACCATATTATATTAATTACAAAAACTTAAACAAGCAGCAATTTGGTGTCTTAATCTAACATGCACAACAAGGATGAGAGACAATGAAGAGAAAGCACTTGTAAAGGTGGTTTAGAGTGGTTCCATGTACTAAACTTAGGAGCAATGTCATTCCACTACCTAGAGTGGGTTCGTCTCTAGGATTTGCAATCTTGGTACTCTTATTTTCCACAATAAGATTACAAGTCACAACAACCACACATCCAAGGGCTTAGTACCTCAAGCAAAGATCTTCAACCTACAGAAGGAGCTTACCCACTTGAACCATGGAGTCTTCAGCCATCAACATGGACTTACCCACTCCTTTCTTCAAGTCTTCTGCCTTCAAGGGATTACCTATCTTCCTTGAGCATCGCCTTGCACATCTCCTTCACTTGGAGATCTTGATCACCTATCTCCTTCACTTAGAGACCTAGAGCACCTTTCTTTCTTCAACCTTGAAGAACAACAACTCCTTCTCCTTCACTCGGAGAAGATCTTCAACCATTTTCTTCAAAGAAATGGAGGTAGGAAGATGGAGGAGGAGAGCTTTACATCAATACATGGAGTAGCTCTCTTACACAGGAACCTATCTCACTTATACTCACGAATTTGACTTGAAGGTAGAGAGAGAAAGGGGCTCATAGGGTTAGAACACTCTGAACTATGCTAGCACCAAGTTTGCAATGAATGAGCAGCCTTGGAATGAACTCCAAGAGGGTCTGTTTATAGTTGAGGGTGCCCCTTTAAGTTGTGGGACACTTGGATACGAAAATAGCCATTTTTGTTCAAAGAAATGACTCTATTTTCACTCAAAACACTCACCAATGGTCACATCACTTTTTTCTGCAATTTCTGTACAGTGCAATCGATCGTTCAATAAAGTTAACTTGACCGATCAAGTAAACAAAAAGGCCAATATTCTAATGATCGGTCGAGTTTGTCATGACAAAACTTGACCGACCATTTAAACTCAAAATGATCAGCTACTCGATCGGTCGAGTTCTATGTAAACATAACTCGACCGGTCTCATCTTCAGAAAATTGACCATGGTTGATCAGCCGAGTTTATCCTAGGGAAAACTCGACCGATTGACAACCTGATGTTAATATTTGAAAATGCATCTAAAATGATCTAACATTGGTGTTTTATGTCCCAATAATTTTTCTCATCTAATTACAAGTCAATTCATCATTACAAGTGATTACAAAAATGTTCTAAGGTCATTTACATAGATTTCCACAAAAGCACACTTGTAGCTCTGACTTCAACTTAAGCCATTCTAGGGCTTTGGATTTTGGATCCTTTTCGTGTACCTAATGCCTAAAAAACATCTTTAACTCACATATTAGATACATATGAATGGAATGGTTAAGTCATTATCAAAATATGGTCAATGTATGACGCACATATGAAGCAATTTAGTGTAAAAACAAAGCAGCATAGCCTAACAATGATGCCCTAGATGCCATAATAGAAACAAATCTATATTATTGTAAAAAAAGTGTAATGGCTTCGAGAGGAGGCACATTATTGTAATTAGGCATCATAGCTTGATAATGAGACACTATATCATAGAAACAAGGTGCTGTTTGTTAGAAATGAGGAGTCATATCATATAAATGAGGATCATATTGTAAAAATGAGGATTATCGCTTAGGAAAAAACTATCATATCACAAAAAGAGGTTCATTATATAAAAAAAACAAAGCACTATTGTGAAAAATATACTCTATTTATCTAATGAAAATGTGGCACATGGCAAAGAAAGGAGATGTTATATAAAAAAGCAAGATGGTGAATCATCAAAAATAGGCATTGTATCATCAAGATCAGGTGTGAGTCGGCAAAACAAGGTGTTATGTTAACAAAAACATGCATTAGTTCTCCAACCTGAGGATATGGGTCGCCTAAACATGGCGTCATATTGTAAAATGAGGAGTTATAGATAAGAAATGAGGCACCATGATATGAGAATGAGGTTTGATCATTACTTCCCTCATCTCCAGACATTACTTTTCTCCTCACTTCCATATTGTCCCCAATTACTATCCTCATCACTTCCCTCCTCCACCTATTACTTCCCCCATTTTCCACCATTATCGCTGGTATGTATGCCCAGAGTTCCAATCATACAATGATTGTAATGGGACATCATATACTTGATTTGATAATTATATAGGTAATTATGTCTATTATGTTTGTCTCAATCATGAGATGATGACACATACATAATATATGTCTAAAGAATAATGATACTCGATGAAATTTGTGTTCAAGTTTACGACCTGGATAATGAGATCATATGTATGATAGGATTATATGAATTCTTGTTATGTCCCTAATCAAATATTACTGTGGAAGCAAAACAGATAACAATAATACATAGGACTAGAGTGTGTGTAGAATTATGATAGAGTCTCATTTGTCATGATATGTGATATCAAGTCAAACACATAGGTACATGTTAGAGAATAGTACACCGGACAAACACACCTTGAGAGTGATACATGGAGACCATGGAATGGTAGTCAAAATCAACTCTCATAGTGATAGTGGTGATTTTGGTTCTTTTCCTGAAGTCACTACCCTCATCACATGTCATTCAATGTATCTTGACATCATCCAATGTGATCTTAAATAAGGGTTGTCATAAAGGTGATGCTCGGGTATGTTGTGACACATAGGGATGGACTGTGAGTGATGTAGATGAGATTTTTCCCTCCTATAAGAGATTAATATTCTAGACACTTGATAAGCAAAACTGAGAAATGTATGGCCATACTCGTGTGACTCAATATGTGATATGTGAGCTCACATGCATTTCATATAGTTTGCTCTAGTTCAAGGGACATGGATTGAACATTGATAGGATGATGATTCCATACATCAAGTTCAATCCAAATATTAGAGATAAAGGAATGATATGATCACTATAACACTAATCAAGGATTTTAGATTGAATTTGTTCTCTAACTTTCCAATTATTGGGGCAACAATGATGTGTCGCTAGATACTACTCATTACTTGTGATGTCAAAAATTAGTTATGGACATTTGTTGTCAACTTAACTTGGGACCTATATGGTCACAAGCATAGGATGCATCTGGAATAGGATTTTACACATAAATAAGGTTTAATTGATTACTAAATTGTTTAGGTATTCAATTTAAACAACATAGGAAATTGTCTATCTTGGGATGTGGGTCGAATGACTCAAGTGTCGAGTAGATCAACATTGGATGAAAATTGGCTGACTGGAACTATGAGTCGACTGACTCGAGTGTTGAGTCGACCAACTCAACTATCGAGTCAACCAATTGGGAACTCCAATCGACTGAATGGATGGTCAGTAAGACTAGATCAAGGATTGATTGCTGATGTCACATTGTGCATTGATTGTTGCATTAAAAGCCAATATGTTTGCAAATAGGAAAGTATTCCAACCATTCGATTCAAGTGTTGAGTCAAGAGACTCGTGGCTTGCAACAACCAGAAATTTATGAAAATCCATCTCTTCGACTCCCAATTGATCTGGAATCCCTGACCTTGGCCCTCCCATAAATAGAGGGACAATCAAGGCTTTAAGAAGATGCAACTTATGCTGATAAACATTATCATCTCAGAGCTCTGGTAATGTGAGACCTTGAGAAAGTCTTACCCTTAAAAGGGATAGACAACAAGAGATAAGAATTCAGTGCTTGCACATTGACATCAAATGAACAACTCCTTTCCATTTACTCTAGAAGTACAACGAGGAATTCTCGATGGTTTGTGTGGACTACATAGAGGCTTGGAGGCCGTTGCGACCATGCTAGGAAGACAACAACCACCATCGTTTATGGTGATACTTTAGGAGGCCTTCGTACAACTGTCTATGTGCATATTGTAAAGTGTGCATATCACCATGCAAGAGTAGTCTCTAGACTAGCTCCAGGACCAGGTATACCTCTTGCAAACTCTTTTCCTAAATACATCCTTGTTGAGGCAATTTGCTAGTTCAAGATACATATATTTTGTTTTTTGTTTTTGCTACCTTATATGTTGGCAAATTTCCTAACAGTGGTATTAGAGCCATGTCAATTTATGGTGCATCATATTTAAGTTAATGCAATTAGATTTACATTTATCATTCTTATTGCATATGATATGAATATTTAAAATAATTAATATGCAAATCCAATTAAATATCATATACAACCCCAATATATATATATATATATATATATATATATATTTATATGTATATATATGATATATATTTATATGGTGTTCATTCAATACTGGGGGGGGGGGGTAGCCTAGATTCTTGCTACCCGTCAGCCCAGAAAGTAACTATATTGTCAGAAAGTAACTCACTAGACAAAAAAGTAACTATGTTGATAAAAAAGTAACTATATGACTAAAAAAGTAAATCTAGGTAGAATGCATATCAAATATATCTATGTAATTGTAAATTTTTTCTAGCTATTGCAAATATTACTTTCCATGCATGAAAAATAACAGTTTGTAGGATAAAGTAACTGTCTACATCTCAAAAGTAAGAAACTCCAAAAAAATTAACCAAAATAGGGGGCAGTTAGCTACCTGCGTGGGTATTGAATATGGGCCCTATATATGTATGAATATATATGTAATCTATATTTGTCATCCTAAAAACAATTTTAGGGTACATGTATGTGTGGTTACGGCCAAAAACCCCTATGGATGTGCGTTCTTGATTGTTTGGTTTGTTTTCCTACTATTACTCAGTTTTCATATTGAGTCTCTTATTGGACCAATGATGGGCTCTAGAGAGGGGTTAATAGTGCTCAGATCCACTTAAACAAGATTCTTCAAGTTATTTCTAAAATTATGTTGCATATATGAACTTTGAGCAACTAAAACATACATGGCAAGGGAGAGAGATTGAACAAGAACAAGTAATACAAGCTATGTATAGTGGTTCCAAACTCCAAACTAGGATATGTACGCCCACTACCTAGAGAGGTCAACCTATAGGATTTTCAATCATGTCTCACTTCTTATATTCCATTATAAAATTTACAACATTGACCTTCCTTTTCCAGGACAAGGATATGTAGCCTTCCCTTTGAGGAAAAGGAGCTAATAACCTTACAAAGGATTTACCTATCCATGACCAAGAATCTTATACCTTACCTAGGACTTACCCACTTTTGCAACGAGTCTTGTTCCTTCACTAATGACTTACCCACTCTTGCAAAAAGTCTTCCACCTTCAAATATTTACCCACTCCTGACTTGGATCTTCACCCTTTCTTGTAAAAATCTCCTAATCACTCTAATGGATGTATCAAGTGATTAAGCTTGAGAGTGGAAGGAGGCTCTTCGAGGCACTCAAATATAATATAGGGATCTTCATAGTGCTTGGCTAACCATGGGAGGAATCCTATGGGGTCCTATTTATATATTACATTCTAGCCAGTAGAGACACTTAGGATCAAATTCTATCCATTTGGGGTGTTACAACAGATATATTTTTATGTTTTGCAACACTCTAATGGTTAGAAAAAGTATTTTTTTGCACATTTTATACAATGTAGTATGTCGAGTTTCAATAACGGTAACTCGACCAATAAAACTATACTTCAAAGAAATTTTGAGTATTCTATCGAGTTTATCCTGGGCAAAACTCAGCTGATGGCTTAAAATTGTTTTTCCTATGCTGGTTGTCAGTCCAGTTTATGCTCAAGAAACTCAACCAACCCTGGTAGTTACCAAAATCCACACAAGATTGTCGGTCGAGTTTTACGTGAGTGAAACTAGACCGATAAATGTGCCTGTGATGGATTTTGGAAAGTGCCATAAAAGTGCTTAAATATTTGATTTAACTGCTCTTGATTTTTTTAAGCTTAATTACAAGTCATATTACAAGTGATTTACAACATGATTCTATTAAATTTAATGCCTTTTTCCCAAAAGTGCACTTGCATTGATTTTTACTTGTCTTTCTCTAAGATAGGATGCGCAAGTTTAGGGGTTTGGTGTGTGTCTATCTATACCTAATATGAAATCACTCAAGTAGAAAATTTAGACACAAGTAAGTGGGTTAGTCATCAACAAAAGAAGGGTTTAGTCAATTTAGACCGTGAGTCAACATTCTCCTCCTTTTTGAAGATGACAAACCATTCCATAAATGTATTAAAAGCATTTAAGTAAAATCATACCTTTGGAGACACCTAGGGGTTTGAATAGAATTGAGTTCATATTCTACCCCTCAATTGATGCTAGTGGATTTCACATAATCCCCCTAAATTTATCTTATTTCTCCTGCATGGATAGCTTTCATAACATTTATAGAAACCATGTCTATAAGCTCTACATATATGTGTTGTAACATACTCAAATCTGAGTATATAGTTTAATTTTCTGTTCTTTAGGGTTACCCTTAATTGTATTGGTATTAAATCATTTTCCCTTATAATTAGATAATTAGGAGTATTTGGATTTAAGAATATATGGTGACAAATAAAATATTAGATAATGGTAGTGATGAAATGAATTTGTCAATTTATAAATTTAATGTTAATTATATATTTTCATCAACTAATTATTTTGACACTCTAATACCCATTTAGGACATATATTTATGATATTACTTACTCTATTTAATAGCCTTAACTAAACCAACCTATAAAACTAGTAATTTATCTAGGTATTCATTTCCTAATCTACCTATGTATACGATTTCATCCTAATTGGAATTTAAAAGGCCACTCATATAATTTATACAAATTACATTGCATTTATATGATTGGACTATACTGATTTACTTTTTCCCTAAGTTAAGACATAAATACATGTAATACCTACCTCCTTAAAATTCAATCATACTCAATCCCCTTGGCTTGAGTAAATAAGAGGACCGACTGGGAGTCGACGGTTTTTTCTCCTCCACCTTCCTCATCCATTTTCTCCTCCCTACCTATTTATTCACCTCACCTCTTCTGTTCCTCCTCACTATTCCTTCCCTCTTCTCCTCTCTGACCTACCAACCTTATTCTATAACATATTTACTCCCTAAAGCTAGCGGTGCTGGCAAGTCTGATCATTTTCCTTCTTCCCTAGAACAAGCATGACCCTACAAGCCGGTGTAATTAGATATGTAGACATTGCTGCAAAAATTTAACTTGGCTGACACCTACAACAATGATAACTAGGAGCTTCACTTGACCTTGCCATCAAATGATCTAAACTACCACCATCCACATCCAACATCACCACCATTCCAACACAACCGCCGTCTGACCTCGTCCCCCTTCTCCCTTGCATCTCCACAGAGAGAAAATTCAAGATAGGGATAGAGAGAGATAGAGGGACCGCTGACTCATGTAGCTCCAACTGGCATCCTCGATGTTGGGCTTCACCTGAGCCAGTGTGCAAACCCCTTTCCTTCTCCCTCTTTCTCGCACTAGAGATCTACAAACCCACAAGTCTCCAGTGAAAATCCCCCACTTCACCTCTTCTTCCTTCTCCTTATTCTTCTCTTATTTCCTAGTCACCTCCTTCTCCTCCCACTGCAACAACCTACTGCTGGCATACCCTTATCACTACTGGACCATGTCCCAAGACCTTGCCACAGTGTACGAAGATGAGGCTTCTCCTCAAGAAACCATGTTGGGCCATGTTCAACCACATCAATAGAGCCTGACAGAGGAATCCCAACCTTATCTGGCATCCATGAGACAACCTAGAAGAAACCTTCTTAATACCAATAAGACCTCAATACCTATAGGTTAGTATTTCCTTCTTTAGCTTATGTTCTTTCATAACTTCAATAACCAAACTAATGGAAAAAATAGAGCGAATGAAAAATATCAGACTTTAAGTATTGTGGATGATTGAGATAATATTACTTAGATTCCTTAGCATTTTAACCATATAATATATGTATGTATGTGATCGTGTTAGTAGATGCACGATTTATAAGGTAAATTGAAATCATGTAGACTTATTATCCATTAGATGATTAATCATGAAATTTATATGGGTAAGTTAATAGTCTCATCAACACTAACTTTGTTGAGCTACATAATTGTACACATGTATATTTACTAGCAAATCATGATTCACATGCATGCATTATAAATGGACACTCTTAATTTTCCTTATACATTCCATGTTTGGGTACTAGACGATCTATCTAAAATAAAGTGTAGGTCACTGATATGCTATGTATTCCACAAAATTGATGATCACAGTACATGTCATATAATTATATATATACTCATATTTGTACATGCGACATTAATATTTCCTCCGATAGCTAAACGTGGAACTTTTAATTCATCAACCTTCTCCATTCATCTTTATTAATTGATACTAGTCAATTATGTGGTAATGTATTAACAATCTATTAGGGTAAGTCTAGCATTTCCTGTAGACTGGTACATCGAATCACAAATTGGGTATTAACCAAGGTATTATGGATGTAAAACTTAGTGATGTTAATGATTCATCACATTTAATTGAATAACTTGGGTCCACATATATGTATAAATATGTATATATTTGATGATGATTGAAGGAATACATATCAATACCAACATGTATTTGTAATCTAAACATATTTAGACTCATATGTCCAAAGGTAAATCTAAGAACTAAAATTGATACATAAGGGATCCTATATTCACTAAATATAGTTGTAAAACCTAATATTATAATTAGATGATGATACAAAACAATATTTATAACTAAACTAGGAATGTGTATGCATGTTTAATTTGTCTTGACTTCCATAAAATAATATGCTTCTAGGAGGAGGAGGTGACATAGTGGACCAAGTGTCTTACTAGAGTTAAATTCTATACATATAAGGTATATAATCTTCCCTATTTAATTTTGGGCATAAGTTGACTTAATTCTTCTTATAATGAGGCATCTCTTGGGACATTTACTCTTTTTGACCCAGTTCTTAAAACATCACATTCTATCATTTCTAACTTATTGTTCTCTTTCGAGATTGTTGTTACTATGATGTATTGGGTCAATGACCCCACATGCTATTATGCTTTAATCTTGCTACATGTGTTTGATGAATAATGCATCTTGACACTATATTTATGCATGTTAGATCATTTGAATAGATAAATATCATAGTGGCTTATGTGTAACGATTAATAGGGTGTGCCTTTCTACCCGGGGTGTACTTTTCTACCCTTATATATACAGATGCATGCTTTTCTGCCTAGGGTGTACTTTTCTACCCATTTTATATAGGACAATGACTCAGTGGTGTCTTGGCCCTACTGTAGCTATCTTTAGTCAATTTGTATCTACATGCAAATGATTGTGATTGTTGTGATATTGTCAGTGGTTAATGCCAATATGTGTTATCTCACTTGTTTATTTATATGTATCATTCTTTTGGAATTCATTTTCTTGATATATCTCTTATTGAAACCTACTTATATTTTGATGATCCTCCTTTTTATGGGAACATCTCTTTTGATCTTTTAGTCCATTTAAATGCCCAAAATTATTGTTAAAATGTACACTCTCAGCTTTTGATCTTTTAGTCCATTTAAATGCCCAAGTGTAGGTGCTTTATAGGGTGGAGACCCAATATGACAGTGAGATAATTGGTGAACATAAGGGCAACTTGAGATAGCCTTGTTGCCCTCTGCATATGGGCTTATGTGCATATAGATGTAACTTTTTCATTTTATGTACCACCCTTAGGGTGAGAAGCATATGCATATGAAACATTTTGTAACTTTGTAAACGGTTATGTTTTCCACTGATTAAAATTTCATGGATCATGTTAGCATCATTGATTGGGCCCACTATTGGGTCCCACTTCTTATAGAGTGGTATCACAACCTAAGAAGTCGGTAATCTAACTATTTCAAGTTATCCTAGATTTCTCCTTAGTAGGTAGGTTACCCTTTAGAGGTTGTTGTCATACCTAAACCTGAATCGTGTTTACCAATTAGGGTTTCACCCCCTATCCAATTTGGTGATATATATATATGTATCCCAAACAAAGTATATGGATGATCTAGTTTTGGGTAAAATCTTATCCATCCTACCCTCTCTTTATAGGTATAGATTTCCATACATAAAGGTTGACTCCCCTAGGAAGTAGCCTATACCTCCCATATTAGGGAGGATAATTCATTTACTATAGGGAGTAGGTTGACTTAAAATCACATAATTATGTGTAACCCTAGTACAATTCCTTAAACCTTTTGTTGTTGTTTTTTTTATGGTGATGATTTACCAGGTCTCAAGAAACCTGGAAGGCTTCACATGCCAAAGTATACTTCAGAGTCTTCAAGTAGGGATGTTCACGTGAGTTAATCTTCTGTATCATGGGTCATATGGACTGATATAATTCTTTTATCATGCATTAACCTCCTCAATCTTCAGTATGTTCCTCTTGGTTACTCCTGTGACCGTTACTCAAGTAGTATGGTTGCTTGAATCTGGTCCCGCTTCCCTTGACACCTCTACCTTTTTGTTTGAGTTTACTAGAGCAATTTGGTGTCACTGTTTCTTCACATTCAGACCCAATCAGTCCAGATCCATCTTGCAATGATGTGCCCTCAATGACCTCATCGACATCAGGAAATACTGTTGTGTGCTTCCCATCACTTACTACCTTATTCGTATTAGAATGGACTGCATTGTCCACATCATTAATTCTCATAGAAGTATATGTGGCTTGCTCTACTGTTGTGTTTTTTGTGGATTTAGCTTCCTGAGTATGAGTCATTTTCTTTCTCTTCTACACTTTCGACCCTCTAGGGTCTGGCATGGATGTTTCGACAATCACATTATCTCGTGAAGTGTTCACTGCTTCCTCTTCCTCTAGGGGGTCCACTTATATAGGTTTGTATCGATTCCCGTCTACTTTCTTATTGATTTCTTTCTATTTCTCCTTCTGTCTTTGTTTGGCATGGATGCCTTTCCCATAGTATTTTTGCCACTTGCCCTCTGCGTCGGACCATTTCACACCAACTGCCTCCTCTGAATCGTCAACTGGTTGTTCCTTAGAACAAGGATTGCAAGCTTTTAAACTATGTTCCGGCTTGCCGCAGGTTAGGCAGAGGTCTGGGAGCACTTCATACTCAAGTTTATACTCCATCCCATTGATTAATATTGCAGGTTGAATGGGACTTGAAGTATCCAGTTCAATTGTGAGTCTTGCAAAATGGCTTCTTGTCTTCTTGATCGTGTGATCATATACCTTCACCAGAGTGCCCAGAGCTTGACCTACCGTCATAAAGATTGTTGGCACATACAAATGTAGAGGTAGATTAAGTATCCTAACCCAGGTAACTATGTGATCCGGAAGTCCCTCTGATGGCTGAAAATTTCTGTTCCACTTCCAAACCATCATGCAACTACTAAACATGGACCAAGGGCCACCGGTGATTGCAGTTTCAAAATCTGTCTTGCAAGAAAACTGAATAACATAGAAGTTTAGGTTCAGTTCATACATATTCATCCTCCTGATGGGTTTCCATAGTAGGTGTAGACGATCCTCCATCATCATGTACCCGATGTTCTTGCCAATCAGCTTTACAATGACTGTGAATTTCCAAGGCTGCAACATGCTTTCTTCCGCATCTGGTTTGATATACAGTTCAGGGCAGCCCTTATCGATGATGAGCTTTACATCCTCCGGTTGAAGATCTGCACAGTCCAAGTCATCAATGAACTCTCCTTTTGATGGGCCTCCTTGACTTCCCATCATTGCCTCTTTGAATGATCCTCGATTGCACGTCCTACTTGCATTGCCTGCTTGATCTCTCCCCGACTCCTTGGATATCGGTATTTTAGAACAAGAGTTTGTGTCTTGCTGGACTGATGGGCTATCCTCCATCATCCAATCTGTTGCAACATTGAATACCTTTTCATACCTTTGTGTTCCTCCCTAGATTTCTAGATCTGCCTGGGATGCTTCCCCTCGCATGCCGCTGTACTACAAGATGATGCCTGCTTCTGCCACATTGACGAAGACTCCTCTTGGTTGTCCTGAGTCCCCACCGCCTGGATCGCCTGTAGTCTCATTATCATATCTGGTTGATTCATCATCACCTCAGTCCTGTGAGATCATGCTTCAGCCGCTGTTGTCTTCGAAGACCGTGCGTCCTTGACCTCCAACACCCAAACCCCGCCCCCGACCCCCTTCACTCCCCTGCAACCCTAGCGCACCCCTAGCCATCATTAGTTTACCTTTTGTTGTTTTCTAGCATGCCTATGTCCTTAAACCTTTTGTTTTTATCTAGCATGCCTATGATATACACATTATGTGGTCTGAGCATGCATGAATACAAACTTATAATATTGACATTATTGTTAGATTTTGAGTGTTCTATGATAGAACATGATGATATGATCTAGATCCTATAAGGCTAGGCTTGTCTTTCCTGTAACATGGAGCTACTTCAACATATTATTTTTTGAGATTCACCATATGAAGGCTGGATACTATTCTAGGTAAACTTGTAATATCTCATTAATGAGGGTTGTTGAAGGAAGATATAGGTTTCAAGTAATGATCCTTAAGATTTCATTTCTCACATTCCCATATGGTAGGAATGATGCTTATCTCCCTTTTCTTATAAAGTAATGATCACATAGTTAGATTAGATAATTAAACTTTGTGTGATGTTATTTTTCCCCAAGGACATATGGAGGCATATTGATGTTTGGAAGCTATACTGGATACTCTTTTTCTTGAAACTCCAGGTGTACACCGACACCAAAGGTTATGTGAGGTAGGTATATCTAGGGTTGATCCTTGAAGGGTTGACCACTCTCTAATTTCCATCATATAATTAGTTTACCCTATGTGTGAGATGAGGAGTTGTTTGATTATCTAGTTGACCTGGGCCTGTAATGACACCATTGATGTAAATCGACTAGGGAAGTAGAGACCCTAATCTCTTCTTATTATGGTTACATGATCTTATAAATAAATGATGCTTTCGGATGTGATGGCCTAAGTCATGATTAAGAGAATTGTGGAATAATGGAGGTCGTGCCTAGTAGGCCCTACTAGAAGTTAACTGCATGCTATAAGAAACATGTATCCCCTCCTCATCTAGCATTTGGATATGCTTATTGTATTCTTTGATGATGTGTGCAGAGAAGCCTCTTTTGTGAAGATGAAGGTGATGTTAGGGTGATAGTATATGTAACATCCCTGACCTGGGTTCTGCCTTAACCTTGGAAGTTTTGCTTAAGCAAGTTAATTAAATCCTTAATTTTAATTGGTGAAAAGTAATTAAGGCTCAAGAGGAACTTATGTTTCAATTTTGGTCCTGTTTGAATAATGTTGAAGCAATGCTTGCTTATTTTGGACTAATGTGCAAATTACCCAATTTAAAGGGGTTCACTTGCAAATGTTACTTGATAAATGTTCCTCAAGTATTTTGGCATCATGAGAATGAAAATGATGCAGAGGTATGACTTATGAAAGCTTGAGTACCAAGAAAGAGCTGATAAAGCAATGTTTGTGCATTAAAAACCTAGTTTTGGTGTAATGTGCAATTTACCAAAAACCAGGGTTTAATATGCAAATTACCACTTCAATAAGGTCCCTAATATTTCTTGGCACCATTTAGAGCAAATAAAATGAGAGGGTCTCCTCATTTGAGTTAATTTGGAGGAGAGAGAATCTTGATATTAAAATAATCAAGATTTAAGCATAAATGGAACTTTAATTCAATTTAATGCAAAAGGAAATATATTAATTGGATTACCCTTCAACCAAAATTGTGTTGGTTGAAAATCAAAAAATTTGGACGTCCTTGTGCCTTGCTAAGGCAATGGAAATATCCAAAGGAGGTGAAGAACCCACTCCCCTTATTATAAGGAAAAGAAATATCCACTCACTTATGGATATTAGTATAATATGTTTAAGGTGCTTAATTTCTTTACCATTAATTCATGGATAATGGAAGGGAATTTGTAGATAAGGAAGATATATTTGCATGAACTGATTTTAGGAGGAATAGGTGGCACTAATTTTGGAATTAAATGATTTTTATATGGCATTTTCTCTCTCATTGATTTTCTTATAAAAACACCCTTTACAAGCCAAATAAAAGGCTTTTTCGGAATCCATTTCTTTCCCTTGCTTGCAAACGATCAAAGGAACTTTGGAGGATCAGGAGGACGACTCCCAACCTGTTGGTAAGCTTCTTAACCTCCTTTTACCTTGAATCCATGGTGAAAATCGAAAAATCAATGCATGAATTCTTCTTATCTCGATCCCCTCTTCAAATCTAACCATTCCTTCTCACTCAAAGCTTGAGGACGAGCCTTGGGATAGTGAAAGGAGTTTCATACACCAATTTTTATGTGAGCTTGAAGCTTTGGAGCTCAATTGGAGTCGGGTTTTATAACTTGAACCCTTACTTTTGTTATTGCATTCAATTCCTCATCAATTATTGATTATTTGTTCTTCTTGAAATTCATTTGATCAAATCAATGGAACCACCATGAAAATTACAGAAAAATATGAAGAAATGTAGCTTGATGATTATGACATCATCCTAAGAACACACCTCAAAAATATCCTAGGCAAACGGTTTCAAAAGTTGGAGACCAATTGGTTTCATTGAATTGGCCAAACAGTTTCAACAAACCTTTTGAAACCAAATGGTTTCAAACCGTTTGGGAGTGTTGACCATGGTTGACCGTTTGGAAATTTTGATGCTAATGATGATGGTTGATGACCCACCAAATTTTATTGAATAATTCCAAAGGGTTCATCAGTTGAAGGTTAATCAATTAGAAAACCCTAATTGGGTTAAGTGCTGAAATTCAAATTAGTTGATTTAGAATTTTGGGTTGACTTAGCCCAAACGGTCTCAAGACCGTTTGGAGGTCAACCAAGACCATTTGTAGGTCTAGGGTTAAGTATGGTTGAGTATTTGAAGGTCCAAAGATACCAAATTGAAATGCAATCAATTACTAATTTGATGATCAATCCAATGATCAAAACCCTAATGGACTTTCACAAATTGCAAGGATAAGATGGGGCAAACGGTCTCAAGACCATTTGGGGATCATCCAAACGATCTCAAGACCGTTTGGGGTCTGGTCATATCAAAAATTTGATGTTGATTCATTAGTTGTAATGGAATCAATTCCACAATGTTGATCATTGATGGCTATTCGATTCCAAACCCTAATTGAAGGTTCCTTGAGTTGAAATCCTAAATCAATTGGGTTCAAAACCTAATTGATGGTCTAATTGAAGGTTGGTTCAATATTTCAAGTGATAAATAAATGAAGGACTCAATTAATAATCGGTTCATCCATTGAATTTATGAATCGTGTAAGTGTTGAAAGGACTTTTTGGTCCAAATGGTCTCAAGACCGTTTGGGTCCAAACAGTCCCAAACCATTTGGAGACCCAAGCCCATTCGGTTTCAAACCTTTTGGAGCATCAATGGTCAAGAACGTTTGGATGTTTCAACATGATTTAATTGGTGTGGAACCTAAGGTGATTAAAGATGAAATGACCCTATGGTTGCTACTGATTTATCTCAAAGATAATCACTAGGGTTGTACCTTCAAGTTACTAAGTAATTGGTAACCTTAGATGAGCTATTCCTTGAAGCATTAAGCAAACACTATTTCAATACACTATGTCAACCCTAATTGAATGTACTTAATTGAAGGGTTGGTTGATCTAATCTAACCAAGATTGACATATTCAATATCCTAAAGCGAGTGAGAGAGAGAGAGAGGAATCCATACATGCAAGATAATCATGTAATGGATAAGCCTCAACACCTTCAACATGAATGATTAAGCAATTAGGGTATGATCCTTAATAAAGAGATCATGAAACCTTAATCGAGAAGGTTGTTGAGCCCTAACCTTAATTTAGACAAAATTAGATGTAACCCAAATCTAGGGTGATGGTGTGACTCTAACTAGGATGATATTATGGGAATCTAAATTTAGGATGACTTCATGAAAACCCTAAATTGAGAAGATACTTCATGAGAATCTCTAATTGAGGTTGATCCCATGTGAATCCCTAATTGAGGATGATTCCATGTGAATCCCTAATTGAGGTTGAATCCATGAGAATCCATAATTGAGGTTGATTCCATGAGAAAACCCTAACTATGGGTAATGTGATGTGAAAGTCTAATGAAGGGAGATACTATATGCAATCTAAACCCTAATGAAGTATGATAGTATGTGAAACCCTAATTCAGGGTAATGTGATACAAATCCTAACTAGGATGAATAGTAAACCCTAATTATGGGTTATTGAATGTGAAATCCTAAATTAGAATGATGTTATATGGAACCCTGATGCAATGATGTGATATGAGACTCAAATCCAGGGTGATGCCATGTAATGATATATGAAACCCTAGTGATGGTATAATGGCCAATACACTAAAGTAGGGTGTGGCTAATATAATCAAGTAAGATGAGGATGTTACACCATGAAGGTTAAAGTTGATGAATCATATGAATAGGTAATGTTAATACTCTAATGAATAAGGATATAAGGGACAATATGATGCCTAGATCATTATATATCTAACTCCATGCATGTGTAACAATCCTATACACCTTACCAAGATGAGAACATGAAATTCTTAGGAATGATGTATGCTACACTAAATAATGATACAGATAACATCCTAAGAGTTGAAATACATAAAATGGTTGTTAATAGTTTATTCTATATCAACAATGCTAAACCATTAAGATAAGTCCATATCATTAAAGATAGTTGGACAAATCTAATGTGTAACCTATGCACTATATAATGAAAGTGATAGGTGAGTGGTTAAAATTATTAAAAGGGAAATACCTTAATACAACGTCAGTTGATTATCTTAAGTAAGATAGAAATAAGGAGAAAAGTGATACAGCAAGACATGAAAGGTATCACATTTAATAGTGCTGGATGTTGTTGTTTCCCTTGCAACAATGTCAAAAACATGACACGTGTTTTACCATGTGTTATACGCAAGTGAACATATCTAAGTAATATCGGCTCTTGTGAAGCCTGAGTCAAACATAGGGAAATGTTCTCCAGAAGACTACTACTAACTATGGTCTAATCAGCTAGGCCAGTGAAATTGAATGGGTTTGATTGTATAGAAGCAATAATAGAATGAAATGAACTTAACACTTAAATTACTCATATTTAGGGAATTCCTTAGGATTATGGTTTCACCATAGATAACATTAAAATTCATTCCATACACCAATATCTATTACCCCTATCCCTGGATAAAGATCCTGTAGTTAGAACTACCCACTCCCATAACATAGTTCACTACCTATTCTAATGCCAACCCCGTTTCCATAGAAATTGTTGATTAGTTAGGTGCTTTATGATTAAACTCTAGGTTTCTCGTCCCGTTTATTCTCCTCCTTTTCCAAAGGGTGAAATAAATGAGTAAATCTATGCTTTCCAACCTTTAACCTCCTCCTAAAACAATTAAGAGTCTAATAATCCATCTATGTTGATCAAGCATAAATAGAACAATGCAACTTCAAAGATTTATATCCACAAAATAGGGATAAAGATGATATGAATGCATGGAAATTAGTTACAATGCATATCTGGGCTACTCCCGAGTCCTAAGGAGCCCCACATGGTTTTCATTGATGAATACATGGTAGAGAAAGAGAAAATATGGGAAACATTAGAAAAACTAAGTAACCCCTGGTGAATAGCTGATCTGGATGATCCCCTATGTCGTGTGTGCAATCAAATATCTTCCAGCTGTCGATTTACCTTCTGAAGGTGCTCGCATCATCCCAGATGAAGCCTTCAATTTCTTTCTCTTCTCTTCTCTCTCTCTGATGTAGTGCAATAGAAAACAGTTGCCCCCCACGTTTGGCCGAACTCCCCTTAGGTCATAGGAGTCATTTATGGTACAAAATAACGTCAACCATTGGATTAGATTGTTATCTTCAGATTTGCCAAATTGGGCAGACTCGTTAGTACTGACTTGGTAGTCAATAGTATCGAGATCCAAGGGTAGATGTGACTCTTAAAAATGTCAATACTATCAATTTGTCTCGATAGCACTGAGTTTCTAGGTCGCCTGGGCACTGCCTTACTGACACCATCTTGGTAGTTTCGAGTTTGTAATCTCGATAGTAACGACTTTTCATGATCATCCTTGTGCTTTACTTATGTGATTTCGGTACTACCGACTTTGAGTTTTGGTAGTATCGAGTCAATGTGAGTCTTTTATGGGCAAGTACTGATGTGAAGTCGGTACCACTGACTTTTGGTGTCAGTAGTATCGATTCTGCAAAGTTCGATTGTACCTAAAAATGCACTAGACTGTGGATAAATGCTCGAGATAAATATTAAACCATTTTAAACATTAAAATTCAAAAAATTTGATGCATTTAACTAGCATAGACCATTAATGGCATTTCATGCATTATTAATTAGATAAATGACAAAACAACACATAAAATCAAGGAAAATATGCCTATGAAAACAACTAAAAACCCATGCATCAGATATGCAAAAAGAAATAACATTTCATTTATTAAAAAAGGAACTAGTTTATTACATCAGGGGCCCGAAGGCAATAAGAAAAGAAAAGATTACAAGGCAAGAAAACTATAAACTAAATTGTACATCCCTTTACATATAATCCCATGTGATGTGCATTCTTTATTTTGGCAGATATTAACAAGAGTATGCTAGATTATCTTTATCAATTCTTTAAGTCTTCTTTCCTAAATTCAGGTTATTCAAGATGTAATCAATGCAAATGCATCAGCATGCTTTGAAAAGAGCAATATTGAACAATTTAAATCATTTATAGCAAAATATAGAACTTGGGCAGGACTTATAAGCCAAATGTATCACAAATTTTCCCATTATGCTGATATCGACAAGTATGCTTATATATATATATATATATATATATATATATATATATATATATATATATATATATATATATATATATACATATATATAGGCGTTCATTCATTGCCCGCGTGAGTAGTCTGGATTTTCGCTACCCGTCAGCCAAAAAAGTAACTCTCCTGGCTAAGAAAGTAACTCTACTATAAAAAAAGTAACTATGATGTCGAAAAATTAACTCTGCTGGCCAAAAAAGTAACTATGTACAAAATATACAACATATATATATAAGGACGGGTTTTTTTTATTTTGGAGGGGAAAATGATATTATTTTTGGCTAAATTTTTTTGGAGAGCTAGACAAAATAGTCCTCTACAATTGTGAATTTTTTTTTGAAAAAAAGTAGTCGGAAGGGTGGGCGGGTAGCAACCCGCGCGGGAAATAAACATGGGCCGATATATAAATATACATATGTATATATATATGTATATATATACATATATATACCTATATATATAAATATATATATACATAAATATATATATATATACATACATACATATATACATACATACATATATAAATATACATACATATATATATATTTATGTATATACATATATACACATATATATAAATATACATATGTATATATATATGTATATTTATATATATATATATATATATATATACATACATATATATATATATACATATATATGCTAGATTATATTTATCAATTCATCAAGTCTTCTTTCCTAAAATCAGGTTATTGAAGATGCAATCAATGCAAATGCATCGGCATGCTTTGAAAAGAGCAATATTGAACAATTTAAATCATTTATAGCAAAATATTGAACTTGGGCAGGACTTATAAGCCAATTTTATTACAAATTTTCCCATTATGCTGATATCGACAAGTATGCTTATATATATATACATATATATATATATATATATATATATAGAAATACACACACACATAGATATATATATATATATATATATATATATACATATATATATAAAAATATACATATGTATATATATGTATATTTATATATATACATATATATACATATATATATATATATATACATATATATACATATATACATATATATACATATATACATATATATACATATATAATATATATACATATATACATATACATATATATATGTGTATATATATATACATACATATATATACATATATATATATATATACATATATATATTATATATGTATATATATGTATATATGTATATATATGTATATGTATATATATATATATATATATATATATATATATATATATATATATATATATACATATGTATATATATACATACATATATATATATATACAAAATTTGAGCCCATTTGGATGAGTGTAAGTCACTCATCCAAGGGAAATAAAATCAATGTGAAACTAATTTGAAATGCATAATTTTTGTGGTCTTTATAACATGACCTATAAATGTCCAAATGTGCTCAAATTTTGCGTAAGAGCTATTCACAAGATGTTTAAGAAGATCAATGAATTAGATTTTTGAAAAAAAATATTACATCATGAAAAACTACTTGAGTGTATTCTGCTCCGAATACACTCGAGTGTATTCTATCCTGACTCTCTCTCTCTCTCTCTCTCTCTCTCTATATATATATATATATATATATATATATATATATATATATATATATATATATATATATATATATATATATATATATATATATATATCGCCCCAACAAGATGGGGGAGGTCACATGTCTCCATCTCTCCATCCAAAGGAGGAGGTCACCATTTTGTACAAGTTCCACCCTCTGAGGTGAGGAGGTCGCTTGTACCCAATATCAACATCATCATAAGAATTATCATCATAATTCATGCAGTCATAATGGGAATATCATTTGTGTTCAAGTTTATCATTCAATATCACTAGTCTGTTCAAGGAGGAAAATAATATATAAGCTTACACCTTTTGGTGTCTAGAGTATTTGCAAGATCCAAATCAATAAGTTTAAGGGGTATAGGATCCTGGCACAACATGTGAACAACCATGTATTAACATATAGTTCATTGCTCTAATGACCTACTAGGGCATTCATTCATATGTTCTTATTGTCATTGTATTTGTTTCCCTATGCTCATTAAGAGTACTAATTTGGGATCATATGATTGAGATCAGGAACTTATACTTCAAATCAAGATTTGATTTGATGTACAAAATATCAAGTATTGACAGTCATAGATTATTCAGTCATTTTCATGTACAATCATGTCAAGAGTAAATTGGAATATGATCTAGAAACTATAATCATGTGATCAAATCATTAGTATAACATCAGAGTACAATAGGTTCCTGATGTGATCTTAAATAATTTAAATCAGGCATCCAATAAGATTAGGGTTTGAAATTATCAATAGAAAATCATAAATATGATGATAAGTGAGATCTTCATTGAAAACCACTATGACTTAATAATGTTATGGTATCATATCAAAGTACATATTTTTCTGAGCATGTGGACATTTTTTGGGAATTTGTCAGACAAATGAGCTATTTATAATTAGTTTTACAAACTGACCAATTCGATAATTCCTAGAAGAGTAAAATGAAAATAAGAAGATATTTTCCAACTAACTTTGTGGATCAAAGGAGGGATCTGACTTCACAGATCCTCCCTCTGACCTGTGATCCATGACTTGTCTTAAAGGGCTTGCAATGGGGGGTGAAAAGGAAACACATGTCCATGTCCCTTAAATCAAATGTGTGATAGTATGAGGGCATATCAGTGACATTTGAGCAACAATTTGTCAGCCAAAAGAAATTGTACTCCATTACTATTGGGAATCAAGGAAACAAGGGAAACTGAGGGGAAGACAACCAACCTTCTAGGTGTAAAAGGATATGAACTTGCTGCTAAAGGCTCCGTAGAGCTGTTACAAGGTTGGAGAGCCATTGTGTGGCTAAATCAATGAACATGGTTGAACAAAGGTGAACCTAGTTGTAGTTGGAAGGAAAATAGAGAAGGGAGAAAGAGGATTGAGAGTTGTACTGCAAATATAAGGGAATTAGGGTTCACTTTAGATCCATGAGCCCTTGAGTAGTTTCTGGTGCCTCAACACCTCACGACAACATTGGGTGACTCTTGACAGAGCACACACATGTGGTGTAGGGAGAGCTTTCTTGACGAGATGTTGTGGACCTTATCGGCACCTCACAAGGGTCCAGGGAGCGTTGTTGAAGTCCAAATGGTGGTGGAGGCAAAGATAATTGACAAAGGAGAGCTGGTGGCAAGAGAAGGAGCCTATAGTTATATCAAGCGGAGGTGGAGTTGGGTGGAGGATTCAGGGTTAAAGATGAGAAATCGATGGTTGGGTATGGCTATAGGAGGCATGGGAGTTTTAATGAAGCCTTTAAATAGGCATCTCAAGGACTAAGGTTGCATTGAGGTATATCTCTTTTATTCCCAAGCTGACACCATTTTGGGCATTTTCAAGATACTATCTGTTAACAAGATATTTAGGTATCGCTAGAAAGAGGAGATGATTTTAGATCCGTTGAATAGATTTTGACTAAACGGTGAGTAGGGAGGAGGGAAATATCACCTTTCAAAACCCAACATTATTGTTCCTCTCTCACCCACATAACTCAGGTGGGGGAGTGACTCCCTCCCACCTAGATCTGAGTCTGGCTCCAGGTTGGGGGTCCAGTTAGGTTAAAAACAATTTTAGGGGGTTTTGAAGGCAACAAAAGGGGCATTTGATTTATAATTTTATATCTCATATTTCCTTTATTTGAAAAATGTGAGATTATAAGGAGAGCTTCATTAGAGTCTCATCTAACTGTAGAAAATGTTTCAAGTAAAAAATATAATGTTTGATGTGCCAAATAATTCAATTAGATAAAGGCATAAATTGAGTTAAACTTGAATGTCACAAGGTACACATTATGAAAGATGGGTATCAGAATTGCAATTTTCACTCAAAATTATTTGATTATTGTGAGGATGATGAAGTGAGCTCAATTTAGGAAACATTAAATTTACACGGTCATACTTAAGATTTGGATCATAAATATGGAAAATCCACTTCATCACATCCTTCCCTCCTTAAAAAAAGAATATTTCCTCAAAGTTAAAAAATTTCAATAATTTTGATTAGGATTTATGTCACAAATTATAATCAACTTGGTATCAATATCATTTCATAATTGATTAATCAAGCATCAAGGTCAAAGTTTAGGCACATATTGTTTAAATTCATCACATGAGTCTAAAAGTGGGAGAGATCACTTGATCGATCACGAATTTGGAGAGATCAGGTTTTTTCAATTGAATAAAACTCTTTAATCAAGAGAACAACTTGACTTTAAATCCCAATATATAGGGTACTAGATTCTACATTGTCCTAGGTTGGGTTATACATCCATGATCAAAATTTCAACAATTCGAGACAACGTCATAATTTTGATATCTTGATTTCAAGCTCAAAATCAATGGAAGGTCCCACCCTAGTCCTAATGAGGGCTGAACCCTGTCATAAATTGAGAGAGTCAACATATTCATTATGTCAAAATTTGGGATTAAGAAAGTCATTAGTCATATGTCAAGGGTGATCTCAAGATAAAAATAGTGTGATCATAGGATTTGTGTCATTATTGAGATTTATAATCATGAGTCAAAGTTTTATTATTAAATATCAAGAGTCAAGATTTGTGTACATTGGGGGATAGGTAGATGGGTCGCGGGAGAGGAGGTCGCGGGAGGGGGCACAGCGGAGGGCGATTCACTAGGGTTTCCGATGAAGTAGGAGTTACAGGTGGTTCATCCGGGTCGGCGTCGCTGCCGATGCCTCCGGTGGATTCATGTGAGGTCGACAGAGAGGAGAACCCCCAAATCCTTCAAGATAGCGAGTCCTTGAAGAACTCTCCACCTGATTCAAGCCCCATCCCTAGATCGTCTTCCTACTCACAACTGTAGCCCAGGGATAAAGGGGCTGCTACAAGTCTGATGGTGAGCGATTGGTTGCATGTCAGTTGTCCTGGTCGAGATTGCAGCACCCCCGATGTTATTGAATATGTAGAGCCGATTGTCAGAGACGGGTCCAAGATGTTTGCGATTTTGAGCAAGGATGTGGTCTTACCATCCTAGAGAGAATTGGTTTCCATACGTTTCACAGTGAGGAAACCTTTCAAGAGCCAGCTTCATGGCTGGATCAAGCGCCAATGGAGACCTAGCAAGGACTTCCAAGTAGTAGCAGAGGAACCAGAAGGGTACATCGTCAAGCTTCCGACAACTAAGGAAAGAGAAAGGGTGATGGACGAAGCCCCTTGGATGCTGGACAGAGCGTTGGTCATTGTCCACCCCTGGGAACCAGGAATCGCCCTCAGCCCTCTTTCTTTCTAAAAGCTCCCAGTCTGGATTAGGATTGAAAACCCCAATCTACCCTAGACGATGAACAACCTCAACGGAATCTCTAGTCTGCTTGGAAGGCCGGTCAATTTTGATGAATCGGCCCTTACATTCAACTGCCTCAAAGAAGCGCTGGTCTGCGTGGAACTACCGGCAGAGTCCGGCTTTCCCCAGGATGTGACTGTTGAACTGGATGGAGCTCCTAGGAAACTCAAACTCCAGTTCGTTTCGAAGCCGGCGTTCTGCCCCAAGTGCTGCTGTTTTGGCCATAGGCAATCCTCCTGCCCGGTGATTGCTGGGCATAGAGCAGAGTTCAAGGAACTCTAGCTACGTGTTGGAAAATCCAGTAGCAACCAAGGCGTTCGACGGATGGCCAAGGAGAAGAGCCATGCTGTGGGTTTTGGTTCTGGAGCTACAAAGTCAACATATGTGCAAGGTGATAAGATTGTTGAGCCTAGCAAAGATCATCCACTTTTTTAGGAACCAGAGATGTGTTGTCCCCCTTCCTTGGAGATATTGGAAGGTCTAAACTTAGATTGGGAACTATCCCTTGCCAACATGAAGATCTCCTCACAGGAAGCTAAGAACCTGATGCAAGCTTCAGGTATCTACCTGGAGTATTCCAAGGTTGTGAACCAGGACACGAATGAGGAGTCATGCTGCTCTTGTGACCTTGAACTGGATTTATTGATGGATTTCAAAGTCAATGGTAGTCCTAGGAAAAAGAAGAAGAGAAAGAAACCCAAGGCAAAAGGAGGAGATGTGGGAGACTCCTCCTAGCAAAATGGATTGGCTGGTCTTTTCCATGGTGTTGCTTCATGTTTGTTTTTTTCTACTTCTATGATCCAGTAAGATTGCGATGAAGGAAGGTTGTCTGTTTGAGTTGTTCCTTCACTTTTTGTGGGTGTTCTTATTGCAGTGAGTGGTTGATTGAATGGCCTCCTCCCCGTACTCATTTTGTTCCTTCTTGAGTAGGGGCAGAATAAAGCATATTTGGTTGTTGAGGATTTCTTGGGTGATGGTGCTATGTTTGCTTCATATTTCTGGGGAGTTCTTCAGGTCTTGGGATACAGGAGGCATGTTCTTAGTGCTCCTATTACTTTCGAGGCAGGATGCTGGAGGGGTTTATGTCCTCATCTTTGTGGGTATGGTTATTGTTGTGATCTAGGCCCTTCTTCTTCTGTGTCTTGTGGGTTTGTGGTGTATAGAGGGTGCTTCTCCACTTCTGTTCCCAAGTGTGATGTCTCTTTTCTTGTAACCTGATACCCAACTGTTTTGGTGTATCTAGGGTTTGTTTTTTTCCTTGGGATGCAATTGTACCTAAAGTTTGGTTATAGTAACACGTTTTTTTGACCGACCAAAAAAAATATTTGTGTACATCAAAAGTCATAGGCTGAATTTTGAAGCTAGGTTTTAGATTTTCACTTTATACCTTAGGAGTGATCATTCATCTATATACAACAATTGAGCAATTATTTGAGTAACATTTCAAGATATCAATATCGAGTTCATTATTGTGGTATTCAAGGTTTACAAATGATCTAGACCTATGTGTTTCTAGGTATTCAGTCAACCACAACCTATTGTCAAGATTGTTTCATGATCATCATCAAACCGAGATTCAAGATCGAGTATCATTATCATAATAGGCTGACCTATTAGAGGCTTAGGTCAAGCAATCAAAATCGGGTGGAAGGGGTTACCTTTCCAAACTATAAGAATTCAATGAGGTGAAAATTTAGAGGTAGTCATAATAGGGATGTGCCCTAGGTTAAGGGAGTCATGAGTCACTACCACCCTAATGTAGCACATTAATTTATATTAGTCACGAGCCATCGAGCATAGCTAAACAGGGTGAGCAGAAATGATTAAATCATATTCCACAAGTCATAATATCAAAATTCAAGATTATAATAGGGCAACCATGTCAAGATTTTATAAGATCGGGTCATTATTGCATTATCTTTATTTTATAATCAAGGTTATGATTTAATTAGGAAATCAAGAAGTTGGATTAGGCATTTTAAGAATCAGATCATAATAGTCCAAGATTTATCTTAATATTCATCAATTCAAAATTAAGATTACAAAGAGGCATCAATATTCCACAGAGGAGCTGCCTTTTGCATCATAGTATTACATCATGATTTTGTGAGTTCTAAGACATCACCATTTTTATGGCATGATTAGAAAATGTATAAAATTGGAAAATGTTTGCTTAACTATGTTTTAGGTTCAGTCAACAATAGGGCGTAATGGAATTAATTAAATAGGGACCTCATCGACCATGATGTATGAGGTATAAATCCTCCTTATTTCACCATATCTAGATTAATATCATTTATCTCAAACATAGAAAGCATGTAGTCTAGTTTTGGTGAAATTGAGTTTAAATGATATGAAGGGTTCTATACATGAGTATTTGATTTTAAGCTTAGTTTCACTGATCAAAATCGAGTATTCAAATTAACATAAGTTCATGGCATCATCAATATAATCAAATTTTGTGATTTCAAATGAATTTTAATTCTTCCTGCATATAAATCTATCCATAATCGAGAAATCATGTGGTAGATAGTTATGAGAGAAGAAGCACATGAGGCTAGTAGGAGAAGAGAAGAGATGCTAGAAGACTCTCTGGGCTAATAGGAAATACTTCAGTACAATTTTGGATCCACTAAGGCTAGGTGGAACAGGGGGAACCTCATCTACTATGAAGACAAATAGGAGGAATTTTGCCAGAACCCACTTTATGCTCTTTCTAGACACCTTAGTTTCACCATAGTAAACTTTAGGGATTCCTTGGCATATACCTTAGAAATATTATTTCATAAATGCATAAGAAGTGTGTGGTGGATTTGATACCAAGTATCACAGAACTATTCTTACCCTGATCCCAATCCCACTACCTGGATAGAAAGTTATAAGGGGATTAAAGTACCCGTCTTTGAGTGGACCGACGATCACACACACATGATAAGCAAAAATAAATGACAATTTAATTTATTGAAAAAGGAACAAGTTTATTACATAAGGGGCTCAAAGGAAACAAGAAAAGAAAACATTACAAGGTGATAAAACCATAAACTAAATTGTACATCCCTTTACATATAATTCCATGTGATGTGCATTCTTTATTCTGCCAGATATTAACAAGAGTATGGTAGATCATTTTTAGCAAGTCTTCATGTCTTCATTCCTAAAATTAGGTTATTCAAGACATAATCAATGCAAATACATCGATATGCTTTGAAAAGGGTAATATTGAACAATTTAAAACATTTATAGAAAAATATAGTACTTGGCAAGACTTATAAGAAAAACATTCAAAGGCAATATTCAACTCATCTTCATTTAAAAAGAATTCAATTTTTATTATGAATTTTCCCATTATGCTGATATCGACAAGCATGCTTATATATGGACCCATCACCCCAATGAGATGGGGGAGGTCACCTAGATCCATATCTCCATTCAAAGGAGGAGGTCACCATTTTGTACAAGTTCCACCCTCTGATGTGAGGAGGTCGCTTGTACCCAATATCAACATCATCATCATAATCATCATCATTATTTGGGAAGTCATAATGGGAATACCATTTATGTTCAAGGTTTTCTAAGAGTATATATATACAAATCAAAATACTATTCAATAGGGAGCGTTGTAGCTCAAACAAATACATAGCCAAGATTTGCAAGAGGTACATATAAGGTTATAATTCAATATGACAAGTCTATTTAAGGAGGTAAGTAATATAAAAGCATACCTCTTTTGGTGTCTAGAGTATTAGCAACATCCAAATCAATAGGTTTAAAGGGTATAAGATCCTGGCACAACATGAAAACAACCATGTGTCAACATATAGTTCATTGCTCTAATGATCTAGTAGGGCATTCATTCATATATTCTTATTCTAATTTATTTATTTCCCTATGGTCATTAAGAGTACTAATTTGGGATCATATGATTGAGATTAGGAACTTATGCTTCGAATCAAGGTCTGATTTGATGTACAAAATATCATGTATTGATGATCATAGATTATTTAGTCATTTTCATGTACAATAATGTCGAGAGTACATTGGAAAATGATCTAGAAATTATAATCATGTGATCAAGTTATTAGTATAACATTAGAGTACAATAGGTTCATGAGGCGATCATAAATCATGTAAATCAGGCATCTAGCAAGATTTGGATTTGAAATTATGAATAAAAACCCTAAATATGGTGATAAGTAATATCTTCATAGAAAACCATTGTGACAAAGCAATCTTATGGTCCCATATCAAAGTACAAATTTTCATTAGGATGTGGATATTTTTTTGGGAATATTTCAGACAAGTGAGCTATTTTTTAGGAGTTTCTCGGACAAGTGAGCTATTTATAATCCTCCTGCTGATCCGTGAGCCATGTCTTGGCCCAAGGGGCTTGCGACAGGGGGTGAAGGACACAAATGTCCATTCCCCTTAAATCAATTATATGATAGTATGAGGACATATCAGTGACATCCGAGCAACAATTTTTCAACCAAAAGAAACCTCACGCCATTGCTGCTGGGTAGTGGGTGGGAAACAAAGGAAACTAAGGGGAACATGGCTGTCATATAGGGTGAAAAAGGATCTGAACCTACTGCTAAAGGCTTCAAAGAGGTGTTGCAAGATTGGTGAGCCATTGTGTGGCTAAAACAATGAACGGGATTGAACAAAGGTGAACCCAGTTGCAGGTGGAAGGAAAATAGAGAAGGGAGAAAGAGTTTTGAGAGTTGTATCACAAACAGAAGGGAATTAGGGTTCACTTTGTATCCATGAGCCCTAGAACAGTCTTCTGGTGCCTCATCTCCTCACGGTGGAACTAGGTGACACCTAACGAAGCACACGCATGTGGTGTAGGGATAGCTTTTTCGACGGGCTATTGTGGACCTTCTTGGTGCCTCACGAGGGTATAAAGAGCTTTTCTGAAGTCCAAAGGTGGTTTAGGTGAAGGTAATTGACAAAGGGGAGATGGTGGCAAGAGTAGGAGCCTATATGTACGTGGAGCGGAGTTGCATCTGGGTGAAGGAGTCGGGGCTAAAGGCAAGCAATTGATGGTTGGGTATGTCTAAAGGAGGCATGTTGATTCTAATGAACCCTTTAAATAGGCATCTCAAGGACTAGGGTTGCATCGAAGTATATATATTTCATGCCCAATCCAACACCACTTTGGGTGTTTTCAAGATACTGGTCATTAGCAAGATATTTAGGTATCATTGGAAAGAGGAGATGATTTTGGATCTATTGAACAAAATTTGATGAAACGATGACCACGGAGGAGGGAAATATCACCTTTCCAAATCTGGTGCTATTGTTCGATCTCTAACCCACAAAACTTGGATGGGGGAAATGACTCCCTCCTACCTGGATTTGGGTCTGGGTCCAGGTTGGGGGTCCAATTAGGTTAGAAAAGGATTTTAGGATTTTTCAAGGCAATAAAAGGGGCATTTTCTTTAGAATTTTAAGTCTCACAATTCCTTTATCTAAAAAATGTGAGATTCTAACGAGATCTTTATCAGGGTCTCATCTAACTATAGAAAAAGTTTCAAGTCAAAAATATGATGTTTGATCCACCAAATAATTGAATTGGGTAAAGGAACAAATTCAACTAAAATTGAAAGTCACAAGGTACACAATATGAAAAATGGTATCCTAATTGCAATTTTGGTGTCAAAAGCATTCAATTATTATGAGGATGATGAACTGAGGCCAATATAAGCAACATTAAATACTACATGGTCATACTTGAGATTTGAATCATAAATGTGGAAAATCCACTTCATCACAAATTACCTCTAATAAACTTAAGGTTGTGTAAATAGATCTACAATTAGATAGATGTAGAAAATTTGAGCACAACGGAAGCTATTTAGATCATCATCAAAACAATCTTAACAACTCAAGATATGTAATTGCATGATATAGATATACCAATTCCTACCAATTTGAAAAATAGAGTTGTATGCAAGATCAAAAATATAAAGCATGGAAATATGCACACTATATTGGTAGCAAGGAGCGTGTCATAGAATAAGGCTATTGGTTGAAAAAGTCTAGTTGAGAAGAAAATTCTCATCCAAAAGGCCATCTGTGTATTCTGTGCACAGTGTTTTCGATCAAGTTTCTAGATTGAACGTCTTGGCCGACAACAACTATTGGCAACACCCATTGGTGCTTGTCAGTCAAGTTTCCTCTGGACAAACTCAGCTGACAACATATACTATTAGAAGCACAAGTATTTCATAAGAACATATTTGGAGGTATGATTAAAATATAAACCACATCCAAATGTGTATAAGTAAGTTAACAATGTAGTATGAAAGCATCAACAACATTATTTGAGAAAGAGAGTGATGGAAATCACAATATACCAATCTTGACTCAAAAACCATATGTGTAGTGCATACTAATTTGGCAAAAACACACTATGATTGGATATGAGTGAGAATAACACTACCTCCATTCTTACCATTTCTTTTCCACTTGTTTCCACCCCATACACATCTCTCCTTTCTTCTTTTATGTGGATTGATAAACCAATTTACAAATCAATACCTCATCTCAGTCCAATTGTAAGTGGTCTATAAGAAGAAAGATGAAATGTTCCCCAATCATACTTTTGGGTCTAGAGGGGTTAGCTTAGAAACCCAAGTCCTATTACTCTTGGGTTCTTTACTAAAAGGGTAATATGTAGGATAATGACCAAGTTAATTGCAATGATTGCAAGTGACAATATCCTTGGAACTAGAGGATTCTTCATTTAAAATTGAAGGTCATGTACCAATTGGGATAGTTGAGCTGGTCTAAACCCATGCTCTCTACCTGACACATGTGGGTTTGAATCTCTGCCATTATCAATACCGACCAAAATTGAAGGTCATGAGTTTTTGTTGTTCCTTTGGCTATTATCAAGTCCAAAACCATCTCTACCCATTTTCTCAATAGTATGATCTAGAATTTAGTTACGATTCTTTTTATCATCTAAGAATCTTTACATATAGGATCTCAAACTAAAGTGATAGTGAAATACAATTGATTCATATGATCTCTAACATGCAAGAGATTGGTTTCTAAGTAAAGAGATTTAGTTATATAAGAAATGTTTTCCATAAGAAGAGAAACAAAATTATTCTCTCTACTAATAGAACAAGAACAAGATTCAAGGACATTGATTTTAGCAAGTAAGGAAGCATTTTCTTTTACAAGCAAAAGAATCTTAGAAAAATAGACACTATTTTCAGATTCTATTCCTTGCAAGAAAAAATCGTTGTCCACATTTTCAATTTTAAGAACATCAATATCAAGAACAAGATAATTCAAATTTTATTATGCTCTTCATTAGAACTAGGTATAAGATGTTGAGCTTCGAGAAATCTAATTTTATCAAGTAAGTTAGCATTTTCAAGTTTATGAACATTTACTTGACTAAAATAGGCATTGTTTTAAATATCAACACTATTAAATTTCAATTGAAGTTCTAGAAAAGACTTTTGAGATCATTGGTATCCTCTAGAAAGCAAATGTTAGCATGTTCAAGATCATCCTTTTATTCATGCATGTTATCAAAAATCTTAGCAAGATTTTTTTTCTTATACTTAGTAGACTTAAGAGATGCATGAGTGCATGAATAATGACAATTAATGATTCTTTATCTAAAGAGTTTATAAAACCTCATTTGAATCTTCATTTGAACTTGCCATGAGAGAAAAATGTCATTATCCATCTTCACTAGAGATTGAGTTAGATTCTCCACTAGAATCTTCACTTGAGATTGAGTTGGAGGATTCATTGGAACTTGTGTTTCATTTCTCCTTTTTCTTGTGCTTCTCTTCACTTTACTTGTGATTATGGGTATTTTTTCCTTGTGGAGAATCTTCCTTGAAGTTACCCTTCTTTCCACATTTGAATCACCAGGTGGAGGAAGAAGATTTGCCTTTGTGAAGTCTTCCTTTTAAATACATAGATCCTTCTTCAACTTGAGAGGATGGAGAGGCTTGACTAACAATGTCTTCAATTTGGGCTTTTATTTCAGTCTTCTTCATTATCTTGAGCTTTGTCTTCTTATCTTTCTTATTCCTCTTGCTTTTCAAGTTTGACTTCATGGACTTGTAGAATTCCTATGAGCTCTTTAATAGGAAAATCAACAAGAGAATTTATTTCTTCAATGGAAGTCACCTTTGATTCCCACCATTTTGGAAGAGAACTAAGGATCTTTGAGTTTATCTAACCTTGATCCGTAGGGTGATCTAAGATGACAAGACCATTTATAATGGTGTTGAGCCTAGAGTACATTTCAGATACCCTTTCCTTATTTTCCATCTTGAAGTTATCAAAGAGTCCATTGATCATGTAGACTGTACTTTCATTTACCTTTTTTTCCCCTCATATAGCTTTCTCCATACCTTGTAGGCTGTCTCACAAGAAGAAATCCGGTTGAACTCAATGGAGGAAAGATAGGCATAGAGAATGTTGATGACTCTTGCATTCAAGGTCGCATTCTTCAAAGTAGCATCATCCCGTTCTTCTATCTTTGTCTCCGGTAACTTGTATGGAAGATCCACCATTCTCCATAGCAAAAGACTTGATCCTTAGATGTAGAATTGTAACCTTCTCTTCCAATAGAGGAATTTTCTCCCATCAAAGATTGGAATGTTGATGGAGTATCTCCCACCTTGATAATCACCCATCTTCTCCTAATTATGGAAGTATTGCTTGGAGAAGACCCACTTTGATACTTATTTTTGAATCAATTATGCTCTCTAGAGGGGGGGGGGTAAATAGAGCCAAAAACCACTTAAACAATATTCATTAGACCTTCAAGACATTTCTAAGATAATGTTGCATATACGAACTTTGTGTACAGCTAAAACATACATAGCAAGGGAGAGAGATTGAACAAGCACAAGTAACACAAGCTATGTATAGTGGTTTCAAATTCCAAACTAGGAGAGGTACATCTACTACCTAGAGAGGTCAACCTCTAGGATTTTCAACCTTGTCTCACTCCTTATATTCAATTATAAGAGTTACAACATTGACCTTCCTTTTCCAAGACAAGGATACCTAGACTTCCCTTTGAGGACAAGGGAGGCAATAAACTTACGAAGGACTTCCCTATCCATGACATAGAGTTTTCTACCTTACCAATGACTTACCCACATTTGCAATGAGTCTTATGCCTTCACCAAGGACTTACCCACTCTTGCAGCAAGTCTTCTGTCTTCAAGGATTTACCCACTCTTGACTTGGATCTCTAGCCATTGACTTCACCTTCACCAAAGAGAAGCTTTCACCAAAGGAATCCTTCCCTTCTTCTTCTTCATCTCTCTTATCTAAGAGAGAGAATATTCATCTTCATGATAGTATTGAGAGACAGAGAGGTGGAGGAAGTGAGAGTCGTACAAGATATACATGTAGGACTAGCTCTCTTACAAATATCCAACTCACTCTAATGAATGTATCAAGTGGTTAAGCTTGAGAGTGGAAGGAGGCTCTTGGAGGCACTCAATTATAAAATAGGGACCTTCATAGTGCTTAGATAACCATGAGATGAAGCCCAAGGGTCCTATTTATAGTTGAGGTTTCCTACTAGCCAATACAGACGCTCAAGATTATATTCTAGCCCTTTGGGGTGTTGCAAAAAATATATTTTTGAGTTTTGAAACACCCCAACAGTTAGAAACACTTTTTCCTCACATTTCGTACAATGCGGTTGGTCGAGTTTCAATAAAGGTAACTTGACTGATAGCACTATGCAATAAAGCAATTTTGAGTTGTTGGTCAAGTTTATCCTGGATGAAACTTGGACGATGTCTTAAAACTATTTTGCCTATGTAGGATGCCAGTTGAGTTTATCTTGGGGAAACTCGAACTAACTTGGAAGTTACAAAAACCCACATAGGGTTGTCGGTCGATTTTCATGTGAGTGAAACTTGTCTGACAAAAGTTCTTGTGATGGATTTTGGAAAGTTCCATGAAAGTGATTAAATGCTCTTGATTTTTTCTAAGCTTAAGTACAAGTCATACAATCATTACAAGTGATTTACAACATGACTCAAATAAATTTAATGCCTTTTCTACAATAGTGCACTTGCATCGATTTTGAATTTTCTTTCTTCAAGATAGGATGTGCAAGTTTATTCATTTGGAGTGTGTCTCTGCCTAATCTAAAATCACTCAAGTAGAAGCATTAGACACAAAAATGTGGAATGGTTAGTCATCATCAAAACACGAGTTTAGTTAATTTAGACCTTGAGTCAACACCTCTCTCCTTCTCTCTAAATGTAAATTAATCTTGTCCTTCCTATACTCCCCTAGAATGTAACTCAAAGTTTCTCCTTTACAATGTAATAAGTTAATAGGATTAGTATAGTTTCAATTTTTGTTTTGGGAAAGAGAGGACGCTCCACACCAGACAAGTAAACTGACTGAAGGATTGAGGAGGCCAACTAACAGGAGGAGCCAATAAATCAACTAGAGGCCCAATCGATCGATTGGAGGAGTCCAGTCAGCCACATGAGACAGAGTTAATTGGCTGACCGATGGAAGTCAATGGACTAACCAAGAGACCAACTGATTGAATGGAGGGTCTAGCTGATCAACTAACATTTTCCAGTACCATATTTTCCATTACATGTTGATACATGAGATGTATGACCTTAGGTGGTAGCAATATTTTGTGGATCCAAAGAATTTTGTTAGCATGGACATAACCATCACTCATATGTTTAATGATTTCTTGGTTTTCTTTTGTGGATATAAGTATGTGGTGATTTGATATGTGTATGTATTTATATTTATAATCCCTCAAAAAATATTAAGTCTAAGATGCTTTCCATAAACAACACACATGAAAAGATTGATTGACTAAGTGTGGGCATGCCCTAGTGTGGTGCACCGTCTATCTCATGGAAGTGTGATGGTAGATATGTAGGTCTGCCTCTACAGGTTGCATATTCTATTGTGTTGGATTTTTGGTCAGACTTAACTAGGTGATAACTTAATAGGATTATGCATCTAGATGCATAAATATGGATAATGGCAAAGAGTTGTACATACCATCTATCCAAGCGTTACATATGATGCAACTAATAAATGTTGACTACCATAATAATTGGTTATGAGCACTAGCATTGGTTGGGAATAACTTAATTGTTTTGGATCTTGGCTCACTAGAAGGTCATACGCTACAATCATCCAAAGTGGTTGTTAGGGCTATCAATTTGAACAAAATAGTGAGAGTGATAATTAATTGAATACCCATTTAATATTTCTAATGTTATCAAATAAAATAAAAAGTGTTTAAAAAAATGCAAAATTTTCTTTTGTAGAAACTAATGGCAAACAAAAACATGTTTTCATTGTTATCGGTCTTAGAGAAGGACAAGCTGAATGGGAATAACTTCTGTGACTGGTTCAAGATGTTGAGAATCGTTCTCACTCCAAGCACAAGCTCTATCACCTGGAGACACCAGAGCCTGATGAACCCATTCCCACCACTCCTAAGGCTAACAAGGATGCTTACAAGGAGCACTCTGAAGATGCCATGGATGTCAAGTCCTTGTTGGGGTGCTCAATGAACTATGAGTTGCAGATACAATACGAGAATATGGATGTTATTGACATGGTAACACATCTTAAGAATATGTACTAATATTAGGCAAGACAAGAGAGATATGATGTCTCAGAGGCGTTTCTCAAGTGCAATATGGAAAAAAGAGACTCAATAGGTCCTTGTACACTCAAGTTGATTGGGTATGTGAAGAACCTTACTATATTGGGATTTCCCATAGGCCATGAGTTGTCCATAGATGTGATTCTTCAGTCACTATCGGAAGCATATAGCCAATTTGTCATGAACTACAACATGAACAATTTTGATAAGACATTGTCAAAATTACATGGCATGTTGAGGACTACTGAGTCACAAATGATGAAGGACAAAACCAAATCTGTGATGGTGATCAACAAAGGCAAAGGAAAGTCTAAGGGTAAAGTCAAAGCTAAGAAGAGTTCTAAAGCTAACTAGAAACCAAAGTCTTCTACACTAAAATCTAAGGGAGAAGTGAATAAGGAAGGGAAGTGCCACTACTATCACCAACTTGGACGCTAGAAAAAGAAATGGCCTCTTTCTATAGAGGAACTCAATAATAAGAATGATGCACTGAGTTTTATCTACTTTTCATAGGCTAGTTTGCTATGTTCATGCATTAATGCTCATTTTGACACTATTACTGCATCATTTATTGTTATTAGCCTGTAAAATGTTATTGCATCAAATATTAAGTATTTTTTCCAAATTATGCCAATTTTCCATATTTTATTCAGACTTACATTGGTTTTTCCACATTTTAGGTAATTGGAGCACTTATAAGGAAGCTCGGTGCAACCGACCCCAGATCTGATGGTATAGAATTAGGGAGAAAATCCAATAGGTTGATTGAAGACATCTCGGTGCTATCGGAAACTTGATGCTATTGAGTTAGTGTTCCAGACCACCAAAATGGCAAGTCGTTGCAATCAAAGTATGATCTAGAGAAAAATAGGAATTGAGTTTATGAACTAGGTGCTACTAACCTGCTAGTCGGTAGTACTAACATTTATCAATAGGATAATGCAGAAACCAAAAAGTAACAGCTGGGGCTACCGACCTTCTAGTCGGTACTACCGACAACCAACAAGGTTTTAAGTCAATTAGAAACTCAGTTCCATCAACTTCCTGTTAGTGGTACTGACTCGTCATGATCAATGCATGTTTCAGATTAATCCAGATCTAATGGTCATGACTTATTGACAGAAAAATTCCCACTTATGACCTAAGGGGAATTCATCCACAACGATCTGTCATGTTTTTAGTATATTGCAACTAAGAACAGAGCGAGGAAAGGATACGACAAAGAGGATGACCATGTCTAGGGAAATTCAAGCACTTTAGGAGAGTAGATTTGCAGCCAGAACGCTGCATATCAAGATGCTAGCCAGAGGGGATCATATTCACGGGGTTCTCTAGGGGTTACATTAGTTTTCTCATGTTTCACACATTTTTCTTCTTTCCTTCTATGGATATGACAAAAGAAATCATGGGAGGCTAACCCCCTTGTTCCTTAGGACCATGGAGTAGCCTAGTCTTGCATTGTAATTGACATTAATGAATTAATACATATATTTTTCTGAATCCAATCATAATTCTGTGATAAATTAATGAATGGTATGTGCTTGATCACCACAATCAATTAGTTAGACTGGTAGTTGCTTCGTGAGAGGTAATAAGGGCTAGATAAATCATAAAATTTCATAGTTAATGCAATGTTGTGTGAGAGGGTCTACAACTATGAAGATAATAGCCAAGAGATATCATTAATGTACCTTTATAACTCTTAATTTGCTACTTGAGTAGGATTTTGCTTTATTATAAGTAGGGTATTATGCTTCCTGAGCGGGTAATGTTTGCTACAGGTCCCTTGTTCCATGATTTAGGATGAATAGTTATTAATAAATTGGACTAAATTGTTGTTTAAGCCATGATGAAATTGAATTCCTAAGGAATCCATCCAATTTGTGACCACAACCCACTTAATTTAGATTTCAATTATTGTAATTACTTTTAATCACAATAAATCACTTCTTCACTCGGTCTAGCTGATTCAGATGCATTTAGTAGTAGTTTCTGGATTAATGTTTTCCTAAGTTTGTCATTCATGCTTAATAGGCCTATACTACTCAACATGTATAGTTGTGTATTGCACACATAGTTTGCATGTGTCAAGTGTTTGGTGTCGTTGCCAGGGAAATGAAAACTCGAACACTATGAGAGTTGTGACTGGTCTCTCTAGGCCATTCCTTTTCTATTATTTACATTTAAATTTTATGATTTAATTTGAACATAATTGAAAAATATTCTTTTATGAATCCACTAGTATTGACATTCATACTCACAACTATTGCATTTTTAGGTGCTAGTGTATGGTTCAAACTAGAACCATAGACTACAAAAAATCAGCTCCCCAAGTATAGACCCAGTAGAACTTCACCGAAGGATAAGGGAGTACAAAAGTTCAGTGAAAACATTTCTCCATACTCAACCACCACAGGCAGAGCAAGCAATGACAGGAAGAAAAGATCCCAATCCAAAAGAGCGAGTTGGTGCCGAGATTGAAGAATAGACTATCTGCAAAAAGATTGAAGCTTAATCAACCATAACACATATTTGGCCAAATGTTAAGAAGGAATTCAATGTGGGTAGCTACAAAATAGATCCAGGGATGGTGGCAATGATAAAATCTCAAGCATTTGATAGCCACAACATGGAGGACCCAATGGCTCACATTAACAATTTTGTGGGGATCTGTGATATGTTAAAGATCGACATGGTACTGATGGTGGTTATATAGATGCAATTATTCTCATACTCATTGTCAAACATGGAAAAGGCTTGGTTCTTAAGCCTTCTTTTAGAATCCATATCAACCTAGGATGAAATAATAGACATATTTTTCAAAAGGTATTCCCTCCACATAAGACACAAGACCTGGTAAGGAGGATCTACAACTTTAAGCAGCATGTTGATAGTCTCCTTTAGAGGTTTGGGAGAGATTTTAGAATATGTTGAGGAAGGTATCTCATCATGGGATTGACCTCTATGTCTAGGATAAGACATTATATTACTGGCTGCATAAGGGGGAGTGAACCACCCTTGATAGTGCAGGGGCATGATTCTTTCTAAACAAAAAGTTGTCCAAGTATCATCAAAATCTTGTAGAACATGGCCAAAAATTAGTCCTGGGGTGAAGAGAGAGAACCTCCAGCAATCGTTAAAAATGGAGATTCCAGAGAGATCACATTATTGAATGACAAGATGGACAACCTTGCACAAAAATTAGATAAAAAGGTGGCACCTCACCTAGAGGTGAAGAAGAAGAGTGCATGTATGTGTGTCACTAAAACTACATGTGTAGAAATGAATATGCATGGAGGAAGGATCCTATTTTAACATGGAAGGATCCTAATAATTTTGAGAAGGACCTACATCAAGCACAACAACCCAAGCCACAATAGGGCAATGAACATTAACAATATCAACATGAGAAGGTTCCTAGCAAGATAGACTGAATAGAAGACATGTTGGGCAGGTTGGCTAGTCAGAATGAGATACTACTTGACCAAACAACAAAGAGAGTATCAAAATCAAGGGACACAAATCCGCAATATAGAAAATAAGATTTCTCAACTAGTAGTAGAAGTGACATCCCTAAAGAAGCCAGGTCAACAAGGATTTCTAGCAAATATAGATATTCCATCTAGGAATCAACAAGTGAAGGTAGTTTTTCTCCGCAGTGGCAAGGTACTTATTAGAGATCAAAAGGTAGACATAGGGGAGGTTATTGAAACAATATCTCCAAAGCAACCATAGGATACCACACCACAAGAGGAGATCCTATAAGAGGAGTCTACTGCATATAAAGAGAACAAGAAGGAACCCTACGTTCCACCACATCAAAGAAAAATTACGATTCCAGTACTGTCTCCAAACAACTTGAAGTCCAAGAAGGTGGATCAAAAGTTAAAGAAGTGTCTAGGTACATTCAGAAAGCTCCAGATCAATCTACCACTGGTTGATGTTATTGAGAAGATCCCTTCCTATGGCAAGTTCTTGGAATACATTATTAACAAGAAGAGAAGGATAGATGATTCAGATATTGTTGCAATTAAAGAAGAAGTAAGTGGATTGATACAAATAAAGCTTCCATAGAGGAGACATGATTCAAGGTGTTTCAACATACCATGCTACATTGGTAGGGTGAAGTTTGGGGATGCACTTCGTGACTCAGGGGCCAACATCAATTCGATGCCTTTGACCACATTTAAGAAATTTGGACTCAAAGAACCCTGGGAAAATAACATGACCATTCAGTTGGCAGATAACTCTATAGTGAGAACGATTGACATATGTGAAGATGTATTGTGAAGGTTGATTGGTTCATATTTCTAGTAGAGTTTGTTGTCATGAAAATGTAGGATGATTATGGGAATGAGTTACTTTTGGGGTGGCCATTACAAAACACAAAAAACATCATCTTAGAAATGGGAAGAGGAAGATTGACATTGGGGTCTAGGATGATTGGTTTGAGATCAAGCTACCTGACTATAAATAGCCAGATGATGAAAGCAAACAATGGAACATGATGAAACATTTGGGCAATCCAGTGTCACTATTCTTAGGAAAACCATTCCTAGATATGGCTCACATCATGGCAAAGGTGGACAAGGGTACTCGTATTGTTGAAACACTAGAGCATACAAAGCATATTTTGTTGGAAAAAACTGTGAAGTACCATGATGATCCAGGGGAAGAGGAGCACCCGCCAACAGTTGTAGATGATGCATCCTCTACAATTAGGCTTATCCAAAACTACCTCTAGAAGCGTATCTCATGAACATGGTCGAGTGATGCACATGCTATGACTCAGTGGAGGAGTGTGCACTGTTTCTAAGGACCTTGACGTGTTTCTTCTAGACACTTTGAAGACCTGGAACTGCCACCTCCACCATTTGTTCCATCTCTATAGTGTCTCCTAAGTTGGAATTGAAGCCATTACTGCCACATCTAAAGTAAACATTCTTTTTAGTTGACAACAAACTTCTAATGATAATTTCAACATCATTGAGCATCAAGGAGGAGTAACTACTCACTTTGTTGAAGAATCATAGGGATACATTTGGATGGTCCATATTCTAGATATAAAATAGATCTCCCTTAGTTTATGTCAATACAAGATTCAAATTGAGGAAGGAGCAAAACCCATTGCATAACCTCAATGACTTTCAAACCCAATAATGGAGGAGGTGGTGAAGAAAGAGGTAGTCAAGCTTCTATTGGTGGGTATAATTTATTTTATCTCGAATTCTAAATGGCTTAGTCCTACACAGGTTGTCTCAAAGAAAGGGGGCATCACAGTCCCTACTAATGTAGGTAGTGAGTTAGTTTCTACTAGTCTAGTGACTCATTAGCGAGTGTGCATTGATTGTTGTCATTTAAAAGCTGCCACTTTCAAAGGTCATTTCTCACTTCCATTTATTGATTAGATTCTAGAGAGGCTCTCTGGTCTCTCAAAATTTTGTTTTATTGATGGGTTTTTAGTTACAATCAAATTCTTATCAAGCTACAATATCAAGAGAAGTCTACCTTCACTTTCCCCTATGGTACATTTTCATACTGCTAAATGCCCTTTGGTTTGTGTAATGTGCCGATAATGTTTTAAAGATGCATGCTTGTGATATTTTCTGACATGGTGGAACATTGTCTTGATAATTTTATTGATGGGTTTTTTGTGCATGGAGAATCTTTTAAGGACTACCTTGCAAGTCTAAATTGAGTTTTATAGAGATGTGAAGACACTCACCATGTTTTGAATTGAGAAAAATGTCACATGATGGCGTGTGAGGGGATTGTTTTATGATACAAGGTGTCTAACAAAGGAATGGAAGTCAATCTAGTAAATATTGATGTGATCTCTAAGCTATCTTCGCCATCATCGGTGAAGGGTTATAGGATTTTTCTGTGACATGCCTACTTTTATTGACGTTTTATTAAAGATATTCCAAAAATTTTGAAGTCTCTTTCTGAGCTTTTGGAGAAAGACTAGAAATTTAAGTTTGATGAGTGTTTCATGAAGGCCTTTGAAGTTTTGAGAGAAAAGTAGATTTCTACACCCGTGGTGGTGGCTCTGGATTGGAGAGAACCATTTGAGTTGATGTGTGATGCATCATATTTCTCTATAGGGGTTGTTCTAAACCAAAGTAAGGATCAGACTCTCTCAGTCATCTACTATATGTCTAAAACTCTTAATGATGCACAATCAAATTTCACCACTAAAAAAGAACTCCTAGTTGTAATTTTTGCCTTTGATAAATTTAGACAATATTTGATTGGGGAAAAAGTGATAGTATGGACTGATCATTTAGATACTAAGTGTCTTTTGCAAAAAAAGGATGCGAAACCCAAACTAATAAGATGTATTTTGGCACTATAAGAATTTGATATAGAAATCAAGGATAAGTCTGGAGCCCAAAATGTAGTAGTAAATCAGTTGTATAGGTTAGAGAGAGGGGAAGCATATGGGTAAGAGGTACCCATTGTTGAGTAGTTCCTTGATGAGCAACGTTTCACCATCAAGGACAAGGATCCCTGATTTGCAAACATAGTGAACTAACTAGAATGTAGAGAATTACCTAAGGACTAGGGATATCAAGAGAAGAAATGTTTCTTTTATTCTTTAAGATTTTATGTATGAGATGACACAATATTACTTAAATAGTGCAGGGATGACATCTTGAGGAAGTGTGTGCCAAAATTTAATTTTGAGAACATAATTAATCTTTGTCATTCTTTGCCCACTAGGGTTTACCATGCAAGTTCAAGAACAATGTCTAAGGTTATAGAAAGTGGATTTTGTTGGATGACACTTTTTAAGGATGCTTATTATTATGTGTGATGCATGAAAACATACATGAAACATTTGTGGGAGACATGAAATGCCACATAATACTTTTTAGGAGGTAGACATTTTTAACCTTTGGGGCATTGACTTTATGGGCCCTTTCATGTCTTCTAACTCCAATTTGTACTTTTTTATAGCCATTGACTATGTATCCAAGTGGGTGAAAGAAATTCCTACCCGCACCAATGATGCTCAAATCTTATGTAGGATTGTCAAAGATCACGTATTTTGCAGGTTTGGGGTGCCATGAATGACAATAAGTGATGGGGAATCCCACTTCACTAATAGGAAACTTGGGGCTTTACTGAGAAAATATGGACTGAAGCACATGGTAGGAACCCCATATCACCCCAAATACAAGGCCAAGTGGAGGTTTGAAATAGGGAAATACAAATTATCTTTGAGAAGACCATCTTGACTAGTACGACCAATTGGAGAACGCAACTGAATGATGCTCTATGGGCTTATAGGATGGACTTAAGGCGCCCATAGACACTACACCCTATAGGCTTGTGTATGGATGAGCATGCCATTTGCATGTGGAATTAGAGCATAGGGCCAAATATGTATTGCAGAAATAAAATTTTGATCTTTCTTGTGTAGGGAAGAAACATATATTGGAACTCAAAATTAGATGAATTTAGGCTAGACACCTATGGGAGTTCTAGAATCTACTATGATAGAACAAAGAAAATGCATAATCACCACATTGTACATAGAGTCTTTTCACCAGGTTAACGAGTGTTATTTTTCAAATGGCATCCCCAGTGGATTGGACCCTCTGTGGTGACCAAGGCATTACCTCATGGATCCATTTAGATAAGTTATGGGGTAAGAACATTCTTAATGAATGGACAACACCTCAACCATTATTTTAGAGGGGAGATGTTCCAAGAAGAGGAAGAATTGAAGATCATTGATATTCCTTGAGATTTAAGCAACCCAAGATTGTTGATCCTAGGACACAAAACAAGGGTGCTTGTGGGAGGCAACCCATAGATTAATTTTTAGTTAGTTATTTTTCATTTTTGCTTGTATAGAAGTTGTTTTTGTATTTACATTTTTGATTGCTTTTTAGATATTAAAAAGGTAACTTGATGATTCTTGTTTGGTGTGCAGGTAGAGGACAAGTTAGTACCACTGACACATCAGTCTGTCACATTGAGTTTGGGATACATATTGATAGGGAAGTAGTGATAATGTCACTTCCATCGACTGCATAGTTGGTGGCACCAATTCCTTGTAGATCAGAGGTCGAATTTATTGTAGATGGGTGGTACTACAAACAAGAAAGTTGGTAGCATGGAGAGATTGAGACTACTCTAGGTTCAATGCATTGAGGAGACATTCGATAACATCAAGGAAGAGAAGGACAAAATGATACATCTCGGTAACTGACCAAAAAAGTCTGTGGCACTGACAGAAGATTTAGAGGCATGTCCAATTCAATTCAGTAACACCGACCATAGGGTCAGTGGCATGAACTTGCAAGACCAAAATCTGTGGCACCAAATTCAATGACTAAGATTATATTCATTAAATGCTCAATGTCACCAATCCAAGTACACAACCTAGATGTCAGAACCACCAACATCTTGTGATCCACAACTTGGTGTATCAATGGCTCATGAGCGTTGGTATCAATGGATGACACTGATGACCCACAGACAGGGATCACATCGATACCATCGAACCAAAAGTCAATGGCACTGACTCAGGGTGATAGGGCCATCCAAAACTATAAAAAGGGAATCTTGGGTTGTTATTCAAACACCCTCAACTCACTCCCCTTGCAACAAAGAAGGTTCCAGACAATCCTAAAGGCTTCCTCAGTGCTTTGACGTCCCTGAGTCTTCATTGACCTCTATTCCTCAAAACATTTTCTCTCTTCATGATCAATTTCATCAATGGGGCAAGCTTCATCATCCGAGTGGATGTACTGCAGCCATCTCAACTAGACTTTGCATACAAAGACCAGAAGAAGATCTTCGCCATCCTAATGAAAAGGGAGTTCATACCTACACTGTATGATGATTGTGACTTCCTCATTGAAACATCTTTCATCGATAGACTCCTCTAGATTCACCAATCATGGTATGGTGGGTGATCACCCTTTCTTTGTCGGGCGGCCTTCTTACCAAGAGATAGTGTGCGAGTTTCTTGCATCACTGGAGGTCTATTGCATCCCTGAGCATGGGGAAGGTTTGGATGGCTGTCATATTCAATTTAGACTCTACAACACCTCTCACTACTTCACACTAGCATAGTTTAATGAAATTTATAGTTGGCCAGTAGGTGGAGTTCACTTCACTCCAAGAGACCTTGACTATGTCTTGTCTTGAAGGTAGATGACAGCCCAACAAAAGGGAGTCACTGTCAATTGGCACTAGGCCTCATAATGGACATAGAGCAGGCCTTCATCCAGTTTATGCACTGCTACTTGACACATACTATATTCTCTATGTTCATTCAGGGACAAGGGAAGCTATAGAAGGCAGATTTATACTTTTTGTTAGCACTTCTTATATCGGGGAGGGAGAAGATCGACTGTGGTTCATTATTCTTGCAACACATACTTGTGGTGAAGAGGCAGGCTTAGAGGAAGCCACCCATTGACATTGGGGGTTTTCTTACACCCTTGGTTCTCCACCTCCACTTGCACCTCTCCAAGGCCACTTCCATGAAGACATCCTCGACACTTTACTTCAAATATTTCAAATGGTCTGACCTCATCTTCAAGTACGAGGGAAAGGTGTACTCCTATTGTATTATCAACAGGAAACTGAAAGAAAGGGAACTCTGTGACCCCATCTTCCTCCTCCGAGGTGTGCAATTCCTCAAATGGCCAGTCGATGAGGTTGTACTATTATAGAAGGAGAGGAGAAGACCAAGGTAGAGGTAGAAGTCAAAAAAGACAAAGAAGAAGAAGAAGAAGAAGAAGAGGAGGAGGAGGAAGATGCCTTGCATTTCACACAAAGGCAGTGTCTACATAGGACACCTCACAAATATGTAGCATCTAGCTCTATAGCTCATCACCTCCATCACATGGAGATGCCTTCTCCATGGAGGGCATGTACATGATGTTGTTGTATGTCCAGGAGGGACATCAACAACATACAATCACCCTGGGACAACTCATAGAGTCTAGGAACAACTACTTTAGTAGAAGGAGGAGATCTACATCAATGAGTGCCTTCTCCTAGACAACTAGGAGAATATGCATACTCGCATAAAACACATTGAGCATTACCAGTAGCCGCTCTACGACCACTATTGGAGTCAGGGCCACTTTGCTAGATATCCTCAGCCACCCGAGATGCCTTACCATCCACCCACATTCACTGGAACCTACTACCCACCAGATCTAGAGATTTCATCAGGATCATTCCAACCACCACCTTTCTGATCTAATACCTCTGTTCCACCTCTAAGTTTGATCTGGACTATGGGGAAATAGTCAATTCAAGCTTAGGGAGGTGTTGGAATGACTTTATCTTAATTTGTTGTTTAGTTTGTTTTAGTTCTCTTATTTCTAAATTGTAGGATCAACATCTATCTAGTATAATAGTGGAGATTTATTCATGACTTCTTCCATCCTCATGTGTGTGCCTTTGCAATAATGAAAAAAATGATCACCACTTTTAAGGTTGAATTGGAAGTCTTTGAAAACATCAACTAGAGGAAGTGTATTGGCTAGTCAGCTTGAGGATACTTAATATGAATGACAATCTAAATTTATCCAAGACTTGTGGATGATGAATTGAGGTTTGAGCCCAAACTGACCAAACAAGTAACATGGCCTTAAATTAGACTTTTAGAAAGAAACTCTCAAGGTTACTCAGTAAAGAGGTTGATAGGAGAGCGACATGTCATAGTTTAAGACATTCATTGTCTCTTAATCATGTGATTCCACCTTCTTTTCATGACATTTCATCCACCACCTTAATATGATCAAGTAACTCAAATTTTTAATATTAATTGCATTGCATAGCATGATACATGACATGATATTTGGTCTTGTTATTGCATTAGTTATAAGAAAAAACAACAGAACACAATTTTGCATATCAAATAGTTGCATAATAGAATTCATGTAGATTTTATATTCTTTTTGCACCATTCTTTCATTATGTATCTACATTGCTTCCTCCGTAAAAATAAATTGAATGGATACACATCCATATCTCGCATTGGAAAAAAATGATCTACTATAGTAAAGAGAATCCCAGGTATAAATGCTCAACCATGCTAAAAAATGATGACAAAAAAAAGTGAGAGAAACGGGTGCCATGAACTTAAATCTGATCTACTTTTTTCAAGAAGAAGTGAAAATAGTTACATGCATGCATTATTTTTCTCCAATGTCAGTTGTCAGATGAGGCCTTCAATGCATGCATCATTCCACAAAAATAGTAGGCATTAGATTCATGCATTTCTCATTTCCTTCATGATTATTGGTTCATCGTGTTTTATTTTTCATAAATGATTCAGATGTTGATTGTGATTCTTATTCACATCCACCTATTACATTCCACCCATTTCTCTTTATGGTGGGACACATATATGATTAGTCCCCTCATTCATTTTTATACGGAGAACTTCTTCCAAGGTAGTTGGTAGGTAGATAAGAGCAATGTGGATAGGAATCACATGGTGTATCAAGTGAATGCCCTATTGATTATGATATTATCTGCTCTATTAATAGTATCCCATTGACCTGAGGGTGGACATATTTAAAGAATAGTTTTGGTCACTATAGAGTAGTTATATGTTTTAGTGGTTGTTAACAGATGGCTCGAGACCACCAAGTGGGTGTATTTGAGAAATGTAGTTCATGTTGTTTGTCCTCTTGCTGACTTGTCTCAAAAAGATCCAAAGGTAGTATTACTCGAGGGTGAGAAACATTTAAGTTTAGGGGATTTTGATGCACTGAATGTTATCTGGTTTTCACAAGCTCTTTCTCTATATATTTCATGCATTAGTGCTCATTTTGACATTGTTAGTGCATTGTTTATTGTTTATTTTTAATGAATTATGCCATTTTTCCATATTTGATTCAGCCTGACATTGTCTATTAATGATTTAGGTAATTGGAGCTCCTATAAGGCAGGTTGGTTCTATCGACCCCAGAGTCGGTGGTACCGATTTAAGGTGAAAATCCAACAGGTTTATTGAAGACATCTCAGTTTTACCGAGGGGAAACTTGGTGTTACCAAGTCAGTGTTCCAGACCAGTGAAATGGCAAGTTAGTGCAATCAATTTATGATCTATAGAGCAATAGGAATTGAGTTTATCCACTCAGTGCTACCGACCAACTTGTCATTAGTACCAACATTTATGAATAGGAGAATTTAGAAATCGCAAAATAACAACTCAGTGCTACTAACCTTCTAGTCGATAGTATCAACATTCAACATGGGTTTGGAGTTAGTCAGAGACTCAGTGCCAATGACTCATCACAATCAGTGAAAATTTCAAAATAAGCCAGACCCTACATTAAGGACTTATTGACGACAAAAGTCATACTTATGACCTAAGACGAGTTCGACCGAACCGATCTATCATGTTTTTAGTCTAATGCAATCAAGAACAAAGCCGAAAGAGGATACAAAAAAGGAATAGAAACACGTCCTGGATGGTTTGGGCACCTCCAGAGAGTGGATTTGCAGCCATAACACTGAGATCAAGATGCTAGCCAAAGGGGATCATCTAGATGGGTTTCTACAGGGGTTATAATAGTTTTCTCATGTTTCCCATGGTTTTCTTCTTTCCTTCCATGGATATGACAATAGAATTCATGTAGGGTGATCCCCTTGTTCCTTAAGACCCAAGAGTAGCCCGATCTGCATTGTAATTGACTTCAGTGAATTAATACATATATTTTCCTGAATTTGGACATAATTTTGTGATAGCTTAATGAATTGTATGTGCATGATCACCACAATCAATAAGTTAAACTATTAATTTCTTTGTGAGATGGATTAAGGTTTGGATAAATCATAGAATTGCACAATTAATAGCGTGCCTCATGAAAGGGAATTCAACTGTGAAGGGAATAACATAGAGATATTGTTAATGTGACTTTTTAACTCTTAAGTTGCTCTGTGAGTAGGATTTGCTTCAGTATAGGTAGGGTATTACACTGTGTGAGTGGGTGATATTTTCCACAAGTCCCTTGGTCCTAGATTTAGGATGAATAGGTATTAATCGATTGGAGTAAATTGCAGTGTAATGTGTCATGAAATTGAATTCCTAAGGAATACATCCAATCTATGATCACAGCCCACATAATTTAGATTCCGATTATTGCAATTAGTCTGAATTAAAAATCAATCACTTTTTCACTAGGTCTAGCTGATTAGGTTACAATTAGTTGTAGTTTATGGATTAACATTTCCCTATGTTCGAAATTTGGGCCACATAGAAAAATACTACTCGATACGTACACTTGCATTTTGCACACACAGTTTGAGTGTGTGAAAGGAGATAGAGAACTCCACTCTAGGACTTGAGAAGAAGTAAGCTAAAACTATGCAGAGCAAGAGTTGCTACCACTACTATTAGAATATGTCATTCATCTGATGAGCATGTATAGAATTAGTGAATTTCTATTATGTACCTTGCATTTACAAAAACAAATCATGTATCTTGAATGGACAAGACTATTATGAATAGTGATGTTTTGTTTTATAAGATAAGATCTTATATGGAAATTCTCTATATCGCATTGTCTTCACTTGATAGTTCTAAAGACAAATATGTATAACACACATACTGAACAACTTGATGAATCAAACAATGAATACCTATAACATTGTCACATAAAGCACATAAGTGAGAAACACATTTCTGGAATCTGTAAAGATGGTCTTATAGGATCTTTTGGTTTTTGAACCGATAGAGACATTCAAGTCTTATTTGATTGGGAAAGATGACAAAAGCTCCTTTCACTAGAAATAGTGGGAGAGTGAGTATTCTATTAGGACTTTTACATAAAGGTATATATAAACCTTGTAGAATAAATGTTTGAGGTGGTTAACAACTACTCAATATATTTACTGATAATTTCAATAGATTTAAATAGTCTGCATTTTATGAAATACAAGACCGAATTACTTGAAGTGTGCAAGGAGATCATGAATGAAGTATGTAACCATCTTGTAAAAGTATTAAGACACTTTGATATGGTTAGCCTAGAAAATATTTTGAACCTAGAGTTTGAGGACATTCTAGGGGACCACGATAATGTATCACAATGCATTCCAAGTGAAACATAATGATGTATCAGAAACAAGGAATTACACCCTGTTAGTCATGGTGTGATCATCAACAAATCGAGCTGGTCTTCCAATTTCCTTTCTGACACATTCTTTACACAATGTACCATCTAAAATGGTTCATAAGACACCATATGAGATATGGTATGGGAAGTGTCCCGATATGTCTTTTATCAAGATTAGGATTGAAAAATTGTGTAAGAAAATAGTTTCTTGAAAAGCTTTATCCACAAATCACATAAATGTTATTTATTTGAATACTACTTGTATATTCCAATCTGACAACAAAAGTGTTTGTTTCTTGGACGGTTATATTGCTAAAGAGAATTTAATTATGAAGGAACCAGTGGGAAAAAAGTAGAAATTAAAAAGTTTGATACCAACAAGAAAAACATTGAACTTAAAGAGGTATTAATAAGATCAATTAGAATCACAAATTGTAGTGGAATCTCAAGTTCCTTATGCAACACAAAACCTCATAGATCTAGTAGGACACACCTTGAGCTCGAATGATTATGATATCTTTTAACTCAAGAATATGGTGAATTGGTCATAGATGATGATCCAATAACCTATCTAGAGTCTATTGAGAAACAAGAGTCTGAGAAATGGCTTGAGGGTCATAGAATCCAAGATTGACCCCATGTACACCAACACGATATGACGTTGATAGATCCACCAGAAGGGGTAAAACCCATACGGTGCAAAGGGGTCTTTAAGAAGAAGACTGACATGGATGGTAATGTACAAACCTATAAAGGAATATTAAATTGCAAAGAATTTCAAACAAGTTCAAATTGTTGAACATGATAAAATCTTTTCACTGGTTTCCATGGTTAAATCCATCAGGATCATGCTTTCCATTGCAACTTAGTATGACTGTGAGATGTGAAAGATGGATGTTCAAAGCACATTTATTAACTTGAATATTGTGTAGAGGATGTGTGTTTGACAAAAACTAAAGCTTTTATAAATCCAATCACTACAAATAAAATTTGTACGCTACAAAGGTCAATCTACGGATTGAAGCAAGCATCTCAGAGATAGAATCTATGATTTGACAAGATACTTAAAGAGTTTGACTTTAGTTGAAATGAACATGAAATATGTGATTACAAAAGGTTAGTAGGAGAATAATTATATTCAACATAAGTATGGGGAATGACGTCCTTATCCTAAAAATGTTAAAACCTGCCTATGAAATACCTTCTCTATGAAGGATTTAGGTGAAGCATCCTATATGCTACGAATTTGGATCTATAGAGATAGATCTAGAAGGATTCTTGACCTAACTAAGAGCACATACATTGGCAAGATGTTGAAGGGGTTCAACATACATGACTCAATGAGAAAAAAATAGTCCATGTTCCCTGGAATTAGTCTCTCAAGAGCCAAGTGCCCTAGTTCTTATAGATAATGGGATAACATCCGTAAGATGCCATATGCATTTACAATTGAATCTATCATGTATGAAATGTTATGTACTCATACCATAGACTCATATGTATTGGACATGATGAGAATATATTAGCCAGAACCAATGAAAGTCACTGGACTATCATAAAGAACATCCTTAAGTACTTGAGATGCACTAAAATGATTGGTTACCTAATTATGGTAATAAGGTAGAGTTGTATGTAAAAGGTTACACTGATTAAAGCTTCCAAAATGAAAAAGAAGATGAAATATCACAATCTAAATTTGTGTTTGACCTTGAACTTAACTATGTGTTGTAAAAGTTCTGAGCATGATACAATTGTTGATTCTATAATAGAAGTTGAGTACCTTGCTATTTTCAACCCAGTAGAGGATATTGTATGGATCAAGAAGTTAACTTAGATGAACTTGTGGGAGTTTCCCACCATGGATGACACACTAGAAATACGGTGATGACAATAGAGGTATTGAATAGGAAAAGGGACCTAGATAGCATACTACAACATTTCCATCTCATACGAGAGAACATACTATAAGGAGATGTGAATACTTGTCAAATACTGACTTGAACCAAATGTTGGTAAACCTCTACAAAAGCACTTTTGCCGCAAAAAATTATGGACATGTTAAGATCACTTGGAATAATATTCATGGGTGATTGTCTCTAAGTGAAAGTGGGAGGTTGTTGGTATGTATGCCCAGAGATCCAATCATACAATGATTGTAATGGGCCATCATATACTTGATATGATAATTCTAAAGGCAATTTTGTCTATTAGGTTTATCTAAATCATGAGATAATGACACGGACATAGTAGATGTCTAAAGCATGACGTTAGTCGATGACATATGTCTTCAGATTTAGGACCTGAACAATGAGATAATATGTATGATAAGAGTATAAGCATTCTTGTTATTACCCTAGTCAGATATTATTGTGGAACCAAAATAGACAACAATAATACGTAAGACTAGACTGTGTGTTGACTAATGATAGAGTTTCATTATTCATGATATGGGATAACAAGTCAAAGACATAGGTACATGTTAGATAACAGTATACCAGACGAACCCACCTTGAGAGTGATACATGGCAACCATAGAATGGTAGTCATAATTAGCTCTCATAGTGATAGTGGTGATTGTGGTTCTTAGACATGAAGTCACTACAATTATCACATCTCGTTCAATGTATTTTGATATCATCCCACGTGACCATGAATAGGGGTTGCGATAAAAGTGGTTCTTGTGTACATTGTGACACATGTGGATTGACTGTGAGTGATGTAGATGGGATTTGTCCCTCATATAGGATATTGATATCTGAGCCACTTGTTAAGTGAGACTAAGAAACATATGGACGTACTCGTGTGATTCAATATGTGATATGTGAGCTCACATGCATCTCATACAATCTACTTAAGTTCAAGGAAAATGGATTGAACATTAACAGGATGATGATTCCATGATCAGAGACAAAGGAACTATATGATCACCGTAACACTAATAATAGATTGTAGGTTGAATTTGTTATCCAACTTTCCAATTACTTGGGTAGAGATGATGTGTTTCTGGATACCTCTCATTGCTTATGATGTCATAAATTGATTATGGACATTTACTGCCAATGTAATTTGGAATCTATATGGTCACACACATAGGATGCACCCAGAATAGGAGTTTTCTTATGAATATGGTTTAAGTTGATTACTAAAGAGTTTATATATTCAATTTAAACAACATTAGTTGAAAATTGGTTGACTGAGAATGTGAGTCAATCGAATCAAGTGTCGAGTCAATTTAAACAACATTGGATGAAAATTGACTGACTAGAACTGTGAGTCAACCAACTCCAGTGTTGAATAGACCAACTCAACTACCACATTGACCAATTGGGTATTCTAGTCGACCGACTAGATGACCAGTAAGGCTAGATCAAGACGGATGCCGACTTCATGTTGCACATTGATCATTGCATTGAAAGTCAATATGTTTGCAAATAGGAAAGCAATCCAATTGAGCAATTCAAGTGTTGAGTTGACTGACTTGGTGCAAGTTGACCGACTCATGGTTAGTAGCTTCCAAAAATTCATCAAAATCCATCTCTTTGACTCCCTGTTGATATGGAAACCCTGACCTTGACCCTTCTATAAATAGAGGGGTAGTCAAGGTTTTTAAAAGACACAACTAATACTGACAAATGTTGTCATCTCACAATTATGGTAACGTGAGAGCATGAGAAATTCCTACCCATAAAAGTTAAAGACAATAAGGGAGAACAAGTCAACTCTAGTACATTGAAATCAAAGTAACAACTCCTTGCCATTGGTTCTAGAAGTGAGACGAGGAGTTCTTGGTGGTATGCATGGATGACGTAGATGCGTGGAGGCCGTTCCCACTATGCTAGGAGGACAACAACCACCACTTTGCAAGGTGTTACAGTAGGATGCCGTCACAAAAAGTTATATGTGTGAATCGTGTATAGTGTGCACATCACCGTGCAAGAGTAGTCATGGACTAGCTTCAGGACCAACTATAACTCTTGCAAACACTTTTCCTTGATACATCACTATTGACATGATTCGTTGGTTTGGGTTTCAAACATAATCAGTTTTTTTCTCGGCTGCCTTATCTACTGCCTATTTTCCTAAAATTACTTCCCTACTCACTTCCCTCCTCTCACAAAATTACTTCTACCCTCACTTAATTGACCTTTCCATTACTTCCCTCTTCTAACCCATTATTTTTTGCTTTCCCATCATCAGTTACCTCATCTCCTCTCCCATTACTTCACTCTCACCCCCATTATTTCCCTCTCTTCCTTATTACTTCTCTCCTAACTTGTATCATGTCCCTTGTTACTTCCCTCCTAATTTATTTTCCTCTTCCCCTATTACTTCCATCCTAACTTTGATCCTCTCCTCACTTTAATTCTATTATCGTTACTTCTAATATATCCATTACTACCCTCCCCACTTCTTTTCTCTCTTGCATTATTTCCCTTCACAATTCCCTTATCTTCCCCTACTACTTTCCTCTTCACTTTCTTTGTCTCCCACATAACTTCAGTTCTATCCATCCATCACTTCCCTCATCCTTTCTTCCCTACTATCTTGCCATTACTTCCCTACTCACCATCTCCTCTCCCCCTCACTTTCCTCCCCTCTTCTTATTAATTCTCTCATCACATTCCTCCTCTTTTATTATCTCTCTCTAAGAAATGGATATCAACTCTCTCTATGACTCTCCTCTTTCTCCAACTCTTTCCCACTCCACTACACTGTATGTGCATTAACACGTGTTTCCGTGTGTTATACGCAAGTGAACATATCGAAGTAATACAAGCCTTTTGAGGCCCAAGTCAAACACATGGAAACATACTCCAGTATACTACTATTAACTATGATCTGATCAGCTGGGCCGGTGAAATAGTTGAATTGGTTTGATTGAATAGAAATGGATGTAGTAACAAAATAAGCTTAAAAATGAAGTTACTCAAATTAAAGGGAATTCCTTAAGATATTGGTTTCACCACAGATAACACTGCGATTAACTCCACACACTAGTATCGATTACCCCTATCCTTGGATAAACATCCGGTAGCAAGGACTACCCACTCCCGCAGTGTAGTTCACTACCTCTTCTAATTCCAATCCCATTTCCAACGTAATTGGTTGATTACTTAGGTGCTTTACGATTAATCTCTGGGTTTCTCCTCCCGCTTATTTTCCACCTTTCCCAAGGTTTGCAATAAACGGGTAAATCTATACTTTTCCAACACTTAACCTCTCTCCCAAAAAGATTGAGGGTCAGATAATCTATATATGGTGATCAAGCATAAATAGAACAAAACAATTTCATAGATTTATATCTAGAAAATTGGGATAAAGATGATATTAATGAATGAAAATCAATTACAATGCACATTCAGGCTACTCCTGGATCTAAGGAATCAAGGGGTTTAACCCTGCATGGTTTTCATTGACGAATACATGGTACAGAAAGAGAAAAATGTGGGAAACATTAGAAAAATTAAAGTAACCCCTGGAGAATGGCCGGTCCAGATGATCCCCTATGTCGTACGTGCGATCTGCTGTCTTTCGACTACAGATTCACCATCTAGAGGTGCTTGGATTGTCTTAGATGAAGACTTCAGTGTTGTTCTCTTCTATCTTCTCTCTTTGGTGTCGTGCAATAGAAAACAACTGTCTCCTTAGGTATGGATGAACTCCCCTCATGTCATAGGATTCACTTTAGGTATGAAATAATGCCAGCCATTGGAATAGAGTACTATCTTCTGATTACTTGATCGGGCAGACTCAGTACTATCAACTTTACAGTCAGTCTTACCAAATCTCTAGGGTAGCCATGATTTCTAAAAATGTCGATACTATCGACTTGTCTTGATAGCATCAAGTCTTTAGGTCACTCAAACTCTGCCTCCCTGATGCCATATTGATAGTATCGAGTCGGTGGACTCGGTAGTATAGAGTTTACATGATTTATTTCTTTTTCCTTACTGATGTGGTTTCAATACTACTACTTCGGGTGTTAGTAGTATCGAGACTGGGTGAGTTTCTGGCTCAGTACTGACGTGAAGTCGGTACCACTGACTTTTAATTTCGATAGTACCAAGTTTGTGAAGCTCAGTTGTACCTGAAATTGCACAAGAATGTGGATAAGTAATCAGGATGAATATTAAACCATTTCAAACAATTAAATCACATAATTTGATGCATTTAGATAGAACATGCCATTGATAGAATTTCATGCATAATTAATCAAATAAATGACAAATCAACACATAAAATCAAGGAAAATATTCCTGTGAAAATGACCAAAAACCCTTGCATCAAACTCCCCTGAGCTTAAATGTTGATCATCCTTGAGCAAGACTCTCTCAGATCTATTTGATATAAGTCAGTAAAAGGACATAACACATGAAATCTTTTCTTAATCATGTCCACCAAACAATCCCTAAATCGGCCTTCAATGACCATTGAACCAATAACTACTATACAACGACCAAAAATTTCTATAAAAGTTGTCCACCTTTTTATCAATGAACACTATCAAGAAAGTAGTTAATATCATAATTATTCAGACATTCCCTTGGTGCATCATGTAATTCCCTGTTCTAAATTGTTCTCTCCTAACTACCAACTAATTGGAAGTGATCTCCTTATAAGAATAGATGAGGACATAAATCATTTGAGTGGCCTACAAATGAGAGCAATTAATGATAACAAATGGGTGGAAAATGAAGAATCAAAAGCACATACAACTTATTTATGCAAAAATAATGATCAACCTACATAAGTAAAAAGAAAGTCATGCATGAATCCTAATGCCTAATGTCTTTTTTTTCTTTTCTATCAAATGATGCATTTGTCTAGCGATCTCATCAATAAATGAGATTGATAGAAGAAAACAAAAGAATGTGTCATGTGGATTAATTCATCTCTTCAAGAAGACTTAAGGACATACTTTATCCCTAAGAAACTTTGACATTGATTTTTCTTTTCTTTTCTAGCCCATTTTTTTTTTCATCAACATGATTGAGTTTATGCTCGGGCTTTCATTACTTTTACTTTTGATGTGGTGGTATGTCCCTGCACTTCAATCTTCATAACTTAAGACTAAAATTCACATGGAAAAATAATTGAATGCTATGAAATGTATGTAATCTACATGAAATTGTTATGCAACTAAGATGGTATGCACTGAAATTGTTCAGGCATACAAATGCAACTTTTTCCTTTTTTTTTAATGCAACAAAGAATAAGCTAATCTATCATGTCCCTATTATTCCATGCAATCAAAGGAAATAAATTGGATTACTCATTCATCTTGAGGTGGTGAGTCAAAAATGGATGGAATCACATAACTAAGAAACAATGCCTTTAATAAGATATGACATGTCCCTCTTAAATGACATGTGTACATGGTAATGTTAAGGTTTCTTTCTTAGATTTCCATTTAAGATCTCGTGAAAGGTTTGATCAGCTTAGGCTCAACAACATCGTCATTCACATGCCAAGGTTGATTTAGATGTTCATTCATGTCCTATGTCCTAAGCCTGACTTAACTAAACAATTGCTCAAGTGGTGTTGTAGAAAGATTTTACAATTGAGCTATAAAGAGGTGACCAATTCCTTGTAAATACACTTATGATTACAATCTATTCAACATATGAAACCATGCATTTCCTGTTATATGGTTACACTAGATAGGTGTGGATCCTAAAATTGCATAAACCAAAAATAAAAATAAAGTAACTAAATAAAAACTAAGATAGATGGATGTTCTAGCATCCCCCCAAGCTTGAATAACACTATGTCTACATAGTCAATACTCACACTTAAGAGTTGGAACAACAGTGCACTGCTCATAATGGAGGAGGTGGCTATGGCATGTTTGGGTCATGGGGGAGGAAACATCCTCTAAAAAGATAGACTAGACTGTGGCATTTATGGTGGTTGAGGGTACCCTCCAAAGTACCCCTGGTTCTAGTAATGGATGAATATTAGTTGCTAATATTGCTCCATACGTTGCAGGAACATGTGGACATTCTCTTGGTTAGCTAAGAGAAGACGTTCATTTTCATATATTGCCTGCTGATTTTGGTACAACTATCCTTGTATCTCCTATACACCAGCTAATGTCGCCTGATATTGTTTTTGTCCTGTCTGAATGTCCTGCATCATCCCATACATAACCACCATGTTATATGGTTTGTGCTCCTCCTGAGAAGGGGGTGAGGAAGTCATCGTCAGAGTCGCCATCATCTTCTTGCTGCTCGACATCGTCATGGGTTGCTGCCCTAAGTTTGTCTTCTTCCTCTCCCTCGTCTAGCAATCACCGAAGATGCACTACTCCTCACTGATTGAAGATGGGGTCAGGAAGGCTGCGCTGTCTGAACAATCCTCTACGTGTGTAGTTTGCATACACTGTGTTATGGTGTAAGCTGAGCAGGCTCACCTTGTAGAAGTGCTGGAGATCTAGTTTCTTCATAGATTGCATCAGTGCAAGGGTGGATAAGTCGAGGCTGAGATGCATCACAATTGGGGTAATCAGCCCCCCAAACACAATTGGCATTTTCCTCTACAAATTCTGCTAAACCGTGATCATATGGAGGAGAAGGAAGGACCCAAATTTGATAGTTTCTCCCTCCAACAACCAGTAGAGGAAGTAGAGGTCCATCTTTTATACCTTCCCTTCAGCTTGGGTAGAGTGAGCAAAAATGGTGTTGGTGCAGAGGTAGTGGAGAGTTTGAGGAAAGGGATGCTCAATGTGAGTGATGGAATTGACATTCCAATTAATGCAGAAGGCTTATGGCACCTTGGTCAGCTACTCCCATGCAATGTTGTAGTCGAAATCTAAAGGAGGAGAGCATTCTGGGATATGAGTCCAGTTGAAGATGTTGTTGAACGCCCATAGGGTGATGGAGTATTTGGTGTTGAAGAGGCAGAAACTGACTTTGCCTTCCCACCATTCACCTCCTATTTGTTTCTCAGGGATGACAAGGACCTCCAACAATGCTAAGAACTCAAGAACGAGTTTCGAGTAGGCCTTGCAATCATTGAAGAATGAACTATCCCCCTCCATTAATTGGCATTGACATACCCACCATAGGTTGTCGGTGAAGCCCACTCGCTCGATCAATGCACGATCTCCATATCATGTTGGAACTATCTTCCTCGTCTAAATCTCTTCGTAAACCTACTTGACCTCTAGGGATGGATTTTGAATGTGTGTTGGTCGAGGAACCGACTCTCTTTACTCTACTGATGTAGAAGGACCTCTCCTTGGTGCCATGGTGAGGATGCAAGAAGGAAGATGGAGAAACAGAGTCTCGGTGAAGAGTGTCGGCACCCGGTGCAACTTTGCTCTGAGTTGTAGGAAGAGTGGAGGAGGTGGTGTGAAGAAAATGGATTCACCATGCCTCCTTATATAGCTAGGCTCAGGAAGAGTCAGTACTACTAACTTTTTAGTTGGTAGTACTGAGTTGTAAACACGGATCCATGGCTCAGATGTATCAACGGTTGACATTTGATGATGTCTCAAGTGCGGATTGCTCGGAGTCGGTAGTACCGCGTCCCATTCGGTAGTACCGACTTGAGTCATGGATCGATACTACCAACTGCTTGATGAAGATTGCATCCACCATTGAATCAAGCATCCATAGATTGCTGACATCATGTGTCGGTACTACCAACTTTTCAGTCAGTTGTACCGAGTTGGAAAATTTTCTCGATATTCTCAAAATTTCATCTCGGTATCTCAAACCTAGAAGAGCCAAAATGTTGGTAGTACCCACATGGATGTAGATACTGTCGAGTGCTTATCAGTTAGGTGCTTTAAAATCTTCAGACACACGGTTCTACCGATTTGTATAGCCAGTAGTATCGAGTCTAGCTTTCTTTTGTGGATGACTCACTGATGTATATTCAGTACTATTAACTTAGGGACTTAGTAGTATCGACTCTGTATGAACTGCAAACTCCAACAAATGAGTCAAGGTACCCTTTTTTCATGAAATAAAAATGAAACAACAACTAAAAAGAAAAAATGAACATAAACAAAGAGAAATGAAGGTTGGGTTGCCTCCCAACAAGCGTCATTGTTTAACATCCTAGACTAGATGTTCCTAAGAGAAAGAATCTAATGGATTGCCATAAGTTGCACTTCTTCTATTCTTGGCTCCACTTCTCCACTATAGTAGTGCTTTAATCCCTATCCATTGACAAGGAATGACCTAGTCCAATCTATAATCTTCATAGCACCATGGGGAAAGACTGCTCAATCACAAATGGTCCACTCCATTTGGACTCAATTTTCCTAGATGTAACTTAAGTCTAGAATTAAAAAGAAGAACCTTTTGTCTCAAAAGAACACTCAATTCAAGATATGCCTATTATGAATCTTCTTCTTCGTTTCCTTATAAATTCTAGAACTTTCATAAGCATGCATCCTAATCTCATCTAGTGCATTCAACTTTAATAACCTCTTTCTACCTGCTTCATCCGGTCCAAAATTTAGCTTTTTCAATGCCCATTTTGCTTTATGCTCAAGCTCTACTGGTAAATGGCAAAGGCGTCATTCCTATAGGTGATTTATAGGCCATCCTATATGCACAAACAACGTCATTAAGCACAAAATCCAATTTGTCCTGTTAGTTGAGACTGTCCTTTCCAAGATCTTCTTCACTTCTCTATTGGACACCTCAACCTGGCATCTGTGGGTGGTAGGGAGTACCCACTCAGTGTTTCATCCCATATTTACTCAGTAAGGCTCCAAACTTCCTATTGGTGAAATGTGATCCACCATCACTAATAATCAGTCGAGGGACACCAAATCTGCAGAAAATGTAGTCTTTAACAAACCCACCTACAACATGTGCATCATTGGTGTGGGATGGAATTGCTTCCACCCACTTAGATACATAGTCAACCGCAAATAAAATGTAGAGATTAGAATCAGACGACACAAATTTGGCCCATGAAATTAATGCCCCATAGATCAAACACTTCAACCTCTTGAAACACATTTAGTGGAATTCCATGTTACTTAGAAATAATACATGCACGTTGACATGCATCACAACGACGAACAAAATTGTGAGCATCTTTAAACATTGTTGGGAAATAGAACCCAATCTCAAAGACTTTGGTTGTGGTCCTAGCTCTAGCTTGATGCCTCCCTATAGGTAGAGAATGAAAGTGTGATAAAATGCTCTCAACCTCACATTTGGGTACACACTTCCTCAAAATTCTATCCCTACACTATTTAAGCAAAATTGGGTCATCCCAGATGTAAAACCTCAATGAATGGAAAAATCTCTTCTTCTCTTGGTATCCCCAATCTGTAGGCATCTCTTTGTAGGCTAAATAATTAACAATATCAACAAACCAGGGAACCTTGGTCTTAAGAGCAAAAAGTTTTTCATCAGGGAAATCCTCAACAATAGGGATATCTAAATCTTTTTCATTAACCCTTTCCAACCTAGATAGATGATCTGCTACCACATTTTCCACCCCTTTCGTATCCTTGATTTCTATGTCAAATTCCTATAAAAGTAAAATCCCCTAATTAATCCAAGTTTTGCATCTTTCTTTTAAAACATGTATTTGATGGCAGCATGATCGGTCCAAACAATCACCTTAGCCCCACCTAGGTATTGGTGAAAATTTTCAAATGCAAAAACAACTGCTAAAAATTCCTTTTCTGTGGTTGTATAATTGAGTTGCACATAATTCAAGGTTTTGGATGCATAATATATGATTGTAGGAGCCTTATCCTTGTGTTGACCCAACATAGCCCCAGTGCATAATCAGATGTGTCACACATCAACTCAAAAGGTAGGCTCCAATCTAGAGCCTGTACAATAGGCGTAGAGCTAATCTTCTCCTTTAGCACTTCGAAGACATTCAAGCATCATTCATCGAAAGAAAATTCAGCATCCTTTTCTAACAATTCCGATAAAGGTTTAGCAATTTTTGAAAAATCTTTGAAAAAATGATGGTAAAACCCAACATGTCCCAAAAACTTCCTTACTCCCTTCACTGATGTCGGTGGACGTAGCTTGGAGATGACCTCTATCTTAACTGGGTCTAATTTCATACCTTTGTTGGATACCTTGTATCCAAGCACTATGCCCTCACTTACCATCATATGACAATTTTCCCAATTCAAGTCTAAGTGAGTGTCCTCACACCTTTGTAACACCTAGTCGAGATTATATAGGCAATCACTGAATGACTCCCCATATACAAAAAAGTCATCCATGAACACCTCTAAGCACCGCTCTACCATATCAAAAAAGTTGGCAAGCATACATAGTTGGAAAGTGGCGGGGCCATTACAAAGGCCGAACGATATCTATTTATATGCAAATGTTCCATAAGAGCAGGTGAAAGTAGATTTCTCATGATCCTTTGGCTTAATCAAAATCTAATTATAACTAGAATACCCATCGAGCAAGCAAAAGTGTGAACAACTGATGAGTCATTCCAAAATCTGATCAATGAAAGGGAAAGGAAAATGATCCTTTAAAGTTACAACATTCAAACATCAATAGTCTATGCATACACGCCACCCCATTACTAACCTATTTGAGATCAGCTCATTAGCAGCATTGGTTGTGACAGTGATCCCCCCTTTCTTAGGAACTACTTGAGTTGGGCTAACCTACATCGAATCTGAAATGGCATAAATGATACCTGCCGATAGGAGCTTGCCCACTTCTATCTTCACTACCTCAATCATGATAGGATTTAGTTGTCACTGAGGTTGAACTATCTCCTTGGCTCCTTCTTCCAGCTGGATTTTGTTCTGGCACAAACTTGGAGAGATTCCTTTGATGTCTACTATTGACCACCAAAAAGTGACTCAGTTGTTCTTCAGTATAGTAAGTAACTGCTTCTCCTCTTCACCATTCAAGGATGATGATATAATCATCGGGAGCTTCTCTTCTGCAGCTAGGAAGACATACTTTAAATGTGACAACAACGACTTCAATTCTAACTTCAGTGGGCTGAACAAAGATGGAACCAATGGTGGGATAGGTGGTCCCAGATCTTCAAAATATCTTGCATAGTAGAAAGGTACCACCTTCAACATCAATACACACTCTTCTAGAGAGCGGATGTGTGTACTGTCCACCACTATATTCATCAAGCACACTTCCAAATGTAACTTTGGATATGTCTACAACAAGGAATCAGTAGTGGTCTCCTCTATGGTATTCAGGTCATAATCTTCTTCTTCATCCTATGGGTAACAAACTACTTTGGTTAGATAGATCACCTTAGTGTTTTCCATGATATCAACTGCTAAAGTACCCCTTTCTGCTTTAGTCATCACATGAGCCATGTCCAGGAATGGCTTCCCTAGAAATAGAGAAATATTTCCCTCCACATGCTGCATTGTGCTTTGTCCCCCATAGCTTGTGAGTGGTCAGGCATCTTGATTGCAAACCTGTCATCTTGGATACCCATTGTCAGACGTCCTCAACCCATCTCCAAAATCATGTCCGTCGTGGCTTGGAATGGCCTCCCTAGCAAAAGGTCATTGCCATGATCGTCCTACATTTCCATGAGCATGAAATCTACAGGGACGACAAATCTATCTACTTTGACCAAAACATCTTCACAAATACCATATGGCTTGACCACAAAATTGTCTGCCAATTGAATAGTCATACTGCTCTTCCTAGATTCCTTAAGACTGAGATTCTTGAAAGTTGACATGGGCATAAGGTTGATGCTTGCCCCTGAATCACATAGAGCTTCGCCGAACTTGGTCTTTCCTATGAAGCAAGTGATGTTGAAATGACTTGGATCCTATCTTTTTGGAGGTAGCGTTCCTAGAATAAAAGCACTCACTTGATCTTTTAACACCACCACATTAGCCTCAGGTATCCTTCTCTTCTTAGTGATTATGTCCTTCAAGAATTTACCGTATGATGGTATCTGCTCAATTGCATAGATGAGTGGAATATTGACAAATAATTTCCTGAAACCATCTAGGAACTTCTTGAACCACCAATCTACTTTGGTTGCCTTCAAGCTATTTGGAAAGAGCACTGGGGTCACTGGTGTCCTCTGGTGAGGCGGTATATAAATTTTTGTTTTTGTACCCTCCACCTCATCAGCATACTCCTCAGTTGTCTTCTCCTTTTCTAACATGTCTGGTTCATCTACATCCATTGTCACAGTCTGAGTTGTTGTTCCCGTAACGTCACATGCATCTGAAAATGATGGTGCATCATCCAATAGCTTCCTACCACTATGGAGTAGGACTGCCTTGACATGTTGATTTCTAGAAGGCACGTTTGTGTTTTCTGGGAATCCTTGCTGGTTTGGCTGCTTCAATGTGCCCACATCCACTACTATTTGAGATATCTGAGTTTCCATGTTTTAGATTCGTGCCCCTTGGTTCTGGAGTTCTCTTTGAGTTTGACCAATAAGAACTTCGTTCTGGCTGGCCAGCTTTCCAAGCATTTCTTCAATACGGTTAATCTTATTTTGTTCTTGTTGATATTGTGCTTGGGCACCAAACTGTTGTGGCTTGGGTTTTTGCACCTAAGATTGGTCTTGTTGGAAATTATTGGGATCCTTCAATGAGAACTTAGGATCCTTCCTCCATGAGTAGTCATTGCTCCTATACTGTTGTTATTGGCACACAAACTTGCACTCCTCTTCTTCTTTCTCTAAAGGTGGTCTGTCATTGACACACAACTTTTTGGCAATCAGGTCTAGCTTCTCATTTAATGTGGAGATGACTTTAGAATCCCCAACACTTTTGATGGTTTCCGGAAGCTCTCTCTCATCACCCCATTGTTGGTTCTTGGACATGTTCTTTAATATCTCATGACAGCGGGTGGGTTTGTTGTTGAGGAAGAGACCTTCTCCTACACTGTCAAGCGTGGTTCTCTCCCTTGTGCAGACCATAGTAGAAGATCTTTGCCTTCCCCAACAAATCAATACTGTGATGAGGGACCTTCTGCAATATATTTTGGAATCTCTACCATGCTTCAGAATATGATTTGTCGGCCTTCTATCTGAAATTATGGATCTTCTTCACCAGGTTGTTTGTATTCTATGGAGGAAAGTAACACTCGAAGAAAGCATCAATTATCAAATCCCATGTCTCAATACACTCATCATCGAGAATGTGGAACCACAACTTTGTTCTGTCTACCAGAGATGATGGGAACAATTTTAGGCATATGATAATTGTCGATATTCTATCTATGTTGACCATGTCACAGTTCGCAACAAAGTTACTGATGTGTGTCATCGGAACTTTTGAATTGTGGTCGTGAAAAGCTAGGGATTTGACTAAAGAGATCAATCCTGGATTAATCTTATAGCTACCCACATTGATGGCTTGTCTATTGATTGGATCTTTTGACCTGTAGAGGAAGAGGCTTTGAACCCCTCCCATATCGTCTACTCTTCTGCTCCATCGCCCATTTCTATTGATTTAGATTCCTCTGGTGTTTTAGGTCCTTTAGGCGGAGGTGTTGGTGGTGAAGTTTGACATGGAAAATTTATCGCACTAACAAACTCACTCGGGGTTGAGATCCCTGAGCTTTTACCAAAACAACATGCAATAATGCCACCCGCAAATGAATGGGTCTTATCACAGTATAGTTAAGGATCGAATCCCAAGAGACAATGTTTTTAAGAATCTTTGTTAGTCGAATATAGTACAAGTAAGACTAATATTTAGAACGATTGGTTTGGTTGAGGTTAATTAAACTAATTGCAGGAAAGTAAATGAGCAGAATTAAAGTTGGGTCTAGATTAAATGACATGGAATCGCTGGGATGGTATCGGGTTTCACCACCCCTGCACATGCAAACACAACCAAACACATAACATCCAGGAAAGCATCTAACTATCCAAATGGAACTACTATGAACCCTCCCAGAGGGATGTTTAGGCCCGCATAAGCATCCCCTTAGGTGTTAGATTTCACATCACCATCTGGATCATGCACTTACGGTTCCGAAGATACAGAAATCCAACTAAGGTTGTGGTCCTCCCTGAGGGATGTTTCGACCACAAAAGTTTCACCATGGGCTAAATGGCTCGTCCCCTCACGGATCATACACTTACGACCTTAAGGAACCCCTTTCTATTTCTAGTCCGGGAGTCAACCGTGCTAATCAACACGCATGTAGGGAATTAGTCTGCAAGCAAACATCGGAGATTAACAAGAAGATACAACATCCAACTAAGGTTGTGGTCCTCCCTGAGGGATGTTTAGACCACAAAAGCATCACCGTAGGCTAGATGGCTCGTCCCCTTACGGATCACACACTTACGACCTCAAGGAACCCTATCAGATTTCTCGTCAAGGAGTCTACCTCATTAATTGACATTCAACACTAGAAAGATAAGAACAAGATAAAAGCAAGAAAGTAATCAACTACACGCATATCAATTAGCAATGAAATGAAAAGTTATATACATTGCCTTGGAATGTTAAATGTAAAGACATGAATTGCATTGGCAGTGGGGCTAGTCCCCGCACGCCAGTGAAAAGGAACTACTCGTTCATGATGCGAGAAACAAGAAGAATAAGAAAGAGAGAGGATTCTGCCATGAGCATGACACAGAAGGTAGTCACAACTCGGTGAAGATGATGCGGTCTTCTACATCATGTCAGAGCAAATCTGGAAGAACGAGGGATGCCAAGACAGACCGTGCAGTCTTTCTCACTCCTCCTTCCTTCTCTTCTCAGTCTCCTTGAGTTGCAACGGGAACGACAGGTGAAGTGGCAGTGCAGGATTGGACCAGCATTTTAGGCAGCCTGGTGGCGTCCCAGATCCGATCCCCAAATGAGGACCTTGCTGGTCCTATTTATAGGCATAGGTCTGGCCCTCATGCTTTTGGTGTGAGTCTAAATGGTTTGGTAGTTTTCTTATCTCCAAACGGTCTTGAGTGGTTAAATCCAAACAATTTTGCTTTTATTAGCTCCAAACAGTTTGCTTTATTAGTGATCATATGGTCTTCAGTATCCTTTATCAAACGGTTTGGGAAATTGATTGCCTTCATTCGATCTGCTCCCCTTTGCTTTTCCAAATGGTTTTGAGTATGGGCCTCCATACAATTTTAGTTCTATCAGTTTGGGGAAACGATACTAATCCAAACGGTCTTCAGTGTATATGCTATCAAACGGTCTTGACGACCAACACTTCAAACGATTTGCTCAAGATTTCTCGATCCTATCGGTCTCAAAGATCGATCGTAGCTAGAAGGTTTGGCCTTCGATCGGTTTTGATGCTTCTCTCAGTCTTGGAGTGCTCAGTGATCAAATGATCTTGGGCATTACCTTGCTTACACGGTCTGGCCTTACGGTTTGGAAACCGCGAGGCACTTCAAGATTTTTGCCTTTGGTCTCACGATCTCGGCACTGCTCGATCCCTCACAGCCAAACGGTCTTTGTGACCTCCAGCGATCAAATGGTCCTCGACTCATGTCTTCCATGCGACCGATCGTTGATGGAACGGTCTTGAGACCGGTGGCGAGCAGCCTAAGCGGGAACTGTGGCTGGTGCTAGGGGCTGCGCCGTCGGGTGCAGGGATGAGGCGGAGGGTGTGGTCGTCTTTGGTTAGACATTGAACGGTGAAGGTGATAGTGGCGGCTTTAGGTGCTAGGGTTTGTAGGTAGGAACTGGAAGGAAGAAGATGATGGCGTTGGCGAGCAGGCTACAGTGGTCGGAGGTGGCGTGGTGGTTGCCGGTGGGATGGAGCTAGGGTTCTGGTGGGAGGAAGAAGAAGCAAGAGGAAGGGAAGCATGCGCAATGCTGCTGAGTTGCCCAAACGGTTTTGAGCAGGTTGCTCAATCGATCTTGAAGACCATATAAGGTTAGAAACTGATTGGATGAAATTGTTTGGGCAAATTGATGGGGACCGTTGATCAACAATCCGAAGGTGAGGAAAAGCTCGCATTCTGAGACCGAATGGATGAATGGTTAAGACCGAAAGGTCAAAACTGAATGGATAAAGCCGCTAGTTCAAGACTGTTTGACGAGACCGAATGGATGAATGGTTAAGACCAAAAGGTCAAAATCGAATGGACAAAGGCGCTAGGTCAAGACCGTTTGGCGAGACCAAATGGATCAGACCGAATGGATGAAACTATTTGGTCAGACTGAATGGATGAAACCGTTTGGTCATACCGAATGGATGAAACCGTTTGGTCAGACCGATTGGCCAGAACCAAGGGTGAGTGAAGGTGGATCTAGGGTTGAGAAAGGTGGGTCCTAGATGATTGTTCAACCTCATCAAGACCTACATCAAATCAACATAAATTCAGTTAAAATCATGATAAATGGACCAATTAAGTAATTTTGCACATTTTGATATTTAGTAAATGAAATTGAATGCATTGAGTTGACTTTGACCCAATAAGATAATTGAATTCCATGATGAATATGCATTCATAAAAATACCCCGAACTTAAACGTTGCTCGTCCTCGAGTAACACAAAATCTAAAACGGTCACCAAATGAATACTTTCAATTCGTGTGATTGCCTCATCTTCACATCATGATTGTTTTCTTTCTGCTCAGTATGACTCAGTATCTCAACCTCTTGAGACCACTAAACACATCTTACCATATCTTCATTCCTGAGATCACTTTCAAATATCACTTCCTCCCCACTCTTTCCAACAATGAGCATGTCAAAGAGTTTTGTAAGAGTCCAAAGATACCCACATAACAACAAGTGTGCATCTGATTTGACACTGGTGTATTTCAGGGTGATGGAGGCAGTTGTTGTGCCATTAGGTAGAAAGGGGAGTGAAGGGAGGTATGGAAGGAAGAAATAAATATCTCCTCTATTCGACTCGAGATTTTATTATTTTGCAATTTCATTTATTGCATATTTGGTGTGAATCTCTCCTCTATTCGACTTGAGATTGCTTTTCTTTTTGTGTGCGATTTGGCATCTTTTCTTGGTGGTACGCCCCTATTTATTTGTGAGGGGTATGGAAGAAGCGGATATAGAGGGAGGCAGAGTGCCACCCCAAACTTAGGGTTTGGCACTATTTTGGCTATTTTTGTTTCTTTTTGATGGATGGAGGGATACGAAGATGATAGAAGAAGTGTAGGAGAGGGTGCAGATCAGAATGTGACTTGATTTACAATTTCGTGCACCAGGTTGTTCTCGTTATCATACTCTGCTCAAATAATGACTTGATGAGGATCTGGTGGAGATTCCATGTAATTGTTCCACTAGTCAGTTTGGAAGCACGATGTGTTTGATCCCTATCAGTTCGATAGACACTTGCCATTTTTGCATAAAGATCATGATGTTAGGATTCATAAACTTCACAAGATGATTTCAATCAAAAGGCTAGTTTTCAGAAGAAGGTCCTTTTGAGGATCTACTTCGGATAAGGAGGGTATAGTGATTCAAAATGCATAAAGATTGAAATGAAAAAGTGTCAAAACTTCATCCAGAATCTGTTCAAATTTCTTTTGAAAAAAACTTTAAAATTTTGAAAATTTTATTTGAAAATTTTGAAAATTTAGGTCAAAAATGAGACAATGAAATCTTAAATCTGATTTAGATGGGTGAAGGTGAAAGTAAGATACTGTCCCCACAGACCACCACTAGCCTTAACTGTGTGATTTTTCCTCACTCATGCGCATGCTAGGATCAACTTCCCGACAGGTCACCCATCCCAGTACTACTCCAAGCTGAGCATGCTTAACTATGGAGTTCTTAGTGATGGGCTCTCGGAAAAGGAGGTGCACCTTGGTGATATGGGTAGTCCAATTATTCCTTATAAGATCTTTTTATCTGAGGCCTCAAATCTTGGGATGTTACAATCTCCACCACTTAGACTCTTGACATCCTCGTCAAGGCTCAATTATAAGGCCTCATAATATCTTCCCCATTTCAGTGCAGACCCACAATGACCCATGGACACCCAACTCCCGATCACAGAATACCAGCGCAAGGGTGGCTACGTCAACCATGGATAGCCATTTCCTACATTCCTGGACCGCACTGCTCAAGACTGGCATGCCATGCCCATGTGGGCCCCACCTACTGGAGGAGAATTGGCTTTGATACCATTTGTAATGCTCGGGCCCACTGCCTAAGGCTCTAGTACAGTTTTAGGAATGACGACTGTCCCCACAGACCACCACTAGCCTTAACTGCACACTTTGTCCTCACTCACGTGCATGCTAGGATCAACTTCCCAACAGGTCACCCATCCCAATACTACTCCAAGCTGAGCACGCTTAACTATGGAGTTCTTAGTGATGGGCTCTCGGAAAAGGAGGTGCACCTTGGTGATATGGGTAGTCCAATCATTCCTTATAAGATCTTTTTATCTGAGGCCTCAAATCTTGGGATGTTACAGGAAAGTTCATGCCATTTGGACCACTGGATGTGGTTGCGTTCCAATCAGCATGTTTCCTCCATCTAAAAATCTCAAACAAAAAGACCATTAAGAACCCAAAATAGCATCTCGTGATGCACTTTTATTTGGTGTAAAATTATCTAAAAAGTAAAACAAGATTAAGGAAAAAATACTAATTTGAAATTAAAACTAAATACAAATTTTATTTATCGGGTTGCCTCCCGATGAGCGCCTTTATTTTACGTCGATGGCTCGACTTGATTCCTTAACTTCTATGGTGGATATGTTGGATTGCAGAGATCCAGCATCGTTTCAGAACTTGTATCAGCAGAGGTGAAATATCTCTTCAATCGTTGACCATTTTCCACAAATTCACCCATCTTTTCACTCCATAAAGAGAAAGCACCATGTGGGTATTTGCTCTTAACAATGTAAGGTCATGTCCAGCGAGAACAGATTTTTTCTGGGAATAACCTCAATCTAGAATTGAACAGAAGAACTTTGTAACGTCTATCTTGAGAAAATAAGATTAACTAATGCAGAAGCGTTCACTAAGCAGCGGATTACCAAAATCACTAAAAATTAAAACTTTTTGTGAAGAAATCTTTAAATGGTAAAGCTTTTTCATAAAGCAACATGATAAGTTATTTACAAACTTGTATCTCGAGATTACAATCATCAACTACCATGTTAACTATATAAGGCAAGATACAGAAATCTTGAGGTATTGGACCAAAAACTCGAAAGCACTAACTATTACTCTGAGGACCTGAGAGTACAGAGACGACACATAGAACTCTAACTACATCTATATGTGGCATAATAGCCAGTGTCTCCATCTGAAACTTCACTGCTATCCCTGGTACTGTTGATGCTGATCTTCAACTATTGAAGGATTTCTGCCTCCTCGCTCACGTCCACATAAAAAAATACGTTTCCCACAGGGTGAGACAATTATAAAATTGTCCCAGCGAGATTTATAACTCTTTGCCAGAAACATAATTATTGCAGCTTAAGAGAATAAATGTACACAAAGAAGTTATATTTGTCTAGGAGTAGTTAAAACAATGTTTAACAGATTAAACCATTCTTCCTATTAAAGCAGTACAGCTATAATTTGATCAACCCATATGTCATTTATCTTTTAAGAAGAACATGTATGGCATTTATTTACTTATAAAACCATCATTACAACACTAACTCTCTTCAGAATTAGATCATATATCTAATGTCTGACATTATTATTGGGGAGTCATGGCCTATAGCCATATTTTCTCACAAAGTGTTAGGATCTCAATTCCTCTATTTATCGAATACCTTTCTAAATTTATCATCATGATTATAGAATCTAGGTACTTGAACTCATAATTTACCATTCACTAGGTATCATAGCATATCATTATACTTGAAGCATGTAAAGTAATTTCAATACATAAGATATCATAATCCTTACCTGGATATGATCACCTCTTTATGAAAACCTGCATGATTAATATTTACTAATAACATGCATATTGTATCATAACAACACCATATAGTTTCTTCTCTGATTATATATGTGATACCACGGCCGTGCTACCCTGCACGGTCGTGCAACAAAGGACTCACCACGACCGTGTCATAATACCACGGCTGGTTTCTTGGGTTAGGATTCTCATTTAATCCAAATAGAGTTATTCAACCTCTTAACTAGATTAGGAATAGTGATTCCTATCTCATTTCTCAATCATGGAGTTTCATTCTTAAAAGCATAACTCAGAATTAGGATTACTTGTTCATATCATCACATCTCCCTAGATTAGGGTTTACTATTCACATAGCATCACATTACCCTAGATTAGGGTTTACTATTCACATAGCATCACATTACCCTAGATTAGGTTTTACTATTCACATAGCATCACATTACCCTAGATTAGGGTTTACTATTCACATAGCATCATTATGTATGAAGATTACTTCCATTCATGTCTTCACTTAGGTTAAGATTCATTGATCATCATAATTAGGGTTTCCATGATCCCATTGTAAAGGATCATACCCTAATTATGTGTATTCATGCATGTTGGAAGTATATTACTTGATTCTCATTCATATTAGGAGTCTTCTCTCCCCTCTAAATTATTATATTATGTTTACATCTCTTATGATTAGGTTAGGTCAATTCAACCTTGATAACATAAGTCACATTATTACTACAATGTTCATTAGGGTTTGCTTGATCAAGAGGTGTTGACTACTTAAACCCATCAAGGGTACTTTAGTAATGTTCACCATTGATCATAACATGCTTCAATCAACTAATTACTTGTTCCCTTAATGTCTTTAGATATCATTAGGATTTAGATTAATCAACCATTAAACCATATAAGCCTTTAAAGCATTAAGCATTCTTGACCTTAAAAGACCCCAAACGATTTTGCACTGTCAACCTCCAAACGGTTTGAAACCGCATGACCACCAAACGGTCTTGAGACCGTTTGATCCAAATACCCTCAAAACCGCATGGACCAAAAGTGTATTAACACTTCCAATTCAGTTAGGGTTTTCAATGTTGAACACCTCAATCGTTCATGCCATGGTTAACCATTTATCAATTGAGCCAATTAAGTTAATACTCAACTGATGTGACCCTCAATTGATCCTCAATTGATCAGCAATTAGGGTTTGGATGGATTGGATTAGGGTTGGAATCGATCATCCTTCAACATGCATCAATATGAGCTTAATTGATGTTGAACCCATTGAACCATCACTCGATTGGGTCATGACCTGACCCCAAACGGTCTTGAGGTCGTTTGCATAACCTTCAAACGGTCTTAAGACTGTTTGCCTATCATATCATCAACATCCAAGTCAACCAATTAAGGTTTGGATCATTGGATTGATCATCAAATCAGCAATTGATTACACTTGAACTTAGTAATATTGGATCATCAATTGCTTAACCATACTCACCCCTAGACATCCAAACGGTCTTGGGTGACCTCCAAACGGTCTTGAGACCATTTGGCTCATCCAACCCATGGATTCTAGTGAAAATCTATCAAGGATTGGTCTATCGAATTGATCAACAAATCAACACTTAATTGTAATATGATTTGGTACCTTTGGACCTTCAATTGGTCAACTATACTTAACCCCAGACCTCCAAACGGTCTTGGGTGATCCCCAAATGGTCTTGAGACCGTTTGGGTGATCCCCAAACTGTTTTGAAACTGTTTGAGCCAATCAACCCAAAACATCATCTCATTCACTTGCAAAATCAGCATTTAGCTGATTAGGGTTCATACCACATCTTTGGATCTTCAAACACATATGCATACTTCACCCTAGACCTCCAAATGGTCTTGGGTGACCCCCAAACGGTCTTGAGACCGTTTGGGTGATCCCCAAACGGTTTTGAAACCGTTTGGGCTAATCAACCCAAAATCTCAAATTAACTCATTGGAATTTCAACACTAATTTCGATTAGGGTTTGCCCAATTGATTAGCCTTCAACTCATGATTCCTTGATAATTAACCCCTCAAATTTGGTGAGTTATTAACCAACATAATTAGTAACAGTAATATCAAACGGTCAACGCTTGGTCAACGCAATCAAATGGTTTTGAAACCGTTTTCCCAAAAAGGTCAAGTTAATCAGTTTGAAAATCAGCACTTAATCCAATTAGATTTATCTAATTGATTAGCCTTCAACTCTAGATTCCTTGGGAGTTAACCCATAAAATTTGGTTAGTCATTAAACAACATAATTAGGAACAATAATCCCAAACGGTAAACCCTTGGTCAACGCACTCAAATGGTTTTGAAACCGTTTTCCCAAAAAGGTCAAGTTAATCATGTTGAAAATCAGCACTTAATCCAATTAGATTTACCTAATTGATTTGCCTTCAACTCACGATTCCTTTGGAGTTAATCCCTCAAATTTTGAGGGTTATCAACCAACATAATTATGAACAGGAATCCCAAACGGTAAACCCTTGGTCAACTCAAACAAATGGTCTTCAAGACCGTTTTCTCCAACCGACCTTGTGAAACCGTTTTCCCCTCAAACGGTTTTGAAACCCCCAAACGGTTTTGCAAAACCGTTTGGCCAAGGGTGCAAGACCGTTTGCTAAAGTAACATTGGTATCCACGCCCCCTTCTTATACCTCCAGATCCAGGTCTGTTCTTCATGGTTTTAGTTGCAAGAAAGCAAGGAAGGATGGGGGAAAGAAGAACAAACTACTTTTGCAAGAAAGAAAGATGCATAACAAAGTTTAAGGGTTTAGAGTTATAAAAACCGCCTTAGAACCAGCTCTAGAGCTCCAAGATTCGAAGCTTTAATGGTGGCTTGAGCTCCACAGGTCGTTCAAGGTTTCTTCTTCAAGAATTGGTTGGAAAGGATGGCTAGAAAGAAGAACTTAGTAAGAAAAACTAGCAAACCAACCTTGTATCATGATTTCCTCCATGAATTCGAGCTAGAAGATAACCAAAGCTTACCCAAACCTACTTGGCCGTTCTCCCCTGCTCCTGATATCCTTCTTTAGTCGGCCACAACAAGAGATAAGTGAAGAGAGAAAGGGAAACGATCCCTTGATTGTGGAAAGAGCTTGCTTATATATTTTTGGGCATATTTCCAAAGCAATGATAAATACTTCTTCTCTTTTACATCTATATCCTCCACGCCCCTCTCCTACTTCTTTGCCACGTTCATCCCTTCTCATAACATGCAAACTTATCTCTCAACCTTGTTTTAGAGGAAAAGAAGCCAAACACTTTATTAAGTTATACATATATAAGGGTCATTTTGCATACATCTTGATTATTCAATTACAATGATTATCCTTTTTATATGGTTACTCAAATGAGGTTCCCCCCTCATTTTCTTTACTCCACTTAATGCTAAAATGCATGATAGTTACTCTAGAGGGTATATTTTACATGTTGCACCCTATGTTTTGGGTAAATTGCACTTTACACCAAAACTAGGTTTTAAAGTACAAGGATTGCTCTACAAGCTATATTTTGGTGCCCAAGCTTGGGGAATCCATAACACCACATCATATTCATTATTATGATGTCTCATCATCATAGGAACATCTTAATATGTGCAATTTGCAAGTTAACCCCTCAAATGGGGTAATTTGCACATAGGTCCCTATTAAACAAAACAATCTTACAACATTGTTCAAAAAGGGCAGAAATGAAAATATAGATTGTTCTAAAGCTTTAATGACATATCAAGGGTTAACCACAAGCCTCTAATCATAATTTTAAGCAAAACACCTAGGGTTAGTTCATAACCCAGGTCAGGGGTGTTACAAATTATAAACCCCTAACAAGGATTTCGTCCCCGAAATCCCAGGAAAAGGAGGGACAAATTATTCATTAGTAAGGCCCTCAATGTAACATCCCTGACATGGGTTATAAACTAACCCTAGGTGTTTTGCCTTAATATGTAATTAAACCCTGGTGATTATCTTTTGACATGTAATTAAGTTCCTAAGGAGCATACATTTTCAATCCTGTCCTTTTAAAACAATGTTGTAGAATTATTTGGTAATGCAGGGGCCTATGTGCAAATTACCCAGTTAAAGGGTGTAACTTACAAATTTCACAAGTTAAGATGTTCCTCTGGTGATGAGACATCATATGAGTAAGTACGATGAGGTAAGATGGATTTCCCAAGCTTGGGCATCAAGATACAGCTTGTGGAATGATCCTTGTGCTTAAAAACCCTAATTTGGATTAAAGTGCAATTTACCCAAATGTGGGGTGCAACTTATAAAATACACCATCTATAACATCTTTTATGACTTTTGACATCATTTAGAGTAATAATGATGAAGGGGGCACTTCCTTTGAATAATCATATAATAAGGAACACCTTTGTAATTAAATCATCAAGATGTAAGTAAGGAGACCCTTATGTACATATGTACCTTAGTGATAAGTTGACCTTCCTTGCCTATAGTTCTTGGTTTTAAGGAGTTTTACCTTAGAAAAGAAGAGGAGGGACGTGACTAAAAGAAAGGAAGGACCTAGTTGTGAAAAGGAGAAACTAGTTGTCCTTATGTTGGAAATGACCCCAAGATATATATACACCCTTCCTTTGTTTGTAAAGAAACGTTTCCTTCACTTCCTTTCTTATTTCCTTGCTTAGACTGACTTAGGACAGAGCTCTGGAGAAGAGGAGAACGGCCAAGCAGTTCTAGGTAATCTTTGATCATCATCTTGCTCAAATTCATGGAGGATATCATGTTACAAGGTTGGTTTGCTAGTTTTCTTACTTAGCTTTCTCGTTCTAGCCATCTTTTCCCAACCTTTCCTTGGAGAAAAACCCTTGGCCGACCTGTGGAGCTCAAGACACCATTAAATACTTGAAGCTTGGAAGCTTGGAGCTCAAGGAATGACCTTAAGGCGGGTTTTATAACTATAACCCTTAGCTTTGTTATGCATATCTTTGTTCTTGTTTTCTATGATTAGTTCTTCTTCTTCCCCATCCTTCTTTGCACCCTTGCAAGCTTTTTCGTGAAGAACAGACCTTGGTTTCAAGGTTGAAGACAAGGGGCGTTAATACCTATGTTGGTCCTTATCCAACTTTACTAAACGATCTTGGACCAATAGGTCAAACGATCTCACACTCGTTTCAATCCAAACAGGTTCAATAGGTTGGTTGGCCAAATGGGTTCCAACCCATTTGAGGGCATTTACCAAGCATTGACCGTTTGGGATTTATATTCACAATTATGTAGGCTAATGACCCACCAAATTTGAGAGGTTAACTCCAAAGGAATCGTAGGTTGAAGGCCAATCAATTAGGCAATCAAATTGAATTAAGTGCTATTTTTCTAAACTGATTAAACTTGAATCTTTGGGCAAACGGGTTCCAACCCGTTTGAAGGAGTTGACCAAGAATTGACCGTTTGGGATTCCTGTTTATAATATATTCAGTTTCATTGCTACCAAGAATCATGATCTAATTCCTAACCAATTAAGAGTTGAAGGTATTTCAACACCCTAACCCTAATCGGGTTAAATTTGTTGTTTTTCATATAGATTTTGTTGAGTGTTGGGTTGAAGGACCCAAACGAGTTCAAACCCATTTGGGGGTTCATACAAACAATCTCACACTCGTTTAGGGACACCCCAAGACCGTTTGAAGGTCTAGGGTTAAAGAAATTTGATGGTTTGAGGGTCCAATCACAAGATATTGATAAATTGATGAAAAGTGCTGATTTGTAATTTAATTAGGACTCAACCCTTATCAAATCAACTTAATGTTTGGTCAAACTCTGGACAAACGGTCTCAAGACCGTTTGGAGATCATACAAACGACCTCAAGACCGTTTGAGCCAAGTTTGGGCCCAATTGGAGGACAATTGATAGGTTCAACTCTGACTTGAATTATATTGTTGAACATTGATGATTAGCCGATTGGAAACCCTAATTGAGTTAGACTAAACCCTAATTGGCTTTCAGTTGAGGGTCACATTGGAGTCCAATTGATTGAGGCTCATCCTAATTGACTCAAATTATAAGTTGTGACGTCCCCGGATTTTGACTTCTCCAAACCCTATTGGGAATGAGAGCCCATAATCCGAAGACATCAAACAATCATGTCAGAAAGCGATGCGGAAGCAATATACGCATACATGAACATACAACCATAACATTCTCAACATTCAACATGTAAATTTATACAACATGAATTATTACACAATGGTTTACAATTACATATTGAAAGATGATTTACAAGTCTAAGAACATGTATGCTAACTAGGATCTTCACAATAGGTACAACCTGAACAACTTGCTCACATCCTGTACTTTTCCTCCCATGCTATCTCTGAACCTAAAACATACGTGAAACAACAAATCAACACACAAGGTGTTGTGTACATGGGCAGAAAGATACATATATTTATGGCTTTCATAATTTTTGGAAAAAGATTTGCAGAAGGAAAGAGAATCATAGAAAACATTTATTTATTAAGCGAAATACGCCAATTTAAGTCATTTCCTAGATGAATTGCATTATCAAGGTGGACTAGTACCAAAACATAAATATGGGCCCATCCCCGTGTACCAAGTACTCTAGGGAAACTCCCCGTACACCGTGTGCTCTAGGGAGGTGTACTAGCCAACATTAATCCATTCCCTCGTAAGGGGGATAATGAACACCTTAAATAACTACAAAACATCTACTCATAATTTATGTTTTCAAGTGACAAAACAACGGGTACTACATAGCGATACTACATCCAATATTTGCAAATAGAAGAGAGCATACATACATATCATGATTGCAAGCAAGAAAACCATAGTCATATAATTAAATAAGCCCACGTACCTGAGTTCAGAGAATTCTAATCATCTTGGATCATCTAGAACTTTGTCCATGACCTGGTTAATAACAATTAATCATCATTAATACATGGTTCATTATATTACTGGTATTTTAGGTCCAAAATTAGGGTTTGGCCAAATCTAGGTTCAAACTGATCTAAACTTGTGTTTGATGTTTTTCTACAGACCAGGATGTCATTTTAGAGGTCTGGTTCAGATTTCATAATTTTCTGATGCTCGGTCTATTTTCTAGAGTTAATATGAGGTTAAAAGCATCTAATTCCATTCTAATATAAAAAGACCTAGTATTTGGATATTTCATTAATATCAAAGGTTGTATTTAGTATCCAAATGATATTAGAGTTCAAGAGTAATATTTCCAGGTTTTATGGCCACTATATGCTAATTATACTATTCAAATAATCTTAAAAGAAGCATCATCTTATAAATGGAAAATCAACCATAATACTGCTTCAAAGGTCTAATTTAGGGATCTTATAAGGAAGTAGACATTTTTCTGAGTTTGGGGGTATTTTTCGGGAATTTATCAGGTAATGGAGCTATTTTCTATGTATTATACAAGATATAGACATATTTTGGAATTTTAGGAGGTATTTACCTTTCTTTGAAAAGAATGGGCCGTTGGATCCCCTTCTAGGCGCCCTAGATGGGTCGCCACCTGTCCCAGGGGCTGGAGCGGTTCAGCCTTCTAATTTGCCCTGAACCAGCCGTCGCTGGATGGGTTTCCCTATTGAGTCGGCCCGTCTTCCTCCTCCCCTCACGATGCGCGGTGTCAGCCTGCACGATTGCCAGTGCCGCCGCAGCCTGGGTTCACGGTGGGGAACCTCGCAATCTGCTAGCGTCAGACTCAAAGATGGATGAGCACTTCAGCTCTACCTCGACGCTCCAGGAAACCCGTCAGAGCCTTGTCTACCCAGGAACCTAATCCGCTAGGTGGATGGATCCCCCACAGGTGCGGTGCCCTGTTTGCTCTGCAAAACAGAGCTGTGCGCCCCTTCCGCTTCGGTGGGATTGTGTGGGCCGTCCGGCCACCCTAGGCTCACTGAAGAAGGGTCCTCCTATCATTCTTCAACACTGCCTCAAACCCGGCGTCGAGCTTCTCTTCTACACAGCATCGCTGTATCCCGATACTCCTACGGGATGGCTCCATGCCTTCTCCTCATCGTCGTCCTCTCGATCTTGGTTGAGGAGACCTGGAGCGGTGAGTCCATGAGATCGTCGGCCCTGCACTTCCGTACACAGGTGAAACGGGGAGCAACCTGGACCTCCTCAGATCTCCGCACCTTCTGGATCTTCTCGACGGTCCCGACCTCCAAGCTGACGGGTGGTTTAGGTGGTGGCGGAGGAGCCCGATCTCTCTCTCTCTGTTCTGCTCCCTCACGCCCAGAAACCTGATGCCGTTTTGGGAGAGTTGTTGTATAGGAGGACACCGATGAGTAGGGGAAGGGTCTCGGGGTCCTGCGGTCAAGGAAGGAGATCTGGAGATCAGGTGATGCCCTCGTACCAATCCGTCGGAGGGGTTGGTTAGATCCGATAGGTGCGGTGGGTTCAACCATTCCATTCAACGATCCCCAAATCCTGTAGCTGACTCCTTCGTCACAGATTGGATGGAGGCCACCTCCTCCTAAACTCTAGGAGCTAGGGGGTACGATGGATTCTCATCCCATTGAGCCCCATGTGACACACCTCTACGTTAGACCTTATAGCCCACAATGCATCAATTTGTCATTTACTTATAATATCAAACCTTAATAACTTATCATATAACATCACTTATTCATCTAATTTCCACCATAGGTTTCTCATCATATAATCTATCCAAATATTTTGGACCAAAATTAATGTTTGACCAACGGGATGTTGGTTCTTTAGAAAGGCTAAAGTATAGGTATATTGAGTTCCAGTACATCTCAAATGGTTTCCAACATTAACAAAATTATAGATCTGAACTTTATTTTACTAAGTCATACTTCAAGATCCACCCTTAGACTACTTTCCACTCATAAATACCATCAGTTGAGAACTTAAAATCACAAGTACTTCCATGCTCATTAATAAGTGATATTGATAATCAATGAGTGCAACTAATATTTATCAAATGCTTTATCTTATCTAAACCCTTAAAACATACCTTAGGATCAATAATCCTTCATGAAATACCAATTCCTAAATTTGACCATCAATCATCCATATTACCTTCTTGGCCATAAGGTACTGCTTTGGCTAAGAAAATCCTAAAATTTTGGGTCATCACATTCACCCCATCTTATATGGAATTTCGTCCTCGAAATTCAACTAGTCTCATCCTTAAGAGGTTATTTAGGAGTTCGGCTTCATATACATCATCATTGCTTAGGTTATAAGACCACCATAATTGCATGCACTATTACAATGATTTCAGCATTAGAGAAGAATTATCTTCATCCTTGATATTAGGATTTTTCTACATAAGAAGGGCTTATGTAATAGGTTTGACCATTAGGGTTTCACCCTATGGTGTGATATTCTACTCAACTTAGAAGCATACATTGAGAAGGATCAAGGTTACAAACTATATTTCTGATCATGTAGCCTGTGATCTAAAAATATCTCTATATCAAGTTCATGAGTTCAAATTTTTATGTCATGCATGTATTATGTAAGGGAAAAAGAGAATATACTAAGTTTATTCCATGATCTTAGCATCATATCTTTCGTGTTTCATATGAAGGGGAAGAGAATATTTTAAAGTCAAACTTATCATGATTTCAATCTTGGGTACTACATGTATGATATAGGGGGGAAATATAGAATAGGTCAAGCTTATACGAGTGACTCCTCATATATAAATCATCTATATAGCTCAAGTGAGGTTTCTATCATTGTATATTAAGAAAGAGAAGAAGAAGGGAGAACATGTATTTTGAGTATCTTTTGCACAAAGCATCGTACTCTCATAACTAGAGTTCATATATTACCTCACTTGCAACTAATGATGAGATTCGCAAAATATGTCACTCCAGCTAGGACCTAACTCAGCCAAAGGATTGACTTTATCATATGGGTCATCTACCCATCCTTTTCTTTTACCCAATTCTCGCATATAGATTTGAATCATGCAACATGACTCAACTCATCTACTTAGGAGTAACCCAGCTTAGGACACATCATTTCACATATTTTTATATATTGTAGGGTAGGTCCATTGACCCTCTCCTTGTGGGTCTCACTCTCTCTGGAGTTCACCACATATCTTGTCCTAACACTAGAGGTCCTCCTTTGTAAAAGAGCTTGAGGCTCATGCACACTCATCTCTATCTTAACTTAACTTATCTTAAGTAGGAAAAGGGAATGTACTTTCATCATCAAGATTTTGCTTAAATTCTCCAAAATTGGATTCAAATAATATACAACTTAAACCTTCATAAGGAAATGTATACCATCATAGATCAAACATAGATAAGATTCCATATGCTTATTCCAACTATCATTCTATCATCTACTCTATGTATCGCATATCTTGATAAGGCTCTAGACATCTAATCTAGACTACTCTCTCTTCTAGACTGATGTCACTCCCTTTCACTTAGATTGCATGAACACTAACTACTCTACAGTGTGAGGGACACATTTTTATATTTACATATAGGTAATAAAATATTATATAGTTTTTCTCCGAGAAAGAAGACGTCAGAGAAAACACTCGAGGCTCGAGCCGATTGGAAAACAAAACCAAATCAGCAAAACCGAGTGTCCCACACACAGTAGATAGTCTAGTGTCATGTAACCTAGTGAAATGGTGAGAACGAGATGTAGACTAGTGTAGCTACCCAATACATATGAGCTCTATATGGAAAGAGTTTCAGACACTTGTCTAAACCTAGTTCTCGAACATCTAGGTTCTAACCTAAAGGATAAGTCAAACCTAGTCCTTATACAACAACTTACTAAATTTCTAGGGTTTAATGTGGAAGGTGAAATTTAGTTTTTATGTTTCATGGTGAGCAATTGTTAAGTATAGCTATTGTTCATGCTCTGATACCAACTGTGACGTCCCCGGATTTCGACTTCTCCAAACCCTATTGGGAATGAGAGCCCATAATCCGAAGACATCAAACAATCATGTCAGAAAGCGATGCGGAAGCAATATACGCATACATGAACATACAACCATAACATTCTCAACATTCAACATGTAAATTTATACAACATGAATTATTACACAATGGTTTACAATTACATATTGAAAGATGATTTACAAGTCTAAGAACATGTATGCTAACTAGGATCTTCACAATAGGTACAACCTGAACAACTTGCTCACATCCTGTACTTTTCCTCCCATGCTATCTCTGAACCTAAAACATACGTGAAACAACAAATCAACACACAAGGTGTTGTGTACATGGGCAGAAAGATACATATATTTATGGCTTTCATAATTTTTGGAAAAAGATTTGCAGAAGGAAAGAGAATCATAGAAAACATTTCTTTATTAAGCGAAATACGCCAATTTAAGTCATTTCCTAGATGAATTGCATTATCAAGGTGGACTAGCACTTGAAAACATAAATTATGAGTAGATGTTTTGTAGTTATTTAAGGTGTTCATTATCCCCCTTACGAGGGAATGGATTAATGTTGGCTAGTACACCTCCCTAGAGCACACGGTGTACGGGGAGTTTCCCTAGAGTACTTGGTACACGGGGATGGGCCCAATATTTATGTTTTGGTACTAGTCCACCTTGATAATGCAATTCATCTAGGAAATGACTTATATTGGCGTATTTCGCTTAATAAAGAAATGTTTTCTATGATTCTCTTTCCTTCTGCAAATCTTTTTCCAAAAATTATGAAAGCCATAAATATATGTATCTTTCTGCCCATGTACACAACACCTTGTGTGTTGATTTGTTGTTTCACGTATGTTTTAGGTTCAGAGATAGCATGGTCAGTTAAGAATCAAATGGGTTGAATGTCCACACTCGTTTAAGGCTCAAATGGGTCCAAGGTAGTTTGAGGTTAAATGAGTTCATGGTCAGTTAAGAATCAAATGGGTTGAAGATTGAAGGTTAAACCCTAAACCAAGTGGAGACTTTCAAGGATGATTATACTTAACCACTTGAAGGTATAAATGGTTCTATAATGATCCAATCTAAATCATAATGGTAACTTAAGACATTAAGGAATTAAGTGACTAATGAAGTGACTCATGCTGATGATCAAAAGGTAATTTACCAAAATGCCCTTAAAAGGTTCAATTGAGTGATACTTTGTCCTAACCAAACCCTAATCACTCAATAGTGGTGATTTGGTCTATGCTAATCAAAGAGGACTTAATCCAACCAAATCTAGAGTGGTGTAATCACCATCTACTAGTAAGAGGAGAGAGAAAGTACCAATTATGATGGAAACTCAAGTAAAATACCTTCAATATACATGAATGTGCATGATTAGGGTATGATCCACCAGATGAGATCATGGAAACCCTAAATATGTTAATTGATGAATCTTAATCTTATCTGAGGACTTTAATGACGATGTTTCTCATACATGGTGATGTTATGAGATCAATTCACCAATAGGTGAATAGTAAACCCTAATTCTAGGGTGATGACATGAATTATGAACAGTAAACCCTAATTCTAGGGTGATGACATGTATTATGAATAGTAAACCCTAATTGATGAAAATCAGGGAAACCTAGCTCTTGTATGAGCAGGGAGATATAACTTCTTTGAATGAGTTATTTATTGTTATCAGTTGATTTAATCATGAAGGTTCCTATATGAGGATAATCATATCCAGGTATGGATGATGATACTATATTCATTAAAAGCATGTTGTTAGCTTTATGAATAGTGACATATATCCTGATGCCTTGTTAATAGCATCTTATGAGATTGATAGGATGTGAGAGCCATGAATACTATCAAGGTCATGCTTTAAGAGATGACTTGTGATGAGAGTATTGAGAAATGATAATTGATGAGAGTTAGGCTTGTTACATTTAGTATTCTTCCTTCATAGCTGCTATGTTAATGATTAATGTTTGAGAACTTGTATGATGATAAGAGAATACTAAATTGTACCTAACTAATCAAGTATAATCATACCATGTAAAGCCCTGATCATAGATCCATCATAGTCAGAAGTTATATGATGGTGAAACAGGTTTTCCTAAGGGAACTCATGGAGCACATACTTTTGAGTATGTGGGGTATATGGATGTGTACAACTTTACATCCTAGTGTAGGAATTGATGTAGATGTATCTTAATCTATCAATCCTTCACTATGTGTTTATGTCGGGGTGATGTAACACTAATCTCCCGAGGAAAACTTTTATACCGCATCGATGAGAGATAAACAAGAAATCTTTTGATGGCGAAGAGAGTACAGAATGCCACTGTGACTCTAATAGCAAAGTACCAGAATACCCTGGTAAGCTATAGTAGTAGAGACACTAGATGTCCTGCATGTTTATCCTCATTCTGACTGAGGTAGTTGAAGGTCATGAGAATCCGACTCTTTCGATAACCTAGTATGATACCGATGCGACTTACTAGTGATCGGTTGGAGCATGAGCAGTATACCTCATCTCCGCAGGGCATAATGATGTTTGTAAAACATAATCAACCGCATAGCATAACTGCTTAGGTTGAACTACGAAGAACATTGATTGATATTATATTGCTTATCCTGTTCAAGTATTAGTATACATGTTCTTCATATTCCTTAAATAAAGAAGAGCATTTGTGAGTAAACCTGCTGTGAGTAACCTAAATTATCTGCTCATGATATTTCCTTTAATTGCTTTTAACAAAGTTTCTGGCGGAGAGTTATAACTCTCGCTGGGACAATTATTTAAAATTGTCTCACCCCGTAGATTTCTACCTTTAGGTGGACGTCGAGGTCGAAGGAACCAATCTACAGGTGGACAACAGCAACAACAACAATTTTAGGAGCAGCCGTGACTCCAGGTGGAAACACTGTGCGGTCTAGTCTTGTAGTCAGAATAGTCTTATGTCATCTCTGTACACTCAGGTCCTAGGAGTTTGTTGATCTGAGAATTTAAGAATCTTGAGATTTTGTATCATGACGTATATAATCACTCGAGAAGTGATTTATCAGAGATGTAAACAGTTCATCTTACTTTTATAAAAGGAGTTTCAGGTTTTTAAGATCTCATTTTCGAAAAGTTTTAATTTCTCGTGATTTTTGTATTCCGCTGTTAATCGAATCGCTTCCGCTAAGTTTATATCGTGGTTTTGGAGATCAGAGCCCACAATTAGTGGTATCAGAGCTCTAGGTTCGATGAGTCTACAGAGACATAGGACTTAGAATGTCAAGTCTATCCTTAGTACTTTTTTCTTATCTAATAGATTCTTCTGCTCCTCAGGAGAAGAAGATAATTAAGGATGTCTGGACCACATGAGGAGTACGAGGCCGAAAGTAGTGTTGCTGCGCTTCGAGAAGGTGCAAGGAACCTAGAAATAGAGCAACCTACACCTGAGCCACCCGTGGAGCCACCTCAGTTTGACCCAGCTGACATGGGAAACCCAGCTGTTCAAACTATGTTCGGGCAGTTTATGACTGCCATGACACATATCACCGACAGGATGCCCATGCATGCACCTAGGGCACCTGCCCAGCCTGAAGGACAAGGTATCGGTAAGACGTTCGAGCGACTTCGTCATGTAGGAGCAACTGAATACTTTGGAACAGCTGATCCTGCAGATGCCGATCTATGGTTAACCGAGTTGGAGAAAGATTTTAGAATCCTCAACATCCCCGAAGGTGAGAAGGTCGTACATGCTGTCTATCTTCTCAAAGGTAGTGCTGGTCACTGGTGGACCATGGAAGAGCAGAAGAGGCCTGGAATAGAGATATCGTGGGAAGACTTTCGTCGGGAATTTTTCCACAGATATTTTACAAAGACCTTCCTGGACGAGAAGATCTCTCAGTTTGAGAGACTGAGACAGAGTATGATGATTATAAGTGAGTATGAGGCTAAGTTTATGGAGTTATTGCGATTCTGTCCGCATATGGCTATCACAGATGAAGAAAGGATTAGGAGGTTTGAGAAGGGTTTGAATGCCGACATGACTACTCCCGTGTCTGCACTAGAAAACCGGGAGAGATTCTCTACCTTTGTTGAGTCAGTCCGAAGGATAGAGAGATCCGTAGTCGAGAAAAGACAAACCCAAAAGAGATATTCGCAGTTACAGGGATCTTCATCTAGAGACTTTAAGAAGCCTAGATTCTCTGCACCTAGACCTCCACCACCCAGATCGAGTTCTCAGACTCAGTGGTACCCAAGTAGAGGTAGAGGATGAGGTTTACCACTACAAGAGACTCGCAGTTCAGCGTCAATGTCAGTCACATGACCACCCAGACCACAACAACTGGAAAGAAGCTGCTACAACTGTGGGAAGGTGGGACACTTGATGAAGGACTGCAGGTCTAGGCCTGTCAGTGTGACACAGCCTCAGAGGTAGAATCAACAAGGATCACAGAGAAGGCAGTCTCAAGGAGCAGTTAGAGGACGTGGGCAAGCGTCTCAGGCTGGATCGTCAGCACCAACTCAACCTCAGGCGACAACGAGGTTCTATGCTATGAACCCAGCAGAAGCAGTGGTCAATCCACGGGTTGTGGCAGGTCAGATGGAACTTTTATATTCTGATATGTCTAAATCCTGTGTGGTATCTGTTTTGATTGACCCAGGTTCTACGCACTCCTTTGTCACTCAAAGAGTGATTCGTAACTGCAATATAATAGTTAGACATAGGGCAGATAGCTTGTTGCTTGGAACTTCGTTGAGAGGATCTGCTGTTTTGCAAGAGGTATGCTCTCCCTGCATCCTCTTCTTTTCTGATCATCACATTCAAGTGGATCTTATGCCACTTGATATGCAAGGATTTGATATAATTCTTGGGATGGATACCTTGGAAAGGTATAGGGTTGTCTTGGATTGTGAATCCAAGCAGGCTGTGTTTGCTGATGAAAGCAACACATGGATCTTTCAAGGAGAGAGAAAGATTCTACCCACCTATCTTGTGTCAGCGATGGTTGCTGATAAGTTGATGAGACAAGGATGTTATGCATTCTTGGCCCATGTGGTAGATACTACCATGGAAATTCCTAACCCTGCTGAAGTTCCTGTAGTTAGGGAATTTGAAGATATATTTCCTGAGAACTTCCAGGTGTGCCACCGCCTCAGGAAATTGATTTTGAAATCAATTTGATCCCAGATACACAACCTATAGCCCAGACCCCGTATAGGATGGCGCCTGCTGAGATGGCAGAACTCAAGAAGCAGCTTCAAGAGTTGCTTGAGAAGGGTTTCATCCGACCAAGCACTTCACCTTGGGGTGCTCCAGTTTTGTTTGTTAAAAAGAAAGATGGGTCAATGCGATTGTGAATTGATTACAGACAATTAAATAAAGTAACAATAAAGAATAAGTACCCGTTGCCAAGGATTGATGATCTTTTTGACCAGTTGCGTGGTGCAACAGTCTTCTCAAAGATAGACTTGAGGTCTGGATATCATCAACTCCGTATTAAGGATAGTGACATATCCAAGTCTGCCTTTAGAACACGATATGGTCACTATGAGTTCACGGTTATGTCGTTTGGACTAACCAATGCACTGGCTGCATTCATGGAACTCATGAATAGAGTTTTTCAACCTTTCCTTGATCAGTGTGTTGTCGTTTTCATAGATGACATTCTGATTTATAGTAAGGATGCTCAGCAGCATGTACAACATCTTCGTCAAGCTCTAACCCTGCTAAGGAAACATAAGCTATATGCTAAGTTTAGCAAGTGTGAGTTCTGGTTGCCGGAAGTATCTTTTCTTGGACATGTGATATCTGCCTCGGGTATTCGTGTTGACCCTACAAAGGTAGAATCTGTTCTACAGTGGGAACAACCGAAGACACCAACGGAGATTCGAAGTTTCTTGGGATTAGCTGGTTATTATTGAAGGTTTATTAAGAATTTCAGTTCTATAGCCTTACCCTTAACCAAGTTAACCCAGAAAGATGTTCCTTTTACCTGGAGTGATAAGTGTCAACAATCTTTTCAGCTGTTAAAGGAGAGGTTGACAAGTGCACCTGTGCTTGAGTTACCTGAGCAAGGAAAAGGATACATAATTTTCTGTGATGCCTCCAAGAATGGACTCGGATGCGTGTTGATGCAGGATAAGCAAGTGATTTCTTTTGCTTCACGACAGCTTAAGAAATATGAAGAGAATTATCCGACACACGATCTGGAGTTAGCTGCTGTGGTTCATGCCCTGAAGATCTGGAGACATTATCTCTACGGAGAGACATTCCATATTTTCACATATTACAAAAACCTTAAGTATATCTTCTCTCAGCATGAGCTTAACATGAGGCAACGTCGCTGGATGGAGTTAATCAAGGATTATGATTGCACAATAGATTACCATCCAGGAAAGGCCAATGTAGTTGCAGATGCCTTGAGTAGGAAATCAGTAACATCATCCTCTGATAGGGCACAATTAAACTCTTTAGTATGCCCTAGGAGAGATATGCTTATCTCCTTAAGGCAAGACAATGTACAGATGAAGGTGTCATGGATTGTCAGGTTGTTGGCTGAGATGCATATCAAACCCACCCTAAGAGAGCAGATTAAGGAGGCACAGCAAGTTGATGTTGCAGTTCAGCAGATCATATCTGAGTATGGTGATGAGAAGCGAAAAGGTTTTCATGAATTAGATGATCAAGTGGCATGCTATCATGGGAGGATGGTAGTACCAGATGTAGATAACCTGAGGAAGTTAGTCCTGGAAGAAGCTCATTCTTCAATGTATGCTATGCATCCAGGAAGCACCAAGATGTATCGAAACTTGAAAGATATGTATTGGTGGCCTGGGATGAAGAAGGACATAACTGAGTTTGTTCTGAGGTGTCCAGTGTGTCAGCAAGTTAAAGCTGAACACCAGAAGCCTGCAGGAACAATGCAACCTTTACCCATACCACAGTGGAAGTGGGATCATGTAACCATGGACTTTGTTGTTGGTCTACCTAGAACAAACAAAGGACATGATTCCATTTGGGTAATTGTTGATAGGTTGACTAAGACAACACATTTCTTACCTATCAAAACAACCTATTCTGCTGAAAGGTTATCCCAGTTATATGTTCAAGAGATAGTGCGTTTGCACGGAGTTCCTGTCACCATAGTTTCTGACAGAGGTCCTCAGTTCACAAGTCGTTTTTGGGAACAACTACATAGGGCACTAGGCACTCAGTTAAGGTTTAGTACAGCCTTTCATCCACAGACTGATGGACAGTCGGAAAGAACCATACAGACCTTGGAAGACCTGTTGAGAGCATGTGTTCTCTAGTTTACCGGAAGTTGGGATCTACACCTAAGCTTGATAGAGTTTGCCTATAACAATAGCTATCAGCATAGTATTGATATGGCACCTTATGAAGCCTTGTATGGTAGACATTGTAGATCACCTTTGTGTTGGTTTGAGACTGGTGAGCATCAGTTGTTAGGTCCTGATCTTGTGCAGCAGAACACAGAGAAGATTAAAGTAATACAACAACAGATTAAGACTGCACAGGATAGCCAGAAATCTTATGCTGACAAACGGCATAGACCCTTAGAATTCCAAGTTGGAGACAGAGTGTATCTCAAGGTCTCGCCTTGGAAAGGAGTCCTTCGTTTTGGAAGGAAAGGGAAGTTAGCTCCTAGATTTATGGGGCCTTATCCAATCATTGAACATATTGGACAAGTAGCCTATAAACTAGAGCTGCCACCAGAGTTACAGAGGTTACATCCTGTGTTTCACAATTCTATGCTAAAGAAATGTCACCCTGATACTGAGTCAATTCTACAACCTATGGAGGTAGAATTGAATGATGATATATCTTATGAGGAAGGACCGGTGTCAATCCTTGATAACAGAATTAAAAAGTTAAAGAAGAAAGATATAAGCCTTGTGAAAGTCCTCTGGAACCACCGTGGTGTTGAAGAAGCCACTAGGGAACTAGAGGATGAGATGAGAAGGAAGTATCCTGCCCTTTTCTCTTAATATGTTTTATCGATTTTGGGGACGAAATCCTTGTAAGGGGTGGATAATTTGTAACATCCCTGACCTGGGTTATGAGTTAACCCTAGGTGTTTTGCCTAATTATGTAATTAAGATACTGGTGATTATCTTTTGACATGTAATTAAGTTCCTAAGGAGCATACATTTTCATTTCTGTCCTTTTAAAACAATGTTGTAGAATTATTTGGTAATGCAGGGGCCTATGTGCAAATTACCCAGTTAAAGGGTGTAACTTACAAATTTCACAAGTTAAGATGTTCCTCTGGTGATGAGACATCATATGAGTAAGTATGATGAGGTAAGATGGATTTCCCAAGCTTGGGCATCAAGATACAGCTTGTGGAATGATCCTTGTGCTTAAAAACCCTAATTTGGATTAAAGTGCAATTTACCCAAATGTGGGGTGCAACTTATAAAATACACCATCTAGAACATCTTTTATGACTTTTGACATCATTTAGAGTAATAATGATGAAGGGGGCACTTGCTTTGAATAATCATATAATAAGGAACACCTTTGTAATTAAATCATCAAGACGTAAGTAAGGAGACCCTTATGTACATATGTACCTTAGTGATAAGTTGACCTTCCTTTCCTATAGTTCTTGGTTTGAAGGAGTTTTACCTTAGAAAAGAAGAGGAGGGACGTGCCTAAAAGAAAGGAAGGACCTAGTTGTGAAAAGGAGAAACTAGTTGTCCTTATGTTGGAAATGACCCCAAGATACATATACACCCTTCCTTTGTTTGTAAAGAAACATTTCCTTCACTTCCTTTCTTATTTCCTTGCTTAGACCGACTTAGGACAGAGCTCTGGAGAAGAGGAGAACGGCCAATCAGTTCTAGGTAATCTTTGATCATCATCTTGCTCAAATTCATGGAGGATATCATGTTACAAGGTTGGTTTGCTAGTTTTCTTACTTAGCTTTCTCATTCTAGCCATCTTTTCCCAACCTTTCCTTGGAGAAAAACCATTGTACGACCTGTGGAGCTCAAGACACCATTAAAGACTTGAATCTTGGAAGCTTGGAGCTCAAGGAATGACCTTAAGGCAGGTTTTATAACTCTAACCCTTAGCTTTGTTATGCATATCTTTGTTCTTGTTTTCTATGATTAGTTCTTCTTCTTCCCCATCCTTCTTTGCACCCTTGCAAGCTTTTTCATGAAGAACAGACCTTGGTTTCAAGGCTTAAGACAAGGGGCATTAATACCTATGTTGTTCCTTATCCAACTTTACTAAACGATCTTGGACCAATAGGTCAAACGATCTCACACTCGTTTCAATCCAAACGGGTTCAATAGGTCGGTTTGGCCAAACGGGTTCCAACCCATTTTAGGGTGTTGACCAAGCATTGACCGTTTGGGATTTCTATTCACAATTATGTAGGCTAATGACCCACCAAATTTGAGAGGTTAAATCCAAAGGAATCGTAGGTTGAAGGCCAATCAATTAGGCAATCGAATTGAATTAAGTGCTGTTTTTCTAAACTGATTAAACTTGAATCTTTGGGCAAACGGGTTCCAACCCGTTTGAAGGAGTTGACCAAGCATTGACCGTTTGGGATTCCTATTTATAATATATTCAATTTCATTTCTACCAAGAATCATGATCTAATTCCTAACCAATTAAGAGTTGAAGGTATTTCAACACCCTAACCCTAATCGGGTTAAATTTGCTGTTTTTCATGTCGATTTTGTTGAGTGTTGGGTTGAAGGACCCAAACGAGTTCAAACCCATTTGGGGGTTCATCCAAACGATCTCACACTCGTTTAGGGACACCCCAAGACCGTTTGAAGGTCTAGGGTTAAAGAAATGTGATGGTTTGAGGGTCCAATCACAAGATATTGATAGATTGATGAAAAGTGCTGATTTGTAATTTAATTATGACTCAACCCTTATCAAATCAACTTATTTTTTGGTCAAACTTTGGACAAATGGTCTCAAGACTGTTTGGAGATCATCCAAACGACCTCAAGACCGTTTTATCCAAGTTTGGGCCCAATTGGAGGTCAATTGATAGGTTCAACTCTGATTTGAATTATATTGTTGAACATTGATGATTAGCCGATTGCAAACCATAATTGAGTTAGACTAAACCCTAATTGGATTTCAGTTGAGGGTCACATTGGAGTCCAATTGATTGAGGCTCATACTAATTGACTCAAATTATAAGTGGTTAACATGGCCTTGATCAATTAAAGGCTTCAACATAAGAAACCCTATTCAAATATAACCTATGTGTCACCTTTATGATCATGCGGTTTGAACCCAAGTTGGTCCACACTCGTTTGAGTCCAAACGAGTCCACACTCGTTTGAGTCCAAATGAGTCCACACTCATTTAAGCCCAAATGAGTCCACACTTGTTTGACCTCAAACGGGTTCACACTCGTTTAAACTCAAACGGGTTCACACCCGTTTAGACTCAAATGGGTCCACACCCGTTTGGATTCAAATGGGTCCACAACCGTTTAAGGTCAAGAAGTTCCACACTCGTTTAAGGCTCAAATGCGTCCAAGGTCATTTGAGGTTAAACGAGTTCAAGGTCAGTTAAGAATCAAATGGGTTGAAGATTGAAGGTTAAACCCTAAACCAAGTGGAGACTTTCAAGGATGATTATACTTAACCACTTGAAGGTATAAATGGTTCTATAATGATCCAATCTAAATCATAATGGTAACTTAAGACATTAAGGAATTAAGTGACTAATGAAGTGACTCATGATGATGATCAAAAGGTAATTTACCAAAATGCCCTTAAAAGGTTCAATTGAGTGATACTTTGTCCTAACCAAACCCTAATCACTCAATAGTGGTGATTTGGTCTATGCTAATCAAAGAGGACTTAATCCAACCAAATCTAGAGTGGTGTAATCACCATCTACTAGTAAGAGGAGAGAGAAAGTACCAATTATGATGGAAACTCAAGTAAAATACCTTCAATATACATGAATGTGCATGATTAGGGTATGATCCACCAGATGAGATCATGGAAACCCTAAATATGTTAATTGATGAATCTTAATCTTATCTGAGGACTTTAATGACGATGTTTCTCATACATGGTGATGTTATGAGATCAATTCACCAATAGGTGAATAGTAAACCCTAATTCTAGGGTGATGACATGAATTATGAATAGTAAACCCTAATTCTAGGGCGATGACATGTATTATGAATAGTAAAACCTAATTGATGAAAATCAGGGAAACCTAGCTCTTGTATGAGCAGGGAGATACAACTTCTTTGAATGAGTTATTTATTGTTATCAGTTGATTTAATCATGCAGGTTCCTATATGAGGATAATCATATCCAGGTATGGATGATGATACTATATTCATTAAAAGCATGTTGTTAGCTTTATGAATAGTGACATATATCCTGATGCCTTGTTAATAGCATCTTATGAGATTGATAGGCTGTGAGAGCCATGAATACTATCAAGGTCATGCTTTAAGAGATGACTTGTGATGAGAGTATTGAGAAATGATAATTGACGAGAGTTAGGCTTGTTACATTTAGTATTCTTCCTTCATAGTTGCTATGTTAATGATTAATGTTTGAGAACTTGTATGATGATAAAAGAATACTAAATTGTACCTAACTAATCAAGTATAATCATACCATGTAAAGCCCTGATCATAGATCCATCATAGTCAGAAGTTATATGATGGTGAAACAGGTTTTCCTAAGGGAACTCCTGGAGCACATACTTTTGAGTATGTGGGGTATATGGATGTGTAAAAATTTACATCCTAGTGTAGGAATTGATGTAGATGTATCTTAATCTATCAATCCTTCACTATGTGTTTATGCCGGGATGATGTAACACTAATCTCCCGAGGAAATCTTTTATACCGCATCAATGAGAGATAAACAAGAAATCTTTCGATGGCGAAGAGAGTACAAAATGCCACTGTGACTCTAATAGCGAAGTACCAGAATACCCTGGTAAGCTATAGTAGTAGAGACACTAGATGTCCTGCATGTTTATCCTCATTCTGACTGAGGTAGTTGAAGGTCATGAGAATCCGGCTCTTTCGATGACCTAGTATGATACCGATGCGACTTACTAGTGATCGGTTGGAGCATGAGCGGTAAACCTCATCTCCGCAGGGCATAATGATGTTTGTAAAACATAATCAACCGCGTAGCATAACTGCTTAGGTTGAACTACGAAGAACATTGATTGATATTATATTGCTTATCCTGTTCAAGTATTAGTATACATGTTCTTCATATTCCTTAAATAAAGATGAGCATTTGTCAGTAAACCTGCTGTGAGTAACCTAAATTATCTGCTCATGATATTTCCTTTAATTGCTTTTAACAAAGTTTCTGGCGGAGAGTTATAACTCTCGCTGGGACAATTATTTAAAATTGTCTCACCCCGTAGATTTCTACCTTTAGGTGGACGTCGAGGTCGAAGGAACCAATCTACAGGTGGACAACAACAACAGTAGCAATTTTAGGAGCAGCCGTGACTCCTGGTGGAAACATTGTGCGGTCTAGTCTTGTAGTCAGAATAGTCTTATGTCGTCTCTGTACACTCAGGTCCTAGGAGTTTGTTGATCTGAGAATTTTGGAATCTTGAGATTTTGTATCATGACGTATATAATCACTCGAGAAGTGATTTATCATAGATGTAAACAGTTCATCTTACTTTTATAAAAGGAGTTTCAGGTTTTTAAGATATCGTTTTCGAAAAGTTTTAATTTCTCGTGATTTTCGTATTCCGCTGTTAATCGAATCGCTTCCGCTAAGTTTATATCGTGGTTTTGGAGATCAGAGCCCACACTCAAGTTTCCCCATATTATCTCAAAATTATGATGATATTATGGATTTGTAATTCACACAAAGTCCCTTTCATTAATTACTTCTTATCACTGTTTATGTTTGTGCAAAGCATAAACCCCTAACATAAGGTGTCCATACTTTTGAAAGGAAGAAGCATAAAAGAACATTCTTCTAGTATCACCCAAGAATGTTTACAAAAAGAGAAACATACATACCTTAACACAGATAATTCACTCAGCAATCCTTTATTTATTTGAAACAGTTCACTAAGAAAGTTTGCTAATCAATTAATTTGGAAATATTCACTGAGAAGATTCACTAAGCAATTTGTCTTGGAAGATTTCACTAAGTAAATTTACTAAGTATGGTGTCTCAAAATCTTTCACTGAAGGAGTTCATTGAGTATGCTTACTAAGTATTTACTGAGGAAATTCACTGAGTATGTTCACTAAGTATATTTACTAAGTATATTCACTAAGTATTCACTGAGGAAATTCACTGAGTATGTTCACTAAGTATGCTCACTAAGTATGTTCACTAAGTATTCACTGAGGAAAATCACTGAGTATGTTCACTAAGTATGTTTACTAAGTATATTCACTAAGTATTCACTAAGGAAATTCACTGAGTATATTCACTAAGTATGCTCACTAAGTATGTTCACTAAGTATTCACTGAGGAAATTCACTGAGTATGTTCAGTAAGTATGTTTACTAAGTATATTCACTAAGTATTCACTGAGGAAATTCACTGAGTATATTCACTAAGTATTCACTAAGGAAGTTCACTGAATATATTCACTAAGTATTCACTAAGGAAGTTCACTGAGTATATTCACTAAGTATTCACTGAGGAAGTTCACTGAGTATATTCACTAAGTATTCACTGAGGAAGTTCACTGAGTATATTCACTAAGTATTCACTAAGGAAGTTCACTGAGTATATTCACTAAGTATTCACTGAGGAAATTCACTGAGTATATTCACTAAGTATTCACTAAGGAAGTTCACTGAGTATATTCACTAAGTATTCACTAAGGAAGTTCACTGAGTATATTCACTAAGTATTCACTGAGGAAGTTCACTAAGTATATTCACTGAGTATTCACTGAGGAAATTCACTGAGTATATTCACGAAGTATATTCACTGCGGAAGTTCACTAAGTATTCACTAAGAAAGTTCACTAAGTATTCACTAAGGAAATTCACTGAGTGCGTTCACTAAGTATATTCACTAAGTATTCACTAAGTATTCACTAAGAAGATTCACTGAGTATGTTTATTTAGAAGTTTCACTTAGCTTTTCTCATTAATTTCCTTATACTCTCTAGATTATTTCAGAATAATTACCTGATCAGAGTAATAAAAAAGATAACAATCTAAGAGTTTCATACTTGCCTCATCTACAATATCCATATACCTGGCCAGGGTATATAAGTATTGAGATTAGGTAGTATGTATTTTACTTATCATCATATTCCTCACTTTTCATATCATTATACACACATGATTTACCATACTAGATTATTCTTCAGGTATCACATCTATATCTCATCTTTTAATACACAATTAAGGGAGATTATAAATTGTTTTAAAGAATACTAAGTAAAATATAAGTTCTTATCTCCCTTGTGTCCTTCTAGGACTTAGTCAAAGGAATTCAAAAACAGCTAATTTTCATATCTTTAACACATAGAATCCTGATATGAAATATCAAAACAAAACTTATTTCATCTGACCTATCTGGGACGTCTGTCCACGTCCTCTATTATTATATTGCCTCCCTTGTGAGCCTTGCAGACTCTGTCCTTGAGGTTGAGTCATTATTGTATTCCTGTCTGGACAATCCTTTGCTAGATGTCCCAGTTGTCTACATTGGTAACAGATCCTGGGTGCAAAGTATCTATACGATCCAGTTATCGATGTTGATGCTATGTCGGAGGGTTTTCTTGGTGTACTACTATGATCCCTACTTCCACTTGACATCCATTGTGTCTGGGTAGGAAATCCTGATATTGCTGTCGGTATAGAAAATCTTGGCTTCTTAAAACTTTCAGGCCTTTGATCTTGAGGCTAGGTGTACATCTTCTTACTACTTATCTGATGTTTCTCGATTTCCGACCTCTCTATCCTTCTTACTGACTCCACAAAGGTGGAAAACCTTTCTCTTTTCTCTAAGGCAGACACAGGAGTGGCTAGTTCAGCGTTCAATTCCTTTTTAAAACACCGAATTCTTTCTTCATCACTAACTGCCATCTGCGGACAAAACCGCAACAACTCCATGAACTTAGCTTCATATTCGCTAACGTTCATCTGTCCTTGTGTGATCTTCTCAAATTGAGAGATCTTCTCATCTAGATACGTCTTAGGGAAGTATCTATTGACGAATTCTCGTCGGAATACCTCCCATCCTATTTCTTCGTCTGGTCTCTTATCTTCCTCTATCATCCACCAATTACCAGCACTCCCTTTTAGGAGGTATACCGCATGTTTTACCTTTTCAGCTTTAGGAATATCAAGGATCCTGAAAGCCTTTTCCAGCTCTATCAACAATAGATCAGCATCTGCTGGGGTAGATGTACCAGTATAGTCTATGGCTCCCACCCGACGAAGTCTCTCAAAAGTGTTGCCGACTCCATAACCTTTCTGATGGGCTGTTGCCCTAGGTGCAGATGGTGGCACCCTATCTGCTATGTGTGTTATGGCTGTCAGAAATTTATCAAATAAAGCATGGAGAGCTGGGTTTTCTATCTCAGCTGGGTCAATCTGGGGCTGTTTAGGTACATGCCCCTCCCTAGTTTGGTTTCCTGCACCTCCTCCTGGTGCAGCAGTACTGCCCTCAACAGCATGCTCTTCATGTGATCCAGACATCTTCAAGTTCTTCTTCTCCTATGAGAGCAGAAGATACTATCAGATAATCTGGAAAACACTTAGAACATACTCAACAACGTTAGTCCTATGTCTCTGTAGACTCAGCGAACCTAGAGCTCTGATACCACTAAATGTAACGTCTATCTCGAGAAAACAAGATTAACTAATGCGGAAGCGTTCACTAAGCAGCGGATTACCAAAATCACTAAAAATTAAAACTTTTTGTGAAGAGATCTTTAAATGGTAAAGCTTTTTCATAAAGAAACATGATAAGTTATTTACAAACTGATCCATCAGTACATCTCTGTAAGGTCGTATCTCGAGATTACAATCATCAACTACCATGTTAACTATATAAGGCAAGATACAGAAATCTCGAGGTACTGGACCAAAAACTCGAAAGCACTAACTATTACTCTGAGGACCTGAGAGTATAGAGACGACACATAGGACTCTAACTACATCTATACGTGCCATAACAGCCAGTGTCTCTACCTGAAACTTCACTGCTGTCCCTGGTACTGTTGATGCTGCCCTTCAACTATTGAAGGATTTCTGCCTCCTCGCCCACGTCCACCTAAAAAAATATGTTTCCCACGGGATGAGACAATTATAAAATTGTCCCAGCGAGAGTTATAACTCTTCTCCAGAAACATAATTATTGTAGCTTAAGAGAATAAATGGACACAAAGAAGTTATATTTGTCTAGGAGTAGTTAAAACAATGTTTAACAGATTAAACCATTCTTCCTATTAAAGCAGTATAGCTATAATTTCATCAACCCATATGTCATTTATCTTTTAAGAAATAGAAGAACATGTATGGCATTTATTTACTTATAAAATCATCATTACAACACTAACTCTCTTCATACTTAGATCATATATCTAATGTCTGACATTATTATTGGGGAGTCATGGCCTGTAGCCATACTTTTTCTCACAAAGTGTTAGGATCTCAATTCCTCAATTTATCGAATACCTTTCTAAATTTATCATCATGATTATAGAATCTAGGTACTTGAACTCATAATTTACCATTCACTAGGTATCATAGCATATCATTATACTTGAAGCATGTAAAGTAATTTCAATACATAAGATATCATAATCCTTACCTGGATATGATCACCTCTTTATGAAAACCTGCATGATTAGTATTTACTAATAACATGCATATTGTATTATAACAACACCATATAGGTTCTTCTCAAATTATATATGTGATACCACGACCGTGCTACCTTGCACGGTCGTGCAACAAAGGACTCACCACGACCGTGTCATAATACCACGACTGGTTTCTAGGGTTAGGATTCTCATTTAATCCAAATAGAGTTATTCAACCTCTTAACTAGATTAGGAATAGTGATTCCTATCTCATTTCTCAATCATGGAGTTTCATGCTTAAAAGCATAACTCAGAATTAGGGTTACTTGTTCATATTATCACATCTCCCTAGATTAGGGTTTACTATTCACATAGCATCACATTACCCTAGATTAGGGTTTACTATTCACATAGCATCACATTACCCTAGATTAGGTTTTACTATTCACATAGCATCACATTACCCTAGATTAGGGTTTACTATTCACATAACATCATTATGTATGAAGATTACTTCCATTCATGTCTTCACTTAGGTTAAGATTCATTGATCATCATAATTAGGGTTTCCATGATCCCATTGTAAAGGATCATACCCTAATTATGTGTATTCATGCATGTTGGAAGTATATTACTTGATTCTCATTCATATTAGGAGTCTTCTCTCCCCTCTAAATTATTAGATGATGTTTACATCTCTTATGATTAGGTTAGGTCAATTCAACCTTGATAACATAAGTCACATTATTACTACAATGTTCATTAGGGTTTGCTTGATCAAGAGGTGTTGACTACTTAAACCCATCAAGGGTACTTTAGTAATGTTCACCATTGATCATAACATGCCGTAATCAACTAATTACTTGTTCCCTTAATGTCTTTAGATATCATTAGGATTTAGTTTAATCAACCATTAAAGCATCTAAGCCTTTAAAGCATTAAGCATTCTTGACCTTAAAAGACCCCAAACTGTTTGAAACCGCATGACCACCAAACGGTCTTGAGACCGTTTGATCGAAATACCCTCAAAACCGCATGGACCAAAAAGTGTATTAACACTTCCAATTGAGTTAGGGTTTTCAATGTTGAACACCTCAATCGTTCATGCCATGGTTAACCATTTATCAATTGAGCCAATTAAGTTAATACTCAACTGATGTGACCCTCAATTGATCCTCAATTGATCACCAATTAGGGTTTGGATGGATCAGATTAGGGTTGGAATCGATCATCCTTCAACATGCATCAATATGAGCTTAATTAATGTTGAACCCATTGAACCATCACTCGATTGGGTCCTGACCTGACCCCAAACGGTCTTGAGGTCGTTTGGATAACCTCCAAACGGTCTTAAGACCGTTTGCCCATCATATCATCAACATCCAAGTCAACCAATTAAGGTTTGGATCATTGGATTGATCATCAAATCAACAATTGATTACACTTTAACTTAGTAACATTGGATCATCAATTGCTTAACCATACTCACCCCTAGACCTCCAAACGGTCTTGGGTGACCTCCAAACGGTCTTGAGACCGTTTGGCTCATCCAACCCTTGGATTCTAGTGAAAATCTATCAAGGATTGGTCTATCGAGTTGATCAACAAATCAGCACTTAATTGTAATATGATTTGGTACCTTTGGACCTTCAATTGGTCAACTATACTTAACCCCAGACCTCCAAACGGTCTTGGGTGATCCCCAAATGGTTTTGAAACCGTTTGGGCCAATCAACCCAAAACATCATCTCATTCACTTGCAAAATCAGCATTTAGCTGATTAGGGTTCATACCACATCTTTGGATCTTCAAACACATATCCATACTTCACCCTAGACCTCCAAACGGTCTTGGGTGACCCCCAAACGGTCTTGAGACCGTTTGGGTGATCCCCAAACGGTTTTGAAACCGTTTGGGCTAATCAACCCAAAATCTCAAATTAACTCATTGGAATTTCAACACTAATTTCGATTAGGGTTTGCCCAATTGATTAGCCTTCAACTGATGATTCCTTGATAATTAACCCCTCAAATTTGGTGAGTTATTAACCAACATAATTAGGAACAGTAATATCAAACGGTCAACACTTGGTCAACGCACTCAAATGGTTTTGAAACCGTTTTCCCAAAAAGGTCAAGTTAATCAGTTTGAAAATCAGCACTTAATCCAATTATATTTATCTAATTGATTAGCCTTCAACTCTCGATTCCTTGGGAGTTAACCCATAAAATTTGGTGAGTCATTAAAAAACATCATTAGGAACAATAATCCCAAACGGTCAACCCTTGGTCAACGCATTCAAACAGTTTTGAAACCGTTTTCCCAAAAAGGTCAAGTTAATCAGGTTGAAAATCAGCACTTAAACCAATTAGATTTACCTAATTGATTTGCCTTCAACTCACGATTTCTTTGGAGTTAATCCCTAAAATGTGGAGGGTTATCAACCAACATAATTGTGAACAGGAATCCCAAACGGTTAACCCTTGGTCAACTCAACCAAACGGTCTTGGAGACCGTTTTCTCCAACTGACCTTGTGAAACCGTTTTCCCCTCAAACGGTTTTGAAACCCCCAAACGGTTTTGCAAAACTGTTTGGCCAAGGGTGCAAGACCGTTTGATAAAGTAACATTGGTATTCACGCCCCCTTCTTATACCTCCAGATCCAGGTCTGTTCTTCATGGTTTTAGTTGCAAGAAAGCAAGGAAGGATGGGGGAAAGAAGAACAAACTACTTTTGCAAGAAAGAAAGATGCATAACAAAGTATAAGGGTTTAGAGTTATAAAACCCGCCTTAGAACCAGCTCTAGAGCTCCACGATTCGAAGATTTAATGGTGTCTTGAGCTCCACAGGTCTTCCAAGGTTTCTTCTTCAAGAATTGGTTGGAAAGGATGGCTAGAAAGAAGAACTTAGTAAGAAAAACTAGCAAACCAACCTTGTATCATGATTTCCTCCATGAATTCAAGCTAGAAGATAACCAAAGCTTACCCAAACCTGCTTGGCCATTCTCCCCTGCTCCTGAGATCCTTCCATAGTTGGCCACAGCAAGATATAAGTGAAGAGAGAAAGGGAAACGATCCCTTGATTGTGGAAAGAGCTTGCTTATATATTTTTGGGCATATTTCCAAAGCAATGATAAATACTTCTTCTCTTTTACATCTATATCCTCCACGCCCCTCTCCTACTTCTTTTACACGTTCCTCCCTTCTCATAACATGCAAACTTATCTCTCAACCTTGGTTTAGAGGAAAAGAAGCCAAACACTTTATTAAGTTATACATATATAAGGGTCATTTTGCATACATCTTGATTATTCAATTACAATGATTATCCTTTTTATATGGTTACTCAAATGAGGTTCCCCCCTCATTTTATTTACTACACTTAATGCTATAATTCATGATAGGTACTCTAGAGGGTATATTTTACATGTTTCACCCTATGTTTTGGGTAAATTGCACTTTACACCAAAGCTAGGTTTTAAAGTACAAGGATTGCTCTACAAGCTATATTTTGGTGCCCAAGCTTGGGGAATCCATAACACCACATCATATTCATTCTTATGATGTCTCATCATCATAGGAACATCTTAACATGTGCAATTTGCAAGTTAACCCCTCAAATGGGGTAATTTGCACATAGGTCCCTATTAAACAAAACAATCTTACAACATTGTTCAAAAAGGGCAGAAATGAAAATATAGATTGTTCTAAAGCTTTAATGACAGATCAAGGGTTAACCACAAGCCTCTAATCATAATTTTAAGCAAAACACCTAGGGTTAGTTCATAACCCAGGTCAGGGGTGTTACAAACTTGGTCTCCCACTTGTATGTCCTTTCTTTTTATATGGTCGTCATGCCAAAGTTTAGTACGTTCTTTATAGATTCGTGCATTCTCGTAAGCTGTCATCTGGAGTTCTTCCAGCTCTTGGAGTTGCAGAATCCTGGCTTGGCCTGCTTCTTTCATATCAAAATTTAGTTGTTTTATTGCCCACCATGCCTTGTGTTCCAATTCTACCGGAAGGTGGCATGCCTTTCCATAGATTAGTCGAAAAGGTGTAGTCCCAAGGGGAGTTTTATAAGCAGTTCGGTAGGCCCATAATGCATCATTGATTTTTATTTCCCAATCTTTCTGGTTGCGGCCTACATTCTTTTCCAGAATAGCTTTCAATTGACGGTTAGAAACCTCTACCTATCCACTTGTTTGTAGATGGTAAGGTGAGGCTACCTTGTGAGTTACACCATACTTTCTCAATAAAGCGTCAAAGATTCTTTCTAGGAAATGAGACCCTCCATCAGATATAACAGTTTGCGGTACTCCAAAATGGGGGGAAATAATATCTTTGAACAACTTGATGACGGGTTTGGATCACTAGTGATAGTTGGTATGGCTTCGACCCATTTTGAGACGTATTCCACCTCCACTAGGATGTATGAAAATCCATGATAAGATGTGAATGGACTCATGTAGTCCACCCCCCCCAAACATCAAATATCTCCACTTCTTGCCACAAGTTCAGCTGCATCTCATCTCTTTTTGTTATGTTGCCTAATCTTTGACATTTGTCACATGATAAGACAAAGTCATGGGAATCTTTAGATATGGTTGGCCAAAAGAAACCACATTGCAAAAGCTTCAAGGCAGTCTTTTTAGAGATCATATGTCCTCCAACTGGCCCTGAGTGACATTGCTCCCAGATAAGTTGAGCTTCTTCCTCAGCAATACACCGTCTGTATAGACCATAAGCACATAATTTGAAAAGGTATAGTTCATCCCAGTAGTACTGTTTCACATCATGCATAAATTTCTTTAATGCATTTCTGGTGCATTGAGGATGGATAACCTCAACAACAAGGTAGTTCACATAATCAGAATACCACGGTGTAATTCTGAGACCTTCATTAGTTGATCATCTGGAAGGGAATCATTAATCAAAATCTTCTCGGTATCCAGATTGTGGATGCGACTGAGGTGGTCTGCTACAAAATTTTTTGTACCATTTCTATCTCTTATCTCCAAATCAAATTCTTGCAATAGGAGAATCCATCTAATTAGCCTGGGTTTTGCATCTTTCTTTGCCAGAAGGTAATGGATAGCAGCGTGATCCATGTAAACAATGACCTTTGAATCAATTAGGTAGGATCTGAACTTGTCAAAGGCATACACGACTTCCAGAAGTTCTTTCTCAGTAGTAGCATAATTCCTATAAGCTTCATCGAGGGTCTTCGATGCATAATAGATTACATAGTGCTTCTTTTCTATGCATTGGCCCAAGACAGCACCCACCGCATAATCGCTCGCATCACACATAATTTCAAAAGGATGGTCCCAATCGGGAGCTCTGATGATAGGAGTGGTTGTAAGGGCATGCTTTAGTTTGTTGAAGCTTTTAACACATTCATCGTCAAAATTGAATTCAACATCCTTTAGTAACAAATTTGTCATCGGCTTGGTTATCTTTGAGAAGTCCTTTATAAACTGTCTGTAGAAGCCTGCATGACCTAGGAATGCCCGAACTTCCTTTACATTGATAGGGATAGAGAGCTTGGAAATCACTTCAATCTTGGCCTTATCTACTTCTATTCCTCGATTACTGATCCTATAGCCGAGGACAATGCATTCCCTTACCATAAAGTGACACTTCTCCCAGATAAGCATAAGATGTGCTTCTTCACATCATTTGAGAACAAGGGAGAGGTGTTTTAGGCATGAATCGAATGAGTCTCCGTACACAGAGAAGTCATCCATAAAAACTTCCATAATTCTTTCAGTGAGACTGGAGAATATGGCAGCCATGCAACGTTGAAAAGTTGTTGGTGCATTACAGAGGCCAAACGGCATTCTTCTAAATGTGTATGTTCTGAATGGGCAGGTGAAAGTAGTTTTCTCCTGGTCATCTGGATGTATAGGTATTTGATAGAATCTAGGGTAACCATTGAGGTAACAGAAGTATTCTTGATGAGCCAACCATTCTAATACTTGATCAAGAAAAGGCATTGGAAAATGATCCTTTCGAGTTGCCTTGTTTAACTTTCTATAATCAATGCACATCCTCCACCCTATGACTATTCGGGTGGGGATGAGTTCATCGTTTTCATTTTGTATCACAATTGTTCCACCTTTCTTTGGGACTACATGCACTGGGCTCACCCATGGTGAGTCGATATCGGATAGATTATTCCAGCGGTTAGTAGTTTAATGACTTCGTGATGGACTACTTCCTTCATATTTGGATTCAATTTCCATTGATGCTCAATCATTGTCTTGTGATCTTCCATCATAGGGATCTTGTGCATACACAATGCTTGACTAACCCCAGTGAGATCACTCATTTTGTAACTGATGGCTTTCTTTCTTTCCTTTAGTTCTTTTAGGAGTTTATCTTCTTGTTCAGTTGTTAGATCAGAATTTATAATCACTTGACAAACCTTGAGATCATCCGGGAACACGTACTTCAGTCCCTCAGGCAGGGGCTTCATTTCAGGGGCTTCTGGTTTTTCGCATGTTTCTTTAGTTGCTTCCTCAACCTTGAGTTCTTCAATCTTAGCTTCAGGATCTTCTTCTATAGAATTGAGGTGAAGAACACAATCTTTAACTTATTCATTGGTAGAATTATCAGCAGATGGGTTTTTCAGAGTCACTTCTACAAGGTCGTCTTGTTCATATTCCTCTTATGTGAGGAGTGACATTTGTTTAATGCAGTCAATCAGATAGACTTTCTCTTGCATACTAGGTCTTCTCATTCTTTCAAAAACTTTAAATTCAAGAGTTTCCTTGCCTAATCTGAGCAGTAAGGTTCCTGCTTCAACATCAATTAGGGCTCTTGCAGTGGCGAGGAACATACGACCAAAGATAAGAGGGTATCTCGCGTCTTCCTTTATGTCCATGATGACAAAATCACACGGGACATAGGAATCCTTGCCCACATTGACTAGGACATCTTCGATGATTCCCATGGGAAGAGTTACATAATTGTCCATGAGTTGTATGGTCATGTTGGTTGGAAGCAATTCTGCAAACCCTAGCCTCTTGCATAGGCTAAGTGGCATGATATAGATGCTCACACTGAGATCTGCCAATCCTTTCTTGCATGAAGAGTCGCCTATGTGACATGAAATCCCAAAGGATTCTGGGTCTTTCTATTTCTTGGGCATCTTGCTCAGAATGATATCGGACGTGGTTGTTGCCAACTTTACTATCTCATATTCTTCAGTTATGTACTTCCTTGTGAGAAGTGGCTTTAGGTACTTAGTCCATGCTGGTATCTCATCCAGAGCATCAAGAAAGGGTATGTCAACATGAAGATTCTTCATGTCTTCTTTGAACTTGTTGAAACAGGTATCAAGCTTTGTTTGCCTTAGATGAGCTGGAAAAGGTATACGAGGTTTTTAATAGGGATATCAGGTTCCAGTGTTGCTTCTTCCTCTTCTTGAGTAGGTTTCTCAGAAATTTCTCTATCTGACTTAGCATTAGTCACTGGTTCATTAGGTTGAGAGTCAGCACTTGTGGAGTCTTGGACGATCATAGGTTCATCTTCGTCTATAACAATCACAGGTGGCTTGACAGGAGGATTAGAATACTCTTTTCCCGACCTAGTGGTAATCACCTTTAGTTGTTCTGGGTGCTTTGGATTGTTTTCTGGTTGACCAGCAAACACTCCAACAGGTGGCTTAATGCTAGCTGCGAGTTGATCTAGTTGAGATTCAATAGCCTTCTACTGGGCTTGCTGGTTAGCTATCATAGTTTGCTGAGTTTGCAACATCTTTTCTATTGTTGTTAACTTGTCATCAGGAGGGACGGGACCTACTTGTTGTCCTTGTTGCTGATAAGGAACTTGGTTAAGACTCTTGTAGTGCCCCTCCAAGCACATACATGACAGCGGAAGGAGACCTCATGTTGTCCATAACATGGGTAGCTCATCTTGGAGGAACGTCACAAAACATGATACTCAAAAGCAATAACATAAATGGAACACCATGCATTCAACTCAAAATATAAATTCATACATTGTTCAAGGAAGGGAAAAACATAACTATATCATCTGGTATCAAAACCTTTTACATGTAGGCTAAGCAATACTAAAGCATAAATTGTCTCATCTTGAACTCAAGTCTAAAACGTATAAACTAAGAAAATCTAAAACATGGGAAGATAAACTAGACTAGAGGATCTACTAAGTGGTAGATGGCACCCCACCAAGCTAAAGCCTTTCTTGAGTCAGCTACCCTTGAAGGCTCACATCAATTCCCTCTTGCTCCTTGATCTAGGGACATCTCGTCCCACGACCATGCAGAAGAAAGCATCAACATTAGTAAGCAACATTATGCATGTTATAAGAACTAAAAATAAACATATACTTGAACTAAAATAAACTTGAAATAACTTGACATTACAAATTCTCATTACACATTAACCTTCATTATATCAATGAATTAAGAACATTATTATATGCATTCTCTCCTGACTGCCCACATGGGGCACATCATGCTCGAAAAGCCCATCATTGCTAGAAATCCCATAACGACCATAAAGGTCCATCATTTTGAGAAACATATAATAAGTTACTTAATTCTATTAAATTAACATTAACATCATTGTTCTTATCTTGCCATCAATGTAAATTGTCCTCATCCAATAATTGCACCAAAGTGCTCATCAGTTCGGTTAGGACTCACCTTAGTTGCACCAAAGCGCTAATCAATGTCATAAAGACAAAATAACATAAAGAGGAACAATTTATAACTTAAGTGCATTATCTTAATCATCATGGGATTTATCCCTCTTAATCTTGACATTAACATGACATGATTTCCAGGATTCTTTATTCAATTTCTTAATCATTGCATAAGCATAGCATTAAACTAATTAACATCAGTGATAAGCATATGACTTTATGGACATAACAACAAGCATATAATCAAAGCCATAATCATTATCTTGATTTCATTCATTAACATGAAATTCTAAAGCATAATCCTAAATCATATAGTAAGTAATTCATCCAAAGTATATATGCATAATGACATGGCCCGCTTACCATATTGGAGCAAACCCTAACTTTAGTCTCCCTGATCCTGGGTCAAGTCCTAGGTTCCTGAAATTAGCATGATTTAGATTATTTATCACTTTAATTACATCTTAACCCTAATTAACCTTAAACCTGATACTTCATGAAAACCAAACCAAAACATATCTCAAAACCCTGACCATTGGATAGATCTCGAAAAACTGAGAAAAATTCATATATAACTTGTCCCCACATGATCTATCAATTAAAAGTTATGATTTTTCATAGATCGCCCAAACAGAATTCAAAGGAAATCCAAAAATATCCCTAAGGTTGAAAGGAGAGAACAAACCCGGAGAGGGTAAAATAGGAATATCACACCTGGGCTTCATCGTTCGACTGAAATGAAGGAAGAAACCAAGATAGAGAAATCAGGCAGATGATCAGTGATACCCCATATTTCTGAGATCAAAAGCAAGTGAGAAACCAAGGTCAGTAACAAATTACCCACATTCTTGTGAAGGCAACGAGCCCAAGCTTGGACGGTCTTCACTTCTGGAGAACCAATAACCCCTCCCTCCATGGACGGAACAGAGTATAAGGGATCGAAGCGATGATACCACCGATTCAAGGCAAGATAACGTGAACCAAAACTCGCAAAGCAAAAGTCAGAGGAAGGAGAAGGAGGAGGGCCCATTTTCGTGACTGGAGAACACAAAAAGTTGGGATGGCAACCTGGCGGCATGTACATCCAGGTCTTCTACAGGGTACGAGGATTGGAGAGGATCTAGGGAAAACCAACACTACAGAATCGAAGAGCAGGAGTCCAAGATGCTCACCTGTGAGCCAATTTGTCGAGGACGACTGGAGGAGGCCGGGGTAAGGTGTAGGTCGCCGAAGGTGTAAACTGAGTAGGCGGCAGTGGCAACGGGCGTGAGCGGTGAAATTGGGCAAAGAGGATGGGTGTTCTAGGGCTAGCGATCATTTTTGGTCCCTTTTTATAGGTTTGGGTATTGAGACGACCTCTAGTAAAACTGGGGCGGCGAGGAGAGTTCAAGCCTGATTGGGCATTTCTCAATAGGGCACCAAAACCCATCGAACTAGGGATCAATGAATCTGTGGCTTGCTCCCAGTTTCACTGGTGAAGAAATCATATAAAACCATGGTCTGTGAAGGGAGAACCGAGCCAGAGAAGATTGCGCTAGAGACTTCTTTGTGCCTGGTCTCCTACCCGAGGTAGGAGACGGGTCCAGCGACATCCGATGGGCATCCAACGGCCCAGATCAAGACCGAAAACAAGAGAGAGCGCATGACACTTAAGCATAGGTGAAAATTGCAAAATGTTCTCGTGACATTTAAATGAAAGCAAAACCATATAAAATCGACGAGATTAAATCAAAATCATTAGATTTTTAGGGTTTAAATTATAGTGAAACTTCCCAAAAATGATTGATGGGTCAAACGAAGCCCAAATGACTTCAAATTTGGACCACAAGCTAATTAGAGGGTCTAGAATCTCTCAATTCAATTGGATTTCCATTTTGTTTCTCTTTTGTTCATTAATTTCATGTAGGTTGGTAATTTAATACATGCATTAAAAAATGTGACATTGATAAAATTATCGTTTACTAAATGAGCTATTTAAGCCAAAGATAGGTTTATGAGATTATTTCATCATATATTGGACTAAGAGGTCCCATTGAATTCTAGCTTGTTTGATAAAAGCTTAAACTCAAAAACTAGGGTTTCACATTAAGGTACATTAATAGATCTGGGATTTTGAGGATGTTACAATTCTACCCACCTTAAATAAATGTTGTCCTTGAAATTTCTTATACTACTACCCACCTTAGGGTTTTCCATATTCTCATAACATCATAACTTATCATTCAAAGCTCAAGACAAACCACATATATGGTCCAAGGATAAAGTCAAAATCTAAATGTGACAATCTAAACCATACCTTGATCACTTTCCTCCTCCATGTCCATAGCAAACACTCTGGCCTGTCTCTTAGGGATTGGGTTCTGGTTTCTTGCTTCCTTCCTCTGTATCTTAGGGTAGTCATGCTTTATGTGTCAAGGTTCTCCACATTAGTAGCATAAACCAGTACCGAACCTACAAGGCCCTCCATGGACCCTCTTGCATGTCGGGCAATGTGCTTTCTCTGGGGCAGCAGGGGCTTCAACCTCAGGAGTCTTCCTCTTGTTGTTGGGAGGTTGATTTTGATGTTGGTTGTTCTTCTGAGTATCCTCCTTCTTGTAGGATCTTCCGGGGTGGTCTTCTAGCTCTAGGGCAGCATCTAATGCAGCTTGAAGGGTCATGTGGCCTCTTCCTGATAGGGCAAAGCTTAAGTCTGGCTTCTTTCCTCGGATGAACTTCTTTGTCATGTGTCGCTCGTCGTAATCATATTTGTACTTCTGTAGAACCCTAAACTTCATGGCGTACTGGGTCACCATCATAACGCCAACCTGAGCTAGATTGGCAAACTCCATTTCCTTCTTCTCTATCATGGCTTCAGACACGTAGTGCTCCTGAAAGGCTTCCAAAAAACTTCCCATGTGAGTGCAGGTGCATCAGCACCTCTGGAGTTGTGGAAGTTCTCCCACCATGTACAAGATGCTCCCTTCATCATGTGTGTGACAAAGTGAACCCTAGATTGCTGAGGGCAGTCCAGGTCATGAAAACAATGCTCCGTGCTCATAATCCATTCTTCTCCCTTGGTGACGACATCATCCTCTCCTTCTCCAGCAAAGGAGTCGGGCCTGAAAATTAAGAAATCCACCAAGGTCATCTCGTGGTGTCTGGGTTGACGTTGTCCTTGTCCTAGGGAATGAGTGAGTAGTTGGACTAATTCCTCTAGGGTTGCCTTAGGGTTCCTTCTCGATCCACTTCCCTCACTTGAAGAGCTAGCACCATCTTCCCTATCCTTTCCCTTGTCAGACTTGTTAGGAGCCATCTAGAAAAGAAGGTATACTTAGGGTTAGAACATGTGAATCTTTAGCTTAGTGGCCATCTACTTATTGCTCCGATACCATATTGTAATGCCCCTCCAAGCACATACATGATAGCGGAAGGAGACCTCATGTTGTCCATAACATGGGTATCTCAGCTTGTAGGAACGTCACAAAACATGATACTCAAAAGCAATAACATAAATGGAACACCATGCATTCAAATCAAAATATAAATTCATACATTGTTCAAAGGAAGGGAAAAACATAACTATATCATCTAATATCAAAACCTATTACATGTAGGCTAAGCAATACTAAAGCATAAACTGTCTCATCTTTAACTCAAGACTAAAATGTATAAACTAAGAAAATCTAAAACATGGGAAGATAAACTAGACTAGAGGATCTATTGAGTGGTAGATTGCACCCCACCAAGCTAAAGCCTTTCTTGAGTCAGCTACCCTTGAAGGCTCACGTCAATTCCCTCTTACTCCTTGATCTAGGGACATCTCGTCCCACGGCCATGCGAAAGAAAGCATCAATATCAGTAAGAGGCACTATGCATGTTATAAGAACTGAAAATAAACATATACTTGAAATGTAATAAACTTGAAATAACTTGACATTACAAATTCTCATCACACATTAACCTTCATTATATCAATGAATTAAGAACATTATTATATGCATTCTCTCCTCACTACCCACATGGGGCACATCATGCTCGGAAAGCCCATCATTGCTAGGAAGCCCATAACGACCATAAAGGTCCATCATTTTGAGAAACATATAATAAGTTACTTAATACTCTTAACTTAACATTAACATCATTGTTCTTATCTTGCCATCAATGTAAATTGTCCTCATCCAATAATTGCACCAAAGTGCTCATCAGGCCGGTTAGGGCTCACCTTAGTTGCACCAAATTGCTCATCAATGTCATTAAGACAAAATAACATAAAGAGGAACAATTTACAACTTAAGTGCATTATCTTAATCATCATGGGATTTCTCCCTCTTAATCTTGACATTAAAATTACATGATTTCCATGATTCTTTATTCAATTTCTTAATCATTGCATAATCATAAGATTAAATTAATTAACATCAGTGATAAGCATATGACTTTACGGACATAACAAAAAGCATATAATCAAAGGCATAGTCATTATCTTGATTTCATTCATTAACATGAAATTCTAAAGCATAATCTTAAATCATACATATCAAGAAATTCATCCAAAGTACATATGCATAATGACATGGCCCACTTACCTTATTGGAGCAAACCCTAACTTTAGCCTCCCTGATCCTAGGTCAAGTCCTAGGTTCCTGAAGTTAGCATGATTTAGATTATTTATCACTTTAATTACATCTTAACCCAAATTAACCTTAAACCTGATACTTAGTGAAAACCAAACCAAAACATATCTCAAAACCCTGACCATTGGATAGATCTTGAAAAACTGAGCAAAATTCATATATAACTTGTCCCCACATGATCTATAAATTAAAAGTTATGATTTTTCATAGATCGCCCAAATAGAATTCAAAGGAAATACAAAAATATCCCTAAGGTTGAAAAGCGAGCACAAACCCGGAGAGGGTAAAATAGGAATACCGCAGCTGGGCTTCTTTGTTCGACTAAAATGAAGAAAGAAACCGAGATAGAGAAATCAGACAGATGATTAGTGATACCCAAGATTTCTGAGATCAAAAGCAAGTGAGAAACCAAGGTCAGTAACGAATTACCCGCATTCTTGCGAAGGAAACATGCCCAAGCCTGGATGTTCTTGACTTCTGGAGAACCAGTAACCCCTCCCTCCATGGACGGAATAGAGTATAAGGGATCGAAGCGCTGATACCACCGATTCAAGGCAAGATAACGTGAACCAAAACTCGCAAAGCAAAAGTCAGAGGAAGGAGAAGGACAAGGGCCCGTTTCCGTGACTAGAGAAACACAAAAATTTGGGATGATAACCTGGAGGCATGTACATCAAGGTCTTCTACATGGTATGAGGATTGGAGAGGATCTAGGGAAAACCAACACTACGGAAGCGAAGAGCAGGAGTCCAAGATGCTCACATCTGAGCCAATTTGTCGAGGACGACCGGAGGAGGCCGGGGCGAGGTGCTGGTCGCTAGAGGTGTAAACTGAGTAGGTGGCAGCAGAAAGGGGTGTGAGTGATGAAATTCGGTGAAGAGGATGGGTGTTCTATGGCTAGCGATCATTTTAGGCCCCTTTTTCATAGGTTTGGGCATTGAGAAAACCTCCAGTAAAATTGGGGCGGCGAGGAGAGTTTGAGCCGGATTGGGCATTTCTCAATAGGGCACCAAAACCCATCAAACTAGGGATCACTGAATCTGTGGCTTGCTCCCGGTTCCACTGGCAAAGAAATCATCGGAAACCATGGTCTGTGGAGGGAGAACTGAGCCGGAGAAGATTGTGCCAGATACCTGCCTGTGCTTGGTCTCCTACCCGAGGTAGGAGATGGGTCCAATGACATTTGATGGGCATCCAACGGCCCAGATCAAGACCGAAAACAAGAGGGAGTGTGTGACACTTAAACATAGATGAAAATTGAGAAATGTCCTCGTGACATTTAAATGAAAGCAAAACCATATGAAATCGACGAGATTAAATCAAAATCATTGGATTTTTAGGGTTTAAATTATAGTGAAACTTCCCAAAAATGATTGAGGGGTCAAACGAAGCCCAAATGACTTAAAATTTGGAACACAAGCTAATTAGAAGGTCTAGAATATCTCAATCCAATTGGATTTGCATTTTGTTGCTCTTTTGTTCATCAATTTCATGTAGGTTGCTAATTTAATACATGCATTAAAAAATGTGACATTGATAAAATTATCATTTACTAAATGAGCTATTTAAGCCAAAGCTAGGCTTATGAGATTATTTTGTCATATATTGGACTAAGAGAGGTCCCATTGAATTCTAGCTTGTTTGATAAAAGCTTAAACTCAAAAACTTGGGTTTCACATTAAGGTACATTAATAGATCTAGGATTTTGAGGATGTTACAACTCTGGTACTGGGAGTTGTTTTGATAATTATTGAAGTTCCTATTCTGAAAGTTTCCCTTGAAATTTCCTTGATTCCCAAAGTTTTGTTGTTGATTATATTGGAATCCTGGTGGGCCTCATGGTTGATTGTTCAAACCAAATTGATGTGAGTTTACCGCTCCCGAGGGGTTTCCATATTGAAACCTAGATGGCTCCTATTCTGATTCAGATTGTAATACCCTTAGCCAAGAATGGTGTTAACAACATTAAGATTCTCCATTTGGTCATTATCTCCTTGCCCTCATGCGTTGCTCAGAACCACATCATAGAGAAGATTGCAGGTTAGAGTGGAATGATCAGTACTCTTACATGCTTCACAGAATAGTGAAGTGGACTTGACCTGTTCTGGTTGATGAAGGGGTGGAAGTCCCCTTCGAATCGCAACAAGGGATGTTTCGATATGATCTTGCTTGGCCACTAAAAGCTTAAGTGTTTCAGTGATGGACTTGTATTCTGGGATAGCTTCAGACATAGCTACCTTTAACACACCTTTACCTACAGATCTACCCCAATTGTCTTGATTTTATACTCCGAGGGTCACCAACTTCCATGCGTTGTCGTAACTTTGACACATGAAGTTTCCTCAAGAAGAGGAGTCTAAGAATCTCTTGATATCGTCTTCCACACCCCTATAGAAAATCTCGATGAGTTGATTCTTGGGGATGCCATGGTGTGGACACTTGCGTAGAAGCTCCTTATATCTTTCCCAAGCTTCGACAAGGGTTTCTCTAGGGGCTTGAGTGAACATTGTTATACAGCCCCTAATTTCATAAGTGAGAGAAGGAGGATAGAACTTTTCTAGAAAAACATTTTGAAGTTGTTCCCAAGTAGTTATCGGTTCACATTGAAGAGAGTTGTACCAAATTATCGCTCTATCAGCAAGCGAATACTTGAAGAGTCAGAGTGGAATAGCATCATCGGACACTCCATTTTTCTTTTTCATAGCTCATAGATCGATAAACTTTAGAAGATGTTCTTGACTATCTTCACCTTGTTTTCCCTAGAATGGGTTGTTTTGGAGCAAGGTGATCTAGTGTGCTCATATCTCGAAATTCAGAGCATGGATTGGAGGAGGTTGGACTGGGTGATGTACATCAATAGGTTTAGGGATTGAGAACTCCCTAAGATCCTTTTGTAGTTCTTCTACTTGTGCTGCTAAGATTTCTTGTCATACCGCAAATCTGGCATCTTGCATGAGTCTCTCTCTTTGTACATTGATGGCTTGAGACACCCTTTGGGATACTTCTTCTTCTTGAGCCATTCTAGCTTGGTTTTCTCTATTTTGACAATGAAAGGTTATATCAATCTTCGGATCAAAGCTGGCAGTGAGTCTGAGACTGTTCAGGCGGTGCATGCACTAATCCTTCTGAAGTACCTGAAATAGAAAGATTTCAAAAGTGAGGTCCATAGAGTAGAGTCAAATTCAAGTGGATGATCAATTAGTTTCAAAAGAAAAAGAAAAATCCTAAATTATCCTTAAAAGAACTATATTTGACTAACTGATTCCGTTGTCCCCAGAAACGGTGCCAGAATTCAACGTGGCAAATTTATCGCACTAACAAACTCACTCGGGGTTGATATCCCCAAGCTTTTACCAAAACAACATGCAATAATACCACCCGCAAGCGAACGAGTCTTATCGTAGTATAGTTAAGGATCAAATCCCAAGAGACAACGTTTTTAAGAATCTTTGTTAGTCAAATCTAGCACAAGTAAGACTAATATTTAGAATGATTGATTTGGTTGAGGTTAATTAAACTAATTGCATGAAAGTAAATGAGCAGAATTAAAGTTGGTTCTAGATTAAATGATATGGAATCTATGGGATGGTATTGAATTTCACCACCACTGCACATGCAAACACATCCAAACACATAACATCTAGGAAAGCATCTAACTATCCAAATGGAACTGCTGCGAACCCTCCTGGAGGGATGTTTAGACCCACGCAAGCATCCCCTTAGGCGTCATATTTCTCGTCGCCATCCGAATCATGCACTTACGATTATGAAGATACATAAATCCAACTAAGGTTGTGGTCCTCCCTGAGGGATGTTTAGACCACATTAGCATCACCGTGGGCTAGATGGCTCGTCCCCTCATGGATCATGCACTTACGACCTCAAGGAACCCCTTTCTATTTCTAGTCTGGGAGTCAATTGTGCTAATCGACATGCATGTAGGCAATTAGTGTGCATGCAAACATCGACGATTAATAATAAGATACAACATCCAACTAAGGCTATGGTCCTCCCTGAGGGATGTTTAGACCATAGAAGTGTCACCGTAGGCTACATGGCTCGTCCCCTCACAGATCACACACTTATGACCTCAAGGAACCCTATCAGATTTCTCATCAAGGAGTCTACCTCATTAATCGACTTTAAACACTACGAAGATAAGAACAAGATGAAAGAAGTAAGTAATCAACTACAAGCATATCAATTAGCAATGAAATGAAAAGTTATATACATTGCATTGGAATGTTAAATGTAAAGACATGAATTGCATGGGCAACGGGGCTAGTCCTTGCACCCCAGCAAAAAGGAACTACTCGCTCATGATGTGAAAAACAAGAAGAATAAGAAAGAGAGATGATTACGCCATGAGCATGATGCAGAAGGTAGTCGTATCTCGGTGAAGATGATGCAGTCTTCTACGTCATGTCGGAGCAGATTTGGAAGAATAAGGGATGCCAAGACAGATCGGGTAGTCTTTCTCACTCCTCCTTCCTTCTGTTCTCAGTCTCCTTGAGTTGCAGCAGGAACGACAAGTGAAGTGGCAGTGCAAGATCGGACCAGCGTTTTAGGCAGCCTGGTGGCGTCCCAGATCTGATCCCTAAATGAGGACCCTGTTGGTCCTATTTATAGGCACAAGCCTGGCCCTCATGCTTTTGGTGTGAGTCCAAATGGTTTGATAGTTTTCTTATCTCCAAACGGTCTTGAGGGGTTAAATCCAAACGGTTTTGCTTTTATTAGCTCCGAACAATTTACTTTATAAGTGATCATACGGTCTTCAGTATCCTTTATCAAATGGTTTGGGAAAACGATTGCCTTCATTCGGTCTACTCCACTTTGCTTTTCCAAACGGTTTTTAGTATGGGCCTCCATATGGTATCAATTCTATCGGTTTGGGGAAACGATACTAATCCAAACGGTCTTTAGTGTATATGCTATCAAATGGTCTTGATGACCAAAACTCCAAACGGTTTGCTCAAGATTTCCTGATCCTATCTGTCTCAAAGACCGATCATAGCCAAACGGTTTGGCATCCGATCGATTTGACTGATTCTCTCAGTCTTGGAGTTCTCAACGATCAAACGATCTTGGGCATTACCTTTCTTACACGGTATGGCCTCACAGTTTGGAAACCGCGAGGCACTTCACAGTTTCTACGTTCAGTCTCACGATCTCGGCGCTGCTCGATCCCTCGCAGCCAAACGGTCTTTATGACCTCCAGTGAACAAACGGTCCTCGACTCCTGTCTTACATGCGACTGGTCATTGATGGAACGGTCTTGAGACCGGTAGCGAGCATCCTGAGCGGACACTGTGGCTGGTGCTAGGGGCTGCACCGTCGGGTGCAGGGCTGAGGTGGAGGGTGTGGTCGTCGTTGGTTGCATGTTGAACGGTGAAGGTGACAGTGGCAGCTGTAGGTGCTAGGGTTTGCAGGTAGGAACCGAAAGGAAGAAGATGATGGCGTTGGTGAGCAGGATGCAGTGGTCGGAGGTGGCACGATGGTTTCCAGTGCGATGGAGATAGGGTTCCGATGGGAGGAAGAAGAAGCAAGAGGAAGGGAAGCATGCCCAATGCTGCTGAGTTGCCCAAACGGTTTTGATCAGGTCGCTCAACCAATCTTGAAGATCGTATGGAGTTAGAAACTGATTGGATGAAATCATTTGGGCAAATTGATGGGGACCATTGATCAGCGATCTGAAGGTGAGGAAAAGCTCGCGTTCTAAGACCGAATGGATGAATGGTTAAGACCGAAAGGTCAAAACTGAATGGACGAAACCGCTAGGTCAAGACTGTTTGGCGAGACCAAATGGATCAGACCGAATGGATGAAACTGTTTGGTCAGACTGAATGGATGAAACCATTTGGTCAGACCGAATGGATGAAACCATTTGGTCAGACCGAATGGAGGAAACTGTTTGGTCAGACTGATTGGTCAGAACCAAGGGTGAGTGAACATGGATCTAGGTTTGAGAAAGGTGGGTCCCAGCTGATTGTTCAACCTCATCCAGACATGCATCAAATAAACATAAATTCAGTTAAAATCATGATAATTGGACCAATTAAGTAATTTTGCACATTTTGATATTTAGTAAATGAAATTGAATGCATTGAGTTGACTTTGACCCAATAAGATAATTGAATTCCATAATGAATATACATTCATCATAATTTAGTTGAATCTGTCTACAGATCTTCCGAATTCCCTTTCTCTGTGAAGGAGTTCTACTTGACTGAAACTCAGTGAAAGATGACTCTCTATACTCATGGGCTCAGGTATGGACCATGTACTAGTACCTTAAAAAAGAAAAAATAATTGTCAGCACACAGTAATGGAGTTGGAAACAATAATGATATTATAATTCAGCTTTTAGTGAAGTAAAACTAAAAATTTAAAAAGGGTTGGCCTAGAGTGGCTGACCACAGCACTCATAGTGTTGGATGTTGTTGTTTCCCCAACAACGGTGCCAAAAACTTGACACGTATTTACTGTGTGTTATAAGCAAGTAAACATACCAAAGTAATACAGGAATTTTGAGGTCCAAGTCGAACAAAGGGAAACGTACTCCAGAATAATATTATTAACTATGATCTGATCAGCTAGGCTGGTAAAATAGTTGAATTGGTTTGATTGAATAGAGATGAATGTAGAAACAAAGTAAGCTTATAGATTGTGTTACTCAAACTAAAGGGAATTCCTTAGGACAATGGTTTCACTACGGATAACACTACAGTTAACTCCACACGCTAGTATCGATTACCTATATCCCTGGATAAAGAGCCTGTAGCATGAACTACCCACTCTCATAGTGTAGTTCACTACCTATTCTAATGCCAATCCCATTTCCATAGTAATTGGTTTATTAGTTAGGTGCTTTACAATTAATATCTAGGTTTCTCCTCCCACTTATTCTCCACCTTTCCCAAGGGGTGCAATAAAAGGATAAATCTATGCTTTTCCAACCCTTAACCTTTCTCCCAAAATGATTGAGGGTATGATAATCTATATATGGTGATCAAGCATAAATAGAACAAAATAGTTTCATAGATTTATATCTCTAAAATAGGGATAAAAATGATATTAATGCATGAAAATCAATTACAATGTATATTTGGGCTACTCGTGGATCCTAAGGAATCAAGGGGTTTAGCCCTGCATGGTTTTCATTAACGAATACATGGCAGAGAAAGAAAAAAACATGGGAAACATTAGAAAAACTAAAGTAACCCCTAGAGAATGGCCAGTTTGGATGATGCCCTATGTTGTATGTGTGATCTTCTATCTTTTGGCTACATATTCACCCTTCAGAGGTGCTTAGATTGTCCCAGATTAAGCCTTCGGTGCTATGCTCTTCTCGCCTCTCTCTCTCCGGTGCTATCCAATAGAAAATAGCTGCCTCCTTAGGTCTGGTCAAACTCCCCTCAAGTCATAGGATTCACTTAAGGTATAAAATAATGCCATCTGTTGGATTAGAGTGCTATCTTTAGATTGCCTGATCGGGCATACTTGATACTATCAACTTTACAGTTGGTACTATTGAGTCTCTGGGGTAGCCGTGATTTCTTAAAATGTTGGTACTATTAACTTGTATCGATAGCACCGAGTCTTTAGGTCACCCAAACTCTGCCTCCCTGTTGTCATCACGGTAGTATCGAGTTGGTGTACTCGGTAGTACTGAGTTTCCATGATTCATTTCTTGTATCTTACAGATGTGGTTTTGGTACTACCGACTTTGGGTGTTAGTAGTATCGAGTCTAGGCAAGTTTCTGGTCTAGTGCTGACGTGAAGTCAGTCCACCGACTTTTGATATCGGTAGTATTGAGTTTGTGAAGCTCAGTTGTACCTGAAATTGAATAAGAACATGGATAAGAACTCAGGATGAATATTTAACCATTTCAAACAGTAAAAATCGCATAATTTGATGCATTTAGATAGAACAGGCCATCGATAGCATTTCAAGGAAAATAAATCAAATAAATGACAGATCAACACATAAAATCAAGGAAAATATGCTTGTGAAAATAACTAAAAACCCATGCATCATGCATCCTATTAATCAATCTTACAGTACCCAAGAATTGCTACCTATCCCCCCTTAACTTCTCAAAACTCTCCTAAAACACCCAACCTTGTGTGTAACCCCATGTGTGACACGTTCCCCACATCGCAAAATATTTTCCATTATCAAGATATTACATCTCTTTGGAGTTCTCATCATCACCTTCTATAATAAGAAGGCAAATCATTGGATATCTATAGTATATAAGAAAGTGCATAGAGGGCACTATGTAGTTTTATCTTGTTTTTAATAATTATAAGTCAATCCTTATTTTCAAAGAAAGAATTTTGTTTCATGCATGAGTTTATGCAATATTTTTATATTATTTAAAAATTATACATTTTATGTTTTATACAATATATGAATAATGTATATGTAATACTATTGGGAGAGGCTTGTTACACTATTTACATTCAATTTTTGAAAGTTCAAATTGGTCATTGTGTATTCGAATAAATCCGCTATCGATTCCCACTAGTCTCCACACCACATAATTTATAGTATCTATTAGGATTAGGAGTGTAGGGGAAACCAAGAGAAGGAGGTGAAGTACATGGTTTCATTGATTGACCATTGTCCATGCTTTATGCAATGACGTTACTGATGTTAGTATGTCAAGGCCGACTCCCTGTTAATTCTTGTATTTTGTTTCTATTGATCTTCTTAGTTTTGCCTAACACTATGCTTGTTAAAATATTAATCAACATTTTTAGCACTCCTGGAAGTACTGATGAACCTTCCTTTTAGCAAAATAGGGCCATCCTATTTATCTAGATGAGGATCCTTAAGGAATTAAGGAATTGGTGAAACATCATGTTTCCATAAATTAAAGTTATCTAATGCCCTCAAACCAATGTAATATCCAATGTTCTGATATTGGTACATCAAACATATTTATGTCTAGAAATTTTAAAATTATAAATGTCACATTTAGAGAAAGCTAACTGTGTATAAATCTACTAAATTTAAGTTTTAAGAAATGATTTAAAATTGTCAATTTAGGGGAAGGAGTTTTGCATTAGTGTAGTTACAAAACCGTCCATTACCTATCTGCATATGAAATTGTTATCAATATTTCTTACAATGAGATAATGTTAATTTACATGAAATAGACATACATTTCAAAATAGAGAAATCATGGATAATGAAATTGGAGATTTAAAAAATATTTTATTGGTTTAGTACATGATGTGTTGGCTAATGAATATGTATTGTATTTATCAATACAAACTACATGTATAGTATGTCAAAACAAATCTACATGCAGTCACTAAAATGTTATAATCTTCTCAATATGTTTGTAAATTGATCCAATTTGATTTAGATATTGAAATATATGAATCCAAATAAAAATATATGATTCAATATCCAACCAAAGATCTAACCAAAAATGTATGTAACACCTGAATCAGTCCCAATTGGATATTTTATAAATCCATATAAATATTTATTTTGGGTGGAAAATAAAAGATTTAATATATATATATATATATATATATATATATATATATATATATATATATATATATATATATATATAATACCATATAATGGGGAAAGGTATGATAGATAGGCATGGGTATAATAGGGGTGATTGAAGATTTACTCTGAATCAAGAGAAACTGCATAATGGTTGGCCAAACAAAAAGAAGAGTTTGCACATGAGAATGAGATCGGGCCAGGATAATGGCTTCCAAAGAGGGGCACAATGAGAGAAAGTATTGGTTCTTAAAGTCAGGGTTTCTCTTCAATCCCTAGAACATTGAGTCAAACATGGATAGAAGAGAACCCATATGGTTCTATACAAATAGACAACGATCTACTAAATCTTTAACGGAATCTACTAGTGGATCATCAAGCCCTCAAGGAAGTAGATTCCTTATTAAAATGAAATTCTCTAACTAGTGAAACATGACAATGTGTTTTGTCATGGTGCATCATCAGGGATTCCGAGATCTTTTGATTGATGATATAGAAGACATGGTTCTTCACAATCCATGGGTTCTAATATGATAGTAAAACTCAATGGAAGAAACATAGGTTATTTGGCTATCTATGATTGCCTATAGCTGATGTGGACACCTATTTATATGTGGAGCCTTTTTAGAACTCAATGTGAACAACTGTTTATTCAATTATCACATGTGAATGATTTCAAGAATGATATGGGACATGCAACATGTTTTATTTATAGAAGTTGTCTAATGATGTGGAACTGACATAATGCCATACAAACATCAAATGTCATTCTACTATGCAATGATACTTGGTCTACAATCATGGATCTCCCCCATACTCACAAAAGCATGTTATCTTTCAAAAAATCAGTTTGACACGGTGGGTTCACCAGGGTTGACGAGTGTCTGACCAATTTCATGAGGAGAGGCTTTGTAATATTGTCCATTGAAATTGCTATCACTATACTTGATCATCTAGAATTGAGTATAAATGGCTATGAATAACATTGAAGTACATTTGATTGCCATAGATATGCCTAGTACGTGGCAAGATGAGCCATGAAAAAGGGTCACACAATATGGGTCACACCTATAGACATAGAAACTCCTACACAAAATAACAAGGAGGTTGGAGTCAATTGGGCATATGAGGAGTGGTGGAAAACATTCTATGGGTGTAATAATCACACATGACATCCCTATTGCAACAACACAAACAATACAAACAAGAAGGATAAGCCAAAAGGAAGGAACAACATGTTCACTATCCCAAGAAGGATGAAGAAATGGGAATCAAAGATGTTGGCCCTACAATGAAAATGATGGTTCCCTTGTAAATTCAACAAAAAGAAATAATATTTGGAAGTGGAAGCATAAACAAGATACATACAAAATAATCCCAGATCTTCTCCTTGATTACAAAGAGGACAATGAGAAAAGTAATAGGTTGCCAGAGGAGTATGAATAAGATAAATCTCAAATGAAAACAAATGGATATTGTATAACAATAAAACCCTAGGAGTGATACGTTCATCAAGGAAAACCCCAAAGAAAGATAAATAGGAATTAATAGAAATTATAAATGTTGATTGTACACTAGACATACATTTGGAAGAATTGTGACCCAATAGACAAATCTCAAACTTAAGAAAAATATTAGACATGAAACAAGGAGAAACAATTGCATGATGAAGGGCACACCTTATCATACTAGTAACCAGGCGAGGTAGTAGGGGCGTAGGTAGGTTCAAAAATTAGAGGGTTTTGATGTATGATATTCGTTACCCATATTCCTTCCAATTTATTTTGTTATGTTAGATACACTATACTAGAATGTGAGAGGTATTGGGAAAAATTAGATTTGTAACAAACCCCAAACCACCAAGTTGAATGGGCAAGGAAGCAACCTGCCATTAAAGGTCCCCAACGAAAGTACCTCCACACATGAGACTGTCCTCAATACATCCTCATAACCTCTGTCAGACCCCAGTACTGCCTCCTCCATGTGTACATATTGATATGTTCTTAGTCCAAACAAAATCTTAGTGATAATCATGCAAGATCAGAGAAAAAGTTGCCTAGTTTGTGGATCACACATCTATATATAGAAGAAGATGTATTAATTCAACAACCTTATAGCCCTTTTAAAGGTCAAACCCTCAATAAAACGTTTGTCCCCACTCACAAATCCTCCAAGAAATTTCACTCCCAACAAAGGTCTTTCAATGTCCACAAGTAACAATCCCCTTTAAAGATTCATACCCTCACATCTGGGCAAGCAGAGCTCAATTTTACAAATATCCAATAAGTGATCTAGATTTATGGAACTTAGAAACTCAGAAACGATTGTATGTATATATGCATTAATAATCAAGTTATCAACATAAAAACATGATCTATAGGTAATTGCAATTACTCCCTCCTCTTGATATCACATAAATGAGGAGCGGGGAAGCAAGAAAGTTAACTGACACTTCCAAGACCATATTTACAAAAAACAATTTAATAATCTCATTCAATAGACAATCATGGTTTTCAACAAAATTATGCTCTAATTTGAGGTACATAATGGTGAAACGAAAAATCTAGTATTAGAAACATAAATCTTTTAGGCAAATGAAAAGAGGGAGCTATTATATAATCTTCCATGGTTTCGTTAATGCTTCAATATTTTCTTTAGTTGATTCAACTTCATCTTTGCATCTGAATCCTAATCTTATCCTAAAATGCCAACAAAATGTAGGTTCACATATAACTATGTTGTGCACACGTGTGCAACCAAAATATCACTTGTAGTAGTAACAAAGTATACAATAAATGATGAAATAATTTCTTTCATGTAACGAACTTTCTATTTTTCATTAATAATTATAATCTATAACCCTGATATCTCATATGGTGAACCAATGCTTAATATATAATCAAACTCAATCTCATATTCTAGCAATGGACCTTTCATTATGTTCCAACAGTTGACTTTAAAATTTAATTCAAACAATGGAATCTTATTCTTAGTACCTTCTTAGCTGAATAATAGTTATTATTCACCTTCTTTTGAGATTATAGTGTATGATTCAATCAATATCATACACATATGTTTTTATCTTGTGTAAGAAAATAAAGGAGACAACACAATTTACTATATGATCAACCATAAAGAAATAGATCACAAAACATGATTAAGTTAGTCAGAAACAACCGACATACCTGATGTAGTTAGAGGATTATCCAATCATCGAGTTAAACAACTAATTTAATCTACACAATAAGTCATCACTAAAGGTTACTACCAAAACCATAAAAAACCTAAGCTAAGATTTGGCATATCTTAGGGTTTTACATTCCTAGTGTGTCCATAGTTTCAATCCCATATCCTAGGAAAAAGGCTTGAACATTTAGTTATCAAATCCCGAATCTCTTCATAATATAGAGTCATTAGTTTTGTCTTAAATAATAAATAGGGATTATTAGTAGAACTAAAACTATTCTTTTTAGAAACATGTCAGACTTTATCATCCTATTTGATCATCATCACCAAGAATGATATTTGATTTTTAGTAATGTCTATATCAAATTTTATATCATGAAAAAATTTTTATATCACATATGTACTATAAAAATGCAATATGATATAGATTTTCAAATAATAGTCTATGTATTATTCACAATTTGATCTATGGTTGTGTGAAGCCAACAAAATTGATGATATGATCTGATTTAAGGTTTAGGAGTCATTAAACAAGATTAGGTTAGTGATCAAATTCAAGTCATTAAAAATATGATTTATAGGATGATAATGGAAACAAAATCTAACCTAGGTTCTAAAAATATTTTTAGTCGACTCCTCTCATTTTTATGATAAAAAAAGAAATACTTGCATGTAATATTTGGGCTACAAAATAATTAATTACGAGTTTTGAAGGTTGAGCATTTAATTAATTATTGATTAGAGAGATGTAGAAACACCCTCAGTCACAATAATGTTCAACTATTAATCTCAATATTGTGTGTCTCTTGGAAACTTGCTCTACTAAAAGCTAATTGCCACATAGGGGGGCTTTAGGATGGTTCCTAGGAATTTGACTAAGGTTTCATATTATCATGACATGATCATACAACTTGGAGGTTGTCTCCAACACTAGCCCCTTATGTGAAGGATGCAAGAATATGCAACACATGTACTTGCTGAAACTAAATGGGAAAGGGAGAAGATGGCTACACTACCACTTGGATTGGGCTAGTCTGCCTTGGCTTTGTTTGGTGATTGTGGAGGAAGGATTATCTAAGGTTGGGAGGTCATGAGGCAAGGGTACCCTAGTAGAATTCCATGGATATGCGGGAAGGAAGCATAAGAAACAAAATAAGTAAGGAGGGGTGTTCAAGAGTCTTTGGGGGTTAAGAAGGATGGAAATGAAAGGGTAGAGAAAGATTGAGTAGAGTATAAATATTGGTGATGGGGCTTAGATCTATTATTTCTCATTTATCCTCCTAATTAGAGTGAGAGAGGAGAAGGGAAGGTTTTAAAACTCCCTTCAAAACATGTCAAACTTATACAAATTTGTGATGGAAGGGATCGGAATGATGGAAGGGGAAGACTTGCAGGGTTTCTACAAGGTGGGAAGGTGATTGAAGAAAGAATACTAGAGAATGGGTGAATGATGAGTTACAATACCGACTTTATGAATAGCTCAAGGAAGAAGATGATCATGGAGTCATTGGATTGATATCCAACAACAGCCAACTAGGGTCTCATTTGTGTCACGCATCAAGGTTGGGCATATCTTTGTCTGCTAAAGTTACACAACATTGAATTTGATCAAGGCATTAAATGCTTAATTACTCAATGATTTAAAAAAAATGTTAAACAACTTCTAAAATTTCTCTAGGCCACCAGGAAGTTCCATTTTCTTTGAATTTTTGTAATATCTTTCCTCATAACCTCCTCTTTATATAATATAAATATGGATACAAAATAATTAAGTTTACTTCCCTTTTCTTGGGATATAAGTTAATCCTTTCTTAATTTGAAGCAATGGTCTAAAATCCATATATTAGATCATATTGTTTTCAATTTTTTTTTATCTTTATAAGGAAATATTATTCAAAATAAGAATAACAAATAGTTACTTTTCAATTACAAAACTATAAGTCCTTTCAATCATGTGACAAGGGACTTAATAGAAAAAACACAACGAACATGATTTAATTAAAAGATTTTTCATTACAACTTCTAAAAAAAGAGGGAAATTCCATGTCCTCACATCCTTTTCCCCTTATACGAGTTTTCCCTCAAAATTCAACTAAAGGTATTTTAAAGATGGATACAATATTTTATTATCATCAATGATTCTACGTTCTACATGATTCCAATCATATAATGGTTTTAGGGATAGATTTATCTAATACTCTTGAATGACTTCTTATTCATTAAAAGGCTAGAATCAAGTGTATTCTTCAATATAATTCTTCCTTTTTCTGTAAGAGAGTGCATCTCTTAAGGAACATGAATGTCCCATGATTCATAATCCTTTCAAAGAAAAGTCACCTCATGAGTTATTGAAGATGAGTCCTTTAGGATCCAAAATCTTACGGTGAAGTCGATCTTAGTCAGTTACTTGGCTTCCTTTCTCCAGGTAAAGTATTGTTCACAATCAACTTCTTTATACATGATGCAGGACAAGACATTACTTAAGAGGTTATGCCAATGACCAGGTTTTACTCACCCTTTCTAGGGTCTTGACCGTATCCTATGCCCATAAACAACGATCATGCTAACTTGTATTCATACATCCAATGTTTTTTTGAAATACAAGGTTCTTCTCATCACAATACCTTACTTAATTAAAAGGGATCATCTCTTCTAAATAGTAATCAAGATGAGGACCGTATATATTGAAGGAACAATTTCATCTGACCAAAGTCTCTGCTTCACTCAAGCTCGAGACATAAGTTTTGGATCTCCTCTATTAGGATTAAACTAGAGAAACATATATTTATTTTGAAGCTAGTTGATGTAGGACACATGCATTATTATTCTAATTATATTGCTTTATTTTTTTTATTAGGGGCTTAATTGCAATCATATAGTTTTACACACTTAGTTGCAAATTGATTTGTTTTTATTTTCATTCGATATTTTTAGGTAATATATGGAATCACCTTTGGTCTAGGGTTTCAAGTCTTTTAATTATAAATAGAAGCCATTGGGGCTTGTCCAAGAAGTTGAATATGATTGGAAAATTGAAGTTATTAGTTTTCTTCTTAATCTCCTCTTTTCCCGATGCATTTGGCATTACTAGTTCCCCTACTTCCGAGGGAGCATGATATTTTAAGATGGTCCTTGAATCACATCACATATTTTTTATAGATCCTATGCATCAATATATGTCCATGTACTCATGTTGTAGGGAAATACAACATCAGATAGGCAGCAAAAACAAAAATTTTACCAAAAAATTTCCCATTAACCAGCAGATCACATCAATAACTATGGCATGGGAAGGATGGTTTCACGAAGATATACCTAGTCCTGGAGAAAGTCCAATGACAATCCTTGTCGATGTAGATGCACACTCTGTCTTGGACGATGTTTGTGCTCTAGTCACACTCAGACTCATCTGACTTCTCCTCTATGGACATCAGACTCAAACAACTACTGCAGCGGCTCGTTAGATCTCCCCATAGACTGTGAGTTCACGATTCCCACCTAGCAGCAGCCAACAAACTCTTGCCTCTAGATTTGTCCACACAGACCAACTAGAATTCCTCTCTTCCTATAGGAATGAACAGGAAGGAATTGTACCTCCCATTGGTGTACTAGTCACCAACATGCTATCCCACAATAGTGATCCTTAGTTGTTGCTCTCCCATGGCTATCCCTCCCTAGTCGGGTACGACTTGCCTGGGCTCTCGTGGTTACCACAACCAGAGAGGACAATACTTATTAAAGCAACTGATTCTCAATTTTTTGTGTAGTAGTTATAATCTGGGAAGTGCCCAGTACCCCTCTATAAATAGGATAGGTTAGGGTCAGGGTTCCCAATCCCCAACCAATGCAGGACTAAAGAGGGAGTGGAAAGGACAAATAGATCTTGAATTTTCACAACTTTTATGGAAGTTTCACAACCTACGTATGAAAAAACAGTCATCTTGCAAAGTGAGATGGTCGTCTCACATGCGAGACGGTCATTTTGCTAAGTGAAACGGTCATCTGGGACACGATACAGTTGTTTCACGCTTTCCCAATCAGATATGAATTGGAAAATCATTTTCTAATTAATGGCATACATTAATTTACTTGCACCCCAAGTTTGTGCAATTGAAATGAGTTTGGGAATACTCCAAAACTTTCATTCATCCCAACCGAGCTGCCTCATACAAGCGAGATGCCCGTCTCATTCACCCAGATGGCCGTCTGGTGAGTTCGAGTCGAGCCAATTAGTTTAACAACTTGAATCGGTCAGTCCATAGGGCACAACTAAGCCAATTCAATGTCAAATCTGCCTGACAACCCAAATGGTCGTCTCAACACTTGAGACACTTGTCTAGCTACCCAAATGGCTATCTCACCCAGTGAGATAGTCGTTTGGAAGTTCAGTCAGCCGATCTGTTGAATTGTTGTGTAAACTGAGTACCTGAACACTTTAGTACTTAATTCAATTATCATTCAAGATCAAACTCGTCTTCTAGAAGAGTTCCTATGTGTGTGACCCTATAGGTCTCAAATCATGTTGGCAGTGAATGTCCAAAACTAGCTTATGACATCACAAGAAAATAGTGGTGCCTAGTCACACATCACTGCTGCCCATGTGAATGGAAATTTGGGGAGCAACTTCAACCTACAATTTTTGTATGGTGTTATAGTATTTTTATAGTACCTTTGTCACTAATATCCATATTGAACTAGAGGCATGTAGAAGTCATCCTCATTGTTATTCAATCTTGTTCCTTGAACTAGAGTAGATTGCATGAGATATATGTAAGCTCAATATCGCATATTGACTCACGTGCGTGTGGACATACTTTTCTCAATCTCGCTAATCAAGAGGCCTTGGATATCATACTACTGTCGGAGGGACAAATTCCATATCTATCACTCAGTCAATCCCCATGTGTCAAAGTCACCCAATCATCACTGTTATAACAACCCATGTTTCAGGATTGCATTTGATGATGTCAAAGTGTACCCAACGACATGTGGTGAGTGTAGTGATTTCAGGTCTAAGAACCATAATAACCACCATCACTGTGAGAGATGACTATGACTTTCATGATGATGGCTTCCATGTGTCATTCTCACGGTGGGTCTGTCTGATACCCTTTTCCCTAACATGTATCTATGTGCTTGGTTTGATATTGCCATATCATGACCAATGAGATTCAGCCATCTACCAACTCACACTCCAATCTTATGTTTTATTATTGTCTATCTACCTTCCACAATAACAACCGATCAGGGACATAATGAGAATGTATATACTCTTAACATTTGTATGATCTCATTCTTCCAATTCATGTACTTGAAGACATACATCATTGGGTAATATCATTCTCTAGACATTTATTATGTAATTCATTATCTCATAACTGAATATACAAAATAAATCAGAAGTTTGCCTTTATTATTGTCAAATTAGGTATTTAATTCCATATCTCAATCATCATATGATTGTCTCTTTGGGCATATGTACGAATAGACTCCCACTAGAACTTATATCCAATCACCCACGGATCTCATCTCGAGTGACCTAACATGACCTTCATGCTTCTTCTGCGCAAGTGCTTTTATAGTTGGTTTAGCAACATTTGCCTTAAGTCAGTATTTTGCAATTTTCACATCTCTTCATTGTATGACTACTCATATGAGATTGAAGTGATGTAGTATGCTATCTGAGATTCCCATCCTAACTAGTAGCTCCATTTTTGTCATTAGTATTTCTAATATGTCATCAATGGTTTGGAATCTCACATAAGTTCACCCGTATGAACTTCTTGATCCATACGATATCCTCTTCTGTTCTTATAACATAGAGATACTCAACTTCTTTTATAGAACAACTATCATTAGCTCAGAACCCTTTCTATCTAACAATTCTCGTCAAACACTAATTTATATTGCAATCCATTATTTGTTAGTTTGGAAGCTTGCATCAGTGTAACTCTTTACTCCAAACTCTCCCTTACCACCATACTCAAGGAACAAATCCTTTTCGTTCTTCACAAGCACTTAAGGAGGTTATGTAGGGTAGTCCGGTGATTTTCACTGGCATATGACATATACCCTCTCGTCATGTCCAATGCATACAAGATTTCTAGGTAGGTATATATGTGTCTTCTCATCATGTCAAATACATGTGAGATGATTGGATATCCTCTCTTCATATCCAATACATATGAGATAACTAGATATCTTCTCATCATGTCCAATACTTTCGAAATAATGGGATAAGTACTTAGCATTGCATTCAAGATAGATCCAATGGCATCTATCCATGTGTCTATGTTCTTCATAAGAACTAGGATACTAGGCTCTTGAAAGACTAACTCCATGGAACATGGACAAGTTTTCTCTCACTGAGTCTTGCATGTCAAACCCTTCAACATCTTATCGATGTCTGTGCTTTTACTTAGGTCAAGAATCTTTCCAGATCTATCTTTATAGACCTCGATCCCTATCACATAGGATGCTTTGCCTAAACCCTTAATATTGAAGGTAATTCCCTTGCCATGTTTTAACATTTATAGGATAAGGACGTTATTCCACATCATTCTGTGGAATATCAATATGCTCCCACTAAATATTTTGTAATCATAGATTCCATCTTCATTCTGACTCAAGTCAAACCCTTTGAACCCTTTGATTGTCTTGTCAAATCAAAGAGTCCAACTCTGAGATGCTTGCTTAAATCCTCATATTGACCTTTGTAGCTTATAAACTTTATTTGCATTAATGGATATATAAAACCATTAGGTTGTGTCACATACACATCCTCTTAATTATTCCAATTAAGGAATGTGGTTTTAACATCCATATGCCAAATCTCACAGGTCTAATAAGTTGCAACAACAAGCATGATCCAGATGGATTTAACCATGGTAACTGGTGAAAGGCTTCATCACGTTCAACAATTTGAACTAGTTTGAAACTCTTTACAACCAATACAACCTTCCATGTTGGCCTTATTACAAAGCCCCAAATTCACCCTATGGGTTTTACCCCTTTAGGTGGATCCAACAAGGTCATACCTTATTGGTTTACATGGAGTCCATCATAGATCTCATTCCCTCAAGCCATTTTTCAAAATCTAGTTCCTCAATAGTTTCTAGATAGGTAGTTGACTCATCGCTATGATCAACTTACCGACTTCTTGAGTTATAAGATATCATAATATTTCAAACTAAAGGCATTCTACTAAAACTATGAGTTCTGTGTTTACATAAGGAACTCGAGATTCCACAATAGTTTGTGATTCTCCTTGTTCCTTATTGTACCTCTTTAGGTTGAATGTTTTCTTATTTGTCTCAAACATTTTGAGTTCTACTTTTACTCCCACTGATTTCTTTGGAGCTAAGTTCCCTTTAGGAGTTCATCCATCCTAGCAATAAACACTTTGTTGTCACACTAGAATATCATTAGTACTATTCAACAAGATAACATTCATGTGGTTTGTGGATAAATCCTTTAAGAAACTATTTTCTTATACAAGATTTCATTCCCAATCACTATAAAAGACTCATCGAGACACTTCCCATGCCATATCTCATATGCTGTTATACGGTACATAGTTTAGTGTAAAGATTTTTCAAAAAAGAAATTGTAAGATTACCTGGATTTTATTGATAATCTCACCATGACTTAACAAGGTGTGACACCTTCTTTCTGACACATAAGTATGTTTCAGGTGGAATACATTGTGATACACTATCATGATCTCTCCAGAAGGTCCTCAAACTCTTGGTTAAAAATATTTCAACATTGTTCACATCAATGTTTCTTAATACTTTTACCAATTTAGTTATGTACTTCATTTATGATCTCCTTGAACATTTCAAGAGATCCAAACTTGTATTTCATTAAATACAAATTTCAACATCTACTGACCGTATGATTAAATATAATGATCTACTTGTTACTACCTTTAGCATTCATCCAAGAAGGTATATGTACATTAGTATGTACTAGTCCTAATGGAATAGTCGATCTCCCACTACATCTAGCGAAGATGATTTTGTCATATTGCACAACAAACAAGACATGCACGTCTCTATTGGTTCAATAACCAAAAGTGTCTAGATAACCATCATATGGATTCTAGAAATGCATTTCTTGTTTATGCGCTCTAGATGAAAGTTCTATAGGTATTCAATGTTTGAGTTATCAAGTCATTCAATATATACATTTGTCTTTACACTATCAAGTATAGTTTATGAGAGATAGGACATCTCCATAAAATATCATAATGTTCTTGTCATAAAAAACATATGATGTTTGGAAAGTACACAATAGCAATTTAGTAATTTTATTATGTGTCCATGAATGATAACCTTTTAACAATAGTGGCAACAACCCTTACTCCATATAGTTCTAGCTCACTTCTTCTTAGGTCCTGAAGTGGGGATCTCTATCTCTATCTTCTTCCTGAGATCTTCTATGAAGAGGATAATTCCTTTCCAATCTCCAAACAAGTGAAAATGGTGGCACCTTATTTTCTTTATCCTTTATGTGAAAAGGATAGATTCCTTTTTCACTTACCCTTCTCCATATATTGAGTGTAGAAGACTCAGGCTTCATCTTAGCCTCATAACACTTCTTTGCCTTGCTTTTGCCCTAGGACTCACTTCCACTTATCACCATCATAGATTTGTCCTTCTTCTTCCTTGATTTGGCATCAACATGCAAACATTTGATAAACTGCATATGTGTACATGCAATGCTTGCATAATCATATTCATGGTAAACTCTTGACCTAAGAGAAATTCCAATCATTCCACATGTCCAATTACATTGAGTACATGGGTTCTATTGGACCTCCCTTTGTCATTTTGCACTCAATTAGCGCTTTGGAGACATTATACCTTCTTTTCTTTACATTATTCTGAAGATGTGATACCGTCTTGAGAATGTCCATGTATTCATGTTGTTCATGCAACTCATAGTTCATACAACCGAGCATTAGGTATTGAAATGTCTATGGCATCATTAGAATGCTTCCAATAAACATCCATTTAGCCTCAGGTGCTTTTGGAGTTTATTCCTTTGGTATTGGTCTATCAAGGACATAGAGCTTTCACTCATTGTCGAGAACATTTCTCAAAGTCCTTAACCAATTGTGGAACTTTATCTCATTTTATCCTTATTGAGGATTGGTCGCAATTTGAATGTGTTTGTGTTTGACATTTGATTCTAACAAAGAAATATTTTAACTTTTCAAAACATTTTTTATTTGGTTTGATTTGATAATTTAACGATATTAATTTGGTCTTTAATTAACTGCCACTCCCACTATTTTATTTTAATTGATAGCCCTCAATATTTATTCTGAATATTACATCGTACAATATTCTAGTGGGCCAAGATCCAAAATAATTCAATTGTTACCCGGCCTACACCAACGTCCACAGTCAATTATCAAGGTAGGCAATCATGCCAATTGCATCATATGCAACTCTTGGATAGATGATATGTGCAACTCCTGGCCATGATCATCTGCATGCCTTTGGGCCTAGAGTCTCTGAGAATCACCAGTCAAGCCTGACCCAAAAGTTGACATGATAATAATGCACCCCGCGGAGGCAAAACCTACATTATTACCATCACACTTCCATGAGATATACGACGCACCCCACGGAGGAAGAACCTATGCTTGGTCGATCAAGCTTTTTATGTGGGTCACTTTTGGGAAGCATCTAGGATTAGATATTATAATGAGGGAGTTTGTATAAATACATATACTTTATCCAATCACCACATATATAATATGTATCATATACATTATATAACCACAAACTAGAATATGCAATCAATAAAACACACAAGCGATGGTTATGGCCATCTAATGTAATTCCTTAGAGCCACAAGGAATTACTATCACCTATGGTCCACATCATATGCAACATATTATTGGTGATGATCTATGTTCGAACCAATATGGGTTGATCTGTACAACTCTTGAACCGATCGGATTGCCTCTTGGTCGCTCGGTTAGGCTCCTTTGAAGTGGTCGTCTGGTTCTCAGGTCCAAGCAACGTCTGGAAACCTCCAAGTGATTGGTTGGGCCACTAGTGAATCGGTTCGTCCTCCTATCGTATGGCCTCCTTGGTCCTCCAGTTGATGGGGTCGTCTCATGAGCCGGTCATTTTGACTTTTTGTAGATCATCATCTCACGTCAAAATATAAATTAAAACTATCCTATTTCTTAATACATTGTATGTGGAAAAACCTCGAGTTATATTTGAGGGGAAATAGGAAGAAAAGCATTAATTTATATTTGGAAAGAAGAGAGAGGCTCGGTACACAGACCGATTAACAACATGAATATTAACTGCAACCATGCACACACATATCTGTTGTTTTGTCCATGACCATGATTTACATCCACCATGAAAACCAATTTTATGGAGACACATGTAAATTGCATATATAATATCATATATATTTATATTCATTTACGTTCTTATGTGGTGATTTAGACGGACGTGCACATTAGCCAGTTCAAATATTTGCATCACATGCAATAAATGAACATGGTAAAACCAAGATCCAATCATATTGATTATCCCAAAACATAATTAATTGACGTGGCTCTAATACCACTATATGGAAATACAACATCAGATAGGCAACAGAAACAAAAAAAAATTGACATATTTTCCATTAACCAGTAGATCGTGTAAATAACTATGAAATGGGAAGGATAGTTTCACAAAGATATACCTGCTCTTGGAGCAAGTCCAGTGACAATCCTTGTCGATGTAGTTGCACACTCTATCTTAGATGATGTATGTGCATCTCTGAGTCACACTAGGACTCGTCGGATTGCTCCTCCATGGACATCAGACTCAGACAACTGTTGTAGTGGCTCCTCAGATCTCGTAACAGACTATGAGTTGATGTTGCCCTCCTAGAAACAGTCAATAGACTCCTGCCTCTAGAGTAGTCCATACAAACCTACTATAACTCATGTCGTCCTCCACGAATAGACATGAAGGAGTTGTCCCTCCTGTTGGTTGTCTAGTCACCAACATGCTCTCCCACAATAGTGATCATTAGTTATTTCTCTCCCATGGCTATCCCTCTCTAGTCGGGTACGACTTGCCTGGGCTCTCGTGGTTACCACAACAAGAGAGGACAACACTTGTCATAGCAATTGATTCTCAATTTTCTGTGTAGTAGTTGTACTCTGGGAAGCCCCCAATACCCCTCTATATATAGGAGGGGTTAGGTTTAAGGTTCCCGGTCCCTAGCCAATGCGGGACTAAAGCGGGAGTGGAAAGGACAAGTAGATCTTGAATTTTTGCAACTTTTCTAGAAGTTTCACCACCTGTGTGTGACAACACGATCATCTCACAAAGTGAGATGGTCGTCTCGCACATGAGATAGCCATTTCGCTAAGCGAAATGGCCATCTGGGATGCTAGATGGTCATTTTGCACTTTCCTAGTCAGATATGAATTGGTAAATCATTTCTTAATTAATGTCACACATTAATTTGATTGCACCCCAAGTTTGTGCAATTTAAACGAGTTTGGGAAAACTCCATAAATTTCATTCGTCCCAACCGGGCCGCCTAACACAAGTGAGACACTAGTCTCATTCACCCAGATGGATGTCTGGTGAGTTCGAGTTGAGTCGATCAATTTAACAGCTTGAACTGGTTAGTCCATAGGGGAGAAGTAAGCCAATTCAATTTTTGATCTTCCTGACAACCCAAAAGGCTATCTCAACACTTGAGACGCTCGTCTGGGTACCCAAACGGCCATATCACCCAGTGAGATGGTCGTTTGACAGTTCAGTCAGCCAATTCATTGATATGTTGTGTGAATTGAGTACCTAAACACTTTAGTACTTAACTCAATTATCATCCAAGATCAAACTCCTCTCCTATATGAGTTCCTATGTGTGGCCCTATAGGTTCCATATCATGTTGGCAGTGAATGTTCATAACTAGCTTATGACATCACAAGCAAAGGGTGGTGCCTACCCACACATCATTGCTACCTAAGTGAATGGAATGTTTGGGAGCAACTCCAACATACAATCTGTGTATGGAGTTATAGTTTTGTATGGTTCCTTTGTCACTGATATCTACATTTAACTAGAGGCATGGAGCAATCATCCTCATTGCTATTCAATCTTGTTCCTTGAACCAGAGCAGACTGCATGAGATATATGTAAGCTCAATATCACATATTGACTCACATGCATATGGCCATACTTTTCTCAGTCTCGCTAATCAAGAGGTCTTGGATATCATACTCATGTCGGAAGGGAAAATTCCATATCTATCACTCACAGTCAATCCCCATGTGTCAAAGTCACCCAATCATCATCGTTATAACAACCCATGTTTCAAGACTACGTTTGATGATGTCAAAGTGTACCCAACGACATGAGATAAGTGTAGTGATTTTAGGTCTACGAACCACAATCACAACCAGCAATGTGAGAGCTAACTATGACTTCCATGATGATGGCTTCCATGTGTCAGTCTCACGATGGGACTGTCTGATACATTGTTCCCTAACATGTATCTTTGTGCTTGTTTTGATATTGCCATATCATGACCAATGAGATTCAGTCATTAACCAACTCACACTCTGATTGTATGTGTTATTTTTGTCTATCTACTTCCATAATAACAACCGATCAAGGACATAATGAGAATGTATATATTCTTAACATCCATATGATCTCATTCTTCCAAGTCACGTACTTGAAGACATACGTCATTGAGTAATATCATTCTCTAGACATTTATTATGTAATTCATTATCTCATAACTGAATATACAAAAATAAATTGGAAGCTTGACTTTATTATTATCAAATCAGGTATCTAATGACATATCCCAATCATCATATGATTGGCTCTCTGGGCATAGATACCAAGACATGTATCATATTGAAGATCCATATTACCCATATTACCACCGAGGCTATATCTTCAGGATGACTATACTATGATACCAACCCTAAAAGGGGTTCATACATACTATTGGGGCTAAGAAAACACCTAGAAAGGTTTTATATATCACACCATCAACCTTCATTAGGTAATAATGTGTATAAAAAACTTTAGTTGGAGTCAAGACCATTCTCAATATGGCCCCACATCCTTATTCATTGCATTATTCCATCACTTGATGATCATATATTCAGTCCAAATCATATTTATGCACATGAACTACCCTCTATCTACATTCACAAGATGTTTAGGTAGTTCATTTATATCTCCTACTCATATAATTAACTCAAATTCAAGATATTCATCAAACATAAAACTTATGTGCATTTAAATGGCTACCCAATATCTTACACTTACACCAAGATGAAATGAATCTTTGATTACAAGCCAAATACTTTGTTCTCCTCATTTGTGTCTAGAGATGGTGAATCCACATATCTTATCATGGTTAGGTAATCACATTAAGTCACATTCAATGAGTGACTTTCCATACATGAACTTTTCCTAACTCCAATGAGTTCTTAAACATTATTACCATAAGGGGAAGTTCTTTTATTTGTGTCCTTGAGTTTGTGAACAATCTCCAATAGGGTCTCCTATTTTTTCTCACGATATATATCTAGGATGGGCTTCTCAGCCACTTTTCACACTGACAAGGCCATACTTGAGTTGAGGGACTATCTATTATCAATGTGATCCAAAGTCATGCCCCTAGATTACCAACTCAATATTTTTTTACTTATATAAATCCTTATTACATATGTCTTTCCACTGTTGATATATTTCTCATGTATCAATGCCTTTAGAAATTCCCTTAGGATCTCTAGAGTTGTATGTATTCATGGGGTGATATTCTCCTAACCCATTGGGTCATGTACCTATGTAGCCTCCCTACTTGACCCTAGGATGTACTTAGGGCCTTAACATGATAGGGTTATCCTAGAAGTCATAAAATTTATATTATATCTACCATCATTTATTCTTCATTTTGAAATAAGGTTTTCTAACATTGTTAGGATTTTATATCTCATTGATTCATCTTGAGAAAGGCAACACCTATACTTATAAGTACCATTATGTGACTTCTTATACTCTAAAATAATTGATATATTCAAGAAATTTCTCCATTAAAGATTCACATATATATGTTGAAGTAACTATTCAAAACATCAAAGAAACACAATGTTTTTCTAACATATATTTGACTAGGTAGGTGTAAGGGCTTTCATGCCTCAAATAACTCTTGCATACCATCATATTATAGCACTTATCATCTTTCAAATTTGGTTCTTATAGTTCGTTTAAATTTTCAAAATATAATAGCCAAAAACTATGTTATCTAACTCATCTTATAGGAGTTGTCTATGTCTAGGCATCCTTTTATTTTATAGAAGGATTAGGGGGTTAGGTTATTTAGGCTACATATCCTAGACTGATTAGCTTTGGATTAGTTTTCCTCCTTAAGGACTTTCCCTTTAATTGGTATGAACCTTAATATTTCTAAACACCTCCTATTGAATTAGAGTTTGAGTCTCATGTATTCCCTTATACAACAACTGATCTCTTGTGTTTTGTGTCGTGCTTAACGACATATGTGTACCTTATGTAGATGCATGGCCACTCACTTCTACCTTACATATTTTCATGATTGCATACTGGTACTTTACATATTTGTAATTTACATACTTTCTTTACATAGTTTCACTTTACATACTTGTACTTTACATAGTAGTAGTTTATGTACTTGCATGCATGCATATCTACTAGTATGTAAAATTGAAAACTAAGCTAGGTTAGTCCAAACTTTTGAGTTTATGTAATGATAGTATATTCCTATAATCCAATTATCCATGATCAACATTATGGCAACCCACCATGCTAAAAGAGATTTACTCAGAACCAAAATGCCGATCAAACACTAATCAATCATATTACTAAAAAGGTGCAAAATGAAAACCGAATAAAATTTTACATTCCATAAGAACATTTTACATAGAGGTCCAACCTCACCTAAATTTATAGCATGTAACTTTACAAAATTTCCATGACTTCAACCAAAACCTTTATACAAAAGATGTGAACTTGATAGTTACAACATTTGCATTGATAGTTACAACATTTACATTGTTCAAGTCGTACATGCAAAATCTTGAGTTGATATAAAAGATGCTAGAAAATCCCCATCTAGGACTGAGAGTACAATGACGACTCTATACTCTATACTAGCAACAAACCTTCTACATCTACATGTATTCAAACAATTCTTCATTGTTACTCTGTGTTTGACAATTCCATTCACCTAAAAAGATTTGGTGACTCACAAGGTGAGACCCATGTCCCAAAAAGAGATATAACTCCAAAAACATTTATTTCTTACTAGGGTTATGTATTCTATGCAGTTGAAGTAGATAGAAATAGAGGGTTGAAAGACTATATAACTTGCATCAAGATCAGGCATAACTAGAATCATAAGTACAATTGATTTTTGTTACCACATTATAACTCATCTACAAATCAAAAGAAACATAGAAGGGATCATCAACCAATGTGATTTGATAAGAAATCCTAACATATATATTACACTTCTGAATGTATATCTTATTAAGCCCTGGGTAGTTTGAGTCGTACCAATCAAACTACTAGTTGACCACTGTGAAGTCAAAATCAGCCTCGTATAGGATCTAGGATGACCATAATCCTAAGATTCTTCCCCTCGATCAGTATAAGTAACAACTATAATGTCACATCAGCCCAACTACTAACAACCTGGTCCATCCTAGGTACATAGGTCAAGACACTAGAAACTAGGGTATACAATCCTCAAATCTAAGTTGCGACTGCAATCACTCTCAATAACTTCCACATTTGAGACTTGACCTCAACCTCTCTCCAAAACCTTGGGATCAAGATGATAGGGATAAACCTCCCTGGAACCTGCATATACTCAACAATATATGACTCTGAGTTCCTTTCGGATTACTCATTTCACTGTCTAGCAAGTTTTGACATTGGAATAGTTCTACGATCTTAGGGGACTACTTGATTAAGGTTATACGTAATTACTTAAGTCAATTAATTACATTTTCCTACATCAAAGCAAGTTGTGTATGGACACCAAAAGATTATTACAAATATCATTGGGGTTTAATACCTTGGAAGATATAAAACACATTAAACAAGTTCATGTCACTCTAGATATAAGTGTTCATACACACACTCATAAATAAAAAGTTTCTTTTGAAATTAGGGTTTTGTCCAACTATATTACATCATCATAACAATAATTTCAGTTCCCATTATTGCATAAAATGCTCATGAAACTGTATAACATAGCATGTTTCTCAAATTGTTTTATCTATGTGGTACCAAGACATCACATACATGATGTTTTGAGAGTTAAAGCACTTATATTTTGAGATTTCAGACCCTTTTTACTCAAGGAAAGTTCACGATGCCACAAGAAAATGTTCATAAAGGCTAAGTATGGCTTAAGGATTCACATCATCATCATTTTTTATATTAAACAACACTAAAAAAACTATCTTTCTGCCATTTTAAGAGTTCTAATGTGAGATTAATGACATGCATGTAGAAGGTAGACAAGAAATGCATTAAGGGTTATATAACTTGCTTAGTAGAGAGAGAAAATATAAATCCAAGGTGGAGCTTCTGACGTCAGTACCAAAGCATTGAGTTTGATCAACCAAATCTTAAGAACTTCTCATATTTCCATGAAGATCATGGAACTAGAGCAAGAATACAAAGAAAGATAGATCTCAAACCCTCACACATAGGTTTCCAACAACGAAACACCAATAGATGCCACAGAACTATTGCAGGAGGAAGGAGGGTGAAGAACAACAATAACATGTAGTAGAGCAAGAATCTTACATGAAGGAAGCAAGAGTCTCAGTCAAAACCCATTAGATCGTCCATGAACAACTCAAATTAACACATGCATCCATGGAAAGTTTGTGATCACCATCCTCGATGGACCCTCATCAACCTCTGATCTTCAAAAATCCTTGTTGTAGCTGGAGCTCTACCAAAGAGTGAAAGGAAAGAGAAAAGGGGGTATTTATAGGTGGGTGGCTCAAATAGGAAGACTCTCCATTGGTCTATAGACATGTCGGGCATTGGGAACACATCAGTTAGAAAATCCCTTGGTCAACTTGTTGAAATCACATCGATTAGGTGCATAATGTATGTTGGTCATTGGTCCTCATCGATCATCGGCCCATCGACCCAGAAACCCCATTGGGCACGGGGAAAACCATCGGTCACTAAGAAACCATAGCCCGATGGGAACACAATACTATGATCTCACCAAATATACAAAGAAAAGTTTGGAAGCATCTGAAGGAGATGTAAATTTACAAATTCTTATGTACATCATGAAGCAACTCAAACAAGTGTTAAAATTACATTCAAACCACCATGAAAGGTAATGTACATAAAGGTCCATGACATACATGATTTTGTATATCTTGAGAAAATAGGGTCTGTTTTGATTCAGAGTACAACCATAGTTTCATCATTCAATATGACATCATAACCACATTTAACTTTCAAGATTTAAGCATCAAATTAATCCAAATACGCCAAGAAAATTATTTTCATGAATCAAGCAGGGTTAGGGGCCTTACAACCATAAACCCCTAACAAGGATTTTCCTTCCAAATTCTGAAGCAAACATGGATGGGTACTTCTTAGGCATTTCATCCTCTAACTTTCATGTGACTTCCTCTACACCACAATGATTCCACAACACCTTCACTAAGGATATGTCCTTCTTCCTAAGCTTCTAAACTCACCTATCTAAGATCAAAAGTGGACTTTATACATAGGTAACATCCTCCTCCAACTCAACCTCTATGAGCTGAATTGTATGTTCCATGTATAGGAGGCACTTCCTCAACATCTAAACATGGAAAACATCATGCAACCTGTGTAGCTCTGGCGGAAACTCCAACCTATATGCCTATTTTCCAACTCATGCTAAGATAGGGTATGATCCCATAAACCTAGGAGCCAACTTACCCTTCTTACCAAACCTCAACACACCCTTCTAAGGGGAAACCTTGAGATACATGCAGTCTCAAACTTGTAACTCCAACAGACTATGATGGTTGTCTGGATATGACTTTTGTCTGGCTATGCTTCCTTCAACTATTATTGTATCACGTTGATCTTCTCTATAGTCTGATGTACCATCTAAGGACCCAACAACTGGTAGTCACCTGACTCATACCAACAAAGAGATGACTTACATAGCCTACCATACAAAGCCTCATATAGTACCATGTCTATAGTCCTCTGATAATTGTTGTTGTAGGCAAACTCAACCAGACTCAAGTTGATATCCCATCATCCAAGAAAGTGAAGATCACATGCTCTCAAGATATCTTCTAAGGTATAAATGGTCCTGTCTGACAGGCCATCTGTCTATGGGAGAAAACCTATACTAAACCTCAATTGTGTCCCCAAGGTTTTAGTAGACACTCCCAAAATGTGCCCATAAACTAAGGAGCTTTATTAGACACTATGGTATCAGGTATTCCATGTAGATGAACTATGTCATCACGTTGATTCGTGCCCACTTCTCTATTGTCTAGGTGGTCTTAACTGGCAAAAGGTGAGCTGACTTCATCAACCGATCAACTAGCACCCATATGGAATCATGACCCTTGGTTGTCCTAGGAAGACCAATTGCAAAGTCCATGGTTATTTGATCCCATTTCCACTATGGAATTCACAAAGGTTTTAACGTCCCTAATGGCTTCTGATGCTCTACTTTAACATGCTGACATACTTGACACCTTGAAACAAACTCTACCACATTACGCTTCTAACATAGCCAACAATATAAGTCTTTGAGATTATTGTAAATCTTTGTAATGCTAGGATGCATAGAGTACATTAATGAATGAGCTTCCTCTAGTACTATATCCCTCAGACCGCCAACAACATGAACCACCATTCTATTGTGAAAACACATAGTCTATTCATATATCTAATGAAACTCATCATGTTTTCTACTACCAAACTTCGATATGATGTTTTGTATCACAATATCATCCTTCTTCATATCTTTGATCTTCTATGTCAACGTTGGATTCACTAGTAACTGTGCTAACTAACTCACCTACAAACATACTTTAAACTATATAGTCATCTACTAAAGTGACACTAGCATGCCCAACTAGTGACATGTCATGGAGTGCAACTGTGCTTTATCAACAAATGAATATGCATTCCTAGCTAAAAGTATCAACCACTACATTCTCTGTAATGACCCCACTTCCCGGTAACCCCCAATTAAGGAAGACCAAGAAGTTAGAGCTGCTATCCCAAAACATGATCAACGGTTTTGCAAATAATAAAAAATAATTAATAAATTCTACCACAACTAAGGTTAAGATAGGATAAATAATTTCTTTTCACATACCTTTCCAAAAATTAGGAATCTAGAACTTCTACCCACTATATATTTCTATCTAACTAAATCCTCCTTTAATGGATTATCTTTAACTTCACAAATGTCACTTTACTATTTGTCACTTTCAGATATTCCTAAAATACTGACAAACAAAATGTCGGTCAGTATAAATGAATATATCGGTATGAGGGGGAACCAAAATCTTGCATCTATTTGTAACAACATAAGGCAACTAAATTATTGTTTAACATATCAAACTTTATGTATTAAACATAACTACTCAATCCCTACATATCCTTGCCTCTGTGCTATCCATGTAGTGGACATGGATACTACCTCTCTCCTATGGTAGATCTCAAATAGCCCCTATGATCCTACCTTACAGGTAAACCACGACCTAGGGTTGTGTAGTCGTATGGTCCTACCCAAGGGTAGACCAACACATCAACTAATGATAACCTAATGATCCTACCCCAAGGGTAGCAGACCAAGTACTAGGTCATCCATCTCATCATCATAAAAACTATAGAGGAGGATTAGGATCTAAGCCAATCATGCACATATATTTATGGTGATAGCCATAGTCACTTTATAGCTGCATGAAATAAATGTAAACCAAGAAGTTAATTTCAAACAACCTGTAAAACTTCAGAAATCACCATAAAACTTGAGCAATTAGTCATAAGTGTAACCACATACCTATTTTGGAGATCTCAAAGAAGCAATATATCCAAATCCAACTATATGTCCAATCAAGCAAGCCAATCAATCAATCAAGCAAACATTGATCCTAAAAACATGTATAATGTCTAATTGTCACAAACATATCCCAAACAACTCCTTATTTACTTGGGACACCTTTCTAAGGTTTCTGAGTCTCATTAGGATTCATTAGGGCTTCTTAGATCAATTTCTCAAACTTTATCCTTTTTCGGTCAACAAACCCTAAAATAGATTTTCTACTCATAAAAACACTAATTACTCAAATTATCCACATTAAGGATCTTTTATACTCAAATTGGCTTTGGATCATCATATCTCTATCTTATTCATGGATTTGCATAATTAAAACCAATAAAAGTCATAGTTATCAAAATTAGGGTTTCTAGGCCCATTAATTCATACTAACATATCAAACCCTAAATTAGGCTGTTAAGCACATGGATCATCTATTTAGACATCAAAATGTCTTTTTATTAAGAACATGTTAATATTCTCATAAAATATCTATATAAATCTTACCAATTTCATAGAACATCAAGTTAGGGTTTTCTTAGTTCTAAAAGCATTAAGGATAGAAACTTTGGATTCTTTTCGAACTATGATAATATTCAAGCTCTAAAAGGTTTTTTAGTGGGTTCCTTGAATTTTTGTGATCAAAATTCATATACTATATGTCTCAAACTGAGTTACCATTTATCTTCTATGAATTTTGCAAAATTATTACCTTTGGGCCAATGGAATTCCGCCACTTCAGTAAGGCGGCTAGCTTTTCCTTCCCCATGCGGACCGGGCTTAGCCAGTCACGTATCGCCACCTCAGCAACACATCCACAGTTGGTTGAGGTAGAACTAAAGATCAAAAGACCCTTTTTACCCTTCACCTTCTCCTTCACAGATGGGGGTAGGAACGTAAAACACCATTGACTCTCCTTCAACCTCCCGATGTCCGGCTTGTGAGCCCAGCGCTAGGGGAATGGTCAACATAGATCGTTGACTTTCCACTTTAAAGCTATACTGGAGCATCTGTCCTTGCGGGCACCTTCAGCCAAGTCCCCTGAATCCAATGGGCCCTTTTCCCGTTGGCGGAGGTGGTCGCCTCGCTACAGGCCACAGTGTCGTTGCTGAGAGTGCCCACCTAAACAAAGACCTCCACATCTGTTGCTCATTGGGAAAAACAAAAATAGTAAGGAGTTCTTTGGATTCATCCACACTGCCTCACACTTCTTCTTACCTAGGGAAGAGGGAGAAAATCCCCTTATATAGACCTTGCTCGTAGCCAGTACCCATGGAGTCCGGCTCCACAGGAACATTGAGGAAACTCCTAATATCACAATAAATCAAGCCATCCAAGGATCATTAGATCCATTTTATTCTCCCAAAAATGAATGTTACCTTTCTAAGACTCCTGGTAGATTAGGGAGAGAGAGGGACATGTTTGTTTCCTCCTATTATTGTACCCCCTTTCCTAAATCGAGATGGAGGTAGGAGACAATGATAGCCGTTGGATCCCAGATATGAGGGTCCAGATTTCACGCACCCATCCAAAGGCTAGTATTCAACTGAGATCATCTGGTTAGTGCATTAGCTTCCTTACGTGCTAGGAGATGGTGAAGACATAAACCTTCCTATACTCCACTCATCATCCTCATCTTGGGTTTAGGTGTAACTGAGTTAAGAAGACTTCAAGCTCATCATCTCAGTTATCAAACCCAAACTTATAACTCATAGATTCCAAACTACTCTAGATAGGTACGTTCTCATATTACCCCTTTTCTTCTTATGCTCCCAAATCACCTATCCAAAATATTTTGCAAAGAGTGTGGTACTTCCTTCAATCCTCAAACATCATAGAAGGGATTCAAATCATATCACCTCTATCTTTAGTATATGGCATGTGTTTTATCATGTCCCTCACACCCACAACAAGATGAAATAAGCATTTGGCTACAGTCCAAATATAGAGTTCATCCCATTTTAAGAGTAGAGATTGTGCATCACACATTGCCATCACTTTTTACAATCTAAGTTGAAACATACTTCACATGACTTCTCACCATGAACATCTCCATTATTGGACTACACCCATGGGAAGACTCTTCCCATCACCTATGGATCTTAACATCTCTCTTATGTACATTCCTTAGTCATTACCTCAAGGTCTCTAGGCTGCCAGTACTTTTGGGGTGATCTGACCCTTATACATCTAAGGAGTGCCTCTCACTTTTACCCCTTAGGCCTCATGAACTCATGAAGGTGGCCAACCTCCTAACCCATGGTCCTCAGGAAAAGGTAGTTGTTACCTTCCAACCATATGGTCTTGTGCATCTAGGGGATAGACAACTCCTACTCCCATCGATCTTATCCCTCCTTGACCTTAGTGTTGATTTAGGATTCTACTATAGCTCGTGGTTTCTATGTTGATACACCAACACATCTCATCCTTGAATCCTCACCTGAATCTCCATCCTCTCTCTGGGCATTTAGGGTTAACTTTGAATCCCTCATAGGAATCATGGCGACCTACTTAACTCGGTCTGACCCCATACAAGCTACCTCCATGGCAACATATCCTTATGCCCCTGAGAGGTGGTCACACCTGGGTCTATAAATTCATGATCATACTACGTTCTCTTACACTTAGCTCATCAAGATATTATAAGTGACCTCTTTAGGTTACCTAAAACCTAAACAAAAGTTGGTGCTCACCCTAATATGAAGGGTCCCTCCCCAGGATAGGAGATAACTATCACTTGATAGTAACAAAGGTCTCAAAATGTTCTTACCTACAAGGTTTACATCATCATGTTTATTCTTAGCTCCTAACATGATACTTATACACGTATCTAGAAAGAATACAACTTACTAAACCATGCTAAGTTCCTTGGTATGTCATACATATTCATCATTCCTCAAGGTTGGACCAATATCATATATACATATGTCACCAACTTGTGTGAGTGGTTCATCAACATATATCTCAATTCTAGTGGGGTTTCCTTTTTATCTAACATATGAGGGGGTGCCATACTCAAATACTATGAACTCAAACAACCTCATGAGCATCATGTGCACCAGGTACTACTACTTCCCCTCTTTGGTCTAGGAACCCCAGGTTCACTTCTTATGCATCAACTGTCTAACTACATGTTCAAGTATTCCACCTTGAACTAAACCTATACAAGATAGGGCATATACATACTAACATTCTTCCATGTGAACCACCTTTAGATTCCTACACCAGGATAACCAACTAGGTGTGAGGCCTCACAACTTGCTATCATACCATACCTCTTTAGGGTCTTTGGAACTCTCTCTCCTACAACCAAAAGGTAGGCTCTGATATCATCCATACATTTGTTCAGGAAGCCTCTTTCTCTATTCCGGGGTTTGGTTCCTCTAAAGGCATCCAAGGTACGATAAGCCTCCAAGGATCATGCATGAGGTAACAACTTACATCTGCTCAGGGTCGTCTATTCCAGGCCATATTATACCCAACTTTTCATGATTCTTAATGTCTTGGAGTCAAGGTCTCCAACCTTCTTCGCTGGGTCTCACTCTCTTTCTCTAGAGATAACCCTATCACTGGAGATTCTCTCTCATAAGATGGGTCAAGATTTTAAGGATACACATCTATCCCCACTTGGGTGAAACATACTATTAAAACTTATGTCCGACCAAGATCATCCAAAGCTCTGCATGACTATCTCATAAAATATCAAGCATAACCCTTATGGCTTAGGTCTAAAACCTACTGCCAATCTTGTACCACTTACTTATACATAGGCGCATGCCTCTTTTCTCCTCATGTATGCCCATTAGGGTTCTTATATGGTCTCCTCTAACCTTCTCAATGATGGAGCTATCCCTCATTCTTAACAGACACGTCCCACCCAAGGTCGGGTCGCCACAAGGCACTAGGGGTTAAAGAACCAGTTGTGGTCTATGTTCCTCATGCGTACTCAAAAATTTTAGGTATAGCATGCATGTTTAATTCATGTACTCGCATTCACAGATAGCTGAGGTATCCAACTCATCATGTCTTCTCTTTCGCAATTCACCGCTTAAGGTTTTTAGGTCGAGCATCATCCTCAGGGGATGCATCAGGTCTCTTCCTCTTCTTGGAGGCTCCTTCCTCCAAGACTATCACTCTCCTCCTCATCCTACGGGATGGTCTAACCTCATCGTTCTCCTAAGGGCATGAAAATACTAGCCATGCAACCTAAGCATGTAACTAAACTCAGTCTGAGTTTCTAATTATCAAAACTTATGTCCATGACATCTTTCTTACATGCTTTTTATTATTTAGTGGAGGATTCCTTAATCCTTATCATTATTGATCCCAAAACTCAAGAGGGTGGTGGAGAGAGAGAAGAACCCTAATCTCATAAAGTTATTCAATGAACGGGGTAGAGAAGGGATGCAGACATATGAGAGAAGACCTAGAGGTGTCTTATTTTGGGTCAAATCCTTCGATTTTGGCCAGCCAGTCACACAGAATTTGGGAGTCCTCATAGATCGACTAGAAGGGCGGAGGAAAATCTTGTCATCCCCTAGATTGTGCTCCTTTTCTAGACACCTCCATCATTGTAAAATTCTCTAATAACTCCCTTGGGTTCTAAATAATTTGTAAAATTTAATAATTATTAGAGATTAAATGGAAAACCATGCTCTGATACCAAATGTAACGACCTCGTTTCCTGGTGACCCCCAATTAAGGATGAACAAGAAGTTAGAGCCACAATCCCAAAATAGGATCAATGGTTTTGCAAATAATAAAAAAATAATAATAAATTCTATCACAACTAAGCTTAAGACATGATAAAAATTTTCTTTTCACATACCTTTCAAAAAATTAGGAATTTGGAACTTCTACAAACTATAGAGTTTTATCTAACTAAATCCTACGTTAATAGATTATATTTAACTTCACAAATGCCACTTTACTGTTTGTCACTTTCAAATATTCCTAAAACATCAACAAACAAAACGTCGGTCAGTATAAATGAATATATCGGTATGTGGGGGAACCAAAATCTTGAATCTATTTGTAACAACATAAGGCAACCAAATTATTGTTTAACAGATCAAACTTTACATATTAAACATAACTACTCAATCCCTACATATCCTTGCCTCTATGATGTCCCTGTAGTGGACATGGATACTACCTTTCTCATATGGTAGATCTAAAATAGCCCCTATGATCCTACCTTATAGGTAGACCACGACCTAGGGCTGTGTAGTCATATGGTCCTACCCAAGGGTAGACCAAGACATCGACTAATGGTAACCTGATGATCCTACCCTAAGGGTAGACCATGTACTAGGTCATCCATCTCATCATCATCAAAGCTACAGAGGATTAGGATCTGAGCCAGTCATGAACATATATTTATGGTGATAGCCATAGTCACTTTATAGTTGCATGAAATAAATGTCAAGCAAGTAATTAATTTCAAGAAACCGGTAAAACTTTGGAAATCTATGTGAAACTAGAGAGATTAGTCATAAGCATAACCACATACCTATTTTGGAGATCTCAAAGAACCAATATATCTAAATCCAACTACATGTCCAATCAAGAAAGCTAATCAATCAATCAAGCAAACATTGATCTTGAAAACATGTATAATGTCTAGTTGTCACAAACATATCCCAAACAACTCCTTATTGACTTGGAACACCTTTCCAAGGTTTCTAAGTCTAATTAGGATTCATTAGGCTTCTTAGATCAATTACTCAAACTTTATCCTTTTTAGGCCAACAAACCCTAAAATTGCTTTTCTACTCATAAAAACCCTAATTACTCAAATTATCCACATTATGGATCTTTTATACTCAAATTGTCTTAGAATAATCATATCTCTATCTTATTCATTGATTTGCACAATTAAAACCATTAAAAGTCGTGATGATCAAGATTAGGGTTTCTCGGCCCATTAATGCATATTAACATATCAAATCCTAAATTAGGTTGTTAAGCACGTGGATCATCTATTTAGACATCAAATGTCTTTTTATTAACAACAGGTTAATATGCCCATAAAATATCCATATCAATCTTCCCAATTTCATAGAACATCAAGTTAGGGTTTTCTTAGTTATAAAAGCATTAAGGATAGCAACTTTGGATACTTTTCGAACTATGATCATATTCAAGCTCGAAATGTATTTTTAGTGGGTTCCTTGCATTTTTCTGATCAAAATTCGTATATTATATTTCCCAAACTGAGTTACCAATGATATTTTGCAAAATTATTACCTTTGGGCCAATGGAATGCCACCACGTCAGCAAGGCGGCTAGCTTTTCCTTATCCACGTGGATCGATCTTAGCCAGTCACGTATCGCCACCTCAGTAACATGTCCCCAGTTGGTTGAGGTGGAACTACAGATTAAAAGACCTTTTTACCCTTCTCCTTCCCCGTCTCCTTCGTAGTCGGTGGTAGGAATGTAAAACACCCCTGGCTCTCCTTCAACCTCCCGATGTCTGGCTTGTGAGCCCAGTGTTGGGGGAACGGTCAACAGAGTTCATTGACTTTCCACTTTGAAGCCAGACTGGAGCATCCATCCTTGTGGGCACCTTTGGCTAGGTCCCCTGAATCCAACCGGCCCTTCTCCCACTAGCGGAGGTGGCCGCCTCGTTGTAGGCCACAGTGCTACCGCCTGAACAAAGACCTCCACTGTGACGTCCCCGAATTTTGGTTTCTCCAAACGCTATTGGGAATGAGAGGTCAGAATCTGAAAACATCATCCAATCATATCAGAGAGCGATGTGGAAGCAATATGCGCATACATGAACATTCAATATAACAACACCATAACATTTCTCAGCATTCAACATGTAAATTACAAAGTGAATTACATTTACATATTAAAAGAAGATTTACAAGTCTATGAACATGTATGCTAATTTAGGATCTACACAATAGGTACAACCTGAACAACTTCTCACTTCCTTTCTTTTTCTCCCATGCTAGCTTTGAACCTAAAACATACATGAAACAATGAATTAACACACAAGGTGTTGTGTATGTGGGTAGAAAGATACATACTAATATGTTTGCATAATTGAAATAACTTGAGAAAGAAAGAGTAAAAGAAAACATTATTTAAAGTGATAATCAGGTAAACATTCCTTTTATTGCTTTCACTTTGATGCGGTTGTACTACACATACTTGCACTTGACTTACATCTATTGTGGGAAATATAGTATCATCATACATCTAACATGGGCCAAGGAATCATACATCCATGTTAGGCAACATACATCCACACCAGGATATGTGCTCTAGTAGCTACAACCCATCATACTCATTTATGTTCTATTAGATTTGGCGAAGTATAACTCATACTAGTTCAGCCAAGCAATCATATCTAAATACGAGCATTCAAGATATTGCATATCATAGGCAACCAGAAAACTAGACTTATACTTAATAAATCCCACATACCTGAGTTCAGAGATTTCTAATCATTCATGCTCATCTAGATATCTGGTCATCACCTGGTTAATAACAAAATCATATATTAGCATCAGATTCTGATCATCTTAACCCTAGTCATGTTCATTTTAGGGTTTACTTAGATCATTATGTTATTTTCATGATTACTTGTATTCTTACCTTATATTTATGTTACTGATGTCATTTTCCATATTACTGTTCATCAACTAGATATACTCATGTGTCACATTATTATGTGGACATATTTAACATTATGTCACTTTCATTAACCATATTAGGGTTACATCACATGTATTAAGGGTGCTCTTCATATAACATGCATTCTATGGATCATCATGATCTCGTAATTAAATCTGAGTTTCCAAATACAGATATGAGCTTACTTTGTAAATTTCATCATTTATTGAGCATGCATGTATTTATTACATTTTCTTTAGAGTTATCAGCCCTAATTAGCCATATGGAGCAAATTACATGATTTTGTACATCAACATGACCATAACTGGCATCATATGAATTATAAACATGAATATAGACTTACTAACATGTTATCATAATTTTAGAGTATTGTTTGATATTTATTGTCCATCATATAAGCATTTCACATCTTACATGATATCACAGATATTAAAGTATTAAAAGGCTGATACTATACTTCTATATTGTTCTACGCATTTTTCTGAGAATAACGATACCTTATTTGTATTTTTCTGATGAACAGGCTATTTACAAAGATTTATTGAAAATCTAGGAATGTCTTACCTTTAAGCCAATAGGAGTCAGCCACGTGGCTCCAGGGCTGGCGTGGATCCGGCTGGTTTTCTAGGCTGGGGCGGTACCCGGTTCAGGGTTCTGTCTGGCTAGACTAGTCTGTCTCCTTCAGTCTCGCGTGATCTGTCGGGCGCTGCCTGCTGCGCGAGAACTCCTTCTCTGCCAGCGAGTCGCTGCCATGAAGAGGATGAGCTTCTGCTGATGCATCGATGAGTCACAGGACCTCACGACCCCCTCTCCACATAGATCTCGAGCATCTGCGACCTCCACTTAGCTATGTACGCCTCCAATTCATCCGTTCTGCGCAATCCGACACTCCACGATCTCAGGCGTCAAGCCGCCGCCGCCGTGACTTCGAAGAGAGTGAGCCAAGGCCAGAACCTTCCCCGCCCTTCGGATGGCTTACCAGCACATCTCAAAGGTGTTGTGTGCCTAGGATCTATGGACTGGATTCTCGTGTGGGATCAGACCAAGTATTTGAAGATGAGCTTTGGAGGTCCTCGATGCCTCTGCCTCTTCCTGTGATACGAGGCCGCCGTCGTGGAAATGAGAATTGAAGGTCTGTTTTCTGTAGGTCCACACAACCGCCAGTACTACGTTTCAGATCAATATATTAGAGGAGATAAATCCCGTCAGTCTGTTGGTTGCACCACCGCCGCACCCAAGAGCTCCGACGTCTGGCTGTGAGCAACAACAGGGAAACCAGACCTATAGCCCTTCTTCTTCAAGCTACCCTCTTGAGCCCTGGATGCATCTCACAGAAAGAAACCTCTCCCAATCCAAACTCGGACATCGTGGAGCGTTGCCACGGGCAAGATAAGAAAAATACGACCTCCTACATTCTCTGCAACAAGCCTGAGTGTTGGGGCGGAGCACTGGCGATCAGGGAGATCAGAACTTTTGTTGATGACTGACATCACTTCCTGCTTCACTGTCCTGGACTCCATATATATCGAAGGTGTGGGATGATGGAGCTCGACCTCCTCTACTATACACCATCCTCTCTACTCCTTCACAGCTTCTTCCTACTGTAATTTGCTGCATACGGCTGTGGTGAGGTGAATGGTATAAACATGAAGGTTTGGTATCTCTCCCTACTCCATCGTAAGACCCTTGTGAGGTTTTTTTGGATCCGAGATGTGTAGTGGTTGGTTAACAACTTCATCCATCATTCCCAGAACCTCGATGTTGACTCCTTCATCAGGGACTGGCTGATGGCCACCTCCACCTAAAATCTCGGATATAAGAAACGGTGGATCCCCATCCCATTGAACCCCGAGTGACACTCCCCAAGATAGGTTCGTATAAAATTTGAGTGACTACAAAACTCAATAGCTACTACTATGGTCTTTGTCCCAGAAAAAATGTGTCCCAAGATTCATCATGGTGTATTCCATTTTAAATATAATTTAGATGCCCAAACTCGATTATTTGGTTCTTCAATCAAGATACCCTAATGGGTTACCTATATAAGGATATTGAACTTATATTATACCTCAAACAACAACAACACAACCTGAACTTACTTGGTATGGCCATGATGCATCCCAAGGTTCATTATTCAATCATATTAATCTATGAAATACTTATTTGGGATAATTCACTTCATATGTCCTGAAAATCAACTAATAACTGCATGAAACATCTCCATGTACATAACAACCCTATTAGTGATCATGTATTGTCATTGCAGTCATACTTGTGGGTTAAAGAGTCCAAGGTATAATAAAATGTTGCCTCAACTTGGGTTTAACCAACTAGTAATATTTATAGACCTCACATGGCATATTAGGTATCAAATTCCAGAAACCAGGGTCATCACATTCAACCCACCTTATTGGAATTTTGTCCACAAAATTCAACTAAGGTCGTACCTAAGCTGATGTAACTAGGTTCAACTTCATACTAGTTACCACTCCTAGGTGCCAAAACTATCATTGTTCTACATGTACCCTAAGTTGTCATCTTAGGATTAGAGCATTTGGGTGTACTCACCCCACCTTATATATGTGGAAGCATCACTTAATGTCTTAGCCATAATATGACATTATGATATCTTAGGGTTACATCACCTCTAAGGTACATGTTTTGTTCATACTTTTAATGTTCAGGAGGAATTCGTTTATCTTCCATGATATTCAGATCAAATCTAACATCATTAATATGTTTTATGATCCACATCTTACAATGATTTCAGCATTAGAGGAGATTTATCTTCATCTTGATATTAGGATTTTTCCACATAAGAAGGGCTTACGTAACATGCTTGACCATTGGGGTTTCTCCCTATAGTGTGATATTCATACTCAATTTAGAAGCATACATTGAGAAGATCAAAGTTACAAACTATATTTCTGATCATATATCCTATGATCCAAAAATATCTTTATATCAAGTTCATGAATTCAACTTTTTATGTCTTGCATGTATTATGTGAAGGGAAAAAGAGAATATACTAAGTTTATCCCATGATCTCAGCATCATACCTTTCATGTTTAATATGAAGGGGAAGAGAATATTTTAAAGTCAAACTTATCATGATTTCAATCTTGGGTACTACATGTATGATATAGGGGGAAATATAGAAAAGGTCAAGCTTATACGAGTGACTCCTCATATATAAATCATCTATATAGCTCAAGTGAGGTTTCTATCATCGTATATTAAGAAGGAGAAGAAGAAGGGAGAACATGTATGTTGAGTATCTTTTGCACAAAGCATCATACTCTCATAACTAGAGTTCATATATTACCTCACTTGCAACTAATGATGAGATTCACAAAATATGTCACTCCATCTAGGACCTAACTCAGCCAAAGGATTGACTTTATCATATGGGTCATATACCCATCCTTTTCTTTTACATCCTTGTGAAGGTAATAAAATAAATACTTTCAAAATCCCAGTTGGGTAAGCAACCGGGTAGTAGACTGACAACTTTAGTATTTGCTAAAGTTGGAACCACTCTAAACACCTGTCTCCTTCTTCCATTTATAATTGTGGTTGTTTGAGTTAAATAATTGTTAAAATATTGTAAAAACTCTATTCACCCCCCTCTAGTGTTTTTCAATTGGTATCAGAGCAGGCTTCAAGGAACCCTAACCAGGTCTTGAAGAATGGAGGGTGATGGTGATTACAACCGCAACAAAAGGTGCAGCCTGAACAAATCTACAACATGTTGCAATTGGTGCTTAGGAACAAGACACACAACATCTAGCTGCCCATGGAGATCAAAGAAGGAAGATGAGCACAAAGATTGTCTTATTGCTACAACTAGTGAAGAAGAAGAAGAGGTAAGTCTTTTTGATTTATCTAAAGAAGAACTAGTTGCTAGTCTTGAAGAAACACATAATAAATATGTTGAGTGCAAGAAGAAATTAAAGAAATCTAATAAAGTAAATGATGAATTACATGCTAAACTTCTTGCTATTACATCTGAAAATGAAGATCTTAAAAAGATCATTGAAGATCATGATATTAAGATAAAATCTATAGAGGCAAATTGCAATCTTCTTTCTTTAGAAAAGACTAATTTGCAAACCCAAGTGAACGATCTTCAAAAACAACCCATCTTGTGCACCCATCTAGATTATGACTCTATTGTCAAAGAAAGAAATTTGTTATCATCTAATCTAGATCAAGCAAAACTAGATATCAAGAAGAGAATAGATGAAATTGCTAAGTTACAACAAAAAGTCAGTAGTTTAAATAATAATGGCATTCTTGATCAAATCTTAGATAATCCCTATCATCAAATTGGGAGAAGAGGACTAGGTTACAAGCCTAAGGGGAAATCCTATCAACAAACTAGTTGGAGACAAGCACATCAATACATATATGTACCTATAGGAACATCTTCACCCAAGAACAACATAGAACACAACCATAGAAAAAGATATGAGGTTGACTCAATATGTTGTCATTATTGTTTGCGCCTTGGTCACTATTCTTTTTCATGCCCTTACAAGAGAAAAGATGTCGAGTTAGTTTGGGTTCCAAAACCTCCAAACTAAATGAACGGAATTAAGTTGAGATATAACCAAGGACCTAAGTTGTATATTTCTATGTCTATCTCAACTCAACATAATGGGATATCAAATTGATTCAAGTATCTAAACATATAACTTGCATAATTATGTTTTACTTGGAAGCAATTAACAGTTCAGAAAACATTTCAGAAATCTTGTCGGTCGAGAAACTGTCGACCGAGAGAACAGTCAGTCGAGAAATTGTCGACCGAGCATGTCACTGATTTCTAGTCTACTGTAAAATTGCGGAATTCTTTTTGTCATTGATCAAATTTCTATCTATTTGTGATTAATGACTGTATACATTTTGGAAATCATCCTTGAAAATTTATATGAGATTATTTTGGTTTATTCTCTAAATGATTTAAGTTAAAACTGAAAATTATGAATCATATTGATTTAAGTCAAATTACTGCCTTCATGGTCTGTTCTAAGTATTCTTTGATTTATTCACATAGAAGCCATATGTTGAATTTCATGTTATTACTGTTCTATAATTACATCATGGATATACTTTCAACATTTCATTATTCAACTTTCTATATATAAAGTTGATGCTTATTGCATGAATGATCCTTGATGATATATAGGCAAGCAAAATGATTTGTTGGTAATATGTTATTTTAATGCTTGCAACACATAAGATAAATATTTCTCAATTTGTATCTTTTAAGAACTGCGATATTAATCATGTTTTCATATTAAGTATCATTTAAAATACTTCAAATTGATATCTAATCAAATTACATGCAAATATTATATATGAATATTCAATCTGCAAACTCGCCTCTTGGTTGAAATGAAATTTGATCAAGGGGCGCTATGGTCGTAGTCAAAGTCGACCTAAAATAAGTTTGACACAATACTTATTTGAATATTATTTTCTATTGTGATTAAAAGAACCATAAATTTATGATCACAAAATTGTCCAAATATTGGTAATAATATTCACAATATTACTCCCTTAGAAAATATATATATGCTCTACAAAATTAGTCTATCATTTGCTTAAAAATTCATACCCAGTAAGTCTGTCGGTCGACAAATTCTTCGACCGACAACATCTCGGTTAGCCTATCTCTTTCGACCGACAGACCTCAGACAAAAGTAACATCAGACACACTTCCGGTCGACAATTTCTCGACCGATCCGATGTCGGTCGACAATTGTTCGACCGAGAATTGAACGTTGGGATATGACCGTTGGAATCCGACCATTTATGACCGTTTATAACCGTTGTAAATCCAACCGTTGGGGGACGAGTGGCGCGTCTGCAATATGACCGTTGCGGACGCTCGGTCGACAAATTGTCGACCGACCTGGTCACTGGATTGCTATAAAAAGGACCAAAAATGGGTCATTTCTTCACACTTTCATATTCTTGTTTCCATAGCTTCTCTCTAGTGCATTCTTGTGCAATCCTTTAGCTTCTTCATCCCCAAGACTTTCTTGCTTCTTCTCCACCTTAAAGCAAAGAAATGGCGTCATCATCTACACGTGGAAAGAAGAAGATTGCTAGCAGGAAAGGAAGGGCGGCCTCTCCACCATTGACGATCATCAACGACATCCCCTTCGTCAACACAGATGTTGGTGATCGATATCTAAGGCTCTCCTCCAAAGCTCCACTTCCACGACGACCAGTTGAAGTCCTGGACTTCCTCAGCATCGTCGACCTGGAGGATCTTTTTGAGGTGCAAAATTTGAAAGAATTTCTTAACCCTTCTTTTCCCTCCTATTCTTCAAAAGTGGTAAATGAGTTCTATGCAAACCTCATCTCCCATATCGAAAATGAACATACCTTCTTCTATTCTATGGTCAATGGGCATAGCTTTCGATTTACTGAAGAGGATATTCTTGACATGCTAAACATTGACTTAGATGAATATCAAGACACTCTTGACCTTACCACTGGAAACCCACTTAATACATTTTCCCAAGGCGACCATACCGTCAGTCTTAGTAACATCAAAAGATCCATTTTTCAATACAATACAACCTGTCATGAAGATAGGGGCACATACTATGCTATCAATCTCACACCTGCAGCTAGGATTGTCAACCTTATTGTTTCAACAAACATACATCCTAGAGCAAATAAGTCTGAAGTTCCTATTTTTCGCATGTGTCTAATCTATGCCATTATCCAACGTATTCCCACAAATTTTATCCGCATCATTCTTAAAAACATGCTTGAGTTTTCTGGCAATCCCCCATATGCTGATTTTGTATGCCAAATTACTCAACACTTTCTTAAGACACAAATTGAGGATATGGGATACACATGGGAAAGAAGACCACAAAAATTAAGAAAAAACACAGTAGAGAAAATGGGAATTGATTTTGGTCACAAGAGGGCTATGACGGAAGTTGAGACATCTACTCAAGATATACCACCACCACCTCCTCCTACCAACCCATCCTATGATCCCATCCAAAACACCTTAACCTATGTTGCTGGGTCACAATAACATCTAAGTAAAGAACTAGATTATAACCATCATGCCATGACTTATCTAAACCAAAGAATGCAAACCCTTTCTCCAAACCAACCAGACGAATATCCTTAGTCTTTAAATCCTGGCATGCTCAACCCATATAATCCTTCTTACAACTACTACCAAACTCCACCTCCACCATCTACAGATCTCACGCACACTCAGTTTTCATCAATGCAACTACAAGATATTGCTGCTCATTTCCGATTTGATCGTATTCCTACCTTCTTGGTAGGGGTGAGCAAATCTCGGTCCAGACCGCAAAACCGGACCGGACCGCTCAATTCGGTCTGGTTCGGTCCGGTCCATTTCAACTTCGGTCCGGTCCGCGGTCCAATAAATTCGATATATTTGGTCTTCAGTCCGGTCCGGTCCGGTCTGGTCCAAAACCGGTCCGGTCTGGTCCGGACCGTAGACTAACTTTTATATAAAATCCATATATATTTGAAGGTGTATTCTATAATAACTACAAATAAAGTACATATATAAGTACTACTAGTATAAATGTTTGATACTAAAGTTATATAATTGTTAGAAGTGACTAAGATTATCAACTTTGTATAATTAAATAAGTTGTAAAACATCTAAAAAAGGCTGATTGCGGTCCAAACGGTCCGGTCCGGTCCGCAGTCAAAATGGTCCGGTCCCGGTCCGGTCCGACCACCAAACGGTCCGGTCAACGGTCCAAAAATTATTGATTTTCGGTCCTCGGTCCGGTCCGGTCCGGTTTTGGACCGATGCTCACCCCTACTTCTTGGAGGCGTATGCCTTAACCAAGACAGGTGCTCTGGAGTGGCAAACTTTGGTCCAATATTATGGAGCTGAGCCTTTTCTTGGGAAAGACCCTGATATTGATGTAATTCTTAAGTCTTTCCAGTGAGATTTGGAGTTGTATTAGTTGTAATGAAATCTTTGCATGATTGTAATAAAAGGGTTATCTCTACATGATTTGGTTATCTTTCCATGATTGTAACAATTCTTTGTTTGTAATGAAATTGGTTATCTTTAATTCTTATAATGGATACTCTTCAAAAGCATATGTGTCATCTTCTGATATGTCTCTTCTATGGCATCATTTGAATATGGTTTATAAGACTATTATAGTAGAGCATACAAAACAAGGGGAGTAATCAATAAAAATAAATCAAAAAGGATGAAATCTTTGTAAATACCTAAAATTTAAAATTGTGGCTAAATTGACCATCTATTGAAAAACATTCATACCTTAATTATAATTTGGGATATCTATCTAAGGGGGATCATAGTATAAAATTAAGGGGGAGAAGTAATATCAAATATTCAACTTGGATATCTTTTTGAAATGACAAAGGGGGAGAAAAGAATATAAATCAAAAATATAAATGAGTTTCATAACATCTCTTGGCCAGCACTCACTTGGAAATCTTAAGGTATGAAACTCATATGTTTTATATTTCCTTCATTCATATTTTGGAAATGTTTGTCATCTTCAAAAAGGGGGAGATTGTTGGCTAAATGGACATCTATAAATCCTTTTGTTTTGATTATGACAAACATTTCATTCTTATTAATCTAACGTGCTACTTGAGTGTGCAGGAACAAGGTGGATGACAAAGCAATTAGGGAAATCCATATGCTTACATATTTATATTTTGATGAAATGTAATCGCTTTGTAAAAAACTTGTACAAATATATAATGTACAAGTACTTAGATTTCATGTAAATCAAGCGTTAGATTCTCCCTAGCTAAACATCACATTTAGATAGGTCATCCCCTTGAATAGTGTCACATATGCACACTCATACACACACTTAGTGCTTTAATTGGAAAAGTGAAACAGGGTCAATCTCGGTCGACTAACTCCTCGACCGAGACACTCTCGGTCGACAATCTTCTCGACCGAGAAAGACCCAAGTAGCCGTTAGACACAGCTGACAAGGTGGTTGGCAGTTGGAGATAAACGTTGCATACACTTGTTCCAGAGAGCCTGTCGGTCGACAAAAGATCGACCGAGTAGGAGTCTCGGTCGACTATTTCTCGACCGAGATGGTCTCTGACAGCAACTGCAGAATTAATTATTTAGCCGTTACTAAAGCAACAAACTTGTACCTAACGGCTAGTTAAGCACTTAGAAACCCCGAGAAGGTGTCTAGAACGTCATTAATCACTTGTAGGACATTCCTATAAATAGGACATAGCTTAGGACACCCAAATACACTTACTTGTTACACTTGAGCAATCTTTGAGCATACATTGACTTTGTGCAATCTGTTTGTGAGCAATTGAGCATTGTGACAATTGGCTACTTCTTCCCTTAGCTCAAAATTCGTGTCCCATAGGCTAGCATCTCCTATCCACTGCAATTACAATTACATACACTTTGGCTAGGAGATCTATACGCTTGATCTAGGCAAATCAAGCCTTGTGCTACAAAAGGATAAGTTGTAATTTCCTTTTCCTTTCTTGTTCTCTATTATTGTTTGTACTCTCCTTGCTACTCCTAGGTTGGAGGCTGTGGATTGGAGAGGGTGGAGATCTTCTTGGTGAAGAAGGGGACCTTGAGCTACTTCAAGAAGGATGGTGCAACGGGAGGTTACTTTTAGAGAGGAAGGCTACTTCAAGGGGGAGCTTGAAGTTACTTCAAGAAGGCTACCTCAAGTTGGTGCATCTACTTCAAGTGAAGGTTGTTCAAGGGGTGTAAAGAAAGTATTGTATTTTGTATAAATCCTTGTGAAGGTAATAAAATAAATACTTTCAAAATCCCGGTTGGGTAAGCAACCGGGTAGTGGACTGACAACTTTAGTATTTGCTAAAGTTGGAACCACTCTAAACACCTGTCTCCTTCTTCCATTTATAATTGTGGTTGTTTGAGTTAAATAATTGTTAAAATATTGTAAAAACTCTATTCACCCCCCTCTAGTGTTTTTCAAGGTTCATATAAAATTTGAGTGACTACAAAACTCAATAGCTACTACTATGGTCTTTGTCCCCAAAAAAATGTGTCCCAAGATTCATCATGGTGTATTCCATTTTAAATATAATTTAGATGCCCAAACTCGATTATTTGGTTATTCAATCAAGATACCCTAATGGGTTACCTATATAAGGATATTGAACTTATATTATACCTCAAACAACAACAACACAACCTGAACTTACTTGGTATGGCCATGATGCTTCCCAAGGTTCATTATTCAATCATATTAATCCATGAAATACTTATTTGGGATACTTCACTTCATATGTCCTCAAAATCAACTAATAGCTGCATGAAACATCTCCATGTACATAACAGCCCTATTAGTGATCATGTATTGTCATTGCAGTCATACTTGTGGGTCAAAGAGACCAAGGTATATTAAAAAGTTGCCTCAACTTGGGTTTAACCAACTAGTAATATTTATAGACCTCACATGGCATATTAGGTATCAAATTCCAGAAACTAGGGTCATCACATCCACAGGTGTTGCTCTTTGGGACAAATAGAAATAGCAGGGAGTTCTTTGGATTCATCCACACTTCCTTGTGCTTCTTCTTGCCTCGCAAACATGGGGCAAAGTCCCTTATATAGACCTGGCTCGCAGCCAGTACCCATGGAGTCTGGCTCCATAGGAACATTGGGGAACTCCCAATAGCACATGAAATCAAGCCATCCAAGGATCATTAGATCCGTTTTATTCTCCCGAAAATGAATATCACCCTTCTAAGACTCCTGGTGGATTAGGGAGAGAGGGACACGTTCGTTCCTCCTATTACTGTACCCTCTTTCCTAAATCAAGCTAGAGGTAGGATACAACAGATAGCAGTCAGATCCCAGATCTAAGGGTCCAAATTTCACGCGCCCATCCAAAGGCTAGTACAAGGAATTCTAATTTAAATGAAAATCGTGACATTCAAAGATATCCTTCTCACTTTAGGAAATATTACAAAAATCATATATCTCAATATTTTAATGATTTTAATCCCAAATTTTATAGGAAAGTCCATAATGACTTAAACTACGTGTGTGCCAAGTTTGGGACTCAAAATCAAAAGTATGAGAGACTTTTCTTCATAATCAAGTAATCACTTATTAAGGCATATTTTATACATATTTTCTCTCTCTTACTCTTTTGTTCTCTTTATGTCGATTCCTTTTACCATTAGAAAGGTTATAAATTCGAAATCTCATCCATGATGATTCAATCATACATCTTTCCACATTTTTCTCATATTTTCGTCATTATCTCAAATTTTCTTCTTAATAATGCATTATTTGATTTCTTCTTCTTCTTTTAATCATATTGGACTCATTACAATATTATGATCCATGAAATCACATGCACAAAGAAAATATTGCAAAGGGAATCCATTCAATACATATAATTCATACAATTCCTATAATCATACATTTATTGGGGAAATTGCATTTCCAACCATATGAACCCAAAAATTGGGGTTGTGACCTAAAAATGATAAAGTTTGCAAAATTGATCCAAGAAGACCTAATGAATCCTAATGAGACTTAGAAACCTTGGATAGGTGTCCGAAGTCAATAAGGAGTTGTTTGGGATATGTTTGTGACAATTAAACATTATACATGTTTTCAGGATCAATGTTTGCTTGAATGATTGAATGGCTTTCTTGATTGGACATATAGTTGGATTTGGATGTATTGCTTCTTTGAGATCTCCAAAACAGGTATGTGGTTATGCTTATGACTAATCACTCTAGTTTCATGGTGATTTCTGAAGTTTTACCAGTTGCTTGAAATTAATTGCTTGGTTGACATTTATTTCATGCAACTATAAAGTGACTATGTCTATCACCATAAATATATGTGCATGATTGGCTCAGATCCTAATCCTCCTCTATAGCTTTGATGAAGGTGAGATGGATAACCTAGTACATGGTCAACCCTTGCGGTAGGATCATCAGCTTATCATTAGTCGATGTGTTGGTCTACCCTTGGGTGGGACCATACGACTACACATCCCTAGGTTGTGGTTTACCTATAAGGTAGGATCATAGGGGCTATTTGAGATCTACCATATGAGAGAGGTAGTATCCATATCCACTATAGGGACAACACAGAGGCAAGGATATGTAGGGATTGAGTAGTTAAATTTAATACATAAAGTTTGATATGTTAAACAATAATTTGGTTGCCTTATGTTGTTACAAATAGATGCAAGATTTTGGTTCCCCCACATATCGGTATATTCATTTATTTTGACCGACGTTTTGTTTCTCGGTATTTTAGGAATATCTGAAAGTGACAAATAGTAAAGTGGCATTTGTGAAGTTAAAGATAATCCATTAAAGGAGGATTTAGTTAGATATAACTCTACAGGGGGTAGAAGTTCTAGATTCCTAATTTTTTGAAAGGTATGTGAAAAGAAATTTTTTATCCTATCTTAAGCTTAGTTGTGGTAGAATTTATAAATTATTTTTCATTATTTGAAAAACCATTGATCCTGTTTTGGGATAGCGAGGAAGCGGGGTCATTACATTTGGTATCAGAGCCACTTCCCCTCTTGTAGGTGGGGCCCACATGGGCCTATAGCATGCCATTCTTTGAGTCATATGGTCCAGACATGTTAGAAATGACTATCTATGGTGATGGTGGCACCCTTGCACTAGTGGCCGTGAGCGGGAACTGGGTGTACATGGCCATGCTGGGTCTGCACTGAAATGGGGAAAGATTGTGAGGCCATATAGTCAGCCTTGACGAGGACGTCAAGAGTCTAAGTGGGGGAGATTGTAACGTCCTAGGATTTGAGGCCTTGGATAAAATGATCTTAAAGGAATGATTGGACTACCCATATCACCAAGGTGCACCTCCTTTTCAGGAAGCCAATAACTAAAGAATTCCATAGTGAAGTGTGCTCAGCTTGGAATAGTACTAGGATGGGTGACCATCGAGAAGTTGACCCTGACTTGCGTGTGAGTGAGGAAAAAGCACACAGTTAAGGCTAGTGGTGGTATCTGGGGCCAGTCGTCATTTCTGAAACTCTACTAGAGCCTTGGATAGTGGGCTCGGGCGTTACAAATGGTATCAGAGTGACACTAGCATGTCCTGCTAGTGACATTCCATGGAGTGAAACTGTGCTTGATCAACAGATGAATATGAAGATGAATTCCTAGCTCAAAGCATCAATCACTACATTCCCCCTACTTAGATGATAATCTATTATATAGTTGTAGTCCTTCATCAGCTCCATCTACCTCCTCTGCCTCATGTTCAACTCCTGATTTAAAAAGATGTATTGTAGAGTCTTATGATCCATGAAGATTTGGCATCTCGCCCGATATAGATTGTGTATCCAAATCTTCACGTAAAGAACCACGACTGCTAACTCTAGGTCTTGAGTTGGGTAGTTCTCCTTGTTTTTATTAAGTTGACCATAAGAAAAAGAAATAAAGTTCTTGTCCTGCATCAGCACACATCCCAACCCATTTTTTAATGCATCATAGAAAATGATGTATCCTTTCCCAGGTTCTAGTTGCACGCACATTGGTGAACTCGTCAACTTCTCCTTCAATAACTAGAAAGAACATTGGCACTTGTCATCCCAAAGAAAAGGAATACCCTTCCCAGTCATCTTGGTTAAGGGTAGAGAAACAACACTGTAGTTGTTGATGGACCTTTTGTGGTAACCAGCTAAACCTATGAATCATCAAAGCTTAGTTTGTGTCTTGGGCTTTTCCCATTCCAACACTGACTGCGCATTCTTAGGATCTCCACAAACCCCTTTTGTAGGATGACATGTCCAATAAAAGACATCTCAGTCTGCCCAAACTCACACTTACTAAACTTGGATATAACCTCTGTTGTCTCAACAACTCCAACACTTCACGAAGATGATGCTCATGTTATTAACAATCCCTAGAGTATATAAAGATATCATCTATGGACACCACTACAAACTGATCAAGATACGGCTTGAACACTCAGTTCATCAGGTCCATAAATGTTTTTGGTGCATTGGTCAGCCCAAAAAACATAACAACAAACTCATATTGACAATATCTAGTTCTAAAAGAAGTCAGAGGTATGCCATATGCCTTGATCCTTAAGTGATGATACCATGAACTTAGATCTATCTTGGAAAACACTGTCGAACCTCTCAACTATTCAAATATATCACCTATCCTTCACAATGAGTATTTTTTCTTCACTGTAACCTTGTTCAACTGCTAGTAATATATGAAAAGACTCATAGAAACATACTTATTCTTCACAAACAACACCAGAGCACCCCAAGCTGAAGTTCTCGGTCATATGGAACCCTTCTCCCACAAGTTCTGGAACTTCTTCTTGAAGTCCTTCATCTTAGCTTGAGCATCCTATAGGGTGTCTATGCTATGGGTTGCATTCTAAGAACTAGATTGACTTTAAAATCAATCACCATTGGGGGTGGAACACCAAGGAACTCATCTGGGAAAGCATCCTACAACTTACTCGCTATAGGTACATGATGGATACTAGGACTTCTCACCTTGGTACCCACCACATGAGCAAAGAAAGCTTCACATCCTTGTCTCATCAACTTCTCTTCTATCACGGCCGACACCAGACATGTAGGAAGAATCTTCCTATGTCCTTGGAAAGTATAATAGACATTTCCATCTTAAAACGTACTGACTTTGGAACCACAGTCCAAACCAACCTTATACTTCTCTAAGGTATCCATCCCTAGGATCACATAGAACCCATGCATATCAAGTGGCATGACATCCACTTGAATCTTGCGTCCTAAGAAGGAAAGATCGCAAGATGGACACACTTCCCGCAGCACCACAAAACCAACCAAAGGGTTTTCTAACAAGAGGCTATCATCTATATTATATACAGGCAAGTTACAATTATTTATCACTTCTTGAATGATAAACGAGTGTTTTGCACCCACGTCAACCAAAATAGATACAAAAGAAGAAGCAAATATATCAAAATGAAAAAGTTCCATCTAATGTATTACAACCCATGGGTTGACCAGTCCATTCACCTGACTCATAGCATATGATCTAGTCATTGCCTATTTTTGTCCTCGACCCCTATTAGTTAGTCCTGAAGACCGTACCTGTGTTGTCTATCCATGACCTCTACTACCATGCTACTGACCTATTGATGATGTTGTGAGCCCGATTGGCTCTGCCTCAACTATTGGTTAACCTCCTAATTCTTCATAGAGCAAGACCATCTCACATGCCCAACTTGAGCACACTTGAAGTTGGTCCTCGTATCATACTGTATCCTAGATGGCCCTATCATATACATCGATCTAGAACTATTTGCCCTAGCTGGTGGAAAGTTATGACATCTGCCTTTTCTAGGAGACCACTGTGACTGCACCTGTGTCCTTGGCTTATAAAATGTTGACCTGGACAGAGAGTTCTTGTACTATATTGAAGAAAACCTTAGCTTCTTGAAACTGCCTGATGGTGATCCTTGGAACTAATTATATCTCTTTTTTATACTATCCCCTTACCATTTCACGATCATCCTCTCTATTGTTTTTTAGATTCCATAAAGGCGAAAAACTTCTCACATGACTCCAAATCTAACAATGTCCATGCCAACTCAGCATTCAAACATTTTTTGAACCATTTGATTCTCTCCTTCTCTGTGGTCTCCATGTGAGGACAAAACCTCAACAAATCCATGACCTTCACCTTACAATCATTGATCAACCATGACCCCTGGTGTAAACCTTCCAACTGATCCATCTTAACCTCCAAAAATGTTTAGATGAAAACTCCCACCAAAAATCTTCCCAGTAGACCATATCACCGGTCCTCTACTCCTAATTAATGGCCCACCAATGTCTAGCACTACCCTTTAGAAGGTAGATCATATGCTTCACCTTATCTTCTCCAGAGATGTTTAGAGTCTTGAATGCTTTTTCGGCTCAGTCAACCACATGTTTGCATCAGTTAGGTCTGTTGTGCCCTCGTACTTAGTGGCTCCTACTTGCATCAGCCTCTCAAAGGTCTTCCCTGGTCCTGAAGATTCCACATTGGGGAATAGGTGCCCTTAGGTTGGGTGCAGGCACCCTATCCTCTAGATGATTAATCATTGCCATAAGGTGTCTAAAAATGATTGGAAAGTTGGATCATCTTTGATTGATGGGTCAAATGGAGGAGGGACAATGTGATAACCCAAATTTCAGGGTTGAATACTTGATCTAGTATTTGAGTACAAAATTTGAGTAAGATGAATTAATGATGGAATTTGAGGTTTTATACGATCAATTTGAGTAAGTGGATCTTCAATTGATAATATTAGAGGTTATATTGATGTGCACTTTTAGTTGAATATCCTTAATATGAAGTTGGGATAGTTATGAACTCTTGTACAATTTTTAGATAAAACATGGATCCAAATGGTTAAATGATGACCCTTCATGTGCTTCATAATCAAAGAAATTAAATTGAACTTGATTCGATATGGTTTGATGATTAATGAGTTGTATTCAATGTTTACACAATTATTTATAAGGTTGTTTGCAGAATTTATTTACAACTATAGATAGTGTGTGTGTGTGTTTGGTCTCAAACTTTGAAGTATGTGAGACTATATGATAGAGGAGCTATGTATAAAATTTTACCACAATTTGAGGTTCCTACTAGGAGATATAAGTGATGGAAGATATGATTGATCCATTCAAATAATGCCGAGAAACCTTATTGTTAATCAGTATCAGACTTAGGTGGGTGACAATATATGTCATGCTACCTAGCCTTAAGTGGGCACCAGGGTCACAGATGTGTAATTATCCTGACCGTATATTTCTAAATGATCTGATGACTCAGGAGGTGTCACCTACCTCTGCAAATGGAGGAGCAGAATAGCATTGAGGTGTAGTCTCGATATTTTGAAGGTGGGGTAGTTACTGGATATTTAGGTCACAAAATAGGGATCTATGAATCAATATGAATCCTTTGACCCCTCAGTCGATGTTGGAAACCCATGGTAGTGAGAGACTCTAGCCCTTCTCCTCACCTGCTTCTTCACCACCTCTCACATGTAAGGGGGAATGACGAAGAGGTCATGAAAAGGTAGTGCAAATGAATGGGAGAATCACGCAAACATGGGGATGCCTGAGATGGGTCCTCTCAGCTTTATGGAGGATTTCCATATAATCCCTGAACCCAAACTCACAGTTGTGGAGGTGAGGTAGGGGCAAAGCTCTCAGCTTTTCTCACAGTATTTGGGAGGGCGCCGATGAGATCCTCAATCCTTCGCATATCTTCTAGCAGTAGCAGGAACTGAGTCGAGGCACCATGGACCATCATAAGATGGTCGCTGAGACAATGAGGAGCACCCTCCATATTCGAGACCCCAAGCCAGATGCGTAGAGTACAAGAAGACAGACCTCTTGGTGGTAGAAGCTCTAGAAGAGGGAGGCCCCAACCCAGGCTCGTTGCTGGCCAGAAGAGGCCTTGGGAGGCGATGGTAGGTCTGGAGAGATCAACATTATTTAGAACCTCCTCCTTGCCGGAGGCAGGGCACCATCGGTGGTCTGAGAGGACTTCGTCAGACCTCTTGACGGTTCCTTATTCCTCTCATCTGGTCTAGAGCTTCCAGGCAATCTCATCGGCAAGGGAGAAGGATAGTGTTTCTCGTTCGTTGGTCTATAATGAGCACGCTGGATCCACGCCACAGTGGAGGTTGCGTGCTGTAGGAACCGGGGCACCTTGCTCAAGGAATCATGATGGAGAGGGGGAAGGGGAGAGATAGAGAGTGGGTGGGGTTCGGTCCAGAAACCTGATGAACTGTCCATCCTAGGCTAGTGATATCGTTGAGCCATGCCCCACCATGACGGCTAGCATGGGCCAACCAAATGCGACCACCTAGGGCAGCGGGACCCACGACAAAATGTATTTTTCATTTAAATATTGGAAATACTTTGAAATTTAGAAAATGCTTAATAGGCCCCTTGTCCTAAAAATATCTGAAAAATATCCCTAGACTCATAAAAATATCCTTTACTTTATTGGACCCTTACATTAAGCTTTTAAAGAACAAACCATGATGGCTTATAATATAGATGTTTTTGCTCAATTTCTAGAGATAGTAAATTGGAATAATTAGCAAATGATGCAGATTAAATCTGATAAAAATAAGTTTGAACCATGATATCATCTAGAAACTAAACGTGGACTCCTATCTTGATATTATTGAGCAATTTTAGGACTTTTCTCATTATTTCCTAATTACATGTTTAATCCTCATATTAATTCAAGAAAATAGGGAAAGTATCAAAAAATTATGAAATTCATACTATACCTTAATAATGATGTATGGATCAGAATAAAAATATCAGACACAAGTTCCAGGTTGTTTGAGCCTAGATTTGGACAATCCCTTATTTGGACCTAAAATACCATTAATTATGGTGACTCTTCTATTAATTATCATTAATTGTTATTAATCAGGTGATGATCGGATATCTAGATGAGCAAGAATGATTAGAAATCTCTAAACTCAGGTATGTGGGTTTTTATTTGAGTATATGACTATGATTTTCTTGCTTGCAATGATGATATGTATGTATAATCTCTTCTATTTGCAAATATTGGATGTAATATTGCTATGTAGTACTCTTTGTTTTGTCACTTGAAAACATAAATTATGAGTAGATGTTTTGTAGTTATTTAAGGTGTTCATTATCCCTTTTATGAGGGAATGGATTAATGTTGACTAGTACGCCTCTCTAGAACACACGGTGTACGGGGAGTTTCCCTAGAGTACTCAGTACACGGGGATGGGCCCAATATATATTTTTTGGTACTTATCCACCTTAATAATACAACTCATCTAGAAAATAAAAACTAAAATTGGCATATTTCTCTTAATCAATAAATGTTTTCATTGATCTTCCTTCTTTCTTTTTGCAAATCTTTTCAAATTATGAAAACCATAAATGTATGTATCTTTCTACCCACGTACACAACAACTTGTGTGTTGATTTGTTGTTTCACATATGATTTAGGTTTGGAGCTAGTGTGGGATGAAAGGGGGGAAGTGAGCAATTTTCTAGGTTGTACCTATTGTGTTAAGATCATGTTAGCATACATGTTCGCAGACTTATAAAATTTTCTTTAAATTATATAAATGTAAGTTGTACATTTAATTCATTTTGTAATATACATGTTGAATGTTGAGATTGTTGTATGGTGTATGTTCATGGTTGAATGTTCATGTATGTGTATGTTGCCTCCGCATCGTCCTTTGAAACAATTAGATAATGTTTTCATATTTGTCCTATTGGTCCTTCTAAGTCTCGAGATGGCAATATCCGGGTATGTTACAGTTGGTATCAGAGCATGAACAATAGCTACACCTAACAATTTCTCACCATGAAACGTTAAATTATTTTTCACCTTTCATTTTCAATCCTAGAAACTTAGTATGTTATTGAAAAAAAAGGACTAGGTTTGATTTATCCTCAAGGTTAGAACCTAGATGTTCGAGAAATAGGTTTAGACAAGTGTGTGAAACCCTTTCCATATAGAGCTCATATGTATTGGGTAGATACACTAGTATACATCTCGTTCTCACCATTTCACTAGGTGACATGACACTAGACTATCTACTGTGTGTGGGACACTCAATTTTGTTGATTTGGTTTTGTTTTCCAATCGGCTTGAGTCTTGACAGTTTTCTCTGACGTCTTCTTTCTCGGAGAAAAACTATATAATATTTTATTATATATATGTAAATATGAAAATGTGTCCCTCACATAGGAGAGTAGTCAGTGTTGATGCAACTAAGTGAAAGGGAGTGACATCAGTCTAGAAGAGAGAGTAGTCTAGATAGATGTCTAGAGCCTTATTAAGATATGTCATGCATAAATTAGATGATAGAATGATAGTTGAAATAAGAATGGATGATCTTATCTAAGTTCTACCCCTAATGATATATGTTTCTTTACAGATATAAGTTGCATATGAGGTCTGAATCTAGTTTTGGATAATCTAAGACTAGCCTAGGTAGTGAAAGTACATACTCTTTTCTTACTTAAGATAAGCTAAATTTAGATAAGGCTGAATATGCATGAGCCTCAAGCTCTTTACAAAGGAGGACCTCCAGTGTTAGTACAAGATACATGGTAAACTCCAGAGAGAGTGAGACCCACAGGGATAGGGTCATAGGACCTACCCTACAATATATGAAAATTATAAGATATATGTGAAATGACGTGTCCTATGTTGGGTTACTCTTGAGTAGATGAGTTGAGTCCTCTTGCATGATTCAATCATGTATGTGAGAGTTGGGTAAAAATGATGAGTAGGTGACTCATAATGAGAAAGTCAATCCTTTTGATTGAGTTAGGTACTAGCTTGAGTGACATATGTTTGTGAATCTCATCATTAGCTGCAAGTGAGATGATATATGAAATGCTAGTTGTTTGAGTAAAAGGCCTTGTGCATAAGACACTCACATATGTTGATCCCTCCTCTTCTCTTTCTTAATATATGATTCTAGAAACCTCACTTGAGATATAGCAATGATTATGTATGAAAAGTCACTTAGATAACCTTGACCTATTCTATATTCCCCCTACCATACATGAAAGATATAACTTTGAAATCATGATAAATTTAATTTAGTATTCTCTCACCCTTCATATTATACATGACATATATCAATTTGAACCACGAGCTTGAAGTAAAGATATGTTTGCATCATATATGAGATGACCATAAAATAAAGATCCTAACCCCAAATATTATAGATCTATGCTTCTAGTTAATGATCACTCTCACACAATAGGGTGAAACCCTAATTTTTAAGCATGTTAAGTAAGCCCTTCTCAAGTAATGAAATCAAAGATGAAGATAAATGTAAGGACCCTGACCTGCGTTTAGGGTTTACCCTGTTTGTTTTGCTTGATCTTGGTGCTTTGGTGCTTGCTAATCGCCTTTAGTGGTGATTAGGGTTTGGTTGTGCTTTGTTGAGAGTTCGAGGGGCTACTTGCAAATAACCCAAGTTTAGGGTTTTGTGGGCAAGTTTGCCATCTTGTGAGATGTTGTCCCTCTTTGCTTCCTCTAGGGTTGAGAGGAAGGCTTGGGCTTGTTGTTTGAGTCCTTTGGGCCTGAGTTGAGCTTGTTTGGGCCTTGGAGTTCCTTGTTTGGGCTTTCTTGAGCCTTGTGTCGCCCAGGGCAGGTGGTGTGTCGCCCAGTTGCTTGGTGTGTCGCCCAGTTGCTTGGTGTGTCGCCCAGTAGCTCTTGTTGTGTCGCCCAGATGGCTTGGCTTGGTTGATGGACACATGGTGCACATCTTGGACAAGTTCCTTATGGCTTGCATGAGAGGTGGCTTGAGTTGGTGGACATGTGTCCCTTGGGTGGACGACACATAGCATGGTTTTACCTTGGTTTCTCCTCCCCTTCTTCCTATATAGGTAGCTCTTCTCCTTGCCTTAGTCCCCTTTGGTCCTTTGGTCTCCCCTCCACCCTTGGTGCACGATACCCCTCTCCATCTTGCTTGTGTTGGCCGATACACTTCCTTGGAGCTGAAGTGGTGGCCGATACACCTTCCTGGAGTATCCTGGTGGACGATAGCTTTGGATCTTGGAGTGCTTTGGAGCTTTGGTGGCTGACAACCTTGGAGCTCAAAGTGCATCTTCTTCCTTGGAGCTTAAGGCGGGTTGCATAGTTTCTAACCCTAACTCTCGTACCTCTAACTTTAACCTTGTTGCATGTTAGTAGACTAGCTTAGTTCCTTGCTTGTACATCTTGCTCATGTACCTTAGTGGTCGATATCCCTCTCTAGTGTTTAGGGTTCCTTGTATACCTTGCTTTTTAGGGTTTGTGCTCCCTTGTGTTGGAGGTAGAAGGTGACCTAGGGTTGGGCGATACCCCTTCCTTGTGGGTGTGTTGAGCGACACACTTGCCTTTAAGTTGAACGATATGAGTGTTCTTGGGTTGAGAAACACCTTTGTTCTTTGTGTTGGCCGATATGATGATTTAGGGTTTGAGTTCCTTGAGTTGGAGGTCGATAGGTTGACCTAGCTTGAGTGTTGGCCGACATGGTGACCTTGTTGGGCGACATGGTGCTCTCTTTGGTGGCCGACATGGAACCTTGGTGGACGACATGTTGAGCTCTTGAAGTTGGCCGATACCCTTGCCCATGAGTGGGCGATAGGGTGAGCTAGGGTTTGGTTGGCCGATATGAAGGGAGACATAGTGATGTTCTTTGTTGGTCGATATGTGAGGGCCCTTGGAGATGGGCTCTCTCTCTCTCCATCTCTCTCTTGTTGGGTGATATGGTTCCCTTGTTCCTCTCTTGAACGATAGGCCTTAGTATCTTGGTGATCTTTGTGGTGGAAGTTAGGGCCAAGCATGGCATGGCATGTTGGACGATAGGCTATGTGCCCTGATGGCCGATACCATGATGGCCGATACCATGGTGGGCGATACCCTTATGGCCGATAGCCATGTTGGGGGATACCCTACCCTATGTGCATGAGTGTGATGGTCGATAGGGTTAGTAGAGTGTGATGGCCGATATGGTAGTAGTGGGTGATGGCCGATAGGGTTAAGTGAGGTTGGCCGATACCCATGTTGGATGATAGGTTTTAGATGAGGGTTGTGAGGCTATAGTGAGGGTATGAGTTTCTTTGGTGATGGTCCCTCATGTGATAGAAGTGGATGCTTATACATAAACCAATAAACGATGGTGGTGTTTGTGATATCATCAATATGTAATATGTTGCCTTGCAATTAATAAGAGTATTAATGATAGTAATGTATATGATGATAGCCCTCATGTAATAGATGGATGATGTGACCCTTATGCTTAATTGTTAATGATAATGAAGATGATGATAACTACTCTAGTAGTTGCTTAACGATGATAATGATGGTAATAAAGATGCTAAGTGACAGTTATGTTAAAGGTTGCTTCATGATAAAGATGACTAGAGTTGATGGCATAGTAATGACCTTGTTAATGATAGTGTTGATTCTATATACTCAATCTGTTTCCCATATACCTTGATTGCTTGTATAATCCTGAGGTTTAGGGTAAGCATCAGTATGGTTGGACAATGATGTACTTAACACACTTCGTTACCAAATAAGTGTAATATTGGTAATTTAATTATCTTGAATGATATTTCATGATAGTGAGCATATTCCTTATGTTGAATCTACAATTATTGCATACCTTAACCTTGCAGGTGATGACTTAGCCATGAAAGGGCTATGTGACATATGTAATGAGTAACATTACTATGATAATTGCTCTATAAGATTATGTATGTGATGTGTTGGTCCCATGATGATGATGTGAGCCTTAAGAGGCAGTGACAATACTTGATGAAGGGTTGAGACCCTATGGTATGTGATGATCCTTGAGATGGATCTGGATGGTTGGTAAGAGGCCAAGTGATAACATGTGATGTTGGATCCTTAAGATGGATCAGGTTGATATGAATAGATCATAATATAATGTTCTTTACTTTCTGTTATATCTTTGCATGTTATACAACTTGGTTGAATCTTGCAATCCATCTAAAAGATACAAATTAATCACAGTGAAATATATCATGTAGTTTGCCCTGGCCATAGATCCATCATCGTCAGGACTTGGTGATGGTGAAACAGGTTTTCCTACGGGTTAACCTGGAAGCGCATATTGTTGAATATGTGTAGGTTGCTCCTAGCCTGAAAATGAGGAGGTAAGAGTGTAACTTCGGTTGCAGACTCAGATATGTGTGTAGAGCATGGTGAACAGGCCCATGGCTCAGGATATGTGATGTATGGAGCATGAATGCGTTCATGGCTCAGAGCACGGTGATCAGGCCTGTGACTCAGTTTTACTAGCGCCGTGACCTGTACCAAGGCGGGCTAGAGAATGGGTAGCCTATGGAGCTAACCCTGTGGCTTAGACCACTTCAGCATGTGACTGCGGTCCTGCTTGTGTTGTACTCATGTACTGACCATGAGGTGGGAGGTCGTGGAGTCCGGCTCTTCCATTGACCTTGTATGGTGCCGTCTTGGGTTTCGTAACCGAAGGTTGGATTTGAACGGTACGGTTCAAATCCTCAGGGCATAATAAAATGTAATACAACCGTTTAGTATTTACTAGTCATATCAAATACAAAACATTGGTTGAGGCCTTGTTTGTGTAATATTCCGTTATACCTTGCAGGTTATGTGGCAATCTGTCTTATCATGATAAATAGGTTATGTGGCATTTTACCCTGTTCTAATAATCCTGTTACATGTTGATATATCTCATCTTGATAGTCATGTTCCTTTGAAAGACATCTGGTTTTACGCTTTAGTATAGCTGGTATGCTTGCCGGTAAGAATGATCTTGCTATATATATATAACTGCTTATGATATATCTGCTCATGTTAAAATTGCTGTTATGGTTTATCTTGCTGAGGTTCTATAGTTGCGGTGGGGAGCTATGTTTCCCGCTGGGACAATTGTTCAATTGTCTCACTCTGCTGGTTTACACCCTTTTTAGGTGGTCGAGGTAGACGTGGTCGTGGTTGTGGTGTTGCGGACGAGCAGCTTGAGGAGCAGTAGAAGGCAAGCGATGGACATGTTGTTGTTTTGGATGTTTTGTAGTAGAGTCTAGAGTCATCCCTGTACTCTCAGGTCCTTGGCAGTGTTTTGACGATGTTTCACAAAGATCATTCGATGATATCTGTATATCCTGTTGTTGGCCAGATGTGGGCCTTTGTGTATATATATGAACATGTGTTGAACTCATGTGAGGGATGGACAGCTGTTCCTGAGCTGTGGACACGTATCATATCTTGTGTATGTACATATTTATATGACATGTTTCTGTGCAGGATGAGGACTGGAAAGTAATAGTTTCACAGTTTATCAATTTTCCGCAATCGGATTTAATTAACCCGTGTTTTTGATAATCTATGGTTATGGTGTTTTCCGCATGTTTTCGCGTAACACCTCGTTATTTGTGTGATAATGGGATGTGTTGCCACAATTTTGGTATCAGAGCTCTAGGTTCGCTGAGTCTACAGGGATTTAGGACTAGGTTGAGTTGTTCTTATGTGTGTCCAGGTTATCTTACAAAAATCTTCTGCCCTCAGCAGAAGAAAAGCCAAGATGTCTGGAAACCATGAAGAACATGCTCTTGAGTATAGTGATGCTGCATCGGTTGATGGAGCAGATGGACGGGCACATGAAGATCGGGTGCCTGAGGTCCCCCAACCAGACCCAGCCATACTTGAACACCCTGCCTACCAACAGCTTATGGGGCAGTTAATGGCTACGATGAATCTCATGGTTGAGCGATTACCAGTGCCTCCTCCGCGAACACAGGTTCCCCATGGAGAAGCATCGGGTATTGGGAAGACCTTTGAGCGGCTTCGCCGAGTTGGAGCTTCGGATTATGCTGGAACGGCTGATCCAGCGGATGCAGATCTGTGGCTGACGAGTCTTGAAAAGGCTTTCCGGATCCTCGACATCCCCGAAGTAGACAAAGTAAAGAATGATGTCTACCTTTTGAAGGGTAGTGCTGGTCACTGGTGGACCATCGAGGAAGAGAAACGGCCTGGTGAGGTGATCTGTTGGGAAGTGTTTCGGCGCGAGTTCGTCACCAGATACTTTCCGAAGATGTACCTGGATGAGAAGATCAATCAGTTTGAGAAGTTGCGGCAAGGAACGATGAACATCACCGAGTATGAAGCTAAGTTTATGGATCTGTTGAGGTTCTGTCCTCACATGGCGGCGACAGATGATGAACGGATCAGATGTTTCGAGAAGGGTTTGAGTGCTGAGTTGACAACCCCTGTGTCTACGGTGGAAAACCGAGAGTGGTTTGCTACGTTTTCGGAATCATTTCGACGGATCGAGAGGACAGTAAGGGAGAAAAGAGAGTCGGTGTCTCTTAAAAGACCTACTCAGTTTCAAGGATGAAGGTTTGGTGGCTTCAAGAAACCCAGGTTTTCAGCACCGTCAGTGATGAGAAGTGCTGGTGTACCATCTCAGTGGTCTCTGAGTAAGGGAAAAGGTTATGTTTCTTCACCATCTAAGGCGCACAGCTCAGCTTTGGTGGCAGTGACAGGGCCATCTAGGCCACGAGTTAACAATAGAGCATGTCATCTCTGTGGTCAGGTCGGGCATTGGAAGTTCAATTGCCCGAATAGAGATGTTGAAGTGACGCAGCAACCGAGGCAGAGTTTCCAGAAGTCTGAGAGACCACAACCCAGTGGTAGCAGAGGATGAGGACGCGGTCAAGCGTCTCAAGCTGGATCGTCTGCTCAAGGGAGCAGAGGTCGTGGACAGCAAGCTACAGCTCAATTCTATGCCATGAATCAGCCGGAGGCGGTAGTCAACCCGCGAGTGGTGACATGTCAGATGGAGTTATTTCATTCTGATATGTCTTCTTCTTGCTTTATATCTATTCTGGTTGACCCGGGTGCTACACACTCTTTTATCGCCTATAGTATGCTTGAAAACTGTCATCTACCTGTTAGTTGTAAGAAGGATAGCTTATTGCTAGAAACCCCTCTTGATGGTTCCTCTTTGCTTCGAGAAGAGTGTCCATCTTGTGTTTTGTCTTTTTCGGGACACATCATTCAGGTCGATCTCATACCACTTGATATGCATGGTTTTGATGTTATCCTTGGGATGGATACCTTAGAGAAGTATAAGGTTGTCTTGGACTGTGGTTCCAAGTAGGCGGTGTTTGATGTTGCTGGAGAGAAGTGGATCTTCCAAGGAGATAGGAAGATTCTTCCGACATGTCTGGTATCATCTATGGTGGCAGATAGGTTGTTACGACAAGGATGTGAGGCGTTCTTAGCTCACGTTGTGGATACTATTGTGGATACCAAGGTGAAAGGCCTTAACCTTGAAGAAGTGTCAGTGGTCCGAGAGTTTGCAGATGTGTTTCCCGAGGAGTTTCCTGGTGTTCCTCCACCCTGAGAGATTGATTTTGAGATCAATCTGGTTTCGGGAACGCAGCCGATTGCACAGACACCTTATAGGATGGCTCCAGCAGAGATGGTAGAGTTGAAGAAGAAGTTACAAGAGTTGTTGGAGAAAGGTTTCATCAGACCGAGCACGTCACCTTGGGGTGCTCCCATGTTGTTCGTTAAGAAGAAGGATGGTTCGATGCGGTTGTGTATAGACTACCGACAGTTGAACAAGGTCACGATCAAGAATAAGTACCCGTTGCCGAGGATAGATGACCTGTTCGATCAGTTGCGTTGTGCTACAGTGTTTTCGAAGATCGATCTACGGTATGGATATCATCAGTTGAGGATAAAGGTGGATGACATACCAAAGTCAACTTTTAGGATGAGGTATGGTCATTTTGCGTTTGTGGTTATGCCGTTTGGATTAACCAATGCACCTGCTGCTTTCATGGACCTGATGAACAGAGTGTTTTGTCCGTTCTTAGATCAGTTTGTTGTAGTTTTTATAGACGACATCTTGATCTATAGTCGGAACCGGCTAGAGCATGAGAAACATCTTCGTCATGTAGATCCGAAGAAAGTGGAGTCCGTTGCGGATTGGGAACAGCCGAAGACGCCGACGAAAGTTCGTAGTTTCCTTGGCCTAGAAGGATACTACCGAAGGTTTATCAAGGACTTCAGTTCGATAGCTCTACCGATGACGAAGTTGACCAGGAAGGATGTACTTTTTGTTTGGGATGATCGATGTCAGCAAGCTTTCCAAAGTTTGAAGGAAAAGCTAACCAGTGCTCCAGTGTTGATCTTGCCAGAATCTGGAAAAGGCTATGTTGTTTTCTGTGATGCGTCCAAAAAAGGTTTGGGTTGTGTGCTGATGCAGGAAGATCATGTGGTTTCTTTTGCTTCGCGACAGCTTAAGAAACACGAGGAGAACTATCCGACCCATGACTTGGAGCTGGCAGCAGTTGTTCATGCGTTAAAGATTTGGAGACACTATCTTTATGGGGAAGTGTGTCAGATCTTTACAGATCACAAGAATCTGAAGTACATCTTCTCACAGCAAGAGTTGAACATGCGACAGCGTCGGTGGATGGAGTTGATCAATGATTATGATTGCACTATCGAGTATCATCCTGGTAAGGCGAATGTGGTAGCAGATGCGCTTAGCAGAAAGTCTTCTTCTCCCAAGAAGGCACAGATGAGTTCTTTGGTATGCCATAGGTGGGACATGTTAGTCTCCTTACGGCAGATGAACGTACATATGGAGGTTTCCTCGATAGCTGGACTTTTAGCACAGATGCAAATCAAGCCCACGTTGAGACAGCAGATCAAGGATGCACAGCAAACGGATGATACAGTACAGCTAATTAGATCAGAGTTTGGCAGCGAAAAGCGTGATGGGTTCCATGAGTCTGAGGATGGAGTGGTTTGCTATCATAATAGGATGGTGGTTCCAGATGCTGATAATCTGAGGGAGTTGGTGCTCGAGGAAGCACACACGTCGATGTATGCTATGCATCCAGGCGTCACCAAAATGTATCATAGTCTGAAGGACTTGTACTGGTGGCCCGGCTTGAAGAAAGATGTAGCTGAGTTTGTGGCTAGGTGTGCGGTGTGTCAGCAAGTCAAGGCTGAGCATCAAAAGCCGGTAGGTACGTTGCAACCTCTGCCTATACCACAGTGGAAATGGGATCATATAACCATGGATTTCATAGTTGGTCTACCCAGGACAACTAAGAATCATGATTCCATTTGGGTGATAGTGGACAGATTAACGAAGTCTGCCCATTTCATACCTGTGAAGACCACGTATACAGCTGAAAAGCTCGCTCGAGTATATGTGGATGAGATACTTCGTTTGCATGGTGTGCCAGCAATGATAGTTTCTGATAGAGGTCCTCAGTTTACAAGTCGTTTTTGGGAACAGTTGCACAGGGCGATGGGAACGCAGTTGAAGTTCAGTACCGCTTTCCACCCACAGACAGATGGACAGTCTGAGAGGACTATTCAGACTTTGGAGGATCTTCTTCGTGCTTGTGTTTTGCAGTTCCTAGGCAGTTGGGACGTACATCTCAGTTTAATAGAGTTTGCCTACAACAATAGCTATCAGCGGAGCATTGACATGGCTCCCTATGAGGCTTTGTATGGGAGGAAGTGCATATCTCCTTTGTGTTGGTATGAATCAGGTGAATATCAGCTTTTGGGCCCCGAGATAGTACAGCAGACGACAGAAAAGATCAAGGTGATACAACAATAGTTGAAAGCGGCACAAGACAGGTAGAAGTCTTATGCAGACAATCGTCGACGACCTTTGGAGTTCCAGGTGGGAGACAAGGTGTATCTTAAAGTCTCTCCGTGGAAAGGTGTGCTGAGGTTTGGCCAGAAGGGTAAGTTAGCTCCCAGATATATGGGGCCTTACTTAGTCATAGCACGTGTTGGCAAGGTGGCTTATGAGTTAGAATTGCCTCCAGAGTTGCATAGGTTACATCCAGTGTTCCATGCCAGTATGCTGAAGAAAAGTCATCTGGATACAGGAACAGTGATATAACCCGTTGAAGTTGAGCTTGACAAAGATGTGACTTATGAAGAGGGTCCTATGATGATCCTTGATAGAAGAGTCAAGAAGCTGAAGAGAAAGGATCTGGTTCTTGTGAAGGTCCTTTGGCATCACCGTGGCGTTGAGGAAGCCACGTGGGAGCTTGAGGAAGAGATGAGGAGGAAGTATCCCTCGCTTTTCTCTTCGGATTTCGGGGACGAAATCCTTTTGTAGAGGTTTATGGCTGTAAGGACCCTGACCTGCGTTTTGGGTTTACCCTGTTTGTTTTGCTTGATCTTGGTGCTTTGGTGCTTGCTAATCGCCTTTAGTGGTGATTAGGGTTTGGTTGTGCTTTGTTGAGAGTTCGAGGGGCGACTTGCAAATAACCCAAGTTTAGGGTTTTGTGGGCAAGTTTGCCATCTTGCGAGATGTTTTCCCTTTTTCTTCCTCTAGGGTTGAGAGGAAGGCTTGGGCTTGTTGTTTGAGTCCTTTGGGCCTGAGTTGAGCTTGTTTGGGCCTTGGAGTTCCTTGTTTGGGCTTGCTTGAGCCTTGTGTCGCCCAGGGCAGGTGGTGTGTCGCCCAGTTGCTTGGTGTGTCGCCCAGTTGCTTGGTGTGTCGCCCAGTTGCTTGGTGTGTCGCTCAGTAGCTCTTGTTGTGTCGCCCAGATGGCTTGGCTTGGTTGATGGACACATGGTGCACATCTTGGACAAGTGCCTTATGGCTTGCATGAGAGGTGGCTTGAGTTGGTGGACATGTGTCCCTTGGGTGGACGACACATAGCATGGTTGTACCTTGGTTTCTCCTCCCCTTCTTCCTATATAGGTAGCTCTTCTCCTTGCCTTAGTCTCCTTTGGTCCTTTGGTCTCCCCTCCACCCTTGGTGCACGATACCCCTCTCCATCTTGCTTGTGTTGGCCGATACACTTCCTTGGAGCTGAAGTGGTGGCCGATACACCTTCCTGGAGCAGCCTGGTGGACGATAGCTTTGGATCTTGGAGTGCTTTGGAGCTTTGGTGGCCGACAACCTTGGAGCTCAAAGTGCATCTTCTTCCTTGGAGCTTAAGACGGGTTGCATAGTTTCTAACCCTAACTCTCGTACCTCTAGCTTTAACCTTGTTGCATGTTAGTAGACTAGCTTAGTTCCTTGCTTGTACATCTTGCTCATGTACCTTAGTGGTCGATATCCCTCTCTAGTGTTTAGGGTTCCTTGTATACCTTGCTTTTTAGGGTTTGTGCTCCCTTGTGTTGGAGGTAGAAGGTGACCTAGGGTTGGACGATACCCCTTCCTTGTGGGTGTGTTGAGCGACACACTTGCCTTTAAGTTGAACGATATGAGTGTTCTTGGGTTGAGCAACACCTTTGTTCTTTTTGTTGGCCGATATGATGATTTAGGGTTTGAGTTCCTTGAGTTGAAGGTCGATAGGTTGACCTAGCTTGAGTGTTGGTCGACATGGTGACCTTGTTGGGCGACATGGTGCTCTCTTTGGTGGCCGACATGGCACCTTGGTGGACGACATGTTGAGCTCTTGAAGTTGGCCGATACCCTTGCCCATGAGTGGGCGATAGGGTGAGCTAGGGTTTGGTTGGCCGATATGAAGGGAGACATAGTGATGTTCTTTGTTGGCCGATATGTGAGGGCCCTTGGAGATGGGAGATACTATCTCTCTCTCCCTCTCTCTCTCGTTGGGCGATATGGTTCCCTTGTTCCTCTCTTGAACGATAGGCCTTAGTATCTTGGTGATCTTTGTGGTGGAAGTTAGGGCCAAGCATGGCATGTCATGTTGGACGATAGGCTATGTGCCGTGATGGCCGATACCATGATGGACGATACCATGGTGGGCGATACCCTTATGGCCGATAGCCATGTTGGGCGATACCCTACCCTATGTGCATGAGTGTGATGGTCGATAGGGTTAGTAGAGTGTGATGGCCGATATGGTAGTAGTGGGTGATGGCCGATAGGGTTAAGTGAGGTTGGCCGATACCCATGTTGGATGATAGGTTTTAGATGAGGGTTGTGAGGCTATAGTGAGGGTATGAGTTTCTTTGGTGACGGTCCCTCATGTGATAGAAGTGGATGCTTATACATAAACCAATAAACGATGGTGGTGTTTGTGATATCATCAATATGTAATATGTTGCCTTGCAATTAATAAGAGTGTTAATGATAGTAATGTATATGATGATAGCCCTCATGTAATAGATGGATGATGTGACCCTTATGCTTAATTTTTAATGATAATGAAGATGATGATAACTACTCTAGTAGTTGCTTAACGATGATAATGATGGTAATAAAGATGCTAAGTGACAGTTATGTTAAAGGTTGCTTCATGATAAAGATGACTAGAGTTGATGGCATAGTAATGACCTTGTTAATAATAGTGTTGATTCTATATACTCAATCTGTTTCCCATATACCTTGATTGCTTGTATAATCCTGAGGTTTAGGGTAAGCATCAATATGGTTGGACAATGATGTACTTAACACACTTAGTTACCAAATAAGTGTAATATTGGTAATTTAATTATCTTGAATGATATTTCATGATAGTGAGCATATTCCTTATGTTGAATCTACAATTATTGCATACCTTAACCTTGCAGGTGATGACTTAGCCATGAAAGGGCTATGTGACATATGTAATGAGTAACATTACTATGATAATTGCTCTATAAGATTATGTATGTGATGTGTTGGTCCCATGATGATGATGTGAGCCTTAAGAGGCAGTGACAATACATGATGAAGGGTTGAGACCCTGTGGTATGTGATGATCCTTGAGATGGATCTGGATGGTTGGCAAGAGGCCAAGTGATAACATGTGATGTTGGATCCTTAAGATGGATCAGGTTGATATGAATAGATCATAATATAATGTTCTTTACTTTCTGTTATATCTTTGCATGTTATACAACTTGGTTGAATCTTTCAATCCATCTAAAAGATACTAATTAATCACAGTGAAATATATCATGTAGTTTGCCCTGGCCATAGATCCATCATCGTCAGGACTTGATGATGGTGAAACAGGTTTTCCTACGGGTTAACCTAGAAGCGCATATTGTTGAATATGTGTAGGTTGCTCCTAGCCTGAAAATGAGGAGGTAAGAGTGTAACTTCGGTTGCAGACTCAGATATGTGTGTAAAGCATGGTGAATAGGCCCATGGCTCAGGATATGTGATGTATGGAGCATGAATGCGTTCATGGCTCAGAGAACGGTGATCAGGCCCGTGACTCAGTTTTACTAGCGTCGTGACCTGTACCAAGGCGGGCTAGAGAATGGGTAGCCTATGGAGCTAACCCTGTGGCTTAGACCACTTCAGCATGTGACTGCGGTCCTGCTTGTGTTGTACTCATGTACTAACCATGAGGTGGGAGGTCATGGAGTCCGGCTCTTCCATTGACCTTGTATGGCGCCGTCTTGGGTTTCGTAACCGAAGGTTGGATTTGAACGGTACGGTTCAAATCCTCAGGGCATAATAAAATGTAATACAGCTGTTTAGTATTTACTAGTCATATCAAATACGAAACATTGGTTGAGGCCTTGTTTGTGTAATATTCCGTTATACCTTGCAGGTTATGTGGCAATCTGTCTTATCTTGATAAATAGGTTATGTGTCATTTTACCCTGTTCTAATAATCATGTTACATGTTGATATATCTCATCTTGATAGTCATGTTCCTTTGAAAGACATCTGGTTTTACGCTTTAGTATAGCTGGTATGCTTGCCGGTAAGAATGATCTTGCTATATATATATAACTGCTTCTGATATATCTGCTCATGTTAAAATTGTTGTTATGGTTTATCTTGCTGAGGTTCTATAGTTGCGGTGGGGAGCTATGTTTCCCGCTGGGACAATTGTTCAATTGTATCACTCCGCTGGTTTACACCCTTTTTAGGTGGTCGAGGTAGACGTGGTCGTGGTTGTGGTGGTGCAGACGAGCAGTTTGAGGAGCAGTAGAAGGCAAGCGATGGACATGCTGCTATTTTGGATGTTTTGTAGTAGAGTCTAGAGTCATCCCTGTACTCTCATGTCCTTGGCAGTGTTTTGACGATGTTTCACGAAGATCGTTCGATGATATCTGTATATCCTACTGTTGGCCGGATGTGGGCCTTTGTGTATATATATGAACAGGTGCTGAACTCATGTGAGGGATGGACAGCTGTTCCTGAGCTGTGGACACGTATCAGATCTTGTGTATGTACATATTTATATGACATGTTTCTGTGCAGGATGAGGACTGGAAAGTAATAGTTTCACAGTTTATCAGTTTTCCACAATCGGATTTAATTAACCCGTGTTTTTGATAATCTATGGTTATGGTGTTTTCCGCACGTTTTCGCGTAACACCTCGTTATCTGTGTGATAATGGGATGTGTTGCCACAATAAATCCCCTTTAATGCTGAAATACTCACAGGATGTTGATCATAAACCACAATAATGAGGTAAAATTTGATAGTACTAGTATAAAATGGCGTGAAACCTTTAAATCACCTTGCACGGTTCCATGGGGTGGAAGATGAAACCCTTATAAATTTCTTCTCAACTCTATATGAGTAATAAATCCCTAATTATTAGGATAATAAGGGATGAAAATCCTAGAATAATAGAATGTCAAATTATGACTAAATCATTAAATGATCCTTCAATCCTAACAAAGAAAATGTTATTCTTAAACTTGTATATGGTGGGGTGGGTACACCTTAGATGCTCTAGATCTTAAGATGTCGACTTGGGATGCATATAGAAATATGAGAACTTTGGTACCTATAAGTGGTGACCCTTATGAAGTGGGACACTTCTGTATCACTTCAAGCATGGCATTAGTTGAATTTCGAGGATGAAATTCCAAATAAGGTGGGGTGAATGTGATAACCCAGATTTCAGGGTTGAATACTTTATTTAGTATTTGAGTACAAAATTTGAGTAGGATGATTTAATCATGGAATTTGAGGTCTTATACGATCAATTTGAGTAAGTGGATCTTCAATTGATAATATTAGAGGTTATATTGATGTGCACTTTTAGTTGAATATCCTTAATATGAAGTTGGGATAGTTATGAATTCATGTATAAATTTGAGATAATACATGGAACAAAATAATTAAATGATGAACCTTCATGTGCTTCATAATCAAAGAAATTAAATTGAACTTGATTCCTTATGGTTTGATGATTAATGAGTTGTATTCAATGTTTACACAATTATTTATAAGGTTGTTTGTAGAATTTATTTACAACCTCGGATAGTGTGTGTGTGTTTGGTCTCAAATTTTGAAGGATGTGAGACTATATGATAGAGGATCTATGTTTAATATTTTACCAAAATTTGAGGTTCCTTCTGGGAGATATAAGTGATGGAAGATATGATTGATCCAATCAAATAATGCAGAGAAACCTTATTGTTAATCAGTATCAGACTTGGGTTGGTGACAATATCTATCACACTACCCAGCTTTAAGTGGGTGCCAAGGGTCACATATGTGTAATTATCCTGACCGTATATTTCTAAATGATCTGATGACTCAAGAGGTGTCACCTACCTCCGCAAATGGATTAACAGAATAGGATTGAGGTGTAGTCTTGATCCTATGAAGGTGGGGTAGTTACTGGATATTTAGCTCGCAAAATAGGTATCTACGAATCAATACAAATCCTTTGACCCCTCAGTCGATGTTGGAAACCCATGGTAGTGAGAGACTCTAGCCCTTCTCCTCACCTGCTTCTTCACCACCTCTCACAGGTAAAAGGGGAATGAAGAAGAGGTCGTGAACAGGCAGTGCAAATGAATGGGAAAATCACGCAGACATGGGGAAGCCTGGGATGGGTCCTCTCGACTTTATGGAGGACTTCCATCTAATCCCTGAACCCAAACTCATAGTCATGGAGGTGAGGTAGGGCCAAAGCTCTCATCTTTTCCCAAAGTATTTGGGAGGGCGCCGATGAGATCCTCAATCCTTCACATATCTTCTCACAGTAGCAGGAGCCGAGTCGAGGCACCATGGACAATCATAAGATGGTCGCTGAGACTTTGAGGAGCAACCTCCATATTTGAGACCCCAAGCCAGAGGCGTAGAGTACAAGAAGACAGATCTCTTAGAGGTAGAATCTTTGGAAGAGAGAGGTCCCGACCCAGGCTCGTTGCTCGCCAAAAGAGGCCTCGGGTAGCGGCGGCAGGTCAGGAGAGATCAACATTATTTAGACCCTCCTCCTTGCCGGAGGCAGGGTACCAGCGGTGGTCTGAGTGGGCTTCATCGGACCTCTCGAAGATTCCTTATTTCTCTCGTCTGCTCTAGAGCTTGCAGGAGATCTCATCAGTAAGGGCGAAGGATAGTGCTTCTGGTATGTTGGTCCATCATGAGCATGCTAGATCCATGCCACAGTGGCGGCTGCGTGCTATAGGAATCAGAGCAACTTGCGCAAGGAATCGCGATGGAGAGGGGGAAAGGAGAGAGAGAGAGAACGAGCAGGTCCAGAAACCGGATGAACCGTCCGGCCTAGGCTAGTGATATCGTTGAGCCACGCCCCACCGTGATGGCTAGCATGGGCCAACCGAATGCGGCCACCTAGGACAGTGGGACCCACGACAAAAGGTATTTTTCATTTAAATATTGGAATACTTCAAAATTTAGAAAAATACTTAATAAATAGGCCACTTGTCCTAAAAATATCCAAAAAATATACCTAGACTCATAAAAATATCATTTACTTTACTGGACCCTTAGATTATGATTTTAAAGAACACACCATGATGGCTTATAATATATATGTTTTTGCTCCATTTCTAGAGATAGTAAATTGGAATAATTAGCAAATTATGCAGATTAAATATGATAAAAATAAGTTTGAACCCTGATATCATCTTGAAATTAAATGTGGACTCCTATCTTGATATTATTGAGCAATTTTAGGCATTTTCTCATTATTTCCTAATTACATATTTAATCCTCATATTAATTTTAGAAAATAGCTAAAGTATTAGAAAATTATGAAATTCATACCAGACCTTAATAATGACGCATGGATCAGAATAAAAATATCAGACACAAGTTCCAGGTTGTTTGAACCTAGATTTGGCTAATCCCTAATTTGGACCTAAAATACCATTAATTATGGTGACTCTTCTATTAATTATTATTAATTGTTATTAATCAGGTGATGATCGGATATCTAGATGAGCAAGAATGACTAGAAATCTCTAAACTTGGGTACATGAATTTTTATTTATGTATACTCTCTTCTATTTGCAAATACCTGCTATGTAGTACTCATTATTTTGTCACTTGAAAAAATAAATTATGAGTAGATGTTTTGTAGTTATTTAAGGTGTTCATTATCCCCCTTACGGGGGAATAGATTAATGTTGACTAGTACACCTCCCTAGAGCACACGATGTACGGGGAGTTTCCCTAGAGTACTCGGTACACGGGGATGGGCCCAATGTATATGTTTTGGTACTAGTCCACCTTGATAATGCAACTCTTCTAGAAAAAAGAAACTAAAATTGGCATATTTCTCTTGATCAAGAAATGTTTTCTTTGATCTTCCTTCTTTCTTAATACAAATCTTTTCAAATTATGAAAACTATAAACACTATCACATTAACACCCTTTAACGTCAGTTATTTATGGCTTATAACATCGGTTATCAACCGACATCTAAGTGGGTGACACTACAGGTTGTACCAATCTTTTTCTGACCTAGACAAATCAACGACTGGACCTATGTCATCGGTTGCACTGAAGAGAAACCGACGCCACATGGTTAAAATCAACGTCGGTTAAAGTTACAACCGACATGCCTATTCAGAGGTTCGTGCCAAATTTAGGGGCAATAGAAGAATATTTTTAAACAAACAACGTCTATTCGATTGTTTAACCGACGACAGAGTAAGAAATTGTCGTCGGTTGTGTTTGTAAACTGACAGCTGGGCTAGGTGTGGTGATGGTTTCTTTACGATAACCGACATTGTTGATCATTATTGTCGAGTTTTTGAATATAACTGACGCCTAAAATTGTTTTTTTTTAAATAACAGGCCTGCAGACCTGTTGTCTGGCCTCCCAGCAGGATGCAGAACCTACAGTTCTACTGAACTATAGGTTCCATCTTGAGCTTGGCTTAACAACAGGCCATTTAAAACCTGCAAATGCAAATATAACAATACAATAATCTTATTTTGAGTTGCTCAATCAATCACACACATCCAAAAACCAATTTCTCTTGATCCAATTTCATAGACTCACCTGCATATCAAACTGAAATCAATAACAATCTCATTTCAGTCTCATTTAAGACTCAAACAATCTCATTTCAGCCACAATAATCTCATTTTAGCCTCAAACACATTCATTCACATACATATAACATAAGATCAGTTTATAGTTCAATAAGGAAGTTCACATACATATAACCCAAGGTCACAAATATAGTTCCATACAAATATATAGTTCAATAAGGTATTGTTTTCCTTAGCAGTGGCTTTCTCAGTGGCTTTCTTCTTCAGTGGCTTTCGTCTTCTTCTCATTAGCATTAGTAACATATTGGGATGTCAATTTGTTCCTGAAATTCCTCAATATAACTCCACGGCCTCGCATCACTTTCTTACAATGTTTTCATCCAGCTCAAATATTCTCTACAAAAAAGTCATACATTGCTCAATCCATTTAGATGAAAAGTTCACACAATTGTAATAAAATTAAAAATCTAAATTTCAAATCATAGGGTAACTCACACAAAGCTCATTCCATATGAATTCGTTTCTTGCTTGGGGAACTTGGCACCATGAAGTTGTGATATCCACCTTGCTATGAATAAGAGCTCCCATGTATTGTTTAAAAGAATTTTGATTAGGACCAATCAATACTCCTGCTGTAGTAAAATCAATATGCAACAGCTTTGGGCCTTTATCCCACATTGCTACTTGCTAAATAGACAAAGAAACATACTACATTCATTAAAATACAAATGGTAAACATACAACATTTCAACGGGCATCTAACATACAAATAGCATGTAAAGAACATGAATAAATCTAAATCAACATTATACCTCCTCAGGTGGATCATCCTCCTCATGATGCTCCTCATCACGGTGCTCCTCCTCACGGTTAGACGCCATCTAACATACAAATAACATGTACAACACATGAATAAATCTAAATTGCGTGCAAAAAAATGGATAAATCTACATAGCATGTAAAAAACATGTAAAAACCATACTTGAATCAATTAACACTCCCTCTGTGTGATCTCGACGAATATATAAGTCATTGTCATCATCAACATTTGTGGTGGGCAATCCAACTGAGAACGAACTGTGGTCATCATATTTGTCATGAAACTCATGTTCATATATAGGATCTGCAATGAATTGCCTTTTACCATGAAGAACAACCCACCATTGTTCTTTTGCAGGATCTTTCACATAAAACATTTGCTTCTCCTATGATTCCAAAATGAATGGTTCACCCTTCTCACCAATCTTTTCAAAATTTACTAATGTAAAACCCAAATTATCAACCACAACTCCTTTGGTGTTATCAACCCAGTTACACTTAAAGACTGTAATTTTGAAATCTATGTAGTCAAACTCCCATATGTCTTCAATGATATCGTAAAATGACATTTCATCTTCTTGAGGACTCTTATCCTTAGCACTTGAAAAATACAATGAAGACGCCTAAAGGGTGACCACACTATTTTGGACGACGCTCTTATCATCTTGACGTTTTGTATAATATAAAAATCCACCAATGTTAAACCCTTCATATGACATAACATTCATTGTTGGTTTGAACGCGAGGCATTTTATATTTTTAGAAACATTATTTGGTGTATGAGATAGTTGTTGTAGGACTACATCTCGAAACTAACTAATAAATGTCTTATTATGTTCTTTAGCAAGCCACTTTTGATTTCATCAAGGATTCGTTGTCTTGATATAATTGTTATGTTCATTGATATAAGGGCTTACTTCTTCCATGTTGTGTAAAATATACAAATGTGCTTGCTCCCACAACTCACGATTGATTACTTTTACTCGTGCTCCTATTGTCCCTTTACCAGAATAGTCATCATCATTACTGCAGTTTTTCTCAGGATGTTCGATGGAACTCAGAAAGTCATTACAAAAATCCATAACCTCTCTAGCCACATAACCCTCAATAATGCTCCCCTCAGGCCGATAATGGTTTTGAACATCTCCTTTGAATACACTCATGTACCGTTCAAAGGGATCCATCCAATGCAAGAAAATAGGTCCCAACATTTTCACTTCCCTTGTCAAATGAACAACAATATGTATCATGATATCAAAGAATGAAGGAGGAAAATACATCTCAAGTTGGCATAGGGTAACTACCACATCTCGTTGTAACATATTGAGCTTTTCAAGATCAACAACTTTGCTGCATATAGAGTTGAAGAAGAAACAGAGCCTAGTGATTGCAAATCTTACATGCAATGACACTATGTCTCAAATAGCCACATGCAATATTTGTTGCATTAGAGTGTGACAATCATGAGATTTAAGACCTATCAGCTTTAAATCCTTCATAGATACCAATTTTTGAATATTGGAAGAGTATCCATGTGGTACTTTCACATTATACAATCATTCACAAAAAGACTTCTTTTCCTTTCTAGACAAATTGTAACAAGCCACATGTAACAACATTTTCCGATCACTATGCTCTTGTGGTGTTAATTCTTTCCTTATGCCCATTTCATGTAGATTCATTCTAGCTTTTATGCCATATTTAGTCTTACCTGGTATGTTCAACAAGGTACTTATTATGCTATCACATACATTTTTCTCAACATGCATGACATCGATACAATGGCTAACTTCCAAAGAACTCCAATAAGGAAGATCCCAGAATATTGACCTCTTCTTATATAAAGATTTTTCTGTTTGTGTTGGAAGATTACATTGTGATTTCTTTCCATATGCATTCAGAAAGTGTTTTACTCTTTTGTAGATTACCTCCCTTGATATGGGTTTAGGGGAAATATGATCTTCGTTCAATCCATTGAATGCTTTGCGTCTCCATCGGTAAGGATGGTTTCTTGGAAAAAACCTTCGATGTCCAAGATATACAGTATTTCCGCCATGTTTTAGTCGTATTGAATAAGTGTTCTCCTCTCATATAGGGCATGCTTTGGTTCCTTTTACACTGTATCCAAACAAATTCTCATACGCTGGAAAGTCATTAACAGTGCAAAACAACATAGCATGCAACTGAAATGTCTCTTTGCGCGAAGCATCATAAGTCATCACACCTTCGCTCCAGATTTTCTTTAAGTCGTCAATCAGAGGTTCAAGATAAACATTAATATCATTGCTAGGTTGTTTAGGGCCTGATATCAACAAAGGAAACATGACATACTTGTTTTTCATGGTCAACCATGGAGGAAGATTATATATAACAAGCATAACATGCCAAGTGATATGTTGGCTGCTCAATGTGCTGAATGGGTTCATCTCATCGGTGCAAAGGCAAAGTCTTAGATTTCTGACTTCTTTACCAAATTCAGGGTATAATAAATCAGGTTTCTTCCATCATAGAGAATCAGCTGCATGCCTTAAGATCCCATCATTATTTTTCTTTGTCTCTGCATGCCATCTTAAATTCTCTGCATCTATTGAATTGGCAAACAAGCATTGAAACCGTGGTATTATAGGCAAATATCACATCACCTTGGCAGAAGAACCAGTTTTGGACTTTCCTGAAGTTGTCATTTTATATCTTGACGCTCCTCATTTTGGAAAATCTTTCAAATCAACATAGTCCTTTTGAAATAACACACAGTCATTTGGGCATGCATGTATTTTTTTAGCATTCATTCCCATTGAGCAAAACATTTTCTTCACTTTGTATGTTGAGACTGGAAACGCATTTCCTTCAGGAAGAATTTCTTTCAACAAAGACAAAAATGACGTGAAGCTTTTGTCGCTCCATTTGTTATTGGCCTTCATAGTATACAATCTCAAGACGGCCACCAGTTTTGTAAACTTTGTGCATCCTGTGTATAATAGTCTCTCAGCATCATGCACAATGTTTCTAAATAAGGTAGGTGGATCGGTGAGGTCTACCCTGCAACTGTCTAGCATCTCATCAACCATGTCAATCGGATTTGTGTCATTGACATCTATATCATCATCAACAATTTCTTCTTCAACATAATCACTACTACCAATATCTACTGAACCCATGGAAGGAGTTTCTCCATGATAATACCATTTTATATAGCCTTGTATGATCCCATTGCACAAGACATGACTCTTGATATCGTCAACAGTGTCGACTTTCAAGATGTTACCACAATTCTTACATGGACAATAGAATCTATCTCCAGGATCTTTCCTATGTTCCTCCGCAAATCGTATAAACTGATCAATACTAGCAATAAACACCGGGTTGCAGTGATTTGGAATAGACATCCATGATCGATCCATTCTATATGAGCAAATAAATGACAAGTATTAAATCATAGAGTACCCAATTATTTAATAAAAATTAGTATTTTAGGTTGAAATTTAGTTGTTGTGGATAATAATTAAAGTTGAAATGTGTACCCAGAGAACAAAAGGGAGTGCACATGAAATTTATTGAAATTGAATTCACATCATACACTTACATACTATGTGATATTGAGAGTTCAAATAAGTCTCTCTTATCATTTATACCAACAGATAGGCCATAAGAAGCAAATACAAGATAGGCCATAAGAAGCCCGAGAATGAATCTCTCTCAAGAACGGACCTCACACAGGGGTGTACTCCTAAACAGTAACTAAACAAAGGGGTTGGTGTACCCCTAAACATGCACATAATTAAAATAACTATTAATACAGACAAGTCTAGATAGATAGACAACTAAATACTACACCAACATGGTCCCGCATCAGTAACTTTGAGGCCTTTTCATTGTGGCGATCTTCTCCTAAAGTTTAGAAAAGAAAGTATCTATGAGGATTGATTACTTTAAGACAAAAAGTGTAAACACAAAACAAGACATGTCAAATATATTTGTTAATTGGACCTATCGTGGTCTTTTTGATGATTGTACTGTGTCGTAGAGATCCTCACTGTATTTAGACAAATCTGAACTGACAGGGGCCTCATCATCAGATTTGTCTGAGTTGATATCCTCCATCGTGCACTCATACCGCCGTAGATGATCGGGGGTCTCGCAGTTGATGTTTGTTATCCAAACTTTTATGGTATTATGGCCAACTGGACGGAGAAAAAGAATGTTGCTACGGCCCTTTAGCATCTTTCTAATCCAATCACACCAACCAGATTTTGATACAAGATTTCCTACTAAATCATACTCAACCTCGATAGCATGTGAATAATTGCCAAAATTTAGGGTCACTTCACCAGACCTGTAGTGTCTTCCATTTATAAAATGCCAATGTTCGAGTATGGTTAGTTGGTTTAAAGAATGATCATCTAGGATGATGTCCTATTGTTCTTCAATAGGGAACGTTAACATTGGCATAGAGGCCCAATTCATAGTGACTGTTGTGGGTGATAAAAGACTGAAAAATATAAGTACTAACAATTGTAAGTATATATAACGATGTTATATTTTTTCAAAAAAAAGTAGTAGATAGAGACTGAAAAATATAAGTACTAATCAAACTAATGATACTGATGCGGAACTTTGTTCACACAAATACATTGAAATGAAGATGGTTCTACACTGAGAACAAATCCTCTCAATTACCCGCTCACACATCTTCCCCCTAAAAAACTCTAACACCTCTCAATTTAGTTGTTATGGATAATAATTAAAGTTGAAATGTGTACCACCTATCCCATTCTTGAACACTTCATCCTCACTAATAAGTCTATAATGTCAATTCAATTTCAATAAATTTCGGCAGCATTTCCCTACAGTTCTCTAAGTACACCAATGTTGATAGGAAAATACCCACCTACATATGTACCAGAGAACAAAAGGGAAGTGCACACGAAATTTATTGAAATTGAATTCACATCATACACTTACATCCTATGTGAGATGAAGAGTTCAAAAACAGTCCCAAATTGGGGACTATCCAAGGTTTACTCCTAATGAGTAAATCTTGGATGAGTTTCTAGGCTTAGAATTTATAGTTTTATATGATCTGAGGTAACAACTTTTTAGTTTATATGCGCATAAGGTCCTATGTGTACCATGCATCATCATTCATCTCTAAAATCTTGAATTGGTTCTTAATCTTCATATTGTCTCTCTTGTCATTCATACCAACAGATAGGCCATAAGAAGCAAATACAAGATAAGGTGGATGTCTCTAGGGGTCTTGGTATTAGTTCAACATTATCAACACGCATTCAAAATATAATTTACAACTCTTATAGCATTTGTTGATGCATACGATCTAATTATAACATGTACATCAAAGTGGCTATAAAAATTGCATTAAAATCTGATTAAAGAGGATAGGAAAAGAGAAAAGGTTCATAACTGATCCAGAGCATGAAAAGATGAATCAAACCATATAGGCCACTTCATCATTTTGGAAACAAGAATAATCAAGTATAAACATATATGGGTCACATACATGCATTGAATGTCATTTAAAAAAAGTCAAAACATATTTAGGGTCAACCAACCTCAGTGCGGTCAACCAACCTCAACCTTAGTGCGGAGACGCCTCTCCTTCTGCTTCTCCTCAGTGCGGCGACGGCGCCTCTCCTTCTCCTTCTCCTCAGTGCAACGGCGTCGTCGTCTCCTGCTCCTTCTGCGTAGCGTGGCGACGCCTCTCCTTATGCTTCTCCTCAGCACGGTGGCAGCGCCTCTCCTTCTCCTCAGTGTGGCGGCGGTGTCGTCTGCTGCTCCTTCTGCGCAGCGCGGCGGCAGTGTCGCCTGCTTCTCCTTCTCCTCAGTGCGGCGACGTACACCTCAGCTCCGGCGGCAGTGGCTCCCTCTCCTCAGCAAGGATGCAGTGGTGGGTCCTTCTCCTCAGCAAGGAGGCAACGATGCGACGTTGGGGCTGAAAAATCGCCTCTCCAGTGGTTTCGCAAAATGGGGGTTTCGTGGAATGGGGGAGATGACCGGGCCAGGGTTTCACGGGTATCACTTAAGTTAACTTTGTCATCGGTTATAAAGAAAAACTAACACGGAAGATCTTGCCCTGTGTCGGTTATAAAAGACAGGAACTGACAACCATTTTATAAGCTACTTACGTCAGTTCTCAGTAAGAAAACCAATACCAAAGACATGCAATTTTTTGTGCGGGGGCATGGCATGAACACTTGTTATGTCGGTTATAGAAATAAAAATTGACGACACACTTTATAACATTATTGTGTTGGATCTACTTTAAGTAACTGACATTATAGATGTCTAGGTACATGCAATTTTTTTACGCGTGGCATGGCGCGAGCAATTTTTTTTTCGGTTTTACATATCACCGACGGAATACTCGGCAACCTTTTGGTGGGAAATTTTGGCACCAAATTTTTTTTATTTCACGAGACACATTGGACGTCGGTTGCACCAATAAAACCGACATTGTATTTAAAAGCGGTACCCATGTTTTTTGATATGGGTGGTTCGTTTCTTATAAGTGTTGGTTTTGTTATGTAATCGACGTTGTTGTTTGTTTGTGTCAGTTTTGCTACTGACGTTATAGATCAAATCTGTACTAGTGAAATGTATGTATCTATCTACCCACGTACACAACTCCTTATGTGTTGATTCGTTGTTTCACGTAAGTTTTAGGTTCGGAGCTAGCGTGGGATAAAAGGAGGGAAGTGAGCAATTGTCCAGGTTGTACCTATTGTGTTAAGATCCTGTTAGCATACATGTTCGCAGACTTGTAAAATTTTCTTCAAATTATATAAATGTAAGTTGTAAATCTAATTCATTTTGTAATATACATGTTGAATGTTGAGATTGTTGTATGGTGTATGTTCATGGTTGAATGTTTATGTATGTGTATGTTGCCTCTGCATCGCCCTCTGAAGCAATTAGATAATGTTTTCAGATTTATCCTCTCGGGCCTTCTAAGTCTCGAGACGGAAAAATCCGGGGACGTTACAGACAAGTTGTTCAGTCCCTATCTTGGGTCCTCTGCCATTGGGTACCCACCTTCTACCACGACCTCCAGGCACCATGTAACTACTGTCCACATGCTCTTCACGTTCTCCAGACATATCTGCATAACCACAAACCATGGTAAGATCTATTGGATTATGTAAGAATAGACACAAAGACCTAAGTTTTATGTCCCTACAGACTCAATGAAGCTAATGCTCTGATACCACCTAATGTGGCAACCCACCATGCTAAATGAGATTTACTTAAAACCAAAACTCTAATCAAATGCTAATTAATTATATTACTAAAAAGGTGTAAATTAAAACTAAATAAAATTTTACATTCCATAAGAATGTTTTACACATAGGCCCAAACTCACATAAATTCATACCAAGTATTTTAAATTAGTTCCACAACCTCATCCAAAACCTATATACAAAAGATGTTGTCCTGATAATAACAAAATTTGTAGTATTCAAACCATACAAACAAAATATCGAGACAATATACAAGATGCAAAAACTCCCCACCCAAACTTGAGAGTACATGGACGAATCTAGGACTCTATACTAGAAACTGACCTTCTGCCTCTATAGGTCTTCAAATTGTGCTTCTTCGTCACTTTACGTCTGACAGCGTTGCTGGTCTCCCCAAAAAATGTGATGACCCAAAAGGTGAGACCCAATGTCAGAACGGGAGATATAATTCCAAAAACATTTATTGCTTACCAGGGTTATGTATTTTATGCAGTTTAAGAAGATGTCATTATAGATTTGAAAGACTATATAACTTGCATCAAGATCAGGCATAACTAGAACCATAACTATAATTAGTTTCTCTTACTGCATTATAACTCATCTACAAACCAAAAGAAACAGTAAAGGGATCATCATCCAATGTGATCTTCCAAGAAAACCTAATATATATATATATATATACTACAGGGATGAATGTATATTTTATTAAGACCTAGATAGTTTGAGGTGTACCACTCAAACTACTAGTTGACCACTACGAAGTTGAAATCAACTCCTTATAAGATCTAGGATGACCAGGATCCTAAGATGTCTTCCCGTCGGTCATTATGAGTAATGACCGTAGTGGCACATCATCCCAACTACTAAATAACCTAGTCCATCCTGGGTACACATGTCACGACACTATAAACTAGGGTATACAACCCTCAAATTCATGTTACGATTGTAGTTTCTCTCATTTACTTCCAAATCAAAGACAAAGCCTCAACCACTCTCCAAAACCTTACGATCAAGATGAAAGGGATATACCCTCTCTACACCCAAATATACTCAATAGTTTACTACTCTAACTTCCTTTCAGATTACCTGTATTACTATCCAACAAGTTTTGACACTGGAATACTTCTATGGTCTCATGACCCTACTTAATTAGGGGTATACTTGATTATTTAAGTCAATTAATTACATTTTATTGCATCAATCAAGTTACATATGAACACTGAATGATTCTTACACAGATATTTGGTGTTTTCAATCATAAAAGATATAAGATGTATTAAATAGTTTCATGTCACTCTAGACATAAGTGTTCATACACTCAAACTAATAAATAAAGAGTTGCTTTTAATACTAGGGGTTCATTCAACCATTATTACAACATTAGAACAATAATTTTTGTTGCTATTATTGTATAAAATGTTCATCAAACTGTATGACATAGCATGTGGGTCAGATTGCTTTATCTATTTGGTACCAAGACATCACATACATGGTATTTTGATAGTTCAAGCACTTCTATTTTTATATTTCAGACCCTTCACACTCAAGGAAGGTTCATAATGCCACAAGAAAAAGTTCATAAAGGCATACATGTAGAAGGTAGACAAGAAATGAATTTAACATTATATAACTCGCTCGATACAGAGAGAAAATTGAAATACAATTTGGATCTTCTCACATTAGTAGTGAAGCATCGAGTTTGGTCCACTAAGCTCCAAGAACGTCTGCTTTCAACGAATAGGGTTGAAACAAAACAAGAAGTGAAACAAAGAAAGTTATCAAACCCTCATGCATAGGATTCCAACAAGGAAACACTGAGATACACCATATAACTCATCGCAAGAGCAAGGAGGGTGAAGAACAAAAAAAATGAGTATAAAAGCAAGAATCTTAGACAAAGAAAGCAAGAATCTCAGTCAAAACCCTTCATATCATCCACAAACAACTCAAACTAGAACATGCATCCATGGAAAGCTTTTTATCACCGACCTTAATGGACCCTCATCAACCTCTGGTCTCTATAAATTCTTGTCGGGCTTCTCTAGTTGCAACCAGAGCTCCACCAAAGAGTGAAAGGAAAGATATAAGGGGGTATTTATAGGTGGGTTGCTCAAAAGGGAAAAATCTCCATCGATTTGAAAATCCCTTGGCCAACTCACTGGATTCCTATTGGTCAAATACATTAGGTATCCTTGGGTCACTGATCCTCATCGATCGTTGAGATTCCCTCAATCATACTCTCACATGCATAGACATAAACCTCATTCGTTGATGAAATTCGTTGATCAACACACAAAGGCACGTAATCCCAGAAATCTCATTGGGCACCAGGAAAAGCATCGGTCACCAAGAAACAAACGGTCATTGATAAACCATCAGCCAAAGGGAAAAAACACTCTCATTTCACCAAGCTTTTATAAACTCCATCAAAGCAAGGTTCAAAAGCATCCAAAGGAGAAATAAAATTGTAAAATACTTAGGTACATGATGAAACACTCAAGCAAGTATTAAAATTATGTTCATACCACTAGGAAATGGTAATTTACATAAAGGTTCACAAATTACATGAATATGTATATCTTTAGAAAATAAGGTATGTTTTGACTCAAAATATAACCATTATTTTATCATCCAATATGACATCACATCCATATTTAACATTTAAGATTTAAGCATCAAATTAATCCAATTAAGCGAAGCAAATTATGTTTATGAATTAAATAGGGTTAGGGGCCTTACAATCATCATATGTTAGCAATGATTTGTCTAGCAAGGCTTGGATGATCAAACACATGCTTAGGTTTTACGATTGGTCTAGCAAGGTCTTCTTCCAGCTTCAACTTCATTATGGCTCTAGGAATCCATTATATATTCATCACCTAACTCATCCATAAAAGATCATGGGGTCTAGAAAATATATATATATATATATATATATATATGTATATATATATATATATTCAATGGTAGTAATCCAAATAAAAGGAAGCTATTGTGATTTTTCTCTTCTATACCGTTACTCAAGGTTCTATTGAAAACTCAAGGTAGTTGGAAAGATATATCCTCCTTCTAAAGTTGAAGCACAATGTCTTATTATGTTACCATGATTCTATCAAGTTACATCCAAAGTCCTAGAAATATGGTATTTCCTATCATTCTTGTCATCATTACATTTCTTAAGAGGGTTCTCATACACTTGGTTTGACAAAGAATATTGTTTTTGGACACCTTATAATTTCTAATTCCTTACCAATCCCTCAACAAACCCTAAATAGCCTATCACTTTATTCCTATTTCAATCTTAAGGTATGTTTCCACTACATTGTCATGCCATTAACTTCTTCACATGTTTGAGAACTACCAGCTAGAACCAAGGGATCAAGAGTCATTTGGAAGGATGGTCTAGTCAATTCTAGTTTCCTCCTTTGGGGTGCAAGAAACATTTCTAGAAGTCAACACTTATATACCTATACCACCATGTAATCCATGTGCCTACCTTAATGATCATTTCCCATTCGAGAAGGGTGTATTTGAGTGAATATTAATGCTCTCGACTCCACTTAGGGTAGGGTTGATAAGGATGTTATTGCCAGCATGAATACTTTTCTCACCAAATCCTAACTATTCACTACAACATATAGGTGTCATGTATCACTTTATTATGCTTAGGTTTGTCAGGGATCACAATGATATTTCTATGGATAAGATTCAATCCCTGAGAGGTACCAGTCTAGGGTCTACTATACTCAATTATCCTCGGTACCTCATAGGGACTTGTTGTGGTATACTTATAAACATCACAAGTATATTCATTCATTGCTATGTCTTTCCCATACTTATGTACTACCTTCCATCTTGTTTTTATTTGTACTGGATCATGATTTTTGACCATGGTGAAAAGGTAACTCCCCTTCTCACTATTTTTTCTCTTTCTTACACATTCACCTAGTATAGGGGTGTGTGATGTTATCAATGTATGGAAATAATAAGATGGAATTGGGTTTCACCAATACTACAACAAACTACACATACATTCAAATCCAAACCTGTATGAAGAGATAATAAGAGTTATGAAAGTTTCCCCTTTCAGCACTAGAAACTTGAATGAGCTTATTTCCACGTAAGTTCAATGTTTTGTTTCTTATAAATAATATAACCATTACTCTAGAGACTTCCCATTAGAAGTTCTCATCAGGGCATCAACTAAAGCTAATCGATATTCAAATCTTTAATGTTGAAATTCTCACAACATAAGATTGTAATAAATCATGTAAGGTGGGTGATCAATCCATAAAACATGCATTAAATGATGAACAATAAATTAAATGAGTTCATACAAGAGTTGGAGCAAGAATGAAATTGCAAGAAATAGGTAGTGGAGCTAATTCCCACACACTAATGAAAGGAACACTTCCTTGACATAGAGAGATTAATATCACTAGTAGAGGAAGAGGACATGATCATGTTCATGATGGTTGTAGAAGTAGCTCAGCATTATATATCATGGAAGACTCCTTCCTTCTCTCTCTTTAGGTATTAAACTTGACTTGCGGTTGAAGTAGGTGAATCAAGAGCATATCCATGAGGAGGTCAATTGCCCTAGAGGGGGATATTGGTTACGTTTTAGTAGGTGAAGGAAGGGGATGATGGTTTCCACTCTCTGACAACATCATTTGAGTGAGTAGATATGTTGACCTACTGATGGGAGTAGTGGGTCATTAATTCTAGAGGTCGATGGTCTCACTAGGTATATGATACTTGCTAGGTCAATGTTCTCTAAACTTGGGTTTGATCTCAGCAACAACCTTTCAGCTTGTTTGTCCCTCAAATCCAAAATGCCCTAAAGTGATAGCCTTAGGGCCTGTCTATAGGGTTCAACTTGTGTCTTGTTGGTCTGTGATTGGACCACGTGGTGCTAATACATGGGATTACTTCCATATACATGGGAGGTTGATGGGTCTTTGGTTGGATGAAATCTTCATTGACCTTGAGGAGGTTGATCTTTTAGACATTGACAAACTGACTTTAATGAACTATCAACCTGAAGATGAATGGATAGTTTTGCTATTATTAGCTTGATATCATAATACAAATGTGCAGCTTGATGGAACTTTGTCGAGCTTCGAGATTAATGACTTTGTGTCAATCTTGGAGTCATTGACCTTACTGATCGACGATTCTCGTGATTCCTTAAGCTTGAAGAATTGATCTATCAAAATCTTGAGTAAAGTTCTTAGGTCATCATGAGAGTTCGATGAGTTAATATTCTTTGTTATGGTTGAACTCTTTCCATAAATATTGATCGAGTTTTAAGTTCTATTGACATGTTGATCAACATGTTGATTTAGGCTCTGGATACAAAAATTGTTAATCTATCCTCCCTTTGGAACTACTCAAAATACAATTATGTTTGGGACCTGCCCCACACCCCATGAGAGGTGTCCTCCTCTCAACTTTTGTATGTAGAAGGGCAATGGGACCCATTAAGCATTCTTGTTGTATAGTGATAAGACTTAAAACATACAAGGGAGTCAAGAAAACTATCAAATTCCTATAAATTAACATAAACACCTAAGTTGATCAAAGAAGAGATATTCCTAATGAAAACTAAGACATTTGAATTCTATATTGGACTAAAATGACATAAAAATTACGATGAATATGCATTCATTAGTTTGCACATATTCTAGTACCATTTTCCACATTCAGCAGTGTGCACATATTCCAGTACCATTTACCTTACGTAATCCTACATACCCAAGATCATGGTTGTTGATTAGGGTTTAAAGATTTTCTCCTTCCTCCATCCTACTTAGGTTCTTCATAAACTAACTGGGTTATCTAAACTTATCCCTAGGTTACTAACTTTTTTAGATTTCTCCTTATAGGAGAAGCATGCATTATAGAAGATATGCTTCATACTTTTATATCTTAATTTGGAATTTCATATGATTTAGTGGCGAAGGATACCTTAATTGTAATTTCATTTGAATACCTTTCATCGAGGAGGAGAGGAAAAAGTTTTAGGATTTTGAAAGAGGCTCTTAGGGTTCACTACATGTTAGCCAAAAAAGTAACTATATGGTCAGAAGAGTAAGTCACTGGACAGATAAGTAACTATGTTGATTAAAAAAGTAACTACGCGACTAAAAAAGTAAATCTGGGCTGAAATACACAACAAATATATATGTAATTGAATATTAGTTATAGTTGTTGCAAATGTAGCTATCTATGCATGAAAAGTAACAGTTTTCTAGGAAAAGTAACCCTTTACATATCAAAAGTAAGAAACTCCAAAAAAAGTAACCAAAATAGGGGGCGGGTTGCTACCCTCTATTGAATATGGGCCCATATATATATATATATATATATATATATATATATATATATATATATATATATATATATATATAAGATGTGTGTATAGTGTTTCAAATCATTGCGAAATTTATAAAAAAATATATTTTGTCACAAAATGAAATATGTTCTAAGGTTTCAAATAATGATGAATGTATTGTTTCACAATTAGATCTTAGGTTATATATATATATATATATATGAGAAATGAAAATGATAAATACAAAGTCCTTCTATTTTTTGTGAAGCTAATAAACACACTAATTATATCCAACTCATGGTCTAGGAGTCACAGTAAATAAGATTATATTGTTAATCAAATTCAAATCATCAAACAAGATGGTTTTTGGGTTACTATTGAAAAAGTAATCAAATATATTCTTCATAAATGTTTTTCATGGATTACTTATATTTGGACAATGGACTAATTACATACATTTTCAGATTAAATTATTTAATTGATTATTGGTTAGAGAGAATCAAATGTACCCTTAGTTGCAATAATATTTAACGCTTGATTTTGGTCATTATTTGAATGGATTCGAATCATGTGGATTTGGGCAACGTTTTCAACTCAAAATTGATCACCACAAAGGGAGACTTGAGGATTGTTCATAGCCATCGGGTAAGGCCACATATGATTGTGACTTTATCTCATATCTAGGAGGTTGTCTCATACACTATCACCTTACATGAAGTATGTGGTAGCACACAATGGATGTGCTCTTTGGGTATGAAGGGCAAAGGGAGAAGAAGGCTATGTCTTCACTCAAGGTTGGGCTGGTTGGCCTTGGCTTCAGTTCACAATGGTAGAGGCAGGATATCTAAGGCCAAGAAATCATGGTATGAGGATACGCTAGTGGGATGGTGCAATAACACTAGTAGACAAAAGAAGGAACAAGAGAAGTAAAGGAGGTGTGTTCGGGGGTCTTTATATGTAGAAAAAGATTAGAAATTAAATGGGTGGAGGCAACAAGGTCAAGAGGAGTATAATATCGGCAATGCGGCTTCGATATAGGGCTTCTGATTTTTCCACCTGATTGGAGTGAGATGGGGAGATGAGAAGGTTCTGAAGCTCCATATATCATATAATCATTACTCTATAGACTTCCCGTCAGAAGTTCTCATCAGAGAATCAAATAAAGCTAATCGATATTCAAATCTTTAATGTTGAAATTCTCACAACGTAAGATTGTAATAAATCATGTAAGGTGGGTGATCAATCCATAAAACATGCGTTAAACAATGACTGATAAATTAAATGAGTTCATACAAGAGTTGGAACAAGAATGGAATTGCAAGAAATGGGTAGTGGGGCTAATTACCACACCCTAATGAAAGGAACACTTTGTTGACATAGAGAGATTAATATCACTAGTTGAGGAAGAGGACATAATCATGTTCATGATGGTTGCAGAAGTAGCTCGACATTGTGTATCATGGAAGACTCTTTCCTTCTCTCTCTTTAGGTATTAAGCTTGACTTGTTGTTGAACTAGGTGAATCAAGAGCATATCCATGAGGAGGTCAGTTGCCCTAGAGGGGGATATTGGTTATTTTTTAGTAGGTGCAGGAAGGGGATGATGGTTTCCACTCTCTCACAACATCATTTGAGTGAGTAGATCTGTCGACCTACTGATGGGAGTAGTTGGTCATTAATTATAGAGGTCAATGGTCTCGCTAGGTATATGATACTTGCTAGGTCAATGTTCTCTAGACTTGGGTTTGATCTCAGCAACAACCTTTCAGCTTGTTTGTCCCTCAAATCTGAAATGCCCTGAAGTGATAGCCTTAGGGCCTGTCTATAGGGTTCAACTTGTGTCTTGTTGGTCTATGATTGGACCACGTGATGCTAATCCTTGGGATTCCTTCCATATACATGGGAGGTTGATGGGTCTTTGGTTGGATTAAATCTTCGTTGACCTTGAGGAGGTCGATATTTTGGACATTGACAAACTGACTTTAATGAACTATCTACCTAAAGATGAATTAATAGATTTGCTATTATTATCTTGATAGTATAATATAAATGTGTAGCTTGATGGAACTTTGTCGAGCTTCAAGATTAATGACTTTGTGTCGATCTTGGAGCCATCGACCTTACTGATCGATGACTCTCGTGATTCCTTAAGCTTGAAGAGTTGATCTATCAAACTCTTGAGTAAGGTTCTTAGGTCGTCATGAGAGGTCGATGAGTTAATATTCTTTGTTATGGTAGAACTCTTGCCATAAATATTGATCAAGTTTTAAGTTCTATTGACATGTTGATCAACTTGTCGATTTTGACTCTGGATACAAAAATTGTTAATCTATCTTCCCTTTGGAACTACTCAAAATAGATTTCGGTTTGGGCCCTACCCCACACCCCGTGAGAGGAGTTCTCCTCTCAACTCTTGTTTGTAGAAGGGCAATGGGACCCATTAAGCATTCCTGTTGTATAGTGAGACTTAAAACATGCAAGGGAGTCAAGAAAACTATCAAATTCCTATAAATTAGCATAAACACCTAAGTTGATCAAAGAAGATATATTTCTTATTAAGGCTAAGACATTTGAATTCTATATTGGACTAAAACAACATAAAAACTATGATGATTATGCATTCATTAGTGTGCACATATTCTAGTACCATTTTCCACATTCAGAAGTGTGCACATATTCCAGTACCATTTACCTTACGTAATCCTACATACCCAAGATCATGGTTGTTGATTAGGGTTTGAAGATTTTATCTTTCCTCCGTCCTACTTATGTTCTTCATAAACTAACTGGGTTATCTAAACTTATCCCTAGGTTACTAGCTTTTTTAGATTTCGTCTTATAGGAGAAGCATGCATTATAGAAGATATGCTTCATACTTTTATATCTTAAATTGGCATTTCATATTATTTAGTGGCAAAGGATACCTTAATTGTAATTTTCATTTTAATTACTTTCATCGAGGAGGAGAGGAAAAAGTTTTAGGGTTTTGAAAGAGGCTCTTAGGGTTCAAAAGAATAGATATGTGAAAGAGACAAAAACATAGATTAGAAATTTTGAATGGTATATTTTTTGAGAAAATAATAATGATTTGGACATGTAGGGTTTGTAGTGGCCCAAGAGTCTATGTAAATCATTGAGGGTGTGAAGGGAAATCTTGTTATCCCCCAAGTTGTGGCCCCATCCTAGACACCATCACTTTTAGAATTTCCTAACAATTTCCTTATGGTTCTATATAATTTGAAATTTATTAATTGTTAAAAGTTATTCAAGAAATTTGTCTTTGATACCAATTCTAACAAAACACTCCTCTTGTCCCACAAATGATTACCAGAGAAAAGGGTTGTAAACCAACATTTCAAACTCCATATTCACAAAATAAAATAAAATAAAATAATAATAATAATAATAATAATTAGTAGCATAATATCCAATAGATAATCATGATGCTTAAGAAGATTGTTCTTGACGTGGAGGTACAAAATTAGGAAACATAAAAGCTACAATTCAAAGCTGAAAACTTCTAGGCAAGTTAATGCTTCAATGTTTTTGTTGAGTTGAATCAACCTTAAAATCACATTAAAATAAATGTGGGTCATCATATTTCTATGTTGTGTACATGGGTGCAACCAAAATATTAAATGTAGTAGTAACAATTTATTTGGCAGTAAATGATCAAATAAATTCCTTCAAATAAGGAAGTTTCTTTTTTTTGTTCATAATACTAATCCTCAATCTAGAGATCCCATTTGGTGGACCAAGGTTTCCCCTAGTATCTAACTCATTCTCATGTCCCAATAATGAACTTTTCACTTTGTTCCAACAATGCACTCTAAATTATGTGCCAACAATGGAGCCTTATTCGTGGTAATTTCCCAGGGACATACTGGCCATGATTCAATATACATACATACATACATATATATATATATATATATATATATATATATATAGACACACACACGCACATATACATATATAAGATGTGTGTGCATCGTGTTTCAAATCATTAAAAAATTTATAAGAAAATATATTTTATCACAAAATGAGATATGTATTAAGGTTTCAAATAATGATCAATTTATTGTTTCACAATTAGATCTTGGGTTATATATATGTATATATATATATATATATATATATATATATATTTATATGAGAAATGAAAATGATAAATACAAAGTCCTTCTATTTTTTTGATGAAGCTAATAAACACAGTGGTTATATCCAACTCATGGTCTAGGAGTCACAATAAACAAGGTTAATCAAACTCAAATAATCAAACAAGATGGTTTTTGGGTTACTACTAAAAAAGGAATCCGATATATTCTTCACAAATGTTTTTCATGGATTACTTATATTTGGACAATGGACTAATTATATATATTTTTAGATTTAATTATTTATTCATTATTGGTTAGAGAGAACCAAATGTATCCTTAGTTGCAATAATATTTAACGCTTGATCTTGGTCATTATTTGAATAGATTTGAATCATGTGGATTTGGGCAAATTTTTCAACTCAAAATTGATCACCACAGAGGGAGACTTGAGGATTGTTCATAGGCGTCGGGTAAGGCCACATATGATTGTGAATGTATCTCATAGCTAGGAGGTCGTCTCATACACTATCACCTTACATGAAGTATGTGGTAGCACATAATGGTTGTGCTCTTTGGGGATGAAGGACAAAGGGAGAAGAAGGCTATGCCATCACTCGAGGTTGGGCTGGTTGCCCTTGGCTTCAGTTCACAATGGTGGAGGCAGGATATCTAAGGCCAAGAAATCATGGTATGAGGATACACTAGTGGGATGGTGCAATAACACTAGTAGACAAAAGAAGAAATAAGAGAAGTAAAGGAGGTGTTTTTGGAGGTCTTTATAAGTAGAGAAAGATTAGAAATTAAATGATTGGAGGCAACAAGGTCAAGAGGAGTATAATATCGGCAATGCGGCTTAGATATAGGGTTTCTCATTTTTCCACCTGATCGGAGTGAGATGGGGAGATGAGAAGGTTCTGAAGCCCCATCCACATGTCAAACTCATTTTTTATTTGTGAGGTAAGGGGAAGGGGAAGGTTTGTGGGGTTCCCATGAGGTGGAGAGTTGATTTGAGAGAGAACACATGAGATTGGGTGAGGGACGGGTTACTGTACCTACTTTTCCCATTCAGTCACAGGTAGAAGATTACTGTGGCACCATTGGATTAAGATCGAATGACATCTGGTCAGCTAACCTACTCCACACATCATGGGGACAAATCTTTGTCCCTAAGTTTCACAATGTTTAACTTGATCAATGTATTAAATACTTAACTATTCTATGATTTCGATAAAATAAAATCGAATAGACTATCCTAATTTCTTTAGGAACATTGGGAAGATCCCTTTTCTATGCAATTTTGTGATATCCTACCTCATATCGTCCTCTTTCTATAATAAAAATATGGGTACAAAATAAACAACTTGAGTGTAATTTCTTGGAATTTAAGTGAATGTTTTATTAATTCAAGATAATGGTCAAACCCACATATGACATTATATTTCTTTAAAAATTTGGTTATAGATGTAGGAAGAAATTATTCACAAAATAATAATAAATAGTTGACTACTCATTATAGAACCTAAATCCTTAGATTACCATCCAAAAGGACTTACAAGAAAAAGAATACAACCAACATTGTTTATTTATAATTTTATTTAATAATCATTTTCAAGTATAGCTTCTACAATACTAATCCTAAGAAGTGTATTCTTGAAAACATTAAAGAGAATGTTGGTTCTGCTAAATATCTTGATCTACCCATTTTCATTGGAAAGCTGACTAAGAATATATGGGTTGGTCTGATTGACAAAGTTAAGATGATGTTGGAATCCTGGAAATCTAAAATTCTTTCTCTTGTAGGTAGGTGCAAGCTCATCAAGTTGACCTTGTATTTGATTCATCTCTATTGGATCTTCTCCTTTCCCATTCCCTATTCTACTATTGATGAGTAGATAGAATATGTAGAGATTTTCTATGGGGTAGCTCTAAGAATAAGAAAAGCTTGCATTTGGTTAAATGGGAAAAAGTCATATTACCAAAAACGGAAGGTGGTCTTGGTTTAAGGAAAACAAAGGAGATTGCCAAGGCTTGTTTAATGATGAACGCTTTGAACATTGACTCAAAGAAAGACATGTTGTGGGTCAAATGGACCAATGAGAAGTATATCAAGAAACACTCCTTTTGAAATATAGAAGAATCCCCTAACTTTTCTTGCCCTTTTAACAATATTCTCAGAATAAGGAGTAATATTTTGGCGTTGGTCAATTTCAACATTGGCTCGGGAGCTATGTTTAGTTTTTGGAAGGGTCCATGGGTGAAAGGTAAATTCCTCCTGGTTGTGGTAGAGAAGTCTATCCTGATCAGATCTGATTTGCAAAATTCTACTACTCATAGTAGCATTATCAGTAATGGGAGCTTGAAAATACACGAAAGAAGATGTTGAGACATCACTCTTCATCCTATTATTTTAAATATTGTTATTATCTCTGGGCGTCATTCTATCACTATCAATGGTAAAACAAACTTCAAATTAAAGGATATGTGGGATGTTGTAAGAAGTAAAGGAGAGGAACCTGATTTCTTTGTTTGAATGTGGAAGGTTAGAGCTCCCAAAAAGTTTATTACTCATGTCTGGAAGCCAGTATTGAACAAACTTCTAACTTTTGACTATTCAAGACAGAGTGGTTTACAACTTGCTTCAATGTTCTTTCTCTGCTGTAAGGGTTATGAGCATTCTTTTCACCTTTTGTTTTCTTGCCAGTATGTCCGAGAGATTTTGTCTATTGCTCTTAATGAAGATTTTATTAGTACGATTACTAATGTTTGGGGGGATCTAGTAATCATTACTGTAAGACAACAAATGTATGCGTTATTGCCATTCTATATCACTACTGGATGGAGAGAAACCGAAGAGTGCATGAGTATGCTAGTCGTGTGATTTTTGTTCTTTGGAAAAGTAACAAAACTGATGTTCAGATTTTGTGTAGTCAAAGTTCTTCTGATGATCGGCGAGCCTGATTTCTCCTTTCTTTCTCTCTATGGTTCCTGATGTTCTTTGTTTTTTGACCTCATGATTCTTTGCCATAGATATTTGCCGATCATACTTTTCTTCAGCTCTTCATCTCCTCCACCCCCCCCACCCCCACCACATGGGAAGTTTCTTTCCTATCTTACCCTCTTGCTTTCTTTTATTTTCCTTGCTTTGTATCTTCAAAAAATCCAAAAAAAACAACAGGCTTTTGGGTGACTAAAAAAAGTGTAACTTCTACTAAAGGAGGGAAGTTACGGTGGTGACCGATCTAAATTTATATCCCAAAATAAGGACAAGCATGGCTTGACAAAATATTCAAATATGAAGTGAGCACTTTTGTCTTAGTATTCCTGGGTATAAGTTTTGGCTTACTTTAACGGTGGATGCCATAGGTTTTGGGATATCATACCTGTCGAATCCATAGGTTTTGGGATACCATAGCAGTGGAACCCATACGTTTGGGTTTACCTCAGCTATGGAAGTCCACAGATAAACAGTCGATCAATACAGAGTATACGTAAACAACTATGTCCATCAGTGAAATGGTGAAGTGGATACCAATAAATCAAGTGCGCAAATCAAAGTAGAAGTAAACATTTATATGTGTATGTGGTCCGTGGAAGCATGATAAGGATTCAACGAGTGGGGAGAACGCTTCGAGTCCATTTTCCAGCGTGTTAAAGTCTAGTTCGACCTCTAGGGCACTGATCTGGGCCACTGATCTGGATCACAGTATAAATAGACGCAGTGAAACACAGTTCGGACACATCCTCACCATCAACAAGAAAAGGCGGCTCATAGTCTTTCCCACCTCAGAATCTTGCTTTGTGGAAGCCATGACCGGTAAGCATTTCATCCTGTTTATTGTGCTTATTGCTGTGATTCTTTTTCTGGACACCAGCACCATGGCAGGGGGAGACCTGCTCAGTAAGGAGGAAGGTGTCCGTGCAAACCACTGGGACGGTGAGCATCGGGGTTCACGATCTCGTCACCACGACCCCCCTCACCACGGACCTCTTCGTCACTACAACCAAAAGCCTTCACTGGGTGGCAGCAGACCGTGAGTTTGATGGCGGCTGTCAGAAAGAAATAATCCACGTCAATAAAATGGTTGTGCCTCGTGCTCTTTGTGCAAATAATGTGTATGAGTCGAATAATCTGTGGTTTTACTAGCACCATTCTCAAAAGATTGGTAAATGATTACGCTCGGTAAACACAGCATAGATTGAAGGTGAGGGATAGGAAATGCTGCAAGATACAAGTCTCCGTTACGCTAAGGTTTCTTGTGATATTTATAATAAACAGTTATAGAAATACAAGTTTAAAGTACTTGTAAGTTTGGTAAATTTGTTAGCAGTTTGAAAGTGCCTAACTAAACTACACGAAAGAAAAGCTTTTAGCAACAAAGAAAAGTTGCAATTATAAAGAGAATAAGTTTATACAACATAAAATCTTTCAAGATTTTGATTATAAATTTGTTTTTAATTTGTTTATACTTCTTATCATAATTTAGCATTATATTAACCATCGTTTAGTCTAGAGGGGATACGTGGCATTAAACGGGACCGCAACTTTCTCCCACTATAGTTCCTCTAACCCGTGTTCATTACACCAACAAAATCAGTTATAGAAGGACAAGATTATACAAAGCACTACGTTATACACTAGACAGAAACCTATGTGATTGCACATGCTTGAGAATATATACTATTCTAAAAATTGTATACTTAGTGCTGAAAAATAAGGAGACAAGATTGTAGTTAATAGGCAATCGTATTGTGAATAAGATAAGCTTGAAGTAGAAAACATATGTTGAATTTTGTGTTACTTGAAGTTAAAGAAGACGAAAAGACTACTATAAAGAAAAAGCTATAAATAGGGAACTGATATTGACTCTCACACATCCAAAAGCACACTGATTGGTTCCCAACGTCGACAATGTCAATGCAAAGATCCTTCTTGGCGTTAGAGCATCCACATCTATCATGAGTTTTGATATAGCTTTATTAGAATACATAGGAACTGATTTATAGTTTCAAATATTAAAGAAACAAAAATTCCTCAAACACCGCTGATATCCTTTCATATATAACATTAATTAAAAAATAACAAGAAGTTGTAACTATAGATATTGTGAGACATAGATTTACTCAAAGAATTTAAATTATCTTCAAATCATAGCTATTATGTGCCTTTTATTGCACACCCTTACTTAAGCATAAAGACATCATGTGCTCCGTTTTAATCTGAAATTTATAAAGAAAGGTTCATATACTTTTGGTGAGGATGTGTATGAACAAATATTCATTGGGAACACATAAAACACACACTTGACCCAAAAGACCTTCATACAAAGAAAATAATCTATATAATACGCTTTATGCATCACATCAGACATAGCGATCTAAATGATAAGCCATTATGAAATTGTCACATTTAACTATAGTGCATTGACATTGTCAAATATGAAGTTCTAAAGTAATATTTGATGATGAATAGTGCATACAATGTCCACTTAATTTATAATAGTTATTCTTCAATGTTTGATGCTAGTGTCTTTGTACTCTTAGGTTTAATGATGGAGTCAGGGAGTATGTGTACACCACCATACAATGGTCATGGTGATTGCGGCATTCCTCTCACCTTTGATTGAAAGATGAGAAACATGCATGAAACCATGTTGTATTACTTGGAAATAGAGTACCTTTGATGATCCTTATACTTACCATAATTAGTGGTGAAAGGCATATTCATATCAAACAATCATTCCCAGTTTTAGTACTCCACATCATGTACTAGTGGATTCAAAAGGCAACAATATGATCAATCATGACACATAAAAAAACTTCATCATTGGAAAATGAGAAACATGCATGAAACCATGTTGTATTACTTAGCAATAGAGAACTTGCAAGGATCCTTAAACTTACCATAAATAGTGACGAAAGGCCTATCAATATCCAACAATCAATAGAGCACCTCCGATGATCCTTATACTTACCATAACTAATGACGAAAGGCCTATCAATATCCAACAATCATTCCTAGTGGTAGTACTCCACATATGGCGTTGGTGGATTCAAAAGGCAACAATATGATCCATCATGAAACATCAAAAAACTTCATCAGGAAAAATGGCACAATTAGAGTGTATTTAATTAAAGGAAGTGTGCTTTTTCTGCTTGATTATTTTCTCACTAAGAGATCAACTATAGACACCACACTCTAGATTCTATTAGAGGGTCATAATTTGTTGTCACTAGGGAGGATCAGATTGATTCTTTAATACAATCCTGGAGCAAGGTAGTGGTTTGCTAGCTTGAATTGATAGAGATTGGTAATCTGATGCCAAGAGACAAGATTTGACATGTTTGGGAAACTACAATGCTAATTTTGTGCTACTTATTTATAGAAATATGCTACATGATGAAACTTACAAGAGACAATTATATTGTAAATGCAATGCATGGGGTGTCATGGTCAATGTTGAAGTGTATTATGTGATTTTTCCAAATCCTTACTAGGAGAACTTTGTTATACTATCTGTAGATGTTGGTAATACTAACAAGACTATCCTAACAAGGATTATGCTAATGGAATTCATGACAATATCAAACATGACAACCATCCCATTTACAAAAATGGGATGTAACATACAAGGCACATTCAACGAGATTGCATAGAAAATTATAGAGTGGATTTTACTCTAGAGAAATGTACTACACGTGAAGATTCACATAGATAACAACATGTGTAGAATTGTTCACTTTTTGTATGCATGTTTACCCCTACCTTGACAAAAAGGAAACAATGAAAAGAAGTTGAATGCAAAAAGTTGTAAACCTTTCTATATGGCATTAAGGAACTAGGATGAAAATGATGATGTAGTGGAGCGCAATCCATGTTTGACCTCAAAAATTCATGGATATCCTGGTAAATATATCCAACAAATATAACTGTTTCATCAAATTCAGTCCTATCACATAAAGTAAAGGGGAAAAAGCGAACACAATCAAAATAAGGAAGTTAGTTATAGAACTTAGTGAACCTAGGACATACTGCCAACAAAAAAACCCAACACATGTCAGATAGTGTTTATAAGACAAAAATGTCACTTGAATAAAAAACAATATTTTTTTATTACATCTTACATAATTGATCACAATGATATTTATATGGATAAGATTCAATCCCTGAGAGGTACCAGTCTAGGGTCTACTATACTCAATTATCCTCGGTCCCTCACAGGGACTTGATGTGGTATACTTATAAACATCACAAGTATATTCATTCATTGCTATGTATTTCCCATACTTATGTACTACCTTCCATCATTGTTTTTATTTGTACTGGATCATGATTTTTTACCACGCTGAAAAGATAACTCCCCTTCTCACTATTTTTTCTCTTTCTTACACATTCACCTAGTATAGGGGTGTGTGATGTTATCAATGTATGGAAACACTGGGATGGAATTGGGTTTCACCAATACTACAACAATCTACACATACATTCAAATCTAAATCTATATGAAGAGATAATAAGAGTTATGAAAGTCTCCCCTTTAGGCACTAGAAACTTGCATGAGCTGATTTCCTCGTAAGTTAAATATCTTGTTACTCATATATGATATAACCATTACTCTAGAGAATTCCAGTTAGAAGTTCTCATCAGGGCATCAATTAAAGCTAATTGATATTCAAATCTTTCATGTTGAAGTTCTCACAACATAAGATTGTAATAAATCATGTAAGATGGGTGGTCAATCCAGAAAACATACATTAAATGATTAGCAATAAATTAAATGAGTTCATACAAAAGTTGGAACAAGAATGAAATTGCAATAAATGGGTAGTGGGGCTAATTCCCACACCCTAATGAAAGGAATACTTCCTCAACATAGCGAGATTAATATCACTAGTAGAGGAAGAGGACATGATCATGTTCATGATGGTTGCAGAAGTAGCTCGACATTGTGTGTCATGGAAGACTCCTTCCTTCTCTCTCTTTAGGTATTAAACCCGACTTGTTTTTGAAGTAGGTGAATCAAGAGAAGATCCATGAGGTGGTCAGTTGCCCTAGAGGGGGAGATTGGTTATTTTTTAGTAGGTGAAGGAAGGGGTTGATGGTTTCCACTCTCTCATAATAGAATTTGAGTGAGTAGATCTGTCGACCTACTGATGGGAGTAGTTGGTCGTTAATTCTATAGGTCGATGGTCTCGCTAGGTCTATGACACTTTTTAGGTCAATGTTCTCTAGAATTGGCTTTGATCTCAACAAACACCTTTCAGCTTGTTTGTCCCTCAAATCTGAAATGCCATGAAGTGATAGCCTTAGGGCCTGTCTATAGGGCTCAACTTGCATCTTGTTGGTCTATGAATGGTCCACGTGGTGCTGACCCTTGGGATTCCTTCGATAGACATGGGAGGTTGATGGGTCTTTGGTTGGATTAAATATTCAGTGACCTTGAGGAGGTCAATCTTTTAGACATTGACAAACTGACTTTAATGAACTATCAACTGAAGATCAATGGATAGTTTTGCTATTAATAGCTTGATAGCATAATACAGATATGTAGCTCAATGGAAGTTTGTCGATCTTCGATATTAATGACTTTGTGTCGATCTTGGAGTCATTGACCTTACTAATCGATGACTCTCGTGATTCCTTAAGCTTGAAGGATTGATCTATCAAACTCTTGAGTAAGGTTCTTAGGTCATCATGAGAGGTCGATGAGTCAATATTCTTTTTTATGGTTGATCTCTTACGATAAATATTGATTGAGTTTGAAGTTTGAGTGACATGTCAATCAACATGCCATTTTTGGCTCCGGATACAAAATTTTTTAATCTATCTGCCTTTTGGAACTACTCAAAATCCATTTCGTTGTGGGCATTGGCCCACACCCCATGAGAGGTGTCCTCCTCTCAACTCTTGTATGTAGAAGGGCAATGGGACCCGCTAAGCATTCTTGTTGTAGAGTGATAATACTTAAAACATGAAAGGGAGTCAAGAAAACTATCAAATTCCTATAAATTAGCATAAACACCTAAATTGATAAAAGTAGAGATATTCCTAATGAAGACTAAAACATTTGAATTCTATACTGGATTAAAACAACATGAAAACTACGATGAATATGCATTCATTAGTGTGCACATATTCTAGTACCATTTTCCACATTTATCAGTGTGCACATATTTGAGTACCATTTGCCTTATGTAATCCTACATACCCAAGATCATGGTTGTTGATTAGGGTATAAAGATTTTCTCTTTCCTCCATCCTACTTAGGTTCTTCATAAACCAACTAGGTTATCTCAACTTATCCCTAGGTTACTAACTTTTTTAGATTTCTCCTTATAGGAGAAGCATGCATTATAGAAGATATGCTTCATACTTTTATATCTTAAATTGGCATTTCATATGATTTAGTGGTGAAGGAAACCTTAATTGTAATTTTCATTTGAATACCTTTCATCGAGGAGGAGAGGAAAAGTTTTAGTGTTCCGAAAGAGGCTCTTTTAGGGATCAAAACAATAGATATGTGAAAGAGACAAAAAATATAGATGAGAAAACTTGAATGGTATATTTTTTGAGAAAATATTAATGGTTTGGACATGTAGGGTTTGTAGTGAACCATGAGTCTATGTAAACCAATGAGGGTGTGAAGGGAAATCTTGTTAACCCCCAAGTTGTGGCCCCATCCTAGACACCATCACCTTTTAGAATTTCCTAACAATTTCCTTATGGTTCTATATAATTTGAAATTTATTAATTGTTAAAGTTATTCAACCAATTTTTATTTGATACCAATTCTAAGAAAACCCTCCTCTTGTCCCACAAATGATTACTAGAGAAAAGGGTTGTAAACCAACATTTCCAACACCATATTCACAAAATAATAATAATAATAATAATAATTATTATTATTATTATTATCATTATTATTATTATTATTATTATTATTATTATTATATCCAACAGATAATCATGATGCTCAAGAAGATTGTTCTTGACTGGGAGGTACAAAATTGGAAAACATAAAAGCTACAATTTAAAACCGAAAACTTCTAGGAAAGTTAATGCTTCAATGCTTTTGTTGAGTTGAATCAACCTTAGAATCACATCGAAATCTTGAGCTTAACCTTGGCATTAACAAAATGTGGGTCATCATATTGGTATGTTGTGTACATGGGTGCAACCAAAATATTAAATTTAGTAGTAACAAATTATATGGTAGTAAATGATCAAATAAATCCTTGCAAAAAAGGGAAATTTCTATTTTTTTCATAATACTAATCTGCAATCTAGAGATCCCATATAGTGGACTAAGGCTTCCCCTAGTATTTAACTCATTCTCATGTTCCAATAATGAACTTTTCACTTTGTTCCAACAATGGACTCTAAATTATGTGCAAACAATGGAGCCTTATTCCTAATAATTTCCCAGGGGCATACCGGCCATGATTCGCCTACTTATAAGATTTTGGTGCATGATTCAATGATTGTCCTAATGGTATTAATATATTATTATATTGTACAAGAAAAATGGTAGACAACAAAATTTTTAGAATGATCAATCTTCAAAAAGCATTAGAAATTGAAGCACAACTATGTCGTTTAATCGTAAACAATGCACCTACCTAATCTGGTACAAGGATCATCCAGTCACAAAATTAATCAAATAACTTAATCTTCACTGTAAGTTATCAATAAGGGCTACCACCAAAATATTAAAAACCTAACCTAGGTTTTTAGGGTATTATATCTAGGGTTTGTCATATCTAAAGGTTGAAACACATATCTATAGTTTCCATACTTTAAATCCCATCTATTGAGAAAAACCCTAGAAAGTCTAATTTTTTAACTCATAACCTCTTCCTAAATACCAGAGCATCAAATTTGTCTTAGTTAATCAAGATGATTTGCAGTAACACCAAAGAATATTTATAGATACACATCAAACATTATTATTCATTGGATCATCACCAACCAGATTGATATTTGATTTAAAGATTAATCTGAATAATATCTATGTATAGATTCATATCATGAGAACAATTCAGAACAAAATATGTATTATCACAAATAATATATGATCTAGGGTTTCAAATATTGATCAATGTATTGTTTCACATTTAGATCTATGGTAGTATACACACACAGACATATATATGTGTGTGTGTATAGAGTCAGGCTAGAATACACTCGAGTGTACAAATCACATGAATACACTCAAGTGTGTTTCCATATCAAGACTATTTTTTGCAAAATGTAAACCATTGATCTTCACTGTCATACTATAACTAGGCTACATGCAAATTTGGAGCCCATTTGGATGAGTGCAAGTCACTCATCCAAGGGCAAAAAAATCGACGTGCGAAACTAATTTGAAATGCATAATTTTTGTTGTCTTTATAACATGACCTATAAATGTCCAAATGTGCTCAAATTTTGCATATGAGCTATTCACAACATATTTAAGATAATCAATGGATTAGATTTTTGAAAATGATATTGCATCATGAAAAACTACTTGAGTGTATTCTGCTCTGAATACACTTGAGTGTATTCTAGCCAGATGCTCTCTCTCTCTCTATATATATATGTATATATATATATATATATATATGGTGTCCATTCAATACCTGATGGGTAGCCTAGATTTTCGCTACCTGTCAGCCCAAAAAGTAACTATATGGTCAAAAAAGTAACTCGCTGGACAAATAAGTAATTATGTTGATTAAAAAAGAAACTATGTGACTAAAAAAGTAAATATGGGTTGAAATACACAACAAATATATATGTAATTGTATATTTGTTATAGTTGTTGTTAATGTAGCTATCTATGCATTAAAAGTAATAGTTTGCAAGGTAAAGTAACCCTCTACATGTCACAAGTTAGAAACTCCAAAAAAAAGAAACCAAAATAGGTTGCGGATACCTACCCGCTATTGAATATGGGCCCATATATATATATATATATACATACATACATATATACATATATATAAGATGTGTGTGTATCTTGTTTCAAATCATGAGAAAATTTATAAAAAATATATTTTATCACAAAATGAGATATGTTCTAAGGTTTCAAATATTGATCAATGTATCGTTTCACCGTTTGATCTAGGGTTATATATACATACATACACACACACACACACACACACACACATATATATATATATATATATATATAAATATATATATATAAATATATATATATATATATATATATATATGAGAAATGAAAATGATAAATACAAAGTACCTCTATTTTTGGTAAAGCTAATAAACACAGTGATTATATCCAACTCATGGTCTTCGAGTCAGTGACGCACCGTTCAAACAAAACATTATTAACTAAGCAGAAGCGATTATTAACATCGGATTACTGAAAATCACTAAAATTTAAAACCTTTTTCAAAGAGATCCAATTCCAGAAAACTCTTATAACAAGAACCAAAGTATAACATATACATTCTGGTTCATAAGTACATACCATGTACCATCTCTTCTTGAGGATTACATACAACAGTTGCATTGCCAGAACTGTACATAAGCAACATAAAACCTTGAGGCATCAAGCCAAAATCTCAGATCGATGCATTAAAAGTACTAACTACCAACTCCAAGGACCTAAGAGTACAAAGACGACACATATGACTCTCTCTATAAAAAAAATGACATCCAGAGCCTCCACCTGGAGCATTACAACTGTCCCTGATGTTGTTGCTACTCTCCCCCTGCTATAGGGTTTCTGCCTCTTCTTCTGCGTTTACCTAAAAAGTTGGATCCCACGGGGTGAGACAATTGAAAATTGTCCCAGTGAGAGATATAACTCTCCGCCAGAAACATTATTATTGCATATTAATAGAATAAAACTGAGTAGGAGTTCTTTTATATTAACAACAATATTAATAACTGTATGAAAAAAATAAGATAATCTCCTTTCTCAAGGAAAACATTACATCTACCCATTGTAGAATTATACATCATCTATCTTCTTTGCAAGGAATGCAAGGAATCATAAATATATCATTTATCAACTAAATATGCATAAAGAAATGTAACATCAACCAATGATTTTCGTATTTAATCGTTAAAAAAATATGCTATCTGGCTGATTACATTTTACAATCACACTTATGCCCTGAGGAGATGAGGTATACCGCTCATACTCCAACCGACCATTGCGAAGTCGAAATCGATGCCATACAAGGTCAATGGAAGAGCTGAATTTCCATTACCTCATTTGTCTCGGTCAGTACGAGTCTATATGTAGGACATCTTGTGTCTCTACTAAATATATTTCTAGGGTATACTGGTAACTTCACTATAGAGTTATAGCCCGTAGCATATACTGTTTTTAGGATATGGCCCGTAGCCAATGCCTGGTATTGAGGAGTTATGGCCCATAGCCATACTCTTATTGGGATATGGTCTGTAACCATTCCTATGCATAGGATATGACCCGTAGTCATTCCTATGAGGTGTAAAGATATATTCACCCATTACCCCCACATATTCAAAAATATGCGGCTTCCGGGTTATGCCGCGGAGCAACCCGTTTCACCATTCAACAAATTCTGACGCTGATGGATCTATGGCCAGGGCACTACATGATAAGATTTCAATAGGTTAATTAAGTACATTACTGTATTCTTTTAGCATCAGTCAAGTTTCAAACAAGACTTATTATGATAAATGCTACAAAGAAGAGTATAATACATCTATCAAGTACTTTTCAAAACTTTATAAACATTGGGATCTCAATCCATTAACATCTCATCATCATGATTATGGAATATGGGTATTCAAACCCTTAGTTCATCAAAGAACACTTGTTACCACTTATCACATAACTAATACCTTCAGGTCATCTGACCAAGGTAAACATGATACTTGCTACACAAGCATCTCACTTGGCTCTCAAAGCCCATTAGTCTCTTGTTACCTCTTACTAGGCAACAATACTTATAATGGCTCATAAGGCCCATAAATCATTTAAGTAATTAACACATCATAGATCATACCTGGCTATACTCATCATCTCATGATTACATAATAACAGTTAAATCAACACTATGCAATGTAAGAGTAGCATCACTATTCCCTTATTTAGGATTAGGATTTCTCTTACATATCATCACCATTTATTAGATTTAGGGTTTTCCATATTTAACCATTTAGGTTCTCAAGATCATATTATTAATGATCAAACCCGAATTCGTTGCTCCACTCAGCTAGGAGCTGATGTAGCCCTATTTTAGGGCTCCATCCTGTGCCATTTTGTACTTAAGTTGCATCTAAACATGTTAGATTACAAGTCTTTTTCCCTAATATGGTTATCATTGCAAATATGCTTATGGATGTTCTTTGCACTGTTTTTCAGGTACTTGAACCATGCTTAGATGGAAGAGAGAGAAATAAGGAGTTCTAGGGTTCCCCCACTCATGGAGGGACCCAAAGAAGGCCCCCCAAAGTCTCCCTCAACCTACCTCCAATGGTCAAGAATCGTCCCCAAGAAAAGACATCCAAGAATGATGAAGATTGAAGTGTAATTAAGTGAGGCCAACCTCACTACGGTCGTGGGCACTATGCCACAGTCGTGCCTTTTTTAGAAATATGACACCAAGTTCAACAGGGAAATCCCACCGAATCCCACGGCCGTGGCCCTTTTCCACGACCGTGGCCATTGAAGATACCACGACTGTGGCCATCAGCATGGTCGTGGTCAGTAGAAGAGAAAACGGCCCTGGCACCCTGCCACAGTCGTGGAAATTATTGCACCAATTTGGCCAGAGTTACAGGTTGTCACCCCCAGAACGCCACAACCGTGGCCACCTACCATGATCGTGGCCAAAGAAGCTCAAGACGACTGTGGTGATTCCCCACGGTCACCTCCTCCTCCTCTAAAACGGTCGTGTTACCCAACACGGCCGTGGTGCCCCTAACCCACCACGACCGTGGCATCCCGCCATGGCTGTGGCTACCACCATACTTGACCTTTTTCCAAATTCCTTCACACCACGACCGTTTCACCACTCCACGACCATCCTCGACCACCCTCACCATGGTCGTGGCACACCACCATGGCCGTGGTGGTCCACCAACCCTACCCAACTTTTCACTGCTTTTCCTAAACTACCCCCACTTACCCTAGTGTCTCCCCACCACCTATATATACATAGGTGGCGGCTAGGACACAGAGGTTAGACGCCCCTACAGCTGCTCCCAGCTCCATTGTCCTTCCTTGAGCTTTGAGTGCAAACCCTTTGCATTTTGTCTCACCATCCACCATTTCCACCCTCATTCCCCCATGGAATCCTAGTTTCCTAGGTTTTCATCCATAATCCCCCACCATTTCATGCACCCCTGCACCCTTAGAGGAGGGAGGACGTCTACAACAAGCTTGGAGGTGAAGAAGGAGGCTTCTACATCAAGCTTCATGGAGTCCCTTCTTCTACCCCTTTCTTTTCTTATTTTATTGATCATGTCTAGCTAAGCCCCTTGTGGTGGGCTGTTTGGGATTTAAATGTAACTTTGATACCATGTTGGGGGATAATTTCTTGTAATGAACTTAATTCATATCTATGATGATTAGTTCTTGCTTCTATCTCATTTCCCATTTTATTACATGTGGTTTGTGCTTATAACATGGATTGCTTACTTTGAGATGTTTGATGACACTTAGCTTCTAGGAGGAATTGGAGTGTATGTGGCAATCTTAGGATTGGCTCCTAGGTCTAATTAGTGGATCCCTAGCTAGCCCCCTTTGTTCCTAGATACACATCCCTCCTTCTACAAGTGAGTGTGAGATTTAAGTAGCTAGTGTAAGTGAGAGTGATGTAAATGCCTAGGTCCTTCTCAAGGCTAGAGTGGCTAGTGGCATGAGGTCAAATAACCTCATCTCTACTCCCATTTCTACCCTCAACCCTCAATTTCTCACTATCACTTACCCTAGAAACCTAGATTTGGCTAATCCCATTAGAATTACACCTAACCCTAGTATTCTACTAGTAGTATAGGGTATATTCTAATGGCATTGTCCTTGTTGTTTGGTTTGGTAATCTAGACATGAAATGAGAACCTTGCATGTTTAATGATATCCCACAACTAATATCAAAGTTACATCCCCCAAACGGCCCACCTACCATAATCAACTGCTTAAAACCCATCTTGTTATCTTTGCTTGTTCATGCTAGTCTAATTTAGTCGCTTTTGCTTAATCTAGTCAATTGCTTAGTTTTGCTCTTTAGTGTTAACTTAGGATCTTGCTCTTGCTAGTGGTTAGTCAAGTTCTTAATTTCTTCTTGCCTTGATAGAGTAGTGTAGCTCTTCTTGCTCTTGCTTAGTTAGTTTGTTAACTTAGTTTACTAATTTGCTTGCTCTTCCATAATTTAGTTTCCATCTCTCATTTCTTACTTGCTCATTAGCATAATCAAACAACCAAACCTTTTAAAATCCTAAAACCCTAATCTCCGCAAAAGGAACATAGCTCGCACCGCCTAACTCTAGTGCCCCCTCTATCTTTATGGATCAACCCTGTACTTGCCGCCTCACCTATACTACGACACGACCCCGTGCGCTTGCGAACGTTGTGTCTTAGTAGACGTAGGTAGTTAGTGTAGGTCTTACAAATTTCAAAAGCATAAGATCCCATATCCCGTGCGCTCCAACCTCGTGGGGTGTAAAAGAACCACTAGTGGGGACGCACCAAGCTTTCTGGCGCCGTTGCCGGGGATAGAGGCGCTCGGCCTAGTTAGATAGTGTAGCTTAGCCTTTCCTTTTGCCCTCACCATTTCTATTATTTATTCTTTGTGTTACTTTTGCATCTTGGTTTGCTAACTTGCCCTCTTTTGTTTGGTTGTTCCTTGTGCATGTGACAAGCAACCCTTTGGAGTCAAGATGGTGGACCAAGATGCGCAAGCCCCTTCAACCCCTCAACCGCCCTACATGATGAAGATGTTGGAAGACATGTTGTATCTCATGCAAATTCATGTGGGAGGTTCTTCTCATCATTATGCTGACTCCATGGTGGCTCTTTGTGGAGACATGGTTCTACAATCCTATGGAATTCAAAACAACCAAAGCCCCATGTCAAGCTCATGCACTTCAGAATGTAGAAATGGTCCAAACTTATCATGGGAACCACAAGAAGACCGTGAGCCAAGAGATAGCTCCATGTTTAAAGAAGAAGTTCTTGCAAGATTGAGAAGCCTTGATGAAGTGAAGAGAGAGGTGTCCTTTCAAGGACAAACCATTGATCGACTAGAACAAAGGCTGGATGAGATTTCCCTTTCACTTGCCCTTTGTGAGGAGGGAAGATCCTTTTCCCAAACCATAGCCAACCCAAACAATGCAAATAGTTATATGGGCTCCCCTCAAGTTATCTATGATCCACCACCTCCTCAACCTTCATATAACTTCCAACACACCTCACAACCACCACCACAACATCAATCACAAGAACCACCCCCATACCACCCACCTCCACAACAACCATCCTACATCCTTCACAAACCTAATCCGCCACTACCACCAACACCACCACAACCATCACTTGCTCTTCTTCCTCCCCATGAGAAAGTGGATACAATTTCAATCTTGAGGTGTGACAAGGTTATAGAGGATCTCAACAAGGGAGGGAAGAAATTAGGTGAAGATCATGATGGAGAACCCCTGCCGCAAAGTCCTTGTGAGAGTGCTAAGTGCACTAAAATTTTTGCAGTCATGGTAGATTTTGAGAAGATAATATCTTGTGTCCCATCTTCCTTTGATATGACACCACCAACTTCTCCCATTTCTGATAAAAGACATCCCAATGTGAGATTTTTAGGATTGCAAGTGTCCAACAGGATGGAAACCCCTCTCTTTTATGCCTATGAAGACCCATTCCTCAAGGGAAGGCAAAACTGTGGCATGAAAAGTTCGAAGGTCTTAAGATTGACTAAGGCAAACACCTCATTGCTTTCCATCATCAAGAAAAGTCCAACTTATGTAAGGTTTCATAAGAGTGTTTTCACCTTCAAGAATAAGATGAGAGGGAAGATGCCTAAGGAGTCCATCTTAAATGAGCTAAAATGTTTTGTTGATGAGGATTCTTACTTTGGGACCTATGATGATGACCCCGGAGGAGAGACAAATGAAGAAAGACACTTGAGAAACTCACATAACCCTTAGGAGACAATGAAGGCATTTGAGAGGATTGCGTATGATGAGGAAGAAAATATTTTGCTTCTGGACAATGGTTGATTGATGAAAAAGATCAACAAGCCCGACTGAAGGCTATAAATTTAGCGCTAGTGGGAGGCAACCCACGTGGTTTGAGATTCTTGAACTTTGTTTTACCATAATTTCTTTTGGATTCCAAGAAACACACACACACACTATACTTGATAGTTTTTCTATTTGTGAATCATTTTAACACAGGCACAAGAAAGAAAAGATGATGCTAAAGGGTTTAGCCAAGGCGGAGGTCAAAGTGGAAGAAGAGATTGCAAATCAATAGAGGAGCTACAGGAAGAAGGCCAGAACGGTCGTGCTGCTCAACACAGCCGTGGTGGCCCTGTCCTTCTCACCTAGAGTTACATTGACCACTCCATCTCTTGGCGGTTGCCTTTCACAACCCCACGCCTTTTACCCTACTAGACTAAACTTCTATTTCATGATGAGGACATCATGATTTAAAAGTTTGGGGTGGTAGGGCGGTAAGCCTTCTTTCGCCGCATTTTTCTCTCTGTGCCTTGCGCTACATTTTGCAAGATGATCAAATAGTTCGACTAACCTTCATTTTTGTGTATCCTGACCTTGTGTGCCTGCTTGCATTCACGCATTCATGTAGTTTGACTTCTTGCATTTTTGTGTAATTTTTCAAAATTTTTGCTTTTCCATACCATGCATTGCATCTTCATGTAGTTTTTGTAGTTTCTTGTGCTTTTTAAGTAAGATTTGCTGCTTTATACTTTAAATTCCCCTAAAGTAGGTTTAGATGTGATTTAGTGCAAATTGGCACCATTTTGGCCAATTTTGCCCAAATTTGAGATTTCTTATCTAAAAAGTATGTTTTAACCCAATCTCTACTGTTTTGAGTAAAAATGACGACCTTTGACTAGTGCAAGTGAAATGTTATGCTTTATTGCTAAGTGGTATCAATGTTTGACTTTTTACATGTGCATCATCTCTCTCATGATTGTGATTGATTTGGCTGAATTGTGAACTTGAGCAAACTTTGAACACTTAGTGTTTGTGGAATCACTTGTTTGATATATCAATTTCATCTTGTTCATTCATGTGGTGTGATATCTAGGATGAAGTATTGGATTACCTTTCATGCAGGATGTCTTATGTGGAAAATCATACCAATGACCCCTCTTTGACCCGATTCTTCTTCCACCATCTTCATACCCCTTCGCCTCATAAAAAGATGCCCTAGTGCACATAATCAACCTTGGCCACCTCCAAAAGTTTGGGGTGGACATATCTTTATCCCCTCACTTCACTCTGTCCACCATATGCCCTATCTACACCAAGGGCAAGAAAAAAAAAGAAAAGCAAAAACAAAATAAGAGGATGCTACTATTTAAGAGCATTCAAATAAAGAAAAGATGAGTGTGTAAAAACACTCCAAAAATCTTACCGCAACCCTTTCTTCCACTTTCATACCCATTGAGCTAAGAAGCATGAAACTTAGCTCATTTTGCCTTTTTCCGCAGCCACATGGGTCATCTAGTATGATTTGAAATATAAGACTGAATGCATGAATGTGAAACAACACTCCTAGTCATCCTCGATTAACACTATCATGAAACGGTTTACCCGGAACTTTATGGAAGAAGTATGGATAACTTGTGTATTCTACGCGCTATATGTGAAGTTCATGTGCTTTGTGATCTTTTCATGATTGGATTGTGAAAGTAGGAGAGGACAAAGGTGAAATGCATGCACTCCGTCATCTTTGATCCCACTAAGTAATAATCATCTTTTACATTGCATATGTCATTTCTTTTTGTGGAAGTTTTGTAGAGAGATTGAGTTGGAGCATACTTCAGGACAAGTATGTTTTAAGTTTGGGGTGGTGATGTAGCCCTATTTTAGGGCTCCATCCTTTGCCATTTTGTACTTCAGTTGCATCTAAACATGTTATATTACAAGTCTTTTTCCCTAATATGGTTATCATCGCAAATATTCTTATAGATATTCTTTGCACTATTTTTCAGGTACTTGAACCATGCTTAGATGGAAGAGAGAGAAATAAGGAGTTCTACGGCTCCCCCACTCATGGAGGGACCCAAGAAGGCCCCAAAGTCTCCCTCAACCTACCTCCAATGGTCAAGAATCGTCCCCAACCAAAGAAATCCATGAATGACGAAGATTGAAGTGTAATTAAGTGAGGCCAACCTCACCACGGCCATGGGCACTATGCCACGGTCGTGCCTTTTTTAGCAATATGACACCAAGTTCAATAGGGACATCCCACAGAATCCCACGGACGTGGCCCTTTTCCACGACCATTGCCATTGAAGACACCACGGTCGTGGCCATCAGCACGGTCGGGGTTAGTAGAAGAGAAAACCCTGCCACAGTCGTGGGAATTATTGCACTAATTTGGCCAGAGTTACAGGTTGTCACCCCCAAAATGCCATGAACGTGGCCACCTGCCACGACCGTGGCCGAAGCAGCTCAAGACGACTGTGGTGATTCCCCACGGTCACCTCCTCCTCCTCCAAAACGGTTGTGTTACCCAACATGGACGTGGTGCCCCTAACCCACCACGACTGTGGCATCCCGCCACGCCCGTGGCTACCACCATACTTGACCTTTTTACAAATTCCTTCACACCATGACCATTTCATCACTCCATGACCTTCCTCCACCACCCTCACCACAGTCGTGGCACACCACCACGGCCGTGGTGGTCCACCAACCCTACCCTACTTTTCACTGCTTTTCCTAAACTACCCCCCACTTACCCTAGTGTCTCCCCACCACCTATATATACATAGATGGCGGCTAGGGCACGGAGGTTAGACGCCCCTACAACTGCTCCCAGCTCCATTCTCCTTCCTTGAGCTTTGAGTGCAAACCCTTTGCATTTTTTCTCACCATCCACCATTTCCACCTTCATTCCACCATGGAATCCTAGTTTCCTAGGATTTCATCCATAATCCCCCACCATTTCATGCACCCCTGCACCCTTAGAGGAGGGAGGACGTATACAACAATCTTGGAGGTGAAGAAGGAGGCTTCTACATCAAGCTTCATGGAGTCCCTTCTTCTACCCCTTTCTTTTCTTGTTTTCTTGATCATGTCTAGCTAAGCCCCTTGTGGTGGATAGTTTGGGATTTAAATGTAACTTTGATACCATGTTGGGGGATAATTTCTTGTAATGAACTTAATTCATATCTATGATGATTACTTCTTGCTTCTATCTCATTTCCCATTTTATTGCATGTGGTTTGTGCTTATAACATGGATTGCTTGCTTTGAGATGTTTGATGACACTTAGCTTCTAGGAGGAATTGGAGTGTATGTGGCAATCTTAGGATTGGCTCCTAGGCCCAATTAGTGGATCCCTACCTAGCCCCCTTTGTTCCTACATACACATCCCTCCTTCTACAAGTGAGTGTGAGATTTAAGTAGCTAGTGTAAGTGAGAGTGATGTAATTCCCTAGGGCCTTCTCATGGCTAGAGTGGCTAGTGGCATGAGGTCAAATACCCTCATCTCTACTCCCATTTCTACCCTCAACCCTCAATTTCTCACTATCACGTACCCTAGAAACCTATATTTGGCTAATCCCATTAGAATTACACCTTACCCTAGTCTTCTACTAGTAGTATAGGGTATATTCTAATGGCATTGTCCTTGTTGTTTAGTTTGGTAATCTAGATATGAAATGAGAACCTTGCATGTTTAATGATATCCCCCAACTAATATCAAAGTTACATCCCCCAAACGGCCCACCTACCCTAATCAACTGCTTAAAACCAATCTTGCTCTGTTTGCTTGTTCATGCTAGTCTAAATTAGTAGCTTTTGCCTAATCTAGTCAACTGCTTAGTTTTGCTCTTTAGTGTTAACTTAGGCTCTTGCTCTTGCTAGTGGTTAGTCTAGTTCTTTATTGCTTCTTGCCTTGCTAGAGTAGTGTAGCTCTTCTTGCTCTTGCTTAGTTAGTTTGTTAACTTAGTTTACAAATTTTCTTGCTCTTCCATAATTTGGTTTCCATCTCACATTTCTTACTTGCTCATTAGCGTAATCAAACAACCAAACCTTTTAAAACCCTAAAACCCTAATATCCGCAAAAGGAACGTAGCTGGCAACGTATAACTATAGTGCCCCCTCTATCTCCGTGGATCGACCCTGTACTTGCCGCCTCACCTATACTACGACACGACCCCGTGCACTTGCGGGCATAGTGTCTTAGTAGACATAGGTAGTTAGTGTAGGTCTTAAAAATTTCGAAAGCATAAGATCCCATATCCCGTGCGCTCCGACCTTGTGGGGTGTAAAAGCACCACTAGCGGGGACGCACCAGGAGCCAACATTAATAACATAAGTATTCAATCATGCTTATTTATTCTCATTACTTATCATTAAATGAATTATCAACGCAAGATATAAGTTCCTCTCTCAACTTTACCAGAATATGATTACATCATACTTTATTGATTTGTCTTAACCTTTTCATAAGGCATATTAGCCTACACTTATCAAAGGGCATTACATCTCAATGTAACAATTGATATGACACACTTTATGTGTTACTCATCCAAGTATATTGGATTTAGAATACATCAAGGTGTATTAATCTTGAGGTGCTGGAAGTGATATATATCATGTCTTGATGTATCACTTCCCTCATCACCTATTATCTTAAGTTCATAAACTATTCTTGTATTAGGGTATCTCCCATCCTAATATTGTATGCTCCAGTTCATCACATTTATCATGTAATGTATTGGTCATGAGTCATTTATTTGAAATATGCAACCATTATCAATGATATGGACTCATCTCGAGTTAAGGAATTATTGATATAAAGATATCCATTATCAACCTTTTTAGGTGTTTCTCTTATCAATATATTAGTCACTATTCCATTATTAGGAATAGGGTTTTCCATCTTTATAAATTAGGGTTCACATAACATCTCCCCATTTATGGGTTTCACATAACATTATATAGCATCACCCTGGGATTAGAGTTCACATCACATCTTGGTATTAGGGTTTCACTTGACATCACCCTTGATTAGGGTTTCACACGACTTCACCCTTAATTAAGGTTTAATGAAGCATCCTCTTAAATTAGGGTTTCTCATTATATTACCCTAAATTGGGATTTCTCATATCATCACCCTAGATTAGGGTTACATCATTACCCTAGATTAGGGTTACACCTAGCATTGCCCTAAATTAGGGTTAGGGTTCATCAACCTTCTTAATTAGGGTTTCAAGATCTCTTTATCAAGGATCATACCCTAATTACATATTATTTTCATGTTGAGAGTGTAGGGGCTTAACCACTTACTTGATCATTATACATGTATGAATTCCTCTCTTTCTCATCCCCTCTAAGATGTTGATCACTTTAAACTTGATTAGATTAGGTCCACCCCTCATTTAAGTACACACGTTTAGGGTTAACATAGTGTGTAGAGGCATTGCTTTCTTAAGCATTAAAGATTAACCACTCAAAAAGGTATTAATCACTTAAGTACCTTGAAGGTACAACCATTGCGATTACCTTTGATAAACATCATCAACAATCATGGGGTTGATTGTACTTACAAGAATTGAATCAATTAAACCTTCAAACGGTTTTGAGGTATTAGACCTTTAAATAGTCTTGAAGTATTTGTGCTTCAATCGGTCTTAAAACCATTTGTTCAATTTATTGTTGAAACCGAATGAACATCAAATGGTTTGAGACCGTTTGTCCTCCAAACGGTCTGAAGACCGTTTGGACTCAAATGGTCTCAAGACCTTTTGGTCCAAACCACCTTGAAACCGATTGGACCAACTAGGGTTTCCTACATCAAATCGATTTAGGGTTTGTACTCATTGAACCATTCATCAATTGACTATTGAAAGTACATCAGATTGTAGCCCTTGGATCTCCAACCATCCACCACAATCAACCATTGACCTCCAAACGGTCTTGAGACCATTTGCCTCCAAACGGTCTTGAGATCGTTTGGACCATCAATCATGAAATTGATCCAATTCAATTAGGAATTCTTCAATCAATCGATTAGGGTTTGCAATCCATGGATCATTCATTCTAGAATTCATTATAGTTAAATCAATTTGAGTCATTGGATCTTCATCAATCACATCAGAAATTAACCCCATTTGGTTTTGAAGTTCAATTACCCATTCGATCTTGAGATCCATTATCCATTCAGTTTTGAACTCAATTACCCATTTGATCTTGTAGTCATTTACCCATTTGGTCTTGTAGTCGTTTACCCATTCGGTCTTGAACTTAACTACCCATTCGGTTTTGAAGTAAATTACCCATTTGGTCTTGGGTTCAACTACCCATTCGGTCTTGAACTCAATTGCCCATTTGGTCTTGAAACCGAATCAATTCAATCGGTTTTGAAATTGAATTAACTCAATCGGTTTTGAAAACCGATTGCCCCTTCCTTTGTTGAGGTGTGTGCTTAAGATGACATCATCATTTTCAAGCTTCAAACCTTCGAAATCTGTTATGGTTCTTATGGTGATTTCAACAACTAAACAAAAGGAAAATCGAGAAAGAAGAAAGGTTCAACACATGATGAATAAATTACAAGCAATAATGACATTTAAGGGTTCAAGTTATATAACCCGCCTTCAAAATTGAATCCAAGCTTCAAGCTTCACGTCCTCAATGGTGAATGAAGCTTTTTCAACTGTCCAAGGCCCATCCTCAAGTTTTTAAATGAATTGAATGGCTAAGGTTGAAGATTGAGTGAAGAAAAGAAGATTTCAACATTAAATTTTGATTTCCACCATGAAATCAAGGTTAAAGATGACTATGGAGCTTACCTACAGGTTTGGGAACATCCTCCTGTTTCTCCTAAGCTCCTTTTTGCACGGCCAAAGCAAGGAAAGAAAAAGGGATCGAAAAAGCCTTTGATGTGGGTTGAAAATGGGATGTATATAAGAGAATTTCAATGAGAGAGAAAGTGATAATTAATTCCTTCAACTCCCAAAATTGGTGCCACATACTCCCCTCCATCCCTTGCATATGAATCCATCTCTCCCACCTTGTAATTCCTCTTCATTATCCATGAATTAAAAGAAAGAAAATTAAGCACCTTAACCATTATAATAATAATATCCAAAATTGAGTGGATATTACTTTTCCTTTAACTAATGTGAGTGGGCTCTCCACTTACTTTAGATATTTCATGGCCTTTGCAAGGAACAAGGACGTTCACACATGTGTAATTTAACCATCACATTTTTGGTTGAAGGGCAATTCCATTAATATATTTATTTTTGCATTAAATTGAATTAGGGTTTCAATTATGCTTAAATCTTGATTATTTTAACATCAAGATTTTATGTCCTCCAAAGAGATTCAAATGAGACGCCCCTCTGATTTTCTTGTCTCTAATTGATACCAAGAAATATTAGGGACTCTCTAGAAGTGGTATTTTGCATATTGAACCCTAGGTTTTGGGTAAATTGACATTACACTAAAACTAGGTTTTGATGCACAAACATTGCTTAATAAGCTCTTTCTTGGTGCTCAGGCTACCACAAGCCATACCTCTGCATCATTTTCATTCTTATGATGCTTCAACACTTGAGGAACATTTATCAGGTAATATTTGCAAGTTAACCCCTCCACTTGGGTAATTTGCACTTTGGTCCAAAACAAGTAAAACATTGTTTCAACATTATTCAAAAAGGACTAAAATTTAAACATAAGTTCCTCTTGAGACTTAATTACTTTTCAAAATATATAGACAAAATATAAATGACTTACTTAAGCAAAAATTCTAGGGTTAAGCCTTAACCCAAGTCAGGGATGTTACAGAGTCACAATAAACAAGATTATATTGTTAATCAAATTCAAATCATCAAACAAGATGGTTTTTGGGTTACTATTGAAAAAGGAATCAGATATATTCTTCATAAATGATTTTCATGGATTATTTATATTTGGACAATGGACTAATTACATACATTTTTAGATTTAATTATTTAATTGATTATTGGTTAGAGAGAATCAAATGTACCCTTAGTTGCAATAATATTTAACGCTTGATCTTGGTCATTATTTGAATGGATTTGAAACTCAAAATTGATCACCACAGAGGGAGACTTGAGGATTGTTCATAGCCATCAGGTAAGGCCACATATGATTGTGACTTTATCTCATAGCTGGGATGTAACGACCGACTCACGAAAACAAGATTAACTTAAGCGAAAGGGAATTAGTTGCAGCGGATTACTGAAAATCACTAAAAATTTAAAACTTTTTCAAAGAGATCCATTCACAGGAAAACTCTTTAGCCAAAAACCAAGGTATTTCAAATTCATCCTATTTCACAAGTACACAACCTGTACCATTCCTTTTCAAGGATTACAACATTGACTGCCCTGTTAACAAATATACATAGGAAGTATAAAAACTTTGAGGCAACAAGCCAAAACTCAGATTGATACATTTAAAACTCTACTCCTAGGACCCGAGAGAACAGAGATGACACATAAGACTATCTATATACAACTTGACAGCTCATATCCCCACCTGGGATTTACTGCTGTCCTTGCTGCTACTGCTGCTCTCCTTCTGTAATCGGGTTCTTGCCTTTTCGTTGGCAGTTACCTAAAAATGTTGATCCCACGGGGGTGAGACAATATGTAAATTGCCCCAGTGAGAGATATAACTCTCCGCCGATAACATTGTTATTGCAGTTTATTGGAAATAAACTGAACAGTGGAATCATATGTAATCAACAGTAGATAACTCAATATCTATGCAGTTTAGAGCAACATTCTTATGAAAGTATATCAGTTATAAATTGATTAAGCAGCATGTCACCATTCAATACAGAATTGAATAACACATATAACATTTATTCATCTAGAACATGCGAAGCAGGATAACATCAACCGATGTTTCTCGTATTTCAAACTTATGCAAATACGCTACTCGGCTGATTACGTTTTACAAACATAACTTAAGCTCTGAGGAGATGAGGTATACCACTCATACTCCAACTGACCACTTCTAGGAGTCGAAATCGGTACCATACAAGGTCTAGGGAAGAGACAGGTTCCCATGACCTCACTGTCTCCCGGTCAGTACGAGAGAACCTGCAGGACATCTTGTGTCTCTGCTAAAATATCTTGTTAGGGTATAGTGGCATCTAGCTATAGAGTTACAGCCTCAAATGCACTCTCTTCGAGATCGAGAGTTTTACCCCATCGACCCGGTATCCTCGGGAGATTTGTGATACATCCCTCCCGAAATCCTGAGTAATTGAGAGGTTTGTTAATAACCTTTCCCTCAATTTCCTCAATCCGGACGTACGAATATTTTTGCCCATTTACCCCCGTATATTCAAAATATACGAATTCCAGGAGATCCTTCAAGAAAACCTATTTCACCATCACCTGCTTCTAACGATGATGGATCTATTGTCAGAGCACTACATGAATAAATTTCACTTGATTAATTAAGTACATTATCATATTCTTTTAGCATCAGCCAAGTTTTCAAACAACTTATTAACACAAATGGTATAAAGAAACATGTACTTATTTTTATCAATATACTTCTTAATTTTTGTAATACATTGGGATCTCAATCCCTCATTTCAATACTGGGAATTCTCATCCCTTCACAATTTCAATACCATAACCATGTGATCCTGGGTATTCAAACCCTTAGCTCATCACCTGAGCATTGTTACCACATTCTCAGGTAACTAACACCTTTAGGTCATCTGACCAAGATAAGTATGATACTTGTTACACAAACATCCATCATGGCACTTGGGGCCCATTAACTCTCTTGCTACCTCTTACCAGGCAACAAGGTATATTATGGCACACAAGGCTCAATAAACAAATTATAATTAATAACATGTCATAGCTCATACCTGGCTATGCCCATCATCTCATGATACCTGCATGGTTAGAACATATGATAGCAGTACATCAATTATCTATCAACACCATGCAGAAACAAATGTATCATTAATTTAAAGGTATCACCCTTATTCCTTTACCAGGATTCGGGTTTCCATCACATATCATTACCTTTCATTAGGGTTAGGGTTTTCCACTATTAACCATTTAGGTTTTCAAGATCATATTATCAATGATCAAACTCTAATTCATTGCTCCACACATCTAGGAGCCAACATTTATACCATAAGTATTCAATCATACTTATTTATTCTCATCATTTACCATTAAATGATCATCAACACAAGGTATGAGTTTCTCTCTCATCCTTAAGTTGGGAATCAACAAAACGACCATGATAGGTCACTTTCAAATCATCTCTATGTCAAGCATAGAGCATCACGGCCGTGCAACTAGAAACGGCCGTGCAAAGAAAGTCACCACGGCCGTGCTACCTTGCACGGTCGTGCAAAGTGAATCCACCATGGTCGTGCTACCTTACACGGTCGTGCTACAGAAGATCATCACATGAATCATATTCATGTATGAATTTTATTCTTTTATCCTTTCAACTTGATTAGGTCACATCAACCCTTCAATAAAGTTCATACAACTATGATTAACATAGTGTATCAAGTTATTGATCCTATAAGCAATTAGGGATTTATCCCTTAATTGGCACTAATCACTTAGGTACTATTAGGGTTTCAACCTTTGTACCTTCATTGATTATCATTACTAATCATAATTGGATCAATAGAACATTCATCATCTTAATTCTCAAGAGATTCAATCACATTGAACCTCCATTACATAAGATATCCAATTGAATTAGGGTTTCCAATGTTGATTTCTTCAATCATTAAATTCATGGAACCAATCATCAATTGGAACTATTTTCATACTTTAATTGAGTTAAATAGGTCAACCTTCAACTGATTTGACCCTCAATTAACCCTCAATTGGTCTTCAATTAGGGTTTGATTTGATTGAATTAGGGTTTGGAATCGAGGAACCATCAACACTAATCAATGCAGGATTAGATACTTTGAAACCCATGAACCATCATCCAAATTGAACATGACCTGACCCCAAACGGTCTTGAGGTCGTTTGGATGACCACAAAATGGTCTTGAGACCGTTTTCCCATCATATCATCAAAATCCAAGTCAACCAATTAAGGTTTGGATCATTGGATCATTCACCAAATCATCAATTGATCATACTTCAACTTAATATCTTTGGATCTTCAATTGCTTAACCATACTCAACCCTAGACCTCCAAACGGTCTTGGATGACCTCCAAACGGTCTTGAGACCGTTTGGATGAGCTCCAAACGGTCTTGAGACCGTTTGACTCATCCAACCCTTGGATTCTAGTGAAAAATCATTAGGGTTTGAGCCATTAAGTAGATCATCAAATCAGCACTTAATTGCAAAGTGGTTTGGTACCTTTGGACCTTCAATTGGTCAACTATACTTAACCCTAGACCTCCAAACGGTCTTGGGTGATCCACAAACGGTTTTGAAACCGTTTGGGCTAATCAACCCAAAACATCATCTCAATCACTTGCAAAATCAGCACTTAGCCAATTAGAGTTCATACCACATCTTTAGATCTTCAAACACATATCCATACTTGACCCTAGACCTAAAAACGGGCTTGGGTGACCCCCAAACTGTCTTGAGACCGTTTGGGTGATCCCCAAACAGTTTTGAACCGTTTTGGCTAATCAAACCAAAATTTCAAATTAACTCATTGGAATTTCAGCACTAATTTCAATTAGGGTTTGCCTAATTGATTAGCCTTCAACTCATGATTCGTTGGGAATTAACCCCTAAAATTTGGTGAGTCATTAACCAAAATAATTATGAACATTAATCTCAAACGATAAACCCTTGGTCAACTCACTCAAACGGTTTTGAAACCGTTTGCCCAAAAAGGTCAAGTTAATCAGATTGAAAATCAGCACTTAATCCAATTAGGTTTACCTAATTGATTAGCCTTCAACTCACGATTCCTTTGGAACTAATCCATCAAATTTGGTGAGTTATCAACCAACATAATTAGGAATAGTAATAGCAAACGGTCAACCCTTGGTCAACCATCTCAAATGGTTTTGAAACCATTTGCCCAAAAAGTTAAATTAATCAAGCTGAAAAATCAGCACTTAATCCAATTAGGTTTCCCTAATTGATTAGCCTTTAACTCACGATTCCTTGGGAGTTAACCCATCAAATGTGGTGAGTTATTAACCAACATAATTAGGAACAGGATTCTAAAACGGTCAAAAATTGTTCAACTCCCTAAAATGGTTTTGAAACCGTTTGCTCCTAAACGGTTTGCAAACCGTTTGGTCACCAAACGGTTTGGTGAAACCGTTTGGTCACCAAACGGTTTGGTGAAACCGTTTGGTCCCAACTTCCAAACTGTTTGCCCAAGATATTTGGGGAGGTGTGTTCTTATGATGATGTCATCATCATCAAGCTTCATCCCTGAAGTTCTAACAACTTCTGATTTCATGAATTAACCATTTTCAACCAGCAATTAATCAAGATAATGAAGGAATCATTGAAATTACAAGATTATTGGTTGAATAACAATGTAAAAGGGTTCACGTTATAAAACCCACCTCAAATCTGATCTCCAAGCTTCAAGATACACGGATCTAATGGTGGATGAAGCTTCTCCAACTATTCCAAGGCTCAACTTCAAGATTTGGAGTGAAATGATCGGCTAGAATTGAAGATTGAGTGAAGAAATGAAGGAATTACACATTGTTTTATGATTTTCACCATGAAATCATGAAGAACGAAGATCAAAGGCTTACCAACAGGTTGGGGACGTGCTCCCTGCTGTCCTTAGCCTTCGTGGTCGGTTTTTCAAGCAAGGGGAAGAAAAGGAATCGAAAAAGACCCTTAGGTGGGTTGGAAAAAGGTTCTTTTATAAGAAATTGATGAAAGAGAAAATGTTTAACTAAAATTCAATTAATTCCAAAAATGGTACCACCTCTTCTTCCTTGTTTTGCTTGCATTCAAAGGCAACTCAAAGCCACCGAATTCCCTTCCATTATCCATGGATTAAGGGAAACGAAAATAAGCACCTTAATCCATTATAATATCAATATATATTTTTGAGTGGATATTCTTTTCCTTATAATAAGGTGAGTGGAGTTTCACCTACTTAAGATATTTTCGATCCTTGTAAAGATCAAGGACGGTCACACATACATCTGAATTCCACCATTTTAATTTTGGTTGAAGGCCCTTCAATTAATACATTCATTTTTGCCCTAAATCGAGTTAGGGTTTCAATTAGGATTAAATCTTGATTATTTTAATATCAAGATTCTCTCTCCTCCAACTTAATTCAAATGAGGCGCCCCTCTCATTTTCTTTTCTCTACATGATGCCAAGAAACATTTGGGACCTTATTGAAGTGCTAAATTGCATATTGAACCCTTGGTTTTGGGTAAATTGCACATTACACCAAAACTAGGTTTTTATGCACAAACATTGCTTTATCAGCTCTTTCTTAGAATTCAGGCCATGACAAGCCATACCTTTGCATCATCTTCACTCTCATGATGATTCAACACATGATGAACATTTTATCATGCACAAATTGCAAATTAACCCCTCAACTTGGTTAAATTGCACTTTAGTCCAAAGCAAGCAATCATTGCTTTAACATTGTTCAAACATGACCAAAATTGAAACATAAGTTTCTCATGAGCCCTAATTACTTTTCACAAGATAAGATTAAGCATATAATAATCTTTATTAATCAAAACACCTAGGGTTAAAGCATAACCCAGGTCAGGGATGTTACAAATTATAAACCCCTAACAAGGATTTCGTCCCTAAAATCCCAAATAAAGGGAACAGATATTATTCATTCATCATATCATCATGTCTCTTCATAACACCTCATTGTTATGGAGACATCATAGAACTTTGATCAGCACAAAGTTCCTTCACACAATATTCTCATAGAGTCAATTGAGAACTTATCTTAAAGACATATTTAGTTGTTATGTTTATGCAAAGCATAAACCCCTAACATATGATGTTCATATCATTTTATATAATCAGACTAATTTCATAGTTGACCACTTCCTCATATACACATACTGATCTGAATTCATATCAGATCCCTCTTTCTTGTACTTAAGGTATGATACATTTATCCATACCATATTTCCAATTTCATGATACTCATTATATTGTCTCAAAATGATTGCTTGATCAGGGCAATCAAAAAGATATCAATCTAAGAGTTTCCATACTCACTTTATCATCAATAGTTGTATACCTGATCAGGGTTTACAGGTACTGAGATCAAGTAGTATGCACTTACATGCTATCATATTTCTTTCTTTTCATATTATCATAACATAAGATCTAACATCCCTAGATTTTATCCAGGCATCTCTTCTATATCTCTTCCTCTTTCATAGAGGTAAGATCAATATAGAGCATTTAAAAGAATACTGAACAGAATTCAAATTCTAGCTCTCATCATTTCTTCCCTATATAGCAACCAATAGGGAAAACAAAATCGACAATCCTCCTTTTTATAACAAAAAAAAATTTAGTGTACTCAACATGTACACATTTATAACATACCTTGTCCTTACATCTTGGTCTTATTAGTCTTATTACTGACGCAAAAACTAAGCCATGGGATCTTACAGGTGAAAGGTTAAGACCTTTGCACTTACTTAGTGGCTACTGCCCTGGTACACTAGGCATTTATTGCACTATTAGTACAAAAAACCTTGGCTTTTTAAAACCATTAAGCAAATGTCTCTAAAATTATAGAGATCATCACCTACTTTTCAGCTTATTGCCCCTTCTTGGGCATTGTCATCACAGATAAATATCTATCTAAACTCATGGCAGAGCCTACTTTCTTTCCATTAGTTAATCTTTTCCATATTTTCCCTTGTTCCAACATGACTAAGTCATTTAGGAACTCTTTTAAAACTCAAACTTTATGTATTAAGAACTGATAACCTAGGTTATAAGGCTAGCACCCAATCCACTTATATGCATTATTGTTGCTCTAATCTTCCCAACAAGAGCATGATCATAGGATTCCCTATCCTGATCAAGTCTTAATGGGGATTCTCAGGCACTCATTATATTCTTGTTTGATCCCTTTCACCTCTTCTTGGTGCAACAACATTGCCCTTAGCAATTTGTTCCTTGTTCTCTCCAGTCATTTTAAAACTTTACCCTTTCTCTGCACAAGCCGAAATCATTATAGGGTATACTGGAGGACACTAACACAGACTCAACAACTTAGTCCTATGTCTCTGTAGACTCAGCGAACCTAGAAATCTGATACCACTATTGTAACGACCGACTCGCAAAAACAAGATTAACTTAAGCGGAAGCGAATTAGTTGTAGTGGATTACTGAAAATCACTAAAAATTTAAAACTTTTTCAAAGAGATCCATTCATAGGAAAACTCTTTAGCCAAAAACCAAGGTATTTCAAATTCATCCTGTTTCACAAGTACACAACCTGTACCATTCCTTTTCAAGGAATACAACATTGACTGCCCTGTTAACAAATATACACAGGCAGTATAAAAACTTTGAGGCAATAAGCCAAAACTCATATTGATACATTTAAAACTCTACTCCTAGGACCCGAGAGTACAGAGACGACACATAGGACTATCTATATACAACTTGACAACTCATATCCCCACCTGGGATTTACTGCTGTCCCTACTGCTACTGCTTCTCTCCTTCTGTAATCGGGTTCTTGCCTTTTTGTTGGCAGTTACCTAAAAATGTTGATCCCACGGGGGTGAGACAATATGTAAATTGCCCAAGCAAGAGATATAACTCTCCGCCGATAACATTGTTATTGCAGTTTATTGGAAATAAACTGAACAGTGGAATCATATGTAATCAACAGTAGATAACTCAATATCTATGCAGTTTAGAGCAACATTTTTATGCAAGTATATCAGTTATAACTTGATTAAGAAGCATGTCACTATTCAATACATAATTGAATAACACAAATAACATTTATTCATCTAGAACATGCGAAGAAGGATAACATCAACCGGTGATTCTCGTATTTCAAACTTATGAAAATACGCTACTCGATTGATTACATTTTACAAACATAACTTAAGCTCTGAGGAGATGAGGTATACCCCTCATACTCCAACCGACCACTTCTAGGAGTCGAAATCGGTACCATACAATGTCTAGGGAAGAGCCGGGTTCCCATGACCTCACTGCCTCCCGGTCAGTGCGAGAGAACCCACAGGACATCTCGTGTCTCTGCTAAAATAGCTTGCCAGGGTATAGTGGCATCTAGCTATAGAGTTAGAGCCTCAACTGCACTCTCTTCGAGATCGAGAGTTTTACCCCATCGACCCGGTATCCTCGGGAGATTTGTGATACATCCCTCCCAAAATCCTGAGTAATTGAGAGGTTTGTTATTAACCGTTCCCTCAATTTCCTCAATCCGGACGTACGGATATTTTCGCCCATTTACCCCCGTATATTCAAAATATACGAATTCCAGGAGATCCTTCAAGAAAACATGTTTCACCATCACCTGCTTCTGACGATGATGGATCTATGGTCAGAGCACTACATGAATAAATTTCACTTGATTACTTAAGTACATTATCATATTCTTTTAGCATCAGCCAAGTTTTCAAACAACTTATTAACACAAATGCTATAAAGAAACATGTACTTATTTTCAGCAATATACTTCTTAATTTTTGTAATACATTGGGATCTCAATCCCTCATTTCAATACTAGGAATTCTCATCCCTTCACAATTTCAATACCATAACCATGTGATCCTGGGTATTCAAACCCTTAGCTCATCACCTGAGCATTGTTACCACATTCTCAGGTAGCTAACACCTTTAGGTCATCTGAACAAGATAAGTATGATACTTGTTACACAAGCATCCATCATGGCACTTGGGGCCCATTAACTCTCTTGCTATCTCTTACCAGGAAACAAGGTATATTATGGCACACAAGGCTCAATAAACAAATTCAAATTAATAACACGTCATAGCTCATACCTGGATATGCCCACCATCTCATGATACCTGCATGGTTAGAACATATGATAGCAGTACATCAATTATCTATCAACACCATGCAGAAACAAATGTATCATTAATTTAAAGGTATCACCCTTATTCCTTTACCAAGATTAGTGTTTCCATCACATATCATTACCCTTCATTAGGGTTAGGGTTTTCCACTATTAACCATTTAGGTTTTCAAGATCATATTATCAATGATCAAACTCTAATTCATTGCTCCACACATATAGGAGCCAACATTTATACCATAAGTATTCAATCATACTTATTTATTCTCATCATTTACCATTAAATGATCATCAATACAAGGTATGAGTTTCTCTCTCATCCTTAAGTTGGGAATCAACAAAACGACCATGATAGGTCACTTTCAAATCATCTCTATGTCAAGCATAGAGCACCACGGCCGTGCAAAGAAAGTCACCACGGCTGTGCTACCTTGCACGGTCGTGCAAAGTGAATCCACCACGGCCGTGCTACCTTACACGGTCGTGCTACAAAAGATCATCACATGAATCATATTCATGTATGAATTTTATTCTTTTATGCTTTCAACTTGATTAGGTCACATAAACCCTTCAATCAAGTTCATACAACTATGATTAACATAGTGTATCAAGTTATTGATCCTATAAGCAATTAGGGATTTATCCCTTAGTTGGCACTAATCACTTAGGTACTATTAGGGTTTCAAACTTTGTACCTTCATTGATTATCATTACTAATCATCATTGGATCAATAGAACATTCATCATCTTAATTCTCAAGAGATTCAATCACATTGAACCTCCATTACATAAGATATCCAATTGAATTAGGGTTTCCAATGTTGATTTCTTCAATCATTGAATTCATGGAACCAATCATCAATTGGAACTATCCTCATACTTTAATTGAGTTAAATAGGTCAACCTTCAACTGATTTGACCCTCAATTGACCCTCAATTGGTCTTCAATTAGGGTTTGATTCGATTGAATTAGGGTTTGGAATCGATGAACCATCAACACTAATCAATGCAGGATTAGATACTTTGAAACCCCTAAACCATCATCCAAATTGAACATGACCTGACCCCAAACGGTATTGAGGGCGTTTGGATGACCACCAAATGGTCTTGAGACCGGTTTCCCATCATATCATCAAAATCCAAGTCAACCAATTAAGTTTTGGATCATTGGATCGATCACCAAATCAACAATTGATCATACTTCAACTTAATATCTTTGGATCTTCAATTGCTTAACCATACTCAACCCTAGACCTCCAAACGGTCTTGGATGACCTCCAAACGGTCTTGAGACCGTTTGGATGACCTCCAAATGGTCTTGAGACCGTTTGGCTCATCCAACCCTTGGATTCTAGTGAAAGATCATTAGGGTTTGAGCCATTAAGTTGATCATCAAATCAACACTTAATTGCAAAGTGATTTGGTACCTTTGGACCTTCAATTGGTCAACTATACTTAACCCTAGACCTCCAAACGGTCTTGGGTGATCCCCAAACGGTCTTGAGACCGTTTGTGTGATCCCCAAACGGTTTTGAAACCGTTTGGACCAATCAACCCAAAACATCATCTCAATCACTTGCAAAATCAGCACTTAGCCGATTAGAGTTCTTACCACATCTTTAGATCTTCAAACACATATACATACTTGACGCTAGACCTCCAAATGGTCTTGGGTGACCCCCAAACGGTCTTGAGACCGTTTGGTTGATCCCCAAACAGTTTTGAAACCGTTTGGGCTAATCAACCCAAAATCTCCAATTAACTCATTGGAATTGCAGCACTAATTTCAATTAGGGGTTGCCTAATTGATTAGCCTTCAACTCATGATTCCTTGGGAATTAACCCCTCAAATTTAGTGAGTCATTAACCAACATAATTATGAACAGTAATATCAAACGTTCAACCCTTGTTCAACTCACGCAAACGGTTTTGAAACCGTTTTCCCAAAAAGGTCAAGTTAATCAGATTGAAAATCAGCACTTAATCCAATTAGGTTTACCTAATTGATTAGCCTTCAACTCACGATTCCTTTGGAACTAATGCATGAAATTTGGTGATTTATCAACCAACATAATTAGGAACAGTAATCTCAAACGGTCCACCCTTGGTCAACCATCTCAAACAGTTTTGAAACCGTTTGTCCAAAAAGTTAAATTAATCAAGCTGAAAAATTAGCACTTAATCCAATTAGGTTTCCCTAATTGATTAGCCTTTAACGCACGATTCCTTGGGTGTTAACCCATAAAATTTGGTGAGTTATTAAACAAAATAATTAGGAACAGGATTCTCAAACAGTAAACCCTTTTTCAACTCCCTCAAATGGTTTTGAAACCGTTTGCTCCTAAACGGTTTGCAAACTGTTTGGTCACCAAACGGTTTGCAAACCGTTTGGTCACCAAACGGTTTGGTGAAACCGTTTGGTCCCAACTTCCAAACCGTTTGTCCAAGATATTTGGGGAGGTGTGTGCTTATGATGACGTCATCATAATAAATATTCGTCCCTGAAGTTCTAACAACTTGTGATTTCATGAATTAACCATTTTCAACCAGCAATTAATCAAGATAATGAAGGAATCATTGAACTTACAAGATTAATGGTTGAATAACAATGTAAAAGGGTTCAAGTTATAAAACCCGCCTCAAATATGATATCCAAGCTCAAAGATACACAGATATAATGGTGGATGAAGCTTCTCCAACTATTCCAAGGCTCAACTTCAAGATTTGGAGTGAAATGATCGGCTAGAATTGAAGATTGAGTGAAGAAATGAAGGAATTACACATTGTTTTATGATTTTCACCATGAAATCATGAAGAACGAAGATCAAAGTCTTACCAACAGGTTGGGGACGTGATCCCTGCTGTCCTTAGCCTTCTTGGTCGGTTTTGCAAGCAAGGGGAAGAAAAGGAATCGAAAAAGACCCTTAGGTGGGTTGGAAAAAGGTTCTTTTATAAGAAATTGATGAAAGAGAAAATGTTTAATTAAAATTCAATTAATTCCAAAAATGGTACCACCTCTTCTTCCTTGTTTTGCTTGCATGAAAAGGCAAATCAAAGCCACCGAATTCCCTTCCATTATCCATGGATTAAGGGAAAAGAAAATAAGCACCTTAATCCATTATAATATCAATATATATTTTTGAGTGGAAATTCTTTTCCTTATAATAAGGTGAGTGGAGTTTCACCTACTTAAGATATTTTCGATCCTTGTAAAGCTCAAGGACGGTCACACATACATCTGAATTCCACCATTTTAATTTTGGTTGAAGGAACTTCAATTAATACATTCATTTTTGCCCTAAATCGAGTTCGGGTTTCAATTAGGATTAAATCTTGATTATTTTAATATCAAGATTCTCTCTCCTCCAAATTAATTCAAATGAGGCGCCCATCTCATTTTCTTTGCTCTACATGATGCCAAGAAACATTAGGGACCTTATTGAAGTGGTAAATTGCATATTGAACACTTGGTTTTGGGTAAATTGCACATTACACCAAAACTAGGTTTTTATGCATAAACATTGCTTTATCAGCTCTTTCTTAGAATTCAGGCCATCACAAGCCATACATTTGCATCATCTTCACTCTCATGATTCTTCAACACATGATGAACATATTATCATGCACAAATTGCAAATTAACCCCTCAACTTGGTTAAATTGCAATTTAGTCCAAAATAAGCAATCATTGCTTTAACATTGTTCAAACATGACCAAAATTGAAACATAAGTTTCTCATGAGCCCTAATTACTTTTCACAAGATAAGATTAAGAATATAATCATCTTTCTTAATCAAAACACCTAGGGTTAAAGCATAACCCTGGACAGGGATGTTACATAGGAGGTCGTCTCATACACTATCACCTTATGTGAAGTATGTGGCAGCACACAATGGTTGTGTTCTTCGAGGATGAAGGGCAAAGGGAGAAGAAGGCTATGCCATCACTCAAGGTTGGGCTGGTTGGCCTTAGCTTCAGTTCAAAATGGTGGAGGCAGGATATCTAAGGCCAAGAAATCATGGTATGAGGATACTCTAGTGGGATGGTGCAATAACACTAGTAGATAAAAGAAGGAATAAGAGAAGTAATGGAGGTGTGTTCACAGGTTTTTATAAGTAGAAAAATATTAGAAATTAAAAGGGTGGAGGCAACAAGGTCAAGAGGAGTATAATATCGGCAATGCGGCTTAGATATAGGGTTTCTCATTTTTCCACCTGATCGGAGTGAGATGGGGAGATGAGAAGGTTCTGAAGCCCCATCCATAGGTCAAACGCATTGTTTATTTGTGAGGGAGGGGGAAGGGGAAGGTTTGTGGGGTTCCCATAAGGTGGAGAGTTGATTTGAGAGATAGTACATGAGATAGGGTGAGGGGCATGTTATTGTACCTACTTTTCCCATTCATTCACAGGTAGAAGATGACTATGGTACCATTGGATTAAGATCCAATGACATCCAGTCAGCTAACCTGGTCCACACATCATGGGGACAAATCTTTGTCCCTAAGTTTCACAATGTTTAATTTGATCAATGTATTAAATACTTAATTATTGTATGATTTCGATCAAATAAAATTGAATAGACTATCCTATTTTCTTTAGGCACATTGGGAAGATCCCTTTTCTATGCAATTTTATCATATCCTCCTCTTTCTATAATAAAGATATGAAAAACCACTAGAGGGGGGGTGAATAGGGTTTTAAACTAATTTAACAATAATTTAAATCAAACAACCACAAATGAGAAATCAAGAAGGAGACAAGGGGTTTAGAGTGGTTCCAACCTTAGCAAATACTAAGGTTGTTAGTCCACTACCCGGTTGCTTACCCAACCGGGATTTTGAAAGTATCAATTTTATTACCTTCACAAGGAATTACACAAAATACAATACTTTCTTACACCCCTTGAACAGCCTTCACTTGAAGTAGATGCACCAACCCGAGGTATCCTTCTTGAAGTAACTCCAAGATCCCCCTTGAAGTAGCCTTCCTCTTTAGAAGTAACCTCCCGTTGCACCAGCCTTCTTGAAGTAGCTCAAGGTCCCCTTCTTCACCAAGAAGATCTCCAACCTCTCCAATCCGCAGCCTCCAACCTAGGAGTAGCAAGGAGAGTACAAACAATAATAGTGAACAAGAAAGGAAAAAGGAAATTACAACTTATCCTTTGAAGCACAAGGCTTTATTTTCCTAGATCAAGCGTGTAGATCTCCTAACCAATGTGTATGGAATTGTGATTGCTGTGGATAGGAGATGCTAGCCTATAGGACACGAAATTTGAGCTGAGGGAAGAAGTAGCCAGTTGTCAATATGCTCAATTGCTCACAAACAGGTTGCTCAATGTAAGTGTATGCTCAAAGATTGCTCAAGTGTAAAAACAAGTGAGTTTAGGTGTCCTAAGGCATATCCTATTTATAGAAATGTCCTACAAGTGCTTAAGGACGTTCTAGACACTTTCTAGGGGTTTCTAAGTGCTTAACTAGCCGTTAGGTATAAGTTAGTTGCTTTAACAACGGCTAGTTAATTAATTTTGCAGTTGCTGTCAGAGTCCATCTCGGTCGAGAAATGGTCGACTGAGACACCTACTCGGTCGAAGTTTTGTCGACCGACAGGCTCTCTGGATCAAGTGTTTTGCAACGTTTATCTCCAACTTCCAACAACCTTGTCAGCTATGTCTAACGGCTACTTGGGTCTTTCTCGGTCGAGAAGTTTGTCGACCGAGAGTGTCTTGGTCGAGGATTTTGTCGACCGAGATAGACCCTATTTCAATGTTTCAAATAAAGACATTAAGTGTGTGTATGAGTGTGCATATGTGACACTATTGAAGGAGATGACCTATCTAAATGTGGTGTTTAGCTAGGGAAGATCTAACGCTTGATTTACATGAAGTCTAAGTACTTGTACATTATATATTTGTACAAGTTTACAATTGATTACATTTCATGACATTTACAATCATTCAAGCATATAGATTCCCTAGTGCTTTGTCATTCACCTTATTCCTGCAACACTCAAGTAGCACGTTAGATCAACAAGAATGAAATGTTTGTCATTATCAAAACAAAGGGATTTACAGATGTCCATTTAGCCAACAATCTCCCCCTTTTTGAAGATGACAAACATTTCCTAAATATAAAATAAGAAAATATAAAACATGTGAGTTTCATACCTGAAGATTACCTTTGTAAATTTCTTCTCTTGTTTATAAAATGTGTGCTTATTATTCCCCATGAATTATGGAACATGAAATCCAATTCTTTAGGGAATATAGAAACTTTCAATGTAAAGCCAAGAGTTTGTTTATGAAGCTCATTGATTGAGTTTTGCATTTATATTTATTTCTCCCCCTTTGTCATTTAAAAAAGATATCCGTTTAAAAAGAAAAACTCCCCCTTAATTAGATGTCCCGTCAATTTCAAAAAAAAATGTCCATTAAAAGCCAAAATGATGCAAATAAATGACTTTGTTAAGAAGCACAAATATCAAAGAAAACATCTTCCAAAGGAGTGATAAGCAGTTGCTTCCTTATTTTGTTGAATTGGTCTAGTGGAAGCGGTTTTGTAAAAATATCAGCCAATTGATCTTCCGTATCAACATGATGAAGGGAAACATGATTCTTAGAAATATGATCCCTTGAAAAGTGATGACGGATTTCAATATGTTTAGCTCGGCTGTGTAAAATGGGATTGTGTGCTAAATTTATAGCGCTTGTGTTGTCACAAAAGATAGGCGTAGATGAAAGAGTAAAACCATAATCGTTTAACACTTGTTGCATATAAAGCACTTGAGCACAATAAGATCCGGCTGCCATATATTCAGCTTCAGTTGTAGAGAGGGAAACCGTGTTTTGTTTCTTGCTAGACCAAGATATTAAAGCTCTCCCTAACAAGAAACAGCCACCACTAGTGCTCTTGCAATCAAGTCGACAACCAACATAATCAACATCAGTATAAGCTTTAAAATCCAAGGATTGTCCTTTTGGATACCATAAACCAAAACATGTAGTGCCGGCTAAGTATCGAAGAATTCATTTAACTGCTTGAAAATGAGAGTGCATGGGTTGCGATTGAAATCGAGCACAAAGACCAACGGAAAACATGATGTCCAGTCTAGAAGTAGTTAATTAAAGCAAACTACCAATCATGGCCCTATATAAGGAATCATCAATAGGTTCCCCATTTTCATCCTTATCAATCTTGATAGAAGTGGCCATAGGAGTAGTAGCATGTTGGCACTGATCCATCCCAAAACGTTTTAAGAGTTCTTTAGTATACTTTTCTTGGCTTATAAAGATCCCGGCAGGGGTTTGTTTAATTTGGAAACCAAGAAAGAAAGTTAGTTCACCCATGAGGCTCATTTCAAATTCTTTTTGCATAATGTCACTGAATTGTGTGCACAACGATTCATTAGAAGCTCCAAAAATAATGTCATCAACATATATTTGAACAACTAGAAAATCAGATGTATATGTTTTGAAAAATAAAGTAGAATCTGAATTTCCAATAGAAAAACCATTATCAAAAAGATATGTCTTGAGCCTTTCATACCAGTTCCTAGGAGCTTGTTTTAAACCATAAAGTGCTTTCTTAAGTTTATAAACATAGTCACCTTTTTCTGGTATTTCAAAACCAGGTGGTTGGGCAACATATACTTCTTCTTGAATGTTTCTGTTTAGAAATGTACTTTTTACATCCATTTGGTAAAGTTTGATGTTTTTATGTGCAGCAATAGCTAGTAACATTCTAATAGCTTCAAGTCTAGCTACTGGTGCATACGTTTCATCAAAATCTATTCCTTCTTGTTGATTATATCCTTGTGCTACTAACCGAGCTTTATTCCTTATTACTTCTCCTGCCTCATTTAGCTTATTCCTAAAAACCCATTTAGTTCCAATGATGGTTTTATCTTGTGGTTTAGGAACTAAATCCCATACATCATTTTTAGTAAATTGGTTTAATTCTTCTTGCATTGCTATTATCCAATAGTCATCTTTAAGAGCTTCAGATATCTTCTTAGGTTCAATAATAGAAACAAAAGCCATGTTTGCAACATCCTTAAAGGAAGACCGAGTTTTTACTTTATCATTTGGATTTCCAATAATTAATTCTTGAGGATGATCCTTAATAAGTCTAGGTATAGGTTGTGTTTCAGCTTGGTTATTGTTTGTAGTATCTTTCTCACTATCATTTGGTATGTTTAAGTTTTCGAATTGATTAGTGAGATCAATTATTTCAAAATTTTCTGATTTGGACTCTTCATGAAAAGAGACATGAATAGATTCCTCAACTTTTCTAGAGATAGTGTTGTAGACTCTAAATGCTTTGCTAGAGGTAGAATATCCCAAAAAGAATGCTTTATGTGATTTATAATCAAACTTATCTCTATCATCTTTGGTATTTAAAATATAGCATGTGGATCCAAAGGTATGAAAATAGCCAACTCTAGGTTTCTTAGAATGTATTATTTCATATGGAGTTTTCTTCAAATGGGAGTGAACAATTACTCTATTTAACACATAGCATGCGGTGTTTACAGCTTCAGCCCAAAAGGTTTTGGGTGTGTTATGTTCTAGCATCATAGTTCTAGCCATTTCTTGTAATGATCGATTTTTCCTTTCAACTATGCCATTTTGTTGTGGAGTGCGTGGAGCAAAAAAATTGTGAGTGTACCCATCAGATGTGCAAAATTCTTCAAATACATGATTTTCAAATTCTCCACCATGATCACTTCTAATGGTACATATTTTGCTTTGTAATAGATTTTCAATCTTGGAACAAAATTTTATTAAAACATGAATAGTATCATCTTTGGTCGCAAGAAATTGTACCCATGTATATCTACTATAATCATCAACAATAACAAAACAATATCTTTTGCCACCAATAGATTGTGTCCTCATGGGTCCAAATAAATCCATATGAATTAATTCTAAACATCTACTGGTGCTAAGTACATGTTTAGGTTTAAAAGAGGTTTTTGTTTGCTTTCCCAAAGTACATGGTTCACAGTTTTCAACTTGATCAAAGGATAAAGTAGGCAAACCACAACAAGATCATATTTTACTAGTTTTTTGATAACATGTGAACTAGCATGTCCTAGCTTTTTATGCCATAGTTGTAAAGTATTTTCATTTGCAAGCAAGCATTTTCCTACTACAGATTTCATAGAGTTAGGTCTAAGAATATAAAGATTTCCAACTCTTTTTCCTTCATAGACAACATTTGTAGTGTTTTCTATTAATAATTTGCAGCAGTTTTTGTTAAATAGAACATCATATCCACTGTCACATAATTGACTAACACTTATCAAATTATGGTGCAAACCATCAATGAGTAGAACATTTTTTATTTCGAGGTTTGTACCAATATTACCTATTCCAACGATTTTACCTTTACCATTGTCTCCAAAGGTGACTGTTCCACTTTTCTTTTCTTCAAAAGTTTGAAATGCATCCTTGTTCCCGGTCATATGTTTGGAACATCCATTGTCAACCACCCAATCCTGCATTAAAATGTAGGTTTTGGTACCCATGTGATGGTCCGGTATGGTTAGAAGCATTTAATTACAGACTGAATAAAAAAATCTGACTCAGAACTTCAGTCGGTCGACAACTGTTCGACCGACATCTCTCTCGGTCGGCTAATCGTCAATCGAGAAAGTTGCTGTTTTGTTGCTGTAGATTTAATTTGTTACAGGCGTCTGGTCGGTCGACAAAAGTTCGACCGATTTTATGTTTGGTCGACAATACTTCGACCGACCAAGTTTCTGTTTCAGTACAATATTTCAAAAAATTACCATAATGCATGAAACCTTTTATTAAGTTGAGATAAGACAATATAATTTGCAAAAATAAGCATTTGATCATATCTCAACTGTATTTTATTTGACTCTACTAAGTTTGGGGTTTTGGGACCCAAACTAAGTCGGAATCCTTGGTCTTATAAGGACATGAAAATGAATAATGTCCAAGACGTAGACAAAAATGACAAGTAATAGAATCAACTTCATTTCTTTTTCTAGGAATTGTATTCTTAGGTACAAACATAATCTGAGTCTTAGATGCTGTAATTCTTCTGGGTTGATTTTTCTTTGGAGCATATCCCAAACCTTTTCTTCCATTGAAACTAGAGGAGATTTTTAGAATGTTATCAAGGATATCTTTTCTTCTTAAATCATGTAGGTTTCTTTGTAGCTTACTAATGCCATCCATCTTCTTGTGTAAATCTTTTCTTGCTTGATCTAAATCAGATAATAGGGAGTCTCTTTCTTTTACAACATTGTCATAGTCTAGATGGTTACATAGAATTGGTTGAGTCTGAAAATCATTTAGTTTAGCTAACAATTCAGTCTTTTCTTGAGAGAGAAGATCAACATTTGTTTCTAGAGTGAGTAGCTTTCTAGTGCAGTCATTTAAAGATGTTTTTAAAGACAGATTCTCAAGATCAATGTTGTTCTTTTCAGAAGAGATATCATTTAATTTAGAATATAGCTCATCATTTGTTTTGATAACCTTCTTTAGTTTCTTCTTGACATCAACATACTTATCATGAGTTTCTTGTAGACTAGTAATTAACTCTTCTTTAGGAAGATCAAGAAGGCTTACCTCTTGAGAGTCTTCATCATCTTCTCTTGCCATTAGACATTCCACCTTTTCTTCTCCGCTTTCACTTTCACTTGACTCGTCCCATGCAGCTTTATAGGCTTTTTCTCCCTTCTTCTTGTGTGAGCTTTTCTTTCCTTTCTTTGCTTTAGGACATTCATTTTTGAGATGTCCTTTCTTTCCACACTCAAAGCACCTAGGAGGGGAAGAAGAATTAGAAATTTTGTTAGACTTAAATCTTTTATATTTCTTACCATTGATGATCAAGGCTTCTTCCCCTTCTTCTTCACTTGACTCCTCACTTTCTGGTGTGATGATCTTTGAAGCTTTTAGAGCCACATCCTTCTTCTTTCCTTGTTGAAGTTCACGTTCTCTTCTTTCTCCCTCTTCTAGGGTTGCTTCATGAGCTTCTAGATTGCCAATGAGTTGCTCCATTTTCAGTCGAGTGAGGTCATTAGATTCTTCAATGGCTATCACCTTAGGCTTGTATTTAGGAGGAAGTGATCGAAGGATTTTGATACCTGATCTTCTTCAAGAACAGTTTTTCCTAGGGCATTTAAAACATTAACAATAGAAGAGAATTTTGCAAACATTTCACTAATAGATTCATTTGGATCCATACGGAAGTGTTCAAACTTTTGTTTAAGCATACTAATCTTAGAATTCTTGACTTGAACCGTACCTTCATAAGTTATGGACAATCTATGCCAAATGTCATAGGCTGTGTCAATATTCTATTAAATTCTCCTACTGAAATTGAACAATATAAAATGCTTACAGCTTTGGCATTCATTTGAGCCAACTTTACCGTATTTTCATCCCACTCTGCATATTGTGTTTGAGGAAGCTCGTATGGGGTTGACACCATCCTCCATAAGTCCCAATTGATGCCTTGGAAGTAGAATTGCATCCTTCTCTTCCAATATGTGTAGTTTGTTCCATCAAACGCTGGAGGTCTAGCAACAAGTGTCCCTTCAAGGTTAAGGTTGTTAAGCACCCCGTCACCCATTCTTCAAGACCTTGTTAAGGTTTCTTGAAGCCTGCTCTCATACCAATTGAAAAACCACTAGAGGGGGGGTGAATAGGGTTTTAAACTAATTTAACAATAATTTAACTCAAACAAACACAAATGAGAAATCAAGAAGGAGACAAGGGGTTTAGAGTGGTTCCAACCTTAGCAAATACTAAGGTTGTCAGTCCACTACCCGGTTGCTTACCCAACCGGGATTTTGAAAGTATCAATTTTATTACCTTTACAAGGAATTACACAAAATACAATACTTTCTTACACCCCTTGAACAACCTTCACATGAAGTAGATGCACCAACCCGAGGTATCCTTCTTGAAGTAACTCCAAGCTCCCCCTTGAAGTAGCCTTCCTCTTTAGAAGTAACCTCCCTTTGCACCAGCCTTCTTGAAGTAGATCAAGGTCCCCTTCTTCACCAAGAAGATCTCCAACCTCTCCAATCCGCAGCCTCCAACCTAGGAGTAGCAAGGAGAGTACAAACAATAATAGTGAACAAGAAAGGAAAAAGGAAATTACAACTTATCCTTTGAAGCAAAAGGCTTGATTTGCCTAGATCAAGCGTGTAGATCTCCTAACCAATGTGTATGGAATTGTGATTGCTGTGGATAGGAGATGCTAGCCTATAGGACACGAAATTTGAGCTGAGAGAAGAAGTAGCCAGTTGTCAATATGCTCAATTGCTCACAAACAGGTTGCTCAATGTAAGTGTATGCTCAAAGATTGCTCAAGTGTAAAAACAAGTGAGTTTAGGTGTCCTAAGGCATGTCCTATTTATAGAAATGTCCTACAAGTGCTTAAGGACGTTCTAGACACTTTCTAGGAGTTTCTAAGTGCTTAACTAGCCGTTAGGTATAAGTTAGTTGCTTTAACAATGGCTAGTTAATTAATTCTGCAGTTGCTGTCAGAGTCCATCTCGGACGAGAAATGGTCGACCGAGACACCTACTCGGTCGAAGTTTTGTCGACCGACAGGCTCTCTGGATCAAGTGTTTTGCAACGTTTATCTCCAACTGCCAACTACCTTGTCAGCTGTGTCTAACGACTACTTGGGTCTTTCTCGGTCGAGAAGTTTGTCGACCGAGAGTGTCTCGGTCGAGGATTTTGTCGACCGAGATAGACCCTGTTTCAATGTTTCAAATAAAGACATTAAGTGTGTGTATGAGTGTGCATATGTGACACTATTGAAGGAGATGACCTATCTAAATGTGGTGTTTAGCTAGGGAAGATCTAACGCTTGATTTACATGAAGTCTAAGTACTTGTACATTATATATTTGTACAAGTTTACAATTGATTACATTTCATGACATTTACAATCATTCAAGCATATAGATTTCCTAGTGCTTTGTCATTCACCTTATTCCTGCAACACTCAAGTAGCACGTTAGATCAACAAGAATGAAATGTTTGTCATTATCAAAACAAAGGGATTTACAGATGTCCATTTAGCCAACAAGATATGGCTACAAAATAAACAACTTGAGTGTCATTTCTTGGAATTTAAGTGAATGTTTTATTAATTCAAGATAATGGTCAAATCCACATATGAGATTATATTTCTTTTAAAATTTGGTTATAGTTGTAGGAAGAAATTATTCACAAAAGAATAATAAATAGTTGACTATTCTTTATAGATCCTAAATCCTTAGATTCCCATCCAAAATGACTTACAAGTAAAACAAACAACCAACATGTTTATTTATAATTTTATTTAATAATCTTTTTCAAGTATAACTTCTACAATACTAATCCTAAGAAGTGTATTCTTGAAGTTCTTAACATTAAAGAGAATGTTGGTTCTGCTAAATATCTCGATCTACCTATTTTCATTGGAAAGCTGACCAAGAATCTATGGGTTGGTCTGATTGACAAAGTTAAGATGACGTTGGAATCCTGGAAATCTAAAACTCTTTCTCTTGTAGGTAGGTGCAAGCTCATCAAGTTGACCTTCTCTTTGATTCATTTCTATTGGATCGTCTCCTTTCCCATTCCCTATTTTACTATTGATGAGTAGATAGAATATGTAGAGATTTTCTATGGGGTAGCTCTGAGAATAAGAAAAGCTTGCATTTGGTTAAATGGTCAAATGTTACATTACCGAAAAAGGAAGGTGGTCTTGGTTTAAGGAAAACAAAGGAGATGGCTAAGGCTTGTTTAATAATGAACACTTTGAACATTGACTCAAAGAAAGACATGTTGTAGGTCAAATGGACCAATGAGAAGTATATCAAGAAATACTCCTTTTGAAATATAGAAGAATTCCCTAACTTTTCTTTCCCTTTTAACAATATTCTCAGAATAAGGAGTAATATTTTGGCGTTGGTCAATTGCAACATTGGCTCGGGGTGCTATTTTAGTTTTTGGAAGGATCTATGGGTGAAAGGTAAATTCCTCCTAGATGTGGCAGAGAAGTCTATCCCGATCAGATCTGGTTTGGAAAATTCTACTAGTCTTGGTAGCATTTCCAGTAATGGGAGCTAGAAAATACGTGAAAGCAGATGTTGAGATATTACTCTTCATGCTATTATTTCAAATGTTGTTATTATCTCTGGGCGTCATTCTATCACTATCAATGGTAAAACAAACTTCAAATTAAAGGATATGTGGGATGTTGTAAGAAGAAAGGGGAGGAAGATGATTTCTTTGTTTGAATGTGGAAGGTTAGAGCTCCTAAAAAGATTATTACTTATGTTTGGAAGGAAGTATTGAACAAACTTCTAACTTATGACTATTCAACACAGAGATGTTTACAACTTGCTTCAATGTTCTTTCTCTACTGTAAGGATTATGAGGATTCTTTTCACCTTTACTTTTCTTGCCAGTATGTCTGAGAGATTTTGTCTATTGCTCTTAATGAAGATTTTATTAGTACGATTCCTAATGTCTAGGAGGATTAGTAATCTTAACTATAAGATAATGAATGTATGCATTATTGCCATTCTATATCACTACTGGATGGAGAGAAATCAAAGAGTGCATGAGGATGGTAGTCGAGTGATTTTTGTTCTTTGGAAAAGTAACAAAGCTGATGTTAAGATTTTGCGTAGTCAAAGTTCTTCTGATGATCAACGAGCCTGATTTCTCCTTTCTTTCTCTCTATGGTTCCTGATGTTCTTTGTTTTTTGACCTCATGATTCTTTGGCATATATATCTGCCTATCAGACTTTTCTTCAGCTCTTCATCCCCACACGTGGGAAGTCCACGGATAAACAGTCGATCAATACAAAGTATACGTAAACAACTATGTCCATCAGTGGAATGGTGAAGTGGATACCAATAAATCAAGTGCGCAAATCAAAGTAGAAGTAAACATTTATATGTGTATGTGGTCCGTGGAAGCATGATAAGGATTCAACGAGTGGGGAGAACGCTTCGAGTCCATTTTCCAGCGTGTTAAAGTCTAGTTCGACCTTTATGGCACTGATCTGGATCACAGTATAAATAGACGCAGTGAAACACAGTTCGGACACATCCTCACCATCAACAAGAAAAGGCGGCACATAGTCTTTCCCACCTCAGAATCTTGCTTTGTGGAAGCCATGGCCGGTAAGAATTTCATCCTGTTTACTGTGCTTATTGCTGTGATTCTTTTTCTGGACACCAGCGCCATGCCAGGAGGAGACCTGCTCAGTGAGGAGGAAGGTGTCCGTGCAAACCACTGGGACGGTGAGCATCGGGGTTCACGACCTCGTCACCACGACCCCCCTCACCACGGACCTCTTCGTCACTACAACCAAAAGCCTTCACTGGGTGGCAGCAGACCGTGAGTTTGATGGCGGCTGTCAGAAAGAAATAATCCACGTCAATAAAATGGTTGTGCCTCGTGCTCTTTGTGCAAATAATGTGTATGAGTCGAATAATCTGTGGTTTTACCAGCACCATTCTCAAAAGATTGCACATAATACAATTCATTGCGTCAACCTAGTGTTTTTGTGAAATAGGGCAAATGATTACGCTCGGTAAACACAGCATAGATTGAAGGTGAGGGATAGGAAATGCTGCAAGATACTTCAAGTCTCCGTTACGCTAAGGTTTCTTGTGATATTTATAACAAACAGTTATAGAAATACAAGTTTAAAGTACTTGTAAGTTTGGTAAATTTGTTAGCAGTTTGCAAGTGCCTAACTAAACTACACGAAAGAAAAGCTTTTAGCAACAAAGAAAAGTTGCAATTAGAAAGAGAATAAGTTTATACACAAAACTTTGTTGTTAATTTGTTTATACTTCTTATCATAATTTAGCATTATATTAACCATCGTTTAGTCTAGAGGGCAAACGTGGCATTAAACGGTCTGATACCGCAAATTTCTCCCACTATAGTTCCTCTATCCCGTGTTCATTACACCAACAATCAGTTATAGAAGGACAAGATAATACAAAGCACTACGTTATACACACTAGATAGAAACCTATGGGATTGCACATGCTTGAGAATATATACTATTCTAAAAATTGTATACTTAGTGCTGAAAAATAAGGAGACAAGATTGCAGGCAATCGTATGGTGAATAAGATAAGCTTGAAGTAGAAAACATATGTTGAATTTTGTCTTACTTGAAGTTAAAGAAGACGAAAATACCACTATAAAGAAAAAGCTATAAATAGGGAACTGATATTGACTCTAACACATCCAAAAGCACACTGATTGGTTCCCAACGTCGACAATGTCAATGCAAAGATCCTTCTTGGCGTTAGAGCAGCCACATCTATCATGAGTTTTGATATAGCTTTATTAGAATACATAACATATGATTTATAGTTTCAAATATTAAAGAAACAAAAATTCCTCAAACACCGCTGATATCCTTTCATGTATAACACTAATTCAAAAATAACAAGAAGTTGTAACTATAGATATTGTGAGACATAGATTTACTCAAATAATTTAAATTATATTCAAATCATGTCTATTTTGTGTCTTTCATTGCACACCCTTACTTAAGCATAAAGAAATCATGTGCTCAGTTTTAATCTGAAATTTATAAGAAAGGTTCATATGCTTTTGGTGAGGATGTGTATGAACAAATATTCATTGGGAACATATAGAACACACACTTAACCCAAAAGACCTTCATACAAAGAAAATAATCAATTTAATATGCTTTGTGCATCACGTCAAACATATCTATATAAATGGTAAGCCATAATAAAATTGTCACATTTAACTATAGTGCATTGACTTTGGCAAATATGAAGTTCTAAAGTAATATTTGATGATGAATAGTGCATACAATGTCCACTTAATATATAATAGTTATTCTTCAATTTTTGATGCTAGTGTCTTTGTACTCTTAGGTTTAATGGTGGAGTCAGGGAGTATGTCTACACCACCATGCAATGGTCAGGGTGATTGCAGAAATCCTCTCACCTTTGATTGGAAGATGAGAAACATGCATGAAACCATGTTGTATTACATGGACATAGAGTACCTTTGATGATCCTTATACTTACCATACCTAGTGGCAAAAAGAATATTCATATCAAACAATCATTCCCAGTTATAGTACTCCACATGCAGTAGTGGATTCAAAAGGCAACAATATGTTCCATCATGACACATAAAAAACTCCATCACTGGAAAATGAGAGACATGCATGAAACATGTTATATTACTTAGTAATAGAGCACCTTTGAGGATCCTTAAACTTACCATAAATAGTGACGAAAGGCCTATCGATATCCAACAAACAATAGAGCACCTCCAATGATCCTTATACTTACCATAACTAATGACGAAAGGCCTATCAATATCAAACAATCATTCCTAGTAGTAGTACTCCATATATGGCATTGATGGATTCAAAAGGCAACAATATGATCCATCATGACACATCAAAAAACTTCATCATGAAAAATGCAACAATTCGTGTATTTTATGAAAGGAAATGTGCTTTCTCTGCTTGATTATTTTCTCACTGAGAGATCAACTATAGACATCACACACTAGATTCTTTTAGAGGGTCATAATATGTTGTCACTAGGGAGGATCAGATTGATTCTTTAATACAACCCTAGAGCAAGGTAGTGGTTTGCTAGCTTCTATTGATAGAGATTGGTAATTAGATGCCAAGAGACAAGATTTGACATGTTTGGGAAACTACAATGCTAATTTTGTGCTACTTATTTATAGAAATATGCTACATGATGAAACTTACAAGAGACCATTATATTGTAAATGCAATGCATGGGGTGTCATGATCGATATTGAAGTGTATTATGTGATTTTTCCAAATCCTTACTAGGATTACTTTGTTATACTATCTGTAGATGTTGGTAATACCAACAAGGCTATCCTAGCAAGGCTTATGTTAATGGAATTCATGATAATATCAAACATGACAACCATCCCATTTACAAAAATGGGATGTAACATACAAGGCACATTCAACGAGATTGCACGGAAAATTATAGAGTGGATTTTAGTCTAGAGAAATGTATTACATGTGAAGATTCAAATAGATAACACCATGTGTAGCATGGTTCACTTTTCTTATGCATGTTTATCCCTACCTCGACAAAAAGGAAACAACCAAAAGAAGTTCAATGCAACAAGTGGTAAACGTTTCTATATGGCGTTAAGGAACTAGGTTGAAAATGATGATTTAGTGGAGCGCAATCCATGTTTGGCCTCAACTGTTCATGGATATCCTGGTAAATATATCCAACAAATATAACCTTTTCATCAAAAATTCAATCCTATCACATAAAGTAAAGGGGAAAAAGAGCACACAATCAAAATAAGGAAGTTAGTTATAAAACTTAGTGAACCTAGGACATACTGCCAACCAAAAAACCCAACAAATGTTAGATAGTGTTTATAAGACAAAAATGTCACTTGAATAAATAAAAACAATAATTTTTTTATTACATCTTACATAATTGATCACAATGATGTTTCTATGGATAAGATTTAATCCCTGAGAGGTACCACTCTAGGGTCTACTATACTCAATTATCCTCAGTCCCTCACAAGGACTTGATGTGGTACTTATAAACATCACAAGTATATTCATTCATTGCTATGTCATTCCCATACTTATGTACTACCTTCCATCATTGTTTATATTTGTACTGGATGATGATTTTTTACCATGGTGAAAAGATAACTCCCCTTCTCACTATTTTTTCTCTTTCTTACACATTCACCTAGTATAGGGGTGTGTGATGTTATCAATGTATGGAAACACTGGGATGAAATTGGGTTTCACCAATACTACAACAATCTACACATACATTCATATCCAAAACTATATGAAAAGATAATAAGAGTTATGCAAGTCTCCCCTTGCGGCACTAGAAACTTGCATGAGCTGATTTCCTCATAAGTTCAATGCCTCATTACTCATAGATCATATAACCATTACTCTAGAGACTTCCCGTCAGATGTTCTCATCAGGGCATTGATGGAGCCTCCACTTGCGTGGAGTTGCGTGCACCACTAAAAATCCTAGAGATAGTAAGTCTCTAAGTTTAGCCTTGCGTGTGCTATAATTGGATTTCCACCCACGTACGCTTAGGTATGTGGAAGTCTAATCGTAGTACAGTTGTGGGTCGAATTCACGAGACAACGGTCTTGTTAAGGATTTTAACAAGATGGAAAATGTTATAATTCTACTTATCTACTCAAAAGTTGGTACTTAGATCGAAGAGTTGATTTGATGATTAGACTAAAGTGCAAAGTAAACTAAATGGTAGGAAAGTAAATTTAAGGTTGTAAACAATATTTGGAAACCACTAGGATGTGATCGAGTTTCACCACCACTACGCATGGATCACAACATACATTATAATAACATGGCTTGCAATAAGAGTCTAAACAATTACTATCTTAGTAGATTTAGCTTCCTTTTGGATAGCTAACTATGAGAAATGTGGGAGTATTGCAATGCCAACCATCCTGGAATGAATGGTCACTTACTTTGCATCATTTCCTTTACAAAGTGTGTTCCTTGACCTATCAAAGTTGTACTTTCATACGTCAACTGATTCCATTTCATAGTATGAAAGTACAACGATGAAGATGAGTTTACTCCACTCCTTGAATAATGCTCCAAGATACCAAAATAGTTATATGGTGACTGCATACATAAAGAACCAACATTCAATCGATAATCGAATCTAAAAGCACAAACGTAGACAATTCATACTAGTAGATAATAGGTAACACAGGTTTGTGATCAAGCAACTAGCATTCATTAAACGATCGATGTTGAACTGAAAAGATAGCATTTTTATTACAAACTCATGAATTATAATGCATGTAATGAAAACATGGGTAGCGGGGCTACTCCCCGCACCCTAGTATATAGAACTACTCACTCATGGAAAGAACAAAGGAGACATGAGAAGAGAAGGAGAACATCATCTCCACGTAGGAGGGAGGAAGGTCAACCCCTTGGAGTAGAGAACAACTATATTCACACTACGTGATTGCCTTGGTGATGAATCCTTAACTTCCCACCTTCAATGTCGATGAGAGAGAAGGTAAGCTTATGGATGGAGTGTAGATCTTAGACCGACAGCCTTGGGGCAAAGGATGAAGGATGAAACAACTCTAGAACAAATGAGGAAGCCTTTGGGCGTCTGAGACTCCATCCCTAATGAGGACCCCTTTGGTCTTATTTATAGGTTTCAAAGGGGGTCTTGAGCAGTCTCGGGACCATTTGGATCTTCATGGTTTGGAAATTGTTTGGATCCTCACGGTCTGGAGACCGTTTGGATCCTCACGGTCTTGGGACCGGTCGCCTTCACATGTTCTTTGGATGAATAAGTCTTTACATGGTCTTGGGATCGTTCAGGTCTTCACAGTCTTGAGGCTATTAGGGTTCTTTACGGTCTTGGGACCGTTTGGGTTCTTCACAATCTTGGGACCATTTGCTCGGTCTTGGGACCGTTTGCTCGGTCTTGGGACCGTTAAGACTTGCTTGGTCTTGGGAACACTTGAGTCTTCACGGTCTTGGGACTGGTTGGGTGGGAGCTTTTTTATTTTTTTGGTTTTTCTAAAAGATGAAAAGGGGAAATATCAGTTTATTGGTAAATACACAATAAGGCTAGAAAGTTAAGTATTCTATATAAATTATTTAAAAAAGAGTATGGAAAACTAAAAGAAACTAATAAGATAATATCATGAAATGGGAGGTTATCACTTCCCCTAACTTAGATTCTAGCTTGTCCTCGAGCTAGATAGAGCTAAGACACGTAATGGCGAGGAAATTTTATTTAATGAAGATTCCCATACTTTTTCTTCAGTTCTATACCAGATATCTCCCAATGTCTTATCGAGGCTTCTGCTTGCACTAACTCTTTCAGATATCGGGAGTTGCATGGACCTCAAGTTTCTTCCATGTTGTGTAACTCACATTGGGACCACCTTTTCCTTAATCATGTTGTGTGCATGTCTTTGACTCTAAGCAGTTTTATACTTCTTTGAAAATTCTACCGAAAGCTAATATAGGTATGAGGGTTGGCTGTAGGCTGCTGTGTAACTCCCCCTTTCAAGGGGGGAGGGCTTATCTAAGCTTTTAGGATCTTACTACCGGGAGCGACACATTTGCTTTTGTGAGGGAACCTGAATGTACCGGTCGGGTAAGACCTTTATCAACTTTCCATATATTTGGAAACGTTAGGCCCTCACTACCTGGCGAAACACATCTGCCTTTGTGAGGGCAGCTGAATGTACCGACCAGGCAAGACCTTTATTGGCTCTTCATATAGGTCCTTATGTATGACACAACTCTCATGTTTTTACTCAACACTCAGGCTTTTGTTCATATGCTCACTGGCTTAGGAATTGGGTGTTTAGGAATTTTATTTGGGCTACCAAGCCTCTTTTTGAAAAGAAGAAAACTATTCCCTAGAGTTTCTAGACATGCACTTGTTTCGGTTTCATACTCGGCGGTCCACTTGCGAGGTTCCTTGATTTGGATTTCACCTGGTTCCCTTCTGACCTTGAGAGCATTTGGCTTGTTTCGGCCACAGTTTCGACCTGTGGAGAGTCTGATGTAGAATTGAAGCAAAAGCATGGATATCGAGTGTGGAGGTGATTTATTAATTTGCCATTATATGACTAAATGCTACTACGTAAGTCTTCCGAGGACTACTTTGTCTCTTATTTTGCTAGGGGTGTCTCCTTACCAAGGTGAACGTTGTCTTACATAAAAAAGTTATTCTATCAAAGAAATTATTAGAAAATCTAAATGTCAAAAAGAATAATTTGTGCAAAAGAACAAAGGTAAATGAGAAGGTAGAAAAAGAAGGTTTGAATATAATACCTCGTCCGTTGCCCACTATACTCCCCCTAACTTATCACTCACTCTGTCCTCATAGTTTCAAGGTGATAGGTTGAGAAGTACATGGGCAAGGGTGTCAATGTTCTTTTAAACCCTTGTTGGCTCCATAAGAATGAAGAATATTGGCAGCGAACTTCCCCCGTAAAGTGTGATAATCCACATCCTTCATGTCCTCAACGCATTTTCCAAGAACAGAGAGGGTATACATCCAATAGAGGATGTAGAATCTATAATAGTTGGATTATTTAATTTGATGGGGACATCTATGGCAGAAGGTTGGGCACTTGAAATGATCTCTGTTGTACGCCTTTGTGTGTTCACCAAGATGATCATGTAGTCGTTCGACACAATCCTTTGCCACTTTCTCCGTGGGCATCTTTTCTATAACATCATACTCTCTCTGGTTGAGATTGAACTAGCTATCAGAACTATTGTAGATAACTATAGTTCCATTACATAAGTTTGTTGCCAGCAGCATCCAATGCTCAGAGTGAAGGAATGGAAATAAGATGAACTTTGGAGTCATATGTTGATGATAAGAGATAAGGGCTTCAGTGGTTCTGAAGTTCTTTAAGTCGAGTAAATCATCCTTCAGGTAAGTTGACGCCATGTAAACCGTAGGCAAGTCCCATGCTAGAAGAAATTGGTAGGTAGCCATCGCACTCACGGATAGTGAACCTTTTACTTGTACGATTTCATGGAGTGCATCATCCATTACAAGAATATTCCCTTCAAGGAAGACAAGCTCATCATTCTCTACATATAGCTGAGACATGATGAGTCTGAGTTCACTATATGAAAGACTCTTGCATGCAGCAAGGTCGAATTTTGGGAATGTCAGTGATATATCGGATAGAGGCACCATATCTTTAGAGGATCTATGAATGGTGGCTCTTGTTAGAATATCTATATCCCCCTTATCTTCCTACATATCAAAAGTGTAGGGGTCCCATTGTCATTTTTCTAAGGCCGAGGTGGTTTGTTGTTTTTGTTGCTCCAACTCCTTTAGAACTTGTCTGAATGGTTTCTTTTGTGGAAGTTGGATAACAGAGAATAAGTAGTGTGGTATGTCATCATGCGCCATTGTCGGGTTTCTGAAGAACCATCTGCTGCAAATGAGATCCATGGTGTATCATCCCCGTTAAGCATGCATATCCCATGTGGCTAGCTTGATAAAGGGGATATTTCTATTGAGCACTTCTGTCACACCCACATCCCACGAACTCCACTAATCATGAGATTAGGGAATGACTAAGAGGATTACACTTAATACAAAGTTCACTCCTGAATTTTCCTTTTTATTTCAAACTCTTTATTTTCTCGCATTCAATCACATAAACAAACTTTACAAGAGAATCAAAATTTTATTACTCTAATATGATCTCAACATTAATGATACACATCCATATTCATTATGTTTCTCACACTTCCATGTACATACGACATGACAATCATTAGCTGCCCTCATGAAGGCAGATGTGTCGTGACCGGTAGTGAGATCCTAAGGATCCAAAAATAACCCCTTACCTCCCCTCAAAGAGGTAAAAGAGCCAAAAGCCTTAAGCCAACCTATACACACTTCTGAGTTACCTTTAGAAAAAGAAAATAATCGAGTGTAAGGCTAAGTCAACCAGAGTTGTGCATAAATCATTCAAAGTAACTCGATGAGTCCTTTAATTTTAAGAGTCTTGATTCAATCAGAGGAGAGACTTTTATCTTTTGATCACACCCCCATTCTCTTTTTTTTTCAACACCAGTGACAGATCATATGCATTTTGTTGATTCTGTGGGTCTATTCAAAATCTCATAAAACTCTTTAACATGACCGATAAAACAGAGAGTGAGAAGGAAGTACTTCAGCAAAGTGAAATCAGAAACAAGGATATCATAAGATGTATTTTGTGATCTAAGGAAGCCCTGATGCTGTATCAATCTGAGCAACGAACAAATCTATCATATGACATAAGGATGAGGCAAACACGAGATGAACAATTTCATTGGCGACTGTTTTAAGTTTTTCGTTCCTCGGGACGAGTAACACTTAAGTTCGGTGTGGTGATGAATCCTCCAGATCCACCTTCAGTCACCAATTCAAAGGATTTTTAACGTTTTTTGCCCTAATTTTGTTTTGTTTCATTTTCCCTTTTCTCTTTTCTCGTGAAAATTTTGACACTCACATGCAGATGAGGTAATTACGAGACGAACGAGCTTTTTGTCGACTATCTTAAGTTTTTCTCCGTTCCTCGGGACGAGTAACGCTCAAGTTCGGTGTGGTGATGAACCCTCCAGATTCATCTGCACAGTCGCCAATTATAGGGATTTTGTTACTCATATTGACTGATTTACCCTCGCTTTGGTTTACTTTGAGCGTTTCACTAATTCCTTGCAAATATTGCCTAAATAGTTCTAATTACTAGTATATTCGATGATATTATCTCTTACACATTCTCCTTTCCCTCTGCAGATCACTCGCAACCATCCGATCGAGATCCAACGGTTCCTTTTCATCCAACCACTAAGGAAAATCAAGCAATTCCATGCATACGGTCTCAAGACCGTTTAGATCCTTGCGGTCTCAAGACCGTTTGGATCCTCGCGGTCCCAAGACCATTTGGATCCTCGCGGTCTCAAGACCATTTGGATCCTCGTAGTCCCAAGACCATTTGGATCCTCGCGGTCTCGAGACCGTTTGGATCCTCGCAGTCTTGAGACCGTTTGGATCCTCGCGGTCCTAAGACCGTTTGGATCCTCGCGGTCCCAAGATCGATTGAGAGCAAAGATCGCGAGAGCAAGACCGCGAGGGCTGGAGTAATTAAGACTGCGAGGCTGAAACCGCGAAAGCTGGTTGAAAAGGTTCAAGACCGTTTGCCCAGACCGCATGGAGCTGCTGTTCGTGAGAAGAAAACCGCATGAAGCACCGAGACCGTTTAGGTCCACGTGAGGCTGAAGAACAAATGACCAGCAACTATTGCGCTTGCCACGTGAAGAACCAAGCAAGACCGTATGGTCACATGCATACCAAGACCGCATGGCCGCAACTACGTGATCGAAGACCGTATGGTAACAATAGTCGAAGACCGTTTGTGCAGCAAATGAGAAGACCGTTTGTTGGATTGCGAAGATCATGCAAATCGAATGGATAAGTTTATGGGATCGTTTGATAAGAGCTAACATACGAAACCGTTTTCTGAAATCACGTGCATACATGCATGTAAGAACCAAAACCAAAAGCTAGTAAGATCGTTGGCAAAGTGCCCAGCAATACATTAAACCATTTGATAATTAACAATCGAGCAGCTGTTACGTGTGGAAACCGAGAGAGCGTCTTTGAAAAGTCAAAATCGATTGCTAATTCAGCATACTCTACCAAACCAAATGGAGCGCTGCTGGAAACCGTTTAGGGAATATACTATTAAACCAATTGGAGTTGTCGCTCGCAAACTGTTTGCTGGATTAGAAATAAAAGAACTCACGTAAACACTGTTTGCTATACTCAGCGCTCCTTGCATGCACGGCTAATAGAGTTACTCCCACGTGAAGGCCAAATCATGGGAACGCGTGGCAAGGATCAGCAGCTTTTATACCCAACGTCCAACAGCTTTTAACCCACGTGAAGGCAACCATTATGAACGCATAGCACAAGACCGTGAGAAGAGCCAGACCGTGAGGCCAAGAAGAACAAGACCGCGAGGCCAAGAAGTGCAGACCGCGAGGCCAAGAAGAACAAGACCGCGAGGTCAAGAAGCGCAGACCGCGAGGACTGAAGTGTAGACCACGAGGCCAAGAAGTGTAGACCGCGAAGGCTGAGAGGAGCATCGAGACCGCAAAGGCTAAGTGATTAAGACCGCAAGCAATATTCACGTAGACCGTATGGAATTGCATACAAAAGCAAACCGTATGTCCAAGATATTTTCGGTCTGGAATCACGCAAAAAATGTGAGAGCCAGTACAGTGCCTATAAATAGGACCCCAATGGTCCCCATTAGGCATCCCATCTCACCACGGCCCAAGGCTGCTGGACTGGGACCAGTGCCGGAACACTGCCAGATTGCCCGAGCACCGTTTCCGACCAAACTTCACCCACAGCCTCAGAATCCCATCCTGAGCCCAGATCCGGTGAGCAGCCAGTCCGGGTGCAGGTCTAGTAGGCTGTTCCATCACCATCTCACCATTGTTCACACCATAGCTCCACCTCATCCTACTCTTGCTATTCCGGAGGTTGACCCGAAGATCGAGGCGGAGAAACGGACGACATCGACCACGACGGAGCAGTCCCGGAGACTGCGACGATCTACACCGGGCTGTCACAGATCTACTCTTCTGCTCCGACGATGCTTTCTTTCTCTCTCTTCTCTTTCTTTGTTGCTCCCTCTATGAGGAGCGAGTAGTTCCATCCACTGGGGTGCGGGGACTAGCCCCGCTGCCCGTGTTTTGTATCCTGTACTAAAAAGATGTTATCATTTCGTTTCAATACTAAACCGTTTCATACATGCTCGAATGTTGGCCGCGTTCTTGTATGCATCTATTGTCTTTCGTTGTGGTTTGTCTACGACCGCTCCCGAGACTCGAATACCAGTTTAGTGTTGGTTTCTGGTGTGTGTATCCACCGCACACCCATTTCGGTATCTAGGAACGCTTTCTAAGGAGTGGAGTAAACTCACCTCCATCGTTGTACTTTTGTACTATGAAATGGAATCAGTTGACGTACAAAAGTGCGACCTTGACAGGTCGAGGAACACACTCTGAGGAGAGAGTGGTGCAAAGTACTTGACCATTCGTTCGAGAATGGCTGACGTTGCAACACTCTCACATTTCTCATAGCTATATCCTCGAAAGAGGGATAGTCTACAAGGATACTAATCGATTTGGTAATTATCGCTCGCTTGTTAGTTTTCTGATGCACGTTTCACGAGGTTGAGTAAGATTTTCTCTTCGGAGACTACATATCTTCATTGACACGTAGATATGTACCGGATGAGAGTTACTCAACCCGTGAAGGGTGTGTGCATTACTCTTGTCCTGTAAGACATCAGTATTGTACAACATCCAGGTATCTTGCTTACAAGTCTTGCTATGATTGGTACAAGTGCAATCCATGTGTAGTGGTGGTGAATACCCGCATCACCCCAGTGATCCATCATCATCTGCTAATTTTAGTTTTTAATCCTTAAACTAGTTTTTATTCTTGCCTTTACTTTTGCATGTTTTAGGTTAAATAACTCAAATCAAACTTCTGGTCTTAGATGATTAACTTAGATTGATACGAAACAAGAAAAAGACACTCAGATTCTTAACGTTGTCCTTTGGGTTCGATCCTAAATCTGTACTATGATAAGGCTTCCACACTCTTGTGGGGTTGGAGCATTTATCTAGCACCAGTTGTAGGTAAACCTAGAGAGGACATCAACTCTCTAGGGTTTTTGGTGCATATTAGGACTTTCATTGGAAGAGTAATCTTTTGGTGTAAGTTCTAGCTCCATCAAAAAATGGCGCCGTTACTGGGGACAACGGTATAAGAATCGTCTTTTTTTTTAAATTTTGTGTCAATTTAGGTTTCTCTAGGGTTTTCTTTTTCCTTTCAAAAAAAAACCTGAAAAGTAAAGGACTTAATCTTGCATATCATCTTGGATTTGAAGTGGTTGGTCAAACTTGATAAACTCTTTCTTTGATTTCAGGTACCAATTCTCTTCAAAATGAAGCAGTCAGTGCCACCAACTAATATTTGTCAATTCTGTGGTGACTATTCTCATGCATCGATCAAATGTTTTAACGTTCATCCTCTCTACGTGATGGCCTTGCGTCAAGTAATCATGAATCGTATAGTCGGGAAACTCAGAGCAGCCATTCCATACAACTATGGATATAACGCAGGTTATATTCCATATCACCCCGGAAGTTACTACGAGAAACCTAACTATGGCGGATTTTAAGGCGTAGACTGCAATACAGGAGGGCAATTGGAAAGCAACTCAAATCAATATTATGACGAGGGAAGCTATTATCAACATCAATCAAACGGGTGCCATGAAGAGCCTTTTCATGAAAATCAACACATATTGATGGAGGAACTACGTGCTTTACAAACATCGGTGGCTCAACAACTAGCTGATCAGACAGCCGCGACCAAGAAGTTGATAGCCGACCTTAATCAACTTACGCAACTTGTCAACGCTCCTGAGCAACATGCAGAACAACCACAAAATTCAACTAAGCACATCTCTAGTCCACATGTTGCAATAAATTATGATGATGATTACGAAATCATGTGGAATGTGCCTCCCAATAATTTTCAAGTGCCAGTACCGGGTGGGGAATCATCCTCAGAACCAATGACTGAACTCAAGGATGATAGCTTCACCACACCACAGGAAAAAGAATCATTCTTCGAGCCGAAGTCTGACCCGGATAATGACTCTTGCACTATGCTCTTAGATGAAAGCATGAGTAACCAATATGAAGACTTTCTTCAATTGGGAGATAAATTGGGAACAAATTTTAATGATTATCCATCTTCTCCCCCCATAAACTCAGACCCGTCCATACAGATTGAGGGACAACCATCGATGATTGACACCCTATATGACAAATGTTCTTCAACTTCAACTGTCTTGTCATTGAATTCCAATGAAGAAAGGTCTATGTTACATGAACTCTACACCCCTTCTCAGTCAGACATAGATGAATATGAGACTGATTCAGATGAGGAGATGTCTTTTATGCAAGAGACTCAAATGATTCCATTACTGGAAAAGGATCCGATTTTTCCTTATGAAGACATTTCTGATCATTCGGCTGATCTAGAAACAAACTTCGAGGATGGGAGTGAACAAGATCCTGATCCAGAGACGAACCATACCACTCTCACTGATGATGAAACAGAATCAAGGGAGGATGAGGGGTCTCAATATGACAATCTTATGACGGGTCCTTCCCATGAGATGACACCACCACAAGGAGTTCTGATGGAGCCAGTCCTCGAACAAGAACATGATTCTTCTATTGAATCTCCTTCTAGTCACTTGAACGAATTAAAAGTGCACCATGAAGAGAAACATGAACCATCTCCTGACTTTGGGACGGATTATGATATTATCATAAACTCTTGTAATGACAAAAAGGACCCCTGGGATGACATCAAGCCACAAACCTATCCCTTTACAGCCACTCATCCCTATGAAGAAGCCCCCCCCTAACACTCATGAATTTGAGATTTATCCATTACCTGAGCTAGTTTCCATTCCTCTCATAGAAACTCTTCCCAAGCACTCAATTGAACTGGAGGAGTGTTATGAACAAGAACTGGAACAACAATGTATCAGTCCCAATATTGAAGAAACAGGTTCATCGAGGGATTTTAGCCCTCAAAATGATATGTCAAGGACTAATCCCTCTCATGAAGAGACATCACCGGAACCCCTATCTCAGGATCCCATGATTTCCTCACCCGAGCAAGAGTTCATTCTACCAGTCAAATCCTCTTCTAGTTACTTGGATGAATTAAGGATGTTCTACGAAAAAAATTCTGAACAAAACCTTGAAAAGAAGAACGATGCTCTTACCGATTTCAACATTGACAAAAATGATGATACTTCTCAAAATAACTCCTCTGACGATGTAATGTCATCCTGGCTACCACATCCCACACAAGAAAAGCTAGGTGATGAAATGAAGCTAGAACCGGATCCACCACCTGATCCTAGACAGGAGGAAGTTCAAGTGGCCGACCCTCAATCAGTTGCCCTAGATTTTGAAGAAAGCAGTTTTACTTTGAACTTTGAGGGTGAGCCACAACTGGAGGGCACAAGTGGACATAACCTTGATTTCTCGCATAGCCCTCCAGTTTCGACTGCCTATATTTCACCTCCCTCACTGATGGGGGAAGGTCTCTGGATACTTCTAGATGGACAACGAGGTGAAAAAAATGTACATCCAAGTCATCCAGAAGACTCGTTCGAGTCGCCACAACCACCCACTCAACAGGTTGTTCGGGCCACTTCCTCTTTTTCGGCACCAGCTATCGCAAGGCATCTTTTCCGAACCTTCTTCCAACTAAGAGGACCGCCTGGTTAACATTGCACAACCCTTCCCCTCCACCTCAAATCTAATATTTGTTCAGAAATGAATGAATTTATGAGTTCGAGGTGGAGGGCGGGTGGTATGACTCTCACTCCACCCTTTATCTTTACTGCTTCATGTTTTTCTATCCTTAGTTTCTTTTTCATAATTTTTCCCCCTTTTTGTTAATTTTCTAAAAATAAAGCCTTTATCTAGTCGGCTTTTGCTTTACAAATCTGTGATCATCACCTCTTTTGCGTTGCAAATTTCCTGGAAAAGGATACTTAAAACTAGCCAATGCGTGTTTTTCATTTTGATTTGTCTATGAATCCTAATGTTATATCTCATACAGGAAAAGATGATACACTTCAATAAGGCTGAGATAGATCAAATACATCACGCCTTTATCTGATTAATGGATCTGTTGTATGGATTTCTCACTTGATGTTTCATCTTGTCTCTTTTTGAGCAGAGTGTGATGGAGAATAGAGACCCGTCACATGGAATCGCTAAGCAAACTGCATCATGATCCAAACTCTCTTCTACACTTCTTCTTTCATTTTCATACCCCTTTGTTCACTAACCATGCCAAAGTCTTAAGTTCAGTGTGGCACGCCACACTCCTTTCTATGAAAACTAGAACGTTGCCGAACATTAAGTTCGGTGTGGTAAACCACACCTCTGCAAAACTCTAAGTTCGGTGTGGTACACCACACCCCTCTTTCAATTACCGCTTCTTCCATACCCCTCAATACATAACGGGGGCGTACCACCTTCTCAAAGAGTATACAATGATGTTTGTGCACATACCGAGGTTGGTGAAAAATCTACCCCGATTCCAAAAAGAGGCCCGGCAGCCCAAATATGCAAAAATCCAAAAATACCCTTTGTCCTAAGCCAGGTGAGAATGAATAAAAGCCAGAGTGTGAATAAAAACATGAGAGTTGTGCCCTGAATAAGGATAACCGATAAAGGTCTTGCCCGGCCGGTACATTAGCTACCCTCATGAAGGCAGATGTGTCGTGACCGGTAGTGAGATCCTAAGGATCCAAAAATAACCCCTTACCTCCCCTCAAAGAGGTAAAAGAGCCAAAAGCCTTAAGCCAACCTATACACACTTCTGAGTTACCTTTAGAAAAACAAAATAATCGAGTGTAAGGCTAAGTCAACCACAGTTGTGCATAAATCATTCAAAGTAACTCGATGAGTCCTTTAATTTTAAGAGTCTTGATTCAATCAGAGGAGAGACTTTTATCTTTTGATCACACCCCCATTCTCTTTTTTTTTTCAACACCAGTGACAGATCATATGCATTTTGTTGATTCTGTGGGTCTATTCAAAATCTCATAAAACTCTTTAACATGACCGATAAAACAGAGAGTGAGAAGGAAGTACTTCAGCAAAGTGAAATCAGAAACAAGGATATCATAAGATGTATTTCGTGATCTAAGGAAGCCCTGATGCTGTATCAATCTGAGCAACGAACAAATCTATCATATGACATAAGGATGAGGCAAACACGAGATGAACAATTTCATTGGCGATTGTTTTAAGTTTTTCGTTCCTCGGGACGAGTAACACTTAAGTTCGGTGTGGTGATGAATCCTCCAGATCCACCTTCAGTCACCAATTCAAAGGATTTTTAACGTTTTTTGCCCTAATTTTGTTTTGTCTCATTTTCCCTTTTCTCTTTTCTCGTGAAAATTCTGACACTCACATGCAGATGAGGTAATTACGAGACGAACGAGCTTTTTGTCGACTATCTTAAGTTTTTCTCCATTCCTCGGGACGAGTAACGCTCAAGTTCGGTGTGGTGATGAACCCTCCAGATTCATCTGCACAGTCGCCAATTATAGGGATTTTGTTACTCATATTGACTGATTTACCCTCGCTTTGGTTTACTTTGAGCGTTTCACTAATTCCTTGCAAATATTGCCTAAATAGTTCTAATTACTAGTATATTCGATGATATTATCTCTTACACATTCTCCTTTCCCTCTGCAGATCACTCGCAACCATCCGATCGAGATCCAACGGTTCCTTTTCATCCAACCACTAAGGAAAATCAAGCAATTCCATGCATACGGTCTCAAGACCGTTTAGATCCTTGCGGTCTCAAGACCGTTTGGATCCTCGCGGTCCCAAGACCGTTTGGATCCTCGCGGTCTCAAGACCGTTTGGATCCTCGCGGTCCCAAGACCGTTTGGATCCTCGCGGTCTCGAGACCGTTTGGAACCTCGCGGTCTCGAGACCATTTGGATCCTCGCGGTCCCAAGACCGTTTGGATCCTCGCGGTCCCAAGACCGATCGAGAGCGAAGACCGCGAGAGCAAGACCGCGAGGGCTGGAGTAATTAAGACCGCGAGGCTGAAACCGCGAGAGCTGGTTGAAAAGGTTCAAGACCGTTTGCCCAGACCGCATGGAGCTACTGTTCGTGAGAAGAAAACCGCATGAAGCACCGAGACCGTTTAGGTCCACGTGAGGCTGAAGAACAAATGACCAACAACTATTGCGCTTGCCACGTGAAGAACCAAGCAAGACCGTATGGTCACATGCATACCAAGACCGCATGGCCGCAACTACGTGATCGAAGACCGTATGGTAACAATAGTCGAAGACCGTTTGAGCAGCAAATGAGAAGACCATTTGTTGGATTGCGAAGATCATGCAAATCGAATGGATAAGTTTATGGGATCGTTTGATAAGAGCTAACATACGAAACCGTTTGCTGAAATCACGTGCATGCATGCACGCAAGAACCAAAACCAAAAGCTAGTAAGATCGTTGGCAAAGTGCCCAACAATACATTAAACCATTTGATAATTAACAATCGAGCAGCTGTTACTTGTGGAAACCGAGAGAGCATCTTTGAAAAGTCAAAATCGATTGCTAATTCAGCATACTCTACCAAACCAAATGGAGCGCTGCTGGAAACCGTTTTGGGAATATACTATTAAACCAATTGGAGTTGTCGCTCGCAAACTGTTTGCTGGATTAGAAATAAAAGAACTCACGTAAACACTGTTTGCTATACTCAGCGCTCCTCGCATGCACGGCTAATAGAGATACTCCCACGTGAAGGCCAAATCATGGGAACGCGTGGCAAGGATCATCAGCTTTTATACCCAACGTCCAACAACTTTTAACCCACGTGAAGGCAACCATTATGAACGCATAGCACAAGACCGTGAGAAGAGCCAGACCGCGAGGCCAAGAAGAACAAGACCGCGAGGCCAAGAAGTGCAGACCGCGAGGCCAAGAAGAACAAGACCGCGAGGCCAAGAAGCGCAAACCGCGAGGACTGAAGTGTAGACCGCGAGGCCAAGAAGTGTAGACCGCGAAGGCTGAGAGGAGCATCGAGACCGCGAAGGCTGAGAGGAGCATCGAGACCGCGAAGGCTAAGTGATTAAGACCGCGAGCAATATTCACGTAGACCGTATGGAATTGCATACAAAAGCAAACCGTATGTCCAAGATATTTTCGGTCTGGAATCACGCAAAAAATGTGAGAGCCAATCCAGTGCCTATAAATAGGACCCCAAGGGTCCCCATTAGGCATCCCATCTCACCACGGCCCAAGGCTGCCGGACTGGGACCAGTGCCGGAACACTGCCAGATTGCCCGAGCACCGTTTCCGACCAAACTTCACCCACAGCCTCAGAATCCCATCCTGAGCCCAGATCCGGTGAGCAGCCAGTCCGGGTGCAGGTCTAGTAGGATGTTCCATCACCATCTCACCATTGTTCACACCATAGCTCCACCTCATCCTACTCTTGCTATTCCAGAGGTTGACCCGAAGATCGAGGCGGAGAAACGGACGACATCGACCACGACGGAGCAGTCCTGGAGACTGCGACGATCTACACCGGGCTGTCACAGATCTACTCTTCTGCTCCGACGATGCTTTCTTTCTCTCTCTTCTCTTTCTTTGTTGCTCCCTCTATGAGGAGCGAGTAGTTCCATCCACTGGGGTGCGGGGACTAGCCCCGCTGCCCGTGTTTTGTATCCTGTACTAAAAAGATGCTATCATTTCGTTTCAATACTAAACCGTTTCATACATGCTCGAATGTTGGCCGCGTTCTTGTATGCATCTATTGTCTTTCGTTGTGGTTTGTCTACGACCACTCCCGAGACTCGAATACCGGTTTAGTGTTGGTTTCTGGTGCGTGTATCCACCGCGCACCCATTTCGGTATCTAGGAACGCTTTCTAAGGAGTGGAGTAAAGTCACCTCCATCGTTGTACTTTTGTACTATGAAATGGAATCAGTTGACGTACAAAAGTGCGACCTTGACAGGTCGAGGAACACACTCTGAGGAGAGAGTGGTGCAAAGTACTGGACCATTCGTTCAAGAATGGCTGACGTTGCAACACTCTCACGTTTCTCGTAGCTATATCCTCGAAAGAGGGATAGTCTACAAGGATACTAATCGATTTGGTAATTATCGCTCGCTTGTTAGTTTTCTGATGCACGTTTCACGAGGTTGAGTAAGATTTTCTCTTCGGAGACTACATATCTTCATTGACACGTAGATATGTATCGGATGAGAGTTACTCAACCCGTGAATGGTGTGTGCATTACTCTTGTCCTCTAAGACATCGGTATTGTACAACATACAGGTATCTTGCTTACAAGTCTTGCTATGATTGGTACAAGTGCAATCCATGTGTAGTGGTGGCGAATACCCGCATCACCCCAGTGATCCATCATCATCTGCTAATCTTAGTTTTTAATCCTTAAACTAGTTTTTATTCTTGCCTTTACTTTTGCATGTTTTAGGTTAAATAACTCAAATCAAACTTATGGTCTTAGATGATTAACTTAGATTGATACGAAACAAGAAAAAGACACTCAGATTCTTAACGTTGTCCTTTGGGTTCGATCCTAAATCTGTACTATGATAAGGCTTCCACACTCTTGTGGGGTTGGAGCATTTATCTAGCACCAGTTGTAGGTAAACCTAGAGAGGACATCAACTCTCTAGGGTTTTTGGTGCATATTAGGACTTTCATTGGAAGAGTAATCTTTTGGTGTAAGTTCTAGCTCCATCACTTGGCACACCTGTGGGCCATCAAACTAGACTCCTCCTCTAACTTGAGCACACAGGTGGAGAGTCAACCCACCTATTGGCTTTTCTGTACTCTAGTGCACTAGAATCTCTGGTTGATGTTGGACACTATGTACTGTATTTAAGGAGACTTCCACTAGGGCTTCATCCCCCATACCACCTATTAGTACGTTTTGACCCCCGTATACTGGACACTGCCAGGGTTAGGTTGTTTCACCCCTAAGGAGAAGACCTCTCATAGGGGTTCTATGGTGTTCAGGGTCTCTAAGTCTATTATCTTATTATTCTTAGAAAGCGCTTACTATATTGTATCTTTTCCTTACTTATACTTGACTCTGGTATCTCTATGGTACCACATCTATTTATTTGAAGTTTATAATACAAAATGTATATCATTCTAAACTTGGAAGAGCAGTATATTCAAAACACTATAATATTCTGAGTAATCATCATACTATACATACAGGCAGACTAAAATTCTTAAATAAACAGAATACATGTCAACTTGGCACTTTATACACTAGAATCATGCAATTGAACTGTTAAGCATCACCACATCTCATACTGAGAACATTGATATCACAATACTTGATTCATTGAACACCCTATCCTTAGGGTTTCATTTACCTCATTCACTTATCACATGGCTCTCATAAGGATTTCATAAGACATAAACATTCACTGAATAAAGACTGCTTAAATCATATACAATCAATATATGTATGAAACCTTGGAACTGAGCTAAATTTTTGTTTCCATGCCATTCACTGATATATCATGCATCAAGAATAAAATTGAATAAATAAAGTCTATCATGTCAATAAAATCCCTTCAAATGGATTTCAAGATATCTATTCATAAATATCCAACTTTTCTCGCATCTAGGGTTTCACCCTATTTAGCGAGATATCTAACAAACACTATTCACCTTAAATGAAATCCAAGATAGTATCTGACACATATGTACTATGAATTCAGATAAACAATCATTCATAACAATGGGGATCTAGATAATCAAATTTCTCTATTTTGATATACATCAATTTTAGTCATAGACAAATTCCCTATATTTCAGTTTACTCTTATAACCTCTGCGAATACTTAGGTAATTCTCACTAGGATGTATTGCATACATTTATAATATGATTTTATCATCTGAAATTCATTCAAATAGAGGAATATGCCATTTCATATCATTTTGCAACAACTTAGATCAAACATACAATTCAGGGTTTGTAGACGCATAATAAGTAATTAAAGATTATCAATGTTTAACCAATTTTCATGTAATATATTATTTAAAGGAAGTTACCAATCACCCTAAGGTGTGAAAACACCTTAAAAACGCACCTCATCCCTAAAATTCTCGATCTCATATCAATTCCCTAGCAATTCACCCAATTCTTCTTCCTTTCAACTCGGAAACCCTAAAAATGAGGGATTATGAAGAAATAGTGAGAAAAGGGGAAGTTTTGATACCATTTTAGATCAAATTAGAGGAGGGACGGAATATTGACATGTGAGAGGAGATTCACCATGAAATCTATGCAAAGAAGCTAAACTTACTTGATTTCATCATATCTCAGATAGAGAAACCCTAGATCAACAATTCCACCACTTTCTCCTCTCAAACCCTAACTCTCCCTCGCTCTCTAGGATTTCATTTCTCTGGAATGAATCACAAATTATGAGAGCTGCTAGTGTGTTAGGTTGATCATATAGAGCAATTGAGCTTCTTGGGTCAATTGCATGTTGACCCCTCACTATACTTTCTCTTATTTCAGCTGAATTTTCTATCATACAAATTTTACTATAATTCGTCTACTTAATAGCTAACAGATCCTCCAAAAATTATGAATTTTTTATATGTTGTTTATGATTGTGTTTCAGATCGTAATAAAAGTTTTAGATTATTTGGAGTTACCAATAAATAACTAAAAATCAAATAGAGCACTACTATCCAGAATTCTACAGAAATGTCAGTTGTAGAGAAAATGCCCCAGAATGCCTGTGCAAGGTGCCACAGTCGTGCCAAGATAGACACAACACGGGAATGCTTCCTGATAACACCAATTTTTGTGATGTTTTAGACTATTTTTCGGTTATCAAAACTGCCCTTTTTAGCCTTTTTCCTCTCTTTTATAAGTACTTTCGCAATAATTGGCCAAACGACGCTCTTAATTTAATATTTCCAACTTTTGTAGAGTTTTCCTCCTATTTTGACCCATTTAGCACCAATAAGGCCGTCCCGGCCCACAAATAAGTTCCACCTGCAATCGGCCTTCCAGATGGATGATATGACCACTGCCTGACGGGGTATGCGCGACACTCTGACGTGCGACGTGAAGATGCTGCGCAGGAAGAAACTGGTGGGCGATACGTCTTCTACCCGACAGGGAGCCCAAGCTCGCCTGACAGCTGAGGCTTGTCACCCGACACGGACCACTCACTGGTAGGCGCCGCTCGCCACATGATCGATAGCCGACACCCTCATGCCGGGCGATACCGATATCGACAATCACCAATTCCACGATGATAAAGGGGGACACGTGGCGCCCTGTGCACCATAACTTCCCCCAACCGCTGCCTATAAATAGCAGCTATAGGAAGCCGAAAAGATAGTTCGGTCAGGTCGGAATAGCTCGGAACCTTGTGCGATCTTCGGAGGAAAGCAGCGAGAGCGAGTGTATCGTGCCTCGGTGCTGTGTCGGACGATTCTAGGTGAGCTCTTCTCCATCCTGAGAGGGAGGCGAATGATTCACTTAGTATCGTCCTGGGCGACACTACAGGCTGGTATCGGCCGACACAGATCTCCGACTTATGTGACCGACACTAGACATAGCATCTAGCCCGGCACGACACCGAACCCGATACACTTCGCTCGTCACGGCGTGTCGCCCGAGAGGGTGCCGCCCGACATGAGCGTATCGGGCCAGGGTTCTTGCATGATGCTATCCGCCTGTCACGGTGTGTCGCCCGAGAGGGTGTGCCGCCCGACACGGTTGCATCGGGCTAGGCTCCGACTGGTATCGGGCTGGATGGTCCAGTGTAGTCTGTCGTCCTTCTATATCAAGGAGGCGATATCTATCTGTATTTCTGTCATTTAATTCCTTTACTTCTGCACTGTAATCAGACCTTTATATGTTAATAGAAATAGAAGAGCTTAATTATCTGCTGCTTTATGCTTGGTACCCTTGTTGGATGATTGCTATGTCTAATATCTGAACTCTAGCTTGTATGTTGGATCGCGTTTCGATTAGCTACCGAATCGTGTTTTCCCGTTGCAACAACCTTGAGAGAGGTGTTGTGGCTCTAGTGTTTGGTCTGATTCTGGAGTACGAGAGTGCCCAGAATCGGAGCTGTTGTAGTAACCCTCCCACTCTAATTCAAGTCCAGCAACCTCGAGAGGGGTGTTGATGCTTGGTTAGAGGTACCCGCTCTAAGAGGAGGGGTACAGGATATTTTCTGCTACCGCTTGTTTTACCGAAGTTTTCTCCTTCGTACCTCGCTTTAGCTTTAGTATTATCTCTCTGTTTCTGTTGCATGAAAATCCCTAAAAACTGATAAATGCCTAAAACCTAAGTTTTCCTTGTAACTCCAGTTGGAGATAGGGTTTTCTGTGTTCTTTTGATCATGTTCTGTTGTTCCCTTTTGGGAATCTTATTACACCTCTTTATCCTTACCAGAGTGTAGCGTGTCGATTCTACGTTCTCAACACTACCACCCTTGTCCCTGTGTTTGACCCCGTATATCTACTTCGACCCCATAAACAAAGTTGCGGGGGCCTAGAAGGATTCGGGTTATAAATGTAAAAGCTCGACTACCTCAAATCCGCCTCCAATTTTAGGACGCGCGATTTAGGCCGGTCAACATTTTGGCGCCGTTGCCGGGGACAAGGCAAAATGGCACTGTTGATGAATCTGAATCCACTAACTACACTCCCATGACTCAAGCTTAGAGATGATCTTGACAACACTCTTTTTCTTTTCCTTTTTCCTTATTATTCCTAGCCTAAACTAAATAATTCTATTTTCTGACTTGACTTCTCGTGCCATTTCAGGAACACTCTAAAGAACGGTGACCTGTTCCTTTGAGATCTGACGCCATGTCTCGTTGTGAGAAATCTCTATCTGAGGGTGGACGTCAAGGCCGAGATGAGATTTCGCACTAGCCCAGCTTGGTTGGCCAGTTGCATGCTTTCATAAAAAGACAAGACACTATCATCAACCGGCTGGTGCAGGGTGCGCTTCCAAGTCCTGGAGCTCTGAATTCCATGCAACACCAGATGGCAAGTCTGCAGATGTGCCAATGGGAGGTCGATCAATGACTGGCTCAGATGGCCGCTCTGATGAAGAACCCTACAGGAAAGACGCTCTCCTACCCTGAAACTGCCAGAATGGCAGTACTAAGGTTTGGAAAGACGGTGGAGCGCACTGCTGAAGCCGAACCAGAGCCTGAACCGAGGTCTGAGAGTACCATTCCAGCAGAGGATGAAGGTGGACAAGCAGAAGATCAATAGCCTGCACAGAAGCCTTTCGATGAGCTACCTAGTGGGAGGAATCCTTATGCTCCAAGGCTGTCGTTTCTGTATAAGCTGATCAAGGCAAATCTGAAAAAGCGTCATGAAAGGTTCATGGACTCGATCAGGAAGCTGCATCTTGAAGTCCCCTTCCTTGATGCCTTGGAGGAAATGCCGACCTACGCCGAGTTCCTCAAGGACCTTATCACGAAGAAAAGAAGAGGAGGAAGGGTAGAGACCGTGCACCTAGCGTCTGCTTCCTCAGCCTTCGTGAAGCCTGACCTGCCAAACAAAAGAAGAGACCATGGAGCTTTTACGATCCCGTTTGCCATCGGGGACAACGTTGAGCGAAAAGGTCTTGCCGACTTAGGGGTGAGCATCAACCTCATGCCCCTGAGTTTCGCGTAAAGGTTGGGCTTAACCGACATGGTTCGTACCAACATGAGGATCGAACTGGCGGACCATACCTTTAAGAGACCAGTCGGCGTTGTTGGAGATGTGCCGATCAGGGTCGGTAATTTCTTCATTCCTTGCGACATAGTCGTCATTGATACAGCAGAAGACCCCCGCTGCCCGATCATCTTCGGACGTCCTTTCCTGCCAACAGGAAGGGCATTGATCGATGTCTCCGAAGGGATCATCACGCTAAGGGTCGGAAACGACCACGTGGACTTCAAGCTGAAGGAGACAATGAAAAGTCCTTCCCTGTCTGAATCCACATGTTTTGTGGATAGCTACGACAAATTCTGTGAGGAGATAGAAGAGGACATCCAAATGGTGGACCCCCTTGCGAGAGCTATGAGCTGCCAGGATTCCGACTTCGAAGATCCTGAAGTTGCGAAGTATCTCGACCTATTTGACAAAGATCTGCATGAAGAGGATGAGGTGGTCAAGTCTGTGAAGTATGCCTCTCTCGAGGAGGAGCCTCAAGAGAAGGCACCCAGATCAAAGCCTGAGTTGAAACCGTTGCCCGAAGGTCTGAAATATGAATTCTTGGATAAAGAAGAGAGAAACCCTATCATCGTTAATGCCAATCTTCCGAGAAACCAGCTGGACCGACTTCTTGAAGAGTTGAGACTCCACAGGGGGGCTATAGGATATTCAGTAGAGGACATCAAAGGTCTTAGCCCCGCCTTATGCATGCATCACATCAACTTAGAAGAATCCGCCAAGCCTCTGGATCAATCCCAGAGGAAGCTGAATCAGACGCTCAAGGAGGTCGTCTAGAAAGAGGTAATCAAGCTTAGGGATGCTGGGATCATTTACCCAATCAGCGATAGTAATTGGATGATAATGGTAAAGGGTGAAAAGGGCGACGAGGTGGCGGTTAGGGCCGTCACTGGATGGAGGATGTGCATCGATTACCGAAAGCTAAACCAGGCTACAAAAAAAGATCATTTTTTGCTACCTTTTATTGACCAAGTTCTTGAAAGATTAGCGCATCACGATTTTTTTTGTTTTCTTGATGGCTTTCTAGGATTTTATCAGGTACCCATCCTGCCCGACGACCAGGAGAAAACAACATTCACCTGCCTCTATGACACTTATGCTTTCAGAAGGATGCCCTTCAAACTCTGCAATCCTCCCGCCACATTCCAAAGATGCATGATATCAATGTTTTCAGATTTTCTAGAAGATATCGTAGAAGTTTTCATGGACAATTTTTTAGACTATGGAAAGGACTTTGATAGCTACCTAAAGAATCTGTCCTTGGTTCTACAAAGGTGCAAGGAGAACAGCCTGGTTTTAAACTGGGAAAAGTGCCATTTCATGGTACGAGAGGGCATTGTTCTGGGACATAAGATCTCAAGGCGTGGCATCGAGGTGGACGCCGGCAAAGTCGAAGCTATATCCAAGCTTACCCCTCCGAAGTCCGTGACGGGAGTGAGAAGCTTCCTTGGGCACGCCGGCTACTACCGAAGATTCATCAAGGACTTCTCGAATATTTCAAAACCGTTGTCCAATCTTCTGGTAAAGGATGTTGAATTTGTTTTCTCTGATGATTGTCTCAATGCTTTTCAGGTTTTGAAAAACGCTTTAGTATCACCACCTATCCTCCAAGTGCCAGATTGGAATTTACCGTTTGAGCTGATGTGCGACGCTAGAGACTATGCGGTAGGAGAAGTCCTGGGGCAGAAGAAAGATAAAAAGCACCATGTGATCTGCTATGCTAGTCGCACGTTGGACGAAGCTCAGGTAAATTATACAACCACAGAAAAAGAGATGCTGGCAATTGTCTTCGCTTTCGATAAATTCAGATTGTATCTCGTGGGAGCAAAGGTCAAGGTATATACAGATCATGGGGCTACAAAATATCTCATGCAAAAGAAAGATACAAAGCCCAGACTGTTGAGGTGGGCCTTGCCACTCCAAGAGTTTGATCATGAAATTATCGACAAAAAGGGCACAGAAAATGTGGTCGCCGACCACCTATCGAGAATCGTAGCTGAAAGACAAGGGGGACCACCGATCAACGACGACTATGCCGATGAGGCTCTGATGTTGGCTGAAGCAAAAAAAGAAGACTTACCCTGGTTTGCAGACATCTGCAACTATCTTGCTTGTGGAGAACTGCCTCCTCACATTACATACAATCAGAAAAAGAAATTGTTTGTAGATGCTAAGAATTACTATTGGGATGATCCCCTCCTTTTTAGAAGATGCGCTGACAATTTATATAGGAGGTGTGTCCCAGAGGAAGAAACTGCGAACATTCTATGAGAGTGCCACGCCTCCCCCTACGGCGGTCACCTGGGTAGCGAGAGAACTGCTGTAAAAAAGCTACAATCAGGTTTCTACTGGCCCTCTTTATTCAAAGATGTTGCACAATTTGTAAAAGTCTGCAAGGAGTGCCAGTCTACGGGGAATATAGGGCGGAGGAACGAAATGCCAATGGCGAGCTGGATCGAAGTAGAGATCTTCGACGTGTGGGGGATTGATTTCATGGGACCGTTTCCTCCATCCAGGGGGTATCAATACATACTAGTGGCAGTAGACTATGTATCAAAGTGGGTGGAAGTAGTAGCAACCCAAACATGCGACGCCAAGTTGGTAATCATGCTATTCGAGAAGATGATCTTTCCTCAGTTCAGAGTACCATGCACAGTAATAATCAACGGTAGGTCGCACTTCGGAGAGAGACAATTTGAAGCACTCCTACGCAAGTATGGAGTGAAGCACAAGATCGCTACACCCTACCACCCACAGACTTCAGGGCAGGTAGAGGTTTCAAACAGACAAATTAAGCAAATCCTGGAGAAAACTATCAGCCGAATGAGGAAAGACTGGTCTATGAAGCTTGACGACGCGCTTTGGGCCTATCGGACTGCCTACAAAATGCCTATTGGAACCACCCCCTACAAGCTGATCTACGGAAAATCCTTCCATCTACCTATGGAATTGGAACACAAGGCCCTCTGGGCAATCAAAATTTTAAACATGGACCTTGAGAAAGCTGGAGAAAAGAGATTTTTGCAGCTTCAAGAGCTCGAAGAGCTGAGGATGAACACCTATGAGAATGCAAAAATCTACAAACAAAGAATGAAAGTGTGGCATGATGCTCACCTGAGAAGAAAGGATGTGAGCGAAGGGATAAAGTTCTATTATTTAAATCCTCCATTTGACTCTTTCCTGGAAAGTTACAGACAATATGGTCGGGACCGTTTACTGTGTCAAAGATATACCCATCAGGAATGATGGAGCTCTACGACAAAGATGATCTGACTAAGGTCTTCAAGGTGAATGTGCACAGAGTAAAGAGGTATTATGAAGATGAAGCTTTGGTCAGGAGAGCAGAAATAGACTTGCAGGATATGGGTGCAGTCGAAGGCTGAACGTGAAGAGCTTACACCAGTCGGGCCGGCGACACAAACTTCAGCACCCCTCGGGAGGCAACCCGGGTTGTTCTTTCTTTCGTAAAGTAGGATGCATTTTTCTTTCTTGTAAAACGAACATTATGGACTGTAATAAGGCCCAAGTCAGTGCACGCGCCGAGCGTACCGACTCTTCTGTTTTATGGGCCACCGTTGTAGTACCTGTTGAGGCCGGGAGCTTAACCCTAATCCGATGATGTTTTACCTTTTAATCGCCTTTTCCTCGCCTCATGTTAGTTTTGGTCGCCTGTTTTTAACCGTATCAGGCAGTAGCTCAGCTGGCGCGCAGGACCGCTTATGTCGGGCTGTGGTCTCTCGGGCATCGCAACGGTCGTAACGGATGGCATTCCTGGGCGGCGTGCACCGTATCATGCATGCGAGTAATTTCCCTTAATGAGACTGATGGGACCGTCGTCTTGGGAACGACATGTCTCAGTGGCCGACGTACGCCCCAGAACTCCCCGTTTTACCCCCAGTTGAGTTTGCTATATATAGTAAGGAGGGTTCAACGTGTCGGGCTACCTCACTTTTTCTTTTCAGCCACCTGTATCCTGTGGTAATCCTCTTTTGCTCGCGTGTCGGTCGGCTTGCCTTCACCCTTGTATCGATCGATGGCTTCAAAGAGTAAAGGTATTGCCCGACAGTCTTTTTGCCCGACACGGGTTTCGTATCGCGCGCTGCTCGTCATGTTGGCGATCCTTGTCGATTTATCTCGTATCGCCTGACTCTTGAAAAGCACGACACGGCAGCTGATCGTGTTGCCCGATACGCCATATCGGGCGACACATTTTTCTTTTGTGACGTCCTATCAGACGGTTGTTTCATGAGACCTTATCGCCCGACACACCCGTATCGGGCAACGCGTCGTGCCGCTTGTATCGTCCGATCTCGTATCGCCTCAGATTTTTCTTTTGATAAATGATACACCGGGGTTTACATCGCGTCAAGTTTTTTCTAGATTTAAGTTTTTCCTGACCTAACATTTAAGTGATAAATGGACTTGATAACAGGTATGGCTCACACGAAGCAAACCTCCAGTTGAACTGACAAATAAGGCACAAGAAGCGGAACCGCAGCGGCAACTGAAGCAACAACTGTCGGACAGAAATGTCAGAATCCCAAAGCAGCGGGGCCACCAACTGCCAAAAAGAGAGCAAGGGCAAACTTTCTTGATTTGGTAGCCCGAAAAGAGGTTCATTTCCTTATCATAGTCTGTCTTTTGCGGTGGTTTAGGACCATCTCCAGAGACAGCACAAGTCTTGCCCCGGTGGCCCCCAGACAGCACAAGAGCTCTCTATCTACCATAGGCCTGTTTCCTTCTCGGGAGCTTTGCACCTGTTCCGGCTGAATCCAGCTGGAAAATAAAATGGAGACTGCAGCAAAGAAGCATATTGCAGCTTCTCCAAGGCACAAGCGAACCCGCTAGATAACCTTCACTGGATTAACATGACCTCACCCTCTTCTTCACTACTATGGGACAAAGTGTGGAATAAGTTTGGGGGGGTACCCATGTACCAGTGAAGGAGGTATAAAAAGTTTCTTGTGACATTTCGTTCTTCTCCTATATCATATGTATGTACCCATGCTCGTATAAAATGCCTTGCTCATATAAAAATTTGAAAAAATTTTGCTTATTTTGTTCCCATACATATGTACAAAGTCGCTATATTAGTAAAAACATGATGCAACTGCTTGCCAAGTTTGTTTTCTTTATGCTTAATGTGATGCAAGTTTTTTTATATCTTTCTGATAATGTTGCTTCAAACAAACAGAAGATTGCGTTTTTCCGTGCCAAAAATTTCGAAAATAAATAATCTTGCAAACAGCTAAGAGACAAGTATGGAGAAGGAAAAAGCTGCCCAAACAGCAAAAATCCCTTTTGTTTCCCCTTACCCAACAAAAATCCCAAAAAGAGAAAACAGCCTTATGAGGGTGAATAAAAGCAAGAGAGTTGTGCCCAATAAAAGAAAAAAAGAAAAAAATACACACACTTGTTTTCCAAAAGTACCCATCTTTAGGCATGGTAGATTCGGGGCAGTGGTACGTAGGATGTGAAATCACTGCTCTAAAGCCAACTGGCTTGGACTGCAGGGACCACTTGCCCATTAACGGACCCTTACCTGGATGGACTGATGGGAAACAAGAAGAAAAACCCAAAAAGCCTTATCCTACCCAATACACAACTTTCTGCCCCGAAAATAAAGTTGTTTGGTGTGGAAGCTAACTTCGGAATCATACACCAAAGTCTCGCTGAAGCTGTTGAGGAAATTTTTACTGAAATAATAAGGCAGGAAACGCAAGGTCTTTTGTTTGTAATGGGGCAGCATTATGTCTAAAGGCATTGCGATTCTTGTTTTACCTCTTGGCCTGAAAGCTATACTACGCAAGAAGAACCATCACTAAATAAAGTTTCAATATTGATTGAGGACAATCAAAATGCTAAGTTTGGGGGAGTTGATAACACCAATTTTTGTGATGTTTTAGCCTGTTTTTCGGTTATCAAAACTGCCCTTTTTAGCCTTTTTCCTCTCTTTTATAAGTACTTTCGCAATAATTGGCCAAACGATGCTCTTAATTTAATATTTCCAACTTTTGTAGAGTTTTCCTCCTATTTTGACCCATTTAGCACCAATAAGGCCGTCCCGACCCACAAATAAGTTCCACCTGCAATCGGCCTTCCAGATGGCCGATATGACCACTGACTTACGGGGTATGCGAGACACTCTGACGCGCGATGTGAGGTTGTTGCGCAGGAAGAAACTGGCAGGCGATACGTCTTCTACCCGATAGGGAGCCCAAGCTCGCCCGACAGCTGAGGCTTGTCACCCGACACAAACCACCCATCGGCAGGCGCCGCTTGCCACGTGACCGATAGCCGACACCCTCATGCCGGGTGATACCGATATCGGCCGTCACCAATTCCACGATGATAAAGGGGGACATGTGGCGCCCTGTGCACCATAACTTCCCCCAACCGCTGCCTATAAATAGAAGCTATAGGAAGCCGAAAAGACAGTTCGGTCAGGTCGGAAATAGCTCGGAACCTTGTGCGATCTTCGGAGGAAAGCAGCGAGAGTGAGTGTATCGTGCCTCAATGTTGTGCCGGACGATTCTAGGTGAGCTCTTCTCCATCTCGAGAGGGAGGCGAATGGTTCACTTAGTATCGTCCTGGGCGACACTACAGGCCGGTATCGGCCGACACTGATCTCCGACTTATGTGACTGACACTAGACATAGCAGCTAGCCCGACACGATATCGAACTCGATACGCTTCGCTCGTCACGGCGTGTCGCCTGAGAGGGTGTCGCCCGACATGAGCGTATCGGGCCAGGGTTCTCGCATGATGCTATCCGCCCGTCACAGTGTGTCTCCCGAGAGGGTGTGCCGCCCGACACGGTTGCATCAGGCTAGGCTCCGACCGGTATCGGGCTGGATGGTCCACTGTAGTCTGTCGTCCTTCTATATCAAGGAAGCGATATCTATCTTTATTTTTGTCATTTAATTCCTTTACTTCTGCACTGTAATCAGACCTTTATATGTTAATAGAAATAGAAGAGCTTAATTATCTGCTGCTTTATGCTTGGTACCCTTGTTGGATGATTGCTATGTCTAATATCTGAACTCTAGCTTGTATGTTGGATCGCGTTTTGATTAGCTACCGAATCGTGTTTTCCTGTTGCAACAACCTTGAGAGAGGTGTTGTGGCTCTAGTGTTTGGTCTGATTCTGGAGTACGAGAGTTCCCGAAATCGGAGCTGTTGTAGTAACCCTCCCACTCTAATTCAAGTCCAGCAACCTCGAGAGGGGTGTTGATGCGTGGTTAGAGGTACCCACTCTGAGAGGAGGGGTACAGGATGTTTTCTACTACCGCTTGTTTTACCGAAGTTTTCTCCTTCGTACCTCACTTTAGCTTTAGTATTATCTCTCTGTTTCTGTTGCATGAAAATCCCTAAAAACTGATAAATGCCTAAAACCTAAGTTTTCCTTGTAACTCCAGTTGGAGATAGGGTTTTCTTTGTTCTTTTGTTCATGTTCTGCTATTCCCTTTTGGGAATCTTATTACACCTCTTTATCCTTACCGGAGTGTAGCGTGTCGATTCTGCGTTCTCAACACTACCACCCTTGTCCCTGTGTTCGACCCCGTATATCTACTTCGACCCCGTAAACAAAGTTACGGGGGCCTAGAAGGATTCAGGTTATAAATGTAAAAGCTCGACTACCTCAAATCTGCCTCCAATTTTAGGACGCGTGATTTAAGCCGGTCACTGCCTACCATGCCGTGGTGGATTGGTTTCATCCTATTTGAGTACAAAAGTTGGTTAATAGTTCAATTCTTTCAAAACGGCTATGTGGCCTAGCATGCCCGTGCCACCAATGACCTAGCACGACCGTGCTACCCACGACAACCGTACTATCCAAGAATAGATACCATTTTCATTTTCCTTTGATTACCTCTTTCATTCCTCTCCAACATTGGCTTGTTGGGTAAAAACCCTAATTTTAGCCGACTAGGGTTATATTTGTCAAACCATAATTTTTCAAAGTAAAAGCACACTTAAAGTTCTTATTAGTTTTAAAACATCATAATTGAATTATCATCATTAATTAGATTTAAGCAATGATCAATCCAGTTAAGCATGTAATCATCTAGGTAAACCCTAGTTTACCAATTAAGCTCAGATGTGGTCATAACAATTCTTCTCCCCTTAAAATGTTTCGTCCCTGAAACATAAACGTGCAAGAAAAGTACATTCATGGTTTATTTTAAGCTTCTGAAATCTTACATGTCATTATATTCTTGTATTTCATACTTGAATGCAGTTTTCAACATTAAGTCCTTTAATTCTTTACTAACTCACAACATGTTTGAAATAGTTCTCAATAATAACAAACAAATTCTCTATGCCACAGTCAATCATAGGATAGAGAGATAAACAACCATTTCAATATTTTCATACTCTTGAGGTGTTACCTCAACATTGATAATCTGATCCAACTATCTCAATTCATACGGCTCAATATGTACTATTGTTCTGTATTACCTCTAAGCCACAAAAGAGAGTTTACCATGTTGTTTTGAATTTTACTACTGTGCTACTCAAATAGCAAAACAGTCTTGAGTTGGAAGACTAGATTCAACAACAATTGTACAATACTACTCACGACATCCCCATTGGATCATGGATGCATAAGGTGAAGCATTACCAACACATTCCATACTATTCTCAAGTATGAACCCACACATAAATCAAGGTGTAACCATTGGGTTGTAGCATACTAGGGTTTCAACAATAGTAACAGAGTACTCCATGATCGTATTAGTCATTCAAGGACTATTCATACCCAATTACCATCACTTAGTTATATTAAAGCTAGGTATAACAAGCTACACCTCATCAAGATTACATATCAATACAATATGGTTATCATCCCTTCTATTCATATGAGTGAATAGGTATGACTACCTTATTCAGGGTAACCCTCCATTTGTTCCATCATCATTCAACCCATATCACAATACCACAATTGCACAATAATAAGATGGATTCCTGGTATGAATGACTACAACTATCAGAAACCTTTAATTAACATATTGCTTGCACATGTACACTAAAATCATGCATAGAACTAATTTACATCCCTTAATATACCTTCAACAAATTATACTTATAAAAACAAATTCACCTATTACTAAAAGCCATTGTTTTCTCTTATCTCTCTCCACATTCATTACTACTTACTTTTTGCTACTTATCCTTCTCATTTTAATCATGTAGATTAAACATCCCTAAAATTGAAACATACAAGATAAGAATAGATAATTCATCATTCTTGATATCACTACAAGAATTTGTTTTAGATTACACTTTGATCATGTTGCACTTCTCCTTTTGTTCAAGTCACACTTCTTATATTTCAAATCTATTTCCTATCCTTTTCTCTAAATCATTTCCATATTGTTTATCTACCTTTCAGATTAGCTACCTTTAAACCCCAGATTAATATCAGTGCTAGTTTACTTCTCATAGGGAAAATCTCAAAATCTTATTTTATAGAGATGCCAGTATTCGAGGTCAAATCACTAGTGACGTCCCTTAAACTACTACAAGTCTAAACATTCTAGGGTTTGGTCCTTATCAGTAGCATGACGTTATTGTGATGTGACTTTACTCCCTTAATTTGAAATTCAAACTTTGGATCTCACAAGTTTTACTAAAGTCTTCCTTATCTTAGCAATTGAATTTCCTTTCTCTTACTTAGCCATTCAAATAGAATACATTCTCAATTTACCCTACTAGGGTTTCATCATCATATTGTGTGTCATTATTACATTCACTAGATGTCTCTACCATGGTGGTTATACATCATATATGATTCATTTTATTATCACTTCATCCCACATTTCTCTCATTAAAGAAGATATGAAAGAGAAGATGATTTTGAGACTTAGAATTCTTATCTTCAAACATTCATTAATACATTTCTCATATGTAGGCTTACTTAATTATCAACAAGGATACTTGACTAATTAGCACTTTCTTGAATCTCACAACCTCTTTCTTTTATAATCTATATTACTCCATTATGTTTTAAACCCTACTTACTTTCCATAATCCTCTTACCATATACTACTATTCCACCTGTCATCTTTAACTTCTAGTTTTCTCTTATGATCATGTTGCTTCTTTTATGTGTATGATCATGTATACCATGTTGCATATATTTCTTTTTATCCTTCTACTAATGTAAAGTTGAAATTCTAAGTCAATAATCTCTATTCTAGCTTCACTTGATGTTTAATACATTACATATCCTTAATTTTAAATCAAATAGCTCATGCATGGGTCAAACATAGTTTCTCTTTCAATCAAGTTTTATTTTTTCTTCCTGAATATAGTCTACCTTTGTATGCTTATTCATTTGCTACACTACACTTTTGTTATTATTTTAGAAACTAGTTTGTTGTTCTATAGAGACTTGGAATCCAAAGGTAGTAAGGATGAATATATTAACTTCACAATAAAGGTATACATTCCATGCTCTCAATTATATCATAACCCTCATTCCTTAATCAAGCTCATCATTTCTACATTTCTCTTTGTTTCAACTAAGTTTGCTATCCTAGTCTTATAATTTACATGTTCATCTAATTATCTTTACTTTAACTCTTCTGAAGACTCTTCACTTATATTTACTTATTGTCTACTTAACTATTTTCTTCTATTTTCCCTTTGCTTTGGAGTACATAAAAATGTTGTACTCGATTATATGATCCATTTCTCATGATTGATTCTTACTATCTTGGCCCTTACATACTTTTCTCATATCTTTTCCATATTTCATATTTAAAGTTCATATAATATTAATCATTAAACTTAATCTGAACCTTATGTCGTGTTCCTTTATTCCCAATTAAGGGTTTCTCATATGAGGCCCCAAAGTTGGAACTCAGATATCAGTTCCAACTGATTCTTAACTATTCTAATCTTTCCCATATGTTTCAACATCTTAGTGTATGTACATTCTCACTATGATGTGGGTCTAATTTATCCAGAGTCTACTCTTATTATACTATTCATAGGAGTCATTAGATCCTAGTAACACATCCTGCCAGCCAGACCAGGCCGAACCTGTAGTCCTGAAGCCAAGAGCTACTCAAGATTAACCAAATCCTATTAACCTCAAACATGTCGAAAGAATATCCACTTAGGGTAAATTCATTTAAACATAACTTCTGGTCTACTTGATACAAAGAATAACTTAATCAACTTCGCGATACACAAAAATTTAAAATAACCATACATATTCTACAAACTGATAATATGAATTCATATATATAAGAGCATTTCTATTGATCTCCAATCAAAGAAGCAATATAAAGTAAGAGTTGTAGAACATTTTATCTTTAAGATCCTACTTCTTCATTACTTTCGGTCTCCTAACCCTAAGATTTCTAGGGTTTCTCTCTAGCCTATTCTCCCACTGCATGCCTGGCTAGGGTATCCAGAGAAGAATAGACAGAGTAGCTTAATACTGGTCAATCTAAGTATTCAGATACTGGGCCAGGGTATCCAATTACCCAAACTTCCTAGAGCTATAGACACATCACTTCCTATCTGCCACACTTATAACTCTGACTTTCTATCCTAATGGTCCCTGATGACTCAACCTAATCTCTGATACCAAGCTGTCACACCCACATCCCATGAATTCCACTAATCATGAGATTAGGGCATGACTAAGAGGATTACACTTAATACAAAGTTCACTCCCGACATTTCCTTTTTATTTCAAACTCTTTGTTTTCTCGCATTCAATCACATAAACAAACTTTACAAGAGAATTAAACTTTTATTACACTGATATGATCTCAACATTAATGATACACATCCATATATTCATTAAGTTTCTCACACTTCCATGTACATATGACATGACAATCATTTGAATTCTCTCTTATTAAGGAAACAAACATACAAAACATCATTTACAACTCTCTCACATCTATATAAGGACCTAGAGTGACAGATACCAACTAAAGTTAACTAATCTCATACTTAACTCATGAGTTAGATCTACTCTGATGCTTTGACCTTCTTCAAGTCCACATGGTTTCCCTAAAAATTTTGAGTAGAGGGGTGACCTTACTCGCTCAGTGAATGAGTACTTCAAAGAAATAGTCTAAAGCACTGATATATAATTACAGATATACCTTTGAGAAACTGATATCAATTATAACAACAATAATTACTACACTGAGAAGATCTAAAACAATACAGTTAAAATAACAGAGAATGTAAATATTGCATTTAAAGAACAACTACTATGAAACTGTACTCAAATATTTCTTAACTCTTTTTATTTATAAGAAACTCTTTAAACCTATATGATCATATTTTAGTTTATGCCCTAATCATATGCAGTGTACTCTACATATAAAGACTCGTAGTGCACTACGATCTCACCGTATGCATATGAAGACTCATAGTGCACTACGATCTCACCGTACAAGACTTAGTTGACACCCCGGGAGTGCTAATCCTGACAACGTCACTGGCCTGCAATAGGAAAATGGCACTCTGGCCTCGGGATACCTATGGGCCATAAAACTAGACTCCTCCTCTAACCTGAGCACACAGGTGGAGTGTCAAACCACCTATTGGATTTTCTATACTCTAGTGCCACCAGAATCTCTGGTTGATGTTGGATACTACATACTATATTTAAGGAGACTTCCACTAGGGCTTCATCCCCCGTACCACCTGTTAGTACGTTCCGACCCTCATATACTGGACACTGCCAGGGTTAGGTTGTTTCACCCCTATGGCACTGACCTCTCATAGGGGTTCTACGATGTTCATGGCCCCTAAATCTATTATTTTATTATTCTTGGAAAACTCTTACTATATTGTATCGTTTCCTTACTTATACTTGACAATGGTATCTATGGTACCGCAACTATTTATTTAAAGTTTATAAAACAACATGTATATCATTCTAAACTTGGTAGAGCAGTATATACAAAACACTGTAATATTCTGAGTAATCATCATACTATACATAAATGTAGACTAAAATTCTTAAATAAATAGAATACATGTCAACTTGGCACTTTATACACTAGAATCATGCAATTGAACTATTAAGCATCACCACATCTCATAATGAGAACATTGATATCACAATACTTGATTCATTGAACACCCTATCCTTAGGGTTTCATTTACCTCATTCACTTATCACATGGCTCTCATAAGGATTTCATATGACATAAACATTCACTGAATAAAGACTGCTTAAATCATATACAATCAATATATGTATGAAACCTTGGAACTGATCTGAATTTAGGTTTCCATGCCATTCACTGAGATATCATTCATCAAGAATAAAATCGAAAAAATAAAGTCTATCATGTCAAGAAAATCCCTTCAAATGGATTTCAAGATATCTATTCATAAATATCCAACTTTTCTCACATCTAGGGTTTCACCCTCTTTATTGAGATATCAAACAAACACTATTCACCTTAAATGAAATCCAAGATAGTATCTGAAAAATATGTACTATGAATTCAGATAAACAATCATTCATAACCAAGGGGATCCAGATAAACACATTTCTCTATTTAGTTATACAATAATTTCAGTCATAGACAAATTCCCTATATTTCATTTTACTCTTATAACCTCTGCGAATACTTAGGGAATTCTCATTAGGATGTATTGTATAAATTTATAATATGATTTTATCATCTGAAATTCATTCAAATAGAGGAAGATCCCATTTCATATCATTTTGCAAAAACTTAGATCAAACAAACAATTCAGGGTTTGTAGTCGCATACTAAGCAATTAAAGATTATGGGTGTTTAACCAATTTTCTTGCAATATACTATTTAAAGGAAGTTCCCACTCACCCTAAGGTGTGAAAACACCTTAAAAATGCAGCTCCTCCCTGAAAATCTTGATCTCATATCAAATCCCTAGCAATTCACCCAATTCTTCTTCCTTTCAATTCAGAAACCCTAAAAATGAGGGATTATGAAGAAAGAGTGAGAAAAGGGGAAGTTTTGATACCATTTCAGATCAAACCAGAGGAGGGATGGAATCTTGATATGTGAGAGAAGATTCACCATGAAATTCTATGCAAAGAAGCTAAACTTACTTGATTTCATCATATCTAGGATAGAGAAACCCTAGATCAGCAATTCCACCACTTTCTCCTCTCAAACCCTAACTCTCCCTCTCTCTCTAGGATTTTGTTTCTATGGAATGAATCACGAATTATGAGACCTTATAGTATGTTAAGTTGATCATATAGAGAAATTGAGCTGCTTGGGTCAATTGCACATTGACCCCTCACTATACTTTCTCTTATTTCAACTGAATTTTTTGTCATACAAATGTTACTGTAATTCATCTACTGGATAGATAACAGATCCTCAAAAAATTATGAAAATTTTATATGTTGTTTATGATTGAGTTTTAGATCTCCAGTAAAAAGTATAAAATATATGGAGTTACCAATAAATAAATAAAAATAAAATAGTGCAACATCATCGTGCCAAGATGGACACAACATGGCCGTACTGCCTACCACGGCCGTGGTGCATTGGTTTCATCAGATTTGAGTACAAAAGTTGGTTGATAGTTCAATTCTTTCAAAACAGACATGTGGCCTAGCATGCCCGTGCAACCTATGACCTAGCACGGCTGTACTACCCACGACAACCGTGCTATCTAAGACTAGATACCATTTTCATTTTCCTTTGCTTACCTCTCTCATTCCTCTCCAACATTGGCTTGTTGGGTAAAAACCCTAATTTTAGCCGACTAGGGTTATATTTCTCAAACCCTAATTTTTCAAAGTAAAATCACACTTAAAGTTATTATTAGGTTTAAAATATCATAATTGAATTATCATCATTAATTAGATTTAAGCAATGATCAATCCAATTAAGCATGTAATCATCTAGGTAAACCCTAGTTTACCAATTATGCTTAGATGCAGTCATAACAACTTCAATGAATCTGATTCTATAGAGAGCGCAGTCCCCTGAACCTTCTAGTATATGAACAACTGGGTTTATGATTCTGAACCATGGTTGGTTCTAGCCATGTGCAAGAGATGGGAAGGCAGCCCATATGACTTTGAGAAGCCGGAAAGGAATGCATCTCGCTTCTCCATCTTCTGAACCAATGAAATTAATGATTCCCACCTTAAGCTCACTAGCATAGAAATTGTACACCTTGGCATTGCGGGCCTTGGTGTCAACAATCATAAGGAGCCAGTGGCTGGAAACTTTGAAAGGCACTGTGATGTAGCATGCCTTTCTCGCGAGACCCGTTTGCAGCCGCTTGATGGACTTTTCCTGTAAGTCCTTGTTTAATAAGCATAATGCTAAAGCAGGTGAAGTGTTAAAAACTGGATGCTTTTTCTTTGAGCTCTGAAATTCCTCTATAGAATTAGCAAGAAGGACACATAAGATGGCCATCTTTACTGCCGACTGAGGTCGTAGAAGACACGGAAATCTTCACGTGTCAATGCTTTGTCTTCGTGTTATTATAGAGGATGTCCCCCCATCTTTGGCATCATCTACAATAGTGTTCAGGATGAAGATGTCCTGAACATCTAATGTAGAGATGGCCACCGTATCTAATTCGTGCATTGTGTGAGGCAGAGGTGGTGGCGGGGGAAGGTTTTCTGGAGGAGGAAATGAATTATGTCCATCGTCATCAGATTAATTTGGCATTCATTCTCATCAGAGTCATAGCCGAGTCTATCATAAGTGTCGAGACTCACTCTGTCAGAATCATATTGTTCTGGAGGAAAGACTACTGCTTGCTCCGGAGCAAATGGTTGAAAAGTGATAGCTGATGTGAGCGGGCTAGTGCTGGTTTCCAGGATGCATTGTTGAAACTCAGTAAAACTTGCGTCTTTGGCTGTGTCCCCTACAGAGCCCATAGAAAAAAAATTACAGAATTGGTCTGCATAGGACATTGTCACATTTGTTATTATCAGGAGCATGGTGGTCTTTAGATTATTTGCTACCACCCTCCTTGTGGTCTCCACCATCTCTCCTTTTTGTATTATCTACTCCTTGGTTGGTGCCCTCTCCAGCATTTCCTGGGTCGTCTGGTTGGTCGTCTGAAGAGGAGATGTCGGTGTTGGAGTTAGTCGAGGAGTCAGAATCTGTAACATCCCTGACCTGGGTTATGAACTAACCCTAGGTGTTTTACTTAATTATGTAATTAAATACTTGTGGTTATCTTTTGGTATGTAATTAAAGCTTCTGAGGAACATATATTTCCATTTCTACCCTTTTTGAACAATGTTGTAATATTGTTTTGTTAATAGGGACCTATGTGCAAATTACCCAATTAGAGGGGTTAACTTGCAAATTGCACATGTTTAGGTGTTCCTATGATGGTGAGACATCATAAGAATGAATATGATGTAGTGTTATGGATTCTCCAAGCTTGGGCACCAACATGCAGCTTGTGGAGCAATCATTGTGCTTTAAACCCTAGTTTTGGTGTAAAGTGCAATTTACCCAAAAACATGGGGTGCAACATGTAAAATATACCTTCTAGAGTATCTTTTATGACTCTTGAAATCAATTAGAGTAAAAATGATGAAGAGGGCGCTTCCTTTGAATAATCAAATAAGAAGGAAAACCTTTTTAAGTAAATAACCAAGTTGTAAGCAAAATGACCCTTTTATGTGTACAACTTAGTTAGATGTTTGGCTTCCTTTCCTCTAGACTTTGGTTAAGAAAAGAGTCTTGCTTAAGTATATAAAGGAGGGGCATGTCCAAGAAGGAGAGAAGGACCCATATGAAAAATAGAAGAAAAGATTGTCCTTGTCTTGAAAATATGCCCAAAGTATATATACACCTTTCTTTTACAACCAAGGGATCGTTTCCCTTTCTCTCTTCACTTATCTCTTGCTTGGACTGACTAAGGAAGGAGCTCAGGAGCATAGGAGAATGGCCAAGAAGGTTTGGGTAAGCTTTGGTTATCTTCTAGCTCGGATTCATGGAGGAAATCATGAAATAAGGTTGGTTTGCTAGTTTTTCTTACTTAGTTCTTCTTTCTAGCCATCCTTTCCAACCAATTCTTGAAGAACAAACCTTGGGCGACCTGTGGAGCTCAAGCTACCGTTAAAGCTTCAAATCTTGGAACTCTAGAGCTGGTTCTAAGGCGGGTTTTATAACTCTAAACCTTAAAACTTTGTTATGCATCTTCTTTCTATGCAATCGTTGCTTGATCTTCCTACTTTCACTCTTCTACAAGTTCTTGTAAACAAAATGGTGAAGAACAAACCATGATCTTGAGGTAGAAGAAGGGGGCATGAATATCAATGTTACTTTAGCAAATGGTTTGCACCCCCTTGCCAAACGGTTTCAAAACCGTTTGGATTCATGCGGTTTCACAAGACCGATTGGAGCAAACGGTCTCCAAGACCATTTGGTTGAGTTGACCAAGCGTTGACCATTTGGTGATTTTCTGTACACATTATGAATTAATCAACCACCAAGAATCATTAATTAATTCAAAGAAAAACTCAAGTTGAAGGTACTTCGATCACCTAAACCTTAATCGGGTGCATTGCTGATTTCAATGGACCAATCATGTTGAAGTTTGGGTTGAGTGGCCCAAACGGTTTCAAAACCATTTGGAGATCACTCAAACAGTTTCAAAACCGTTTGGTGATCACCCAAGACCATTTGGAGGTCTAGGTTCAAGTAGGATTGATCAATTGAGTGCCCAATCACATCAATTGGTTGAAACAATCAAAGTGCTGATTTTGTGACCTAATTAGGGTTTAACCCTTGAATGAATGACTTAGTTTTTGACGAGACTTTGGGAAAACGGTCTCAAGACCATTTGGAGAATGTACAAACAACCCCAAGACCATTTGGGGTCAGGTCATGACCCAATTGAGTGATGGTTCAATGGGTTTAACTTCAATTAGACTCACGTTGATGAATGTTGAAGGTTGATCGATTCCAAACCCTAATTCAATTGGTCCTAACCCTAATTGGTTATCAATTGAGGGTCAATTGATTATTCAATCAGTAAAACATTAACCTAATTTGCTTAATTGATAAGTGGCTATCAAGTACAAGAACGATTGAGGGGTTCAACATTGAAAACCCTAACTCAATTGCAAGTGTTGATACACTTTTGGGTCCATGCGGTTTTGAGGAGTTTGGACCAAACGGTCTCAAGACCGTTTGGGGCAAAACGGTCTCAGAACCGTTTGGGGCCAAACGGTCTCAAGACCGTTCAAAACCAAACGGTTTCAAAATCGTTAGGATTCTTGCGGTTTCAAAGCCAATTGTGGCCATGCGGTTTCAAGGCTGATTTGTCTGTGCAGTTTCAAGGTCAACATGACTAAACGGTCTTCACCCTACATTGGGAAAATGGTCTTGGACGTACACTTTACCATGCGGTTTCAAAAGTCAACAAACGGTCAACCACCCCAAACGGTTTCAAAACCGTTTGGAGGTTGAAAGTGCAGGACCGTTTGGGGTTCAACTATGTTAAGAATGTTTGACGGTTTGAAGGTTAAGGCGGTTTAGTAGTTGTTTAATCTAAACCCTAAAGATACCTAAAGTCATTAAGAGGTTAAGTAATTAATGAACTAATGTATGATAGGATCAATGGTAAGGATTACCAATGTTACCTTGAAGAGTTCAAGTAGACAACACATCTTGACCAAGTAAACCCTAATGACCACAATGGTGATGACATGACTTATGTTAATCAAAGTTGACTTGATCTAACCTAATCTAGAGTGATGTAAACATCATCTAATAGTAAGAGGAGAGAGAAGACTTCTAATATGGATGGGAATCAAGTAAAATACCTTCAATATGTATGAATACACATGATTAGGGTATGATTCTTCATAGGGAGATCATGGAAACCCTAATTATGGTGATTAATGAATCTTAACCTAATTTGAAGGCATTAATGATGGTAATCCTCTTATATGATGATGGAATGAGACCAAATTCACTATGAATTGAATAGTAAACCCTAATTATAGGGTAATACCATGTCATGTGAATAGTAAACCCTAATTTAGGGTGATGTGATGAATGGAAGAATTCTGGGTTATGCCTTTAAGCATGAAACCCTATGAATAAGTTATAACATGAGGAACTTTTATTTCTTGTAGGCTAAAGGGGTTTTGATAACCCAAACAGAAGTGATTAAACCCTAAACCCTAGAAATCAATCGTAGTATGTTGATAATAGCACGACCGTGCTAAGGAGCACGACTGTGGTAGCTTCACCTTGCACGACCGTGCAAGGAAGCACGACCGTGGTGTTCTATGAAGAAATTGAAAAGTTTTGGTATTGTGTTAATACTGTTATATATGCATGTCCTCAATTACACTAGTCATGCAGGTTGATATCAAGGATTATCATAGCCAGGTAAGGGTTATGATGTCATATTCCTTGAAGGCATTTATAAGCTTTAAGAGTAATGATATGTGAGAAATATATGCATTGCCTCAATCAAGGTCATGTTGTTAAATGACTTGATGCTTATATATCATTTGATAACAAGTGTTATGATTATCTAAGGGTTTGAATACCCATGTTCCTAAATCATATGATGAGATGGTTAAGGATTGATATTCCAATAATAGTTGATGAGAAATGAACTTGATACATTTAGTATTCTTCTTTCATAGTAGTTGTTTTAGTTGTTAATGATTGAAAAAATGCTTGATGCTAAAAGAATGCTAAAATGTACTTAATAATCAAGTTTAATCTTATCATGTAGAGCCCTGATCATAGATCCATCATTGTCAGTAGTTTAATGTTGGTGAAATAGGTTTTCCTAAGGGAACTCCTGGAAAACATACTTTTGAGTATGTTGGGGTTATGGACGTGAATATCCTTACGTCCTAATGTAGGAATTGATGTAAGATGTACCTTAATCCATCAATCCTTCATTATGTGTTTATGCCGGGATGATGAATCACTAATCTCCCGATGATGTTGTTAATGCCGCATCAGTGTGAGATAAACAAGAAATCCCTCGATGGCAAAGAGAGTACAGAATGCCACTGTGACTCTAATAGCGAAGTTGCCAGAATACCCTGGAAAGCTATTGTAGCAGAGACATGATATGTCCTGCATGTTGATCCTCACACTGACTAAGGAAGATGAGGTCATAAGAATCTGGCTCTTTTGATGACCTATGTATGATACTGATGTGATTTCGTAATGGTCAGTTGGAGTATGAGCGGTATACCTCATCTCCACAGGGCATAATAATGTTTGAAAAACATAACCAGCCATGTAGCATAACTGCTTAGGTTGAACTATGAGAAACAATGATTGATGTTACATTGTTTATAATATTCTAGTCAAGTAGCTAGTATACATGTTCTTCATATTCCTTATTAAAATGATTGCTTAAGTAAATGTTGCTTTACTAAATCCTAAGCCTTCTATTGAATGTTTTGAGTTATTTTGTTATGTTATTCCTTTATCGCAATAACAAAGCTTCTGGCAGAGAGTTATAACTCTCGTTGGGACAATTATTCAAATTGTCTCACCCCCGTGGGATTTGAATTTTTAGGTGGACGCCGAGGACGAAGGAATCAATCTGAGGGTGAGCAGTATCAGCAGCAACATCAGGGGCAGTAGTGAATCTCACGTGGAGATACTGACTGTCAAGTTTTGTGGATAGTATGCCTTATGTCGTCTCTATACTCTCAGGTCCTAGGAGTCAGTAGGTCTGAGATTTTTGGCTTAATGCCTCGAGATTTTTGTATCTTGCCTTGTACAGATAACAGGGCAATGGATGTATGCAATCACTCGAGAGGTGATTTCACGAAGATGTAATGTCAAACTATGATGTAAACAATTATCTTGTTTTCTTATAAAAAGTTTTAGGATTTAAAGATCTCTTTCCAAAAAGTTTTAAATTTTTAGTGATTTTTCATATTCTGCTGCAAATCAATCGCTTCTGCGTTGATCTCGTTTTTCCGTGACGGACGTCACAATTTAGTGGTATCAGAGCTCTAGGTTCGCTGAGTCTACAGAGACATAGGACTTAGGATGTCGAATCTATTCTTAGTGTCTTCCAGTATATCTAACAATGTCTTCTGCTCCTCAGGAGAAGAAGATAAGTTATGTCTGGACCACACGAGGAATATATGGTAGAGAGTAGCGTTGCTGCACCCCGAGAAGGTGCAAGGAACCCGGAGATAGAGCAACATGCACTTGAGCCACCCCAGTTGAATCCAGTTGACATGGGGAACCCAGCCGTTCAGACCATGTTTGGGCAGTTTATGACTGCCATGACACACATAACAGATAGGATGCCCATGCCTGCACCTAGGGCACCTATCCCACCTAAAGGATAAGGAATCGGCAAGACATTCGAACGACTTCGCCGAGTCAGAGCAACCGAGTACTTTGGAACAGCTGATCCCGCATATGCTGACCTGTTGTTGACCAAACTAGAGAAGGCCTTTAGAATCCTGAACATCCCAGGAGCTGAGAAAGTTAGACACGTTGTCTATCTTCTCAAGGGGAGTGCTGGTCACTGATGGACCATGGAAGAGCAGAAGAGGCCTAGTGTGGAGGTTGCATGGGAAGTCTTTCGTCAGGAATTTATCAATAGATATTTCCCTAAGACGTTCTTGGATGAGAAAATCTCTCAGTTCGAGAGGTTAAGGCAAGGTCTGATGAACATTAGCGAATATGAAGCTAAGTTCATGGAGTTGTTGTGGTTCTGTCCTCACATGGCTGCTACAGAGGAAGAAAGGATTCGACGTTTCAAGAAAGGGTTGAATGCTGAGTTGACTACTCCCGTGTCTGCCCTAGAGAACAAGGAGAGGTTTGCTACCTTCGTAGAATCTATCAGAAGGATAGAGAGGTCCGTAGCAAAGAAGAGGCAAACCCATAACAAGAGGATGTATCCTCAGTTCCAGGGATCTTCATCCAGAGACTTCAAGAAACCTAGGTTTTCTGTGCCTACACCGCCACCTAGACCCAGTGCTCAGACACAGTGGACACCTAGTAGAGGTAGAGGATGAAGCCTACCACTACAAGGAGCTCGCAGTTCAACATCTATGTCAGTTACAGGACCACCCAGACCACAACAACAAGACAGAAGTTGTTATATATGTGGGAAGATGGGACATCAAATGAAAGACTGCAGAGCTAGACCAACAAGTGTAACCCAACCACAAAGGCAGAGTCAGCAAGGATCACAGAGGAGACAATTTCCAGGAGGAGCTAGAGGACGTGGACACTACCATGCATTTTTAGCTCATGTGGTAGATACTACCATGCATTTTTAGCTCATGTGGTAGATACTACCATGGATGGTCCTCACCCTACTGAAGTTCTTGTAGTCAGGGAATTTGAAGATGTATTTCCTGAAGAACTTCCAGGTGTGCCACCGCCTCGGGAAATTGATGTTGAGATCAATTTGGTCCCAGATACACAACCAATAGCAAAAACACCGTATAGGATGGCGCCTGCCGAGATGGTAGAACTCAAGAAATAGCTTCAAGAGTTGCTTGAGAAGGGTTTCATCCGACTGAGTACTTCACCTTGGGGTGCTCCGGTCCTCTTTGTTAAAAAGAAAGACGGATCAATGCGGTTGTGCATTGATTACAGACAACTAAACAAAGTAACAATAAAGAACAAGTATCCTCTGCCGAGGATTGATGATCTTTTTGACCAGTTGCGTGGTGCAACCGTCTTCTCAAAGATAGACTTGAGGTCAGGATATCATCAACTCTGTATTAAGGATAGTGACATACCCAAGTCTGCCTTTAGGACAAGGTATGGTCACTATGAGTTCACAGTTATGTCATTTGGACTAACTAATGCACCTGCTGCATTTATGGAACTCATGAATAGAATCTTCCGACCTTTCCTCAATCAGTGTGTTATTGTCTTTATAGATGACATTCTGATCTTTAGTTGAGATGCTCAGCAGCATGAACAACATCTTCGACAGGCTCTAACTTTGCTAAGAGAACACAAGCTGTATGCTAAGTTTAGCAAGTGTGAGTTCTGGTTACCGGAAGTATCTTTCCTTGTACACGTGATATCTGCCTCGGGAATTCGTATTGACCCTAAAAAGGTAGAATCAGTCCTACAATGGGAGCAGCCGAAGACACCGACGGAGATCCGTAGTTTCTTAGGGTTAGCTGGCTATTACCGAAGGTTCATTAAGAACTTCATCTCCATAGCCTTACCCTTGACTAAGTTGACCCGGTAGGATGTTCCTTTTGTTTGGAGTGATAAGTGTCAGCAATCTTTCCAGCTGCTGAAGGAGAGGTTGACAAGTGCACCTGTACTTGTGTTACCTGAGCAAGGCAAAGGATACATAGTTTTCTGTGATGCCTCCAAGAATGGACTTGGATGTGTGTTGATGCAGGATAAACAAGTGATTCCTTTTTCTTCTCGACAGCTTAAGAAAAACAAGGAGAATTATCCGACACATGATCTGGAGTTAGCTGTTGTGGTTCATGCCTTGAAAATATGGAGACACTATCTCTACGGAGAAACATTCCAGATTTTCACTGATCACAAGAACCTTAAGTATATCTTTTATCAGCACGAGCTTAACATGAGGCAACGCCGCTGGATGGAGTTAATCAAGGACTACAATTGTACAATTGATTACCATCCAGGGAAGGCCAATGTGGTAGCAGATGCTTTGAGTAGGAAATCAGCAACATCAACATTAGATAGAGAACAACTAAACTCTTTAGTATGCTTTAGGAGAGATATTCTTATCTCCTTAAGGCAAGATAATGTACAGTTGTAGGTGTCATTGTTAGCCGGGTTGTTAGCTGAGATGCATATAAAACCTACCCTAAGAGAGCAGATCAAGGAGGCACAGCAAGTTGATGATGTGGTTCAGCAGATCAGGTCGGAGTATGGTGATGAAAAATGAGATGGTTTTCATGATTCAGATGACCAAGTAGCCTATTATCATGGGAGGATGAAAGTGTCGAATGTGGATAACTTGAGAAAGTTAATCCTGGAAGAAGCTCATTCTTCGATGTATGTTATGCATCCAGGAAGCACCAAGATGTATCGAAACTTGAAAGATATGTATTGGTGGCCTGGGATGAAGAAGGATGTTGCTGAGTTTGTTATGCGGTGTCCTATGTGTCAACAAGTTAAAGCTGAACACCAGAAGCCTGCAGGAACAATGCAACCCTTACCCATACCACAGTGGAAGTGGGATCATGTAACCATGGACTTTGTTGTTGGCCTACCTAGGACAAACAAAGGACATGATTCCATTTGGGTAATAGTTGATAGGTTGACAAAGACAACACATTTCTTACCTATCAAAACAACCTATTCTGCTGAGAGGTTAGCACAATTGTATGTTCAGGAAATAGTGCGACTGCACGGAGTTCCAATCACTATAGTTTCAGGCAGAGGTCCCCAGTTTACGAGTCGTTTTTGGGAGCAACTTCACAAAGCTTTAGGCACCCAGTTAAGGTTTAGTACAGCATTTCATCCTCAGACTGATGGATAGTCGGAAAGGACTATACAGACCTTGGAAGACATGTTGACAACATGTGTTCTCCAGTTTTCAGGGAGTTGGGATTTACACCTAAGCTTGATAGAGTTTGCCTACAACAATAGCTATCAACATAGCATTGATATGGCACCTTATGAAGCTTTGTATGGTAGACGTTGTAGATCACCCCTATGTTGGTATGAAACCGATGAATATCAACTATTAGGTCCTGATCTTGTACAACAGACCACAGAGAAGATTAAAGTAATACAACAACAGATTAAGACTGCACAGAATAGGCAGAAATCTTATGCTGACAAGCGTCGTAGACCCTTAGAACTCCAGGTTGGAGACAAAGTATATCTCAAAGTCTCACCTTGGAAGGGAGTTCTGAGATTTGGAAGGAAAGGGAAGTTAGCTCCTAAGTTTATGGGGCCTTATCCAATCATTGAATGGATTGGAAAGGTAGCCTATAAACTAGAGTTGCCACCAGAGTTACAGAGGTTACACCCTGTGTTTCACATTTCTATGCTGAGGAAATGTCACCCTGATACAGAGTTAGTTCTACAACCTATGGAAGTAGAATTGAATGATGACATCTCTTATGAGGAAGGACCAGTGTCAATCCTTGATAACAGAATTAAAAAGTTGAAAAATAAAGATATAAGTCTTGTGAAAGTCCTCTGGAATCATCATGGTGTTGAAGAAGCCACATGGTAACTAGAGGAAGAGATGAGAAGGAAATACCCTACTCTTTTCTCTTAATATGTTTTTTCAATTTCGGGGACGAAATCCTTGTAAGGGGTGGATAATTTGTAACATCCCTGACCTGAGTTATGAACTAACCCTAGGTTTTTTGCTTAATTATGTAATTAAATACTTGTGGTTATCTTTTGGTATGTAATTAAAGCTTCTGAGGAACATATATTTCCATTTCTACCCTTTTTGAACAATGTTGTAATATTGTTTTGTTAATAGGGACCTATGTGCAAATTACCCAATTAGAGGGGTTAAATTGCAAATTGCACATGTTTAGGTGTTCCTCTGATGGTGAGACATCATAAGAATGAATATGATGTAGTGTTATGGATTCTCCAAGCTTGGGCACCAAGATGCAGCTTGTGGAGCAATCCTTATGCTTTAAACCCTAGTGTTGGTGTAAAGTGCAATTTACCCAAAAACATGGGGTGCAACATGAAAATATACCTTCTAGAGTATCTTTTATGACTCTTGAAATCAATTAGAGTAAAAACGATGAAGAGGGCTCTTCCTTTGAATAATCAAATAAGAAGGAAAACCCTTATAAGTAAATAACCAAGTTGTAAGCAAAATGACCCTTTTATGTGTACAACTTAGTAAGATGTTTGGCTTCCTTTCCTCTAGACTTTGGTTAAGAAAAGAGTCTTGCTTAACTATAGAAAGGAGGGGCATGTCAAAGAAGGAGAGAAGGACCCATATGAAAAATAGAAGAAAAGATTGTCCTTGTCTTGAAAATATGCCCAAAGTATATATACACCTTTCTTTTACAACCAAGGGATCGTTTCCCTTTCTCTCTTCACTTATCTCTTGATTGGACTGACTAAGGAAGGAGCTCAGGAGCATAGGAGAACGGCCAAGAAGGTTTGGGTAAGCTTTGGTTATCTTCTAGCTCGGATTCATGGAGGAAATCATGAAACAAGGTTGGTTTGCTAGTTTTTCTTACTTAGTTCTTCTTTCTAGCCATCCTTTCCAACCAATTCTTGAAGAAAAAACCTTGGGCGACCTATGGAGCTCAAGATACCATTAAAGCTTCAAAGTTTGGAACTCTAGAGCTGGTTATAAGGTGGGTTTTATAACTCTAAACCTTAAAACTTTGTTATGCATCTTCTTTCTATGCAATTGTTGCTTGATCTTCCTACTTTTACTCTTCTACAAGTTCTTGCAAACAAAACGGTGAAGAACAGACCATGATCTTGAGGTAGAAGAAGGGGGCGTGAATACCAATGTTACTTTAGCAAACAGTTTTCACCCCCTTGGCCAAACGGTTTGCAAAACCGTTTGAAACCAAACAGTTTCAAAACCGTTTGGATTCATGCGGTTTCACAAGACCGATTGGAGCAAACGGTCTCCAAGACCATTTGGTTGAGTTGACCAAGCATTGACTGTTTGAGGATTTTCTGTACACATTATGAATTAATCAACCACCTAGAATCATTAATTAATTCCAAGTAAATCTCAAGTTGAAGGTACTTCGATCACCTAAACCTTAATCGGGTTCATTGCTGATTTCAATGGACCAATCATGTTGAAGTTTGGGTTGAGTGGCCCAAACGGTTTCAAAACTATTTGGAGATCACTCAAACGGTTTCACAACTGTTCGGTGATTACCCAAGACCATTTGGAGGTCTAGGGTCAAGTAGGATTGATCAATTGAGGGCCCAATCACATCAAGTGGTTGAAACAATCAAAGTGCTGATTTTGTGACCTAGTTAGGGTTTAACCCTTGAATGAATGACTTAGTTTTTTATGAGACTTTGGGAAAACGGTCTCAAGACCGTTTGGAGAATGTCCAAACGATCCCACAACCGTTTGGGGTCAGGTTATGACCTAATTGAGTGATGGTTCAATGGGTTTAACTTCAATTAGACTCATGTTGATAAATGTTGAAGGTTGATCGATTCCAAACCCTAATTCAATTGGTCCTAACCCTAATTGGTTATCAATTGAGGGTCTATTGAGTATTCAATCAGTAAAGGATTAACTTAATTGACTTAATTGATAAGTGGCTATCAAGTACAAGAATGATTGAGGGGTTCAACATTGAAAACCCTAACTCAATTGCAAGTGTTGATACACTTTTGGGTCCATGCGGTTTTGAGGAGTTTGGACCGAACGGTCTCAAGACCGTTTGAATCCAAACGGTCTGAAGACTGTTTGGGGCCCAACGGTCTCATGACCGTTTGGGTCCAAACGGTCTCAAGACCGTTTGAAACCAAACGGTTTCAAAACCGTTAGGATTCATGCGGTTTCAAAGCCAATTGTGGCCATGCGGTTTCAAGGCTGATTTGTCCATGTGGTTTCAAGGTCAACATGACTAAACGGTCTTCACCCTACATTGGGCAAATGGTCTTGGACGTACACTTTACCATGTGGTTTCAAAAGTCAACAAACGGTCAACCACCCCAAACAGTTTCAAAACCATTTGGAGGTTGAAAGTGCAGAACCGTTTGGGGTTCAACTATGTTAAGAATGTTTGATGGTTTGAAGGTTAAGGTGGTTTAGTAGTTGTTTAATCTAAACCCTAAAGATACCTAAAGTCATTAAGAGGTTAAGTAATTTATGAACTAATGTATGATAGGATCAATGGTAAGGATTACCAAAGTAACCTTGAAGAGTTCAAGTACACAACACATCTTGACCAAGTAAACCCTAATGACCACAATGGTGATGACATGACTTATGTTAATCAAAGTTGACTTGATCTAACCTAATCTAGAGTGATGTAAACATCATCTAATAGTAAGAGGAGAGAGAAGACTCCTAATATGGATGGGAATCAAGTAAAATACCTTCAATATGTATGAATACACATGATTAGGGTATGATTCTTCATAGGGAGATCATGGAAACCCTAATTATGGTGATTAATGAATCTTAACCTAATTTGAAGGAATTAATGATGGTAATCCTCTTATATGATGATGGAATGAGCCCAAATTCACTATGAATTGAATATTAAACCCTAATTATAGGGTAATACCATGTCATGTGAATAGTAAACCCTAATTTAGGGTGATGTGATGAATGGAAGAATGCTGGGTTATGCCTTTAAGCATGAAACCCTATGAATAAGTTATAACATGAGGAACTTTTATGCCTTATAGGATAAAGGGGTTTTGATAACCCTAACTGAAGTGATTAAACCCTAAACCCTAGAAATTAATCGTAGTATGTTGATAATAGCACGACCGTGCTAAGGAGCACAACCGTGGTAGCTTCACCTTACACGACCGTGCAAGGAAGCACGGCCGTGGTGTTCTATGAAGAAATTGAAAAGTTTTGGTATTGTGTTAATATTGTTATATATGCATGTCCTCAATTACACTAGTCATGCAGGTTGATATCAAGGATGATCATATCCAGGTAAGGGTTATGATGTCATATTCCTTGAAGGCATTTATAAGCTTTAAGAGTAATGATATGTGAGAAATATATGCATTGCCTCAATCAAGGTCATGCTGTTAAATGACTTGATGCTTATATATCATTTGATAACAAGTGTTATGATGATCTAAGGGTTTGAATACTCATGTTCCTAAATCATATGATGAGATGGTTAAGTATTGATATTCCAATAATAGTTGATGAGAAATGAACTTGATACATTTAGTATTCTTCTTTCATAGCAGTTGTTTTAGTAGTTAATGATTGAAAACATGCTTGATGCTAAAAGAATGCTAAAATGTACTTTATAATCAAGTTTAATCTTATCATGTAGATCCCTGATCATAGACCCATCATTGTCAGTAGTTTAATGATGGTGAAATAGGTTTTCCTAAGGGAACTCCTGGAAAACATACTTTTGAGTATGTTGGGGTTATGGACGTGAATATCCTTACGTCCTAATGTAGGAATTGATGTAAGATGTACCTTAATCCATCAATCCTTCATTATGTGTTTATGCCGGGATGATGAATCACTAATCTCCCGATGATGTTGTTAATGCCGCATCGGTGTGAGATAAACAAGAAATCCCTCGATGGCAAAGAGAGTACAGAATGCCACTATGACTCTAATAGTGAAGTTGCCAGAATACCCTGGAAAGCTATTGTAGCAGAGACACGAGATGTCCTGCATGTTGATCCTCACACTGACAGAGGAAGATGAGGTCATAAGAATCCGACTCTTTTGATGACCTATGTATGATACCGATGCGATTCCATAATGGTCGGTTGGAGTATGAGCGGTATACCTCATCTCCGCAGGGCATAATAATGATTGAAAAACATAATCAGCCGTCTAACATAACTGCTTAGGTTGAACTATGAGAAACAATGATTGATGTTACATTGTTTATAATATTCTAGTCAAGTAGCTAGTATACATGTTCTTCATATTCCTTATTAAAATGATTGCTTAAGTAAATGTTGCTTTACTTAATACTAAGCCTGCTGTTGAATGTTTTGAGTTATTTTGCTTATGTTATTCCTTTATCACAATAACAAAGCTTCTGGCGGAGAGTTATAACTCTCACTGGGACAATTATTCAAATTGTCTCACCCCCGTGGGATTCGACTTTTTAGGTGGACGCTGAGGACGAAGGAATCAATCTGAGGGCAGTAGTGAATCTCAAGTGGAGATACTGACTATCAAGTTTTGTGGATAGTATGTCTTATGTCATCTCTGTACTCTCAGGTCCTAGGAGTCAGTAGGTCTGAGATTTTTGGCTTAATTCCTTGAGATTTCTGTATCTTGCCTTGTACAGATAACAGGGCAATGGATGTATGTAATCACTCGAGAGGTGATTTCACGAAGATGTAATGTCAAACTATGATGTAAACAATTATCTTGTTTTCTTATAAAGAGTTTTAGGATTTAAAGATCTCTTTCCAAAAAGTTTTAAATTTTTAGTGATTTTTCATATTCCGCTGCCAATCAATCGCTTCCGCATTCGTTGATCTCATTTTTCCACGACGGACGTCATAGAATCATCGTCATTGTTGTCATCATCTTCATCATCTTCGTCATCTGCCGCCTTGTCTTTAATCTTTTTAGTCGATGCTTTCTTGCATCACCTATGTAGTGCTTGTAATTCCTCGAGGGCCACTTACACATGCCCGTAGGTTTTGAGCAGTGCTTCGTGGCTTTTTTTGAGGTCAGTGTAGCGTGCTTCAGCTGAGAGGAGTCTTGCGGTGATATCAGTTACTATTGCTCGTAGCTGATTGAGTTCTTCATTTGAGTGCTCCTCCTGGCGGCGGATGAGTTGTGTGAGGTTGCTATCAATGCCATCCATGTGTATGTTCATTGCAATTTGTTGCTGCTGAAGCTCATGAAGAGTTTCAGGCAAAGGTTGTGTTTTCTTGGTTACACGGTCAACTTGCTAGAATATCATTTCTTGCTGGGCTCTCATGCTAAGCATAAGCTCTCGCAAGGTATGCAAGTGATCGTCAACGAGGTTGACTTGCTAGACTGCTGCTTCCTGTCGGTGTTGAATGCTTGTGAGGAGGTCTGGTAAGGTGTGAGTCCATTCGTCGAGCTTGGATACCTGTGTAGCAAGTCCCTGCACACAAGAAAAAATAGATTGTAAGATGTTAGAAGGGTCGGTGAGGAGGGTTCGAACAACGTCAAATTGACGTTTGAATGCCTCTCTGACTTGTGAAATGGGACCCCAATGGTGGATGGGTGGGATGGCTGGGGTCCAGGTGGAAGGGCGGTGGTGCCTTGCAAGAGAGACACCATTGATGGACCTGTGAATTGCGTGGTGACTATAGAGGGAGTCATTAGCAGTATCGGTGATGGTGGATGAGAAGGGTGGTGACATCCTGGATATGAAAGGTGGGATTGAGAATGCATGATGGAAGGTGGTGGAAGTGAAGGTAAGATCGGGTGTTGAAGTGAAAATGGGTTTGCCCATTGAGAAAATGAGTGAGGCAGAAGATGTGTGTGAAGTTGTGGTTGTGGGGAATGGAATGGTGGTGGGTATGATTGTGGAAAATGGTGGAAGCATGGAGTGGTGTAGAATGGTGGAGGATAGCATGGTGGTGGAAGATGGAAGAGTGGTGGAGGATGGATGAGTGGTGGAGGATAGAGGTCTCGACCCCTCTATCCCCGGGATGGTGGAGGTAGATGTAGATGTTGTCCCAACATCCAGACCTAATGTGAAGGAGTCTGATGTCGGGTTCAAAATGTTATCCTCATTATGGGGGTGCTCTGCTCGTGGGCTGATCTTGGAGGTGGGCGTCTCTAACTTCTGTTGCTTTTCTTTGTGTAGTTTGGACGACCATACCATCGGTATTTTCTTTGCTTTAGTCTCGGGGGATGTAGCATTGTGCTCCGTGTGCCCATCTTTCTCCTGTATCCCATTCCCTTTCACAGAGGCTAGTATGGTAGCCAGATCCTCTCTAGTGAAGAGATATTTGTCTTTATCGTAATCGGCGAGTTCGGGAAGTGGTAATATCATCATGGAAGCTTTGACAGTGGGGCAGAAAACATAATGTAGCTTTTTATCATTTTCTTTGATGATATAGGTGTTTTTTAGAGTCTGCTCATTGGTTAGGTTATCACCCTTAATCAATGTACAACATTGAAGTGGTCCATCCATTTTGAAGTACTTCAAGATTGACGTTACATGACCACCCATGCATATTTCCCTTTCGGGCGCAGAAGATGTGTGTTTATGTATCAACTGCCGTCTGAAATTGAACGACTGCCCCTTTAGGATGGACCATAGCATGAAGAGGTCCGAGATGAGAACATTCCTGCTCTCGGTTCTAGGAAATACTACGCCTGTTATAATTCCGTGCAGTGTTCGCACCAAGCCGGAGTGGATGTTGGCGGCTTTGCAGGTTTTGGAATCGTAAGTGGAGATTCCAATAAGGGATTTCCAGAAAGTGTGCCTATTGAATTGTGGGTGATCCATACGTACTGCCGTAGCCTTCTTCAGCTGGTCAAGATTATCGATAAAGATTTTGTTCAATAGGTTTTCATTCAGTGTAACCTTATTACCAAAGAGTGAGATTACGAGCTTGTGTTCACCCCCATCTCGTGGTTTGTCTTTGGCTTCCACTGGTTCTTTGGTAAGGTAGGTAAGGAATTCTAGTGTGGGCTCAAAGTAAGAATTCTCGATGACAAAACATAGCTTGGAGAGATTTGCCTCATCGAGGAGGACAAGAACTCTGTTGTAGATCCCCATCTTCTATAATATGTTGGAGCAGATATACTTTGTTGGCCGCAAAATTTTGTCACCAGTCGTCAGGTGTTGAATATACATATTTGTTGGTCTTTTTGCGGCTGCGGCTTGTTCAGGAAGTGAAGAAGTTTGTCCCTAAAAATTGCGGGCTGAACTTGTTTCATTGTCCTTCTTTTGGTTGGTTGTCCTTTTGCAGCCTCCTGGGCCTTCCTCTTCTTCTTGGACTTGGTGGCTGGAGATTCCTCGTCGGAGTGTAGGATGTAGTCAGATCCTTCATCAGTTGAGGAAGGATCTATGGATTCCTCAACTGGGTCATCAACTAGGCATTTTTTGACGCACTCAAGGTCGTGAATGACCTTGGGAAAGTCAACTAGAGTTTTGCCTATTTTTGTGCATAGGTCAATGATGCGTTGGAGCTTAGTTCGATGCTCCAAAAGTTGTTCCCTCATCCAGTGGTCGGCTTCAGTGACATCCTTTGTAGGTGAGGCCATCCTATAATTTTAACAAGAAATCATATATTAGAAAAATTGAGGTTTAATGCTATATGAATAGTGAGTGGTGTGTAGATTGTGCAAGCATCACAGTCTTAAGATCGTGAAGAGGCCTTGCGGTCTCAGGTTTGTAACAAGGGACACACAGTTTCAAAATTGTGTAAAGGGCCATGCACTTTTGAGGGGTGAAACTGTGAGGGTGAAAACCGCGAGGGTGAAACCGTGAATGTGAAACTGTTAAGGATGAAAATTGTGAGGGTGAAACTGTTAAGGATGAAAACTGCAAGGGTGAAAACCACGAGGGTGAGACCGTGAAGGTGAAACCATTAAGGATGAAAATCGTGAGGGTGAAAACCGTGAGGGTGAAACCATTAAGGATGAAAATCGCGAAGAGTAAAACCGTTAAGGATGAAAACTGCGAGGGTGAAACCATTAAGGATGAAAACCGCGAGGGTGAAACCATTAATGATGAAAATTGTGATGGTGAAAACCACAAGGGTGAGACCGCAAAGGTGAAACTGTTAAGGATGAAAACTGTGAGGGTAAAACTGTTAAGGATGAAAACCACAAAGAGTGAAACCGTTAAGGATGAAAACCACGAGAGTTCATGCGGTTTTCAAGACCGTAAGAGTGCATGAAGTTTTCAAGACCGCGAGGACCTTGCCTGTAGTTGGTTATGTGAAAAAGGAAGACGAAGCGGCATTAGCGATGAAGGTGACGATAGTTGCTAGGGCATGTGGTGATGGCCGGAGGTGTGTTAATGGAGAAAAAGAGGAAACAAATGCTGCGGAGGTGATGACGATGTTGACTGGGATTAAAAGGAAGATAGTCACTCTACCTTGCTGCAAGGTTGATGGCGGAAAAGAGGAAGATACACTTCTGCTAACGTGAACGAAGGAAGGCTTAGAGAAGGAAGAAGCTATGTGGCGCGATAGATTCTGGAAGGGTTCGATGGATGTAGGTGATGGCGACTGAAGTGGTGGCTTAGCTTGGATCGCACAAGAGCAAGGAGGAATCGCACAAGAGAGGTTCGAGAGTCAAAGAAATGAAAAGGGAGGGGGTTGGGTAATATTTATAGATATGGGGGGGACTGTTCATATTCCCTTTAGGGAAAACAATCTCGATACCGTTTGTGTGCAAACGGTTTCGAGACCATGAGGACCAAACGGTTTCAAGACTGTTTGGCTCCAAATAATTTTGAGACTGTGAGGACTAAATGGTTTCAAGACCATTTGGGTCCAAACATTATCGAGACCATTTGGGTCCAAACGGTATCGAGACCGTGAGGACCAAACTGTTTCAAGACCGTTCGGGTAAAATTATTTCGGTTATTGACATTATATTTTTATATTTGTTTGGTTGCTTATATTAATTTTTATATTTTCTGAACGAGATTAATAGGTCTAAAGAAATAATCAAATAAGAGACTAGAAAATTATCAAAACTAAGCAAGGAAGAATTTAAATGAAAAAGAAAGATGATACTCAGTTCTTGTGTTGCCTCCCAAGTAGTGCTTTGGTTTTACGTCGCTGGCTCGATGAGATTCTGGCTTGATCAGGTTGATGAAGTGGGTTCATGAATGTCAATGGTTTGTCTTGGAGTTTTATCGGATGGAGTATAATATTTTTTCAGTCTATGGCCATTAATAGTCCTTTCCCCTCCATTGTCATCAAGGATGATGATAGCTCCAGTTCGATAGATATGTTTGATAGTGAAGGGTCCAAACCACTTTGTGTGGAGTTTCCCGGGAAACATTTTGAGTCTGGAATTAAAAAGAAGGACCTTGTCTCCGATGATGATATCTTTTATTTTGAGGTGGCCATCATGCCACATCTTAGTTTGTTCTTTGTAGATCCTGGCGCTCTGGTAGGAAGACACTCTTAGTTCCTATAGTTCTTATAATTGAAGCTATCTATATTCACCGAAACTTTTGAAATCGAAATTCAACTGTTTAATAGCCCACCAAGCCTTGTGTTCTAATTCAACTGGAAGATGTCACGACTTACCATACACCAAACAGAACAGAGTTGTTCCTATCGATGTTTTGTAAGTAGTGCGATATGCCCTGAGAGCATCAGGAAGTTTTGTGGACCAATCTGTGCGGTTCCTGTTAACAGTCTTCTCTAAAATAGCTTTCAACTATCTGTTTGAGACTTCAAATTGACCACTTGTCTGCGGATGATAAGGTGTGGTGACCTTATGTTTTACTCCGTATTTTCTCGAAAGGGCTTTGAAGCTTCATTCCAAGAAATGTGACCCTCCATTGGATATGACTGTTCTAGGAACTCTGAATCTAGGAAAGATAATATCCTTGAACAACTTAATAACCGGCTTAGACTCACAAGATACAATGGGTATAGCTTCTACCCATTTGGATACATAATCCGCAGTGACCAATATATAGGAGAATCCATATGATGAGGGAAATGGACCCATATAGTCCACTCCCCATACATCAAAAAGTTCAATCTCCTGCCACAACGTTAGTGGCATTTCATTTCGTTTGGATATCCTTCCAGAGAGTTGACATTTATTGCAAGATTGTACAAATTCATGGGCATCCTTTGCTATTGTCAGCCAGAAGAAACTTGACTGTAAGGCTTCAAGAGCAGTCTTCTTTGAACTCATGTACCCCCCGGTTGGGCCAGAATGACAATGTTCCAATATTGGGATGATCTCTTCTTTAGGAAGGCAACATCGGAATAGTCCATCCGCACATAGGCAGAAGAGGTATGGTTCATCCTAAAAATACTACTTGACATCATGGAAAAATTTCTTCTTTTCATGATAGGAAGCAGAAGGATGGACAATTCCCGTAGCCAGATAGTTTACTATGTCGGCATACTAGGGAAGTCCACTGGTTACCTTCATGAGTTGGTCATCTAGTAGAGAGTCACAGATAGGTATATCATCTTCATCTTGAGCCTCAATGCAACTCAAATGATTGGCGACAACATTTTCTACCCCACTTTTGTCCTTTATTTCCAAGTCAAACTCTTGAAGCATCAACACCCAATGAATAAGTCTGGGTTTAGTGTCTTGTTTCTGGAACATATATTTTATTGTTGAGTGATCTGTGTAAACTGTGACCTTTGATCCGATCAAATAAGAACATAATTTCTCAAAAGCATAAATGACTGCCAAGAACTCTTTTTCTGTAGTTGTATAGTTCTTTTGGGCCTCATCAAGCATCTTTGATGCGTAATATATCACGTAGGGCCTCTTATCTATTCTCTACCCTAGTACTGCTCCTACAGTGTAGTCACTGGCATCACACATTATCTCAAAGGGTTGTGACCAATCAGGGGCTCTTAGTATAGGTGTAGAGACTAAAGCGTTCTTTAGAGTCGTGAAGTTGTGTAAACATTCTTGATCAAAATTGAAGTATGTGTCTTTAGTTAATAGGTGGGTCATGGGTTTTGCTATTTTTGAAAAGTCTTTGATAATTATTCGATAAAATCCGGCGTGGCCCAGGAAGGCTCATACTCCTCTGATGTCTTTTGGTGGTGACAACTTTGAAATGACATCTATTTTTGTTTTATCTACTTCAATCCCTCGTTCACTCACCTGATGCATGAGGATAACACCTTCTGTCACCATAAAGTGACATTTTTCCCAATTAAGGATTAGATTTGTTTTATTACATCTTTATAGTACTTTACTAAGATTAAGCAGATAGTTATCAAAAGAATATCCATAGATTGAGAAGTCGTCTATGAATACTTCCATGATATATTCGGTTAATCATGCAAATATGGCAGACATACACCTCTGGAATGTTGTGGGTGCATTACATAGCCCAAAGGGCATCCTCCTGAAGGCGTAAGTGCCGAAAGGGTAGGTAAAAGTTGCCTTTTCTTGATCTTCAAGGTGTATCAAAATTTGATAAAATCCTGAGTAGCCATCAAGATAGCAAAAGAATTTCTGGTGAGCTAGACGTTCAAGAACTTCATCGAGAAAAGGTAAAGGAAAGTGATCTTTCCTTATTGCCTTGTTCAATTTTCTATAGACAATGCACATCCTCCACCCGGTAACAGTCCGGGTGGGTACCAGTTTGTTTTTATCATTTAAAACAATAGTGGTTCCCTCCTTTTTAGGGACCACTTGAACCGAACTTACCCATTGGGAGTTGGGAATCGGATAGATAATACCAACTTGTAGAAGTTTTAGAACCTCAAGGAGAACTACCTCTTTGAGATTCAGGTTTAACTTCCTCTGGTGCTCCTCTGATGGTTTAAATTCTTCCACCATAGGTAATTTGTGCATGCACAAAGCTAGATTTATCCCGGTTAGGTCGGTCATCTTATATCCAATGGTTTTCTTGTTCTTACTTAATTCAACATGGAGTCTTTCTTCCTAGTCATCTATCAAAGTGGAACTGATAATGATCGGACATAGTTTTTCTTTGTCTAGTAAGGCGTGTTTGAGTCCAGCTGGTAGGAGTTTTATTTCAGGTGCCTCAAGCACTTCAGTAGTCTCTAGGGTGGTGACATATTTCAACTCCTCAAAGGTAGCTTCTGGAGCTTCTTCGGCTTGTTCTAGGTATTGCAGAAATTGTTGAACTAGTTCGTTGGTTGAAAATTTGGCTTCTGGATTTATTAAGACGTCTTCCAGAGCATCATATGGTTCAGGAGTTTCTTGCTTCAGCTGGGACATTTTATCGATTGCCTCAAGAAGAAAGATTTCTTCATGGATGCTAGGACTTTTAAGGCTATCAAAGACTCTGAATTGAACAGTTTCTTTCCCTAGCCTTAAGGTAATTATGCCAGCTTCAACATCAATTAGTGCTCTGGTTTTTGCAAGGAATGGTATGTCGAATATTATTGGATACCTCAGATTTTCTTTTATGTCCATGACAACAAAGTCATAAGGGACATAAGAGTCTCTTCCTACTCTCAATGGGATATCTTCAATAATTCCCAAAGGTGCAGTAATGGTAGAATCATCCAGCTAAATTATCGTTGTTGTAGGTAGCAAATCGATAGAGCCCAATCTTTTACTCATAGAAAAGGGCATTATAGATATGATGGCCCCCAAATCAGCTAATCCTTTCTTGAAAGAGGTGTTTCCTATAGAACATTGGATGCCGAAGGAGACAAGGTCCTTTTGTTTTTTTGGCATTTTGTTGAGAATGAAGTCAGAAGTAGTCTGAGCTAATTTGATGGTCTTGTGTTCTTCGATCATGTATTTCTTTGATAGCAAAGTCTTTAGATATTTAGACCAAGCTGGAATTTAGGAGAGAGTGTCGAGGAACAAAATATCCACCTATAGCTTCTTCATTGCTTCCTTGAACTTTTAGAATATAGAATCCAGTTTAGTCTCCCTCAATCTGCCTGGATAGGGCATCCTGGGCTTGTAATGTGGGACCTCTGGTTCCTTGGGAACTAGTGATTTTTTCTTTTCCTTTTCAGCCTCTTGATTTGTTCTTATAGTTGGGATGATTTTAGCTGTATCTTCATCTTCTTGAATGACTTTAGTAGCTTCACTAAGAACATGACCAGACCTTGTGGTAACTACATTCAGTTGTTCTGGTCTGTGTTGATCATGTCTCGGATTTATTTCTGACTGACCAATGAAAGTACCCACCGGAGGTTTCAATTGAGCTGCAATTTGTGCCAATTGGGTTTCTACAACTTTTTGTTGACCTTACTGGTTGGCAAGCATGGTCTGTTGAGATTGCAACATTTGCCTTATTAGAGATATTTCATCTGTTGGTGGAGGTGGAGCATTCTTTTGTTGGTACTGTGTAATTTGTTGCTGTCCTCGAGGTTGTGGTTGTTGACGTGCTTGCGACTGCGGTTGTTGAATTATTGGTTGTTGTAGCTGAGGTTGTTGCAATTGTGGGTGTAGCAGAGGGTGAGTGTACTGATAATATGTAGAAGAATTTCTTGGGTAAGCAAAATTTTGAAACCATCCTCTATAGTTTCCTTGGTTTCGGTTGTAATTGCTTTAGAATCCTGGTGGTGGTCTATTAGAAGACCCACCTTGTGCTTGGTGCTGCGGGTTGGCAGTTCCCACAAGATTCCCATACTAAAATCCAGGGTGGTTTCTCAGTTGATCTGGATTATAGTATGCTTGACCTGGTATGGTGTGGATAGAATTAACTTTCTTTGGCAGCTAATCCTCAGGATGTTCAATAATTGGTTCATATTGTGGTTGAGGTGTCTGTAGATTCATCTTTACATCATATAAGAGGCCACATGATAATGTGGGGTGGTCAAATGCATGACAAGCTTCACAAGTCTAAGTAGCTTCTTTGACTTGTTGAACTTGGGAGTTCTTCTTCCTGTCATATTCTCCAAATGATGTTTTAAGGACTTGCTACTTATGAGCTATGGTTTTCAGAGCTTCGGCAATGGCTTTCATTTCTACAGATTCTTCAACTTTGCAAACTTTTAGGACTCCTCCTATAGATGGCCTTCCCCAATTATATTGGTTCTAGACTCTGAGCGTCACAATCTTCCAGGCATCCTCATAATTCTGTCTCATGAAATTTCCTCCAGATGAGGAATCCAAAAATTTCTCTGTCTCATCACTTACTCCTCTATAAAATGTTTCTATGAGCTGGTTTTGTGAGATTTCGTGATGTCGACATTTTCTCAAAAGTTCCTTAAATCTCACCCATGATTCTACTAGTGACTCTCCAGGAAGTTGGAGGAACTGGTTGATCTGTCCCCTAATCTGGTAAGTCAATGAGGGAGGAAAGAATTTCTCTAGAATTTTTCTTCCAAGGAGGCCCTGGTGGTGATTGGATCTCCATCTAATGAGTTATACCAGCTTAGTGCCTTTCCAGACAGAGTGAAGTTGAAGAGTCGGAGCATGATTGCATTGAATGTAGCTTCGGCTTGTGGTACCAATCGGTAGAGTGCCTTGAATCACTTTAGATGGTCCATGCAATCATATCCAGGGCTTCTAGTGAATGAGATGCCTTGCAAGATTTGGATCCATTGTGTTCGAATTTTGAAGTTGGGAGTGTTAATGAGTGGTGGCTGAACTGGGTGATTATGCTCCAAATTCTTAGGAACAACGTAGTCTCGAAGCTACTTGTTCCTTATCAATAACTGAGCAGTTGTTGTGGCTGCCTCATTTTCAACTTGGATGCGAGCTTGCTCTTCAGCTCGAACTTCAGCTTGGACTTAAGCTCGTGTATCAGTGATAAGTTTTGCTCTCTGAGCTGCTATAATTGCATTGACTCTTTCTAGTATCAAGGCGTCTTGGCATTGTTCTTCAACCATCTGTCTAGCTTGTTGGTAGTTGAGTCTAATGCGTCAGTGGAAGTTTTGTTCTACCTCAGAGTTGTACTCTGGATCAAGGGAGGATCCACAGTTATGTGAAGTTGGCATACACATTTTCTACCCAAGTAGAAGAAAAATCACACTTTAGATGGCAGAAAGATGATGGAATAAAAAAGATATGAAGTAGTTATCAAGGTAAAATGTAAAATCCTAATCAACTAGCAAGTTGATAAATGAAATTAAAACGTTCCGTTGTCCCCAACAACGATGCCAATTTTTGATGGAGCCTCCACTTGTGTGGAGTTGCGTGCACCACTAAAAATTGTAGAGATAGTAAGTCTCTAAGTTTATCCTTGTGTGTGCTATGGTAAGATCTCAACCCACGTACGCTAAGGTACGTGGAAGTCTTATCATAGTACAGTTGAGGGTCAAATCCATGAGACAACGGTCTTGTTAAGGATTTTAACAAGATGGAAAATGTTATAATTCTACTTATCTAATCAAAATTGATACTTAGATCGAAGAGTTGATTTGATGATTAGACTAAAGTGCAAAGTAAACTAAATGGCAGGAAAGTAAATTTAAGGGTGCAAACAATATATAGAAACCACTAGGATGTGATTGAGTTTCACCACCACTACACATGGATCACAACATACATTATAATAACATGGCTTGCAATAAGAGTCTAAACAGTTAGTATCTTAGTAGATTTAGCTTCCTTTCGGATAGCTAACTACGAGAAATGTGGGAGTATTGGAATGCCAGCCATCCCCGAACGAATGGTCACTTACTTTGCATCACTCCCTTTGCAAAGTGTGTTCCTCGACCTATCAAAGTTGTACTTTCATATGTCAACTGATTCCATTTCATAGTATAAAAGTACAATGATGAAGGTGAGTTTACTCCACTCCTTGAAAAGCACTCCTAGATACCAAAACATATATATGGTGACTACATACATCAAGAACCAACATTCAATCGATAATCGAATCTAAAAGCATAAACGTAGACAATTCGTAATAGCAGATAATAGGTAACACAGGTTGGTGATCAAGCAACTAGTATTCATTAAACGATTGGTGTTGAACTGAAAAGATAGCATTAATATTGCAAACTCATGAATTACAATGCATGGAATGAAAACATGGGTAGTGGGGCTACTCCCTGCACCCTAGTGTATATAACTACTCACTCATGACAAGAACAAAGAAGGAGATAGGAGAAGAGAAGGAGAACATCATCTCCACATAGGAGGCAGGAAGTTCGACCCCTTGGAGTAGAGAACAACTATCTTCACACTACGTGATTGCCTTGGTGATGAATCCTTAACTTCCCACCTTCAATGTTGATGAGAGAGAAGGTAAGCTTATGGATGGAGTGTGGATCTTAGATCGGCAGCCTTGGGGTGAAGGATGAAGGATGAAACAACTCTAGAACAAATGAGGCAGCCTTTGGGCATCTGAGACTCCATCCCTAATGGGGACTCCTTTGGTCTTATTTATAGGTTTCAAAGGGGGTCTTGAGAGTTCTCGGGATCATTTGGATGTTCATGGTTTGGAAACCATTTGGATCCTCATGGTCTGGCGACCATTTGGATCCTAGCGGTCTTGGAACCGGTCACCATCACACGTTCTTTGGATCAATAAGTCTTTACATGGTCTTGGGACCGTTCGGGTCTTCACTATCTTGCACGTTTGGGTTCTTCACGGTCTTGGGACCATTTGCTTGGTCTTGGGACCATTAAGACTTGCTTGGTCTTGGGACCTCTTGAGTCTTCACGGTCTTGGGACCGGTTGGGTGGGAGCTTTTGTGATTTTTTTGGTTTTTCTAAAAGAAGAAAAGGGGAAATATCAATTTATTGGTAAATACACAATAAGGCTAGAAAGTTAAGTATTCTATCTAAATTATTTAATAAAGAGTTTGGAAAACTAAAAGAAACTAATAAGATAACATCATGAAATGGGAGGTTATCAAGCATCAACTACAGCTAATCGATATTCAAATCTTTAATTTTGAAGTTCTCACAATATAAGATTGTAATTAATCATGTAAGGTGGGTGATTAATCCATAAAACATACATTAAACTATTAGCAATAAATTGAATGAGTTCATACACGAGTTGGAACAAGAATGAAATTTTAAGAAATGGGTAGTGGGGATAATTCGCACACCCTAATGAAAGGAATACTTCCTCGACATAGCGAGATTAATATCACTAGTACAGGAAGAGGACATGATCATGTTCATGATTGTTGCAGAAGTAGCTCAACATTGTGTGTCATGGAAGAATCCTTCCTTCTCTCTCTTTAGGTATTAAACCTGACTTGCTATCGAAGTAGGTGAATCAATAGAAGATGCACGAAGAGGTCAGTTGCCCTAGAGGGGGAGATTGGTTATTTTTTAGTAGGTGAAGGAAGGGGTCGATGGTTTCCACTCTCTCATAATAGAATTTGAGTGAGTAGATTTGTCAACCTATGGATGGGAGTAGTTGGTCATTAATTCTAGAGGTCGATGGTCTCACTAGGTGTATGACACTTGCTAGGTCAATGTTCTCTAGACTTGTCTTTGATCTCAGCAACAACCTTTCAGCTTGGTTGTCCCACAAATCTGAAATGCCCTGAAGTGATAGCTTTAGGGCCTGTCTATAGGGTTCAATTGCATCTTGTTGGTCTGTGAATGGTCCACGGGGTGCTGACCCTTGGGATTCCTTCCATAGACATGGGAGGTTGATGGGTATTTGGTTGGATTAAATATTCATTGATCTTGAGGAGGTTGATCTTTTGGACATTGACACATTGACTTTAATTAACTATCGACCTGAAGATCAATGTATAGTTTTTCTATTATTAGCTTGATAGCATAATACAGATGTGTAGTTCGATGGAACTTTGTCGAGCTTTGAGATTAATGACTTTGTAGATCTTCCCTCAGACTTCATCCTCTCATACTTCAGTCCATAATACCTTCTCTACCCATCCTTACAACTTCTTGGAGTCATTGACCTGACTAATCGACGACTCTCTTGATTCCTTGATCTTGAAGGATTGATCTATCAAACTCTTGAGTAAGGTTCTTAGGTCATCATGAGAGGTAGATGACTCAATATTCTTTGTTATGGTTGATCTCTTACCATAAATGTTGATCGAGTTTGAAGTTTGATTGACATGTCAATCAACATGTCGATTTTGGCTTCAGATACAAAAACATATTAATCTATCTACCTTTTGGAACTAATCAAAATCCGTTTTGGTTTGGGCACTGGCTCACACCTCATGAGAGGTGTCCTCCTCTCAACTCTTGTATGTAGAAGGGAAATGGGACCCACTAAGCATTCTTGCTGTAGAGTGATAAGACTTAAAACATGAAAGGGAGTCAAGAAAACAATCAAATTCCTATAAATTAGCATAAACACCTAAATTGATCAAAGAAGAGATATTCCTAATGAAGAATAAAACATTTGAATTCTATATTGGACTAAAACAACATGAAAACTACAATGAATGTGCATTCATTAGTGTGCACATATTCTAGTACCATTTTTCACATTCATCGGTGTGCACATATTCGAGTACCATTTGCCTTATGTAATCTAAATACCCAAGATCATGGTAGTTGATTAGGGTTTAAAGATTTTATCTTTCCTCCATCCTACTTAGGTTCTTCGTAAACCAACTGGGTTATCTCAACTTATCCCTAGGTTACTAACTTTTTCAGATTTCTCCTTATAGGAGAAGCATGCATTATAGAAGATATGCTTCATACTTTTATATCTTAAATTGGCATTTCATATGATTTAGTGGTGAAGGAAACCTTAATTGTAATTTTCATTTGAATACCTTTCATCGAGGAGGAGAGGAAAAAGTTTTAGTGTTTCGAAAGAGGCTCTTTTAGGGCTCAAAACAATAGATATGTGAAAGAGACAAAAAACATAGATGACAAAACTTGAATGGTATATTTTTTGAGAAAATATTAATGGTTTGGACATGTAGGGTTTGTAGTGTCCCATGAGTATATGTAAACCAATGAGGGTGTGAAGGAAAATCTTGTTAGTCCCCACGTTGTGGCCCCATCCTAGACACCATCACCTTTTAGAATTTCCTAACAATTTCCTTATGGTTCTATATAAACTAAAATTTATTAATTGTTAAAAGTTATTCAACCAATTTGTCTTTGATACCAATTCTAACAAAACCCTCCTCTTCTCCCACAAATGATTACTAGAGAAAAGGGTTGTAAACCAACATTTCCAACACCATATTCACAAAATAATAAAAAATAATAATAATAATGACAATAATAATAATGATAATAGTAATAATAATAATAATCATTATTATTATTATTATATCCAGCAGATAGTCATGATGCTCAAGAAGATTGTTCTTGACCTGGAGGGACAAAATTGGGAAACATAAAAGCTACAATTTAAAACCAAAACATTTTAGGTAAGTTAATGCTTCAATGTTTTTGTTGAGTTGAATCAACCTTAGATCACATCTAAATCCTGAGCTTAACCTCGACATTAACAAAATGTGGGTCATCATATTGGTATGTTGTGTACATGGGTGCAACCAAAATATCAAATGTAGTAGTACAATTTATATGGTAGTAAATGATCAAATAAATTCCTACAAAAAAGGGAAATTTCTATTTTTTTTCATAATACTAATCCGCAATCTAGAGATCCCATGTAGTGGACCAAGGCTTCCCCTAGTATCTAACTCGTTTTCATGTTCCAATAATGAATGTTTCACTTTGTTCCAAAAATGGACTCAAAATTATGTGCCAACAATGGAGCCTTATTCCTAGTAATTTCCCAGGGGCATACCGGCCATGATTCACCTACTTATAAGATTTTGGTGCATGATTTAATGATTGTCCTAATGTTACAAACATATTATTATATTGTGCAAGAAAAAAGGTAGACAACAAAATTTTTAGAATGATAAATCTTCAAAAAGCATTAGAAATAGAAGCACAACTATGTCAGTTAATCGTAAACAATGCACCTACCTAATCTAGTACAAGGATCATCCATTCACAAAATCAATCAACTAACTTAATCTTCACTGTATGTTATCAATAAGGGCTACCGCCAAAATATACAAAACCTAACCTAGGTTTTTAGGGTATATATCTAGGGTTTGTCATATCTAAAGGTTGAGACACATATCTACGGTTTCCATACTTCAAATCCTATCTTTTGAGAAAAACCCTAGAAACTCTAGTTTTTAAACTCATAACCTCTTCATAAGTACCAGACCATCAAATTTGTCTTAGTTAATCAAGAGGATTTATAGTAACACCAAAGAATATTTATAGATACACAACAAACATTATTTTTCTATTAGATCATCGCCAACTAGATTGATATTTGATTTAAAGAACAAAATATGTCTAGTTTCATATCATGAGAACAGTTTAGAACAAAATATGTATTATCGCAAACAAGATATGATCTAGGGTTTCAAATAATGATCAATGCATTGTTTCACAGTTAGATCTTGGGTAGTATACTCACACATAGACATATATATATATATATATATATATATATATATATATATATATATATATATATATATATATATATATATATATATATATATCTATGTGTGTGTGTATATTTATATATACGCCGTTTCTTTAATACCCACGTGGGTAGCCTGGATTTTTGCTACCACTCAATCCGAAATGTAACTATATAGCAAAAAAAGTAACTAGAAGGGTCAAAAGGTAACTATGTTTCTAACGAAGTAACTAGACGACTAAAAGAGTAAAACCGGGCAGAATACATAGAAGATATATATGTAATCTTGTTTTGAAATCTATTATTACAAACATAACTATCTATGCATGAAACTTAGCAGTTTGCAAAGTAAAGTAACCCTCTACATGTCAAAAGTAAGAAATTAAAGAAAAAGTAACCGAAATAGGGGGCGGGTATTAAAGATGGGCTCATATATATATATATATATATATATATATATATATATATATATATATATATATATAGAGAGAGAGAGAGAGAGAGAGAGAGAGAGAGAGTCAGGCTAGAATACACTCGAGTGTATCCGGAGCGGAATACACTCAAGTAGTTTTTCATGATGCAATATTTTTTTTGAAAATATAATCCATTGATCTTCTTAAACATCTCGTGAACAACTCATACATAAAATTTGAGCACATTTGGATATGTATAGCTCATGTTATGAATACCGCAAAAATTATGCATTTCAAATTAGTTTTGCGCGTCGATTTTGTTGCCCTCGGATGAGTGACTTACAGTCATCCAAATGGGCTCAAAATTTGTATGTAGCCTATTTATAGTATGACGGTGAAGATCAATGGTTTACATTTTGCAAAAAATAGTCTTGATATGCAAACACACTTGAGTGTATTCGTGTGATCCGTACACTCGAGTGTATTCTAGCCTGACTCTCTCTCTCTCTCTCTCTCTCTCTATATATATATATATATATATATATATATATATATATATATATATATATATATATATATATAGGGTGTTCATTCAATACCTGATGCGTAGCCTAGATTTTAGCTACCTGTCAGCTCAAAAAGTAACTATATGGGTAGAAAAGTAACTCACTGGACAAATAAGTAATTAGGTTGATTAAAAAAGAAACTATTCGACTAAAAGAGTAAATATGGGCTGAAATACACAAAAAATATATATGTGATTGTATATTTGTTACATTTGTTGCAAATGTAGCTATCTATGCATGAAAAGAAACAGTTTGCAAGGTAAAGTAACCATCTACATGTCAAAAGTAAGAAACTCCTAATGAAAAGAAACCAAAATAGGTGGTGGGTAGCTACCCTATATTGAATATGGGCCCATACATATATACATATATATATATATATATATAAGATGTGTGTGTATCTTGTTTCAAATCATGAGAAAATAAAAAAAAATATTTTGTCACAAAATGAGATATGTTTTAAGGTTTCAAATAAAGATCAATGTATTATTTCACAGTTTGATTTAGGGTTATATATACATACATACATATATATATATATATATACTTATATACATACAGATACATATATATATACATATACATATATACATATATATATATATATATATGTGTGTGTATATATATATATGTGTGTGTATATATATATATATATATATATATTTGAATGAGAAATGAAAATGATAAATACAAAGTACCTCTATTTTTTGGTGAAGCTAATAAACATAGTGATTATATCCAACTCATGGTCTTGAAGTCACAGTAAACATGGTTATATTGTTAATCAAATTCAAATCATCAAACAAGATGGTTTTTGGGAATAAGATATATTCTTCATAAATGTTTTTCATGGATTACTTATATTTGGACAATGGAATAATTACATACATTTTTAGATTTAATTATTTAATTGATTATTGGTTAGAGAGAATTAAATGTAACCTTAGTTGCAATAATATTTAACGCTTGATCTTGGTCATTATTTGAATGGATTCGAATCATGTGGATTTGGGGAACTTTTTCAACTCAAAATTGATCACCACAGAGGGAGACTTGAGGATTTTTCATAGCCTTCGGATAAGGCCACATATGATTGTGACTTTATCTCATATCTAGGAGGACGTCTCATACACTATCACCTCACGTGAAGTATGTGGTAGCACACAATGGTTGTGCTCTTCAGGGATGAAGGGCAAAGGGAGAAGAAGGCTATGCCATCACTCAAGGTTGGTCTGGTTGGCCTTGGCTTCAGCTCACAATGGTGGAGGCAGGATATCTAAGGCCAAGAAATCATGGTATGAGGATATGCTAGTGGGATGGTGCAATAACACTAGTAAACAAATGAAGGAACAAGAGAAGTAAAGGAGGTGTGTTCGGAGGTCTTTATAAGTAGAAAAATATTAGAAATTAAATGGGTGGAGGAAACAAGGTCAAGAGGAGTATAATATTGGCAATGCGGCTTAGATATAGGGTTTCTCATTTTGCCACCTAATCATAGTGAGATGGGGAGATGAGAAGGTTCTGAAGCCCCATCCACAGGTCAAACTCATTGTTTATTTGTGAGGGAAGGTGAAGGGGAAGGTTTGTGGGGTTCCCATGAGGTGGAGAGTTGATTTGAGAGATAGAACATGAGATTGGGTGAGGGACGGGTTACTGTACCTACTTTTCCCATTCAGTCACAAGTAGAAGTTGACTGTGGCACCATTCAATTAAGATCCAATGACATCCTGTCAGCTAACCTAGTCCACACATCACAGGGACAAATCATTGTCCCTAAGTTTCACAATGTTTAATTTGATCAATGTATTAAATATGTAACTATTCTATGATTTTGATCAAATAAAATCGAATAGACTATCCTAATTTCTTTAGGCACATTGGGAAGATCCCTTTTCTATGTAATTTTGTGATATCCTTCCTCATATCTTCCTCTTTCTATAATAAAAATATGGCTACAAAATAAACAACTTGAGTGTCATTTCTTGGAATTTAAGGGAATGATTTATTAATTCAAGATAATGGTCAAATCCACATATGACATTATACTTTTTTTTAAATTTGGTTATAGCCGCAGGAAGAAATTATTCACAAAAGAATAATAAATAGTTGACTATTCATTATAGAACCTAAATCCTTAGATTCCCATCCAAAACGACTTACAAGTAAAAGAATACAACCAACATTGTTTATTTATAATTTTATTTAATAATCTTTTTCAAGTATAACTTCTACAATACTAATCCTAAGAAGTGTATTCTTGAAGTTCTTAACATTAAAGAGAATGTTGGTTCTGCTAAATGTCTCGATCTATCCATTTTCATTGGAAAGCTGACCAAGAATCTATGGGTTGGTCTGATTGACAAAGTTAAGATGATGTTAGAATCTTAGAAATCTAAAACTCTTTCTCTTATAGGTAGGTGCAAGCTCATCAAGTTGACCTTGTCTTTGATTCATCTCTATTGGATCTTCTCCTTTCCCATTCCCTATTCTACTATTGATGAGTAGATAGAATATGTAGAGATTTTCTACGGGGTAGCTCTGAGAATAAGAAAAGCTTGCATTTGGTTAAATGGAAAAAAATTACATTACTGAAAAAAGGAAGGTGGTCTTGGTTTAAGGAAAACAAAGATGATGGCTAAGGCTTGTTTAATGATGAACGCTTTGAACATTGACTCAAAGAAAGACATGTTGTGGGTCAAATGGACCAACAAGAAGTATATAAAGAAACACTCCTTTTGAAATATAGAAGAATTAAATGTAACCTTAGTTGCAATAATATTTAACATTTGATCTTGGTCATTATTTGAATGGATTCAAATCATGTGGATTTGGGAAACTTTTTCAACTCAAAATTGATCACCACAGAGGGAGACTTGAGGATTGTTCATAGCTGTCGAGTAAGGCCACATATGATTGTGACTTTATCTCATAGCTAGGAGGTTATCTCATACACTATCACCTTAAATGAAGTATGAGGTAGCACACAATGGTTGTTCTCTTCGGGGATGATGGGCAAAGGGAGAATAAGGCTATGCCATCACTCAAGGTTGGGCTGGTTGGCCTTGGCTTCAGTTCGCAATGGTGGAGGCAGGATATCTAAGGACAAGAAATCATGGTATGAGGATACACTAGTGGGATGGTACAATAGTACTAGTAGATAAAAGAAGGAACAAGAGAAGTAAAGGAGGTGTGTTCGGGGGTCTTTATAGGTAGAAAAATATTAGAAATTAAATGGGTGGAGGCAACAAGGTCAAGAGGAGTATAATATCGATAATGCGGCTTAGATATAAGGTTTCTCATTTTCCACCTGATTAGAGTGAGATGGGGAGATCAAAAGGTTCTGAAGCCCCATCCATAGGTCAAACTCATTGTTTATTTGTGAGGGAAGGGGAAGGGGAAGGTTTGTGGGGTTTTCATGAGGTGGAGAGTTGATTTGAGAGATAGCAGATGAGATTGGGTGAGGGACGGGTTACTGTACCTACTTTTTGCCACTCAGTCACAGGTAGAAGATGTCTGTGGTACCATTGGATTAAGATCCAATGACGTCCTGTCAGCTAACCTGGCCCACACATCATGGGGACAAATCTTTGTCCCTAAGTTTCACAATGTTTAATTTGATCAATGTATTAAATACTTAACTATTCTATGATTTCAATCAAATAAAATCGAATAGACTATCCTAATTTCTTTAGGCACATTGGGAAGATCCCTTTTCTATGCAATTTTGTGATATCCTTCCTCATATCCTCCTCTTTATATAATAAAAATATGGCTACAAAATAAACAACTTGAGTGTCATTTCTTGGAATTTAAGTGAATGCTTTATTAATTCAAGATAATGGTCAAATCCACATATGACATCATATTTCTTTTAAAATTTGGTTATAGCCACAGGAAGAAATTATTCACAAAAGAATAATAAATAGTTGACTATTCATTATAGAACCTAAATCCTTAGATTCCCATCCAAAAGGACTTACAAGTAGAAGAATACAACAAACATTGCTTATTTATAATTTTATTTAATAATGTTTTTCAAGTATAAATTCTACAATACTAATCCTAAGAAGTGTATTCTTGAATTTCTTAACATTAAAGAGAATGTTAGTTCTACTAAATATCTCGATCTATGCATTTTCATTGGAAAGTTGACCAAGAAACTATGGGTTGGTCTGATTGACAAAGTAATGATGACATTGGAATCTTGGAAATCTAAAACTCTTTCTCTTGTAGGTAGGTGTAACCTCATCAGGTTATCCTTGTCTTTGATTCATCTCTATTGGATCTTCACCTTTCCCATTCCCTATTCTACTATTGATGAGTAGAAAGAATATGTAGAGATTTTGTATGGGGGTAGCTCTGAGAATAAGAAAAGCTTGCATTTGGTTAAATGGGAAAAAGTCATGTTACCAAAAAAGGAAGGTGGACTTGGTTTAAGGAAAACAAAGGATATGGCTAAGGCTTGTTTAATGATGAATGCTTTGAACATTGACTCAAAGAAAGACATGTTGTGGGTCAAATGGGCCAATGAGAAGTATATCAAGAAATGCTCCTTTTGAAATATAGAAGAATCCCCTAACTTTTCTTGCCCTTTTAATAATATTCTTAGAATAAGGAGTAATATTTTGGCGTTGGTCAATTTCAACATTGTCTCGGGAGATATGTTTAGGTTTTGGAAGGATCCATGGCTGAAAGGTAAATTCCTCCTAGATGTGGCAGAGAAGTCTATCCCAATCAGATCTGGTTTGCAAAATTCTACTAGTCTTAGTAGCATTATCAGTATTGGGAACTTGAAAATACGTGGAAGAAGATGTGGAGACATTACTCTTCATGCTATTATTTCAAATGTTGTTATTATCTCTAGGCATCATTCTATCGCTATCAATGGTAAAACAAACTTCAAATTAAAGGATATGTGGGATTTTGTCAGAAGTAACACTACTACAGAAACAACCTTTGGCGTCGGTTGTTTAACCCCCGTTGGCGTCGGTTTCTGACCGACGCCTATGTGGGCGCCACTAAAGGTGGAACACTTCGGCGTCGGTTTTTTAACCGACGCCAATAGTCCATATAGGTGTCGGTCTTTTAGTAGATAACCGACGCAGAAAGAGTCCTAGATGACGCTGTTTTCTGTGGCGCGAACCCTTTTGGCGTCGGTTTTCTATAAAAAAACTGACGCCATACTTCAAGATGATACGGCCGTGCTTCCCTGCACGGCCGTGTTTAGTACTATAGGTGTCGGTTTTATATGAATAACCGACGCCTTTTCCACCACGGCCGTGCTATCCTGAACGGTCGGGTTGTTTGTACTATTAGGCGTCGGTTTTTGTCCAATAACCGATGTTGTAGGTCTTTGCTGACGGTTTTCTGTAAATAACCGATGCCTATATCTATTTTTTTTATATCAGTTTGCAGGCATGCTGTGGCTGGTCAGCAGGATGAGAACTTGCAGTTCAGTTTTCTGAACTGCAGGTTTACGACATTCATTGATATCAGCCTACAAACAGGCCACAAACCTGCAAAAGTCCCAAGGAAAATTTCACACAAGTAGATACATTCAGACATCAATTCAATTCTCACATTCACACATATAGAAACATTCAAATACATGTATTAACATTCAGAAATATTCATTTACAAAGTATCATTCATTATCGCTATCAACATCCCAATTATATCTTACAGTTACCACTGCTTGTATGGCTTTTGCCCATTCTTCTCTTATTTCATCTAATGCTTCCATCGTATATGGAGCATGTATATTTTTTAAGCGTTTACCTATAGTGTGGTCAGTTTTAAACACATGCAAAGAGAATGATGTATATATATAAGTAATAATATAAAAATAAGATTGATATATTTCATACTAACTAATGAGACTATATATAATACCTCATGTATGTTATCGATGTCCAATGCGGCATGTCGGATAATCATCTGCATAAATCGCATCACATAGTATGTGCATGCCCAGCCGTTGTCTTGTGTAGCGCACTATAAATTGAAACATACAAAATAATACAACTAAGCACAATTCACATCAATAATATATACATTGGAGTCGGGAACTTACTTGTACGTTCTGTCAACTTATTGGCTGGTTCTTTTTCCTTGGGACCGTTCCTCCAGCCTTTTTGAATGCATCTAAACCCCTACATGTTAATATAACACAGTAAATTGCATAAGTAAATAGTAATGTAATAACAGATGTTAACGGATACAAAAATGAAATATTTCTCACCAGAATAATGGCATTCTCATTACGTGTCCAATTTTAGTGTTTAATGTACTTCCCGCGGGATCTAGATAATAAACAGTGAACGTCCCAGGGACAATAACTAGTAACTCCCAATGTTTACCGCTAGAGGTAAAAAGTTAACAATTAATAACTCAAAATGCACAATAAAAATGGAATTTTCTAAACAAATTGTGATTTCTTACCAAATTCATTGACAATGTCTTTTACTCTTGCATAAACAACATCCCCTGGTATAGGTTTAGGTGCACTCCGTTCATCATTCCATCCATTGAATGCTTTGCGCTTCCTACGATACAGATGGAATTTTGAAAGAAACCTTCGATGACCAAGATATACAATCTTGCCGCCATGTTTTAGTCTTATTGAATCAGTGTTTTCTTCACATATAGGACACGCTTTAGCTCCTTTGACACTATATCCAGACAAATTCCCATATGCTGGAAAGTCATTAACAGTGCAAAACAACATAGCGTGCAAACGAAATGTCTCTCTTGCTGAAGCATCATAGGTCATCACACCTTCAGCCCAAAGTTTCTTTAAGTCATCAATCAAAGGTTCAAGATAAACATCGATATCATTTCCGGGTTGTTTAGGGCCCGATATCAACAACGACAACATAACATACTTATTTTTCATACACATCCAGGGAGGAAGATTGTATATAACAAGCATGACTGGCCAAGTGCTATGTTGGCTGCTCAATGTCCCGTATGGATTCATCCCATATGTACAAAGCCCAAGTCTTAGATTCCTATCTTCTTCACCAAATTTGGGGTACAATAGATCAATCTTCTTCCACTGTGGGGAATCAGACGCATGTCGTAGGATCCCATCATTATTTTTCTTAACATCTGCTTGCCGCCTCAAATTCTTCACATCTTTTGGATTTGCAAACAAGCATTGAAACCGTGATATTATAGGTAGATACCACAACACCTTGGCAGGAGAACCAGTTTTGGACTCCCCCGAAGTCGTCAATTTATACCTTGACGCACCACATTTTGGACAATCTTTCAAATCTACATAGTCCTTTTGAAATAATACACAATCATTCGGGAATGCGTGTATCTTCTTGGCCTCCATTCCCATTGGGCACAACATTTTCTTTACCTGGTATGTTGAGATTGGCAGCTCGTTTCCTTCAGGAAGCATTTCTTTCAACAAAGTCAACAATGAAGTGAAGCTTTTGTCGCTCCATCTATTGTTAGCTTTCAACTTATACAATCTCAACACATCGCTAAGCTTCGTAAACTTAGCACAGCCTGTGTATAACGGTATCTCAGCATCATGCACAATGTTTCTAAAGATAGGAGGTGGATCAGTGTGCTCTACCCTACAACTATCCAGCATCGCATCAACAATGTCTGCTGGAACTGGTTCTTTCACATTTACATCATCGGAGGCAATTTCTTCTTCCACCCAATCACTGCTATCGACATCTACTGGTTTTGATTTTGAAATCTCTCCATGCCAGTGCCATTCTGTATAACCTTGTACAATCCCGTTGCACATGACATGAGTTTTGATTTCCTCACCAGTGTTGACTTTCAAGTTGTTACCGCAATGCCTACATGGACAGTAGAACCTATATGTAGGTTTTTTCCTATGTTCCTCGGCAAATCTAATAAACTGATCAAGACCAGATATAAACTCTGGGGTGCAACGATTACGAATGGACATCCATGATCTATCCATTCTATGATCAGAGAAAACAAGTATATATTAGGAAACAAGTATATATTAGGAAACGATTAGGGTATGCACTTACATCCTAAGTGTATAATGTGATGTCATTCTTATATATAATAAATGTGTACCACATATCCCATCCTTGAACACCTAATCTCACTAGTAAGTGTATAATGTGTATTGGGTTTTCCAGAAAATTTCAGCAGCATTTCCCCGCTGTTCTCTAAGTACATATGTACTTAGAGAACAAACGGGGAAATGCCACCGAAATTTTCTCAAAAACCCAATACACATTATACACTTACATCCTAAGTGAGATTAGGTGTTCAAGAACAGTCCCAAACCAGGGACTATCCAAGATTTACTCCTAATGAGTCAATCTTGGACGGGTTTCTAGGCCAACAAACACATTTGATGTCATTCTTATATATAATAAATGTGTACCACCTATCCCATCCTTGAACACCTAATCTCACTAGTAAGTGTATAATGTGTATTGGGTTTTCGAGAAAATTTCGGCAGCATTTCCCCGTTATTCTCTAAGTACATATGTACTTAGAGAACAAACGGGGAAATGCTGCCGAAATTTTCTCGAAAACCCAATACACATTATACACTTACATCCTATGTGAGATTAGGTGTTCAAGAACAGTCCCAAACCGGGGACTATCCAAGATTTACTCCTAATGAGTCAATCTTGGATGGGTTTCTAGGCCAACAAACACATTTGATGTCATTCTTATATATAATAAATGTGTACCACCTATCCCATCCTTGAACACCTAATCTCACTAGTAAGTGTATAATGTGTATTGGGTTTTCAAGAAAATTTCGGCAGCATTTCCCCACTGTTCTCTAAGTACATATGTACTTAGAGAACAAACGGGGAAATGCTACCGAAATTTTCTCGAAAACCCAATACACATTATACACTTACATCCTAAGTGAGATTAGGTGTTCAAGAACAGTCCCAAACCGGGGACTATCCAAGATTTACTCCTAATGAGTCAATCTTGGACGGGTTTCTAGGCCAACAAACACAATAATAGATATGTACATGTTAGAGTTTCATCACAATTAATGTTAGGGTTTCATCACAATTGATGTTAGGGTTTCATCAATGTTAGGTTTAATCAAATAAAATTAGGATGCTAGAATTTACAAGTTTAAATCTTATTTCAACATGCATCAAAATTTACTGAATTAAGTCAAACATTAGGATTAGAAGCACAAATATATGCAAGCAAAAAATTTGTTCATATCCTAGGATCTACATAAAACATTACATGAAAATTTGTTCATATCTTTACCAACAGCAAGCACGGTCGTGGCTGGGTTGGCCTACCACGGCCGTGCTAGATAGCACGGCCGTGGTAGGCCAACACAGCCACGACCGTGCTTGCTGCATGTTGGTAAATAGCTAGGGAGAAGGAGAGGTAGCGCTACCTGGAGCTAGTGTGGAGAGGACCGCCGGCGGCAACAGCGTGTGGAGGAGCTAGAGCAACAGTGGCAGTGACAGCAACAAACGACCGGGGGCGGGCGGCGGGCAGAAGCAACTGACGGTCGAAGAAGTAGCAGGCGCCGGCCGGAGAAGCACCAGGAGAAGAAGCAGCAGCGGCGGGCGGCGGGCAGCGGCGCCGGTGAGCAGAAGAGAACCAGAGCAGCGGCGGCGAGCAGCAGCAACCGACGATGGGTGATTTTGTGAGAACGGCGGCGAGCAGCAGCACAGAAGAGAAGTCGCGATGAAACAGGAAGAAAGGGGGAAGAGCCGGGTATCGGGTCTATTAAGTTGATCAACGACGTCGGTTATCTACACAACCGACGCCTATTATGCTTTAGCGTCGGTTGTTTGAACCAACCGACGTCCAATTGGACGATATTTTCACGAAAATGTTTGGCGGGAACCACTTTCAGCGTCGGTTATAGAAGGTTAACCGACGCTGAAAGTGACACTTTTCGCGTAAATTTTCATCGCGCATAAGCGTCGGTTTCTATCTACATAACCGACGTTGAAAGTGACACTATTTTTTTTGCTCGAAAATTGGATTTTGCGGGCGACTTTAGGCGTCGGTTTGTTATTAACAACCGACGCTGTATTCAAAGCGGTACCCGTGTCTGGCTGGTCTTCGAATATAGACGTCGGTTTGCCTAAATAACCGACGTCTAATATTTTAGGCGTCGGTTTTCCTAAAGAACCGACGCCCAGAAAAGCGACACTGAATGCTGTTTCTGTAGTAGTGTAAAGGGGAGGAAGTTGATTTCTTTGTTTGAATGTGGAAGGTTAGAGCTCCCAAAAAGTTTATTACTCATGTCTGGAAGGCAGTATTGAACAAACTTCTAACTTATGACTATTCAAGACCGAGATATTTCCAACTTATGTTAATGTTCTTTCTCTGATGTAAGGATTATGAGGATTCTTTTCACCTTTCCTTTTCTTACCAGTATGACCGAGTGATTTGTCTATTGCTCTTGATGAAGATTTTATTAGTACGATTCCTAATATCTGGGAGGATCTTAGTAATCTTAACTGTAAGACAATGAATGTATGCATTATTGCCATTCTATATCACTACTGGATGGAGAGAAATCAAAGAGTGCATGAGGATGGTAGTCGTGTGATTTTTGTTCTTTGGAAAAGTAACAAAGCTGATGTTCAGATTTGTGTAGTCAGTTCTTCTGATGATCAGCGAGCCTAATTTCTCCTTTCTTTCTCTCTATGGTTCCTGATGTTCTTTATTTTTGACCTCATGATTCTTTGGCATATATATCTGCCTATCATACTTTTCTTCAGCTCTTCATCTTCTCCCCCCCCCCCCCGCCACACATGGGAAGTTTCTTTCCTATCTTACCCTCTTGCTTTCTTTTATTTTCCTTGCTTTGTACCTTAAAAAATCAAAAAAAAAAACAACAGGGTTTTGGGTGACTAAAAAAAAGTATAACTTCTACTAAAGGAGGGAAGTTGCGGTGGTGACCGGTCTAAATTTATATCCCAAAATAAGGATAAGCATGGCTTGACAAAATATTCAAATATGAAGTGAGCACTTTTTTTCTTAATATACCTGGGTATAAGTTTTGGCTTACTTTAACGGTGGAAGCTATAGGTTTTGGGATACCATACCTGTCGAATCCATAGGTTTTGGGATACCATAGCAGTGGAAGCCATACGTTTGGGTTTACCTCAGCTATGGAAGTACACAGATAAACAGTCGATCAATACAAAGTATATGTAAACGACTATGTCCATCAGTGGAGTGGTGAAATGGATACCAATAAATCAAGTGGGCAAATCAAAGTAGAAGTAAACATTTATATGTGTATGTGGTCCGTGGAAGCATGATAAGGATTCGATGAGTGGGGAGAACACTTCGAATCCATTTTCCAGCGTGTTAAAGTCTAGTTCGACCTCTAGGGCACTGATCTGGATCACAGTATAAATAGACGCAGTGAAACACAGTTCGGACACATCCTTACCATCAACAAGAAAAGGCGGCTCATAGTCTTTCCCACCTCAGAATCTTGCTTTGTGGAAGCCATGTCCGGTAAGCATTTCATCCTGTTTACTGTGCTTATTGCTGTGATTCTTTTTCTGGACACCAGCGCCATGGAAGGGGGAGACCTGCTCAGTGAGGAGGAAGGTGTCCGTGCAAACCACTGGGACGGTGAGCATCGGGGTTCACGACCCCCCTCACCACGGACCTCTTCGTCACTACAACCAAAAGCCTTCACTGGGTGGCAGCAGACCGTGAGTTTGATGGCGGCTGTCAAAAAGAAATAATCCACGTCAATAAAATGGTTGTGCCTCGTGCTCTTTGTGCAAATAATGTGTATGAGTCGAATAATATGTGGTTTTACCAGCACCATTCTCAAAATTGCACAGAATACAATTCATTGCGTCAACCTAGTGTTTTTGTGAAATAGGGCAAATGATTACGCTCGGTAAACACAGCATATAATGATGGTGAGGGATAGGAAATGCTGCAAGATACTTCAAGTCTCCGTTACGCTAATGTTTCTTGTGATATTTATAACAAACAGTTATAGAAATACAAGTTTAAAGTACTTGTAAGTTTGGTAAATTTGTTAGCTGTTTGCAAGTGCCTTGCTAAACTACATGAAAGAAAGGCTTTTAGCAACAAAGAAAAGTTGCAATTATAAAGAGAATAAGTTTATACAACATAAAACCTTTCAAGATTTTGATTATAAACTTTGTTGTTAATTTGTTTTTACTTCTTATCATAATTTAGCATTATGTTAACCATCGTTTAGTCTAGAGGGAAAATGTGGCATTAAACGGTCTGATACCGCAAATTACTCCCACTATAGTTCCTCTAACCTGTGTTCGTTACCCCAACAATCAGTTATAGAAGGACAAGATAATACAAAGCACTATTGTTATACACTAGATAGAAACCTATGTGATTGCACATGCTTGAGAATATATACTATTCTAAAAATTGTATACTTAGTGCTGAAAAATAAGGAGACAAGATTGCAGTTAATAGGCAATCGTATTGCGAATAAGATAAGCTTGAAGTAGAAAACATATGTTGAAGTTAAAGAAGACGAAAATACCACTATAAAGAAAAAGCTATAAATAGGGAACTGATATTGACTCTCACACATCCAAAAGCACACTGATTGGTTCCCAACGTCGACAATGTCAATGCAAAGATCCTTCTTGGCGTTAGAGCAGCCACATCTATCATTAGTTTTGATATAGCTTAATTAGAATACATAGAAACTGATTTGTAGTTTCAAATATTAAAGAAACAAAAATTCCTCAAACACCACTGATATCCTTTCATATATATCACTAATTTAAAAATAACAAGAAGTTGTAACTATAGATATTGTGAGACATAGATTTACTCAAATAATTTAAATTATCTTCAAATCATGGCTATTCTATGCATTTTATTGCACACCCTTAGTTAAGCATAAAGACATTATATGCTCAGTTTTAATCTGAAATTTATAAAGAAAGGTTCATATGCTTTTGGTGAGGATGTGTATGGACAAATATTCATTGGGAACACATAGAACACACACTTGACCCAAAAGACAAAATAATACTCAATATAATATGCTTTGTGCATCACATCAGACATAGCTATCTATATGATAAGACATAATGAAATTATCACATTTAACTATAGTGCATTGACATTGGCAAATATGAAGTTCTAAAGTAATATTTGATGATGAATAGTGCATAAAATGTCCACTTAATATATAATAGTTATTCTTCATTTTTTTATGCTAGTGTCTTTGTACTCTTAGGTTTTATGATGGAGTCTGGGAGTATGTGTACACCACCATGCAATGGTCAGGGTGATTGCAGAAATCCTCTCACCTTTAATTGGAAGATGAGAAACATGCATGAAACCATGTTGTATTACTTGGAAATAGAGTACCTTTGATGATCCTTATACTTACCATAACTAGTGATGAAAGGCATATTCATATCAAACAATCATTCCATGTTGTAGTACTCCACATCAAGCACTAGTCGATTCAAACACAACGATATGATCCATCATGACACATCAAAAAACTTCATCATTGGAAAATGAGAAACATGCATAAAACCATGTTGTATTACTTAGCAATAGAGAACCTTTGAGTATCCTTAAACTTACCATAACTACTGACGAAAGTCCTATCAATATCTAACAATCAATAGAGCACCTTTGTTGATCCTTATACTTACCATTACTAATGACGAAAGGCCTAAATATCCAACAATCATTCCTAGTGGTAGTATTCCACATCAGGCATTGGTGGATTCAAAAGGCAACAATATGATCCATCATGACACATTAAAAAACTTCATCATGCAAAGTGCCACAATTAGAGTGTATTTAATTAAAGGAAGTGTGCTTTCTATGCTTGATTATTTTCTCACTGAGAGATCAACTATAGACATCACACACTAGATTCTTTTAGAGGGTCATAATCTGTTGTCAGTAGGGGAGTCAGATTGATTCTTTAATACAACCCTGGAGCAAGGTAGTGGTTTTCTAGCTTCTATTGATAGAGATTTGTAATGTGATGCCAAAAGACAAGATTTAACATGTTTGGGAAACTACAATACTAATTTTGTGCTACTGATTTATAGAAATATGCTACATGATTAAACTTACAAGAGACCATTATATTGTAAATGCAATGCATGGGGTGTCATGCACGATGTTGAAGTGTATAATGTGATTTTTCCAAATCCTTACAAGGAGTACTTTGTTATACAATCTGTACATGTTGGTATACCAACAAGCCTATCCTAACAAGGATTATGCTAATGGAATTCACGACAATATCAAACATGACAACCATCCCATTTACAAAAATGGGATGTAATATACAAGGCACATTCAACGAGATTGCACAGCAAACTATAGAGTTGATTTTAGTCTATAGAAATGTATTACACGTGAAGATTCACAAAGATATCAACATGTGTAGCATGGTTGACTTTTTGTATGCATGTTTATCCCTACCTTGACAAAAAGGAAACAACCAAAAGAAGTTCAATGAAACAAGTGGTAAACATTGCTATATGGCGTTAAGGTACTAGGATGAAAATGACGATTTAGTGGAGCGCAATCCATGTTTGACCTCAACAGTTCATGGATATCCTGGTAAATACATACAACAAATATTACCTTTTCATCATAAATGTAGTCCTATCACATAAAGTAAAGGAGAAAAAGAGCACACAATCAAAATAAGGAAGTTAGTTATTGAACTTAGTGAACCTAGGACATACTGCCAACAAAAAACCCAACAAATGTAAGATAGTGTTTATAAGACAAAAATGTCACTTGAATAAATAAAAATAATATTTTTTATTACATCTTACATAATTGAAACTTGCCTCAGGGATAATAATAGAACAACCTATCCACCATCATTTCCTTTATTAATATTGGATGAAAGCTTATTTGGAAATGTAAAGACACTTAGTGAAGATCCGAACATTATTTGACATGCTTGATAGCTCATATCTACACAAACAAAACCATAATTTATAATTCTAATTTCCATCATTATAGTAAGTGTGGGCTCTGATCTCCAAACCACGATATAAACACGATTTAAACTTAGCGGAAGCGAATCGATTAACAGCGGAAGACAAAATCACGGGAAATTAAAACTTTTCGAGACAAGAGCTTGAATCCATAAAGCTTCATTCATAAAAGGAGATAAACTGTTTACATCTCATGATAATTACTTCTTGAGTAATTATATACAACAAGATACAAAATCTCAAGAACTCATAACCAACAGACTCCAAGACCTGAGAGTACAGAGGACACATAGGACTGACTCTAACTACACCACATGGCAGGCTAAATCTCCACCTGAGATTTACTGCTGCTCCTGGTGCTATAACTGCTGGGACTGGTCACCTGTAGACCTGTTCCTCCGTCCTCAACGTCCACCTAAAAATTTGAAGTCTACGGGGTGAGACAATTGTACATAATTGTCCCAGCGAGAGTTATAACTTTCCGCCAGAAGCTTTATTATAATATCAAAGAATAACTTAAGCAGTAAAAGCTTACAAAGTATTCAATAGCAAATACAGTTGTATACAAGAGCTCAACATTTATCAAGCATGAAGAACATATGCACTATACAGTGTAACATCAATCAATTAGCTCATAGTTACCTTTAACAGGTATACTACGATGTACATTATGTTTTTCAAACATTCTTATTATTATGCCCTGTGGAGATGAGGTTTACCACTCATACCCCAACCAATCACTGTTAAGTGCCTTAGTATCATACTAGGTCATCGAAAGAGCCGGATTCTCATGACGTTCACCTTCCTCAGTCAGTAAGAGGATCACTTGTAGGACATCTTATGTCTCTACTATTATAGCTCACCAGGGTAATCTGGTCCTTCGCTATTTTAGAGTTACAGTGGCGTTCTGTACTCTCTTCGTCATCAGGAGATTTCATGTTTATCTTCACTGATACGGATATCTATGTTTTCCTCATCATCAGGAGGTTTCATGTTTACCATCCATTGATACGGTATGAGTTTTGTAGTGAAGGATTGATGGATTATACATCTACATCAAATTCCTACACTAGGATGTAAGGTTCTACACATCCATATACCCCACATACTCAACAATATGTAATCCAGGAGTTCCCTTAGGAAAACCTATTTCACCATCATTTGATCTCTGAAAATGACGGATCTATGATCAGGGCTCTACATTTCACTTGATTAGTTAGGTACATTCAGTATTCTTTTACATCATACATTGTTCTTCAAACAATAACAGTAGCATAACAGCTATGAAAGTAGAATACTAAATGTAACAAACCTAACTCACATCAATCATCATTTCTCAGATTACTCATCACAAGTCATCTCTAAAGCATGACCTTGATGGTATTCATGGCTCTTATAGCCCATTAAAACATAGGATGCCACTGACAAGGCATCAAGATATTTTACTATTCATAAAGCTAACAACATGCTTTCAATGAATATAGTATCATCATTCATACTTGGATATGATCACCTTCATATCAAAACCTGCATGGTTAATTCAACTGATAAAGGTAATTCAAAACAAGAATATACTTTCCACTCTTGTCATAAGAGCTAAGTTCTCTGATTCTCATCAATTAGAGTTTGCTACTCATATTGCATGTCATCACCCTTGAATTAGGGTTTACTATTCACATTACATGTCATCACACTTGAATTAGGGTTTACTATTCACATTATGGTGAATTGAACTCATAACATCATTATGTATGAGGAACATTATCATTGATGCTCTCAAATTAGTTTAAGATTCATTATTTATCATAATTAGGGTTCCATGATCTCACATAGGTGGATCATACCCTAATCATGCACATTCATGTGTATTGAAGGTACTTTACTTGAATTTCCATCATAAAAGGGTACTTTCTCTTTCTTAAGATACGTTCTCTCTCCTCATACTTGTAGATGGTGATAACACCAATCTAGATCAGGTTGGGTTAAGTCCACTTTGATTAACATAGACCAAATCACCACTATTAAGTGATTAGGGATTTGATTAGAATAAGGTTTCACTCAATTGAACCTTTCAAGGGTATTATGGTAAATTACACATTGATCATCATCATGGTTTAATTTACTAACCACTTGACCCTTAATGTCTTTTGGTATCATTAGGGTTTAGGTTGAACAACTATTAAACCATTTAAGCCTTCAAGGCATTAGGTAGACATAACTTCAAAAGTCTCCAATAGGTTTCACACCTTCAACCTTCATACGATCTTGAGGTCGAATGCCCTCATTCGATCTTGAGGTCGTATGCCCTCATTCGATCTTGAGGTCGAATGAACTTATATGGTCTTGAGGTCGAATGACCTTATACGGTCTTGAGGTCGAATGACCTTATACGGTCTTGAGGTCGAATGACCTTATACGGTCTTCAGGTCGAATGAACTTATACGGTCTTCAGGTCGAATGACCTTATACGGTCTTGAGGTCGAATGACCTCAAAAGCTCTAGATCGTATGGACCTCCAAGGTGGTTCAAAGGGTAAACTCGATTAGGGTTTACTATGTTGAAACCATCAATTGGTCTCAAGCTTGCTAACCACTTACCAATTGAGACAATTAGGGTTAGCCTTAAACAATTGGGCACTCAATTGACCCTCAATTGATATCCAATTAGGGTTGGAGTTGGTTCAATTAAGGTCTATAAACGTTCAACCATCAACACTCAACAATGTGAATCAAATCGAAGTTGAACCCATCAATTGACCTCCAATTGGGCTCAAACTTGGCCCAAACGGTCTTGGGATCATTTGGATATACTCCAAACGGCCTTGAGACCGTTTTCCCAAGAATGCATCAAAATCTAGACTGATTTGATAGGGGTTGAACCTTAATTAAGTCACAAATCAGCAATTTGATTATTTTAATAACCCATTGTAATTGGGCCCTCAATTGATCAAATTACCTTAACCCTAGACCTCCAAACGGTCTTGGGTTGTCACTAAACGGTCTTGAGACCGTTTGGATGAGTTCCAAACGGTCTTGAGACCATTTGCCCATCCATCCTTAGGACTCTAGTGAAAATTCATCAAGGTTTGATTTATTGAGTTGATCATTACATCAATACTTAAATTGCAATGTAATTTGGTATCTTTGTACCTTCAATTGGTCAACTATACTTGACCCCAGACCTCCATACGGTCTTGGGTGATCCCCACACGGTCTTGAGACCGTTTGGATGATTCCCCAAACGGTCTTGAGACCGTTTGGGCTAATCAACCCAAAATCTCAAATTAGCTCATTGTGATTTCAGCACTGATTTCAATTAGGGTTTGCCCTAGTAATCAACCTTCAACTCTTAACTCGTTTGGAATTAGTCCATCAAATTTGGTGAGTTATTAATTAACATCATTAGGAACAGTAATCTCATACTTTTAACACTTAGTCAACCATCTTATATGGTCTTGAGACCGTTTGCCCAAAAAGGGAAAATTAAACAGATTGAAAATCAGAACTAAATTCAATTGAATTTGCTAATTGTTTTGCCTATATCTCACGGTTCCTTTGGAGTTAACCTCTCAAATTTTGTGGGTGATTAACCTTCATAATTATGAACAGGATTCCCATACGGTCCACGCTTGGTCAACGCGGCCATATGGTCTTGAGACCGTATGCCTTCATACGACCTTGAAACCGTTTGCCCACTAAACGATTTTGTAAACCGTATGGGCAATTGGTTGAGATCGTATGGTAAAGTGAAAAACTGTGGATAAGCATAGGAAATAATGCCCTCATCTTCTAGCTCAAGAAAAGCAACAGTTCCTCACGGATTTGCTTGCAAGGAAGCAAGGGAAGATAGGGAAGAAGAAGAACTAGCAACTAAAAGCATAGAAAAGATGTATATAACAAAGCATAGGTTTAGAGTTATAAAACCCGCCTAAAGCTTGCTCCTTGAGCTCCAAGCTTTCGAGCTCCAAGCCTTTAATGGCTTCCTAGAAGCTCCACAGGTCGGCCAAGGTGAATCCTCCAAGAAAAGTTGAGAAGAGATGGCTAGAAAGATAGAGCTAAGTGAGCTAGCCATAAATTTGACCTTGAATTCGAGTTTCATCCAAGAATTTAAGAAAAAGGAAGGATCCAAACCTACCTTGCACTCCCCTGGTCGTCCTCCTGAGCTCCAGAGCTCTCCTTATTCGGTTGAGCAAGGGGGAACAGTGAAGGAAATGAAAGAAACATTCCTTTGCTAAGTGAGGAAAAGGGCTTATATACTTGGGTGGAATTTCAACATAAGTACATAGGTTTTCCTCATTTTCTCATCTAAGTCCTCCCTTTCTTCTTTGCTCGCCCCTACCTCTTATTTCTAAGGACAAACTTCTTCTAAGGTCAAGAAATGAAGGCAAAGAAGATCAACCTATTACTAAAGCACACACATAAAAGGGCTATAGTACTTACACCTTGATTATTCAATCACAAAGGTGTTTTTCATTATATGATTATTCAATTGAAGTGACTTCTTCATCATTTCTTATCTAAATGATGACAAGAGTCTTACAAGATATTTTAGATTGTGTATTTTACAAGTTTCACCCCTCAAATTGGGTAAATTGCACTTTACTCCAATTTAGGGTTTCAAGCACAGGGATTGCTTCCACAGCTGCACCTTGGTGCTCAAGCTTGGGAAATCCCTCAAACTTTACCATAATCATTCTTATGATGTCCCAACATCAGGGGAACATCTCAACATGTGAAAATTGCAAGTTAACCCTTCTAACTGGGTAAATTGCACATAGGTCCCTGTATTACAAAACAATCAATTCAATCATTGTTTAAAAGGGACAGAAAAGGAAAAGTATGTTCCTTAGGAACTTAATTACATGCCAAAAGATAATCACCAGTATCTTAATTACATAATTAGGCAAAACACCTAGGGTTAACTCATAACCCAGGTCAGGGATGTTACAAATTATCCACCCCTTACAAGGATTTCGTCCCCGAAATCGATAAAACATATTAAGAGAAAAGGGCAGGATACTTCCTTCTGATCTCATCCTCTAGTTCCCAAGTGGCTTCTTCAACACCACGGTGGTTCCAGAGGACTTTCACAAGGCTTATATCTTTCTTCTTTAACTTTTTAATTCTGTTATCAAGGATTGACATCGGTCCTTCCTCATAAGATATATTATCATTCAATTCTACCGCCATAGGCTGTAGAATTGACTCAGTATCAGGGTGACATTTCTTTAGCATAGAAATGTGAAACACAGGATGTAACCTGTGTAAATCTGGTGGCAGCTCTAGTTTATAGGCTACTTTTCCAATCCGTTCAATGATTGGATAAGGCCCCATAAATCTAGGAGTTAACTTCCCTTTCCTTCCAAAATGAAGGACTCCTTTCCAAGGCGAGACCTTGAGATACACTCTGTCTCCAACCTGGAACTCTAAGGGTCTACGACATTTGTCAGCATAAGATTTATGCCTATCCTGTGCAGTCTTAATCTGTTGTTGTATTACTTTAATCTTCTCTGTGGTCTGCTGCACAAGATCAGGACCTAACAACTGATGCTCACCAGTCTCAAACCAACACAAAGGTGATCTACAATGTCTACCATATAAGGCTTCATAAGGTGCCATATCAATACTATGTTGATAGCTATTGTTATAGGCAAACTCTATCAAGCTTAGGTGTAGATCCCAACTTCTGGTAAACTGGAGAACACATGCTCTCAACAGGTCTTCTAAGGTCTGTATGGTCCTTTCCGACTGTCCATCAGTCTGTGGATGAAAGGCCGTACTAAACCTTAGCTTGGTGCCTAAGGCTCTGTGTAACTGTTCCCAAAAACGACTTGTAAACTGAGGACCTCTGTTAGAAACTATTGTGACAGGAACTCTGTGCAAACGCACTATCTCTTGCACATACAACTGTGATAACCTTTCAGCAGAATAGGTTGTTTTGACAGGTAAGAAATGCGCTGTCCTAGTCAACCTATCTACAACTACCCAAATGGAATCATGTCCTTTGTTTGTCCTGGGTAGGCCAACAACAAAGTCCATGGTAACATGATCCCACTTCCACTGTGGTATGGGTAAAGGTTGCATTGTTCCCGCAGGCTTCTGGTGTTCAGCTTTAACTTGCTGACACACAGGACACCTCAGAACAAACTCTGCAACATCCTTCTTCATTCCAGGCCACTAATACAGTTCCTTTAAATTACGATACATCTTGGTGCTCCCTGGATGCATAGCATACATTGAAGAATGAGCTTCTTCCAGGACTAACTTCCTCAAGTTGTCCACATCCGGCACTATCATCCTCTCATGATAACAAGCTACATGATCATCCGAGTCATGGAAACCATCTCGTTTCTCACTACCATACTTCGATCTAATCTGCTGAATTACAACGTCAACTTGCAATGCTTCCTTAATCTGCTTTCTTAGGGTAGGTTTAATATGCATCTCAGCCAACAACCCGGCTAACAATGACATATTCAACTGTACATTGTCTTGCCTTAAAGAGATAAGAATATCTCTCCTAGAGCATACTAAAGAGTTTAGTTGTGCTCTATCCATGGTTGATATTGCTGATTTCCTACTCAAGGCATCTGCAACAACATTGGCCTTGCCTGGATGGTAATCAATCGTACAGTCATAGTCCTTGATTAACTCCATCCAGTGACGTTGCCTCATGTTAAGCTCATGCTGAGAGAAGATATACTTAAGGTTCTTGTGGTCTGTGAAAATCTGGAATGTCTCTCCGTAGAGATAATGCCTCCAGATCTTCAAGGCATGAACCACAGCAGCTAACTCCAGATCGTGTGTCGGATAATTCTCCTCGTGTTTCTTAAGCTGTCGAGAAGCAAAAGAAATCACTTGTTTATCCTGCATCAACACACATCCAAGTCCATTCTTGGAGGCATCACAGAAGACTACATATCCTTTTCCTTGTTCAGGTAGCACAAGCACAGGTGCACTTGTCAACCTCTCCTTCAACAACTGGAAAGACTGTTGACACTTATCACTCCAATAAAAAGGAATATCTTTCCGGGTTACTTGGTCTAGGGTAAGGCTATAGAACTATAGTTCTTAATGAACCTTCGATAATAGCCAGCTAACCTCAAGAAACATCGAATCTCCGTCGGTGTCTTCAGTTGTTCCCACTGTAGAACAGATTCTACCTTTGTAGGGTCAACACGAATTCCCGAGGCAGATATCACATGTCCTAGAAAAGATACCTCCGGCAGCCAGAACTCACACTTGCTAAACTTAGCATACAGCTTGTGTTCTCTTAGCAAGGTCAAAGCTTGGCGAAGATGCTGCTCATGCTGTTGAGCATCCTTACTATAGATCAGAATGTCATCTATGAAGACGACAACACACTGATCAAGGAAAGGTCAGAAAACTTTATTCATGAGTTCCATAAATGCAGCTGGTGCATTGGTTAGTCCAAACGACATAACCGTGAACTCATAGTGACCATACCTTGTCCTAAAGGCAGACTTGGGTATGTCACTATCCTTAATACGGAGTTGATGATATCCAGACCTCAAGTCTATCTTTGAAAAGACTGTTGCACCACGCAACTGGTCAAAGAGATCATCAATCCTCGGCAGAGGGTACTTGTTCTTTATTGTTACTTTATTGAGTTGTCTATAGTCAATGCACAACCACATTGACCCATATTTCTTTTTAACAAAAAAGACCAGAGCACCCCAAGGTGAAGTGCTCGGTCAGATAAAACCCTTCTCAAGTAACTCTTGAAGCTGTTTCTTGAGTTCTGCCATCTCGACAGGCGCCATCCTATATGGTGTCTGGGCTATGGGTTTCGTATCTGGAATCAGATTCATTTCAAAATCAATCTCCCGAGGTGGTGGTATACCAGGAAGTTCTTCAGGAAACACATCCTTGAATTCCCTGACTATGGGAACTTCGGCAGGATTGGAACTTTCCTTGGTAACATCTACCACATGGGCCAAGAATGCATAACATCCTTGCCTCAATAGCTTATCAGCAACCATAGCTGACACAAGACAGGTGGGCAGAATCCTTCTTTCACCTTGAAAGATCCATGTGTTGCTTTCATCAGCAAACACAGCCAACTTGGACTCACAATCCAAGACAACTCTATACCTCTCTAAGGTATCCATCCCGAGGATTATATCAAATCCTTACATATCAAGCGGTATAAGATCCACTTGAATGCGATGGTCAGAAAAGAAGAGGATGCAGGGAGAGCATACCTCCTGCAAAATGGCAGACCCACTCAACGGAGTCTCCAACAACAAACTATCTGCCCTATGACTAACAGTCACATTGCAGTTATGAATCACTCTATGAGTGATGAAAGAGTGCGTAGCACCCAGGTCAATCAGAACAGATACAACACAGGATGTAGACATATCAGGATATAAAAGTTCCATCTGACCTGCCACTACCCGTGGATTGACCACTGCATCTGGTGGGTTCATAGCATAGAACCTCGTTGTCGCCTGGTGTTGAGGTGGTGTTGATGATCCAGCTTGAGACGCTTGTCCACGTCCTCGAGCTGCTCCTTGAGATTGCATTCTCTGAGATCCTTGTTGATTCTGTCTCGAAGGCTGTGTCACACTGACAGGCCTAGAACGGCAATCCTTCATCAAGTGTCCCACCTTACCACAGTTGTAGCATCTCCTCTCCTGTTGTTGTGGTCGGGGTGGTCCAGTAACTGACATCGATGCAGAACTGTGAGTCCCTTGAAGCGGTTGACTCCGTCCTCTACCTCTGCTTGATGACCATTGAGTTTGAGAACTCGATCTAGGTGGTGGAGGGTTAGGTGTAGAGAATCTAGGTTTCTTGAAATCCCTAGATGAAGAACCCTGGAATTGTGGATATCTTTTCTGGGTTTGCCTCTTCTCAACCACAGATCTCTTTATCCTTCGGACTGACTCAATGAAGGTAGAGAATCTCTCTCGGTTTTCTAAGGCAGACACAGGGGTTGACATATCAGCATTCAAACCCTTCTCGAATCTCCTGATTCTTTCCTCATCTATGGCAGCCATGTGCGGACGAAAGCGCAGCAATTCCATGAACTTAGCTTCATACTCGCTAATGTTCATCATGACCTGCCTCAATCTCTCAAAATGAGAGATCTTCTTATCTAGGAAGGTTTTTGGAAAATATCTATTGATAAATTCCCGACAAAACTCTTCCCACGAGAACTCTATTCCAGGTCTCTTCTGCTCTTCCATGTTCCACCAGTGACTAGCACTTCCTTTGAGAAGATAGACAGCATGTCTAACCTTCTCAGCCTCCGGGATAATAAGAATCCTGAAAGCCTTCTCCAACTCTATTAACCATAGGTCAACATCTATGGGGTCGGCAGTCCCAAAGTACTCGGTAGCTCCGACACAACGAAGTCACTCGAACGTCTTACCGATACCTTGTCCTTCAGGTTGGGCAGGTGCCCTAGGTGCGGGCATGGGCATCCTGTTGGTGATGTGTGTCATGGCCATCATAAACTGCCCAAACATTGTCTAAACTGCTGGGTTACCCATATCCGCTGGGTCAAACTGGGGTGGCGCAGGTGCAGGCTGTTCTATTTCTGGAACCCTTGCACCGCCTCGAGGTGCACTAGCACTACTCTCTGCCACGTACTCATCATGTGGCTCTGCCATCCTTATGTATCTTCTTCTCCTAAGGAGCAGAAGATTCTATTAGATAAGGAAGAGATACTAAGGATAGACTCGACATCCTAAGTCCTATGCCTCTGTAGACTCAACGGACCTAGAGCTCTGATACCACTAATTCTGGGCTCTGATCTCCAAACCACGATATAAACACGATTTAAACTTAGCGGAAGCGAATCGATTAACAGCAGAAGCCAAAATCACGGGAAATTAAAACTTTTTGAGACAAGAGCTTGAATCCATAAAGCTTCATTCATAAAAGGAGATAAAATGTTTACATCTCATGATAATTACTTCTTGAGTAATTATATACAGCAAGATACAAAATCTCAAGAACTCATAACCAACAGACTCCAAGACCTGAGAGTACAGAGGACACATAGGACTGACTCTAACTACACCACATGGCAGGCTAAATCTCCACCTGAGATTTACTGCTGCTCCTGGTGCTACAGCTGCTGGGACTGGTCACCTGTAGACCTGTTCCTCCGTCCTCGACGTCCACCTAAAAAGTTGAAGTCTACGGGGTGAGACAATTGTACATAATTGTCCCAGCGAGAGTTATAACTCTCCGCCAGAAGCTTTATTATAATATCAAAGAATAACTTAAGCAGTAAAAGCTTACAAAGTATTCAATAGCAGATACAGTTGTATACAAGAGCTCAACATTTATCAAGCATGAAGAACATATGCACTATACAGTGTAACATCAATCAATTAGCTCATAGTTACCTTTAACAGGTATACTACGCTGTACATTATGTTTTTCAAACATTCTTATTATTATGCCCTGTGGAGATGAGGTTTACCACTCATACCCCAACCAATCACTGTTAAGTGCCTTAGTATCATACTAGGTCATCGAAAGAGTCGGATTCTCATGACCTTCACCTTCCTCAATCAGTAAGAGGATCACTTGTAGGACATCTTGTGTCTCTACTATTATAGCTCACCAGGGTAATCTGGTCCTTCGCTATTTTAGAGTTACAGTGGCGTTCTGTACTGTCTTCGTCATCAGGAGATTTCATGTTTATCTTCACTGATACAGATATCTATGTTTTCCTCATCATCAGGAGGTTTCATGTTTACCATCCACTGATACGGTATGAGTTTTGTAGTGAAGGATTGACGAAATATACATCTACATCAAATTCCTACACTAGGATGTAAGGTTCTACACATCCATATACCCCACATACTCAACAGTATGTGATCCAGTAGTTCCCTTAGGAAAACCTGTTTCACCTTCATTTGATCTCTGACAATGATGGATCTATGATCAGGGCTCTACATTTCACTTGATTAGTTAGGTACATCCAGTATTCTTTTACATCATACATTGTTCTTCAAACAATAACAGTAGCATAACAGCTATGAAAGTAGAATACTAAATGTAACAAACCTAACTCACATCAATCATCATTTCTCAGTATACTCATCACAAGTCATCTCTAAAGCATGACCTTGATGGTATTCATGGCTCTTATAGCCCATTAAAACATAGGATGCCACTGACAAGGCATCAAGATATTTTACTATTCATAAAGCTAACAACATGCTTTCAATGAATATAGTATCATCATTCATACCTGGATATGATCACCTTCATATCAGAACCTGCATGGTTAATTCAACTGATAAAGGTAATTCAAAACAAGAATATACTTTCCACTCTTGTCATAAGAGTTAAGTTCTCTGATTCTCATCAATTAGAGTTTGCTACTCATATTGCATGTCATCACCCTTGAATTAGGGTTTACTATTCACATTACATGTCATCACCCTTGAATTAGGGTTTACTATTCACATTATGGTGAATTGAACTCATAACATCATTATGTATGAGGAACATTATCATTGATGCTCTCAGATTAGTTTAAGATTCATTATTTATCATAATTAGGGTTCCATGATCTCACATAGGTGGATCATACCCTAATCATGCACATTCATGTGTATTGAAGGTACTTTACTTGAATTTCCATCAAAAAAGGGTACTTTCTCTTTCTTAAGATACTTTCTCTCTCCTCATACTTGTAGATGGTGATAACACCAATCTAGATCAGGTTGGGTTAAGTCCACTTTGATTAACATAGACCAAATCACCACTATTAAGTGATTAGGGATTTGATTAGAATAAGGTTTCACTCAATTGAACCTTTCAAGGGTATTATGGTAAATTACACATTGATCATCATCATAGTTTAATTTACTAACCACTTGACCCTTAATGTCTTTTGGTATCATTAGGGTTTAGGTTGAACAACTATTAAACCATTTAAGCCTTCAAGGCATTAGGCAGACATAACTTCAAAAGTCTCCAATAGGTTTCACACCTTCAACCTTCATACGATCTTGAGGTCGAATGCCCTCATTCAATCTTGAGGTCGTATGCCCTCATTCGATCTTGAGGTCGAATGACCTTATACGGTCTTGAGGTCGAATGACCTTATACGGTCTTGAGGTCGAATGACCTTATACGGTCTTGAGGTCGAATGACCTTATACGGTCTTGAGGTCGAATGATCTTATACGGTCTTGAGGTCGAATGACCTTATACGGTCTTGAGGTCGAATGACCTCAAAAGCTCAAGATCGTATGGACCTCCAAGGTGGTTCAAAGGGTAAACTCGATTAGGGTTTACTATGTTGAAACCATCAATTGGTCTCAAGCTCGCTAACCACTTACCAATTGAGACAATTAGGGTTAGCCTTAACCAATTGGTCACTCAATTGACCCTCAATTGATATCCAATTAGGGTTGGAGTTGGTTCAATTAAGGTCTATAAACGTTCAACCATCAACACTCAACAATGTGAATCAAATCGAAGTTGAACCCATCAATTGACCTCCAATTGGGCTCAAACTTGGTCCAAACGGTCTTGGGATCGTTTGGATATACTCCAAACGGTCTTGAGACCGTTTGCCCAAGAATGCATAAAAATCTAGACTGATTTGATAGGGGTTGAACCTTAATTAAGTCACAAATCAGCAATTTGATTATTTTAATAACCCATTGTAATTGGGCCCTCAATTGATCAAATTACCTTAACCCTAGACCTCCAAACGGTCTTGGGTTGTCACTAAACGGTCTTGAGACCGTTTGGATGAGTTCCAAACTGTCTTGAGACCGTTTGCCCATCCATCCTTAGGACTCTAGTGAAAATGCATCAAGGTTTGATTTATTGAGTTGATCATTACATCAATACTTAAATTGCAATGTAATTTGGTATCTTTGTACCTTCAATTGGTCAACTATACTTGACCCCAGACCTCCATATGGTCTTGGGTGATCCCCAAACGGTCTTGAGACCGTTTGGATGATTCCCCAAACGGTCTTGAGACCGTTTGGGCTAATCAACCCAAAATCTCAAATTAGCTCATTGTGATTTCAGCACTAATTTCAATTAGGGTTTGCCCTAGTAATCAACCTTCAACTCTTAACTCGTTTGGAATTAGTCCATCAAATTTGGTGAGTTATTAATTAACATCATTATGAACAGTAATCTCATACGGTCAACGCTTAGTCAACAATCTTATACGGTCTTGAGACCGTTTGCCCAAAAAGGGCAAATTAAACAGATTGAAAATCAGAACTAAATTCAATTGAATTTGCTAATTGTTTTGCCTATATCGCACGGTTCCTTTGGAGTTAACCTCTCAAATTTTGTGGCTGATTAACCTTCATAATTATGAACAGGATTCCCATACGGTCCATGCTTGGTCAACACGGCCATACGGTCTTGAGACCGTATGCCTTTATACGACCTTGAAACCGTTTGCCCACCAAACGGTTTTGTAAACCGTATGGGCAATTGGTTGAGGTCGTATGGTAAAGTGAAAAACTGTGGATAAGCGTAGGAAATAACGCCCTCATCTTCTAGCTCAAGAACAGCAACAGTTCCTCACGGATTTGCTTGCAAGGAAGCAAGGGAAGATAGGGAAGAAGAAGAACTAGCAACTAAAAGCATAGAAAAGATGTATATAACAAAGCATAGGTTTAGAGCTATAAAACCCGCCTAAAGCTTGCTCCTTGAGCTCCAAGCTTTCGAGATCCAAGCCTTTAATGGCGTCCTAGAAGCTCCACAGGTCGGCCAAGGTGAATCCTCCGAGAAAAGTTGAGAAGAGATGGCTAGAAAGATAGAGCTAAGTGAGCTAGCCATGAATTTGACCTTGAATTCGAGTTTCATCCAAGAATTTAAGAAAAAGGAAGGATCCAAACCTACCTTGCACTCCCCTGGTCGTCCTCCTGAGCTCCAGAGCTCTCCTTAGACGGTTGAGCAAGGGGGAACAGTGAAGGAAACGAAAGAAACATTCCTTTGCTAAGTGAGGAAAAGGGCTTATATACTTGGGTGGAATTTCAACATAAGTACATAGGTTTTCCTCATTTTCTCATCGAAGTCCTCCCTTTCTTATTTTCTCGCCCCTACCTCTTATTTATAAGGACAAACTTATTCTAAGGTCAAGAAATGAAGGCAAAGAAGATCAACCTATTACTAAAGCACACACATAAAAGGGCTATAGTACTTACACCTTGATTATTCAATCACAAAGGTGTTTTTCATTATATGATTATTCAATTGAAGTGACTTCTTCATCATTTCTTCTCTAAATGAAGACAAGAGTCTTACAAGATATTTTAGATGGTGTATTTTACAATTTGCACCCCTCAAATTGGGTAAATTGCACTTTACTCCAATTTAGGGTTTCAAGCACAGGGATTGCTTCCACAACTGCACCTTGGTGCTCAAGCTTGGGAAATCCCTCAAACTTTACCATAATCATTCTTATGATGTCCCAACATCAGGGGAACATATCAACATGTGCAAATTGCAAGTTAACCCTTCTAACTGGGTAAATTGCACATAGGTCCCTGTATTACAAAACAATCAATTCAATCATTGTTTAAAAGGGACAGAAAAGGAAAAGTATGTTCCTTAGGAACTTAATTACATGCCAAAAGATAATCACCAGTATCTTAATTACATAATTAGGCAAAACACCTAGGGTTAACTCATAAACCAGGTCAGGGATGTTACAGTAAGTGAGGTAAGCATTTATTTTTGGAAGAGCTCGACAAGGATGAAAATGATATGACCAATTTGGTTAAACAATATAGAAGAAAAGAAAAATAATGAGGTCATTGTAGAAGATCATTAGGGTAGACTCAAACATACCTTCTATATATAGTGAATAAATAAAGTATGGAATGTTAAGAAAATTGTTAGTTTAGTTTTTAAACAAAAATTATAAGACTTCTCCCCTAGACACAAGCTTGACATTATTTTCATCTTAAAACATCAATTGAAACTTATGATTATGAGATCCATAAATTCAATAAAGCCCTAATAATATCAGGGTAAATCCTTATACAAAATCTATCTTAGACTATAGGTAACATACCAAAGCCTAGCATCTTGACTCTAGAAACTCTAATTCAGGGAATGTGATGCTTGTTTGCATAGACCTTTAGTAATGGGCAAACAAGGACACACTTAAACCTTAATACACTCATTTGAACCCTAAAGAACATAAATTACACATATAATGAGTAGCTCAGGTATAAACCCTATCTAAGGTTACATGAAGCTAATATAATACCCTGGATTTATAAACCTGGCATGATGATGAAATCAATATTTGAAACTTAAATCCTAGTTTGTAACTGGTGAACTTAACCTAACCTAACCTAACCATGTTTGACACCTCATATGACACATTAACATCATTAGGTGTCATAATAACATAAGATAGCTTTATAAGCATAAAATTAGATGTAATAAACTAAACAATGCTTAATGTGTAAGTACTCCCTTTTGGTAAGTCATATAAGCTTTGTTATTTAGTAATGCATACATAATGACTAGAATATGACTAATGAGAGGTATAATGTGCTTCATATGTGAAATGGAATAATGTGTATAGGAATAATGTGCCATTATATAAGTTAATATTGAAATTATTGGAATTAATGACTAATTGATTAAAATAACCTAATTCATCAATAATAAATAAGATAATCATGTTGATAGCAATATGGAAATAAGGATACTCTAATTGATGAATGTTGATGATGAAGATGTAATATTATAATAAATAAAGATCGTGAGCCTAAATCCTAATTGTACTAGAATTTATATGAAGAAATATCAAATGTTAAAACTAAACTTAAAATGGGATTCCCTAGGTGTCATTAGTTGAGATACCAAGTTTTAACCTAATTCCAATTTAAGTAGAGAAGAAAATCATGCAATCCTTATTAGAATCAGACTTAGTTTTTCATTAAAATTTCTTGGTTTTGATGTCACACTTATTTTAATATTACCCCTATAATCTCTGTGTCACACTTTTATTTTTCTCAATCTCCATCTCAACTGTTGGATCTGCCTCACGTAATTCTTGGACTTTTTTCTTCCTTGGGTCTATGGCTCCCTAGACTCAACACAATACCCACATTTTCTTATTCCGTCATCTATCTCTCCTCTCCTCCTTGTTTGCAACATTTATCCTCTCCACATTCCTTGTTATTGGCCCATTTATTGGATCCCCAACATGACTGGGCTCTTATGCCCATATCCACACTCGATGAGAACTTCTGTTTGTCTCCCCTATCTCCAATATGCACAAGCATTCTGACATCCTAGGACCTCCCACCTATAAATGGTACCTCAAAAACCCCAAAAAAAACCCACTTGAGACTGTTTGAATCTTCCTTTGGTCGTTGATTTCCCTGGAGCACACCCTCCCTACCTAGCCTGCCTTTGGCGGCCACTAAGGGTCCTATAGAGGGACTTTAGTATTCAAAAGACATGTGTTAAGACTTGGGATCCTTCATTGTGCCTTTACAAAGCTTCTTGTGCCTCCAATTCTTGGTTCCAAGGTACTTTATTGAGTTTCCTCAATTTTTGACCTTCTTCATTGATAGTTCTACAACTTGGTTCTTCTTTTCGCAATTGGGTTCTTTTTCAAGTGTGATATCTTGCCTTCATTACTGGATGAACTTCACAGATACGAAGAGGTGGTTTGGTTCTTGACCTTTGTGGCTTAATTGCGGTTTGTTATTATTTATGCAAGCCAATCACGGTAGAAGGCATGGTGAAGGTTTTGGACACCTCTAGATCTTGTTCTAAGGCTTGTTGGAGTTGGTAATGGATTCAAAAAATCTTTGGCAATCTCTAGTAGTGCTTCAAATAACTCTCTAAGTAAATTTGGTTCTGTCAGTAGTGTAGTCAGACCTTTGTATCTTGTGTTTTTAGTTGCTATAAGATGTAGAAGATGAATATCATCATTTTCTCAGTTTAAACCTGGTGTTTACTTTAGTATGTCACACATATCATGGACCTTATAGTCCTTTTCCTTAAATTTCAATGTTTAGTCATGTGAGATTTGATACCACATTTTTATATCCTTACTCTACCACACATCATGGTCCTAGAATATGATGTGAGGGATATCCATAATAATCAAGAGTGTTTCACAATTTATTATTTTGACATATATCACTAAATTCATAACTAATGCTCTGGTTATCAAAAATTACAAATGAATACCCATTGGAATAAAAAAGATATTCCCTACCTAAACAATCAAAAACTAAATCTAACAATAACAACAATTTATAATCGAGAGTTTAAAATATTTACATATTAATTAATGATATGAGTATTCAATGTGATATTCAGTGAAGGAATACCCTTGTTGGCTCTTAGGGTTGGACTTTGACATTTGATGTAACATCCCTGACCTGGGTTATGGATTAACCCTAGAATTTTTTCTTAAGTAAGTTGTTCATAAACTTGTTTTAATCTTTTAAAAAGTAATTAAGACTCTTGTAGAGTTTAATTTTCAAGTTTGAGCTTCTTTGCAAACTGTTTGTGCATTATATGATAGTTTGAGCATAAAGTGCAATTTACCCAAGATAAGGGGCTATATTGAAAAATGTCACATGTTGAATGTACCCCATGTGTTTTATCATCATAAGAGAGAGAATGAGGCTAAAGGATGGCTTGTGAAAAGCCTAAATTTCAAGTTTTGTTGGATCATTTCCTCTATTCTTTTTAAACAAAAGAGTTTAATATGCTCAACATGTCCATGTCTATAACATGTCTTGTCCTCGTACCATGGTCTTATCTATCTTATTACTGATGTATAAGCTACATAAATAGTTCTTACAGGTGGAAAGTTAGAACTTTTGCCTTTACTTAATGACTACTACCCTGGTGCACTAGGCATTTATTTCACTGGTGGCACCAAAAACTTTGTTTTTTAGAACAACTAGGCAAATGTTTCTAGAATTGTAGAGACATTTCCTTAATTCTTAGCTTATTTCCCCTTCTTGGGCACTGCCATCATAGATGTACCATCTATCTATACTTATGGCAGAGTTTATTTTCTCACCATATGTTAATCTTTCCCACATTTTCCACTGTTCCAACATGACTATGTCATTTAGGAATCTTTTCAGAACCCAAAGTTTCTGCATTAAGGACTAGTAACCTAGGTTGTAATGCTAGTATCCAGTCTACTATATGCATCACTATTATCCTAACTTGCCCAATAAGAGCATAAAAAATAGGATTCTCTATCCTGATTGGGTATCAGAGCCTATGGTTCGCTGAGTCTACAGAGACATAGGATTAAGGTTGTTGAGTATGTTCTAGTGTCCTCCAGTTTATCTGATAGTGACTTCTACTCATATAGGATAAGAAGTAAAGCTTAAGGATGGTTGGATCACATGAAGAACATGCTGCTAAAAGTAGTGTTGTTGCATTAGGAGGAGGTTCAAGGGATCAATCTAGAGAGGAATTAGTACCTGAGAATCCCCAACTTGACCAAGCTTCGATAGAAAACCCAACTTTTCATGCTCTATTTGGATAGTTCATGAACACAATGATGCATATGGAAGATCAGATGCCAGCACCAGCACCTAGGGCACTAGCTCTCAATGAGGGGCATGGATCTGGTAAGACCTTTGAGCGGTTACGCCTGGTAGGAGCCACCGAATATGCCATTACAGCTGACCCAACAGACGTAGATTCATGGCTCACTGAGTTGGAGGAAGCCTATAGAATCCTCAACATTCCATAAACTGAGAAAGTTAGGCATGTTGTGTACCTGTTAAAAGGAAGTGTTGGCCACTGGTGGGCCATTGAGGAAGAGAAACGACCAGGTGTTGAGGTCGAATGGAGAGAGTTCTGACGTAAGTTTTTAGTAGATACTTTCCCAAAACTTATCTGGATGAGAAAATCTCACAGTTTGAGCGGATTAGGTAGGGATCAATGAGCATTAGTGATTATGAAGCTAAGTTTATGGAGCTTCTACGGTTTTGTCCACACATGGCTACTATAGATGAGGAGAGAATTCGACATTTTGAGAAGGGTTTGAACGTTGATTTAACCACACATGTATCTACTATAGAGAATAGAGAGAGGTTTGCCACCTTTGTGGAGTCAGTTAGGAGGATAGAAAGGTTCGTTCTTAGAAACATGAAGCCAACAGTAGGAAAGTGCCTGCACAATTCCAAGGATAGAGGTCCACAAGTTTTAAGAAACCAAGGTTTTCTACACCAATAGCACCACCGAGGTTCAGTACTCAGACACAATGGACATACAACAAGGGTAGAGGCCGTAGTTTTCTGCTAACTGGAGCCCATAGCTCAGCATCGATGGCAGTAATAGGACCATGTAGGCCGAAATGGGAAAACCTAAGCTGTTACCAGTGTGGGATGCCAAGACATCTGATGAGGGATTGTCCATTTGGAGACAGGAATATAACCCAACCACTGTAGCAGAGTCAACAAGGCTCTCAGAGGCAACATTTTAGCAGTAGCACATGAGGACGTGGACATGTGTCCCAAGCTGTTTCATCTACACCCAACAACAAGATGCATAGTTGGCAATCAGTAATGGTGAGATTCTATGCTATGAAGCAGTCAGAAGCAGTGGTCAACCCATGATTCATGACAGGTCAGATGGAATTATTTCATTCTGATATGTCTTCATCCTGCTTCATATCTGTTTTGATTGATCTGGGTGCTACACATTCCTTTATTACTCAAGAAGTGATACATGATTTCAATATGACTATCAGTTGTAGAGAAAAAAATCTGTTATTAGAAACTCCATTAGTCAGATCTGTAGTGTTAGAGGAGGTATGTTCTCCCTATGCTCTTTCCTTTTCAGAACACAACATTCAGGTGGATCTTATACCACTTGAGATGCATGGGTTTGACATAATTCTTGGGATGGACACCCTAGAAAAGTATAAGGTTGTCTTGGATTGTGGTTCAAGCAAGCTATGTTCACAGATAATGGTGAGACATGGGTCTTTCAGGGGGATATAAAGATTCTTCCAACTTGTCTAGTATTAGCAATGATAGCTGAGAAACTGATAAGACAAGGATGTGAAGCATTCTTGGCGCATGTTGTAGATATCAGAGCAAAGAGTCCTAGTCTTTCTGAAGTTCCTGTTGTCAGGGAATTCGAGGATGTGTTTCCTAAAGAATTGCTAGACATTTCTCCACCTCTAGAGATTGATTTCAAGATTAATCTAATTTCAGGTACGCAACCTATAGCTCAAACACCTTGTAGGATGGAACCAGCTGAGATGGAAGAACTTAAGAAATAGTTATAGGAGTTGCTTGAGAAAGATTTGATTCGACCGAGTACTTCCACATGGGGTGCTCCAATTCATTTTGTTAAAAAGAAGGATGGATCTATGAGATTATGCATAGACTATAGATAGCTTAACAAGGTGACTATTAAGAACACATATACTCTACCAAAGATAGATGATCTGTTTGACCAGTTGTGTGGTGCAACATATTCTCTAAGATAGATCTAAGGTCAAGATATCATTAGTTACGTATCAAGGAGAGTGACATACCTAAATCAGCCTTTAGGACAAGGTATGGTCATTATGAGTTTGTAGTTATGTCATTTGGACTAACTAATGCACCAGCTACATTCATGGAGTTGATGAATAGAATCTTCCGACCATTCCTTGATCAATTTGTAGTGGTCTTCTAGATGACATCCTGATATACAATAGAGATGGTCAACAACATGAACAACACCTTCGTCAAGCCTTGACATTGTTGAGACAACATAATCTATATGCTAAGTTTAGCAAGTGTGAGTTTTGGTTGTCAGAAGTGTCTTTTCTTTGACATGTTATATCTGCTTCAGGTATTTGTGTTGATTCACAGAAAGTGGAATCTGTGTTAGAGTGGGAACAACCCAAGGCACCAACTGAGATTCACAGTTTCTTAGGCCTGGCAGGTTTCTACAGGAGGTTTATTAAAGACTTCAGTTCTATAGCCTTACCCCTAACCAAGTTGACCAGGAAGGAAGTTCCTTTTGTCTGGAATGACAAGTGTCAGCATTCTTTCCAGTTGTTGAAAGAAAAGTTCACCAGTGCACCTGTGTTAGCTTTACCTGAGTAGGGAAAGGGATACATTGTTTTCTATGATGCCTCTAAGAATGGTCTAGGATGTGTGCTGATGCAGAGTGATCATATAGTTTCTTTTGCTTCCCGAAAACTTAAGAAACATGAGGAGAATTATCTGACGCATGATCTAGAATTAGCTACAGTGGTTCATGCATTGAAGATTTAGAGACATTATCTCTATGGAGAAACATTTCAGATTTTTACAGACTATATGAATTCAAGTACATCTTCTCACAACACGAGTTGAATATGAGACAATACTGCTGCATGGAGTTAATCAAGGACTATGATTGTACAATTGATTATCATCCAGGAAAGGCTAATGTAGTGGATGATGCACTAAGTAGAAAATCATCACCACCACCCATAGATAAAGCATAGTTGAACTCTTTAGTGTGCTTAAACGAGACATGCTTGTCTCTTTGAGGCAAAACAATGTACAACTTGAAGTGTCTTTGTTAGCCAGATTGTTAGCTGAGATGCATGTGAAACCTACTTTGAAACAACAGATCAAAGAGACATAACAAGCTGATACTGTGATTCAGCAGATCACGCCAAAGTATGGTAGTGAGAAATGAGACCGTTTTCATGAGTCAGAGGATGAGGTAGTTTGTTACCATGGTAGGATAGTAGTACCTGGTGCCAATGACTTAAGGAAGCTAGTCATGGAGGAAGCTCATCCGTCCATGTATGCAATGCATCTAGGGAGTACCAACATGTATCATAACTTACAAGATATGTATTGGTGGCCTAGTTTGAAGAAGGATGTAGTTGAGTTTGTTATGCGGTGTCCAATATGTCAATAGGTTAAAGTTGAAAATCAGAAGCCCACAAGAACATTGCAACCTTTACCTATACCAAAGTGGAAATGGGATCACATGACTATGGACTTTGTGGTTGGTTTACCTAGAACAGCCAAAAGTCATGATTCCATTTCAGTGATAGTTGATAGGTTGACTAAGTCAACACAGTTTCTTCCTATCAAAACAACCTATACTAATGAGAAACTTGCACATATATATAGATGATATAGTACGATTACATGGGGTTCTAGTTAGAATTGTATCTGATAGAGGTCCCCAATTTACAAGTCATTTTTGGGAACGACTACATAAAGCCTTGGGTACTGAGTTCAAGTTTAGCACAACTTTCCACCCTCAGACATATGGGCAATCTGAGAGAACTATATAGACTTTGGAAGACTTGCTTAGAGCATGTGTTCTTCAGTTTGTAGGAAGTTTGGACATACACTTGAGCTTAATAGAGTTTGCCTACAAAAACAACTAACAAACTAGTATTGATATGGCACCATATGAAGCATTGTATGGTAGACGGTGTAGATATCCGTTATGCTGGTATGAAACAGGAGAATACCAACTTCTGGGTCCTGAGTTAGTGCAACAGACAACTGAGAAGATTAATGTAATACAACAACAGTTGAAAGCTACCCAGTTAAGACAGAAGTCTTATGTTGATAAGCATCGTAGACCTTTAGAATTCGAAGTTGGAGACAGGGTGTATCTCTCATTGGAAAGGTGTTCTCAAATTTGGGAAAAAGGGTAAGTTAGTTCCTAGATTTATGGGACCTTACCCAATGACCGCATGGATGGAAAAGGTAGCTTATAGGTTGGAGTTGCCACCTGAGATACATAGACTACATCTAGTGTTTCATCTATCTATGCTGAGAAAATTTCATCCTGATACAAAGTTGGTGTTGTAAGCTATAGAGGTAGAATTAAACGAGGATATATCCTATGTGGAAGGAACAATGATGATTCTTGATAGAAGAATCAAGTAGTTGAAAAGGAATGACATAGTTCGTGTGAAAATTCTATGGCATCACCGTGGCATTGAAGAATACACATGGGATCTAGAGGAAAAGATGAGGAGGAAGTACCCTTCTCTTTTCTCTTGAGATTTCGGGGACAAAATCCCTATTAGGGGTTGATAATTGTAACATCCCTGACCTGGGTTATGGCTTAACCCTAGAAGTTTTTCTTAAGTAAGTTGTTTATAAAATTGTTTTATTCTTTTGAAAAGTAATTAAGACTCTTATAGAGTTTAATTTTCAAGTTTGAGCTTATTTGCAAACTGTTTGTGCATTACATGATAGTTTGAGCATAAAGTGCAATTTACCCAAGATAAGGGGCTATATTGCAAAATTCCACATGTTTATTGTACCCCATGTGTTTTATCATCATAAGAGAGAGAATGAGGCTAAAGTATGGCTTGTGAAAAGCCTAAATTTCAAGTTGCAACTTGTCTGAATAATGTTAGTGCATTGTGCACCAATTTTGGTACAAATTGTAATTTACCCAAAACATAGGGTTAATATGTAAATTACCACCTTTAGAGTGTCCCTACTCTCTCCTAGAATCATATACAGGAGAGATAAAGGAGGATACATGATGTTTGAATCAATTATGAATGATGGTAGTCTTGGTGATGAAATGACCAAGAAAGGGGTTGAATATGAAACCCTAACTTGAGTTGTATCAAGTTGAAAAGCTTATATGTGAGTGCCTATCGGCCAAGGAGCCATAGGGGGAGTCTCATATCGTTTTGTGGACTCTTGTAAAAGCCCATGACGTGAAAAGCACCTCAAGGAGGTGAAGTGTATTGGTTTACAACTTCCTTAGAAAAGTTGTATCAGGTTGTGAATAAAGTGGTGATTTAGTTGATATATCTTATTCAAAGGGATAAGTAATGGACGAAATTTCATCCCTAGATTATCCTCAAGAGTTTTTCATGTCAAGATAAATGTTAATGCATGCATGTACACGTGTAAACTATGCATGGACACATGGCACCTAGTAGCTCAAACTAATGACACCTCATTTACATACTTTTTCATGAACCTCAAGTATATATACCCCTATTTTCACCCACTAGTGAAAATTTTCGAATCTTACCACCCTCCTACCCTAAGGTATCATGCATAGGGTCCTTGTTTCATGCAGGAGTGAAGTATTATTGTGCATAGGGCCTTGATTATCATCCATAGTAAGTTCATATCAGCCAAGTAAGGTGGTATCGGCCTAGTAAGGTGATATCGGCCATAGTGGAGTGTTTTTACCACAAGTGAGGGGGATATCGGCCAAGAGTGGTGTCATATCATGCATGAGTAGTGGGGTATCATGAAAAGGTTATAAGGAGCAAGAAGGAGATAAATACTTAACCCTAAGGTGAGGCCATGATCATCTTCAACCTTGGATTGAAGCATGATTTTAGGGTTAAGATCTTCCTTTCTTTTCTTCTTCACCAATTGCTTATCCATGGTGATTCTTTGCATATAGAGGAGTTGTGAAGTTCATATTCAACCTTGGGAACGTGAATCTTTGGTTCTTGGAGCTTTTAAGTTGTTCTTGAGGCAGGTTATATAACTTGAACCCAATTATATTATTATGCACTTTCAATTTTGTCATACTTGTTGATCTAATTGAAATTTTGATTTCTCTTGAATAAGTGTTGATCCTTTGAGTTATAAAAGCTTCATGGGAATGTTGTCCATGAATTAGAATAGTAAGAACAAGGGTCTAGAGGTTGATGGTGATGGCATCATCAAAGGTAAAGTGATATTGGGTTGAAGCACACACCTCCAACCCGATATGGTGATGTAGCCCTATATGACTTGAAAACTGATATACCTTGGAACCCCACACCCCCATCGGTTTGTACAATGGGTTGAAAAAGGTTCAACCAGTTGTATATCCTATCACTTAACCCATGGTGAAGGGTAGGTCGAATCCATGAAGGTTTGAAGAGGCATGAGCATAAGGGTCTAACCCGATATGGTGTGAAGCACACACACACATCTTTTCCAGATATGGTGTGAAGCACACACACACCTCTTTGCCTGATATGGTGTGAAGCACACACACACCTCAAAAGTGATATGGAAGCAAACACACACCTCTTTGCCCGATATGATGTGAAGCACACACACACCTCAAAAATGATATGGAAGCACACACACACCTTAAAAGTGATATGGAAGCACACACACCTCAAAAGTGATATGGAAGCACACATACACCTCAAACCCGATATGGAAGCATACATACACCTCAAGGGTGATATGGAAAGCACACATAAACTTCAAACCTGAGATGGTAAGAACACATACACCTCAAACCCGAGATGGTAAGCATATATACACCTCAAACCCGATATGGAAGCATACACACACCTCAAATCCGATATGGGTAGCAAGCACACACCTCATACCCAATATGGTGGAAGCACCTCAAAACCCATATGAAGGAAAGCACCTTAAATGCAATGTACTTGATGGAGTAACACATGAAGTGTTTTATATGAAGTCATACATTAAGAGGTATGGAGTTTAATGAACAATGATTAAGTAGGCTAATGTAACTTGCAGGAAAGGTTGATCCAACTTAATAAAGTATGGAGTAATCAACATCCTAGTGAGGATGAGAGAGAAACTCATACTTTTGTGGTAAACATGTAATGGGCATACATTAATACTTCTAATATGTTTAGGGTGTGAATTAGGGTTTGATCCTTGATAATGTGATCATGAAACCCTTAATGGTTAATAATGGGAAACCCTAACCTTAATGTATGATAATGATATGTATGTGAAACCCTAATCGATAAGAAAGGGAAGCCCTAACCCTAATGATGGAATAGTGGTATTAGCCTTGTATGGAATGGTGTTGATGTGTATTTGATATGGTTGTTATCATGTATACTAACCATGCAGGTATCATGACATGATGAGCATAGCCAAGTATGAGCTATGATGTTTTATACCATAAAGATTTTAAATGGGCCTTGTGAGCCATGTGATTATTGTTGCCTAGTGAGAGGTAACAATATGTTTAAATGGTCCTTGTGAGCCATGTGAGATGCTTGTGTAACAACTATCATGTATACCTTGGTCTGAGGACCTAGAGGTAATAGTTACCTGATAAGTGGTGACAGTGTTCAGTGATGAACTAAGGGTTTGAATACCCTGATCTAGTAATCATGATGATGATAATGTTGAGGGATGAGAATTCCCAGTAATGAGATAATGGATTGAGATCCTAAATGTTATATGTGTTCTAAAGATTTGAAAAGTACTTGATAGATGTATTACACCATTCTTTGTAGCATATGTTTTAATAATTCATGTTTGAAACTTGTCTAATGATAAAAGATATGGTAACACACTTAATTAACCAAGTGGAATCGTATCATGTAGCGCCCTGACCATAGATCCATCAGCGTTAGTAGTTGTTGAAAGGTGAAACAAGTTTTCCCACAGGATCTCCTGGAACACATATTTTTGAATATTTGGGGGTGATGGGTGCCAATATCCAGACGTCCTAATGAAGGATTGATGTGAGATCTCCTTCATTATAAATGTTGGGATGGATGTATCATGAATCTCCCGATGATGATGAATGTTGGGATTGATGTGTAGATAACTGAAATCTTTCAATCTTGAAGAGAGTGCATGATGCGGCTGTAGCTCTATAGCGAAGTTGCCAGTATACCCTGGAAAGCTATTTAGCAGTTGACATGAGATGTCCTACTTGTGGTCTCACAGTGACCGAGACAAGTGAGGTCATGGCAGCCGACTCTTCCATTGACCTTGTATGGTACCAGTTTTGACTTCACAGTGGTCGGTTGGAGTATGATAGGTATACCTCATCCCCTCAGGGCATAAGTGTGATTGTAAAATGTAATCAGCCGTGTAGTGTGTTTGCTTAAGGATGGAATACACAATTCATTGGTTGATGTTACATACCTTTTATACATCTTAAATGGATAGATGTTATACATGTTCTTCATATTCCTTATAAAATGAATAGATAATTTATTGTTTTATCATATATAGATACAATGCTTCTGAAGGTGATATTGCTCTACACTTCTTAAACACTGATTAAATCCTATTATTAATGTAAAAGAATACTCTGCCCAATTTTATATTGTTTAACTGTGATAATAATATTGTTGGTGGAGAGTTATATCTCTCGTTGGGACGTGTCTCACCCCGTTGGTCACCAACATTTTTAGGTGGATGCAGACGAAGAAGTAGAGACCATACTGTAGAGGTACATCAACAACAACAGGGACAACAGTAATAGCTCAGGTTGAGTATACTCTCTTTCATGTCTTGTAGATAGAAGTCCTATGTGTCGCCTCTGTACTCCCAAGTCCATGGAATTAGTATGTGTTTGTTTTATGAACAATCTGAGGTTTTGGATAGTATGCCTCAAGGTTTTATGTTGATTCAGTATATGTTTTGACAAAACAACTATTATATGTTATCCTCAAGAAGAGATGGTACAATGTATGTACAATGTGAACAATGATGTATATAAGGTTTTGGTTCTTCCTTAAAGAGTTTTCCTAGAAATGGTTCTCTTTGTAAAATGGTTTTAATTTTTTGTGATTTTTGTTAATCCGTTGCTTATGATCATTCCACATAATTAGTAACGATTTATCTATCGGTTTGGTGGCGGCTGTTACATTTGACATGCCTCTTTAAGGTATGCTGCATTCCATCAGTTCTATATTGTATAAATTACCTAGATATTTTCTCACTCTTCATCCTTCAAGACATACTATCCTATTAAATTTCTCTCTCTCTAAGATTTTGGTTCTTTTTGGTGGTTATATGATGATATTGATCATTTGATCTTTTTAATTTGTTGGATATGCATGTTTGACTCCAAATTTGTATCTTGTTCATGCTAGTTCATGACGCATCCTTAATTTGTGAATTGTGACTAGATTGTTCCTTTTGTGAGATGGGACCCTATTTTCCACACTTTTGTATGGATGCATTGTATGTTCCAGTTTATTAATAGAACTGTATTATGCCTAAACTTTTACTTTCCTCTACACTCTTGCTTGCTTGTTGATTAAGTATCCTTATAGCTATTAATGCTTTGGATCTTTGGTTTATGTGCCCATGCTATGTTTTAGGCTGGAGGTTATGTGTCCCATACCTAAGTATGTGCCTGCCTTTGTATTTTTGGGAGTTTGGTTATGTGTCATTCTCTATCAGATTTTGGCTTATGTGCTCTAACCAACATTGTTTCTTAATATTTCACTAATACTGCATTTATCTTACTTTCATACTAAACTATGGGTTGGATACTTTTGATGGATGTGAGGCCTAAATCATCTATTGTTATTATGTGGCACATGTTGACATTTTGTTATTTGGCAAGTGTATCTTTTGCATACTTTATGTTGTTTCTATTTGTTATAAACTTGTATGTTCTACTTCCCTCTTTGATGAAATCCTTGATAATTTTTATTGTTGTACCTTCTCTTTGATATTGCTTGATCCCTATTTGTATGTAGATACGATATTTTTCATATTGACAACTTCCACTTTTCTTCTTTTGTACGAGCATGCTTCCATCCCCTTAAGTGAAGGAAATGGATGATTTGATATGATTACCTAGACTTGAGGTAGTGGAGCTGACTTTTATGGGAGATAGAATTGAAGTATCTACGATATCCCTCTTCTTAGATCTTGAAGTCGTTGCATTCATGTAAGCCTGAAGTGGAGATTATTATGTATAAATTGTAGATAGTCAACATATTTAATTCCAATGCCATACTCTGGTCTTTATGATATCCACTTATAAAAGATTAAATAGTATCTATTCATCTATTGTGAAAATTTGTTCATGTTTTTTATAGATGATAACTATTATTTGATTTAATAGGGAGTAGATACCCACTGAGGTCCCACTCCTGACACTAGAATTTAAGGAAACCATGAAAACTAAGTGGATAGGAAACATAATTAATTATTGAACTATTTCTTAAATACCTTAGTCAAAAGGTCCATATCAGAAGATAGATTTTGAACAAAACTAGTATGTATAACCAACATATTAAACATATAAGGGCGATCCACCAGCCAGACAAGGAATATGTCATACAATCTTCAAGATAAGACCATAAAGGCGCATCTTGATCTTGCCAAACTAAAAGAAAAACATTGTATCGCGATAGATTGAATAAATGACTTCATGAAATCAAACATGAATAATTAGATCCAGTTATGTATGGACTGATCTCATATTTATTGGTAAGTTGCATTAGGTTATTTTGAGATTTGAATACATAACTTATCATAGTTTTCAATGAAAAATGAGAGAAAGTATGATACATAAACAAAAATAATATACCCACTTGAACACTGTAGAAAACTGATATTACATGGACACTTTTAATTGATCTATTTTATAATTTATTAATCTTTTATTATCTTAAAATTTGAATCACTTCCATTAGACCTAAGAATAATTAAGAATCACACCAGACTCATTTAGAGAAAATTGAGGTAAGATGTAATATTAATAGTTTTAAATTAAAATTAGTAATATATTGATTTACTAAGAGTTAAGGAATTATATCACATGAAATAGTTTCATTTCATTCTACTAAAATATCCGACTCAATATAAACAACCATCTCAAAATATAAAGATAAAATCACATATAAATCTTAGAAGGCTACTATTAGATTCAGTGAACAATAATTCTTATATCCCACTCAATTGTATTACAAATTTGTTTGTCTCAACTAACACGGTTTGTACCTAAACATGTCACAAATAAAATTTAGTAATCAACATGTTCAACCATATAAGTTCTTATATTTATCTTCCCCTCTTAGACCCCACACCTCTCAATTAGTGTGGGTATAAAAGTTTAGGCACTAATTTTCCTAAAACATACATAAACATTAGGTCCATCCAGGGTACTTAGGCCCAAAATACCTCATCATATCACATATAATCATAAATATATCATCACATAAGAAGGACCACAATATAAAAATGGAGTTACAAACTGACCATACACATATAAGTGGATTTTAGTAGGGCACTGAGGGGACCATACCTCTTATGGGTTATTGGTCACCTTCATTTAACCAAAAAGTATATGAACATGAGAAATTTCTCATGTAGACTAAATTGTTATATGGATACTCATTATACTTCCCTAAATTATGGACACTAGGAAAATTCACGTATGCTCAGCTCAGTTAAGGCTACAATAAATTATTATAATTATATATAATCATTATATTACTCATATTGTAGGATATTTTTGGCGAAAACAAACATTATCTATTTTAATTTGACTCAATATGAGATCATTCTCTTATAGACCTTATGATGCACTAAAGCAATAAATGAAGAAATCATAATATAATAAATAAGAACTAAATCTAGAAATTCAAAGCATATGGGCTAATGATTGTTTAGTTCATTCTCCTATAATATTGTCCAATCCATCAATTGGTCACATGACATAATAATCATATCCTTACTTTGAGTTGTCGAAAATAGAACTTTCACTTTTTAATATTTGCATAATCTTCCCTATGTTTAACTAGTATCCATGTTGCAAACCTAAATAGAGTATCAAATTATCATATCATACTACCTCACATTTCTCATTCAAACCATGAACATGATATTTATTCAAATAGAGATCATGTATAATATATTAGTATTACCCCTAAATTTCATAATTCATTATGAGTTGGTATAGACAAAATATCTTATGAACTATTTGATTTGTTGTTAATTTAAGGTAGTTTCTAGAGAAGAACATATTAATCTAACATGTTAAAGACCCCTAAATCACTAATAGGATAGGAAATCCTCGTGATTATCACATAAGGTATTCTCAAAGATCATATGAATACTCTGGAAAAATAATTATCAATATGAAAATAATATGGTCTCATGTTTAATCATAACATTTCCACTAAAATAAGTTCTTCAGTAAAAAAATCTATTCGATTAACCCCTAATTGTTCTTAGTTTCCTCCATTTTTTCATATCACTTTTAGTGGTCAATGTATTTTATGAGCCCTCACTAGTGACCTATGGTGGAAACCAACAAACCCTACTATATTTGGAAAAATTATGTTACTAGCTATTATTTCTATACTAATAAGAACTAATTATAATAAAATACCTTCAAAAGACATATTGGTGACTAAGGCTAGTAATTAGAGGATTATTTTGGATCACTATCATGTACTTGACCATCCTCTTATATTCATTCCTCAACCATAAATTATCCTCTATAATTAGGCCAAATCATTATCCTTATTCATGTTCACCGTGATGCCCCAATGTGCCACAAATGAGATTACTCAAACCAAAAGCAAAAAAACACTAAGAAAGCAAATTACTAGAAAACACCAGAAATTAAAACTGATTTCATTAAAGCACCATAAGACAAAAACTCATTACATATGAGTCCAAAAGCCTGCCACTTGCAGGACAGAATATATCACGTGGTGCTTACATCACTTTAGATCAACATACATTTCATCAACCTGTTACACAAGATACTCGTTCCACATGTAGATATACAAGTATAACTGTCATAACTATACACCACTGGCACAAAAATGAAACCTCATATCACAATGTATCTCAAAGAAAACACCCTAAGGACCTGAGTGTATATGGATGACTCTAGGACTCTAACAACAAAAGAGTAGCATCACGTCCAACTTTATTCACTACTGTTCTTGATACTGCTCTTCCTCAGCTGCACGACCTCTACTTCTTCATGCATGATCACCTAAAAGATGTGGAAACCCATAGGGTGAGACCAAATGTCCCAGTTGGAGATATAACTATCCACCAACTCTATTGAAGCACATGTAAGCTTAGATGATAAAATAACATGCTAGCAAGTTAAGCAGATTCAGCAAAATGATATGTATATAACAAGTAAAGTAGAATAAACAAAACATGGAAGCCATCATAGAATAGTAGATCAAGTTATATTCTAAAAAGGAATATGAAGAACATGTATAACAGTTGACTTCTCTTACTACCTTATAATTTAAGAAATCAGTAAAAAGATAAGGCAAAGGCTCAAACAATGTAAGGCGTATGTCACACTAAGCACATATGCTACATGGCTATATTATGTATTTTATTATGCCTTGAGGATTTGAGTTGTTTTACCCAAATCCAACTGCCCCCTGCAAAGGGAAACCGATGGTGCCATACAAGGTCTATGGAAAGGCTAAAATCCACAACCTCTCCAACACCTCTTGGTCAGACAAGAGAACATGATAGAGACATATCAATCAACTACAAGAGAGTGACAAATAGTCAGCATAAGGATCACCTCACATATGGACATTAATATATATACACCAAGCCCACCTTGGTACAAGTGACAATGCTAGAAGAACATGCTCACACATGGTCGTTCTTAAAAAAAGGATTGGCTCACGCATGGACATCCATATTACTAGGAGATCAGCTCACACATGGTTGTCCCACACAACCTATAGTTAAGGATACAAGGAGATACTTGACTTGCACCCCGCATATTAAAAAATATGTGCTCTGAGTTGAACTCGTTCCACCAATCTAGAAAATAAAGCTGACACTGGAATGGATCTATGGCATAGGGAAAACTATATGATTAGGTTTCACTTGATTAGTTAACCAATTGGATGACATTTAGCATCAATCAATGTATAAAGCCCCATGATTAGGTTTCACTTGATTAGTTAACCAAATGGATGACCTTTAGCATCAATCAATGTATAAAGCTAAAACAAACACTACAAGAATAAGGGTGTGTTTCAACTTTAGAAAATATAAAATGTATGAGGTGTGAACTTGTCACACAACCACCATGTGGTACTCAAAGTTTTCCCATCCACAAGGCAATCATCAATGTCACATATCATCATGGGATCTTAATCCCTTAATCCCATCACTTAAGGACGTTGCCTCTCAATAGGAATCAAGCCATCACCAGGTCATAGGACCTGTCACATTAAGCCTGACATGTTCATCATCACATATTGACTCATTAGTGTGCATAAGCACCACCCTGTATCAGATAACCATCACCATAGTATACAAAAGTCATGGCATACATACCACCTACAAAGTTAGGTCTTATAAGCAAGAGAGAGAAAAACATTCTACATGATGTACATCTCATGAGAGAGAAATCAAACACATAATTCGACATTACAGTTAGGGTTCCAAACTTTAGTCTATTAGGGTTCTGTAGATACATACAAGAACTAAACACTAGATATAGCACCCCCCACATTCTTGAAACACTTTAGGGTTAAGAAGAATGATTAAGGTTAAGCAAGACGTTATCCACATAGCACAATATGTGGCTAAAAAATTACTCATAGATGTACATGGATTAGGTACTCAAGCATGTGTCACCACCATACCTCAACTATGTGTCACGACCATCACCATCTTGGGTTGCGGCCACTCACCATGAACAATCGCAACCCAAAGAAGAAGGGTTGTTGCGACCACCATCCCTATGCATGTCACGACCGCAAAAAGGACATGGTCCATATTCAACACACGAGTAAGTATTCACCTAAAATAGAAGCAAGGTCCTACCAAGACAAGGCAGGAGAGAACGACACACAACTAGGTCAACCCAACTGAAACAGCTTGTGGGTTGCGACCAACTAGGATGTTGTGACTGTAGAACCCTAAGAGAAGACCCATCCTGACCCCAAAGATAAAATGTGGTGTTATGTCTATGACAAAACCAGGGCAAGTGTGATGTTATGACCGTGACCAAAACCAGGGCAAACACAGTGTTAAGACCGCAACTAAAACCTCAAGCCAAAAATATGTCACGTATCAAGACAAAACAGGGCATGGCGAACGGTAAGGGTCAAGCCACCACCAAGACCAAGAACCAAAATCAAGCCAAGGTCCAAATAGAGATAAATCTATGAATAAAAGAGATCATCCAATAAGGGAAACTCATTATGACCATAGAGGAAAACCTCATGCAAAATGGTCATTAAACCCTAAAACAAGCTTCATGAAACCACCTTCAAAAGGGGACCTCAATAAGGGAGAGAAACCAAATTTATAATCATCACCAAAATCGAGCCCAAACTTCATAGAACACATAAAAAATTGATCGTCATATATGAAACTCAAGCGAAGGTCAAGAAAGGAAGTAAAACCACCATGAACCATAAACACCAAAATCGAGTACAAAGGAAATTAGGGTTTTGGATTACATCCTAACCAAGCATGATATCAACATCATATAAGTTCTAAGGTATATCACCATCCATTAGCATGTTAAGGAAACATCTATACAGAGAAAAAAACAACATGTAAGCATGGAAAATGGAATAATAGATAAGGTTAAGAGTTCTATAACCCTCCTTAAAGAAGATCAACTCCAAGGATGGTAAGCTCCAAACACACAATCACCAAGGAAGATTGAGCTCCACCAAAATCTCCACTTTGGGCCACAATATCACCTCAAGAAAGGGAAACACCAAGGTCAAGGGATAGCTCAAGAAAAATGGGCAAATATCTCAAGGAAAAACCAAAAGAAAGAAGGGGGAATAGAGATAAGAAACTCCCTCTCACTTGGGTGTCACCTTATCAAAACATGTCCTATTACCCTTGTGATGAGGAGCTTACTCTATAGAAAGACCACCATGTCAAAACATGGTCTAGGGTCGATAAAAAGGAAGAAGACGGGGTACAAGATCCAAAGAAAACATCAAAAGATAAACACTCACCAATATTGAAGATGACCAAGGATCACCACAAGCACCACATGCAAGGGTTGAACCACCTCCATGGCACCAAGAATAACTTCTTATTGCTCCACCAAGCTCCAAGGACAAGCACAAGGGAAGGGAGGAAGAATATGTCTGAAAAAAGATCACTTGCATGGAGAAAAGAGGGTTTATATAGAAAAGGTGGAGAGAGAGAACAAGAGATGAGGTGTCAATGAAAAAGGCCCCAAAGGGAAACTTATCCCCTCAGGAAACTAACATGAAACCACATAAGTCACACATGCAAGAGATGATGATACACTCTAGGTTGGATCTCAACCACCTAGTCCACCCAACCCTCATGGTGTGATCACAACACACCAAGGGAACCACCCATGTTACGACACACCTCCAAGAACCACCAGGTCCCGACACAAAGATCACCACAAACAACCTAGGTTGAGACACTACACACCAAGCCATTGTCTCATCCCAAGATCATCTTGGTCATGACCACCACACCTAGGGGGAGGTGTCTCGACCATGACCCCCTCTGATGTGAACAAATCATATCATCTTTTGAATCATGTTTGGTTGCATATCCATGTTGTTTTGACTCAATTATTACTCTCATTCATGCTAGATTCTATATTTTTAGCTATTCTTACATGTCTCATTGTTTGGATTGTAGGTACTACATTTTGCATTGAAATTATGAGGAATATATCATATTATCACTTATTGGATCACTCCTCAAGTATCTACGAGTTTTGGGGTTCGAAACTAGTGAAAATACCACTTTTTACGGCATGTAAAATTGACCTACACACCGTAAGTTATGAGCAAAATACACAACAGCCCTGAACAACCCAGAACAACCATTGACACGCCATGTCTTAAAAAGACACCCCATGTCTCAGTCCAGAAATTGCATGCAGAACTCCAGATTTGTAGCAAAATGTTGTGTTTTATTAAAGAAATGTCGTGTCTTATTAAAGACACGGCGTGTATTATTAAAGACACGTCATATAGCCTCCCAAAACTCGATCCAAACTTCAGTTATTGTATAAAACATGCCATGTATTATAAAATACATGTCGTGTGACGTGAAGATTTCACTCAAACATTAATTTAACTGTCTCACACTTATATATATGACCCCAACTCATCTTGGGACAGTTACCACAACTTAGGATAGAATTTTTGGAGGGCAACTCGAATGGAGGGAGTCTAGGAGAAGTTGGAGGAGACCAAGAGAGATAGGATGTGGTTACTCAAGAGAGAACCCTCTTCTTCTTCCTTATTCTTCACTATTTGCAGCTAGGATCTTCTTCTTCCTCTTCTACCCACTTGGGAGTGAAGAAATCTAGAGAAAGTGCAGCAAGCAAGGATGGAGATTGACTTCTAGCCGGAGTTCTTCTTCGTTCTACTACTTCTTACAGACATACTAGTTCTTTCTACTCTTTTACTATGTCCTTTGATGTTTTATTATGCTTGTACATTCTTTCTCTAGCCATGGATGAGTAGAATTTGAATCTTGGACATGGGAGAGTAACTCCCATGTCATAGCTTGTATGAACATATGGATTTCATACTAAATATTAGTTGCGTGCATGTTCCAAGAGTCGTTTTAGATTTGAAATGCTTGTTTGTGTGATTGGCCATCATACTTGCATGTTTTATGCTTTCTTTCATAATATGAGAAGATGTGTTTGAGAGTATGGAGTTACTCTTTTGGCAACGTGTCATTGACCACGAGAGTGGCTGAGATTAAGTTGAGGAGCAAGGTTTGTGATTCGAAATGAAATACATACATGAGAGTGATGTATGGAGTTAGAATCATCATCACTTCACCGGGAGGTGAGTGGTGACTACAAACCTCCTTTGCAAGTTAATTAACATGTTTAAATTCATATTTTAATATAATCTATGATGTGATAGTGAAATCCCAAGTCTAGGATCCTCATAAATCTGAATCTTAACCTTTCTTAAGTGATAATTTACTATTTTGTTTTAAATCTGTAATTTAGTTGTTCTAATCCAATCATCTTGTGTACAACGATCTAGATTATTGAAAATCATAACTCTTGCGCCTATCTAACCAACACTCCTTGTGTTTGACCTCGAGTACAACTACTCTCATATACTTGTGATAAATAGCTCGTTGAGTAAAAGATCATTATATGATCGAAAGTTATTAGTGTAACAAACCAACAAGTTTTGGCACCGTTGCCAGGGAGCATCAATATTCCTGTTAGAGAAAGAGTTGTTGATAAGAAAATGAGACTAGATCACAACCTTCATATACACCATCATATCCATAAATCATAATTCATCATGATCATCATAATTTGTTGTATCTTCCATGTTTATTTTTGTATCTCACTCACCTTGTTTATTTGCAGGAGCATATGGGGTGTTCATAAAAAGTTGCTTGAACCGTACATATCTCTACACTCAAAGGAACACATCATTTGTAGCCCTCATGGAGCAAGAAGGAGTGAAACCCAAACATGTATGGAGGAATCACAACCCCCACAACCATCATCCATGTCACCCTCATCCAAACAACATTCACCCATGCCACCTTCGTCCACATCACCTTCATATGCACCACCCTCATCCATGCATTCTTCATCCACAACACCATCATTACCACTGAATTCACCACCATCATATACACCATCAACACCCATACCACATTATTTCACACTCTCATATCCACCACTTTCATCCATACCGCATACACCACCACCATCTACTCCACATCCACACTACTACAGAAACAACATTCAATGTCACTTTTCTGGGCGTCGGTTATTTAGGAAAACCCACGCCTATACTATTCAACGTCGGTTATTTCAGAAAACCGACGTCTATATTCAAAGACCAGCCAGACACGGGTACCGCTTTGTATTCAGCATCGGCTGGGTATAACAAAGTGACACTTAAAATCACCCGTGAAATCCAATTTTTGAGAAAAAAAAAATTTGGCCCCAAAGTGTCACATACAACGTCGGTTGTTTAACTAATAACTGATGTCTATATAAGATGAAAATTTGTGTGAAAAGTTCCAGTTTTGGTGTCAGTTATCCTTTGATAACCGACGCTGATAATGGTTCCCGCCAAATAATTTAGGGCAAAGATTGTCTAATTGGACGTCGGTTGTTTACGATCCACCGACGCTGAAGAGTAAAAGGCGTCGGTGTTGTAGATAACCGACGTTGTTGATGAACTTAATAGACCCGTATCACCCGACTCTTCCCCCTTTCTTCCTATTTCATCGTGATAACTTTCTCCTGTGCTGCTGCTCACCTAAAATCGGCCGACGACCCCCGTTGCTGCTCACCGCCACTGTTGCTGGTGCGCCTTTGCTCGCCACCGCCGCCGCTATTGCTGGTTCTCTTGCTGCCGCCGCTCGCCGCCACTACTGCTCTGCTCTTCTCCTGGTGCCACTGGTGCTCGCCGCTCTGCTCTTCTCTTCACCTTCTCACTGCCACTACTGTCGCCGCTCGCTGCCACTGCTGCCGCCGCTTGCCGCTGCTCTTCTCCACGCTAGATCCAGGTAGCCCTAGCCTCTTTTCTTCCTTCTCCCTAGCTCCTTACCAATAACAAGCACGACCATGGCTGTGTTGCCCTACCACGGCCGTGTTGGATAGCACGGCCGTGGTAACGGACATGGTTGTGTTGGCCTACCACGTCCGTGCTGGACAGCACGGTCGTGGTAGGCCAACACAACCACGGTCGTGCTTGCTGTTGGTAAGGATATCAAAATTTTTTTTTGTAATGCTTAATGTAAATCCTAGGATACAAACAAATCTTTTTCTTGCATATATTTGTGCTTCTAATCCTAATGTTTGACCTAATTCAATAAATTTTGATGCATGTTGAAATAAGATTTAAACTTGTCCATTCTAGCATCCTAATTTGATTTGATTAAACCTAACATTGATGAAACCCTAACATCAATTGTGATGAAACCCTAACATTAATTGTGATGAAACCCTAACATGTACATATCTATTATTGTGTTTGTTGGCCTAGAAACCCATCCAAGATTTACTCATTAGGAGTAAATCTTGGATAGTCCCCGGTTTGGGACTGTTCTTGAACACCTAATCTCACTTAGGATGTAAGTGTATAATGTGTATTGGGTTTTTGAGAAAATTTCGGTAGCATTTCCCTGTTTGTTCTCTAAGTACATATGTACTTAGAGAACATCAGGGAAATGCTGCCGAAATTTTCTTGAAAACCCAATACACATTATACACTTACTAGTGATATTAGGTGATCAAGGACGGGATAGGTGGTACACATTTATTATATATAAGAATGACATCACATGTGTTTGTTGGCCTAGAAACCCGTCCAAGATTTACTCATTAGGAGTAAATCTTAGATAGTCCCTGGTTTGGGACTGTTCTTGAACACCTAATCTCACTTAGGATGTAAGTGTATAATGTGTATTGGGTTTTCGAGAAAATTTCGGTAGCATTTCCCCTTGTTCACTAAGTACATATGTACTTAGAGAACAACAGGGAAATGCTGCCCAAATTTTCTTGAAAACCCAATACACATTATACACTTACTAGTGAGATTAGGTGTTCAAGGATTGGATAGGTGGTACACATTTATTATATATAAGAATGACATCACATGTATTTGTTAACCGTAGACCCTAATCTTGTCCTAATATATACTTGTTTTCTCTTTGATCATAAAATGGATAGATCATTGATGTCCATTCGCAATCGCTGCACCCCAGAATTTATATCTAGTCTTGATCAGTTTATTAGATTTGCCGAGGAACATAGGAAAGAACCTGGAGATAGGTTCTACTGTCCATGTAGGCATTGCAGTAACAACTTGAAAGTCAGCATTGGTGACGAAATCAAAAGTCATGTCATGTGCAACGAGATTGTATAAGGCTATACAGAATGCACTGGCATGGAGAGATTTCAAACTCGAAACTAGTGGATGTCGATAGCAGTGCTTGGGTGGAAGAAGAAATTACCTCCGATGACGTAGATGTGAACAAACCAGTTCCAGTAGACATCATTGATGTGATGTTGGATAGTTGTAGGGTACAACACACCGATCCACCTCCTATCTTTAGAAACATTGTGCATGATGCTGAGATACTGTTATACACAGGTTGTGCTAAGTTTATGAAGCTTAGTGCTGTGTTGAGATTGTATAAGTTGAAAGCTAACAATAGATGGAGCGACAAAAGATTCACTTCATTGTTGACTTTGTTGAAAGAAATGCTTCCTGAAGGAAACGAGCTACCAATCTCAACATACCGGGTAAAGAAATTGTTGTGCCCAATGGGAATGGAGGTCAAGAAGATACATGCATGCCCGAATGATTGTGTATTATTTCAAAAGGACTATGTGGATTTGAAAGATTGTCCAAAATGTAGTGCGTCATGGTATAAATTGACGACTTCAGGGGAGTCCAAAACTGGTTCTCCTGCCAAGGTGATGTGGTATCTACCTATAATGTCACGGTTTCAACGCTTGTTTGCAAATCTAAAAGATGCGAAGAATTTGAGGTGGCATGAAGATGTTAAGAAAAATAATGATGGGATCCTACGACATGCGTCTGATTCCCGACAGTGGAAGAAGATTGATCTATTGTACCCCAAATTTGGTGAAGAAGATAGGAATCTAAGACTTGGGCTTTGTACAGATGGGATGAATCCGTAAGGGACATTGAGCAACCAACATAGCACTTGGCCAGTCATGCTTGTTATATACAATCTTCCTCCCTGGTTGTGTATGAAAAATAAGTACGTTATGCTGTCGTTGTTGATATCGGGTGCTAAACAACCCGGAAATAATATCGATGTTTATCTTGAACCTCTGATTGATGACTTAAAGAAACTTTGGGCTGAAGGTATGATGACCTATGACGCTTCAGGAAAAGAGACATTTCGTTTGCACACTATGTTGTTTTGCACTATTAATGACTTTCCATCATATGGGAATTTGTCTGGATATAGTGTCAAAGGAGCTAAAGCGTGTCCTATATGTGAAGAAAACACTGATTCAATAAGACTAAAACATGGTGGCAAGACTTTATATCTTGGTCATTGAAGGTTTCTTTCAAAATTCCATCTGTATTGTAGGAAGCGCAAAGCATTCAATGGATGGAATGATGAACAGAGTGCACCTAAACCTATACCAGGGGATGTTGTTTATGAAAGAGTAAAAGACATTGTCAATGAATTTGGTAAGAAATCACAATGTAGTATGGCCACACGGAGTGACAATTCTTCATTCAAGAAGAAGTCAATTGTAACATCCCTGACCTGGGTTATACTCTAACCCTAGGTGTTTTGATTAAGAAAGATGATTATATGCTTAATACTATCTTGTGAAAAGTAATTAGGGCTCATGAGGAGCTTATGTTTCAATTTTGGTCCTGTTTGGACAATGTTGAAGCAATGTTTGCTTATTTTGGACTAATGTGCAAATTACCCAAGTTGAGGGGTTTAAGTGCAAATTGTGCATGATAATATGTTCCTCATGTGTTGAAGCATCATGAGAGTGAAAATGATGCTGAGGTATGGCTTATGGAAGCCTGAATACCAAGAAAGAGCTGATAATGCAATATATGTGCATGAAAACCTAGTTTTGGTGTAATATGCAATTTACCCAAAACCTAGGGTGCAATATGTAATTTATCACTTCAATAAGGTCCCTAATGTTTCTTGGCATCATGTAGAGCAAATAAAATCAGAGGGGCACCTCTTTTGGATTAAGTTGGAGGAGAGAGAATCTTGATATTAAAATAATCAAGATTTAATATATCCTAATTGAAACCCTAACTCGATTTAGTGAAAAAATGAATATATTAATTAAAGGGCCTTCAACCAAAATTTTATTGGTTGAGTTTGAATAAGTATAGACGTCCTTTTGCATAGATAAGGCACGAAAATATCTAAAGGAGGTGAAACTCCACTCACCTTATTATAAAGGAAAGTAATATCCGCTCACATTATGGATATTACTATTATATGATTAAGGTGCTTAATTTGCTTTTCTTTTAATTTGAGGATAATGAAGGAGAATTAAAGGCAAAGAAAGTTTCCTTCGTACACAAGGGAGTGAGGGGGTTTATGTGGCACCAATTTGAGAATTGAGGGAAATTAAAAATGCTTTCTCTCTCCTCAATTTCCTTTATAAAAACTTCATTTCCAAATCAATTGAAAGGATTTTTCGGCCCTTTCTTCTTCCCTTGGTTTGGATGAGCTCAAGGGGACTTAGTATCAACAGGAGGACGAGCCCCAACCTGTTGGTAAGCTTATTGACCCTCATTCATCTTGATTCCATGGTGGAAATCGAAAATAAATTATGGATTTCTTCCTATTTCGGTCTCCTGTTCAATTCTAACCATTCCTTTTCACTCAAACCATGAGGACGAGCCTTGGAATGGTGAAAGGAGTTGCATCCACCATTGTTTACGTGATCTTGGAGCTTGGATGCTCAATTGGAGGCGGGTTTTATAACTTGAACCCTTTTACATTGTTATTCAACCATTAATCTTGTAATTTCAATGATTCCTTCATTATCTTGATTAATTTCTGGTTGAAATTGATTAATTCATGAAATCAGAAGTTGTTAGAACTTCAGGGACGAAGCTTGATGATGATGACATCATCATAAGCACACACCTCCCCAAATATCTTGGGCAAACGGTTTGGAAGTTGGAACCAAACGGTTTCACCAAACCGTTTGGTGATCAAACGGTTTCACCAAACCGTTTGGTGATCAAACGGTTTGCAAACCGTTTAGGAGCAAACGGTTTCAAAACCATTTTAGGGAGTTGACAAAGGGTTGATCGTTTGATAATTCTGTTCCTAATTATGTTGGTTGATAACTCACCAAATTTTAGGGGTTAATTCCAAGGGAATCATGAGTTGAAGGCTAATCCATTAGGCAAATCCTAATTGGATTAAGTGCTGATTTTCAACTTAATTAATTTTCCTTTTTGGGCAAACGGTTTCAAAACCATTGAGATGGTTGACCAAGCATTGACCGTTTGATATTACTGTTCCTAATGATGTTTATTATTAACTAACCAAATTTGAGGGGTTAATTCCAAAGGAATCGTGAGTTGAAGGCTAATCAATTAGGTAATCCCTAATTGGATTAAGTGCTGATCTTCAACCTGATTAATTGGAATTTTTGGGCAAACAGTTTCAAACCTATTTGAGATGGTTGACCAAGCATTGACCGTTTGATATTACTAATAATTTTGGTTAATAACTCACCAAATTTGAGGGGTTAATTCCAAGGGAATCATGAGTTGAAGGCTAATCCATTAGGCAAATCCTAATTGGATTAAGTGCTGATTTTCAACTTAATTAATTTGCCTCTTTGGGAAAACTGTTTCAAAACCGTTTGAGATGGTTGATAAAGCATTGACCGTTTGAGATTACTGTTCCTAATGATGTTGATTATTAACTCACCAAATTTGAGGGGTTAATTCCAAAGGAATCGTGAGTTGAAGGCTACTCAATTAGGTAATCCCTAATTGGATTAAGTGCTGATCTTCAACCTGATTAATTGGAATTTTTGGGAAAACGGTTTCAAAACCATTTGCGATGGTTGACCAAGCATTGAACGTTTGATATTACTGTTCCTAATAAATGTTGGTTAATAACTCACCAAATTTTAGGGGTTAATTCCAAGGTAATCATGAGTTGAAGGCTAATCCATTAGGCCAATCCTAATTGGATTAAGTGCTGATTTTCAACTTAATTAATTTGCCTTTTTGGGCAAACGGTTTCAAAACCGTTTGATATGGTTGAACAAGCGTTGACCGTTTGATATTACTATTCCTAATGATGTTTATTATTAACTCACCAAATTTGATAGATTATTTCCCAAGGAATCATGAGTTGAAGGCTAATCAATTGGGCAAACCCTAATTGAAATCAGTGCTGAATTTCCAATGAGTTAATTTGAGATTTTGGGTTGGATAGCCCAAACGGTTTCAAAACCATTTGGGGATCACCCAAACGGTCTCAAGACCGTTTGGGGATCACCCAAGACCGTTTGGAGGTCTGGGGTTAAGTATAGTTGACCAATGGAAGGTCCAAAGGTACCAAATCATATTACAACCAAGTGCTGATGTGTTGATCAACTCAATAGACCAAACCTTGATGAAATTTCACTAGAATCCAAGGGTTGGATGGGAAAACGGTCTTCACCTTCTTGGCCAAACGGTCTTCACCTACTCGTCCAAACGGTCTTCACCTACTTGGCCAAACGGTCTTCACCTGCTTGGCCAAATGGTCTTCACCTACTTGGCCAAACGGTCTTCACCTACTTGGCCAAACGGTCTTCACCTACTTGGGCAAACGGTCTCAAACCGTTTGGAGACCTAGGTGGTTTCAAGGTCAATTTATGTTATGAAATAGAAGGTTCAATTGGTTAGTACAATGGAGAACCTAATGCAACTAAAGGTCCAATTGATTAACCTAATTGAGTACCTATTGCAATTGAAGATTCAATTGGCCAATTCAATTGGATACCCTATGTAATGGAGTTCCAATGTGATTGAATCTCTTGAGAATCAAGATGATGAATGATCCATTGATCCAATGTTGATTAGTGATGATAATCAATGAAGGTACAAAGGTTGAAACCCTAATGGTACCTAAGTGATTAGAGCCAATTAAGGGATGAACCCTAATTGTTGGTAGAATCAATGACTTAGTACACTATGTTAATCATAGTTGTATGTACTTGATTGAAGGGTTGATGTGACCTAATCGGATTGAGATAATGTTAATATGAATTCATACATGAATATGATTCATGAGGTGATCTCTTGTAGCACGACCGTGTAAGGTAGCACGACCGTGGTGGCTTCACTTTACACGACCGTGCAAGGTAGCACGACCGTGGTAGCTTCCCCTCACACGGCCGTTCTTGGTTGCACGGCCGTGGTGCTCTATGCTTGATTTAGAGGTGATTTGAAAGTGACCTCATATGATCATATACCTTGATATGATTATAAGTCCAATATAATTGGATGAAGGATATATAAGATATGTGATGAGAAACCCTAGTTGAGGGTGTATCATTGTGATTGTTTATAAGCAACTTTATAATAAAGTCATGCCTTAAACTAGGATAAGTCCATATCATGTGAGATAGTTGTACAATTCTAATGTGTGGCCTTTGCATTATATGCTAAAGGTAAGAGATTAGTGATGGAATGTATTAAGAGGGAAATACCTTAATACAAGATAAGAAGGATAACTCAACAAAGTTTGAAATGATGAGAAAGTGATACATCAAGATATGATAGTTATCACATTCAGCATTTCAGGGTTTATATGCCTTGATGTACTTCAAATCCAATATAATTGGGTAAGAAACATATGAAGTGTGTTATGCAACTATTAAAATGAAATGTAATGAGTTGTTACACCTTGAAGAGTGTTAATTAATGTACCTTGAGAATGGGGTTAAGCCCAAATGATGTGTATGATATAATCATACCATGATGAGGATGAGAAATGAACTCATACCTTGAATTGATGATCATTAATTCTATATGATGAAAGTAATGTTCTAGAATAATCAAATATGATATCCTTGAATGCCCCAGAGGTATGGAATAATGTATTAAGGGTTGGACAGATAATGAGATCATGAAATCTTTATTAATGAGAAATGGGGAACCCTAACCCTAATTTGGGTAAAGGGAATGAAAAGCCCTATTTGATAGTAAACCCTAATTCCTGGTAGAGGAATAATGGTGTTACTATTGCATCACATGATGTGATGAATATCTTGTATGACTGTTATCATGCCTAATAACCATACAGATATTATGAGGTGATGTATATAGCTAGCTTGACCTATGACATTTATATATAAATGTTGATTGGTATTATGTGCCCTAATGTTGTTGTTGCTTAGTAAAAGAAGCAATATGCATGGACTTTTATGAGTCACATGAGTAAGTTGTTACCTAGTGAGAGGTGATAAGATATTTCATGGCCTTGTGAGCCAGGTGTGATGCTTGTGTAACAAGTATCATGAATGCCTTGGTCAGATGACCTGAAGGTGATAGTTACCTGAAAAAGGTATAATAATGCTCAATGATGAGTTAAGGGTTTGAATACCCAAAACCATATGATTATGGTGATGAGAATGTGAAGGGATGAGAATTCCCAGTATTAAAATGAGGGACTTAGTTCCCAGGGTCTTTGAAAGACTGATAAATATCTGATAAAAGTAGTACATGTCTCTTTATAGCATTGTTGTAATAAGTTATGTGTGAGAACTTGGTTGATGCTAAAAGAATATGAGAATGTACTTAATAAATCAAGTGAAATCTATTCATGTAGTGCTCTGACCATAGATCCATCATCGTCAGGAATAGGTGATGGTGAAACGGGTGCCCGCGGCAAAACCCGAAGCACATATTTTGAATATGTGGGGGTAAATGGGCGAAAATATCCTTACGTCCTCTTGAAGAGATTGTTGGAAGGTAAACAAGAAACCTCTCAATCCTTCATGAATATGTCGGGATGGATGTATCATGAATCTGCCAATGATACTTAATGTCGGATCGAGGAGATAAACAAGAAATCTCTCGATTGGCGATGAGAGTGCAATTGACGTTGTAACTCTATAGCAAAGGTGCCAGAATACCCTGGCTAGCTAGTTAGCAGAGACACGAGATGTCCTGCATGTGGTCTCGTACTAACCGAGACAGAGGAGGTCATAAGAATCTGGCTCTTTTGATGACCTATGTATGGTACCGAGGTGATTTTGTAATGGTCAGTTGGAGTATGAGCGGTATATCTCATCTCCTCAGAGCATAAGTGTGATTGTAAAATGTAATCAGCCGTATAGCATGTTTGCTTAAGGATTGAATATGGAGATTCATTGGCTGATGTTGCATTTCTTTGTGAATTCCTTAGTAGTTAAATGTTAATTATGTTTCTTTATATTCTCTGCAAAGTAGACAGATGAATTACTTATCTACCATGGGTAGATGCAATGACCTCCTTGAAAATGGAGATTATCTTATTCTGTTCTATGATGAATAATTCTACCTGATAATGTAAAAGTAACCCCTGCTCAGTTTTAATTTAATAAATTGCAATAAAAATGTTTTTGGCGGAGAGTTATATCTCTCGCTGGGTCAATTTTCAATTGTCTCACCCCCATGGGAAACATTTTTAGGTATGCATGGAAGGCAGAGCAGAAACCCTAGAATAGGGAAAGAGTAGTAGCAATAGCAGGGACAACAATAAGATCTCAGGTGGAAAATGTCTGTCTAGTCATATAGATCGTATTCCTATGTGTCGTCTCTGTACTCTCAGGTCCTCAGAGTTTTAAATGTATCAATCTGAGTTTTGGCTTAGTGCCTCAAAGTTTTTATACTGCCTGTGTATATTTGTTAACAGGGCAGTCAATGTTGTAATCCTTGAAAAGGAATGGTACAGGTTGTGTACTTGTAAACCAGGATGAATTTGGAATACTTTGGTTCATGGTTAAAGAGTTTTCCTGTGAATGGATCTCTTTGCAAAAAGTTTTAAATTTTCAGTGATTTTCAATAATCCGCTGCAAATAATTCGCTTCCGCATTAGTTAATCCTGTTTTCACGAGACGGTCGTTTCATCAATATTTTGGGATCTTCCTTATTGGAGTTCTTTGACAGTCAGGCATTGTATCGATATAATGCACGTTGAGAAAAATGTCTGTGATAGCGTCATTGGTACTCTGTTAAATATACCAGGTAAGACTAAAGATGGGATAAAATCCATACTGGACCTACGTGAAATGGGAATAAGGTCAGAATTAATAGAATTACGTGAAATGGGTAATAAAAGAACATACTTACCTCCCGCTTGTTACACGTTGTCTAGAAAGGAGAAGAAAACTTTTTTTGAATGCTTAGTAAATGTTAAGGTGCCACATGGTTACTCATCCAACATCTGTAGATTGGTATCAATGAAAGTTCTAAAGTTGATAGGTCTTAAATCTCATGATTGTCACACTCTAATGCAACAAATATTTCTTGTGGCAATTCGATCTATATTGCCGAAGCATGTAAGGTTTGCAATCACCAGACTTTGTTTCTTTTCAACAGTCTATGCAGCAAAGTTATTGAACCCGATACTCTCGATAATTTGCAAAGAGAAGTGGTTGTTACCCTATGTCACCTTGAGATGTATTTCCCTCCTTCGTTCTTTGATATCATGGTACATCTTGTTGTCCACTTGACAAGGGAAGTGAAAATGTTGGGACCAGTTTTCTTGCATTGGATGTATCCATTTGAACGATACAGTCATTGGGAGATCCAAGAAAGCTGTCTTTGTTGTGATAAAGGATAGAGTGTGGAAGAAGGTTTAGGGGTGGAAAGAGAAGTTTCTTTCAAGGCCGGGGAAGGAGGTGTTGATTAAGGCTGTAACATCCCTGACCTGGGTTATACTCCAACCCTAGGTGTTTTGATTAAGAAAGGTGATTAAATGTTTAATATCATCTTGTGAAAAGTAATTAGGCCTCAAGAGGAACCTATGTTGCAAGTTTAGTCCTTTTTGAACATTGTTGAAATCAATGTTTTGTTTGTTTTGGACTAAAGTGAAAATTACCCAAGTTGAGGGGTTAACTTGAAAATTGCACATGATAAGATGTTCCTCTGATGTTGAGACATCATAAGGATGAATATGATGTAGTAGTATGGTTTCTACAAGCCTGGACACCAAGATAGAGCTTGTTGGACAATGTTGTGCATTAAAACCTAGTTTTGGAGTAAAGTGCAATTTACCCAAAATCTAGGGTTCAATATGCAAATTACCACTTCAATAAGGTCCTTAATATTTCTTGGCATCATGTATAGCAAAGAAAATGAGAGGTACTCCTCATTTGAACTAAGTTGGAGGAGAGAGAATCTTGATATTAAAATAATCAAGATTAATGCCTAATTGAAACCCTAATTTGATTTAGGGCAAAAATGAATAAAAATAATTGAAGGGCTTTCAACCAAAATGTTTTGGGTTGATTTTGAATAAGGATGAACGTTCCTTTTCCAAGATAAGGAAGGAAAACATCCTAAGTAGGTGAAATTCCACTCACCTTATTATAAGAAAAAGAAAACCCACTCACATATGGATATTAATATAATAAGCATTAAGGTGCTTAATTTGATTTTCTTTAAATCAAGGATAATGAAGGAGAATTAAAGGCAAAGGAAGGTGCCTCGTCCTTAAGGGATTTTAGGGGGAAGAGGCGGCCATATTTTTGGAATTTAATGCATTTTAATAATGCATTTTCTCTCTCATCAGTTTCCTTATAAAAGTGCCTTTTTCAAGCCAAATGAAAGGCTATTTCGGATTTTCTTCTTTCCCTTGCTTGCAAAACCGACCAAGGAGCTAGGGAGGAGCAGGAGGACGCCTCCCAACCTGTTGGTAAGCTCTTGACCTTCGTTTTTCTTGATTTCATGGTGGAAATCAAAAATAAATTATGGATTCCTTCTTATTTCGATCTCCTCTTCAACCCTAGCCAACTTTTGCAATCAAAAGCTTGAGGACGAGCCTAGGGGGAGTTTCTAGAGCTTCATCCACCATTAATGGCGTGAGCTTGGAGCTTTGGAGCTCAATTGGAGGCGGGTTTTATAACTCAAACCCTTAATCATTGCTATTGCATCAATCATCTATGCTTTGTTGATTGATTTCTTCAATTTGATACATACTTGATTCTTTGCTGCAATTTCCATCAAGAACGGTTGCTGTTCTTGGGTGCACGAAGGAAGATGATGATGACATCATCATAAGAAAGTACCTCACCAAATATCTAGGGAGCAAATGATCTCATTGGTTGGGACCAAACGGTTTCACCAAAACCGTTTGGTGACCAAACGGTTTGCAAACCGTTTGGTGTAAAACGGTTTCAAAACTGTATGAAAGAGTTGACCAAGCGTGTACCGTTTGGGAATCGCGTTCCTAATTATGTAGGCTAATGACCCTCAAAAGTTTAGGGGTTAACTCCAAAGGAATCGTGAGTTGAAGACTAATCAATTAGGGAAACCTAATTGGATTAAGTGCTGATTTTCAACCTGATCAACTTGACCTGCTTGGGAAAACGGTTTCAAGACCGTTTGAGTGCGTTGACCAAGCGTTGACCGTATGCGATTTTTGATCCTAATTATGTTTTATAATGACTCACCAAGTTTTATGGGTTAACTCCCAAGGAATAGTGAGTTGAAGCCTAATCAATTAGGGAAACCTAATTGGATTAAGTGCTGATTTTCAACCTGATCAACTTGACCTGCTTGGGAAAACGGTTTCAAGACCATTTGAGTGCGTTGACCAAGCGTTGACGGTATGAGATTTTTGTTCATAATGATTTTGTTTAATGACCCTACAAATTTGAGGGGTTAACTCCAAAGGGATCATGAGTTGAAGGCTAATCAATTAGGCAAACCTTAATTGAAAATAGTGCTGAAATTCCAATGAGTTAAGTTGAGATTTTGGGTTGATTAGCCCAAACGGTCTCAAGACCGTTTGGGGATCACCCAAACGGTCTCAAGACCGTTTGGGGATCACCCCAAGACCGTTTGGAGGTCTGGGGTCAAGTATAGTTGACCAATTGAAGGTCCAAAGGTACCAAATCATACTGCAACTAAATGCTGATTTGTTGATCAACTCGATAGACCAATCCATGATGATTTTTCACTAAAGTCCAAAGATTGGATGGGCCAAACGGTCTCAAGACCGTTTGGAGCTCATAAAAACGGTCTCAAGACCGTTTTTTGGTCACCCAAGACCGTTTGGAGGTCTAGGGTTGAGTATAGTTCAGTGGTTGAAGGTCTAAAGATATCAAGTTGATCTGCAATAGATTGCTGATTTGGTGAGCACTTCAATGAACCAAACCCTAATTAGATTGCTTGGATTTGAGTGATATGATGGGCAAACGGTCTCAAGACCGTTTGGAGGTCATCCAAACGACCTCCAGACCGTTTGGGGTCAGTTCATACCCCATTTGAATGGTGGTTCAATAGTTATGAAGTAACTAGTTACACATTGATGAATATTGAAGGTTCATTGATTCTAAACCCTAATTCAATTGATTCCAACCCCAATTGGTGATTAATTGAGGGTCAATTGAGGGTCAAATCAGTTTAAGGTTGACCTATTAAACTCAATTGAAGTATGAGGGTAGGTCCAATTGATGATTGGTTCCATGAATTCAATGATTGAAGGAATCAACATTGGAAACCCTAATTCATTTGGATACCTTATGTAATAGAGGTCCAATGTAATTCAATTTTTGAGAATTAAGATGATGAATGTTCTATTGATCCAATGATGATTAGTAATGGTAATAAATGAAGGTACAAAGGTTGAAACCCTAATAGTACCTAAGTGATTAAGTGCCAATTAAGGGATGAATCCCTAATTGCTTATAGGATCAATGACTTGATACACTATGTTAATCATAGTTGTATGTACTCGACTAAAGAGTTGATATGACCTAATCAAGTTCAGAAGCTGATAGCATGAATTCATACATGAATATGAATCATGTGGTGTATAAGGGTTATGATCCTTAATCAAAGAGATCGTGAAACCCTAAACATGAACATAAACCCTAATTGACAGGGTTATTGAATTCAACCCTAGTTGAGGGTGATTCCATGTGAAACCCTAGTTGAGGGTGATTCCATGTGAAACCCTAGTTGAGGGTGATTCAATGTGAAACCCTAGTTGAGGGTGATTCCATGTGAAACCCTAGTTGAGGGTGATTCCAAGTGAAGCCCTAATTGAGGGTGCATCCATGTGGAACCCTAATTGTGGGTGATTTCATGAGAAACCCTAATTGGGAATGCATCCCTAATTGCTTATAGGACCAATGACTTGGTACCCTATGTTAATCATAGTTGTATGCATATGATTGAAGGGTTGATGTGACCTAATCAAGTTGAAAGGATCAAATAATAGAATTCATATATATATAAATATGATTCATGTGATGATCCTATGTAGTACAACCGTGCAAGGCAGCACGGCCATGGCGACCTTACTCAGCACGACCGTGCAGGGTAGCACGGCCGTGGTAGCTTCACTTTGCACGACCGTGCAAGGTAGCACGGCCGTGGTGGCCTATGCTTGACTTAGAGCTGAATTGAAAGTGACCTAACATGGTCGTTTTGTTAATTCTCAACTTAAGGATGAGAGAGATACTCATACCTTGTGATGATAATCATTTAATGATAATTGATGAGAATAAATAAGTATGATTGAATACTTATGGAATAAATGTTGGCTCCTAGATGTGGGGAGCAATGAACTAGGGTTTGATCATTGATAATATGATCTTGAAAACCTAAATGGTTAATAATGGAAAACCCTATTCTTAATGAAGGGTAATGATATGTGAGAGAAGGCCCTAATTGATGGTAAACCCTAACCCTGGTAAGGGAATAGTGGTGTTACCCTATATTGCATGATGTGTTGTGAACTTGATAAGTCTATTATCATGTGTGACAATCATGCAGGTCTCATGAGTTGATGATCATAGCCAGGTATGAGCTATGATGTTTATTTGATAAGAATTGATTGGCCATATGTGCCATTATGTTTTTGTTACTGAGAAAGAAGCAACAAGATGAGTTGGGCTTGTAAGCCTTTGTTTTAAGTTGTTGCCTAGTGAGAGGTGACAAGATGTGAATGGCCTTGTGCGCCATGTGAATAAAGTTGTTGCCTAGTGAGAGGTGACAAGATGTGAATGGTCGTGTGCGCCATGTGAATAAAGTTGTTGCCTAGTGAGAGGTGACAAGATGTGAATGGTTTTGTGAGCCATGTGAATAAAGTTGTTGCCTAGTGAAAGGTGACAAGATGTACAGTGTTCTGATGAGCTATGTGTGATGGAAATCCAAATCCTGGTAAAGGATTAAGGGTAATACCCTTGAATTATTAATACATTGTTTTGCATGGTATTGATAGATAATTGATGTACTACTATTATATGTGCTAACCATGCAGGTATTATGAGATGATGAGCATAGCCAGGTATGAGCTATGATGTATTATTAGTTTGAATTGTTAATTGGGCCTTGTGTGCCATAATATACCTTGTGCCTGGTAAGAGGTGGCAAGAGAGTTAATGTGCATCAAGTGCCATGATGGATGCTTGTGTAGCAAGTATCATACTTACCTTGGTCAAATGACCTAAAGGTGTTAGTTACCTGAGAAAGAGGTAACAGTGCTCAAGTGATGAACAAAGGGTTTGAATACCCAAGATTTGATGGTTATGGTATAGAAATTGTGAAAGGATGAGAAAAACCCAGTGATGAAGTGAGGGATTAAGATCCCAACACTTATGAAAAGAGTATGGCTACGGGCCATGACTCCACATTGAAAATGCCAGGCTTTAGATATATGATCTAAGCTTGAAGAAAGTTAATGCAGTGGTAATGATTTTGTTGTTTGAATAAATGTTATACATGTTCTTCCTATTCATTAAAGGATAAGTGACATGTTGATTCTATCAAGTTACAGTTGCAATGCTTTTGATATAGAATAGTGATTTAATCTGTTAAACATTAAAATATCTGCTGTCAAATAAATATGATTTCCCTATTCATATTTATCTTATTAAGTTGCAATAATAATGTTTCTGGCGGAGAGTTATATCTCTCGCTGGGGCAATTTTTATAATTGTCTCACCCCCGTGGGAACCACATTTTTAGGTGGATACAGACGAGGAGACAGGAATCCTTCAGGATGTGAAGGACAGCAGCAGTAGCAGGGACAGCAGTAAAGTCTCAGGTGGAGACATTGACTGTCATGTCATGTTCAGATGTATATAGAAGTCCTATGTGTCGTCTCTGAACTCTCAGGTCCTCATAGTAGTAGTAGTTAGTGATTTCGAGATTTTGGTATTAGTTCCTCGAGGATTTTATACTACCTGTGTACAGTTAAGATAGAGTAGTTAATATTTATATTCCTCAAGAAGCAAAAGTACATGAGATGTATATATATGAACGAGGATGTAAAGTTTTACTTTGGTTCTGAATGAAAGAGTTTTCCTATGAATGGATCTCTTTGCAAAAAGTTTTAATTTTTAGTGATTTTCGCTAATCCGCTGCTTGATGAACGCTTCCGCATTAGTTAATCTTATTTTCGCGAGACGGTCGTCACAAAGGCGGTCATCCAAGCTATTCCCACATATCTTATGAGTATCTTCAAGATACCAGATGGACTGATTGATGAGATCCAGGCGATGATGGCTCGGTTTTGGTGGGGGTCGAAGGAAGGGGAGAGGAAGATACACTGGATGAGTTGGGAGAGGTTATGCAAACCTAAGGAGAGCGGAGGGATGGGTTTTAGAGATATGAAGGTGTTCAACCAAGCCTTGTTAGCCAAACAAGGATGGAGATTGGTGATTCATGGTGAGCCTTTAGCTGCCCGGATTTTGAAGGCTAAATACTAAAGGTCCTCTTCTGTATTGCATGCAAGGATGGGGGGTAGTCCCAGTTACACATGGAGGAGCATATGGGGGGCGCTGCAGCTGGTCAAGGAAGGTATGAGATGGAGAGTGGGCGATGGGAAGGACATTCACATTTACAGAGATAGGTGGATCCCCCATCTGGGTGGCACAGTACATAGGTACTTGGTGAGTGGCCCGGAGGAGTATAACTGGGTGAGTGATTTGATTGTCCGGTGATGAAAAAATGAAGGCGGGAGGCGGTGGAGGAGTGCTTTCCCAGTCACCTTGCGAGGGCTGTCCTAAACATTCCACTTCCACGGTGGCGTGTGGAAGATAGTCTTTTTTGGGATAAGGAAAGCAATGGGATTTTTTCGGTCAAGAGTGCTTACCAGTTCTTTAGGGCGGGGGAGGATTTGTGGGAAGGGAAGGAAGGGGAGATATGGAGAAGGCTGTGGAAAGAATGGTGGCCACCGAAATTAAAACACTTTATCTGGAGAGCATTGCGAAATATCCTTCCTACTATGACGGAGCTGCAGAAAAAGCAGGTGACTTCGGATGAGGGTTGCCATCATTGCGGACAGCGTGAGGACTCGACGCCTGTTTTACTCCAGTGCGAGATAGCAAGGAGGATCTGGGCTACCGGTGAGTTCGATTGGTTGGGTCAGACAGACCTTCATGACATAGGGAGTTTTGTGGACAGCCTTCTGGATGAGGAGAACGATAGACGTAAGGAAGAGGGTGCGGCGCTCCTATGAATTACGTGGACAACAAGGAACAAATACATATTTGACGAGCATCCTCCATTCCTTCCGGGCCTAGCAGCGAGCTTCATCGACATTGTTAGGAGATATGCACAGTACCATGCATCCGTGAGCAGTGTAGCGGATTCCCTCCCTTCTTCAGACAGTGTAGCTTGGCGCCGTCCTCCATAGGGTTGTGTCAAGATCAACACGGATGCCTCCATCTCTCTGGCAGGTGACGGTGGTTGTGGTGCAGCCATACGGGACGACCGCAGACGACTGTTGTGGACTTCCCAGTGTCGATTAGAACAACCATATTCGGTGCTTAGTGCGGAGGGTGTGGCTGTCCTGAAAGGCATACAGCTCGTGCTTGGGAAGGGTTATGCGGATGTCATTGTGGAGACAGATTGCCTACTACTGGTAGAGGCCGTGAAGAAGGGATATGGTGGATGTGGTTATGAGCACTTTATCGTCAGGGACATCTCCGAGCTCTCTTCTCATTTTTTGTCTTTCAATTTCTGTTTTGTTAGGAGGCAAGGCAATAGGGTAGCACATGCCTTGGCCTCACCCGCTTGTCATTTTGTTAACCCCATCTCTCGTGGAGAGGGGTTCGAGGATAAGATCCGTGCACTTGTTGTGAATGATTTGATCACTTAATAAAATGGAAGGCGCCCTTTATCAAAAAAAAGTTAATACAAATGCTAAACGTTGTGGGAGGGTCCTAAGGAACTATAGGACCAATCTCACCTAAGATTACATACGGAAATGGAACTACTTGGACCCCAAAGACTGGGAGGAGTTTGTTACCCAAAGAAAAATAGATGAATTCAAGGTATTAAGCGCCACTTCCAATTTAATTAATATACATTTTTATGTATTCAACTATTCAAGATTAACCTTTAGTGTTACTAACCAAATCAATGTGCTAACTAACTACGCTATCAACGATGCTCAACGAGCAAGCATCCCACACTAAGGTTATATAGATATATAGGCAGCAAGCAATGAAACAGCAAAAGAAGCCACAATGAAGAGAAGCAGGATACATATACAATACATAAAGTGCTGCATGCACAAGTGTTTCAGATTCATATAACGACATGACAGACTAACACATATATAGTGCATAACAACAGTAGCGCTGAATTTATATACAACACTAGCTTGGTACATATATTGTGGGACTAAGGTGACGATCCCACCTGCTAAAACAGGTTACCAAAAACAACATGTTACGACTGGGAGGTCGTGATTCAGCAACCGTATGCATTACCAGGAGGACAAATAGATTTCACCACGAGTTAACATTGAAGAAGGTCTACTAACCTACATTGAGCTAAACAAGTTTATCAGTACTAGCCTAAGGCACAAGTACCGTTCGTCGGGACAATGACAGTCGTGGAAGCTTAGTGGCCACCAACTTAGTGGCCACTACACGTTCAACTGGCCAGTGGCCGCTTAGCTTCCACGACCATCATTGTCCTGATGAACGGTACTTGTGCCTTAGGCTAGTACTGATAAACTTGTTTAGCTCAGTGTAGGTTAGTAGACATTCTTCAATGTTAACTCATGGTGTAATCTGTTTGTCCTCCTGTTAACTCGTCACCTTAGTCCCACTATATATGTACTAAGATAGTGTTGTATGTAAATTCGGCATTGCTGTTGTTATGCACTATATATGTGTTAGTCTGTCATGTTGTTATATGAATCTGAAGCACTTATGTGTGCTGCACTTTATGTATTGTATCTGCACGAGCAGAGGAAACAAGGAACGTTCATCCCTCAAGGCACAACGACTGGGCATGCACATACTATGTGATGCGATTTATGCAGATGATTATCCAATATGTCACATTGTACATCGATACCATACATGAGGTATTATATATAGTCTCATTAGTTAGTATGAAATATATCAATCTTATTTTTATATTATTACTTATATATATACATCATTCTCTTTGCAGGTGTTTAAAACTGGCCACACCATAGGTAAATACTTAAAAGATGTACATGCTCCATACACGATGGAAGTATTAAATGAAGTAAGAGAAGAATGGTCAAGAGCCATTCAAGTAGTGGGGACTGTAAAATATAATTGGGATGCTGATAGTGATGTTGAATGGTATTTTGTAAATGAATATTTCTGAATGTTTATAGATGTCTGAATGTTTATACATGTATTTGAATGTTTCTACATGTGTGAATGTGAGAATTGAATTGATGTCTGAATGTATCTACTTGTGTGAAAAGTATATTTGTTGATTTTGCAGGTTTGTGGCCTGTTTGTTGGCTAATATCAATGGATGTCGTAAACCTGCAGTTCAAAACTGAACTGCATGTTCTCATCCTGCTGACTAGCCACAGCAGGCCTGCAAACTGATACGAAAAAAAAAATTAAAACATAGACGTCGATTATTTATAGAAAACCGTCATCAAAGGATTACATCGTCGGTTATTGGATAAAAATTGCCGCCTAATGTGACAAACAACCTGACCGTGTAGGAAAGCATGACCATGGTAGGAAATGGCGTCGGTTATTAGTATAAAACCGACGCCTATAGTACCAAACACGGTCGTGCAAGGAAGCACGGCCGTGGCGTCTGGAAATATGGCATCGGTTTTTTAGTTGCAAACTGACACAGAAAGTGTCCTAGATGGCACCCTTTTTGTGGCGCGAACCCTTTTGGCGTCGGCTTACTATACATAACTGACGCCTATAGGCACCCTGCTGGTGCGTTTTTAGTGGTGTGAAGCCTTTTGGCGTCGGTTATAAAACTGACGCCGAAGAGTTCGACCATTAGCGGCTCCCACATAGGTGTCGCTTGAGAACCGTTGCTAAAAGGGGTTAAACAACCAACACCAAAGGCGTGTTCTGTAGTAGTGCCACCTAATCCTCAGGATCCACGTGAAGAACTAGTCAATGAGGATGACCTTCCTCTTAAGGACTACTTTGGTACAACTACAATGCACATGAGTGGGCCTATTAATATTTCAGAATTTGAGGCAGAGAAGTTTTCTATCAGCCTAGCCATCATACAATTGCTATAGCTGAATGCATTTGGAGGGACACCAATGGAAGATCCAAACCTCCACATTGCTGAATTTCTGCACTTGCTAAGCACCATAAAGATAAATGGCGTTCCTAATGAAGGGATCCACCTAATCCTTTTTCCATTTTCTCTTAGAGATAGAGCTAAGGCATGGCTCTATACTTTGCCAAAGAAGTCAATCGGCACTTGGGAGGAGCTTCGAAAGGTCTTTTTGGCAAGATATTTTCCACCTAGCAAAACTTTACAACTGAGGAGTCAACTCATCAATTATTCTCAAAGGGATAGAGAGACTTTGTATGATACATGAGAGAGGTTCAAAGATCTTCAACATCTTTTTCCACATCACAATCAAAGCAATTGGCTTCTATTGCAATCTTTTTATAATGGTTTGTGCTACAATACAAGGATGTCTATTGATGCAGCTGCAAATGGAACTCTAATGAACAAATCTTATGGAGAAGCCAATGCTATTATTGAAGATATGGCAGCAATTCATTGCTAATGGAGTTTGGATACAAGCTACCACCCATTCTTTTCACATACTACTTCCGGAATGCAAGTGGAAGATCACACGATTGGTGCTATAGACATAATTGTAGCAATGCTAGACACTTTATCGCAAAGGTTTAAGAAGCTAAGAACACATCCATTTCAAGCAGCCAATATTATTTGTGATGCATGTGGGTTGCTTATACACTCATCTTCTACATGTTATGCTTCTTCTATTTATTCTCCAATGGGATACACTCCACCAGGCTTCAAAAACAATGCAAACCCAAATTTCATTCAGCCACAACAACCACAAGTAACTTCTAGATTAGAGTCCATGCTTGCAACATTTATTTCAACTCAAATGTAGAAAAATGAGGAGTTCCATCAACAAAGACAATCAATGAAGTGTGCCATTTTCCAACTCTCTTCTAAGGTGGATGATATTGCCACTCATGCACACATCTTCGAGAAACAAATTGCCCAGCAAGTTCTTTCTAGCAAAAAAGCATTTCCACCTTTCTTGCCTAGACCACTGGAGATGAATCCTACATATTTTAGGCCGGTGACATTGAAGAATGATGTTTTCAGAGAAGTATATCCTTCAAGGTATGATGATGTTGATACCTATGAGGATTATGAAGATGCAAATCAAGGAGAGAAAGCTATAACACATGATCTACTTTTAGATTCTTTAAGCAAGCCACATGTCCTTCCTCCTCACACTCTAGATGACACATTGCTTTATAATGATAACACTCTTCCAAACTCATATTTTGATGATGCTTCAAAGGAGAATGAAAAGATAAATAGTATTGGTGTACAAAAGACTATTCTTGCTACAGCTCATAGGTGTTTGCGCTTGCCCCAAATCAAGGACATATTTGCAAGGAGGCATAAATCTTTAGCACAACAATTTCCAGCCTCAAATCAAAGCAATGGACCTCCATCTTCATCATTCACCATGATAGGTATCTGGTTGCAATCCTCTTAAGTCTGTTATAAGCAGTGAGGACACTGCAAATTTCAAGCTTAGGGGGAGAGCAATCGGTCGGTAGTGTAGTTTTATTTCCCTTTTATCATATTTTTTTTTGTTGTTTTCCATTCTGCTCTTCTAGTAGCAAATCTAGTATGATATGAGGTTTATCTTTTATATGTGGATAGAACTCCTATGCTTAACTGATTGTCCTCTTTTGATGTGAAATATCATTTGGAGAAATTGTAAAAGGCATGCATTAATCAAATGAAACATTTTAGCCATCGACACGTGTTTAACTCTAGTTTATGCTTCTAGCCTGAACATTCACCTTTCACATCCTTGATTGCTTAAAATATGTAATGGTTTCAATTTTTGTGAGTAAATCAACTTTACAACAACATTTAGAATGGGATGCCCTTACCAAGCTGTTAGTGTATTTTTAGCCACTCTTTCAGTGAATTTTTTTTTTCAAAACAAATGAATGAAATCTAGCTAATGTTGCAATTTAGTTGACTCTCCTATGTTTTGGATTTTTTTTTAATTTCTTTTGGCTTATTTTTCCCTCATACTCCATAAAAGATGGCTAAACCGCCCACATATCATGCTAGCCTAGTGTAAGTCTGATATGGCCACGATGGTTAGGTGGTATGTCTTAAAAGAGGGTAAAATATCACAACCTACACTCCATGTGTGCATAAGCCTACATTAGCAGCTGAGTGTCGGAACACATAATCCATTGTCATATTATTTTTGGAAAGAAGGAGAGTACAACTAAAATTGTTAATTTTAACTAAGATTTCATCATTTGTATCCTTAATAGCTGAGAGTTTGAGTTGCACATCCACTAATTGTTTGGCTTGGTCATCCAAATTCTACTTAGTGTTGTTTAACTAATTGATTCATTTAATTGTGACCACCCCTACCGAACTAAAAATCTCTTTCTTGGGTGTTTAAGTTGAATTGATGGCTATGAGTATAAACATGTTGATCATGGTTGGCTTGGTCTTATATACATCTTTCTTTTCATTTGATCTATGCATGAACTTGACAATTCTTCATTTGTGTTTCTATGCTCTTTTTTCTTGAGGACAAGAAATGGTTTAATCTTAGGGGGATTTTAGGTGCACAAATCATATCATCTTTTTAATCATGTTTCGTTGCATATCCATGTTGTTTTGACTCAACTATTATTCTCATTCATGCTAGGTTCTATATTTTTTGCTATTCTTACTTGTCTCATGATTTGGATTGAGGGTACTATATTTTTCAATGAAATGATGAGGAATATATCATATTATCACTTATTGTATCACTCCTCAAGTATCTACATGTTTTGGGGTTCGAAACTGCACAAATACCACTTTTTACGGAATGTAAAACTGACCTACACGTCGTAAGTTATGAGCAAAATACACAGTAGCCCAGAACAACCATTGACACACCGTGTCTTAAAAAGCACCCCGTGTTTTAAAAACACACGACGTGTATTATTAAAGACACCCCATGTCTCAATCCAAAAATTGAATGCAGAACTCCAGATTTGCAGCAAAATGCCATGTTTTATTAAAGACACATCATATAGCATCCCAAAACTCGATCCAAACTTCAGTTATTGCATAAGACATGTCGTGTGACCTACATATTTCACTCAAACACGAATTTAATTGTCTCACACTTATATATACGACCCCAACTTGTCTTGAGACAGTTAGCACGGATTAGGACGAACTTTTTGGTGGGCAACTCGACTGGAGGGAGTCCAGGAGAACTTGGAGGAGACCAAGGGAGATAGGAGGTGGTTACTCGAGAGAGAACCCTCTTCTTCTTCCTTCTTCTTTACTATTTGCAGCAAGGATCATCTTCTTCCCATTCTACCTACTTGGGAGTGAAGAAATATGGAGAAAGTGCAGCAAGCAAGGACAGAGCTTGACTTCTAGCCGGAGTTCTTCTTCGTTCTACTACCTCTCACAGACATACTAGTTCTTTCTACTCTTTTAATATGTCCTTTGATGTTTTCTGCTGCTTGTACCTTCTTTCTCTAGCCATGGATGAGTAGAATCTAAATCTTGGACATGGGAGAGTAACTCCCATGTCATAGCTTGTATGAACATATGAATTTTGTACTAAATGTTAGTTGCTTGCATGTTCCAAGAGTTGTTTCAGATCTAAAATGCTTGTTTGTGTGATTGGCCATCATACTTGCATGTTTTATGCTTTCTTTCATAATCTGAGAAGATGTGTTTGAGAGTATGGAGTTACTCTTTTGGCAACTTGTCCTTGTCCGCAAGAGTGGCTGGGATTAAGTTGAGAAGCAAGGTTTGTGATTCAAAATGAAATAAATACACAAGAGTGATGTATGGAGTTAAAATCATCATCAATTCACCGGGAGGTGAGTGATGACTACAAACCTCCTTTGCAAGTTACTTAACATGTTTAAATTTGTATTTTAATATAAGATATGATGTGATAGTGAAATCCCAAGTCTAGGATCCTCCTAAATCTGAATCTTAACCTTTCTTAAGTGATAATTTACTATTTTGTTTTAAATCTATAATTTAGTTGTTCTAATTTAATCATCTTTTGTACAACGATCTAGATTATTGAAAATCATAACTCTTGCGCCTAGCTAACCAACACTCCTTGTGTTCGACCTCGACTACAACTACTCTCATATACTTGTGAGAAATAGCTAGTTGAGTAAAAGATCATTATATGATTAAAACTCATTAGTGTAACAAACAAACACCCTCCCAACAAAATGTAGGTTGCGACCTAAGTCGAGACAAATCAATAAGGGTCACCAGGTCAAGGCACACCAAACCCTAGAAACCCCTAATCACCACTAAGGCTGACACCACTCAACCAAGGGACAAATGAAGTGCCGCAAATCACTAAACTCTCTCTCATGAATCCAAGAGACAAAAGTAAAACTCTAGAGGTGGAAATTTACAAGAATACCCCCACAAATGGGTAAATTGCAAATTGCCCCAAAATAAGCACACAAAGCACAATCAACATCCAAACAAGCTCAAACTAGAGACATAAGCTCTCCACAAGCCCTAAGATCATATCAAATTGTTAGAACAAGGTTGTAAGCACATCATCAAGCCAAATCAAATAGGGGTAACCCAATAAATGGGTCAGGGGTCTTTTAAGACATAAACCCTAACAAGGATTTCTCCCCCAAAATACTAAGCAAAATGAGATGGGTACTTATTCTGCATCTCTTCCTCAAGCTCCCATGTGGATTTCTCAAAACCATGATGATGCCACAGAACCTTCACAAGCACTATGTCTTTCTCATTCAACTTATTCACTCTCATGTCAAGGAACAACATGGACCCTTCAACATAGGACATGTCATCATCAAGCTCAACCTCCACTCACTGTAAAACCAACTCGGTATTCGGGTGGCACTTCCTTAGCATGGACACATGGAACAATGGGTGCAACTTGTGAAACTTAGGCAACAACTCTAACATGTATGCCACCTTCCCAATGCATTCCACCACAGGGTAAGGTCCCATTTACTTGGGGGGCATTTTACCCTTCTTTCCAAACCTCAAAACACCTTCTAAGGAGAGACCTTGAGATACACCTTGTCTCCCACTTAAAACTCCAAGGGTCTCTGAAGGTTATCAACATAAGAATTTTGTTTTTCCTATGTTGCCTTCAACTGTTGTTGTATCACTATAATCTTCTCTATTGTCTGCTACACCAGATCAGGACTAAGAAGATGATATTCACATGTCTCATACCAGCATAATGGAGACATGGAATGTCTTTAATACAATGCCTCATATGGTTCCATTTCGATGCTCCTCTGATAACTATTATTATAGGAAAACTCTATCAAACTGAGGTGGATGTCCCAACTCCCCCAAAACTATAAGATATAAGATCTCAACAGGTCCTCTAAGGTCTATATGGTCCTCTTAGACTGTCCATCCGTCTATGGTTGGAAAGTGGTGTTGAACCTCAACTACATACCCAAAAGTGACTCATGAACTGAGGACCTCTATCTAACACGATAGTAGCTGGGACACCATACAAACACACTATCTCATCCACATATATCTGAGCAAGATTCTTTGTCAAATATGTCATCTTCACTTGCAAGAAGGGCGTTGACTTTGTCAGTCGATCAATTATCACCGAAATGGAATCATGCCCTTTTGCTGTCCTAGGCAGACCAACCATGAAGTCCATCGTAACATGGTCCCACTTCCATTGTGGTATGGTTAATGGCTACAACATCCCTATAGGATTCTGATGCTCTACCTTAACTTGCTAACATACTGCACACTTACCCATGAACATGACCACATCCAACTTCAAGCTAGGCCACCAATACAAACATTTAGGATTATGGTACATCTTGGTGCTACTTGGCTGCATCGCATATATCGAAGAGTGATCCACTTCTAGAACCATCTTTCTCAAACTGTCAACATCAGGAACTACAACTCTAGAATTATAAGAAACTATCCTATCATCTACTTCGTGGAAACCATCATACTTCTCACTGCTAAACTCTGATCGTATCTGTTGTATCATAGTATCAACCCATTTTGCCTCTTTGATCTACTGTCTCAATGTCGACTTCACTTGCATCTAAGCCAACAATCATGTTAGCATGGATACCTCTAGATTCACATTCATCTAACGTATGAAGACCAAAAAGTCTCGCTTATGACACACCAAGGAGTTCAACTGTACATTACCCACAGATGATTTCGAAGAAGACTTTTTGCTCAGTGCATCTACCACGACATTTACCTTGCCTAGATGAAAATCAATAGTACAATCACGGTCCTTGATTAACTCCATCCAGCACCTCGGTTGCATGTTCAACTCCAATTGCGAGAAGATATACTTCATGTTCTTGTGGTCTGTGAAGATCTGATACTTTTCACCATAAAGGTAGTGTCTCTAGGTCTTCAAGGAATGGACCACTATGGCTAACACTAGGTCATGGGTAGGGTAGTTCTCCTCGTGTTTCTTAAGCTATCGAGAAGAAAAATATATCACATTCTCGTCCTACATCAGCTCACAACCCAAACCATTCTGTGACACTTCACAAAAAACTACGTAACCTTCCCTTGCTCAGGAAACACTAGCACTGGTGCACTTGTTAGCTTCTCCTTCAACAACTGAAAGGCACACTGACATCTATCATCCCAGATAAAAGGTACATCCTTTCTCGTCAACTTGGTTAGGGGTAACACCATTGACCTGAAGTTCTTAATAAACCTCCTGTAGTAGCTTTCCAAACCCAGAAAGTTACACACTTCTGTTGGCTTCTTCGACTACTCCCACTCCATCACAGATTCATCCTTCTTGGGGTCCACACATACACCTTGAGCAAATATCATGTGTCCTAGGAAAGACACCTCCTTCAGCCAAAACTCGCACTTGCTGAACTTGGCATACAACCGATGTTGCCTCAACACAGTCAACACCTGATGAAGATGTTGTTCATGATGTTGACTGTCACTACTGTATATAAAAATGTCATCTATGAACACCACCACAAATTGATCAAGGAATGGTCAGAACACTCTGTTCATCCAGTCCATGATCACTTCTAATTCATTGTTTAGCCTAAATGGGATAACCATGAACTCATAATGACCATACACAGTCCTAAAAAGATGACTTAGTTATGTCTTCTACCTTAATCTACAACTGGTGATACCCCTACCACAGGACTATCTTGGATAAGATTGCAGCCCCTCATAATTGATCAAACTAGTCTTCGATCCTCGATAAGGGATACTTATTCTTTATTGTCACCTTGATAAACTATATGTACACTATACACAGCCTCATGGATCCATCTTTCTTTTTCACAAGAAACACGGGAGTGATCCACATAGACATATTCAGTCTGATGAATCCCTTCTAAAGTAGCTCTTGTAACTATTTCTTTAACTCTTCCATCTCAATTGGTGCCATCCTATATGGTGTCTACACTATCGGTTGCGTGACAAGGACTATATTGATCTCAAAACCAATCTCTTTGAAAGGGGGAACACTTGGGAACACGTTTGGGAACACATCCTCAAACTCTCTAAAAACTGGCACCTCCTGGATACTCAAACTCCTTGCCTTGGTATCCACCACATGCACTAAAAACGCATCACAACCCTCTCTCATCAACTTCTCAGCCACCATCACTGACACAAAATAGGTAGGAAGAATCTTCCTATCTCCTTGGAAGATCCACGACACACCACCATATACAAACATCACCACCTTAGAACTATAGTCCAAGACCACTTGATACTTCTCCAAGGTGTCCATTCCCAGTATCACATCGAATCCATGCATATTAAGTGGCAAGATATCCACTTGAATGTAATCACCTGAGAAATAAAGGACATAAGAAGGACACACCTCCCACAACTCGGCGGGGCCAACTAATAAGGCTTCTAAATGAAGGTTGTCCCGTCTATGGCTAACAAGCAAGGAACAATCATCAATCATTTCTTGAGTGACAAAAGAGTGTGTCACACCTGGATCAACCAAAATAGATATGAAGCAATAAGAAGAAAAATAGAATGACCTCCAACTGAGTTGTCACTACTCACGGGTTGACCACTCCTTTAGGCTGACTCATAGCATACAATCTAGTTTTCACTTGTTGTCATCCTCTTCCTCTGCTGACCTATCCTAAAGATACATCTTGAGACGCTTGTCCATGTCCCATTCCACTACCACTGAACTACTGTATCTGTGAGCCCTGCTAGCTTTGCCTCGGTTTTTGGGTCACTTCCTCATCCTTCATAGGGAAAAACAATTTTGTATGCCCAACCTGTCTGCACTTATAGTAGGTCTTTCTCTCATACCATGGCTTAGATGGCCCTATCATTGAAGCTGATGCTTCAATCTGAGCTCTGATGGTGGAAAACTACATCTTCTGTCCTTACTTGGTGACCACTGGGTCTTTGCACTGGACCTCTGGATTGTAGATGGTGTGAAAAATTTAGGATTTTTAAAGCCTCTAAAAAACTGCCTCAGGTATTGCGTCAGCCTCTTCTTGGCACTCCTCTCCCGCTTCTCAACCATAGACCATTAATCCTCCTAATAGACTGCAAAAACATCACAAACTTCTCACAATTCTCAAGCATTACTGCCTCAATTGTCAACTCACCATTCAGACCCTTCTCAAAATGTCGAATCCTCTACTAATCTATTGACGCCATGTAAGGACATAACCTTGACATCTCCATAAACTTCACTTCATACTCATTGATTGACATGAATCCCTGACAGATCTTCTCAAAATGATTGATCACTTTGTCTAGATAGGTACACAAAAAGCACCTACTGACAAACTCTTGCCTGAACTCCTCCCAACTAATATCAACACCTGGCAGTTTCTCCTCTTCAATGGCTCACCAATGTCTAGCGCTCCCCTTCAGAAGATACACTGTGTGTTCCACCTTATTGACCTTGGGGATATTAAGGATCTTGAAAGCCTTTTCCAACTCTGTCAGCCACAGATCAGCATCTGCTGGATTAGCCGTGCCAACATACTCCACAACACCAACACGTCTCAACCTCTAAGAGGTCTTCCCAAATCTTAGAGAATCGACACTGGGGACAATGCCCTAGGCTGAGGGGTAGACATCTTATCTTCTATGTGTGCTATCATTTCCATAAACTGCCCGAACAGAGACTAGGAGGTAGGGTTCTCTATTGTGTCTAGGTCAAACTGGGGCTCATCAGACACCTTATCTTCTCTTGCCTGAGCCATCGCACCACCACTGGGTGCGGAAACACTACTCTCTACAGTGTGTTCTTTGTGTTCTCCAACCATCTTTTCTACTCTTCTTTTACTTTTGCATAAGTAAAAGTCACTATAAGATAGACTGGAGGGCACTAGAACAAACACTAACCCTAGTCCTAGGTCCCTATAGACTCAACAAACCTAAAGCTTCGATGCCAACCAAATTGTGACACCCCGATGTGCCATAAAAGATATTACTCAAACCAATAGTGGAAACAAAACTAAGAAAGTGAATTACAAAAAAAAAGGAAATTAAAACGGATTTCATTAAAGCACCATAAGCCAAAAACTCATTACATATGAGTCCACAAGACTGCCACCTGTAAGGTAGAATAGATCATGTGGTTCTTACATCACTTTAGATCAACATTCTTGTCATCAACTTGTTACACAAGATATTTGTTCCACACATATATATACAAGTACAAGTGTCATAACTATACACCCATGGAACACAAACCAAACATCATATCACAAAGCATCTCAAAGAAAACACTCCAACGACCTGCGTGTATAGGGATGACTCTAGGACTCTAACACCAAAAGACTAGCAGCACATCCAACCTTCTCAGCTATTATTCTTGTTGTTGCTCCTCCTCAGCTGCACGAACTCTACTTCTTTGTGAACAGTCACCTAAAAGATGTAGAAACCCACAGGGTGAGACCAAACATCCCAGTGAGAGATATAACTCTCTGCCAATTCTATAGAAGCACAGGCAAGCTAAGCAGGTAAAACAACATGCTAGCAAGTTAAGTAGATTCAGCTAAATGATACATATATAACAAGTATAAGATTAAATAAAACTAGGAAGCCATCAAAGAGTAGTAGATCAAGTTATATTCTAAAAAGGAATATGAAGAATATGCATAACAGTTGACTTCTCTTACCACCTTATAATGCAAGAAATTAGTAAAACAATAAGGCAAACGCTAAACCAATGTGAGGCATATGTCACCCCAAGCACATATGCTACACGAATGTATAGCGTCTTTTATTATGCCTTGAGGATTTGAGTCATACCAACCAGATCCAACTACCCCCAGTGAAGGGAAACGGATGGTGCCATATAAGGTCCATGGAAGAGCCAGAATCCACAACCACTCCACCACCTCTCGGTCAGTACAAGAAAACACCACAGAGACATATCAGTCAACTGCAAGAGAGTGACATATAGTCAGCACAAGGATTAGCTCACGCATGGCCATTCATATATATACACCTATCCCACCTTGGTATGAGGTAACGATGCTAGAAGAACATGCTCACACATGGTCATTCTTAAAAAGAAGGATTGGCTCATGCATGCCTATCCATAACCCAAGGAGATTGTCTCACGCATGGCCGTCTCACACAACCTATAGTTAAGGATACAAGGAGATACTCGAATTTCTATAACTAACTGAAACCTAACCTTTTAACCTTGATCATATGTCTTGAAGGATGCTCAACCGTGTTCTTAGGACTTAGCCAAACAAGGATAAAAATACACATAATAGTAGTTAATTGTTAACCGTAATATGTTAATGCATGAACAAACTACCCTCACATGAAAACAAATATGTCTTAATGCTTACATAATTAATCCTTAGATCAATAAATGGTACCTAAAATATGTCACATGAAACAATGTTAATTAAAATTTATGATATGAGGTAATAATGTGCATTATAGGACAAGGTGTCCATAGTTGAGAATAATGATACATAATTCAACCAAAAATGAAATAAATAAACTTATGTGAGATAATGATAGAGTAGATTTGTTCTAGATCATTCCTTAGTCTTTTGGAACACGAAAGAGATATAGGAATGAATTATAACTCCTTAAACAAGATAATGTGATTAATATGAGGAATAATGATAATATTGGATAATGGGTTATAACTTATAAAAGAAAGAATAATTGATTAAAGATAAGTTGAGATTCATTTTCTTCGTCTATACTTTGGCTTGGGAGCCAAGATTCACAAATTTTGGATAATAATAACCACATCTATTTTATTTTATAAAAGAAAAAGTGTTTTTCCTTAAAAATATGAAATAAAATACTTAATGATTCCAAAAGTGGAAAATAATATTAGATTCATAATATACACATCAAAATATGGCTTTGGGTGAATTTTCACTCAATTTGGAGAATATTTGCTTAAAAGATGAAATCAGGAGTGAGAAAGTGTGTAGATCCTTCAAAATATTAAATAAATATACAAACAACTCCAACATGTAAAATTAATGGCAAATTCATATACTTGGCACTTAATGTGACTTATGGGTGAAGTTTCATCAAATTTGGAGAATCTTATAACCATTAATGATGGAGGAAAGAGAAAAAAAGATTTGATTTATTGAACACATTAATAGTTCTCAACAGGCAAATCTAATTACATAACTAGATTCCTCATATTAAAAATAGGCTAGGTGTCCATTTTCATTAAATTTGGGGTTTGTTTGCACCCTCAAAAGAGGAGAGAGAAAAAGAGAAATTACGTGATCACACTTTAGTCTGATTTTGATTTGGATAAGGTTTAAATGTCACACTTGCTTGATCATACACCCAATCTAGACCATTGTATCAATGACACAATGGCTCCTGGTCATCTTCTACCTTGAGCCTAATAGAAAACAGGTCAATGTCTTTGGTCGCACTCAAAAACATAATTTCTCCCTTGTCTCTCGATCTTTTTGTGAGATTTTTCGTCCTACAGTTTCTATATCAGATTCCTCATTCAATGATCCCCTACTCAAAAACTATGATCGAGTATTTTGCAAATGCTCAAGTTCAGTTTCTGTTCCTGACCTCTCCCTCTCTCTTTTCTCTCTCATCCTACTTATGTGGCATTTCCTAATTATCTAATTGGTTGATTTTGTAAAATTCATATTTTTGATCTACTTGTCCAAAAATTAAGTTAAAATATGTTTTCAAATTAGAAAATTAAGCTCTATCTAATAAAAATGGTTTCAAAGACTTATTTCCATGTTTTCAATGATGGATTTTTGAGGATTTAATTAATTAATTAATATAAAAGCCCTTGAATTGGTAACTAATTCATCTTAACTTCAAATATAACAAATAAATATGTTTTCTTGATCAAAACAACATAAGGAATCGTTTGGTCTAGGTTTTGAGTCCAACATTTGAGTTTTGAAAAAAATATTTAGAATTAGGGCTTCATTACCTTTATATGAATCTCAAGCACTAAAACATGTGAATAATTTGTAATTAAGAAAAGTTGATCTTAGAAACAACTAGATTGGTGAAGAGTGAATCTAGGACTATGGTTTAAGGTATGTTTTCATACCACACTATTTCTATGTTTAGCAATTTCTAATTCAGCCCTCTTATTGTATGATTGCATCCCCTTTTATTCTTTTTGAGAAATAACCTATCTTAGTCTTTATCTTTCTCTTGGTCATATAGACATTGGCCTACAACATATTTTGTTCTTTTGGAAATTATGCTTCATGTGAAGTACATTATATTGTTACTGATCTTGTGATCATATTTGGAAATTCTCTTGGTCTCTTCTTATACATTGCCCATGGTGGAACATCCTATGATACTAATTTATTTTGTTGGATGTTATTATCTCTCTAATTCTCTTTTATACTTTATTATTGTTTTTATATGCATCATGTGGTGACTTCTAGTATAATTTTACATGTTATTTTTATGTGGATGTGAAAATTCCCACATATGAATGTCAGTGTGAAAATTCCTACATATGAAATTATTTTGGGCAGACATGCCTAGGCATATGTTGATAGACCCTGCCACCCCATATTTTAGAGAAGATGTATACAAAACCCTGCTCACCCCACATTATTTTTAGTAGATGTGTTATTTCCTACTTACGTGTTTACATTGTTTAGTATTGTCACAGGTGAAACACATAAATGCTTTATTTGTTATACTTCTCTCTTATCTATGTCTTTTGATTGAGATTCTTTTCTTTTATGCCCAATTGGGTAGTCCTTTACTTTTCTATGGGGATCCTTTTATGTTGATGTCCTTTATTCTTTATAAATTTCTCAATTATAATTTAGTATGCACATACCAGCCTTCACTGATGTCTTCTATTTTTCTCTTCTTGTTGGAGTATGCTTCCAACCCTAGGTGAAGGACTTGGATGATATGGCATGAAGACTTGGACTTAGCTTAAGGAGTTAAAGCATGGAGACAATATTGATATGGTTTAGATTTCCCTCTACATAGATCCATATGTTGGAGCTTTTATGTAAACCTTGCATGGGAGATTATAAATGAATTTTGTAATCTTGTTGAGACATTTAATATAGTCTTTGTTTTTATTCCGCTACTACACTTTGGTTGTTTTGAATACCATGAATACAATTTAAAAAATTTACAATGTTTCAGCATACCTTTTGAGTATGTTTGGGATGGATGTTTTGTTCTTCAAATTTTTAGTATGGAGTGGATCCCCTCTGGGTCCCACTCCTTACACTTGCACCCCACATATTAAAAAATATGCTCTCCAAGTTGAACTAATTCCACCAATCTAGCAAATAAAGGTGACACTAGAATGTATCTATGGCACAGGACAAAGTACATGATTAGGTTTCACTTGGTTCATTAACCAATTGGGTGATCTTTAGCATCAATCAAGTTACAACATATAAAGCTAAAACAAACTCTACAAGAACAATGGTGTGTTACAACTTTAGAAAATATAAAATGTATGAGGTGTGAACTTGTCACACAACCACCACATGGTACTCAAAGTCACATATCACCATGGGGTCTTAATCCCATCACTTGAGGACATCACCTCTCAATAGGCATCAAGCCATCACTAGGTCGTATGACCTATCATATTAATTCCTCATGTTCATCATCACATATTGTCTCATTAGTGTTCATAAGCACCACCCTGTATCACATAACCATCACCATAGCATACACAAGCCATGGCATACATACCACCTTTAAATTTAGCACTTATAAGCAAGAGAGAGAAAACATTCTACATGATGAACATTTCATTAGAGAAAGGAAACACATAATTCAACATTAGAGTTAGGGTTCCAAGCTTTAGCCAATTAGGGTTTTGTAGATACATACAAGAACTAAACCCCAGATATAGCACCTCACACATTCTTGGAACACTTTAGGGTTAAGAAGGATGATTAAGGTTATGCAAACTGTTATCCACATAGCACTATACATGGCTCAAACATTACTCCTAGATGTACATGAATTAGGTACGCAAGCATGTGTCACCACCATACGTCAACTATGTGTCACGACCACCACCATATTGGGTCACGACCATTCACCATGCACATTGTCGCGACCCCAAGAAGAAGGGTTGTTGCGACCACGATCCCTATGCATGTCACAACCGCGACAAGGAAAAGGGTCTTCTTCAACAGACGAGTAAGTATTCACCCAAAACCGATGCAAGGTCCTACCAAGACAAGGTAGGAGAGAACGACACACAGCTAGGGCAACCCAACTGAAAGAACTTGTGGTTCGCGACCAACTAGGATGTCACGACCGTGACACCCAAAGAGAAGACCCATCTTGACCCAAAAGCCAAAATAGGGCATTATGACGCTAACCAAAACCAGGGCAAATGTGGCATTACGACTGTGACCAATACCAGGGAAAACACGGGGTTACGACTGCGACCAAAACCTCAAGCCAAAAAGATGTCATGACTCAAGACAAAATAGGGCTTGGAGACCACTAAGGGTCAAGCCAGAACCAAGACCAAGAACTATGATCAAACCAAGGTCCAAGTAGAGAAAAATATATGACTAAAACACATGATCCAACAAAGGAAACACATTGTCACAATAGAGGAAAACTTCATGCAAAATGGTCATCAAACTTTAAAACAAGCTTCATGAAACAACCATGAACATGGGACCTCAATAAGGGAGACAAACCAAGCTCATCAACACAAAAACTAAACCAAAATTCATAGAACACAAAAACACTCGATCGTCATACATGCAACTGAAGCCAAGGTCAAGAAAGGAAGTAAAACCATCATGAACCATAAACACCAAAATCGAGTACAAAGGAATTAGGGTTTCAAATTACATCCTAACCAAGCATGATCTCAACATCATCCAAGTTATAAGGTCTATCACCATCCATTACCAAGTTATGGAAACATATAGAGAGAAAAAATAGCAACATGCAATCATGGAAAGTGCAATAATAGAGAAGTTTAAGAGTTATATATCCCGCCTTAAAGAAGATCAACTCCAAGGAAGACAAACTACAAATACACAATCACCAAGGAAGATCGAGCTCCGCCAAAACCTCCAATTTCAGCCACAAGATCACCTCAAGAAAGGGAAACGCTAAGGTCAAGGGATAGCTCAATCAAAGAGGGAACAAAGCTCTAGCGTAAACCAAAAGAAAGAATGGGGAAAAGAGTGAAGAAACTACCTCTTACTTGGGTATCACCTTGTCAAAACATGGCCTCTTACCCTTGTGATGAGGAGATTACTATCAAGACCGACCACCATGTCAAAACATGGTCTAGGGTCAAGAATAAGGAAGAAGATGGGGTGGGGTATAATATCCAAAGAAAGCATCAAAGAGGAAAGATAAACACTCACCAAGCTTGAAGATGACCAAGGATCACTACAATCACCACATGCAAGGGTTGAACCACCTTCAAGGCACCAAGAATAGCTTCTTCTTGCTCCACCAAGCTCCAAGGACGAGAAAAAGGGAAGGGAGGAAGAAGATGGCCAAAAAATGACCTCTTGCATGGAGAAAAGAGGGTTTATATAGCAAAGGAGGAGAGTGAAAGAAAGCGATGAGGTGTCAACGAAGGAAAGCCCCATAGGGACACTTGCCCCCTCAAGAAACTAACATGCAACCACATAAGGCCCACATGCAAGAGATGGTAATACACTCTAGGTGGGATCTCGACCAATTAGGCCACCCAACCCTCATGTCATGACCACGACACACCAAGAGAGCCACTCATGGTAACAAAACACCTCCAAGCACCACTAGGTCGCGACACAAAGATCACAACAAACAACCTAGGTTAAGACACTCCACACCAAGCTATTGTCTTGGCCCAAGTCCATCTTGGTCGTGAACACCACACCTAGGGGGAGGTGTCTCAAATGAGACTCCCTCCCAAAAAGCCCTAGGTCATGACCTAGGTTGAGACAAACCAACAAGGGTCACAAGGTCAAGGCACACCAAACCCTAGAAAACCCTAATCACCACTAAGGGTGGCACCACTCAACTAAGGGTTAAATGAAGCACCCCAAAGCACCAAACTATCTCTCATGAAGCCAAGAGAGAGAAGGAACACTCAATAGGTGACAATTTACTAGAATACCCCAATAAATAGGTAAATTAAAAATAGCCCCAAAATAAGCACACAAAGCGCAAACAACATCCAAACAATCTTAAACTAGAGAATTCAACTCTCTACATGCCCTATGATCATCTAAAAGGGTTAGAAAAAGGTTCTAAGAACATCATTAAGCCAAATAAAATAGGATTAACCCAAATCATGGGTCAGGGGTCTTATATTCACTTAGGGTCATTTGAATGAATATGAGCAGTACATATTCATATTGTTTCTATAAATGGGGATTTTCCAACAGATGAGGTCTATATATAAAGACCCAACCCATTTAAGGAAACAATATCATATATGATTTTATTCTAGGAAATCATCAATCAGTAAAGCATGCCAATTTTAGTCGATAAAGTGGTTAATAAGTGAACTTGATCATCGATAGCTTGGTTTTAGAAAGACAAATTAATCTGACTATTTTTTTGATAACATTGTTCATTTACTATAATTTTTTTTTAAATATAACTGACTTGTTATGATGTGGTTATGAACATATATCATTGACATATCATTTACAAGAATAGATCATAAGATCCTAAAGATTCTAAAATTACATATTTTGAAGATTGATTTGTTGGAAAATAATTTAATAACTAATTTAGGATATGGTTATGTCTTAGTATTTATATATCTTTAATGTAGGCATAAAACAATCATTTGAAACAAGAACATTAATTTCATATATCAAGAACAAAGGAGTAATATTCCTATCTTGGATATCACCACCGATAAAGGATATTGCACTAATTTTGCATTCAACACCTCCAACAAGGTAAAAAAAAAAGAAAAGTTGGATTTAGAATGGAGTTATAACTCTGACCAACATGGTATAGAGAATAATGAAGTGAATAGATAAGATAAAGAAATATAACATACAAATATGAGGTATCAACTAAGTTAGGAACTTTTTTCTTGGTTTGGAACATGTAAAATCCACCAAGATCACCTCCATGTGCTTAAACTACAAAATTTCAGCTATCTAGCTCTACAACATGCTAAATAGGGCCTAGAGCTCTATGTGTAATTATAGTTGTTAGATGCAATAAATTTTCATACTTTAAATCTTCACTATTTAGAGGAATTCATCAACAGATTAACCATAAGGACAAGTAGCAGGCTAGATGATCAACTAGTAATCCAAACTTCTTGTTTTAGCAACCCATTAGTCAATTTGAATAACTCATTAGTTGATCTAACTAAAGGAAAATTCAATAATGACATAAAGGTAGTGTTTTTCCATGGAGCTTTACTACTAATAACCCTTTTAGTTAATCCAACTAATGATTTTCTGGTCCAACTATTGTTTAGATTAGAAATACCATAATAGAAATGTGCTAAGATCTGCTACAACTTTGGATCTTATTAGTGGGATGACTATGTATAATAATATCTAATAATGCATATGTACTTAGCCAAATTATGTCTTTTTCCCTCTAACACCCATAGATGTTCTTGATAGAAACCCAAAGGGAATATAAACCACAAATAAAGACTAAAACTTACATTAACTATTTCCAAATATCACTGAATCACATAAAGTAATATTTATTTTATTAATGAAATATTACATGTGTAATGACCAATATATCATCTTGATCCACAAATATACCATGACTAATAACAATGACACAAAACTCTGATAAATTAAACTTAGAACACAACCAACATGCACCCTAGTTGGGTAGTAAAATAAACATTTATTTAGATACTAATATGAGATAACATCGATAACTACGTAGTAAATTGTGATATAGGTCTAAGGAAAGGAATGTGGCAGTGCTATAAAGTGACACATGGATTTAAGTCTACACTTTTTTCAAAGTTTAGAGGATCATTAAAGGCATTTGTTTTAAGAAGAGAAAAACTTCTAGTCAAGTTATGATATTGTTTAACCACATGGCATTGTAGAATTATCAAGGGTTGGTTGTATATTATCGTTATCAAACTCTTCATCTATTTTTTAAAGTTCTCCTATAAAAATAAAAACATCTTACAACAATAATATCTAGTAATAGATATCTATAGGAGACTTGAATATGTCTTGTTAAACATATATTAAATTAGAGGATATATTCTTTAGTCACAACACATTTTTGAATTACTATTAGTTGATGATGCAATTGAACCAGAAATTAGGGTTATTATAAGATGCATAGTATTTCAAGAGGATTTTTATGGATGAAATATATGACAAGCACTTGACATGCAGTAGTAAAGTGACAAACTCCTAAGTGGTGGAAGTAATCCTATGATTAAAATCTAGTGATAATATCCACCAATATACAATAAATACACATCTTGGTATTTTGTACATCCATAGACAATTGCAAGCATATGAGTCTCAATGACCTCATAGTCCATGTACAGTTATGAAAGAAACACATTTTTAAAGATGTTTGGTACATATTATAATGTAACAATAACCTAGGTTGTAAAACATTCAAAAGGGAATGTAAAAATCAAATAACAAGTCATTCACACCACAAGTAGGTGTCTTCAACATATAGCATGGAATTCAAATCCTTTTCTTGACAAAACACATTTTTATTTCTTGGATGAGCATTTGGTCTTTCCACGAGTTGGACATTCAAAAATTCTTCTCATGCCAAACCTATTGCTTGATTAGGTCAAAATGATATAGCCTATAGAATGAAATTAATTAGGATGTTATAGATTTTTCTACAACTTATTTAAAAATCATGCAATATATTTTAAGGAGATTTAGTGAATAAAAATAATCTAGAGTCAAGAAAAGATTTATTTATTTAGTTCATTTAGAAAAAAACCATGGGTTCTTAATTTAGATTTTTTACTACTATTACAATGCTAAACAGTATTTTTTAAAAATTGGCAATTCATTCATCCTGTTGTCAGGGGGTTTCGAACTTGTGACATTTTGGTCTTATAACATCAACTTTACCACTCAAGTGCCACTACATTGACAATGCTAAATGATATTATTATTGATAAACACTAATAGGATAAACAATATACACCAATTGATTATTGTAAAGTATTTGGAGAATGAACTCCATTGACCAAATTGAATCATCAATATAGTCTATATGCTAATTTGACACTTTATTATGAGCTAGTTGATACCTCATTCTAAGATTAATTCTCCATTACTTTCTATGGTTGACATTTCATGTCTTCTAATATAATTAACTCTCGGTTACTCTTGAGAGGTACTACAATTCATAAGCTTCTATAGAAAAACTAGGGGGCATGCTCGTCCGACCTTGTCTACACCAGTAGCCCCATTATGAAGCCTTATCCAAACTCAATTCCAGTTGGTACTAAATGAGTTAGGCATGGTTCCCTAATGATATTTATCCCCTCAAATAAATAATGAAATAATAAAAAATGGTCCTTAAATCTCAAATACTCGTTAATGTATACATGGTCACTCTCTCCCAGGATTTGAAGGTTACTATGTATGTTTCGATTATTTCCCATGTAAATTTTTTGACAAGAAGTTGTGGTATTCAAAATTATATTTGACTTTGCATATACCAATTCTATTGAGTTTGTTCTTGATGTAGTACTTATAGTATATCTCTTCTCACTTGAATATTGATCAAATTCTATAATCTCTCTATTTCATATGCTACTTAAAATGTTTTATATTTGCATTTCACATGGAAGTTATGCTAGGGTGGATACATTTATTTTGGGAACATATATCACTTTAAATATTATTCACCTTTATTTCAAAGTGAATGATATGGATTATTGGGGAAATTCTAACCTCAAGTCTAAATGAAGTGAACTTGCGTCAAAGGTATTTTTATAGTAATCTTCTTTCAAATTAAGGGAATCATCTTTTATAAAACAATACTACTTTTCAACAAACTATTATATCTCACTATTAATGTATTTGGTCTCTAGTGTATCTAACAAAATATGAAATAAATAAATAAATAAATAGTCAAACATATTTGTGCTATAAATTTTCAACTAAACATGATGCTAAGAAGTGACTAAGTTAGAATTTGGTTAATCAGTCATACTCAATAGAATTTGAAGGGTATGTCTACTATTCAGTTGTGTGAGAAACTTTCTACATGAGGACCAAAAGTACCACTGAGAATTCTAGAAATACTAACCCTTATAATTAGAAGAATATTATAATTCAAGCATGTCTTGTCAGTTTATAACTTGTCACCTCTTTTATGAAAATTTCACACTAGATCATATACAATAAAAATGGAAAACTATAAGACATGGATACACTTGATAACTCAAAATTCAACAATAAAATTATCAAGTTGTATTAATGTAAGAAATTCATTTTCACTAGTTTATTTGGTTCTTTACTATCAAATACAATAACGTATATTAAGTTACAATTTCATTACAATAGTATATGTCTTAGATCCTTAGTACAACAGAACTAAGAAGAAATTGTTAATAAAATTCAATAAGAAATGCAACTTAATTTAACATAATGGAATTCAATGAGATGATAAGGTCCTTAAATCTTCACTTAATTATTATATAATATTAAAACCTAATTTTTGAAAAGTTAATTTTGAATGTTTAATGACAACTCTACTTTTAATTAGTTTGATGTCTAATACACTCAATTATATAAGGAATCTAATTGTGATAATTGGTCCATACTATTCTTAATTATCTAATAATACTAACGAATGCTTAATCTATTAAACTCATTAAATGTGGAGCACAATTATATTCCCCCTTGAATAATTTTCAAAAAACAATTCATAAATGTGCAATAACAATTACTTGAGTTGTGAGTGAAGATTACTAGATGTACATTGTATAACTAAATCCAATGAACCTAGAAAGAAACTAAGTTGGAGAACTAATTCATTACATACAAATATGAAAATAATAAATAGTCCTAGGATTCTGAAAGTAAATCTAGATAAAATTGTAGCTCAAACTAGAAACTAATAAGAATATACCTGAAACATATAGGATACTCAATTTAGTAATTCTTTGCATTATGATACCTTTCTTGAATATAATTACAAGGAAAATCATCTAAAAATGAAATCATAATCCTAGTATCACTTGAAATACTATTTTTTGGTGTTTTTTATAAAAAATAGATGTACTTATTCTTGATAACATTATCAACTACACATTTAGTTCCACCCATTACTTAATGATAGGTCTTCATTTCTACTTCAGCTCATAGGCATGGAATGAACCATGAGTCCTCCAATATCCTCACCTAAATCTTATTTTTATTAGGACTTGAATATAAAAAATAATCTTTCTATAGTTATCTCCTTTCCTCCTAAGCCTCATACTAGTATCTTCCCTACTCTAGTTTACCTCAAACCTCTGATTAAAATATCCCAAACTCAATGTAACTTCATTTACCAAAGAAATTAACCACCCTAGACACCCAATAACTTCAACAATTCATTTTTAGATTAGATTTGGAATCCATACTCTCACCTACATAATCATGCTCTTTTAAATGATCAACATGCATCCCAAAATATTTACTAAGTGAATAGATTTCCTTTTTCCCCATAGACAACCCCTTGAAATCATCGGAATTTTGGGTAATTTTATTCCAATGGGTTAAGACGAATTGTCCAACCCTTGCACACAGTGCACTAACAAATGTTTAAAGGATAAACCATTACAAAAAATGACCTAAAGGTCCAAAAAATCTTAAACCCTTATCCAAAAATATGTGTCCAAACTAGGTCTTTTCACATTGCTCTTGTTTTAGGGAAGGGGATATCGAATAATGCCAATTGAGCATTGCTTCGCATGTTACAAGATGCATACTCTGAATGAGTAGACAGAAACCAACAAGACATGCAACTAAAGCAGGTTGAAAGTGAGTAAAGCATGGGTTGGCCGAGAGCTCATTTTCCTCTCCCCACCCATGTAGTGATCATTAAGTGTACATCCCAAGTAAGAATGATGTCATTTGGCAATGAATCTCTCCAGGAACCATGGGCAAATAGTACATTGCGCACTACTTTTCTTATGATCTGGGCCAGCTTCCATGTTGCTAGGATCACTCCTCCATGTCTTCTTCTATTACGTTCTTTCCAAATGAAATAAGCGATCACAGACAGTACAAGAATTGTGAACTCTCTAATGTTGTTGTCTTCAGAAATCATACTCGGATTAGACCATGGGTTCCAGTCATCAGTTGTGTAGTTGATATCAAGTACATACCCCACCTATTTGATGTAAGGACAGTCCTTGAAAAGATGAGTGGTCGACTCCACAGGTTCATCACATAAGACACAACCTGAAGGACAGTCTGGATTCCATTGTCCGATCTTATCAGCAGTAGTCAGTCCATTTTTTTTAGCTTTGTATATGGTCATTGCTCATCTCGGAATGTTGTATTTATGCCAAAGAAATTTACCCATGTCACAAGGAGGTGCACGTGGTCTCATTGCATCCCAGAAATTGATTTTTTCATCTCTTCTCTTGAGTACACCATCAGTGGTTCTAGAGTAGAGTTGTGAGCAGTGTATAAACTCCTCAACCATCATCTTCCAAGTACATGAGAATCCCTGAAGCATATCCCCCTGACCTTCCAGTGAAGTACCATACCTTCTTCTCATCCAACTGGACCAAATCGATTCTGAATGAGTGATGAACTTATCAATTTTCTTCCATAGGGCCCATCGAGCAATGTATTTGAACTGCTTGATTCCTAGACACCCTTCTTCGAGTGGTAAGGCCATTCTACTCCAAGAGATGGTGTGTGCAATCTCACCCCATAAGAAATGGTTGGTGATCATTTGTAGCCTCTCGAGAACAGCACCTGGAATATGACCTTGCATACACCAGTAAGTGAGTAGACCTGTAACATTGGACTTAATCAATAACACCCTTCCCGCAAACGAGGTGCGCTTGGGGGGCCATCGATCAACCATGCATCAGATACTATCAATGCACATGCCATAATTTTGTGCAAGGACCATACCAACAGTAAGTGGGAACCCCAGGTATTTGCAAGGGAGTTCATGTACTGGCATCTCCAACACGTGAGCATACATATTGGCTTTGCTGGAAGCCGATTTGGAAAGGAAAATGGAGGACTTGCCCGGATTGACAAAGAGGCCCGTACTCTCACCAAAGATCTACAATGCATTCTTGACTTCCTATAGATAGTTGATAGAACCATTAAGGAAAAGAAGAATGTCATCTGCAAATATTAGATGACTCAAAACAGGTGTGCCTCTGATCTTATAAGGTTTTAAAACCCCTTGAGCTTCTTTATTATTGATCACCATTGTTGATTGCTCCATGACAAGTGTGAAGAGAAGAGGTGACAGAGAATCTCCTTGTCTTAGACCACGATTACTTTGGAAGAGACCCATAGGCAAGCCATTAACTAATACCGAGAAGGAGCAAGTCTGGACACAATTTTTAATCCAACGAATCCATCTATCACAGAATCTGATTTTATGAATAATGACCCATAGAGATTCCCAATATACATGGTCAAATGCTTTTGAAATGTCTAGTTTGATGCAAACTTTTTCTCTAGACCTTTTGATGCCAAAAGCATGCATTAATTCTCCCGCCAGTTGTGTGCAGTCCGAGATGTTTCTACCCGGTATAAAAGCACCCTGATTGTGTGAGACCAGCTTTGGCAGGACAGATTTGAGCCTAGAAGCCAGTATTTTTGACCAGACTTTATAAAGAACACCACAACATACAACATGTCTGAAATCCCTCATGGTAGAAGCATTGGTGGATTTCAGAATCAGAGCTAGGAAAGCATGGTTGCATTCCCTGACCATGCTACCTCCTTCAAACAACCATTTAATATCTTTAATCAAATCTTGCCCAATGATATGCCAATTATGCCTGAACCATCTGGCATTGAAACCGTCTGGTCCAGGGGCTTTGTCCATCCCGATTGCCCAAAGAGCATCCTTAATCTCCTTGTCACTAATGTCACCACACAAGAATTTGTTATCCTCATCCCCCAGAGTGCGTGCAAGGGTGCTCAGTAGGTTTGTATTGCTGCAGTTTGTTCCATTGTATAGATTTGTGAAAAATTCCATCGCTTCTTTTCCTAGGTCTTCATGTGCGTGTAATGCTTCACCATCAGAATTTATCAGTTCACAAATAGAGTCATTGATGATTTTCCTCTTGACTGCTCCTTGATGGAATATAGTGTTTCGTTCAGCGTCTTTAATCCAGAGTGTTTGACTGCGTTGATAGTAGAAACATTCTTCTACTTTTGCTAAAGCATCAAGATGAGCACAAAGTACCTTCTCTTTAGGAATAAGATCCTTGTTTAAAGGATTTTGCTGTAGACCTTATTCTACTAAACAAAATTCCTCCAAAGCCATACGTTTGAGATTCGGAACATTACATTTGTTCTTCGCCCAAGACTTGATCAGCTTCTTTGTTCTTTGTAGCTTCTTGGAAAAGTTAAAGAGAGGATTGCCTTCATGTTCCAAAGACCAACCTTCCTTCACAGTGTCTTCAAAACCATACCACTCCAGCCAATAATTGAGAGAGAAGAAAGGTTTCCTTCTGTTTGATCTAGTATCTTGAGAAAGGTGAAGGCAGATGGTTGCTTGGTCACTAATGGCAGCTGGAAAGCGAATGACTGCATGTGCACCTGCAAATAAATCAGTAAAAGAGTCATTAACCAGAACCTGGTCTAGCTTGCAAGCTATTCTCCTATCAACATCTTGAAGATTAGACCAAGTGGTATCTCCTCCATGCAGCGGAAGTTCCAGCAAGTCGGATGTAGGTACGACTTGATTGAACTCCTCGATGGCCCTCATCCCCCTTTCTCTTCCTCCAACTTTTTCCCACGAGAAATGAGTGCAGTTGAAATCACCCATTAAAACCCAAGGTCCTGTAATGGAATCAGCAAGCGACTTAATGGTGTCCCACAGTGTCCTCCTACCTGATGTGGTGTATTTCCATAAACAGCTGAGACTGTTATCTGCATACCTCCCTTATTAATACATCTCATCGTGATAGCTTGATCAGAGGAATCAATCACTGTGATATGCCAAGAATTAGGATTATATCCACAGCAAATTCGCCCGCCTTCCACACTATCATGATTTTTCATACACTCCCAGCCGCGAGGAAAAAGAGTGCTCACCTTAATAGTGTTTCTTCTTGAAATCTTAGTTTCTAAGATACAAGTTAGAGATGTATTCATCTCCCTTATAACCGGTCTTACCTCAGTCTGCCGGTAAGACTCCACCCCTCCTCGCACGTTCCAAGCGAGAAGAGTCATTGCTCACCGATGGGCGTGCTACTGCCCGATGCGCAAGCACGAGGTCTGCCTTTTGAGGTGCTTCTTAACCTGTCTTCCTTGCTCCCTTCTTTACCACGACTGGAATCATGTAGATCGCCTATGTTATCAGTACAAATTTTCCGAGGACGACCCACTTTCCTGGAAGATTTTACTACAGAGTTGTTAATAAGCATAGATTCTTGTTCCAAGAGATCTGCCACCTCCTTGAAACTGAGATGTGATCCACCGATCAGAAAAGAAGTTTGATGTTCCCCCACCGAGATTGGGGTGATTGTGCATGGGGTGCAAGGGGTGATCACCGCTCCTGGTTTGTAGGGAATGACCACATTGGTCCATTCCTCAGTAGCTGCTTCATCTTGTTCTATTCCTTTTGATGAGAAAGTGGGTGTAGAGATCCCTGCTGCATCCATCTCAGCGCAGCCCATCACTGGTGTCGACTGAAGAAGAAACTCAACACCTGTATTCGCCATTACTGTAGCCGGTTCTTCAGACAACGACTCTCTTCCAGGATCAGAAGCCAGGATAGCAGGAGTTTCCCCACATTTCTCCACAGTAGGAGGGACACGTGTCGTCTCTGTTGCATCTACTTCTGCAACATTCACAATTTCCTCAGATTGTGGATCTCCAGCAATCATGGGAGTAGAAGTAGGTTCACGTACAGTCTCTACTTCTTGATGAGAAATTGGTTCATGGAACCCATTGGTTGCTTCCTTTTCACAGTCTCCTTCAGAGATCACCTCGCAATCTACATATTGTCCGGTGCGTGATCTGCCATTCTGATTATGAGTTTTGATAAAAGCATTTTGACTCCATGGGCATCTAGTGTCTGCATGGCCAAAGACTTTACATTCAGAACATCTTCTAGGGTAGTATTCATAGTCCACTGGACAGTGAATCATACCTTCACCTTCGATCTTGAGTGGTACTTCCAAGGGTGCATCTCTTTCTGCCGAGAATTCTACCAACACTCTCGAGTATTCAGGACTAAAACCCTGAGCTGTGCGATCATCCATACGTAGTGGTTTACCAAGATAGCTTGCCACTGCGCAAAGGATTGATGCAGAGTTCATAAGTCCCAACGTGGGAAAATGAACCCAGGATGGTATTGTTGATAGCAGATCTCTTTCGAGGGTCGCCGAAGGTTTCCATTTCTGCATAAGAACTATGTGTCCATCAAAGAAGAAAAGGTCTCATCTTTAATGCATGATCCCTATCTTTGACATCAGAGAATGATGCAAAGAAGAATCCGTTCTCCTTCTTGGTTAGTTCCCATTCACCTTGCGGCATCCAGGAATGTTGGCACCAAGCCTTCATAGATAGGAGATGGGGATTAACATCTATGACATGAAATATGATGGTATTAATCCATCATTCTTGGATTTCCTCGATCTGTTTGCATTTGATGAGAACAACCAGGCCGTCTTCATTGTCTTCCACTAACAGGACTTGTTCCATAGGTTCCAATGGTTTCTCGTCATCTGCACCATCGTAGACCCAAGAGGCTTGAAGGCCACTGAGGTTCCAAGGTCTGGTTGGATGGAAACCCCCACGTCCCCAAGCCCTACTGGCCGATCTACCATTCCTGGCCACAACTGGTATATCCTTCGTCCCCGATGTACCAGCCCGCGAGGCCTCTAGCACCACTAGTTGCTTCCCACGATCAACATCAACAACAACCGATGATAATCCATCAACACCATCACCAGAACTTACCTTCAAACTCTGATCACTTCCACTTCCAACAGAAGAAACTATCCCTCTTCCTCCCCTACCATTGCCCAAACCTCCACGACTGAAACCACTGCGTCCTCCTCTGCCTCCAGATCCTCCTTTGCCCCCTCCTCCAAGTTGCACCGAAGGACTCTGTTTTGCAGCTTCCTCCGCAGCCTCCTGAGCCAGGGTGATGCGGACCCCCTTGGTACCCTTGTTTTTACCTCTCTTAACCATGACCGGAGACACTAGCCCCCAACAAGCGGGATGCTGGTCGGCGTGCCACCGGGGAGGGACCCTAACCCTAGAGAGGAGCGCCGCTTCAAGATATTATTGCTATTAGTTCTTACCCCTTGAAATCATCCTTCATCTTTTCCCTATCAAAAATTTACTAGAGATATCAAAGATACCACAACCCTCAATTGAATTTCAAAAGGCTTTACCCCCTGTGGCATTCTTCATGTTTCCAATGACTAGTCTTCTTATACAAATGATTATTTCCTCTTTTTATTTTTCAATGGTTTATTCATGTGACCCTTATGTAATTGTTGCCTCCTAAATTAACATACCTCATTGTGTATTCGCGCTTAACTTTTCATGGACAAATAAATACAAATATTATCTATGTTTATATTGAAAACATCATTTTCTTACTTCCTAGTTTGCTTTCCTAAACTTGCAAAATGGAAGTGTGTTCCTAACCTTCTTGATATCTTAAGTCTCCAATATCGATTCTATAAGCTTAAAGGAGGTCAGTGAGGGTGATTTACAACACTAAATATTGTGTTGTTTTGAGTGATCTTGATTTCTATTTTGAATTTGGAATCATTAAAAATCTTAGTACACATGATGTGATCTAAAAATTATTTGTTGATTTTCTTCTTTTACACCCATTTGGTTTTTGTCAATGTAAAATGTAGATGAATCTTATGGTATTTTTGGCCTTCCATTATATGTATAATGTGCAATGTTGTGTTGCGGTATAAACCCCTAAGAATGTTACACACATGGTTTATCTAGGTGTGCTAGGTTCATATATGCTTCAATTTTTCTTGTAGATTTTTTTTGGTAATAATGACATATTTAATTGTGTCCATTTTTAGGCATTATTTCTAAAAATAAACCCATTTTGTTACTAAGAAGGCTTATGGCTTAGACATGAGGAAGAAGGAACACCAAAAAAATGAACAAAGGTCAAGATAATATATAACCCAACACATAAACTCTGATCACAATGCAAGAAAAAGAAAAATCCATAGAAACCTTTTCTACAAAGCTAAATAAAATAGCTTTTCATGAGAGACATACGAAACATATGCATGTATATATGGTAGGGTGATTGCACCAAACTAATGATCCAATAGATGACTTTTCCACTTCATGACATACGACCATGAAACAAATATGATTGAGGATAAAAAAGAAAATACAAACCTACTAAGAGATTATAAAACACACAAATTAATGACAAGTGAAACCAACAAGAAGTGAACATAACATATAGTTACAAATAATGAAAGGAGAACCTCACCGCAATATTTGGAAAATAGGAAGATAGGAAGTAGTTAGATTTAAAAGCACAACACACTGGATATAATAGACAACCATGGCAACCACGTCACTATCACCATTCTTAATAAATCTCCAATCAATGCCAAGATGCAATCCATAGATCTAGAAATTTCACTGTTGACACTAGGTGTAAACCGACAAAGAGTAGGAAGTGCACACCTTTTGAAGTAGGAACCCCATACACTTTGAGGGATTAGAGTCTAGGGAGGTTAGAAAGGAACACGTCGACAACTGAAACCCCCTTCACACAACCATTCATTTCACATAAGGAACCATAGTTGAGTCACTAAAGTGAGGGGGATATCATATTTAGCAAAGTGTCTTCCTTGATTGGTTAGTTAGTTGTAAATTCAATTGAAAATTAATTTAAGTAGGAAAATTGTAAATAAATACCCAATTTAAAATAATTAAACAAGGATCTTAAGTAATCTAGTTTGGAACACTAGTTCCACCACTTGATATCCTAAAATGATTACTTACCCAACAATTAAGTTTAAGATGTTAATGAGTTTGACATACCAAAAAGAAGAAGTGTAGAGTTCAATCAATTAACAAATACATGTAGTCTTCTCTTATACTAAAAAGAGGATATTAATATTGACTATATTTATGGGTTGCTTATTGCTAAAAGAGAATGATTGTATATTTCGTCATTTTATTTTAATTCAAGTAATGTATATGAAAGGAACTATTTTTTGCAACTTTATATTTTTTCAACATTTTATCATTATTAATGTTAGGCACTAAATATGGAAGAAAACCCTAATAAATGTAAAGTTCACATAAATTTGCAGCTGATCATTCCTATTCAAAATTGGATCCCTAGGTATCTTTATGAAGACTTTGGTGCACTATGTTGAATATATTGACTATAAGAACATTGATCTGCATTTAGATTAGGACTTATGAGATCTATGGAGAATTATGTTGGCCCTATGAGCACTTTGGTGTGATTTTAATGGATATATATCATTTCTTATAGGAAAACATATGACATCTACAAGGGAGTCTGTTATGACACCAGATTAGGAACTAGGATACGACCACATTACAAAGATTGGATTCTCAGATTCTAGGATGACGTGCCTGAATCAACTTTTTGATAGAAACCCTCTAAGATCTTGACCTTCCAATCTAAAGATACCTTAGTTACATGTGGATAAACTAGAACCACATAAATTGAAGTATCTACCTTGGAGAATTTCTAATTTACATCTTAACACTAAAAGATGACCTTCTAATCTATATGCAAAATAAGGTGTTGAATGAAGCTTCTCCTTTTCTATTTGACTTGTCATTTCGTTCTTGTCTCAGGTACCATTACTACTACATGTGACACCCATTTGTTCTTGATTCTACACTAGATTTGATCTGAGATACAAATAATTTATCTAAGGAAGCACTAGGAATACAAATAGAGAATGGACGAGGAAGAGATTAAGTGCAAGGTGGAACAAACTCTCACTATGAAAAGTGACATGAATTTGATAGAGATTAAGGAAGTTGTTCAAGTAGAAATTAGGCAGATCACACAACAACATAATAGGTTGAGAGATAGAGAAAACTTAGGAAATGTTTCTACCCTAAGGATACTAACACCTATCACCATGTGGTACATCAACCGATCACAAAATTGAAATTTGAAATAAAACCCAATGAGTGTAGATGATACAAATCCAATCATGGAGGATGACTAGTGAAAGATGCACTTGATCATCTTTAGTAATCACAGACTCATGTGACTCGTGAAAATAGTCATATGTGTTATACTACATCAAATTATGCCCGAAAATAACCTAAAGCACATTGAGAAACTAAAGGTCATGACCACCCATCTGATTTTGTCTCTCCAGAGAGGACAAATCCAATCATGGAGATAGCTAACAAGGAGGACACATATGTCATTCAGGGTACAACAAGTATTAGTTTCGTGCTTTGTTTTGCATAATCTCCCTCATGTGGCATCGGGTTATCAGATGAAAAGGTTGGTATCAAATCTTTAGGTTTGATGAGTCTATAGGGACATAGGACTAGGGTTTGTGTTTGTTCTTGTGTCATAAAAAATATGTAATGGTAACTTCTACTTATGCAAAAGAAGTAAAAGAAGGGAAAATATATGTCCGGAGAACACAAAGAACATGCAGACAACAGTGTGGCTGCACCTGGAGGTGGTGCCAGGATGCGGGCAAGAGATGATGGAGTGCCTGAGGTGCCTCAATTTGACCTAGAAACTCTAACCAATCCCACTTTTTAGTCCATGTTTGGACAGTTTATGGCCACAATGACATATATGGTGGATAGAATGCCCATACCCCAAGCAAGGGCAGTGGTTCGCAATGTGGATACCTATTTTTTGGGAAGACCTTTAAGGGACTTTGACATGTTGGAGCATTGGAGTATGCGGGTACAATGAACCAGGCCAATACAGACATGTAGTTGATAGAGTTTAAGAAGGCCTTTAGGATCCTCAATATCCCTGAAGAGGACAAGGTGAAGCACGTGATGTACCTGTTGAAGGGGAGTGATGGCCATTGGTGGGCCATAGAGGAGGAGAAGAGGCATGGAGTGATGATCAGTTGGGAGGATTTTTGGCAGGAATTCATGTGCTGATACTTCCCAGATACCTATGTAGATGAGATCTCTTAGTTTGAGAAGATTAGACAGGGATTTAAAATGATTAACGAGTATGAGACAAAGTTCATGGAGTTGTTGAGGTTTTTCCCGCATATGGATACAACAAACAAGGAGAGGATCATATGTTTTGAGAAGGGTCTGTGTTCAGAGTTGACGATGATGGTGTCAGATTTAGAGAATAGGGAGTGGTTTGCCACATTTCTGGAGTCTATAAGGTGGATAGAATTGTCAGATGTGGACAAGCATGAGGCAAATGCCAATAGGAGACTGACACAATATCAAGGACAATCTTCTGGAGGCTTTAGGAATCCTAAGGTTTCACCACCTCAGTCATTGTAGAGGTCGGTGGTCTAGTTTCAGTGGTCTCCAAGTAAGGGTAGAGGTCATAGTTTTCCATCGATAGGAGCTCGTAGTGCAGCATCAGTGTCAGTGACGGGCCTGTCTAGGCTACAATACAAGACACAGACTTGCCACAAGTGTGGGCAAGTAGGACATTTGAGGCAGGCATGTCCTATGAAGGATGATGAGGTGACACAACAACTAAGATAGAGTCAACAAGGGTTACAACAATGTCAGTTCAGATGTGGTGGAGGTTGAGGATGCTAACAGGTGTTACAAGTTGGTTTTTATGGATAGGCTAGTAGAGGACGGGGACAACAACAAGGGACAGATCGATTCTATGCTATGAGTTAGCTAGAAGGAGTAGTCAACCTTCGAATCATGATAGGTCAATGGAGTTATTTCATTCTGATTTTGTCTTATTCCTACTTTATATCTATTTTGATTGGCTTGGGTGTGACATACTCTTTTATCACTAGAGAAGTGATAGCTAGTTGTTCTTTAACTATTAGTCGTAGATGTGATAGTCTTCAAATAGAAACTCCTATGATTGGTTCTGCCGAGTTACGGGAGGTGTGTCCATCCTGCGTTCTTTCTTCCTCAAGACATGGCATTAAAGTGGATCTTATACCACTTGACATGGATGAATTCAATGTGATCCTTGAATGGATACTTTGGATAATTTTTGAGCAGTCTTGGACTATAGTGCCAAAGTGATGACGTTCTTTGATGGTGATTCTTTGTGGGTCTTCCAAGGATATATGAAGATTTTGCTGACATGTTAGTGTCATCTATGACAATAGAGAGTCTAATGAGGCAAGGCTGTGAGGTGTTTTTAGCACATGTGATAGATAACAAGGTGACGAGTCCTAGTATCCAAGAAGTGCCAGTTGTTTGTGAGTTTTACGATGTGTTTCTTGATGAGTTTCCCAGTGTTCCCCTACCTCAAGAGAATGATTTTGAGATCAACCTAATTCCTGGTACAAATGATAGCAGATACACCATACAACATGGCACCATCTGAGATGAAAGAGGAAAAAAAGTAGTTGCAGGAATTGCTTGATAAGGGCTTCGTCAAATCGAGCACGTGCCCTTGGGGTGCTCCAGTGTTGTTTGTGAAGAAGAAAGATGGATCCATGAGGTTGTGCATCGATTACCGACAACTAAGAAAGGTGACGATTAAGAACAAGTATCTTGTTCCACAGGTAGATGATCAGTTTGATCAGTTGAGGGGTGTTGTGTTCTTGAAGATAGATCTGAGGTTAGGATACAATCGGTTGTGAATCAAGGTGGACGGCATACCCAAGTTATCTTTCAGGACTAGGTATGGTTTATATATTTGTGGTTATGCTGTTTGGGCTAATCAATGCACCAACAACGTTCATGGATTTGATGAACAGGGTGTTCAGGCCTTATCTTGATTAGTTCATGGTTGTGTTCGTCAATGACATCTTGATCTACTCCAGATTCAATCAACAATATGAGCAGGATTTACGACAGGCTTTAACCTTGTTGAAAAATCATAAGTTGTACAGTAAGTTCAGCAAGTGTGGGTTTTGGCTGAAGGAGGTGTCATTCCTTGGGCATGTGATATCTATTGAAGGTGTATGTGTGGATCCCAAGAAGGTTCAGACTATGTTAGAGTGGGAGTAGCCAAAGACATCGACAGAGGTTTAGAGTTTCCTTGGCTTGGCAAGCTATTATAGGAGTTTCATAAAGAACTTCAGTGTGGTGGCATTACCCATAATGAAGTTGACCAAGAAAGGTGTGTCGTTTGTCTAGAATGATAAGTGTCAATGCTCTTTCTAAAATTTCAAGGAGAAGCTAACTAGTGCACCAATGTTGGTTCTTCCAGAGCAAGGAAAGGGTGATATCGTCTTCTATGATGTGTCAAAGAACATTTTGGGTTGTGTGTTAATGCAAGACAAGAACGCGATTTCTTTTGTTTTGTGACAACTTAAGAAAAATGAGGATATCGGCGCAGACCAACAAACATGGAAAGTCCCAGATCTTAACAAACCAAAAGAATCTACAATACATCTTCTTGAAGCAGGAGTTGAACATGTGGCAAAGACGATGGATGGAGCTGATTAAGGATTATGATTTGACCATAGAATACCATCCAGGGAAGGCAAACATGCTGGAAAATGCATGAGTAGGAAGTCTTCTTCATCATCATTGGTTGATAAGGCGCAGTTTTGCTCTTTAATGTGCTATAAGAGGGACATGTTGGTCACCCTATGTCAGATGAATGTGAAGTTGGAAGTCTCCTTGTTGGAAAGCTTGTTGGCCCAATGATAGGTAAATCCTTTATAAGGTAGTACATCAGAGATGAACAACGTGATGATACTAAGATTTAATAGATTTGAGCGAGAAGTGTGATGGATTCCATGAGTTAGAGGATGGGGTAGTATCTTACCACGGTAGAGCAGTGTTACATGATGTAGATGATCTAAGGAACTTGTATCTGGAAAAGAATCAATCTTCATTGTACACTATGCATCTAAGTAGCACCAAGATGTACTACAATTTGAAAGATTTGTATTGGTGTCCCGGTTGAAGCGTGATGTAGCTGAGTTTGTGTTGAAGTGCCCTGAGTGTCAGCAGGTTAAGGAAGATCATCAGAAACCTATAGGGTCTGCAACAGTTACCTATACCATAGTGGAAATGGGATCATATCATGATGGAGTTTGTGGTTGGACTTCTAAGGACAACCAATGTCCATGATTCCATATGGGTAATAGTGTACAAGTAGACCAAGTCAGCACACTTCCTTCCTATGAAGACAACATATATAGTTGAGAAGTTGGCACAAGTTTATGTTGATGAGATCATTCATTTGCATGGTATCCCAACTACCATTGGGTCTGATAGAGGTTCACGGTTTACCAGTCTCTTTTGGGAACGTCTGCATACAACCATGGGTACGTAGTTGAGGTTCAATATAGCATTTCACCCATAGATAGATGGACACTCTAAGAGGAATATACAAACTTTAGAAGATCTGTTGAGAGCATGTGTCTTGCAATTTTTGGGAAGTTGGGATGTGCACCTTAGTTTGATAGAGTCTGCTTACAATAACAACTATTAGAGGAGTATTGACATGGCACCATACAAGGATTTGTATGGGAGATGTTGAAGATCTCTACTGTGTTGGTATGAGACCGGTGAATATCAACTTTTGGGTCCTGAGCTTGTGAAACAGATGGCAAAGAATATTAAGATGATACATAGTAGTTGAAGGAAAACTAGAATAGGTAGAAATCTTATGCGGATAATCTTTGTTGCCCATTAGAGTTCTAAGTTGGAGACAAGGTTTACTTCAAGGTCTCTCCTTCGAAGGTCGTGTTGAGGTTTGGGGAGAAGGGTAAGTTGGCTCCCAGGTATATGGGACCTTACCCTATGGTGTCACGTATTGGGAAGGTGTCTTATAAGTTGGAGCTACCATCTTAGTTGTACATGTTGTATCTAGTGTTCCATATTTTGATGTTAAGGAAGCGTCACCCTAACATAGAGTTGGTGTTACAGCCAGTGGAGGTTTAGTTGGATGAGGATGTGTCGTATGTGGAGGGTCCCGTGTTAATCCTTGATAGGAGGGTGAAGAAGTTGAATAAGAAGGATATCATGTTGGTTAAGGTTTTATGGAAATTATCATTATGTAGAGGAAGTCACATGGGAGCTTGAGGATGAGATGCTTAGGAAGTACTCATCTCTTTTTGCGTAGGATTTCTGGGGTGAAATCTTTGTTATGGATTTACGGTTGTAATAACCCTGACCTCTTAGTGCTTGATTGTGATTGTTTTGCTTAATAATATTCTTAAACCTTATTCTGAACAAATGATGCACCTTAATAATATGTGACAAGCTTATCTTTTTAGTTTGGTCATGTTTGGTTGTTGTTTGAGCTAGTTATGCTTGCTTTGGACCAAGTTGTAATTTACCCATGTTGAGGGTCTATCTTGCAATTTTTCATATGTAGGTTGTGACTTATCATCATGAGAGAGGGAATGATGCTTAGGGGAACCTTGTTTTGAGCCTTGGTTGGTGATGTGACATCATGTATGATTTTAGGGTTTGCATGCTTTGCATGGGTTGCATGGATGATGGTGTCAAACATGTGTGTTTCTTGAGTATAGCGACCTGTGGGTGTGTCTTCTGATTGTTCTTAGCCTGAAGTTCTTCCTTGGTTGTGGTTTTTAGCAACCTTGGTTCCCCGACATTGGTTTAGGTCGCTAGGGTTTGCATGTTTTAAGGTGTAAATCGACCTGTTGTGGGGTGACATAGTGTAGCGGTCGCTACCCTTGGTTTTGCTTCGACCTTGAGGGTGTCGTGGACCTAAGTGGTCTCTACACTACCTTGTTTTTATCTCCCTTTGTTGCATGCATGTTTTGTGTGCTTGCATTTTTGTGTCTTTGTTGGACATGTGTCCTTTTGGTACCCTCATATCTTGACACCTCATGATCTTTACCTCCCTCCTACCCTTAAATATATAAACCATATTCTTCGCATGCAAGTATTACCTTTGGATCTCTTATTTATCTCTTCTTCCTTATGTTTGGCCTTGAGCTTAGGGGAGTAAGATAAGGTGCTGATATTGGAGCTTGGTGGCAGATCACCCTTGTTGTTACAACCCCAATTGTGTATATGTTTTCATAATTGAAATGTAAAGATTTTATGAATTGGACTTAATTAAAGGTTGTATGCTTTGCTTCAAACAATGGATTACTTTGCAAATATCCTTTTGAATAGGAATTTCGTGATTCCTATTATTATGTTAATCCAATAATGGATATAAAAGAGAAGAAAAGAAGAAAAGTCCAAATAATCGAAAAAGGATACAAGATAATGGATATTAAGCAAAATAATTATGAGAAATACATGGAAATCTCTAGAAAGTGGCATTAATGGTCACAGTTGAATACATTTCATTTATATGTAATTTCTAATAAAAGAAATAGGAAAAGAGGAAAGGAAATGAAACATAATGAGAAATCCTTGCAAAAGAATATTTTAATAAAGAAATAAGAAAGATAATGAGAGATAATGGATGTAGATGCATCTAGAAGGATAATAAGTATCATTAAAAAGGAATTTCGAAATATTAGAATTTCTTGGGGTCCAAGGAAGTCCCAATAAATAATAAGAAAGATAAAAAACAAATAATACAAAATAAGCGGATAATGTGATACAAAATTAATGAATTTTGTGGAATTGTTACAAAGAGGTATTTTCTACTACAAGAAAGTATAATTTCGTGCCAATGGATTAAAAGTCAAGAATAAAGAGAATAAGAGAGATGATTTTCGAATTCCTAAATATCCAATGAATATGGTTTATTAAGAAGATAATTAAAAGAGAGAAGATTGCTTCTCAATGAAGGAATATGTTTCCTTTTGGGAGATGGACTTGTTTCCTTGTGGATGAACATCTTAGGGCGTTGATACCCTCCATTATATAAGGGGTAGAACCTTTGATTCGAGTTCAAGAGAGTTCCACACATCCCTCTCTCCCTCTCTTTCTTCGGCTTCTTCTTTTCATGCAAACCCTAGCCGAGAGGAGGATAGAGAAACCTTGGATTTTGAGGGGGCAGGATGGGATGCTATGGAAGCATGTTGATCCTGTAATGACCAGAGGAGGATCAGTTATCATCTCCGAGCTTTGATCTTGCGCAGCCACCTACTGTAGGCCTGCACGACTCATGGAGCATCGTAGGCTTGGCACACTCGAACCGGTCGTCTGGGTCATGAGCTGGGTGGTGCCCGAGGTGCGACAGAGGGTGGTGGAGTTAGGGCGGCTGTTAGCGGCGGTCCTCGAGCCCTAGGAAGGAGTGGGCAACCTCGCGTAGGGCTGTAGTCGGCAGCCAGGTCAGGCGTCAGAGGTTGAAGACAACCTAGGTGTCGATTGGACGGTTATACCCCTCTGTGTATTAAAGGACCGACAACTCAAGTGGGGGCAAAAGGGTCATTTAATTATGTTTTCGGCCGCGGCTACGTGATGCATGGAAAGGGACATGTGGTGCTCAATGATTTGTCCAAGTATATCTTGTGAAATTTTTATCTATTTATTGGTAGCTCAGATTGATACATGTAAAATATGAAATTTGCTCAGAAAAATGTGAGGAATCTATTAAATATATTTTTAGAACGTAATTCCTCTTGCAATTAGAAAATTAGTTAAAGTTATCAACTTTAATGCTTTAATGATTAAGAAACCCTAATCCATGATGATTAATGATTTGGGAAGATTTAAATGGATGTTTAAAGTTTATATTAACTTGTTGATTATAAAAAAGGCACATTAGATCTAAAAGGATGATCTTTATGCATCTTTTTATTAATTTAAGATTCCATGGACATGAATATGCTTTAAACGACCTTGAAACCCTAATCTCGGTAATTATGACTCTTAATGACTTTAATTGCTCGAATTCATGAATAAAGTTGATATATGATGATTTTAAGCTATTTCAAGTATAAAAGTTTCTAATTGTGGATAAATACCCATAATATGGTAATTAGGGTTTTCTAATGGATAAATGTGGAATTAGTGATAAATAGAGTTCATATGTGAATTAGACTATATGAAAGATAAGTTGTTAATTTGAAAGAAGCCTAAGATGATAATTAGCCTTAATGATCGTGTCATGACTTAAAAGGATAAAGATGGTAGTTTTAGTGTAAAAGAGGCATAATGGACTTTATTGACTTTTAATTGTCCCTATGATGTTGAAATTAGGGTTTGTGAACTAAAAGAGCATTAAAAGTGATAAATGCATAATGAAGGCTAAAACCCTAATAAAACCCTAAAGTTGGCCTAGAAATCATAAGGTGGAATCCAAGTCGATCTTGAGAATGTTTTGAATAAAACAATAACACTTGGATGTTATGCATTATTTTTAGGATATTATTGATTGCTTGTTTGATTGTATTGAATATTCATGCTTGGACAACAAGTTGCTCTGGATCAGGTATGTGGTTACGCTTATGGTTAATCACTTTAGTTTCATGACGTTTCTCAGATGTTTTATCGGTTGCTGGAAAATAACTTCGTGGATGACTTTTATTTCATGTGACTATAAAGTGACTATGATTATCATCATAAATATGTATACATGATTGGCTCAGATCCTGGTCCTCCTCTATGGCTTTGCTAATGATGAAAAGGATAATCTGGTAAAGGGTCTACTTGTTAAGTGGGACCATCAGGTTATCAAGAGTTAGGAATTGGGCTACCTATGGGTAGTTCCATTCGACTCTTTAGCACACCATGAGTTAGGGATTGGGCTATCTATGGGTAGTGCCATGCGACTCAACCCTAGATATTGATCTACCCGTTAGGTAGGATCATGCAGGGTTTAATGGGGATCTACCATAAGGAAGGTAGCATCCAGGTCCAATGCATGGACATCGTATAGGCTAGGGTATGGATGGATTGAGCAGTTATGCTTAAAACGTTAAATTGTTTGTTAAATCATAAATGACTGCAATATGTTGTTATAGTTAATTGCACAAATATTGTTTCCCCTACATACCTGCATATTCATTTATGCTGACCAAAGTTTTGTTTGTCGGCGTTTTAGGTACAACATTGAAAAGGACAAATAGTAAATTGGCATATTGTGAATACATGAACTAAAGTGCAAGGAGGATTAGCTAGAATAGTTTCCATATGTGGATAGAAGATTAGAAATCCATGTGTTTTAAAAGGTATGCAAAATTTTATTTTAGTACAGCTTTTTAGTATAGTCTGGTAGAATTTGATAATTATTATTGATTATTTGTCAAACCTTTGATCCAGAAATAGGGATAACGTTTATGACCTCTTTGTCTCCCTTAATTGGGGGTTATCAGGAGGCGGGGACGATACTTTTGGTATCAGAGCATTGGTTCCTCATTTAATCTTTAGTGATTATTAAATTTTGCAAACTCTGTAGAACCTGAGGGAGTTATTAGAGGATTTTCCGAAAGACAGAGGTGTCTAGAAAAGGATCACGCTCGGGGGTTGGCAAGCTTTTCCTCCGCACTGCTAGTCAGAATATGAGGACTCTCAAATCTGTGTGACTGCCTCATCAATGTCTTAGGATTTGATTCAATGTAAGATACCTTTAGGACCCTCTCATCTATTTTTCATCCCTTCTCCAACCTAATTCTATTAAGATATTAAGGTTTAAGGTTTTTCTCTCTCTTCCTCACCCTCTTGAGGTTAGGGTATGTATAATAAGGGTAAGGAATCCTCCACCAAATTAATTAAAAGCATGTAAATAAGATGTCATGGACATAAGCTTAATAGTTAAGCGTAAAATAAAGATTAGTTGCATGCTTAGGGCGTATGACATGTGTTGTCATGCCCTCAGGAGAGACCTGAGGTCAGACCTTCTTGTCAAGAGGATGAGTAGAGAGAGTTAGACTTGGAGGTAGAGACCTCCATTATAGGTAGAGACCTCGCACATCTTATGAGGATGATGCTAACCCTAACCCTAAGTGGTGGTTAGAGAGAGATGACATGATGAGATGGAAGTTTTGAATCACTATGATAGTTTGAGCCATGTGAGGTTGACTCACCTAGTACCTTTTGGGGAACCAACCCTAGTAGGGTCGTACATGTTAGGGTGGAGGATAACTCCTTCATTGATGAGGTTAGTGAAGAACCTATAGAAACCCTATGGGCTGATATGAGCATGGTATAGTATGCACCTTAAGTACGTCAATAGTGCTGGTAGTAGGTTAAAACCCTGGCCAGAAAGGCATGTTGGATAGCTTATGAGATAAGCATAAAGACCTATGGATAATCTTGAGCGAACATAAGTTTGAACATAGGCTTCACCCATGTAGGGGTATGCTTGTGAGCTTGATCCACCTTCATGGAGAGAGGACCTCTAGTAGTAAGGTTGTTTGTAGGGTTAGATCTAGAGAGAGAGCAGGACCCCAAGCGAGAAGGTTGGAAGCTTAGACTCTGAGATATGAGGAACAGGTGGGGAGTTGAGGATGATATGACCTAAGTGGATGGTTGTGGTTTCCTCATGCATGATCCCTGGAGGCTGATGGTATCTGGATTGTCTTTAGAGGAACCAAACCCTAGAGAGAGGATGAGGCTGCTAATACCTATGTGCAGATGATATAGGTGCTTACCTTCTTGGAATAGGAAGAAGAGTTCCTTAGACCCTGAGGAGGTTTAATAACCAGTTGTGAGGCCTTTTACCTAGTTGGGTGTCCTTGAGGAGGAATCAACTCTGAGGTGTTGCTTGAGTATAAAGATAATAGGAAGTACATACCATACCCTGTAGATGCTTGGTTCGTGGTTAAAAGGTTGAACAAGCAGTTGGACATCAGAAAAGTGATCCTAGGGTTCTTAGACCTAAGAGGGTAAGTAGTGTACATGATGCTCATGATGAGATTTGAGTTTCTATAGATTCGATCATGGCACTCCTCATGTTTAGAGGAAAGGGAGACCCCTTAAGTTTAAGGTATGTTTGATGAACCCCTCACATCTAAGTTGGTGACATGGAAAAGTATGTTTTTGGTCCAATGTTGAGGAATGAGAACAAGTATGACTTATTAGGGAGACCTAGCATGGTTTAGTAAGTGGTCTTCCTGTTAGCTACGTGCTTTAGTAGCTTAATAGGACTAAGTGTGATCATGTGGATGTAAACCCTAGACATAAGGATGTTTGTGACCTTTGTTATCAAGATGTAGTTTCCTCCCCTCCTGGGAGAGGGACCCTTTTGTAGGGTGTATACCAGTTTTTGTTGGTTTTGAGGTAACCTAAAGAGGTCTCATAGGATCTTGAGAAGCTAATATGAGAATCAACCTGTATACCCATAGATAATCATATCTAAGTGCATGTGGATGTGTTACCATGGGGGTAACCAGTATGGGCCTGACCAAGGTAGGTAGGTCGCCATGACCCCTATGAAAGGATGTAAGTAAGACCATGAATGTAGAGAGAGATAAAGGAGACTTGGGTAAGGTTCTAAGTTGGACATGTACTATGTTAGAATCCTAAGTCTATACTAGGGTCAGGTAGGGATAAGACCGATGGAAGTAGGAGTTTCCTAATTCCCTAGTTGCACATGACCATAGGGTCAGGAGGTAACAACAATCATTGTCTGAGGGCCATGGGTTAGGAGATTGATCACCTTCATGAACTCATGGGACCCAAAGGACAGATGAGGAGGGCACTCTCTAGATGCATAAGGCAAAAGGGATGACCCCAAAAGTGCCACCACCCTACAGACCTAGAGGAGATGACCAAGGATGGTATGACGACCCAAGTGGGTTCGAGATCAATTTTCCATGGAAGTAACCTTGATATCAAGATGATTGTAATGTAGAGACTTATGTTGCACGTTTCAACTTAGATTTGAAGGTGTACTGGTAATGTGGGATGTACCATCTCTACTCATAGAATGGATAGAACTCTGTATTTGGACTGCAGCCAAATGCTTATTTCCTCATGTTATGGGAGTGAGAAATAGGACAATACGCATGTCATACACCATGGAGAAAGATGATGCGAGTTCAAACATTTCTATGCGGTATGAGGATATAGGTAATAACATACCCTTGTAGAGTGTACAATATGTGGATGGTTTACAAACATCAAGAAGACTAAGGTAGTCATCTTATGAGAATGTTTGAGTTCGATAACCAAGAGGATGAGCTCTGAGTTTTCTTGATGAAGATAGAATTAGAGTTTGAGATGAAATAACACGAAAGAATGAGGGAGCGTCCAGATATTAATAGCGATGAACCCGAAGGCGTTTCCAGCGGCGAACGAGGGAGCGTCTCTGGCGGTGAGTCCAAATCAGATTCCGGTGGTGAGTGAGGAAGCGAGGAATCTCTGGTGAATGCGGAAAATCGACCGGAAGCATCGCAAGTGGGAAACATGGTGGATGTAAGTAATGTCTCGAAGATTAAGGATCTAGGGAAGTCTGACGGGAAACATAGATATGGATTTGTTGGTGTCTCATTAGAGGTCTGAACATGGGCAAATTTAGTGATGAAGAAGAAGGATTCACCGCCAAAATGACTACAAGAAGATTGAAGTATAGGTGGATAATGGGAGACTTCTATATCCGAAGAGCATTGCAGAGCGGAATATGCAGAAATGGAGCAGAGCTGCAACTGGGTATATAATAGGTATGACTCCGCACTGGCCCTCACTAGTTCATTTCCTGGCACAGCTTTGGAAGGTCAAAGGATCTCTTGATATCAGATCCAGGGGAAGGGGTTTTTTCGTCCTGTTATTCTCGAATGAAGATGACTTGTTGACGACGATAGATGGAGGACCTTGGTTCATTGCTGGGAAACCAATGATTATCCAAAAATGGGAACGAGGTGAACCTATGGAGAAAATCAAAATTTCTGATATGGATGAAGATACATGATCTGCCATTAGAACTTTGGGATGATGAAATGTTCATGAGAATTGGCTCTTATCTGGGGAAACCACTACGTACTGACCAATTAACGAGTGATCTGGTTAGATTGGAATATGCTAGGCTGCAAATCTTGATGCCTCCTGACTTTTCCTTCCCGGATGAGCTGGAAATACAGAGTGAAGATGGCCAAATGGACAAAATCATATTTGAATATGAGTGGAAGCCGAGTGTATGTGAATGTTGTGGTAACTTTGGTCACGAATCGGGATTACGTGTTAATAAGGTGAAGAATTCTGTGAAGGTGGCAAATACTAGTCCTAAAAAGCAAGTGTGGGTGCCTAAACGAGTCAGAAGCCTAACTGCTGAGGAAGAAGTGGAGGTGTTCAGTGACGCTGTTGAAGATATCAGTCTTGTCCCGGACGGGTCTGCTAATAAAATGGAGGGAATGTATATTGTTAATGGGCAGGAAATTCAACAAAGCCTTATTACCCCTTCTCCCTCTCCGGAATGGGAAATGCAGAGAAGAAGATTTAAGTCGCCACCGAGGGTAGCTTGTAAGTCGATCTCTTTCGTAAGGAATATCCAACTCTCACCTAATAAGTTTTCTCTACTTGCGAATCTTGATGATGGAGGTAATGTGGAAGGGAGTACAAAAGGGGAGGCCATCTCTGTTCCTTATGGATAGACCACTCTCGATATGTGCATGGAATGTGAGAGGAATCCATAATAAACTCTCTCTCATTCGTAATGAAATAAGTAGGCTCAAGGCTGACGTATATATTCTTCTGGAGTCTAGGGTGAATAAAAAGGATCTGGATGACACTGTGCAGTTAGTTTGGCCTGGTGCTAAGTTTCTTGCTAATGAGAACTTCTATTCCTACACACGTATTATTATCATGTGGATGGATAATGATCTGGAGTTCCACAAAATCTTGGAAAATGATCGATTGATTCATTGTAGATTGGTTAGTGAGAGGAGTAATATGAAGTTCTTTTTGTCTGCTATCTATGGCTCAAATGATGATGTGGACAGGGAAGTCTTATGGGATAATCTGAATAAGATTTCCTCCTCCATTCTATCTAGCTCTTGGTGTATTCTTGGTGACTTCAACACAATGTGTTTTCCTAATGAAAGACTGGGCAAGCATCCCCCATCAAGTAGAAGTATGACGGACTTTAATAATTCTCTTGAATTCACTGGTTTAGTGGAAATCATAACCAAGGGGTCATTATTTACTTGGGATAGCCATAGAAAAACAGGCTTGAGTACCTTCTCTAAAATTGACAGAGCCTTTAGTAATATTCATTTTCTTAATCTTTTTCCTTGTATGTGGGGTGAGATTGTGACGAACATGATCAGTGATCATCATGTGCTTATTCTTCATCTTCTCCCCTTTAAGAGGAAATATGTGCCTTTTCGGTTCATTAATACTTGGGTCAATCAGCCTAATTTTCTGGATATTGTCAAAAAGGCTTGGGATGGTGTGTCGCCTAAAGGGGCCCCATGTACAGGGTCTATAGGAAGTTTGCTGCTGTGAAGGAGGCCCTTATGGATTGGAATAGAAATCAGGTTGGAAATTTTTCTTCTAAAGTTAAAGAGATTGAAGACAAGGATATGATCCTTCAGAGGGAAGTGGATTCTAGTCCGGGGGATCTTCATTTGTAGGTTTCTCTGGCTACATTGAGGAAAGACCTTAGTAAAGCTCTATTAGATGAAGAAAGGTTCATAAGATAGAAATCTAGAGTGATTTGGCTGAAGGAAGGTGATAGGAATACTGCTTTTTTCTATGCTACTCTGAAGACTAGAAGGATCCACAATAGTATTTATGTCTTGCAGGATGGTGATAACATTATCAAAGATCCTGATGCTATTTCTAATCATGTTGTGAGTTATTATAAGACCCTTTTTAACTCGTCTCCTTCATGGGAAGTTAACTGGAAAGATTCTTGGAGACTGTCTATGCTTGACTCTGAACAAGCCCAAAGTCTGAGGAAGTGAGTTACTAAAGATGAAGTTGAAGAGGTTATCAAATGCATGAATGGAGACAAGGCGCCTGGCCCGGATGGGTTCAATGGGACCTTCCTTAAAGCATGTTGGCCGATCATTGGGCAGGATATTAATAAAGCTATTTTGTGCTTCTTTGGTTCTGGTAAATAGCTCAAGGAATGCAATAGGTCCTTCATCACTCTCATCCCGAAGGTTCAAGGTGATAATAACTTGAAGGATTTTCATCCTATTTCCCTGTGCAACGTGATGTTTAAGATTATCATGAAGATCTTACAAAATAGGTTGAGAGATGTCCTCCCTGTTCTGATTGATAAAAACCCATTTGTGTTTATTAAAGGAAGATCCATTAGTGATGCTATCCTTTTGGCTAATGATTTGCTCAGCTCCTTCTCTTCCCCTAATGGCAGTGCTACTCTTTGTGTGAAGGCTGATTTATCCAAAGCGTATGATACTGTTAGAAGGGATTATGTTTTGTTCCTCATGTCAAGAATGGGCCTTCCTCCGTGCTGGCTTTCTTGGATAGAGGTTTGCTTCAATTCTGCTTCTTTTAAAATTCTTATTAATGGCTCACCCTCTTGTTCCTTTGAGGCTTCTTATGGGGTGCGTCAAGGGGACCCATTGGCCCCCTATCTCTTCATCATCGCCATGCAAGGTTTTTCTGCCATCTTCAATGATTCAGTCACTAGTAAGCTTATCACTCCTCCCAAAGCTTCTGATAATTTCTAGATTTCACATATAGTCTTTGCGGATGATCTTCTTATCTTTTCGAAAGATGATCTTGAGAATGCTAAGAACATCAAGTTGGTGTTGCATACTTTCTATTCTGTGTCTGGTTTGAATCTTAATAATACGAAAAGTCAGTTGTTCCTTAGTAAAAGTTGTACGGCCCAGGAGGACATTTCTATGTGTTTGGATATTAGGAACACGAACCTTCCTGTTAAATATCTCGGCTTACCCTTATTCACTGGTCGGATGACTAAGGCCATGTGTTCTCCTATCATCGACAAGATCAAGAGGAAGCTTGACTCTTGGAAAGGTAGACTCGTCTCCTATGCTGGTCGGGTTGAGCTTGTAATTTCTACTTTCTCGAGCTATCATATCTTTTGGTCTTCAGCTTTTCCTCTACCTAAGGCAGTGATCCTTGAGATTGAAAAGCATATGAGAGATTTTATATGGAATGATTCTTCTAACAAAAAACATCTCCACACTGTTTCTTGGGAGTCTATATGCAGGCCGAAGGATGAGGATGGTCTGGGGATTCACTTGGTGCATGATTAGTCTAAGGCAGGTTTTTTGAAGAACTTATGGAACATTGCTTGTAATAAGGAATCCCTATGGGTTAAATGGGTGCACGAACGCTATATTAAACATGATTCCTTATGGTATGTGGGCTGCAAAGCTAATTCTTCTTGGTTATGGAGGAAGTTTCTAGGGATGAGAAACTTGCTTAAAACAAATGTGGATTTCAAGGTTGGAAATGGTAAAGTCTTCAAATTCTGGAAGGATCCTTGGTTACCGTATAAGAAGACCTTGCTTGATCTTTGTGATGATCAGATGGTCCTTCGTGTTGGCAAGGGCTCTCACTGTGCTATTTCTTCCTATGTTATGAATACGCATTGGTTGCTCCCTGAAGTTAGGGGGATTGATACTATTCGTAGTGTTTTGGCAGATCTGGCTCCTCTTAATGATGAGGATGACTCTATAATTTTCAAACAGAGGAAAACTTTTAAACTGAAAGATCGATGGGAGATCTGTAGAAGGAAGTTTCCTAAGACCAAATGGTCCAGCTGGGTTTGGAAAAGCAAGTTGCCTAGAAGTTGCTCTTGTTTTTTGTGGAGATGTTTTCTGTATAGGATTCCTACCTGTGACTACTTGAAGAGAGCCAGTTTTTCTTTGGCTTCAAGATGTGTGTTGTGCAGAGTTTATGAAGAAGATGTGGACCATTTGTTGTTTAAGTGCTCGTACAGTGCTGAAATTTGGATCTTGTATAATTGCAAATTTGGGAAGATGCCTTGGTGGCTTGATGATCTTATTCCTTTGCAGGGGGAGGCAAAGACTACAGCTGGTCTGACCCTTCAGAAGATCTGGTCTGAAAGGAATGTTAGGATTTTTGGTGGTCTGAGGAAGAACCCAGACGATTTGTGGAGTTCGGTGATTATGGATACAAATAGCATTCATACAAGATGATGTACAGATAGTCCCTTTAGTTTTTTTTCTCTTTCGTTTTAGTTTTTTTCTTCTTTTCTTTTTCTCGTTTGTCTTGGGACTCTCCCACAGCACTGTACATATTCCTTTAGTAGTTAATGAAAGAGGCACACTAGGTTCACCAAAAAAAATATGTGAAATACATGGATGTGTATGTCCTCAACAATACCTAATACATAAGGATGTGAAGTGTAATGGATGCTCTTGCTGAGAGGTAGCTCTCTAGTTTAGCTAGTAGACAGGCTGGAAGAGGGGGTTAAGTGAACCCTAAGTTTGTGAGATATGTTTGGCTAACACTCAGATGTAACGACATTTGTTGATCAAGTTAGTGGTTGTTTGGTTAGCCAGCCTTGGCCTTGATGCAATAAAAGGATGGTTGTAGAACCTCAGATGCACTTCTATGGGAAAGAAGGTGATGAAACCCCGACTAGAGTGTTTTAGGGTTTCTGAGGAATCAATCTTAAGGAATCGTGACATATAAGAGATCATGATTTTAAGTTCACCATACACCATGGTACTACTAAGAAAATAAGTGGTACTAGTACTTTGGATGCCTAAGAAGTGTATGGAGTTGCATGTCAGGAGGTGAAGGAAGAACTCCGATAACCCATTGAGTTGATATAGAGGATAAAAGTCCCTAAGAAGGAATGGGAGTTCATCACTTCGGATGTTGTGGCAAGTCTCCCATGGACCGGATAAGGTCAAGGTGCAATATGGGTTATGGTAGATCGCCTTATGACAGGATCTAAGAAAAGAGAGAGTACTGTCAAGAGACAGGTCCGGTTGAACTACATGTAAGAGAGATGGTTCAACTACACCAGGATGTGAGTTCAAAGGTTCTTGAGTATGACCTAAAGGCTCTCATCCATGCAGTGGAAGTAGGTACATGAAGAACTCGATGTCAGTACAATTTATCACCCCTAACTAATGGTTAGTATGATCCAGACTAGAGGGTCTGATGAGAGCATGTGTGCTCATTCAGGGTGATACATGGAGATAGTTCTTGTCCTATGTAAGATGGGATGATAACCACCATATCCAGTATTGGGATGTAAAGAAGCTCTGTAAGAGAAGTTGTGTCAGTCACCACTCTATTAAGATGATGTTGGTGAAGGGATCTCACGAAGGTCAGAAAAGACCACAACGTGTACAAATGAAGTTACTTTGATCATGCAATGGCTAGAAAAGAGAGCCCAGGGACGACATGAGTCGTGAGCTGATGCAAATTAGACTAACATGCAGTTCACTGTGGGAGAATATGTGATATGAAAATCTGACCCCTCTGAGCTATAGCTGAGAAAGCTGAGTCCCTGATACATGGGTCCATTTGAGATGGATTGGTGGAGAAGGTTATGTTTGACCTTACCCCTCAGGATAAAGTAATGTATGATGAGTTCCATATGTACAATTTAGAGCACTATGTGAGGTAACTGAGTCATGTGCTGAGCAATGAACCTAGTGAGCCCCAAGGGAGGTTGAAGTGTCCTGAGTCACCAGTGAGGATTATCGATGCCAAGGTGAAAGAACTTAGAGAAAAGAATATGTGATGATAAAGGTTCTTTGGAAGCGCCATGGATAAGGTAAAGCCATATAGGGGCCAATGATGGATATGGAAAAGTCTTGTCCTGAATTGTTTGTTTGCTTGATGGAATTTTGAGGACAAAATTCTTATAAGAGGGGATGGATGTTACAATCCCAATTTTGCATATTTTTTATAATTGAAATGTAAAGATTTTATGAATTGGACTTAATTCAAAAGGTTGTATGCTTTGCTTCAAACAATGGATCACTTTGCAAATATCCCTTTGAATAGGAATTTCGTGATTCCTATTATTATGTTAATCCAATAATGGATATAAAAGAGAAGAAAAGAAGAAAAGTCCAAATAATCGAAAAAGGATACAAGATAATGGATATTAAGAAAAATAATTATTAGAAATACTTGGAAATCTCTAGAAAGTGGCATTAGTGGTCACAGTTGAATAAATTTCATTTATGTGTAATTTCTAATAAAAGAAATAGGAAAAAGGACAAAAATGAAAGATAATGAGAAATCCTTGCCAAAAGAATATTTTAATAATAAAATAAGAAAGATAATGATAGATAATGGATGTAGATGCATCTTTAAGGATAATAAGTATCCTTAAAAAGGAATTTCGAAATATTAGAATTTCTTGGGGTCCAAGGAAGTCCCAATGAATAAGAAGAAAGAGTAAAAACACGTACTAAAAAATAAGAGGATAATGTTATACATAATTAATGAATTTTGTGGTATTGTTACAAAGAGGTATTTTCTACTATAAGAAAGTATAATTTCGTGCCAATGGATTAAAAGTCAAGCATAAAGGGAATAAGAGAGCTGATTTTCGAATTCCTAAATATCCAAAGAATATGGTTTATTAAGAAGATAATTAAGAGAGAGAAGATTGCTTCCCAATGAAGGAATAGGTTTCCTTTTGGGAGATGGACTTGTTTCCTCATGGATTAACATCTTAGGGCATTGATACCCTCCCCTATATAAGGGGTAGAACCTTTGGTTCGAGTTCAAGAGAGTTCCACACATCCCTCTCTCTGTTCTCCTTCTTCTTTTCATGCAAACCCTAGCCAAGAGGAGGATAGAACAACCATGGATTTTGAGAGGGCAAGATGGGATGCGATGGAAGCTTGTTGATCCTACGATGACCTGAGGAGGATCGGTTATCATCTCTGAGCTTTGACCTTGAGCTGCCACCTGCTACAGTCTGACATGATGTGTGAAGCATCGCAGGCTTGGCGCAGTTGAACCGGACATTTGGGTCACGAGTTGGGTGGTGCCCCAGGTGTGACAGAGGGCGGTCGAGTTAGGGCAGCCATTGACGGTAGTCCTCGAGCCCTAGGAAGGAGTGGGCAGCCCCGCATAGGGCTGTAGTCGACGGCCAGGTCGGGCTTCGGAGGTTGAAGACAGCCTAGGTGTAGATTGGATGGTTATACCCCTCCACGTATTAAAGGACCGACAACTCAAGCGGGGGCAAAAGGGTCATTTAGTTATGTTTTCGGTCGCAACTACGTGATGCATGGAAAGGGACACATGGCACTCAATGATTGGTCCAAGTAAGTATATCTTGTGAAATTTGTATCTATTTATTGGTAGCTCATATTGATACATGTAATATATGATATTTTCTCAGAAAAATATGAGGAATCCATTAAAAATAGATTTAGAACCTAATTTCTCTTGCAATTTAAAAAGTAGTTGAAGTTATCAACTTTAATGCTTTAATGATTAAGAAACCCTAATCCATGATGATTAATGATTTGGGAAGGGCTAAATGGATGTTTAAAGTTGATATTAACTTGTTGATTATAAAAAGGGCACATTAGATCTAAAAGGATGATCTTTATGCATAGTTTGATTAATTTAAGATTCCATGTACATGAATATGCTTTAAAGGGCCTTGAAACCCTAACCTCGGTAATTATGACTCTTAATTACTTTAATTTCTCAAATTCATGAATAAAGCTGAGATATGATGATTTTAAGCTATTTTAAGTATAAAAGTTTCTAATTGTGGATAAATACCCATAATATGGTAATTAGGGTTTTCTAATGGATAAATAAGGAATTAGTGATAAATAGAGTTTATATGTGAATTAGAATATATGAAAGATAAGTTGTTAATTTGAAAGAAGCCTAAGATGATAATTAGCCTTAATGGTCGTGTCATGACTTAAAAGGATAAAGACGGTAGTTTTAGTGTAAAAGAGGCATAAAGGATTTAATTAACTTTTAATTTTGCCTATGATGTTGAAATTAGGGTTTGTGAACTAAAAGAGCATTAAAAGTGATAAACGCATAATGAAGGCTAAAACCCTAATAAAACCCTAAAGTTGGCCTAGAAATCATAAGGTGGAATCTATGTCGATCTTGAGAATGTTTTGAATAAAACAATAACACTTGGATGTTATGCATTATTTTTAGGATATTATTGATTGCTTGTTTGATTGTATTGAATATTAATGCTTGGACATCAAGGTTCTCTGGATCAGGTATGTGGTTACGCTTATGGTGAATCGCTTTAGTTTCATAGAGATTCTCAGATGTTTTATCGGTTGCCTGAAAATAATTGCTTGGATGACTTTTATTTCATGCGACTATAAAGTGACTATGATTATCATCATAAATATGTATACATGACTGGATCAGATCATGGTCCTCCTCTGTGGCTTTGCTAATGATGAAAAGGGTAATCTGGTAAAGGGTCTACTTGTTAAGTGGGACCATCAGGTTTTAAAGAGTTAGGAATTGGGCTACCTATTGGTAGTGCCATGCGACTCTTTAGCACACCATGAGTTAGGGATTGGGCTACCTATGGGTAGTGCCATGCGACTCAACCCTAGATATTGATCTACCGGTTAGGTAGGATCGTGTTGGGGTTTAATGGGGATCTACCATAAGGAAGGTAGCATCCAGGTCCACTGCAGGGATAGCGCAGAGGCTAGGGTATGGATGGATTGAGTAGTTGTACTTAAAATGTAAAGTTGTTTGTTAAATCTTAATTGACTGCAATATGTTGTTACAGTTAATTGCATGAATGTTGTTTCCCCCACATACCGACATATTCATTTATGTTGACCGACGTTTTGTTTGTCTACGTTTTAGGTACAACATTGAAAAGGACAAATAGTAAATTGGCATATTGTGAATACATGAATTAAAGTGCAAGGATGATTAGTTAGAATAGTTTCCGTATGTGGATAGAAGATTAGAAATTTAAAGTTTTTCAAAAGGTATGCAAAATTTTATTTTAGTACATCTTTTCAATATAGTCTAGTAGATTTTGATAATTATTATTGATTATTTGTCGAACCTTTGATCTGGAAATTGGGATAACGTCTCTAACCTCTTGGTCTCCGTCAATTGGTGGTTATCGAGAGGTGGGGTCATTACACTTGCATGTGGTGATCTAGGACTTAATCATGTCCTTTGTAGTTGTTCTTGGCAATCTTCCTTCTTGGTAAGTAGTTTCCTACCCTTGATCTCATTTCCTTTGAACCCTACCTCTTCCTTTCTTCTCTTAGCCACGAGACTATGGATCACCATGGTGTCTTTATTGAGGAACTTATCTCCACAGAGGTCGAGATCCATGGTTTTCCAAGGGAGTACCTGAGTGAGATGAAGCTTTCTTCTTTCTTTTCGACCTAGGGTTTCTACCCTTTCTCTTTTGAGCATTTGTTTGATCTTGGTGTGTTATTCTTTTCTTGAGGTGACCTTGTTGGCCATGAATTTGATCCTAGTGGAGCTTCCTTCTCTCTCTTGGAGCTCGTGGCCTTAGAGCTTGATCTTCATCTTGAGGCGGGTTATATAACTTTCCGCTCCTCTATTTTTTCACCATACTCTTACTTGCATGTTACTATCCTTTATCTAAAATATGATCATAAGTTGATCGATAGTTCTAGCTTGATCTAGTACTTAATATTTTTAAGTATTCTTGCATAGGATTGCTCTTTTTCCTAAACCCTAATTTCATGTACCTGAAATTATGGTGATGATGGAGGTTTTAGGTTCCTATTTGCATGTGTTTGAAGTCTGATTTCATCATTCATATCATGGTTTTTCATGATTGGTTCTTGTGGAACTTCATTTAGGTTTTTGACGTTCACATTTGCATAGAGTTTCATCTTGATGACGCCTTGTCTTTCCCTAATGTTATACTTCTCTTTTGTTCATCATGATACTAATGTTTCATGTTGTAACCATCACTTGTGGGTGTGATGGTTTAGTTTGGATTGATCGCAATGCTTGAGCACGTTTTGGTAGCTACTCTTGAATCCTTCTTGTAGTTGCAGGGCTTGAGCTTGTTTTGGGTTGCTAGCCTTGACCAAGTTGATGGTTTCTATGTCCTGGTCTCTAGTATGAGATGATCACTCTTTAGTTAGTACTCATGTGATGGATCTTCTTGAGGTCGCTACTTAAGGTTCTAGAGTATGGTCCCTAAATTTGTGTCTTGGTGGTCGCTACACTTGGTTTGTAGTGGGATATACATCAAGGGTAGTGTACATGGTTTGGTCACTACGTATGGTGATGTCTTGTGGTCACAACAAGGTGTTGACTTAGTTTTGTGGCACACACCTTGAGCTGTGGGTGGTCGATATACATGGTCTAGTTTGTTTTATCACTATAGATGGATTTAGTTTTGTATGGTCTATACATAAGTGCTACTTGGAATGATTAATTAATCATATTAATAATGATGATTAACCCTAATATGCTCCAAGTATGTGGGAAATGATGTATCTAGGGTTTGGATGTTGAGTCCATCTAATTGTCTATCTATGGTACCCTAAACCTAATTTGGGTATACGATGTAATGGTTATCCTTCTTGAAGTGATTAGCATGTAATGATGTTTTCTCTTTCCTACTTGTGTAACCCTAACTTTGCTGGTGGAATAAATATCACCGGTAGTGGTTGCCATGGTGTATTTGATATGACTCAAGGTAATGATTATGAGCCTTTTGAGGCATGATGAGATAATTATGATGTGCAGGAACTATGTGATTGGGTCTTATGATTTGGCAGAGGCTGAATGACTAATGTGAATTGATATCCTCTAGTGATGAAATGAGGTATGGTTATCCCAAGATGATGTGATAAAGGTGATGGCCTTGTATTGAAGTGGTATAATGTAATGATGTGACAATTTTATACCTTATTCATATAATATCTTCTAACGTTGCAACCTACATTTATCTTTACAGAGTTTGTTTAGGGTTTATACGTTGTAACTTGATTGATTTTAAAAGACACCCAATTGGCTTAAATAATCAAGTGAAACCCTAATCATGTAGTTGTCCTATTCCATAAATCCATTCAACGTCTGTATTTGCTGGATAGTGAAATGGGTTCTCACTCAGTGGAAGCTCGTAGTCATGTATTGTTGAGTATATGCATGTTCATAGGGATGGTCGCGGTCATACCCTGGTAGGAGAATGGTTGAGGCTATATCTCAAATAATGTGATTCAGTATATATATGATACATTTTGAGGATGGATGCAGTCATACCTTGGCAGGAGTGCTGCTGAGGTCATAACTTAGCATTCACTAGTGGTGTGACTACATACCTAGGTGGAATAGGTTGTTTTATAGTTGGACTCTATATGTCACTATGGCAGTCTCAAATTGACTAAGGGTGTGGGAGATCATAGGAGTCTGGTTCCTGCTAGATCTTGTATGGCACTGATTTTGACTTACCACTGGTCAGTTAGAGCATGAGTTGTATACCTCATTTCCTCAGGGCATAATAAAAGACGTAATACAACCATGTAGTATATTGCTTAGGGTCAAACATGATTCACATTGGATGACACCTTGCCTTTTTTCTAATACTATTTAGTTGATAATAGTTATATATTTCTTCATATTCCTTCTAGAAGTATAAAATGTTATATTTCTCATTTTTAGATGCCTAAACTGTTTAGTCTATATTATCAAATTTCAAAGTAATCATATAGGTGAATCTATTCATCTTGGTAAGAATGCTATCTTCCCGATTAGGTATATTTTTGTTTATAATAGTTGTTGGCAGAGAGTTATATCTCTCACTGGGATGTTGGTCTCACCGCATGGGTTTCCACATCTTTTAGGTGGTTGTGTAGGATAAGGTAGAGATCGTGTGGTCGAGGCTGAGAAGAAGGAGGATCAGTAGTTGTTGAAGGTCAGATATGCTGCCAGTGTTTTTTGTAGAGCCCTATCTCTCATCCTTGTATTCTTAGGTGCTTCAGGGTGTTTGTATACGTTTTTTATCAATACGAGTTTTTGGAAGTATGCCATGGTTATATAAATGTTTCTTGTATATGTGAACATGTTGTCATATGTAACCAGTTTGTGGCATGTTAGTCACTGAACAATGATATGTAATATCTTTTGGCATGATAAATGATATAGGTGGCACAATCTGTGGACTCATATATAATATGTTTCCACTTGTGTGGTTATATAAGATCGGTTTTAATTCACTCTATTTTATTGTAATATGGTTGTTTAGTATTAGTTTCATGCTTTGTTTAGAGTAATCTCGCTCACGTGGCATTGGGTTGTCACAAAACTGGTCAATGTCCCCTTCTTGGATGATTAAGTTGAGATCTCGCAATGGTATACATTCTTCAAGGCGGTCTGTATGTGTAAACACACAAGTGAATTATTTGGAATGATAAAGCTAAAAAAGCAATATTGATAACATTCAAGGAAAGCTACCACACACATGTAAGGATCCATGATATTTCATTTCATTCTTTATTGTTGTTCTATTTACCAAAAGATTTGATCCAATTAGGGGCAATCACCTCCATCAAGCAAGAATATCCAACTTGTCCTCTAGCTGGTGCATGATATTTAGGCTCGCTAACATGATACCCATAGTAATGGAGATATGGTTAGGGAAAACCTAAATGACAAACCATTATGAAGCATAGAATATGTGCCTATGAAACCCTACAATTTCTACATTCCTTGTGACTTTGTGGTAATAGACATAAAAGAGGATCTTTATTATGCTTTCATTTTTGGTAGGCTATCTCACCACTAGTAGAGGTTTAAATTATGTTGAAGATGTAATATCATCTCTATGGGTGTTAAAGAAATGAAGAAATCCACTAATGAAGAGAAGATGTACTTCCTTGATTGTGTTGAAGAATTTTCATAGATACAACAACTCACATCTTGTTTGTACAAGCCTAGAGTACCACCATAAGAGGATCTTAGTGCTCATAGGATTGAAGCTAAACCACTAAACACAATGTAGAAGAGACACTTGTATAGGCATCGTTGACCCAACTATTGTATGCATGCATGCATCAATGGTTAGGTGGATAGTCGTGACTACTCCTTACATGCTTATGACAATGGCCAATCAGTCTGAGATATTCTCTCCTTTCACTAAAATATAGTAAGATCCCACATACAGAAGATATCAAACATCACATGATTATGTGGAACCTTGCATTGACCAAAGGTAAACTATTGGGAATACAAAATTCACATCGCTTGATGATCCACTTCTTATTTATAACACCAACAAGACAAGCAATGCATGTTCCTACAATCCAAGGATTGAATAGTCAGATATGAAATCCTCCTCCACCCATTCATAGGGTTATCCCATCTAAGACAAAAACCCAATGCCCTATGAATATTCAACAACTTCAATTTATCAGTGGGGGCCAACTTAACATAAACTAAACTAGTTGTCGCTACATCATGACATTTTCTACACCTAATGGAACAATATATAGAACATTATACTCCAAGAAAGGTAAGAGGGAATGGTTGTGAAGCATTCACCCAAAAAACACCTAATCTAGATATAGTTCCATTTAAAGGTCATCCATTTCATCTTCAAGTGTCATGCCATGTAAAACAAGGTGGTTGTTGGAAGGAAACACAATGTATAGTTATTTTTAGTTGTTATTTCTATTCTATATTAGTTTCTTACCATCATCATAATTTTTTTCATCATATTCATATTATATCTAGTTATTTGATTGTTCAATCCATCATTGGGTTTGTAATAAATTCAAGACCTTGACTTTAGTGGCAAATCACCCACCTTGACATTTACAAAACTCTTTATGAAGTCATCCAATCAGCTCATGTGTTAGTTGATATCCCACATTTTTGTGACTCACTAATAGGAGAATTCCAAATTTATCAGATGATAAGTTGTTATCCTGATATGTTGACTCACCTGTGGCTGCATATATTTCTGCATTGATCCAACAAATTAGAAAATCCTAAAAAAATGTCAGCTTCTTGATTACAATGCTGATAGTAATTTCTTACAAAATGAGAAGATCAACTTGTTAACCATCTAATCAATTCAACTGTAGAAATTGGTGAGCATAAATAGGCCCAACCAATAACTTCATCTGTTTTCCTTGTTGGTAGCATTTTTCAAGAAAAACAATAGGTCTCAGTGTAGTGAGCTGATCCCATAATTCACTAGTCGATCGAGTCACCTATAACTTCATTCAACTGTGAAGCAGCTAAACCTATCATCTCAATCTATAAGAAAGTTAGATGACAATATCCAAAAATTAAAATGGAACACCAAATTAATAGCATGATTAGGTATATCAAATGTCTTGGTATCCAAAGGGATATTTGTCCTACTCACAAAATCAACCATCTAATGTCAAGAAGACTTCGTTACTTCCTCCATGCCACCCATATGGAGACTGGATAGAATTTTTCTTTCCCTCCATTTTGAGTTTAGTGTTTTCTCAAGGATTAGAAAATTTCTAATCTAGATGTGGTGTTTTTGTAGTATGGTCAATACTTGTTTATCTGTATTTGAGTATATTGAATGAACTATTTAGTCTAGAGTCATATCCATACATAATCAGCATAACATTGCATATAACATATTTTTGTTAAGAAAAAAATGCTTTAATTCATGGTTTAGATTAATCAAGATATTACCTACTCAGTTAGATTTGCACTTGTGTCAAACATGCATGCATTATAGTTTGGTTTTGTCTTATCAACCCCTTTGTATGATGTAAATTATCACTATGGAATTGACCTTGAGTAGTCACCAATGCTTAGAATCCATCCCCTATAGCCTAGGATCTTAATCATCATGTTCCCTTGAAATGATGGAACAATAATAAAAGCTTATTTAATGCAATACTGAAAAACAATCTTAACTAAAAAGGATGTGAGTTGTCCATTTTCTCCCTCCACACCCCCATTCACTCTCATATCCAATCATGGACAATCAAATGCTTCATTATTACCCTTTTTATATACAACTATCTTGGATTGTTTGCATTCTTATTGATTTTATGAGATTCCTTCGTAATTTAGGAAGTTGTTATATATGTTTATATTTTGGGGATAGTATTACTAATAGAGTTTTGAACTTTGGCATGGCATGATAAGACATCATTTTCTAACAAACTGGAACAACCCAACTTCAACACGTGTTATCAAATTGAATGTGTTGTAATAGTTTGGTAGTGGCCATTCAGGAAAAAGTTGGATATGCTTTAGTTACAACATTGGTTTCCTAAATAGAAACTATCATTACAAATAGCCTAGGAAAATGAATTCCTAGAAAATATTGGGGCAACACATGTAGTTAAGGTTTCTTACAAATGGTCATCGTAACTTCCCTATATGCTACTTGTGAAATAAAATTTTCCATCCAAAAAATGTATTATATTGCTTTTTCTAACCAAAATCAATGTAAGAACTTCAACACAGTATTGATTTATCATCAATTTGATTTAAGTTTGTAGGAACTAGACTAACAATAGAAATTTCCTACATTGCTTCTAATGAAATAAACATTCCCTCCAAATTAGATTTTTATGTCAATTTCCTAAGGTAAATTGACGTGGAATGCCTACTGTTTTGTAGAAGTATCATGTCAATTTTATATCCAAAACCAACAAATAAATGCTTTAATGTTATGTTGATTTTGTAATGAAACTAAGGTAAGTTCCAAAACTTGGGTGTCATTTGGCTACAATGTTGGTTTGTGAACTTGAACCAACATTGTAGCTCTGTTAATTACACCATCAAATTTTTTTCATTCCCCATTTCTTTCTGTCTGTACCGCAAAACCCTCAATTATGCTAAAGATTCTCTTCATTCCCAAACACAATGGTAATGAAACCCACCACTTCTCCATGACCCGTTGTAGGAGATTCTTCCCCTACTCCTCCTGTGTCCATCACTATCACCCTGATATTGAGAAGGAGCTTTTTAGTTACCACCCCTGCTCCTAGTTTGGAAGGACGTTGTCATCGCCATATTTTTCTTCTTTTCTGAAAAAAGGAGCTCTCCCACTCCTCTCTCCTTCCCTATTTCCCTTGTTGTCTTTCAAGAATAAGATCACCACAATGGTGATATTTTCATCTCTCGCCTCCCACAACTATCACATGATGCATGTTGGTTGTAATTTTCTTATGGTTTTGCTTGATGGTAATGAATCATTGGTGGTAAATTAATCAATGGTCAATGACTAAATGATAATCTAATATTTTTATTTTAAGGATTTGAAAGTATATGCATGAGTTGAACTACCTAATGGTAAATTGATAATATAAACGTCACCATTTGAAGAAGATGAGAAAAAGAATATAGTGAAATGACTTTCTAAATTGAATGATGAAATGTTTCTAGGGTTCTAATTTGGAAATGTATATGAATTGCATTTATTTGGTTTTTATTGGACAATGTATTACCTATCTATCCAACTAGAAAATGATTACTATATGTTTTACAAATGAAATTTCTCTAGGGTTCCTATGATAAATTTTCTTTTAATGTACATTTGGTTACTTATGAAGTTAACCTACATCATAGGTATTTTACCAAAATTGTACATTTATTTGATAATTATACATGTATGAATCATGTTGGCCTAGAAACCCATCCAAGATATTACTCATTAACAGTAAATACTAGATGGTCCCCAGTTTAAAAATGTTCTTGACGACTTAATATCACCTATGATGTGAGTGTCTAATTCATGTTCAGTTTTCAAGAATATTTTGATAATCATTTTCCCATTTGTTCTTTGATTATATATAGGTGGTTATTTTCCATACACATTGATGTATTTGGAGAACTATGGAGAAATTCTTCTAAAATGTTCTTAAAAACTAAACACAAATTACACACTTACTAGTGACATTAAATGTTTAAGAATGGAACAGTTGGTACACATTCATCAGTGTAAATGCCATATACTTATATTTTGTTGGCCTAGAAACCCGTCCTAGATTTTTTCATTACGAGTAAATCTTAGATAGTCCCCTATTTGGAACAATTCATAAAAACGTAATCTCACTTAGGATGTTTGTGTATAATGCGTGTGTGGTTTCCAAAAATATTGACAGTGGTATCTTGATGCAACCCTATATTAGGGATTCATCTTTTGTCTTTTTGCACTTTTATCACATCTAAACATGTTAAAATGCAAGTTAGTTCCCTCAACATAAAATTTCATATGAAATGCACTTATGGACGTTCTTCAAATATTGTTTAGGTACTTGGACCACACCTTGGATGGATGAGAGAGAAGGAATGTATTCTAGGATTCCTTCACCCTGGAGGGGTCAAAAGAAGGCCCCAAAGCTCCGTCAATCTTCCCCTAGTGGCCAAGTGTCAACCCAAGAAAAGAAGTCCTTGAATATTAAAGGATGAATTACAATGTTTCGTTGAAGACTAGAACACGACCATAGTGCCAAGGAACGACCGTGCTGACAAAGTACAAAATCACAATAGCCCCCAAAACGGCTGTGCCAACCAACACAATCGTGTTGTCAAAGATTAGAATGGGTGAGTTGAAGAGAATGGTCTCCAACTAAGTCACCCAGCATAGTCGTGCTACCTTGCCCCACCACGGTCGTTCTACCAACCTCCATTTTCCCACATTCATACTATAACTTTGCCTCCACCCAGCATGGTCATTCCCTACCACCACGACCGTTCTACACCTCACCCACAATGACTGTGTTGCCACCCAAAGCTCTACTTTTTATGAACTATTTTCCCCATTTTGCCCCAACTTACCCTAGTGTTTCCCTCACCACATATATATACTACAGTGGAAGCCATAGCAGGAAGGTTATCATTCATTATAGCCCCCATTAGCATTCAAGAGCTCTCACCTATCTTCATCCACCCCATACCCCATTTCAACCTTCCACTATGTCAAAACCCTAGTTTCTTAGGATTTCTACCTGAAAGCCCCATATTTCCTTGCCATCCATCCACCTTGGAGGAGGGAGCTCGTGCTACAACAAGTAGGAGGTGAAGAAGGATGAGTCTTCATCAAATTCTATGGCCCCACACTCCTCTACTACTTTCTCTTCTTTTTATTATTCTATGTCTAGCAAAGTCCCCTTGGCGGGCTATTTGGGGGTAAAATGATACTTTGATACCATGTTGGGGGAATTTATCTTGCAAAACTCTATATTTTCATCCCATGACTACTTTCTATTTCTATCCTACTTCCCATGTTTCGACTAGCGGTTTGTGCCTAAAGATACGAATTGCTTCTGGTTTTATGCTTGAAACGACCTAAGTCTAGGAGAAGATAGCATGTGTGAGGCTATTTTGGGATTTGCTCCTAGGTCCAAATTGTGGATCCATAGCTATAACCCGATCTTCCGACACATATAGCCCTTCTCCTACTCCTAGGTGTGACATCTAAGTAACTAGTATAGGATGGCTTAGTGTAATTGCTTAGGAGTTTGCAAAAATCTAGATGGTGAGTAATGTGAGGTGAAATACCCTTACCTCTGGTCCCCATTCCTACCATTGCCTCCCAATTGCACTAAAAATTCCTATCCTAGAAACCTAGATTACTCAAATACTATTCAAATTCCACCAAACCTTGGTCCAATTGAGCTTTGTAAGGCTAGAGAGGGTGTAGTTCCCTATCCCACACTCTATTCTATCCATGGTCAACCAATAGTCTATGTGTTTTTCCTTGTGTTTGAGTACTTGTTTGGTTTAGAAATCTAGAATGAATGGTTAGGTTTTGCATGAGATTTTCCCCCCAACTAATATCTTAGTATCATTCCCCAAAAGGCTCACTCTTCCCATAACTTTCTTAAAACCTATCTTGCTAGTTCATGCTTGCTTAGTTTAATTGCTCCTTAAATTAATTGATTAGTATTGGTATTTAATCCTTTCTAGGGTAGCTAGTTCTTCTTTGGGTGTTTTCAATCTAGTTAGTAGTAGTATAGAGTTCTAATTGCTTTAGTGCTTTAGTTAGTAGTTTAGTGTAGTCATGTGCTCTTGTTTTTGTAGTTTCTCTCCTTGTTAATTAGAATTAGTTGTTTAGGGTTAAACTAGGGTTTTTACTTGTCTTGTTTCCCTTCTTGTTCAATTGCTTGCATCTTAGTCTAATCAACCCAAATCAAGATTAAACCCTAGAAACCCTAATCTCCACTTTAAGAACATAGCCCACACTAAATAAGCTCTAGTGCCCCCTCTCTCCCTACAGATTGACCCTTATCTTATCTCTTTCCATTACTACAACATGATCACGTGCGCTTCTGGGTGAAGTGTGATCGGTCTAAGAGAGTGTGTTAGACTAGCTCCTTTTATAAATTTGGAAGATGAAACTATGTTCGAGCCATAGGGTCACATCTAGTAAACCCAATTGGTTAGGTGTAACCCAAGGCAAGCAAAAACACAACAAGTTTTCTACCTCCATTGTAGGGGAGAAGAGGGCTTGACCTAGCTAGTTAGTGTATCTTACCTTTTCATACTTCCCTTAACATTGAATTCTTCATTATTTGTTTACTTTTACATACTTGTATTCTAACTTAGCTCTTGTTACTTGTGTGTGCCTTGTGCAGGTGACAGATGTGCATGCTTGGAAGATGCTTAACTTCTACTCACTTGGTTCCTTTTGATCCTAATATAGGTAGAAGTGGACGTTAACACCAATGCAAGAAACATCATGAGACTAAAATGGGAAATAGGGTTGATCAACACCAAGAGGGGGATGATGCTCAACAGCCACCCAACTGCCCTCTCCATGAATACTTCATTCTCAGGAACTACACCTCCCCCATTGCCACCCTTATTGACCAAATGTCGGGTCAACAATTTTCCATTCCATCAGCCCTCTTCGGACTCCTCTTCGCCTTCTATGGGATAAAGAATGAAAACTCGTACCACCATGTTGATGCTTTTCTAGAGACATGCTCCACTTTCTGCACTCTTGCAACAACTGATGATTCCATAAGAAGAACCCTCTTTCCATTTTCACTCAAGGAGAAAGCCAAGGAATGGTATATGTTGAAGCCTGAACTGGTTACTTTGTTGGAAGTGAAGAATGAGTTCTTAAAGAAATTCTACACCATCTCAATGTTGAATCAGATGAGAAGGTAAATCACCTCATAGACTCAAAAGAAGAACGAGCCATTTCACAAGACTTGGGAAAGATTCCAGAAGCTTCTGAGATGTTGCCCCCACCACGAGGTTCCTATCTAGAAACTTGTGCAATCCTTCTACACCACACTATCTGAACTAGGTCAAATAGTGGTTGATTCCTCTTGCAGTGGAACCTTCATGGCCAAGCCCCTGGAAGATTGATGACCACTCTTTGAGCACCTAGCTGAGAATGCACACCACCGAGCTTCAAGCATGGGAGTGCACTATGACAGGAAGTGTTCTTGTAACATCCCAGGATTTGAAGCCTCGGATAACATGATCTCAAAAGGAATGATTGGACTACCCATATCACCAAGGTGCACCTCCTATTCCGGGGCACATCACTAAGAACTCCATAGTTAAGCATGCTCAGCTTGGAGTAGTACTGGGATGGGTGACCTGTCAGGAAGTTGATCATGACATCCGCGTGAGTGAGGATAAAGCACGCAGTTAAGGCTAGTGGTGGTCTGTGGGGACAGTCGTCATTCCTGAAACTCTACTAGAGCCTTGGGCAGTGGGCCCAAGCATTACAAATGGTATCAGAGCCATAACCCCTCCAGTAAGTGGGGCCCGCATGGGCATGTGGCATGCCAGTCTTGATCTGTGCGGTCTAGGCATGTAGGAAAGGGATGTCCATGGTTGACGTAGCCACCCTTGTGCTGGTAATCTGTGATTGGGAGCTAGGTGTCCATGGGCCATTATGGGTCTGCACTGAAATGGGGTCAGATTATGAGGCCATATAGTTGAGACTTGACGAGGACGTCAAGAGTCTAAGTGGGGGAGATTGTAACATCCCAGGATTTGAGGCCTCAGATAGCATGATCTCAAAAGGAATGATTGGACTACCCATATCACCAAGGTGCACCTCCTTTTCTGGGATCACATCACTAAGAACTCCATAGTTAAGCGTGCTCAGCTTGGAGTAGTACTGGGATGCGTGTGAGTGAGGACAAAGCACACAATTAAGGCTAGTGGTGGTCTGTGGGGACAGTCGTCATTCCTGAAACTCTACTAGAGCCTTGGGCAGTGGGCCCGAGCGTTACAGTGCTCCACCTCCCCCTCCTCATCTAGCTCGAGTTAAATATGAGGCCAACCCCCAAATGATGAAGATCCTTTTTGACATGATGAACATGATGAAGAATCAAGTTGGAGGTTCTTCTAGCCACTTCACCAACTATGTGGAGGCTATTTGTGAATAAGTGCAATCCTTGTAATCTTTTGGGAAAAGGAACAACCAAGGCCCTATGTCTAACTCATGTACTCCAGAATGGAGGAATCATTTTAATTTTTCTTGGAACTAATAAGGTGAAGAAGGGCAAGGGCAACCAAGACAACACCAAGGGTAAAGAAATAGTTCAAGGTTTGAAGAAGTAGTTCTTGGAAGATTGCAAAATCTTAATGATGTGAAGAGGAATGTGTCCTCCCATTGGTAAATGATTAGATACCTTGATAAAAGTCTAGATCAAATCTCTCTTTCACTAGCCCTCTGTGAGGAGGAAGACTCCCTTCCCTACCCATGGTCAACCCAAACAATGATCGTGGATCTATGAGCACTCGTCAAGGTCCCTATGTTACACCACATGGGGAAGTTACAATTTTGCAACAATACTAAGGGCTTCCTAATCCCTAAGCTCCTCCACATCCAAAACCCCATTCAACTACCAATACACTACACCCTACACCACATTATTACCAACAACCCCCTCCCCAATATCAACCCTCTCCACAACAACCACCTCCTCAACAACCACCTCCACAACAACCTCCACAAAAACCAACTTAGATCCTCCAAAATCCTAATCCACCTCACCAAAGACCACCACCACCACTATCATCCTCACGAGCTCCCTCATCTTCCCATGAGCAAGTGAACATGGTGTCTGTCATATGGGGAAGGAAGGCGGTTGAGGAATTCATTGAAAAGGAAGATAAGATGACCAAGGTTTTTGATGAAGAACCATTGCTAGAAAAGTCTTGTGGAGATGATGAGAGTATCAAAGATTTTGTTGCCCCCTTTTTTCTTGAAAGTGTGGAAGTGCACTCAAGCACTTGTTACCCCCCACTACTCTTGAGAAAATTCCACACAATGTCCCACTGCTTTTTGAGAAGGAAAGCCACTCATCCCACCCCCAATAGAGGTCACGAGACCAGTTATTCTAGCATTTAATGAACGTGCCAAGGGCACTAAAAATTCAATTTTCTCCCCATCCTGTGATGAGATAACAAGTATTGTTGATGATAACACTTTGGGCACCACTACAGTCAATTCATGGTAACTTGGAGAATACCCATCTCCCAAAGAAGTTGGATTCTGGGCTAAGAGTCCTAAAGAAAAGAGAATGCATTTATCAACCTTCATGTCCCTGATTAGAAATGCATTCACCACTAAGAGAAGAGTAGCCAAAGAGGTCATTTCTATAGAGTGAGTGAACTCATTTTGGGCATATACTTCTTGAAAAGAGGGGGAGACCCAGGGATACCCTTGTTGTACTAGAGGTTATACGTTGCCTATATTTTGATAATGAATTAACCATTCCATTCATATATATCTAATATGTGTGTTTAAGATTGTTTTCAGGCATTAGGTACATGAAAAGGATCCAAAATCCAAAGCCCAAGAAAGACTCAAGTTCAAGTCAAAATGGCTACAAGTGTGCAATTTGGGATTTCTATGTAAATGACCTTAGAACATTTTTGTAATCACTTGTAATGATGAATTGACTTGTAACTTAGATGAGAAAAATGTTTGGGACATAAAACACCAATGTTAGATCACTTTAGATGTATTTTCAAAGATTGTCATTAGGTTGTCAATCGGTCGAGTTTTCCCCAGGGTAAACTCGACTGATCCATCTTGGTCAATTTTCTGAAGATAGCATCGATCGAGTTGTGTTTACACAGAACTTGACCGATCGAGTACCTAACCATTTCGAGTTTAAATGGTCGGTCGAGTTTTGTTAGGACAAACACGACCGATCATTTGAATATCAACTTTGTCGTTTACTTGATCGGTCGAGTTAACTTTATTGAAACTCGATCGATTGCACTGTACAGAAATTGCAGAAAAAAGTGATGTGACTGCTGGTGAGTGTTTTGGATGAAAATAGAGTCGTTTCTTTGAACAAAAAATGGCTATTTTCGTATCGAAGTGTCCCACAACTTAAAGGAGCACCCTAAACTATGAATAGACCCCTTGGAGTTCATTCCAAGGCTTCTCATTCATTCCAAACTTGGTGCTAGCATAGTTGAGAGTGTTCTAACCCTTTAAGCCCCTTTCTTTCTCTAACTTCAAGTGAAATTCATGAGTATGAGTGAGATAGGTTCCTTTGTAAGAGATCTACTCCATGTATTGATGTAAATCTCTCCTCCATCATCTTCCTACCTCCATTCCCTTTTGAAGAAGAAGATTGAAGAGCGTCTCCGAGTGAAGGAGAAGGTGTTGATATTCTTCAAGGTTGAAGAAGGAAAGGTGCTCTAGATCTCCAAGTGAAGGAGATAGGTGATCAAGATCTCCAAGTGATGGAGATAGGTGATCAAGATCTCCAATTGAAGGATATATTCAAGGCAAGCTCAAGGAAGATAGGCAATCCCTTGAAGGCAGAAGACTTGAAGAAAGGAGTGGGTAAGTCCATGTTGATGGCTGAAGACTCCATGGTTCAAGTGAGTAAGCTCCTTCTATAGGTTGAAGATCTTTGCTTGAGGTACTAAGCCCTTGGATGTGTGGTTGTTGTGTCTTGTAATCTTATTATGGAATATAAGAGTACCAAGATTGCAAATCCTAGAGACTAACCCACTCTAGGTAGTGGACTGACATTGCTCCTAAGTTTAGGACATGGAACCACTCTAAACCACCTATCTATGTGCTTTCTTTTCCTTGTCTCTCATCCTTGTTGTGCATGTTAGATTAATACATCAAATTGTTTCTTGTTATAGCTTTTACACTTAATATAATTTGGTGGTCTAATATGTTTTGTGAGAATTGTGAAGCTCTATTCACCCCCCTCTAGAGCCCATTGATCCAACAAGTGGTATCAGAGTGAGTCTTCTCCAAGATAATTCTACAAGTAGGAGAAGATGGGCAATTTGTCAATTGGATCCCTCAACCTAGAAGGGAGATTCTCCATGCGACCTTCGGTCTTCGACGACACCAACTTCCTATATTGGAAGAGAAGAATGTCGTTCTACCTTCAAGGTGTGAGCTATGAGATGTGGAAAGTGGTCACCTCAAGTATGAAGATCCAAAGGGGGACATCTCCACTTGGACTGAAGCACAAATGAAGCAATCTCAATTGAATGCAAAGGGGGTGAGCTTCATCTACACAGCCCTCACTCCATCCGAGTTCAACCAGATATCTTCTTGGGACACCGCACATGAAATCTGGAACAAGCTTTGTGTCACTTAAGAAGGCATGGATCAAGTCAAAGAAGCCAAGATCTTCATGCTTGGTGGGCTACTTGAAAACTTCAAGATGGGTAAGAATGAGAGAGTGGTTGATATGTACACTAGGCTCAATGTGAGAATCAATGGATTAGCTACCCTTGGGAGTGTGCTAGACAAAGGCACTATCAACTCCAAGATCTTGAGATCTCTTCCTAAGAGATGGGAGCCCAAGGTTACTTCAATCGAAGAGGTGTAAAAGCTAAGTGAGTTGTTAATCGAGGAGCTGGTTGGTAACCTCCAAGCCCATGAACCTAGGCTTGACAAGCAAGAAGAGGAAGAGAAAAGAGAAGAGAAGGAGTCCAAGAAGATAAAGGGCACATCCTTCAAAGATCAAATTGAAGAAATGATGCGACAGTAACAACTAGCTCTAAAGTCTCCTACTCCTTCCTCAAGTGAAGATGAATGCCCTAATGAGTGTGAAGCAAACTACTCTAAGGGCAAGAACTTCAAGCGGAAGCCTTCTTCTTCAACTCCAAGATGCTATGTGTGTGTCCAAAAGGGCCATTACAAGAGTGACTTCCCAAAGGCCAAGAAGAGCCATCACAAGAGCAACCACAAGAAGGACAAGGAGTACAAGAGAGAAGGCAAGTATAAGAGGAAAGAAAAGAAAGAAAGAAGATCCAAAGATGCAGCTTATGCAACGTGGGAGGAGTCTTCCTCAATCTCCTCAAGCTCCGATGATGGAGGATGCTATCTTGCCCTCATGGCCTCTACTAGTGAAGATGTAAGTGAGGTAATTGAGGTAAGAAATGTTAATTTACATGAGCTATATAGGGAAACTCTCATTGATATGCTAAATGAATGCCAATCCTCATTTACTAAATGCAAATCTAAATGAAAAAGGTTAGGCAAGATAGTTGATGATCTTTATGCTAAAATTGAGATTCTTGATAAAAATGAAAAACTTCTCCTTGATAGCATTGACTCTTTGCAAGGGAAATTTCTTGACCTTGAACTTCAATACAATGGTGTAGAGATTGAAAATGGTGTATATCTTAAAAATATTGAAAATCTTAAGATAGATAACCAAAAGTGTCTATATGAGCTTGATGTTTTTAAAACTGAAAATGTAGAATTAAATCTCATTGTTGATGCTAGGAGAGAAGAAGTTTATGCTTATCAAAAGGAAATCTTCTTGCATAAATCTGAAAATACCAAAATGCTTGCTCAAGTTAATGATCTATCTTCTAGGCCTATTTTGCAAAGTAATGAAGTTTCTAGCATGGATTTAGAAAGAGATTCTTTTCATACTAAAGCCCTCTGTCTAAAGGCTGACCTATTGCATGCTAGATATGATCTTGCTAGTCTTTCTACTATTGTCATTAACCTTAGTGATGATAATGCTAAGTTAAGATCTTCTTTGCAAAAGTTCCTTACAGGTAAGAAATCCCTCAATGATGTCTTAGAACAGTCTACCAAACAAATTGGTATTGGTGGTTTGGGATATGATGGGACTACTCCAAAAGGTAAGAGCAAGAGTAAGAACAAGGGTAAGAAGAAGAGTGTGGAACCTCCTATCTTTCATGGAGAGTCTTCCAGCTCTAAGAAACCTATGGTATGTATCCATTTCAAATGTGATGACCATTATTCTACTTATTGTCCTTACAAGCCCAAGGGGACCAACACAAAGATGATATGGGTCCCTAAGCTAACCTCAGACCCCAAAGCTCGAGTTGGGTTCCAACATCCTTCTTTCTTGTAGGTTAAAAAGAGATGGATCATTGATAGCGGCTGTTCTAAGAACATGATGGGTGAAATCAACCACTTCAACAAGTTCATGAAAAAAAAGGAGGAACGGTAACCTTCGCGGACAATAAGAAGGGTAAGGTCATAGTTGTGGGTGATGTAGGGAATGAAATTTGTATCAAAGATGTTTTGCTTGTTGATGGCCTACATCACAACTTGATTAGTGTAAGTCAACTATGTGATACTAGATATCTTGTGTTGTTTACATCTTTAGAATGTTTTCTTCTAGATTCCCTAACTTACAATGTTATATATAAGGGAACTAGAAATGGTAATATTTATGTTGTTGTTCTGGATGCTCTCAAGCCCGTACTTGATAGATGCTTGGTTGTGGATAAAAATGATCTTTCTCTTTGGCATCGTCGTTTGGGTCATGTGAATTTGCATCAAATAAAGAAGTTGAGCAAAAATGATTTGGTTCGAGGACTTCCCGAATTGGATTTTGAAAAGGATGAGGAATGCCAACCTTGTACACAAGGGAAACAAACCAAATACTCCTTCAAGTCCAAAGGAGTCATGAGTACCAAAAGAGCTCTTGAGCTTCTTCATATTGATCTATTCAGACCAATGAAAATGCAAATGCTTCGTGGTTCCAAGTATTATCTTGTTATTGTTGATGATTTCTCTCGATATACATGGACCTTTTTTCTCATTTCAAAAAGTGATACTCTTCATGTTTTCTTGAACTTCTGTAAACGGGTTGAAAACGTAGCCTCTTGCCTGATTGTTTCTATCCGTAGTGACCATGGGGGAGAATTTGAAAATGATCTTTTTGAGCATTTTTGTGAAAAATCGGGTTACTCACACAATTTCTCTTCTCCTCGTACGCCTCAAAAAAATGGGGTAGTTGAGAGGAAGAATAGGTCTCTTCAAGAGATGGCGAGGACAATGCTTCTTGAATACAACATTCCTAAGAAGTTTTGGGCCGAAGCCATTAGCACTGCCTATTTTGTGCAGAACTGGGTTTTTACACATCCTTCTTTGAAGAAAACCCCCTATGAGTTGTGGCATGGTAGAAAGCCATCCATTGATTTATTTCATGTTTTCAGATGTCCTTGTTTTGTTTTAAACATGAAGGATTCTCTCGAAAAGTTTGATCCTAAATATTAGAAGACTTTCTTCCTTGTCTATAGCACTACAAGAAGGGCATATAGAGTATTCAACATTGAATTGTCTAAAATTGAAGAATCTATCAATGTTAAGTTTATTGAGACTAACCCTATTGTTGGCAAGCTTGTTGTTGATAATGATGTTGCAGATGACTTGATTCCTATCTTGAAAGACCTCAACATCGACAACAAAGGTAAGTAGGTGATAGAAGCAGAAGATGAAGAAAAGAAGGATCCTACTCCCTACTTTGCAAAGAATCATCCCAAGGAGTTGATCATTGGCAACCCATTTGAGAGAGTGAAGACACGAGCCGCCTACAACAAAGAACAAGCATACATTGCCTTCATCTCACAGCTGGAGCCAAAGAACATCAAAGAAGCCCTTGGTTATGACGAATGGATCCTAGCCATGCAAGAGGAATTGCAACAATTTGAGAAGAATCGGGTGTGGACTCTAGTGCCAAGACCAAATGACAGAAAGATCATTGGAACCAAATGGGTCTACCGCAACAAGCTAGATGAGCAAGGCCAAGTGGTAAGAAACAAAGCAAGGTTAGTAGCACAAGATTACAACCATGATGAAGGTACTGACTTTGATGAAACTAATGCTCCTGTTGCTAGATTAGAATCTATTCACATGCTACTTGCTTTTGCTAGTTATAAAAATTTCTTATTATATCAAATGGATGTTAAAAGTGCATTTTGAATGGTACAATCGAGGAGGAAATATTTTTTGCTCAACCTCCGGGCTTTGAAAATGACAAGCTACCCAATCATGTTTATTTGTTGCAAAAAGCTCTCTATGGACTCAAACAAGCACCTCGAGCTTGGTATGAGAAATTAAAGAACTTTTTGTTAGATAATGGGTATGTCATTGGAAAAGTTGATTCTACCTTGTTTCTAAAACACACTTCTAGCAATTTTCTTATAATTCAAATTTATGTTGATGATATCATTTTTGGCAGGACTGATCTTGATCTTTTCAAGGAGTTTAGTTCTCTTATGCATAGTGAGTTCGAGATGAGCATGATGGGTGAGTTGACTTTCTTCCTCAGCTTTCAAATTAAGAAAATGAAAGAAGGAAACTTCATCAACCAAGGCCAGTACACAAATGAACTACTCAAACTCTTTGGGATGGAGACCATGAAGACGATGGATACACCCATGTCAAATACCGCCAAACTTGACAAAGATGAAGAAGGTGAGAAGGTAGATGAGAAGCTCTATAGAGGTATGATTGGAAGTTTACTTTATTTAACTGCCTCTAGACCTGATATTATGTTTAGTGTTGGCTTGTGTGCTCGCTCTCAATCTTGCCCTAAGAAGTCACATCTTATTGATGTTAAGAGGATTTTGAGATACTTAGCTAAAACTTAAAATTTTGGACTATGGTGTCCTAAATCAAGGGATTTTACTCTTAGAGCATATAGTGATGAGGATTACGTAGGGTGTTTGGTTGATAGAAATTGCACAAGTGGCACTTTCTTCCTTCTAGGACCATGCTTGGTGTCTTGGTTCTACAATAAACAGAGCACCATGGCATTATCAACTACCAAGGCAGAATAGATTGTAGCTGGGAGTTGTTGTGCACAGGTCCTATGGATGAAGCAAATGCTCCAAGACTTCAACATATTTCTCCTATCTTTTGTGATAATACTAGTGCAATTAATGTTTCTCACAATCCTATATTGCATAGTAGAGCTAAACATATAGAGGTTCGCCACCATTTTCTTCATGAACACATTGCCAAGAAGGATATCTATATCAGCATGTGGACACAGAAAACCAGTTGGCGGACATTTTTACAAAACCTCTAGCTAGAGATCCATTCAATTTTATTCGATCTAAACTGCTCATTGTTGTTTTGGATGATGTCGCCATGTGATCTAGCTAGTTGTCTCTATCATATATGTTTGCTCATGTTATTCTTCACCTTGTTTGCCTATATATGCTTAAATGTGCCTAACATGCTTGTTAACAAGCTTAGTTTTTGCTTGTTTTGGGGTTTTTATTGAATTTCATGTTTTATCACAAAAGAGTACCCAATGATGAGCTAAATGTGCCTAAGTATGTTAATTATACATAATTGAATTAAAAAATGAATTTAATTGGCATGTATATGGCTAGAAACTAAGAATGTGACTTTTAGGTCAGGTTGACCTTCGGTCGAGTTTCTACCCCAAAAAACTCGACCGATCAGGAGTCGAGAGTAGTTCTTCAGTGGACCATTCGGTCGAGTTTCACATACATAGAACTCGACCAATCCGTGGGCTGAGCCAACTTAAAAGTTAGGATCGGCTGACTATTTTCCCTCTCAACTAGAAAATAGACGACCGATTCCTCATCTCTTAGCCCTAAGCTCTCAACCCAAGCCCTAAACCTCCCACTCCTAACCCTAGATCGACCTAGAAACCTTGATCTTGACCTCCCTGGGCGTCATTGGTGGTCTTTGTTTGGCGTTTGAGGTTTTCTTTTGCTTGTTTGCACATTTTTCATCTCATTTTCATTTCCATGGCTTCTCATATATGAAAACGTTCTGCTCCAAGCAATGCTCCTGCTTCCTCATCTAATAATCATTTGATTCCATTTGATAATACCTCTTTTGTGTCAATTGAGGTTGTAAATAGGTACAAGGACCTTCTTCCCCGAAGCCCTTTTCCTTTCCGTGCCTTGATCGATCCTTCCTCTAGGTATCAAGCGATTATTGCCTCTTTTTCTTGGTTTCTCACCACCCACCATTTGTCAGCCCTAGCGATCGAACATGACTGCTTTCACAACTCTTTGTCGAGTAGTGAGGTTGTTCACGAGTTCTACTCCAACTTGCATTGGAACTATGATTTTCTAATCCCACCGTCAAATACTCAAGTAATTCTTACTTCAATGATCGTCGGTCGTCGTTTCCAAATCTCCGAGGATACGTTAAATGTCTTTTTTGCCGGAGATGAGGAAAATGACACTTGGCGTAAGGATTATGGAGAGTATTTCAATCTTCTTCACCCAGAAGGTTTTTACAATCACTATGAATTGACGTTGTCAGATATTCATTGGTTTTTGAAGAAACTTGACGTGGCCTATAAGAAGTCCACCCCGCCTTCCTCCTCTCTTGACCTAATGAGGTGCATATTGGCTTTGGTGAGTAAATGTAATGTCCATCCAAAGATAAATCAAACAGACATTGTAGAGAACACAACAGTCATTATGTATTGTTTGTTAAACAATATCGGTGTCAAGTGGGCTAGATACATCTTACATCACATGACCTGATTTGACATTGGTAAGAACACCAAAGGCACCCACCCACCATACCTGGCTTTGATTTTTGGTTTTTCAAGTTCGCCACTGACAAATGTCTCTTTTCTGACTTCCATTATCCGGTTTCCATAAAGGGTGTTTGTATTAGTGAAACCACTCTTCAAAAGTCTATTCCTATGTTTTCCTCTGCCTCTGGTGCTTCAGCCTCTATAGCCGCTTCAGCTACCCCATCCTCCTCTACCTGAGCTCCACCATCGCAGCCTCCTCCTCGACCCAGTCGTGCATCTTTTTGTGTGTCTAACGAAACCCTTTTGGGTTATATGATGCATGAACAGGCATACAACCAACAGGTTCAGGACCACCTGCACCAGGATTTGTGTACTATAATGTCTTTCATGAACCTATCATGTGCATCACCCTACCCCACCTAGCAGCCCTACCCCAATAGTGTTTATGCTTCATATGCATATGAGCATTACTACCCTGCTCCTCAACCTTCCGCTACTGCTCCGCCACCTTTTGATGTTGGTAGTTTTGTTCCTGCTTTCCTTCCGTTACCTACTGCCCACCCTGCTAGCCTCCTTGGGTGACTCTACTCTGACCTTCCCATAGGAAAATGAGCTTCATACTCTTGGTATGTCTTGGGCTGAGCAGAATGCCCGCTGGCTCACTCTTTCCTTTGGACCTCCTGATGATGAGGAGATGCCAAACCAGGCTGAGGATGTTGCTGATGAGGAAGGTGATGATGGTGAGGATGCTTACGACAATGGTGATGGTGATGGTGTTGGATCTGATGTTGGCACTGTTGTTGTTCCTTCTGACTAGGATGAGGACTAACAACCCTGGCGATGATGATGATACAATAGATATAGATTGCTTAGATGTTTAGGTGATTTCTTAGTGTGTAGTCTAACATGCTTATTATATACATCTTTCTAGACTATTTTGTATAAGAAACATCTTGGCACATTCTTCTGAGCTGTACTATTTCTTATCTTTGTTTTATCGCTGTTATGCTTGTAGTTGCTCTCATGTAGACATATATCTGAGTTGTAATATCTTTGATGTGCACTATGGCTATTTACTCTGTTTTATCCTATGCGTTGGTGCCATCTTGAGTTATTTTTTGATCATACTTGGATTTTATGTTATCTTTTATGTGTGTGATATATGCTAGTAAACTGTTGTTTATTCCCTTGCATATATGGTTGATTGTGTTTTGGAGAAGACCTGGCTTTTGCTCTTCTACCCCCCCCCCCCACCTTTTTGATAATGCCAAAAGGGGGAGAGATTTTTCAAGTGTTATCTCAAGTCTTGAAACTCAATCATATTTGGTTTTTCTTTGCCATGATATTGCTTTTGCTTGTGAGATCCTTTTCTTGTTCAATTCACTGCTTATTATGTGAACTTGCAAAGGACTACACATCACATGTATATTGGTATTTCTATGTGTAGAGAGACTAACCATGCATGTTAGAGGAAGCATAGATTGAGGGGGAGAAATTCACATTGTTCGTATCATGAATTCCCCTAATTCACAAGGTAAAGGTATAACTTTCATATCCTTTTCAATATGCTTGAGGAATGGTTTGTCATTGTCAAAAAGGGGGAGAATGTTGACCTAGAGGTTATACATTGCCTATATTTTGATAATGATTTAACCATTCCATTCATATTTATCTAATACGTGTGTTTGAGATTGTTTTCAGGCATTAGGTACATGAAAAGGATCCAAAATCCAAAGCCCTAGAAAGGCTCAAGTTCAAGTCAAAATGGCTACAAGTGTGCAATTTGGGATTTCTATGTAAATTACCTTAAATATTTTTGTAATCACTTGTAATGATGAATTGACTTATAAATTAGATGAGAAAAATGTTTGGGACATAAAACACCAATGTTAGATCACTTTAGATGCATTTTCAAAGATTTCATCAGGTTGTCAATCAGTCAAGTTTTCCCCAGGGTAAACTCGACCGATCCATCTTGGTCAATTTTCTGAAGATAGCATCGGTCGAGTTGTGTTTACACAGTACTCGACCGATCGATTACTTGACCATTTTGAGTTTAAATGGTCGGTCGAATTTTGTCAGGACAAACTCGACTGATCATTTGAATATCGACTTTGTCATTTACTTGATCGGATGAGTTAACTTTATTGAAACTCGACCGATTGCACTGCACAGCAATTGCAGAAAAAAGTGATGTGACCGTTGGTGAGTGTTTTGGATGAAAATAGAGTCATTTCTTTGAACAAAAAATGGCTATTTTCGTATCTAAGTGTCCCACAACTTAAAGGGGCACCCTTAACTATAAATAGACCCCCTTATAGTTCATTCCAAGGATGCCCATTCATTGGAAACTTGGTACGAGCATAGTTGAGAGTGTTCTAACCCTTTGAGCCCCTTTCTCTCTCTACCTTCAAGTCAAATTTGTGAGTATGAGTGCGATAGGTTCCTTTATAAGAGATCTACTCCATGTATTGATGTAAAGCTCTCCTCCATCATCTTCCTACCTCCATTCCCTTTTGAAGAAGAAGATTGACAAGCTTCTCTGAGTGAAGGAGAAGGTGTTGCTGTTCTTCAAGGTTGAAGAAGGCAAGGTGCTTCGGATCTCCAAGTGAAGGAGATAGGTGATCAAGATCTCTAAGTGAAGGAGATAGGTGATCAATATCTCCAAGTTAAGGAGATAGTCAAGGCAAGCTCAAGGAAGATATGTAATCCCTTAAAGGCAAAAGACTTGAAGAAAGGAGTGGGTAAGTCCATGTTGATGGCTGAAGACTCCATGGTTCAAGTGGTTAAGCTCCTTCTATAGGTTGAAGATCTTTGCTTGAGGTACTAATCCCTTGGATGTGTGGTTGTTGTGTCTTGTAATCTTATTGTGGAATATAAGAGTACCAAGATTGCAAATCCTAGAGACTATCCCACTCTAGGTAGTGGACTGACATTGCTCCTAAATTTAGGACATGGAACCACTCTAAACCACCTATCCATGTGCTTGCTTTTCCTTGTCTCTCATCCTTGTTTTACATGTTAGATTAAGACATCAAATTGCTGCTTGTTATAGCTTTTACACTTAATATAATTTGGTGGTCTAATCTGTTTTGTGAGAATTGTGAAGCTCTATTCAGCCCCCCTCTAGAGCCCATTGATCCAACAACCCTTTATCCAGTGTTACGTCAACTAGAAGAGTGTAAGTATGCACTTCTAGATTTAGGGTCCAATGTGAGTATCATATCCTATAACATGGTTTTGTGGCTGGTTATAGAGAGAATGAAGCCAAGAAACTGTGTTCAGTTGCTAGATGATGAGTCTAGGCAATTTCTTATAGGCATCTCGCATAATCAGATGATGTCACTTGGCAATAGAATGAGTGTTTCCTACCCGATAGATCTTCATGTTGTATATTTCAAGCCATTGAATGGAAGTGAATACATCATCTTGGGGAGACCATTCCTATCTACAGTGGACATGGAGATCAAAGTGCGCACCAGTACTATGACGGTCACCTATAATAGAAAGAAGATAGATGTTTTCATGTTCACAGAGGAGGAAAGACAAAGGCTGAGGGATGAAGACCTATGTACCAACTTGAATTATAATGACTTTAGTGAGAAGTGGTTGGCAAACCACAATAACAGAAGCATGTATGGTCCTTGGGATGAAAACCATGTAGTTAGATATTTGGAAAGGGGAACTTTGGAAGAGGAAAGAGACACCTTTGGTGTGAACATTTGAAGAGGAAAAACAACAAGTCTGGCCAAAGTCTCTAAACTTAGAGCTAGTGGGAGGCAACCCATGTGGTTTGAGATTCTCAAAACCTTCTTATTTTATTATAATTTAGTTTTCCAAGAAATACACACACACCTACTTGATAGTTTTTCTATTTGTGAATCATGTTAGAATAGGTACAATGGAGGAATGATGATACATGAAGGATCTAGCCAAGGAGAAGATCAAAAATTGAAATGAAAAAATGAAGATAAGTGAAAGTGCTATTGGAAAGTGGCTAGCATGGCCGTGTTGTTGGCAAGATAGAACGGCCGTGTTGCTTACCATGGTCATGGTGGCCCTGTCCTACTCACCAATGTTATGTTGATCACTCCATGAATTTGTAGTTGTATACCAAAACTACATACCCTCTATCCTACTATTCTAAACTTCTATTTCAAGTTGAGGATATCATGATTTAATGGTTTGGTGTGGTAGGGTAGTAAGCCCTTCCTCTACCTCATTTGCCTCTATATTCCTTGTTCTGATTTTTTTCTTCTGAGATGATCAAATAGTTTGACTAGCCCTTATACTTGTCAATCATGACTTTATGTGCTTGTTTTGCATTCATGCATATCATGTAGTTAATTTCATGCATTTTTGAGTATTTTTTCTAAAAAAATTTCTCTCTTTACCATTCCATCTCATGCATAGTATATAATGTAGAATTTTGGTAATTTTTGTGTGTTTTAGTTAGGATTTTCTTGCTTTATGTTGTCTTTTCCCTAAAAGTAGGTTAGGATGTGGTTGAGTGCAATTCGGCACTATTTTGGCCAATTTTGCCAAAATTTAGAACTTCATGCCTAAGAAACATGTTTCGACTTAATCTCCACATATTGACGTGAAAATGTTCATCAATCACAAAAGAATGCTAAGTTTCTCTATTCAATTGTCAAATGGCCTTAATTGTTAACTTTGTACATGTGAGTCAATTCTTTTGGGTTTGTGAATGGTTTGGTTGATTTGTGACTTAAGCAAGCTATGAATGCTTAGATCTTATGGAATCATAGAAGAGAAGTATGAATCTCATGTTGTTCACTCATGTGGTGTGATATTATTTGATAATGTATTGGAATAACTTTTATGCAAGAGATTTTATGTTGAGAACCACACTAGTGACCCCTCTTTGACCTGAATTTTCTTTCATCATCTTCTTACATCTCTGCCTTAAGAAAGGATACCAAAGTGCACATATTCAACTGTGGCCACCTCTAAAACTTTGGGGTGGCCACATCTATATTTATCCGCTTTACTCTCACCACCATATTCCATCATTACACATGGGGCAAAGAAAAAGAAAAAGAAAATAGAGAAGAAAAATAAAATACAAAAAGAAAATAAAGATAGTACTCCGACCTCTCACCACAATCCTTTCTTCTATGTTCATACCCATTGAGCTTGGAACATTAAACCTAGCTCACTTCACCCTTTTTTAGTAGCCATGTGGATCACATAGTGTGGTTTGAAGTATTCAATTGATTGCGTTAAAGTGAAACAACACTCATAGTCATCTTTGATTAACTCCATCATGAAACGGTCTACCTGGAGCTACATGAAAGCCATATGTATCGATTTTACATTCTTTGCCCTATATTCAAAGTTTATATGCCTAGTTATTTTTTTATGATTGGTTTATGAAAGTGGAGAGGAGAGAGGTGGAACACATTTACTTAGTCACCTTTAATCCCATTTTGTCAATAATCATTTGTTTCAATGCATTTGTCATTCTCGTTTGTTGAAAGAAAATCAAGAGAGATTAATTTAGAGCATTGATTCTTGTTTATTGAAAGAAAATGAAGAGAGATTAAGTTGGAGCATACTTAAGGAAAAATATGTTTTATGATGGAATCCAATTTTAGGGCTTGATCTTGTGTCTTTTTGCACTTTTATTAAATCTAAACATGTTAGAATGCAAGTTAGTTCCCTCAAAATGAAATTTCATATCAATTGCACTTATGAACATTCTTCACATGTTTTTCAAGGACTTGGACCACACCTTGGATGGATGAGAGAGAAGGAAGGTATTCTAGGATTCCTCCACCAATGGAGGGATCTAAAGAAGGCCCCAAAGCTCCCTCAACCTACCCCTAGTGGCCAAGAGTCAACCCAAGCAAAGAAGTCCATGAATATCAAAGAATGAAGTGCGAAGTGTTGCTGAGGACTCCAACATGACCGTGGTGCCAAGGAATGACCATGCTGACAAATGCCAAAATCACAGTAGCATCACAGGTTTTGACAAGATATAGCAACCTCAGCCAGACAGTTGTGCCAAGGAGCCCCCAAAATAGTTGTTCCATCCAACGCGGTCGTGCTGCCAAAGATTAGAATGGGCGAGTTGAAGAGAACGACCTCTAGCCAAGTTACCCAACACGACTATGATACCCATCATGGATGTGCTACCTAGCTCCCACCATGGTCATGCTACCCAACACAACCATGCTACTAGCCTCCATTTTCCTAAATGTATGTTGTAACTTTGCCTCCACCTTGGCACAACCCCTTCCTACCACCACAACCATTCTACGCTTCACCCACCTCGGTCGTGTTGCCACCTAAAACCCTACCTTTTAGCACTATTTTCCACATTTTGCCCCCACTTAACCCAGTTCTTACCCACCACCTTTATATACTTTAGTGGAGGCCATATCACAAAGGTTAGCATTCATTACAACCCCCCTTATCATTCAATAGCTCTCACCTACCTTCATCCATCCCCTACTCCATTTCCACCTTCAACTACCTCAAAACCCTAGTTTTTAGGGTTTCCACCACAAAACCCCATACTTCCATGCCATCCATCCACCTTGGAGGAGGGAGCTCATGCTATAGCAGCTAGGAGATGAAGAAGGAGGAGTCTTCACCATGTTTTATGGCCCCATACTCCTCTACTTCTTCTTTCACTTCTTTTTTTGTTTAATGTCCAACTAAGCCCCTTTGGTGGGCTATTTGGGGGTAAAATGATACTTTGACCATGTTGGGGGAATTTATCTTGTAAAACTCTATATTTTCATTCCATTATGATTTATTTCTACTTCTATCTTACTTCCCATGTTTTTACTTGTTTTTTGTGTGTAAAAATATGAACTGCTTGTGGTTTTATGCTTGAAACCACATAAGTTTAGTATAAGATAGCATATGTAAGGCTATTTTGAGATTTTCTCCTAGGTCCAACTAGTGGATCCCTATCTAGCACCCCATCTTCCCACACATATAGCCCTTCTCCTACTCTTAGGTGTGATATCTAAGTAGCTAGTATACAATGGTTTAGTGTAATTTCCTAGGAGTTTGTTGAAAGCTAGATGGTGAGTAAAGTGAGGTGAAATACCCTTACATCTACTCCCCATTCCTATCTTTGGCTCACAATTAAACTAAGAAATCTAATCCTAGAAATCTATATTAGTCAAATCAAATTGAAATTCCACCTAACCATGGTCTAATTGAGCCTTGTAAGGCTAGATAGGGTGTGTAAGGGTGTAGAGACCCTACCCACACTCTGTTCTATCCATGGTAAACCAATAGTCTAGGGAGACTTCCTTGCATTTAACTACTCCTTTGGATTAGCAATTTAAAATGAATGGTAAAGTTTTACATGAGATGTTCCTTCAACTAATATCTTAGTATCATTTCCCATATAGCCCACTCTTCCCATAACTTGCTTAAAACCTACCTTTTTTTTTCTTGTTAGTTCAGGCTTTCTTAGTTTCTTATTTTAATTGCTCCTTAGATTAATTTCTTAGTAATGGTAGTTAAGCCATGATAGGGTATCCAATGCTTCTTTTTGTTTGTTCAATCTAGTTAGTGGTATTCTAAAGTTCTAATTGATTTAGTGTTTTAATGGCATGTTTAGTATAGTCATGTGCTCTTGCTTAAGGAGTTTCTCTCCTTGTTAATTTGAATTGCTTGTTTAGGGTTAAACTAGAGTTTTTGATTGTTTTGTTTCCTTTCTTGTTCAACTGCTTGCATCATTGTGTAATCAAACCAAATTAGGGTTAAGCCCTAATCTCCAATTTAGGAACATAGCCCACACTAACTAAGCTCTAGTGCCCCCTTTGTCCCTGCAGATCAACCATTATCTTATCATTTGCCTATACTACAACACGACCCCGTGTACTTGTGGGTTAAGTGTGATTGGTCTAAGTGAGTGTGCAAGACTAGGTCCCTTTATAATTTTTAAAGATCAATGTGTGTGTTCGTGCCCTAGGGTTGCATCTAATCAAACCCAATTGGTTAGGTGTAACCCAAGGGAAGCAGAAACGTACCATTTCTCCATTTGTTTCTATAAGTACATATGTAGGTGGGTATTTTTCCATCGACACTAGTCTACTCGGACAACTACAAGAAATGTTTTTGAAATATTATTGAAAACCAAACATGCAGTACACGCTTACTAGTGATATGAAGTGTTCAAGAATGGGATATGTGGTACAAATTCATCAATATGAATGCTATACATTTCTATAAAATTTGTTAGTAATTTGGTCTCAATCCAAACATTTTTCATTTAAAAATTAATTAGCTAACACCAGTTCAATTTAATACTCAACACATCTTCTATTTAGGGTCAGAATGGATCACCATTGGATGTCCATTCCAAATCACTACATTGAAGAATTTAGAAGAGGTATTGATGAGATTACAATATTTCTAGATGAACATAAGAGACAACATGTAGATAGGTTTTATATCCCATGTTGGAATTGTGATAGTAACTTGAACGCCACTAATGATGAAATTAAATTTCATGTCATGTGCAATGGTATTATACATGCCTATAAGGAATGGTACAAGTAAGAAAAGATTCATACTATGAGATAAGTAGATGTTGATATTGGTACTTGTGTGGAACCTAAAATGGCTGATGATGTTCATGAACGAACGAGTTCCAAACACCATGGTTTATGCAATGCTAGATAGTTGTAGGTTAAATTTTACTTTTCCATCTTCCTTATTTTGAAATATAGTACTTGATGCTTAGAAATCATTATATTTAAGTTATATTATGTTTACGAGGTTAAAGGGTGTGTTGAGGCTGTATGCCTAAAGAGTAATAATAGTGTCATGTCTTTATTGATTTTTCTAAAATACATTCGTTCTAAGAGAAACAAGCTTCAAATCTTCACAGATGAAACAAAAAAAGGTTGTATCCAACATGAATGAAGGATAAGAAGATTTACAGATGTCCACTTGTCTGTGTGTTATTTTAAAAGGAAACTATTTATTTGGAAGATTGTCTGAAATGTGGTAATCAAGGTACAAAATGATGACTTCTGGTAAGAAAAAGACTGGCTCTGCTACTAAAACGATGTCATATATACCTATAGTACCAAGTATTCAGTTATTGGGGTACAATCAATATACTTCTAATGTCGAATCATGATCAATTGAGACATAAATAAAGCACTGGGTCAAACTCTTCTTTGGTGTCAAGGTTACAGCTGTGAATAGTCATTGACTCCTTGGAAAGGGAAGAAGAGTGAGACCTACTATGGGACATACAGTGCATTATAGATGTATCATCATTACTCTTCAACTAGGTCATTCTATTCCACCTCTTATAGAGAAAAAAAACTTAAAGTCAAATACTTAATAACAAGGGTAGCATGGCCATACATTTATATAAAACTTCTACCGTTAGCACACACAATAATGCAAAGAATATCTTGGCATGGAGATGCAAGGACAAAAAGGATGAGGTCATAGAACATGCGTCTGATTCCACATAAGGAAGAAAAAATGATTTATTATATGAATTTAGTGAGGGAGTTAGGAACTTAAGACCCAGAATTTATAATAGTAGGATGAATCCATATGGTACATTAAACAAACAACATAGAACTTGGGATGTTATGATTGTTATCTACAATCTTTGTCCTTCATTGTGTATGAAAAATAAGTACATCATGATGGCAGTTTTGATATCAGGGCCCAAATAACCTATTAATAATATTGATATTTACCTTCAAACTCTGATTTATGACTCAAGAAAATGCTAGGAATAAGGTTTATGACTAATGATCATTCACATGAAGATGCCATAAATTTGCATGCTATGTTATTTTGCACAATTAGCGACTTTCCAGCAAACATGAATTTTTCTGAATATAGTGTAAGTAGTTTATTGGAAATTATGTTTCATTGTGGCATCATAGGTGAAACAAGCATTCTATATCGATAACCGTGCAAATGAAAAATGTCCTACCATTCATTATGGTAAAAGGCAATTCATTACATGTCCTATAGATGAATAAGAGTACTACAACAAGTATGATGCGTCTAGTTCTTGCATAGGTTCAGGGTGCTTATGTACAAAGGTGAGAAGTTGGACATTGCTTTTCATGACATAGAAAATCTTATACGTGACAGTTATAGTTCTTTGTGACACTATTTAGGGGTTATTGTTTGCAACAAAGTTTCAGTAGTCATAGAATCTTGACATGAATGATGAATTCATATTCATCAGGGTTCACTCGCCTTGTTGGGCCCTATTTTGCACTGATCCATTGCTTTTATTGCCTTCATTTCTTTATATACATCTTTCATTGGCTTAATCGAATTTATCCTTGTTTTAATTCAATTTTTGCACCTATTTACAGGTCAAAATAGGCACTTGAGCCCAACCCTCTCTTGGCCCACCAACAAATCGCGGCCCCTTTTATTTTCTTTTCCTTTGCTTATCCATCCCTCACCATCAACCATGATCAACCCTAGCAGCTACGGTCTCTTCTCTCTGCCAACATCATCACGATCAACCCTCTCTCCTTCCACATCAACCATGATCGTCTCCTCCATCATCCCAACCGCACCACGATCGCAGTGTCTTCCCTCTCCAACCACAATCAGCATCTATCTGTGATCCCTCCAACTCCTAGCCGCGACCAAAGTCATAGCAACAAAGAGGTTACAACCAAACTCTCCACCAATGCTACAACCTCTCTTCTCCAAAAAACCGCGCATGTGGCGTACGTCTCCTCCTCGCCAAGGCCATCCTCCTACCTCATCGCGATCATCACTATTGAAGATCGCAACCACCTCTTCACCAGAATCACGATCTCCACGTCCCCCTAAAACTGCGACCGTGGTTCCCAATAATTGTGTCTACGGTTCTCTACCTTCTCTAATCACGACCATCCTTTGCTACCACCCAACGACCTTGCCCTAACTGCATGCAGCTGTTTGTGGTCTCTCCTTCCACTACCCACAATCACGACTTGCGGCTCTGCTCCTCCCAACAACCGCGACCTGCGGTTCTTCCCTCTGACAACCACGATCACTTCCTCATCTCACCATAACCGTGACCACATGTGATCACCGTAACCATGACTTCCCTTTGCAGACTGTGACTCCATCAACCTCCTGCTCATGATCGTGACCAACTCTTCAACCCCCCTCTGATCGCAATCTTTGACTCCCATGATCGCGGCCCACCTAATGCACCCTCTCTCAACCTGCTCTCGAGGTCGCGATCTCTAGCACCTGCACTTCCATCAAAGATCTTCTTTTCCACACACAGTGACCTTGCAATCTTCCTTCGACAAACCATGATCCGCGGTATCTACCACTCCTTCCACATTGTGATCCTCTGCCTTCCTTCGAACGTGATCTCTTACAGCACATGCACCCCGCAATTATGACCTCCACCCCCACGAACCGCACCTACGGTCTACAGCAGGGTGGAATCGTGACCCGAGATCACCCCTGCACTGTGACATAACACTTAGCTTCTAGATCAAGACATCGACCAGAGCGTGTCTAAGACCGCAATCGGGAGAAAGTGCCAGCAGACATAGACCACCAAGATGAACCATGACAAAAGGCCAACGAAGAACCGTGACCAGGCGAATTGAGAAATCTTCAACTACAAATGCAAGGAACCGCGACCACCCAACCAGAGAGTAGAACCGCAATCGCAGTCTGTGATACAAAGACTGCGACCATGCAATCTACCAACTGCGACTAAGGGTTGAAAAGAATACCACGATTAGGGTACTTAGCCTCCAAGGCATATCGTGACCTATTGCCCATCACAACAGACCGTGATCTGCTAGCCGAGAGAGAAAAGAATTGTAACCAAAGAACTGTGACCTACTGTGAATAACCACAGTCACGAAAGTAAGTGAGTGCCCAACCTGTCTATAAATATAACGCGACCCCTAGCCATTTGTACATCCTCTTCGAATGTCGATAGGTTGCAGGTCTGCCCTAAGACTAAGATAAGATCCTGCCTATGTGGTGGTCTTGCGCCCCTTTCACCTAGATCTGAAGTGGAAACTCAGATCTGCAAGCCACTCCATCTAAATCTAGATCTAGATCTAGATCCAGATCAAGATCTATTGCAACTACATTGTTCCTATGCTCCCATCACATATATGAGTAGCTCCTCCTACTGCGAGCAAGGACTACGTGAGGAAAAGAGAAGGTAGAGATAGAAGATATTCTGTGTCTATCATGGTGTTCCTCCCTCCTCATCCAGATCTACCCCGACGTTGTGTAGAAGATTGTTTCTCCACTGAGCTGCGATCATCTTCTTCACATGCTCATGGCAGAATTCGCTCTCTCTCTCTCTCTTATTTTTCTTATTTCTCTCATCATGAGCGAGTAGTTTCCTTTCGTTGGGTTGTGGGGACTAGCCCCGCTTCCCCTGCTTATATGTCTTTTCATTAAACATTCCATGGGATGTATATAACTTTTCATTTCCTTGTTAATCATCAATGTGTGCATGTTGATTGATCACCTTCTTGCATTTATCTTGTTCATTTCCTATGTTGCGAGAACTTCAATATGTAGGATTTGAATGTCGATTAACGTGGTTGACTCCCTTATGAGAAATTGGATGGGATTCCCTGAGGTTGTAAGTGTATGATCTGTGAGGTGACGATACATCTAGCCCACGGTGACCCTTCTATGTGCCTGAAATCTGTACGGGGGCCCCACATCTTCAGTTGGATATTTGTATCTTCAGAGCCGTAAGTATGTAATCCAGATGGTGACGAGACATCTGATACCTAAGGTGATGCTTACGCGAGCCTGTCACCCGTATGGGGGTTTTTGCAGCATCTCTATTTGGATAGTTATATCTTGCCTGGATGTTTGTGATTGGATGTGTTTGCATGTGTAGTTACGGTGAAACCTGGGACCATCCCAGTGATTCCATAACATTAATCTTTAATCAACTTTTAATCCTTCCTTTTACTTTCCTTGCATTTAGTTTAATTAAAATCAAACCAACCTTCATTATAAATATTAGTCTTGATTCAACTATATTTGACTAGTAAAAGGTTCTTAAAAATGTTGTCCTTTGGGATTCGATCCTCAACTATACTACGATAAGACCTGTCTGCTTGCGGGTGGCATTATTGCACAAGGTTTTGGTTAAAAACTCAAGGATTTCTATAACATCCCTGACCTGGGTTATGCTTCAACCCTAAATGTTTTGCTTAATAAATTTGATTATATGCTTGCTCTTATTTCTTGAAAAGTAATTAAGGCTCAAGAGGAACTTATGTTTCAATTTTAGTCATGTTTGAATAACATTGAAATAATGTTTTGTCTGTTTTGGACTAAAGTGAAAATTACCCAAGTTGAGGGGTTAACTTGAAAATTATACATGATAAAATGTTCCTCAGGTGTTTAAGCATCATAAGAATAAGAATGATGCAGAGGTATGGTTTGTGGTAGCCTGAGCACCAAGAAAGAGCTTGTTGAGCAATGTTTATGCATTAAAACCTAGTTTTGGTGTAATGTGCAATTTACCCAAAACCTAGGGCTCAATATGCAAAATACCACCTCTAGAGAGTCCCTCATGTTTCTTGGAATCATTTATAGAAAAGAAAATGAGAGGGGCGTCTCATTTGAATCACTTTGGAGGAGAGAGAATCTTGATATTAAAATAATCAAGATTTAAGCATAATTGGAAACATAATTCAATTTAATGCAAAAATAAATATATTAATGGGAGTGCCCTTCAACCAAATATGTGAAGGTTAAATTTTCATAAACTTGGATGTCCTTGTGCCTTGCAAAGGCCACGAAAATATCCTAAGTGATTGGAGAGCCCACTCACATTAGTTAACTAAAAAGTAATATGCACTAAAAATGGGATATTGGTATTATATGAATTAAGGTGCTTAATTTCTTTTCCTTTAATTCATGGATAATGAAGAGGAATTCGAAGGTGGGGAATATGGCTTTGCATGCGAGGAATTGAGGGGGAGAGGTGGCACCAATTTTGGGAATTAAAGGATTATTATAAGACTTTCTCTCTCATTGAAATTCCCTTATAAACACTTCATTTTCCACCCACTTGAAGATTCTTTTTCAGATTTTCTTTCTCTCCTTGCTTTGGCCGAGCACAAGGGAGCTTAGGAGCAATAGGAGGACGTGCCCCAACCTGTAGGTAAGCTCCTTAATCATCTTTAACCTTGATTTCATGGTGGAAATCGAAAATCAATGCTTGATTTATTCTTTCCTCCATTCAATCTTCAATCCTAGACATTTCTTTTCACTCAAAAGCTTGAGGATGAGCCTTGGGAGGTTGAGAAAGCTTCATTAACCATTGAAGGCATGAAGCTTGAAGTTTGGTTTCAACGTTGAAGGCGGGTTATATAACTTAAACCCTTAAATGTTATTATTACATTCAATTCTTCGTCATTTGTTGATCATTTTGTTCTTCTTGAAATTCCTTTGAATAATTGATGAAATTTCCATAAGAATGGCAGAAAATTTTAAAGGATTGAAGCTTGATGATGATGAAATCATCATAAGCACACACCTCAATGAATATCTTGGGCAAACGGTTTCAACATTTGTAACCAATCAATTTCAAGACCGATTGAAACCAAACGGTCTCAAGACCGTTTGGGAGTAAACGGTCTCAAGACCATTTGAGATCAAACGGTCTCAAACTGTTTGGAGGACCAATGCTGATGTGGATGGATGATGATCCAATGATACCAATTGATTTGATTTTAAAGGCTCCATGTATGGGTGATCCACTAATTGCGAACCCTAATCGATTGAATTGATTGGAACCCTAGTTGAAGGAATCAATTTTGAGGTGGTTTGACCCAAACGGTGTCAAGACTATTTGGAGGTCAAACGGTCTCAAGACCGTTTGGAGGTCAATGGTTGATTGTAATGGATGGTTGGAGATCCAAGGGCTACAATCTGATGTACCTTCAATAGTTCAATCGATTGATGATTCAATGAGCACAAACCCTAAATCAATTTGATTGGAGGAACTTTAATTGGTCCATTCAATTTCAAGGTAGTTTGGACCAAACGGTCTTGAGACCTTTTGAGTCCAAATGGTCTTCAGACCATTTGGGATCAAACGGTCCTTAGACCGTTTGGAGAGCAAACGATCTCAAACCTTTTGAATTGTCTAATCAGTTTCAACACTCAATCAGTTTCAATGTTGGGATGTCCATTCGGTTTCAATGCAAAGGTTGATGATTCGGTTTCAAGACTGAAAGAAGGATTCGGTTTCAAGACCGAATGGAGGGATTGGTTTTAAGATTGAATGGATTTGATTTCAAGATCGAATGAAGGATTCAGTTTCAAGACCGAATGGATTAATTCGGTTTCAAAACCGAATGAGTTGATTCAAATTAAAATTGATCTCAGAACTAAATGGGTACTATTAAAGTAACTCAAGATTGTTTACAATGGTTGTACCTTCAAGATACTTAAGTGATTAATACATTTTGAGTGGTTAACCTCTTATGCTTATGGTAATAATGACTTGATACACTATATCAATTCTTCATTCAAGTTGATTCAATCTAATCAAGATTAAAGAGAGGATGAGAGAGAGGAACTTATACATAAGTGATAATCATGTAATGATTAATCTTTAACACTTTCAACATGATTACAATATGAAATTAGGGTATGATCCTTGTTAGAGAGATCATGAAACCCTAATTGAGAAGGGTGATAAACCCTAACCCCAATTTACGGCAATGTTAGGTATAGCCCTAATACATGATAACATGATAATGATATGAGAAACCCTAATTTAGGGTATTTTAATGAAAAACCCTAATTTAAGGGAATGCTTCATGAAAACCCTACTTTTTGGGTAAAGTTACATGAAACCCTAATTTTAGGGGAAATGTTGTAAGAAACCCTAATTCAGGGTAATGATGTGTAAAACCTTAATACAGGGTGATGTAATGTGATATGAAACCCTAATTTGAAACCCAAACCCTAATATAGGGGGAAAGGTATGCGAAACCCTAATTTTGTGTTATAGTACATGAAACCCTAATTTTGGGCAATGAGATGATTAACCATATCCCTAATGATGGATAATGGGATGAGTATCCCTAATTGACATGAATTGGGAAACCCTAACCCTAATATGGAAATAGTGGTGTTATCCTTATATTGCATAGTGCAGATAAGTAATTGATATAGTTGTTGTCATGATTACTAATTATGCAAGTATCATGAGATGATGAGCATAGCCAGGTATGAGCTATGATGTTTCATTTATTATTGTTACTGGGCTTTGTGAGCCATGACATGCTTTGTTGCCTAGTGAGGGGTAACAAGACATGAGATGGGCCACGTGAGCCATGCGAGATGCTTGTGTAATAAGTGTCATGATTACATTGGTCAGATGACCTGAAGGTGTTTTAGTTACCTGATAAGTGGTAACAAGTGTTCTTTGATGAACTGAGGGTTTGAATACCCATTTTATTATAATCATGATGATGAGTTTGTGAAATGATGGGAATGCTCCTGATGAGATGAGGGATTGAGATCCCAATGCTTTATTAAAGATTTGAATAGTACTTGATGAAAGTATTACACATTCTTTGTAGCAATTGTTAAAATAATTGATGTTTGGAAACTTGTCTGATGCTAAAAGAATATGGTAATACACCAAATTAATCAAGTGATATCATATAATTTAGTTGCCCTGACCACAGATCCATCAACGTCAGAATTTGCTGAATGGTGAAACGAGTTTAACTCAAAGCACATATTTTTGAATATGTGGGGGTAATTGGGCAATTATATCCTTATGCCTCATAGGAATGGCTGCGGGCTATATCCTATGAATGGGATTGGTTACAGACCATACCCTAGTATGAATATGGCTATGGGTCATGACTCCATGATATGATACCAGGCATTGGCTACAGGCCATAACCCTGAAGAGAGTATATGTTGTGGGCTATAACTCTATAGAGAAGATGCCACTATACCCTAGCAAGCTAATTGCAGTTTGACACGTGATGTCTCTGCCATATAATCTCGTACTGACTGAGAAGGTTGAGGTCTTGGAGTCCGGCTCTTCCATTGACCTTGTGTGGTACTGATGCTTTACGTAATCATGGTCTGTTAGAGCATGAACGGTATACTTTATCTCTTCAGGGCATTAAGTTTGATTGTAAAATATAATCAGCCGTGTAGTGTAATTTCTTAAGGTTGAAATATGAGAATCATTGGCTGCTGTTATCTTGCTTAGTATAGTGGATACATTTTATACATGTTCTTTATATTCCTTATTAGATAAGTGACATGCTGCTTTATCAAGCTATAGCTAAAATGCTTAGAACAAGAATATTGCTCTAACCTATTTAGACATTGATTTAACTGCTGTTAAATATTTATGATTCCTCTTTTCAGTTTATTCTTATAAAACTACAATAATAACATTTTTGGTGGATTGTTATATCCCTCGCTGGGACAATTTATAATTGTCTCACCCCCGTGGGATCCAACTTTTTAGGTAGACGCGAAGGAAGAGGCAGAAACCCTACAGTAGGGGAAGAGCAACAACAGCAGCAGGGATAGCAGTGAATTCTCAGGTGGAAACACTGACTGTCATGTCTTGTACATAGAGTCCTATGTGTCGTCTCTGTACTCTCAGGTCCTCAGAGTCAGTAGTTAGTTTAATGAATCGATCTGAGATTTTAGCTTGATGCCTTAATGTTCTTATGTTGTCTGTGTACAGTTTAACAGGGCAGTTGATGTTGTAATTCTTGAGATAAAATGGTACAAGAGACGTACTTGTGAACCAGAATGTAATTGAATTACTTTGGTTCTTGTTGAAAGAGCTTTCCAGTGTATGGATCTCTTGTAAATGGTTTTAATTTTTAGTGATTTTTAGTAATCCGTTACAAATGATCACTTTCGCTTAAGTAAATCATGTTTTTGAGATTCGTACGCCACAATTTCAGCTCTGGGTGAGTTGCTAGTGCGATACTATTCTACGTCAAATTTTGGCACCGTTGCCGGGGACAAAAGAATCATCTAGTTATATCTAGTTCTTTTGAGACTAATCTATGTTTTTCATTTAATTTTGATACTATCGATCATCAACTTGAATTCGACCCTACTCCGCCCATCTCACTCTTGAAAGATCTTTCCATCCCAGGTACTCACAAAGTCTAGTGTATGCGTCGTTCAGATAGTCCCAGACTCTCTGTTAGCTTTGACCCTGAGATAGATAGAACCTTTCATCATCAGATCAGAGAAAACCAAGCAAGGATGGCACAAGAGAAGGAAATTGCTCAAAGGGTAGCTCAAGCCCTTAATGTGCAAAGAGATAGGCTTATGCAAGAAGCCAGAGCTACAGTTCAAGAAGAAATCCAAGCAGCACATTCAGCAGAACTACAAAAGGATCTTAGAGAATTCTCAATCCCTAAAGCTACTGATGTTCACCACCCAGTGCAACCTCCTCCCATCAATGCTCCAAACTTTGAGATACAAGCACATTAGGTTACTCTACTTCAGAATAGCCCTTTCTATGGTAAATAAGGAGACGATAGTCAAGAACATATTCTGAGGTTTATATATCTATGTGCTATGATAAAGCAAAATGGAGTCACAGATGATGCCATCATACTCGGTCTCTTCAAATATTCTCTCGCTGATAGAGCCATGAGTTGGTATAACTCTTTGCAATGTGAACCCATCACCACTTGGGAACAACTTCAAAATGTTTTTCTGAAAAAGTTTATCCTTCTTCTCTCACCTATGAAATTAGGGGTTGAATAACATGATTCACTTAGGTCCCTGGAGAATCCTTTGCTGAAGCATGGGAAAGATACAAAGAGCTTTTACGCAAGTGTCCACACCATGGCATTCCTAAGAATCAACTCATTAAAATATTTTATAGGGGTGTGGATGACGATATCAAGAAGATTTTAGACTCTTCACCTGGAGGAAACTTCATGCGTCAAAGTTATGATAGCACATGGAAGGTTGTCACCCTTGGAGCTAAAATTCAAGCCAACTGGGGTAGACCCATAGGAAAAGGAGCGCTAAAGGTAGCTATGGCTGAAGCTACTCCTGAGTACAAGTCTATCGCCGAGTCTCTAAAGCTTCTAGATTCCAAGCAAGACAATCTTGAATCATCTTTTTCCGCATATGAAAGAAGACGCTCGCCCCCTCGACAACAAGAACAAATCAAGTCAGCTTCATTGTTTTGTGAAGCATTTAAAGGAACTGATCATTCTACTCTAGCCTGTAACATTCTCTATGATGTTATTTTGAGCAATACTTGTGCCCAAGGAGATAATGGCCAGATGGAAAATCTAAATGCCATCAACACCAACCCTGGTCAAGGATATTATATTCCGAATCATAATAGGAACCATCCAGGTTTTCAATATGGAAATCCTTCAGGAGTGGAAAACTCGCGACAACTTGGTTCAAATAATTAGCAATGAGGCCCACCAGGATTCCAGTGTAACCAACAACAAAATTAATGTAACCAAGGGAACTTTAGAGGAAACTTTTAGAATAGAAACTACAACCAGTATCAGAATAATTCTCAATATCAAAATCCCAACCAAGTCCCTTACCAGAATCAACAACAAGGGCAACAAGCCAGCCCCATCTCTTCCGATGATAAGCTAACGACCACTGAGAAGATGCTACAGTCCCAACAGACTATGGTAGCAAACCAGCAAGCCCATCAGAAGGCTATTGAATCCCAACTAGCTCAACTTGCAGCTAGCATGAAACCACCTGTTGGAGCCTTTGCTGGCCAACCAGAGAACAATCCTAAGCACCCTGAGCAACTAAAGGCTATCACCACTAGGTCTGGAAAAAATTATTCAGATCCTCCTGTCAAGACACCTGTGGTTATTGTAGATGAGGATGACTCTATGATTGTCCAAGACTTGACAACACCTGAGTCTCAACAAAAAGGGATAGTAACTGTTGATAACACGGACAAGGAAAGATCTGAAAAACCTATTGATAACAAAAAAGAAACACCAGAGCCAGATGTGCCTATGTACAAACCTCATCCCCCTTTTCCAGCTCGTCTGAAATAGACAAAACTTGATACTCATTTCAATAAGTTCATAGAAGCAATGAAGAAGCTTCATGTTGATATACCTTTTATTGATGCGCTGGCTGAGATACCAGCCTGGACGAAGTAATTGAAGTCACTTCTCACGAGGAAGTATATGATCGAAGAATATGAGACAATGAATTTAGCAACAACTACTTTTGATATTATTCAGAGCAAGATGCCCAAGAAGCAGAAAGACCCAGGATCCTTTGGGATTTCATGCCATATTGGTGGCTCTTCATGTAAGAAGGGATTGGCTGATCTTGGTGCTAGCATCTCTATCCTGCCACTTAGCCTTTGTAAGAGGCTAGGGTTTGTAGAACTTTTCCCAACTGGCATGACCATATAGCTTGTAGATAACTCTATGACTCTTCCCTTGGGAATCATTGAAGATGTCCTTGTCATGGTAGGAAAAGACTCTTATGTCCCATGTGATTTTGTCATCATGGACATAAAAGAAGATGCCAAATACCCTCTTATCTTTGGATGTATGTTCCTTGCCAATGCAAGAGCTTTGATTGATGTTGAAGCAGGAACCTTACTTCTCAGACTAGGTAAAGAAACCCTCGAGTTCAAAGTTTTTGAAAGTATGTGAAGACCAAGCATACAAGAAGAAGTTTATTTGATCAATTGTATAGAGAAAATGTCACTCCTCACGCAAGAGGATTATGAACAAGATGATCCTTTAGAAGTGGCTCTAACAAACCCATCTGCTGACAACACCATTGACGAACAAGTTAAAGATTGTATTCGTCACCTCGACTCTGTAGAATAAGATCTGAAAGCCAAATTCGAGGAACTTAAGGCTATGAACATAACTAAAGAACCATGCTAGAAGCCAGAAACCCCTAAAATGAAGCCCCTGCCAAGTACGTGTTTTTGGATGCTCTCAAGGTTTTTGGATGCTCTCAAGGTTTGTTCAGTTATTATAAATTCTGATCTAACGATCGAACAAGAAGATCAACTCTTGAAAGAATTAAAAGAAAGAAGGAAAGCCATCGGCTACAAAATGAGTGATCTCACTGGGGTCAGTCAAGCACTTTGCATGCACAAGATCCCTATGGTGGAAGACCACAAGCTGAATGTTGAACATCAACGAAAGCTCAATCCAAATATGAAGGAAATAGTCTGTCATGAAGTCATTAAGTTGCTCACAATAGGAATCATCTATCTGATATCTGACTCGCCATGGGTAAGTCCAGTGCATGTTGTCCCAAAGAAATGTGGAACTACCGTGATACGGAATGAAGATAATGAACTCATACCCACTCAAACATTCATCGGGTGGAGGATGTGTATCGATTACAGAAAGTTGAACAAGGCTACATGCAAAGATCATTTCCCGATGGCTTTTCTAGATCAAGTCTTAGAGCGATTGGCGCTCACCAGGAATATTTTTTCTATCTCGACAGTTACTCTAGATTCTATCAAATTCCTATACATCTAGATGACCCAAGACAAAACTACTTTGACTTGCCCCTTTGGAACATACGCCTTTCGAAGGATGCCATTCGGGCTATGTAATGCTCCTACAACCTTCCAACGCTGCATGGAAGCCATATTTGCTGGTCTAACCAAAACTATTATGGAAGTTTTCATGGATGATTTCTCCGTATATGGGGATTCATATGATTCATACCTGAAGCACCTCTCCCTTGTCCTCAAACGATGTGAAGAAGCACATCTAGTGCTAAATTGGGAGAAATTTCATTTTATGGTAAAGGAAGGCATTGTCCTTGGCCATAGGGTTAGCAATCGAGGAATCAAAGTAGAACAAGCAAAGATCGAAGTGATTTCTAAACTCTCTATCCCAACCAATGTAAGAGAAGTCTGCGCATTCCTTGGTCATGCGGGATTTTACAGAAGGTTTATCAAGGATGTCTCCAAGATAACCAATCCAATGACAAACTTGTTGCTAAAGGATGCTGATTTCCATTTTAACAAAGAATGTATCAAAAGTTTCAACAATTTAAAGCATGCCCTTACAACAACACCCATCATATGAGCACCAGATTGGGATCATCTGTTTGAAATTATGTGTGATGCCAGTGATTACACTATGGGTGCCATTTTTGGCCAATGTATAGAAAAGTAACATCATGTCATCTACTATGCATCTAAGACCCTTAATGAAGCTCAGAGGAATTATGCAACTACTGAGAAGGAACTCCTAGCAGTCGTGTATGCCTTTGACAAGTTTAGATCCTACCTCATTGGTTCAAAGGTCATTGTCTACGCAGATCGTACTGCTATCTGTTACCTCCTAAAAAAGAAAGATGCCAAACCCAGGCTGATCCGATGGATTCTACTCTTGCAAGAATTCGATCTGGAGATAAGAGATAAGAAATGAACAAAGAATGTTGTAGCAGATCACCTCAGTCATATCAACACCCTGGACACTGAAACCATCCCTATTAACGACTCTCTTCCAGATGACCATCTCTTGAAAGTCTCAGAAGCTACTCCTTGGTATACAGACTACGTGAACTACCTTGTCGCTGGTGTCATCCACCCAGAATGCACTGGCAATGCACTGAAGAAATTCATGCATGATGTGAGGCAATATCACTAGGATGAGCCGTACCTCTTCAATCTCTATGATGATGGTCTATATAGACGTTGTATCACTGAGGAAGAAGCCCAACATGTTTTAGAGCAATGCCACTCAGGCCCAGTTGGAGGCCATATGAGTTCTAAGAAAACTGCCTCGAAGGTTTTGCAATGTGAATTCTTTTAGACAACCATATCCATAGATGCTTACAACTTTTTTTTGTCATGTGACAAGTGTCAAAGGATGGATAACATAACAAAAAGAGATGAGATTCCACTTAATTTATGGCAATAAGTCGAGATTTTTGATGTTTGGGGAGTGGACTACATGGGTCCATTCCCATCCTCACATGGATTTTTCTAGACCCTGGTTGCAGTTGACTATGTCTCTAAATGGGTAGAGGCCATACCAACTGTTACTAGCGATTCAAAACCTGTCATCAAAATGTTCAAAGATATTATACTTCCCCATTTTGGAGTTCCACACACTGTGATATCTGATGGAGGTTCTCATTTTCTGGAAAGAAGCTTTGAAGCATTGTTAAGAAAATATGGTGTAACGCACAAGGTAGCTTCCCCCTACCACCCACAAACAAATGGGTAGGTAGAGGTTTCAAACTGTCAACTCAAAGCTATCTTGGAAAAGACAGTATGCTGCAATCGAAAAGATTAGTCAATAAAAATCAATGACGCATTGTGGGCCTACTGAACTGCTTTTAAGACTCCTCTGGGAACTACACCATTTTGATTAATCTATGGAAAATCATGCTACCTGCATGTAGAACTCGAACGCAAAGCATGGTGGGAAATCAAACAACTAAATTTTGACATGATGAAAGCTGGCCAAGCTAGGATTATGCAACTTTAGGACCTGGATGAACTAAGTATGACAACTTATGAGAATGCCAAAATCTATAAATAACGTACAAAGTTATGGCATGATGGTCATCTCAAGAGGAAGGACATTCAAGTGGGAGACCAAGTTCAGTTGTTCAACTCAGGATTGAGGTCATTTCTAGGGAAACTTCATTCTCGATGGACTGGACCATACATTATCAAGAGAATCTACCCACATGGTGCTTTCATATTATGGAGTTAAAAGTTAGGAGAATTTGTGGCAAATGGCCAATGATTGAAGAGATATTTCACCATATATGATACTAGCACTGAGGAGAGGATGAATCTTTCCAAACCGACATACCTATCAGAAAATTGAAGGAATCAAGTGTGACAATGTGAGTTTTCCCTCCTTTCTACTATTTATTTTATCTTTCACCTTTATAATGATCATTCATAATATCTTTTGACTCCTTGATCAATATAGATACCCAAAATCAAATTCTTTTGTATTCTATGTTTTTCATGCACTCTTGAGCACCTTAATGAGCTTAATACACCTTTTTGAGGAAATGCTTGAGTTTGACTAATTAAATTTATCCTTTGGTCTTCAAACTTTTACAAATTATTCTACACTTCATGTTGAAGTTATGATCCACATTTGAGATCATTTGGACCTTCCTACGATTTTATATGATTTTTCTAAGGTTCTAACATTTCCATGGCTTTCTTTGCCTTTTTCCACCTTTTTCCTCTCTTTTTCCTTGCTGGGCCCGTCCCATTTCCGGTTTAGGGCGCCGCTAGGCAAGGCGGGTTGACCCAACAGCATTGGATCTTGATCCAATGGCACTGGGGTCATCCCCTACCTCGTGCCAGGGTTGGCACGGGTCCACGGTGGACCAGCCGACCATGGCTCGACCCCGGTCGAGCAGCTTGTGTCCTTGGCGTCCAAAAAATCGACCGAAAGTTCTCCCAGCCCTTCGCAAAGCTTCTGCATGGTTTAGATGGTGGAATTGCGGCTTGCGAGGCCAAGGAAACCAGGCACCAACTTAGGGTGCTCCGCCCCCTTGGATAACCCTAACCCTAGCCCCAATCGTCTTTATAAATACCCCCCTTGAGGTCGGCTCGCCCCCACGAACTCGACCGGCGCCTCCTTTCCTCACGTCGTACCCTCCCCCTCTCTTTCCCTCCTCCTCCGGCCACCGCACCGTCATGGAGCAGCTCTGCTCACGGACGGGTCCTGTTGGTTGGCGCGAGCAACAGCGACCATCCGATCGAAGCCCATGCTGGTCCCGTTTGAGATCGAATGGTCATCGACCCCTACGCGAGTCCCTCTCTTGCTTTAGAGCACGGATCCTCTCTGCCACTGATCTGGCCATGAGATCACGATGGTTTGACGATCAACAGTCCTCTATTTCCAGTATTTCTCCCTCTCTGCCCTAAATTCTAGTAAATGGCCTGATTCTTGCAAAATTAATATCTTGAGATCCGTAGCTCCAAAAATAGTGAAATTATATCCATTTTGATCAGAAAAATCCAACTGATTTGTTAAAAATACTTGTGAAGCTTAATTCTCGACTTTTATCACTGATATGCCCTGATCTTTCTCTTATGCCTTTTTAATTATCTTATATGATGATTAATCTTGAAGAAACTCTTATTCCTGTTTCTAATGATCATTCTGAGACACAAAATCATCTTTTGACAAAATTAGGGTTGATCATGATCCTCTTAACTCTTTACTCTAAAAAGTTGAATCATACATTTGAAATAAGGTTTTGATGCTTGGATAATGATATTGATAATTAGGGTTGACATGTATTCCTAAATATACCTAGGAAGGTCATCCATTCATGAAACATGTTTGATACTTGAATATTTGTTGGACGTTTGAGGAATTTTGTTGATGACCTAAACCTAAGGTAGAAATAGGAAAATGTAACCCTAATCTCGAATAACAAAGCATGATCTTTTAAAACTATGATCTTGACCCTTGATCCAATATTTTGATCTAGGTTCTGACTCAAAGGGTTGATTTATTCTCTCTCTTAGGATCTATACTCCAAATACTCTTTTAGAAAGGTACGATGTTATACTACTCCTCCTTGGTTGTTTGATGATATTTTGCTTAGGTATCTCTTGAAATATGCTTGGCTAGTTATTTGGATGAAATATTGTTCCCTATGAATAGTTTTCCATTTTTATTCTATATTATATGTTGAGGAACATGAAATCTAAATCACTAGACCCATTATGACTGCCCATATATTGATGTTGATAATGATGTTGGAAAAGTGGATAATGTTGATATTGAAATATAGGAAAAACCACCTCATTGGAAGGTGGGATTTTTCACTCCTATCTCCTAGGGTGAGAAGGAGTTTGGTGACCTTCCCATCGCGTTGGGATAGTAGAGTCACCCAAACTAATATAAGCATTCTTCTTGAATTATAGCATAATGGGAAATTCGTAATAAAATTTGTTGTTGAATAACATTTTGGTCTTTGGAAATCATTCGATAATGTTTTGAAGCATAAGTCCTGCCAAGCATACATAGTTTTTCTTATAAATTTGTTTTACTTGTTTTTATATAGCGTACCATGCAATTGCATTGACTTTGTGTCTTGATTTTCTCGATTTTAGGTAATGCAAGGAACTAGTTCCATCTACTCTTTCATCGACTGCAATAAAGACTGCTACATCTTATGGACTCTATATGGGAGCTAATTGTAAAAGGGATGTAGTTGTAGGCTAGTTCTTATCTCTTTCTTTTCCTATTGCCTACAAGCCTGATGTACTAAACTTTTTGGTTCATTTTAATAAAGAAGGATGTTATTTCATTTTTGCATATTATCTGTGTGTGATTTTCGGGCCACTCAGGGGCGGGCGCTCTCATCCCTCTAACACTGCCCTTTTAGACAGTGGGATTGGGATTAGGGTAAGAACGGATGTGACAATGTGAGTTTTCCCTCTTTTCTACTATTTATTTTATCGTTCACCTTTAAAATGATCATTCATAATATCTTTTGACTCCTTGATCAATATAGATACCCAAAATCAAATTCTTTTGTATTCTATGTTTTTCATGCACTCTTGAGCACCTTAATGAGGTTAATACACCTCTTTGAGGAAATGCTTGAGTTTGACTAATTAACTTTATCCTTTGGTCTTCAAACTTTTACACATTATTCTACACTTCATGTATACGTAGGTATGATGCAAATCTCTGATCATTTTGTTGTTACTCTTTTTGACTCTGGGTCAACAAACACTTTCATGTCTAAAAATCTTGCCTGTGTGTTGAATCTTGAAATAAGGGACTTAGGGTACGTACTTGATGTAACTACCCCAAGTGGGAAGATGAAAGTCTCCTACTATATTGTTGAGAAAGTCCCTCTATCTTATGCTGGACGTAGTTTTGAGTCAGATTTCATAATCTTAGACATGGAAGACTTTGACCTTATTTTAGGGATGGATTGGCTCCATAAAAATCATGCTCTAATCGATTGTCGTGCCAAGAAAGTCATTATTTCGAAACCCAATCTCCCTATTCTTATAATTCCTGGAAGGGAAGATTGAAATCAAAATGTTGTCATTTCTCTGTTTAAAGCCCAAAACTTGATAGCTAAAGGGTGAAAAGCCTACCTAGCAACTGTAACCATAGTCAATCCTGATACGAGTACCCTAGAAAACATTGATATAGTGCGAGAGTACCCAAGTATCTTTCCTGAGGAGCTCCCTGGGCTACCACCAGATCGTGATGTTGAGTTTTTTATTGATTTAGCACCTGGTACCACACCTATTTCTCGGGCACCCTATCGGATGGCTCCTGCTGAATTGACTGAGCTGAAGAAGCAGTTGCAGGAATTGCTTGACAAGGGTTTCATCCGCCCTAGTACCTCTCCTTGGGGAGCCCCCATTTTATTTGTCAAGAAAAAGGATGGTTCCCTTCGCATGTGTATTGACTATCGTATGATTAATCAAGCTACTATGAAAAACAAGTATCCACTGCCCAGAATTGATGACCTTTTCGATCAACTCCATTTTGCCCATGTCTTTTTCAAAAATTGATCTTCGTTCTGGTTACCACCAACTCAAAGTTAAGGATGAAGACATTCCTAAAACAGCCTTTTGAACCCGATACGGGCATTATGAATTCCTTGTCATGCCTTTTGGGTTGACTAATGCCCCTGGTGTGTTCATGAACTTGATGAATAGTGTCTTCCAACCTTTCCTCGATGAGTTTGTAGTGGTCTTCATTGATGATATATTGATATATTCGACTGATACTGAATCACACTGCATCCACCTTCACAAAGTCCTTCGACATCCTCACTGACCACAAGAGTCTGAAATACATCTTGACACAGAAAGATCTCAATCTCAGACAGAGGCGTTGGCTCGAGTACCTTAAAGACTATGACTTCACCATTGCCTACCACCCCGGTAAGGCAAATGTGGTGGCCGATGCACTCAGCAGAAAGCATGCTAAATGCGCTGCCGTCTTTACTACGGAATGGAAGAACATGGAAGTCATGTCACTTTGGGCCCCAAGGCGTATGGGCAATGTTCTTAGATTGGCCAGTGTCCATGTAAAACCGGGCCTCCTGTCTGAAATCCTATCAGCTCAAAAGAATAGAAAGAGCCTTGATGATATGACTAAGCTGCTAGAGAAGCCCCAAACTCATCTGACAGTCGGTATGGATGGTGGAATCTGATACAAACAACGCATATGGGTCCCAGAAGATTTAGTCATGATAGATATGGTGTTACGAGACGCTCACGGGTTGAAATATATTGTGCATCCTGGATCGACAAAGATGTACAAGGATCTACAAAGGCACTTTTGGTGGAGGAATATGAAGACCGAAATTGCTACTTTCATCTCCAAGTGTCTGACCTGCCAACAGATCAAGGCTGAACACCAACGTCCAGGAGGTCTTCTACAACCCCTACCTATTCCCGAGTGGAAATGGGAAAACATCACCATGGATTTCGTGGTGGGACTACCCAGGACCAGGAAAGGGAGTGATGCCATTTGGGTTGTAGTTGATCATCTGACTAAATCGGCCCATTTTATTCCAAACAAGACAACAACTAAGGTTCTTGAGTTAGCAGAACTTTCCGTTCGAGAGATAGTCAGGCTGCATGGAATTCCTGTTTCTATAGTGTCTGATCGTGATGCAAAGTTCACTTCTCACTTGTGGCGACAAGTACAGGAAGAACTGGGAACTCAACTGAATTTCAGCACTGCTTATCATCCCCAAACTGACAGACAATCTGAGAGGACAATCCAGGTTCTAGAAGACTTGTTGAGATCTTGCATTATCGATTGGGGTGGTTCTTGGGACCACTACCTTCCTCTCATTGAGTTTGCCTACAACAATAGCTACCAATCCAGTATCGGCATGCCTCCCTATGAAGCTCTGTATGGAAGACCGTGTAGATCTCCTCTTTACTGGGATGAAGTAGGCGAAAGACGAATTCTGAAGTCTGAGGAACTACAACTCTATTCTGATAATGTCAACCTAGTCAAGCAAAGGTTAAAAAGAGCACAGGATCGTCAGAAGTCTTATGTTGATACACACAGGACTGACACTCAGTTCTTAGTGGGTGATCATGTTTTCCTGAAGATTCGACCAATTCGAGCCATTGCAAAGAACAAAGGAAAACTCAGTCCTAGATATGTGGGTCCTTTTGAAATTATGGATCATATTGGGGAATGTGCTTACAGGTTGCCTCTACCTCCACAATACAGCATGATGCACAACGTCTTTCATGTGTCGAACCTGAAGCGGTATGTCAAAGACCCTAGCCATGTCCTCAATCATGAACCAATTGAATTAAAGGACACCCTTGTATACCAAGAAACTCCAGTCAAGATACTTGATACTCGCACCAAGGAACTTAGAAATAAGAAAATCGATATGGTTAAGGTGTTCTGGAAGCACCATGGGAGTGATTATGCTACTTGGGAGTTGAATTCAGACATGAGGGAACGTTTTCCTGACCTCTTCGAGGAAGTTTGAATTTTGGGGACAAAATTCTTTATAAGGAGGGGAGGATGTGACAATGTGAGTTTTCCCTCTTTTCTACTATTTATTTTATCTTTCACCTTTATAATGATCATTCATAATATCTTTTAACTCCTTGATCAATATAGATACCCAAAATCAAATTCTTTTGTATTCTATGTTTTTCATGCACTCTTGAGCACCTTAATGAGCTTAATACACCTCTTTGAGGAAATTCTTGAGTTTGACTAATTAACTTTATCCTTTGGTCTTCAAAATTTTACACATTATTCTACACTTCATCTTGAAGTTATGGTCCAAATTTGAGATCAGTTGGAGCTTCCTACGATTTTATATGATTTTTCTAAGGTTCTAACCTTTCCATGGCTTTCTTTGCCTTTTTCCACCTTTTTCCTCTTTTTTCCTTGCTGGGCCCGGCCCATTTCCGGTTTAGGGTGCCGCTGGGCAAGGCGGGTTGACCCAGCAGCGTTGGATGTTGATCCAATGGCGTTGGGGTCATCCCCTACCACGCGCCAGGGTTGGCACGGGTCCACGGTGGACCAGCCGGCCATGGCTCGACCCCGGTCGAGCAGCTTGTGTCCTTGGCGTCCAAAAACTCGACCGAAAGTTCTCCCAGCCCTTTGCGAAGATTCCGCACAGTTTAAATGGTGGAATCGCGGCTTGCGAGGCCAAGGAAACCAGTCCCCGACTTAGGGTGTGTCGCCCCCTTGGATAACCCTAACCCTAGCCCCAATCGTCTTTATATATAAATACCCCCCTTGAGGTCGGCTCACCCCCACGAACTCGACCGGCGCCTCCTTTCCTCGCGTCATACCCTCCCCCTCTCTTTCCCTCCTCCTCCGGCCGCCGCACCACCGCGGAGCAGCTCTGCTCGCAGATGGGTCCTGTTGGTTGGGGCGAGCAACAGCAACCGTCCGATCGAAGCCCACGCTGGTCCCGTTTGAGATCGAACGGTCATCGACCCCTGCGCGAGTCGCTCTCTTGCTTTAGAGCACGGATCCTCTCCACCACTGATCTGTCCGTGAGACCACGATGGTCCAACGATCAACGGCCCTCTATTTCCGCTATTTCTCCCTCTCTGCCCTAAATTCCAGTAAATGGCCTCATTCTTGCAAAATCAATATCTTGAGATCTGTAGCTCCAAAAATAGTGAAATTATAGTCCATTTTGATCAGAAAAATCCAACTGATTTGTTAAAAATACTTTTGAAGCTTAATTCTCGACTTTTATCACTTATATGCCCTGATATTTCTCTTATGCCTTGTTAATTATCTTATTTGATGATTAATCTTGAAGAAATTGTTATTCCTGTTTCTAATGATCGTTCTGAGACACAAAATCATCTTTTGACAAAATTAGGGTTGATCATGATCCTCTTAACTCTTTACTCTAAGAAGTTGAATCATACATTTGAAATAAGGTTTTGATGCTTGGATAATGATATTGATAATTAGGGTTGACATGTATTCCTAAATATACCTAGGAAGGTCATCCATTCATGAAATATGTTTGATACTTGAATATTTGTTGGACGTTTGAGGAATTTTGTTGATGACCTAAACCTAAGGTAGAAATAGGAAAATGTAACCCTAATCTTGAATAAAAAAGCATGATCTTTTAAAACTATGATCTTGACCCTTGATCCAATATTTTGATCTAGGATCTGACTCAAAGGATTAATTTATTCTCTCTCTTGGGATCTATACTCCAAATACTCTTTTAGAAAGGTATGCTATTATACTACTCCTCCTTGGTTGTATGATGATATTTTGCTTAGGTATCTCTTGAAATATGATTGACTAGTTATTTGGATGAAATATTGTTCCCTATGAATAGTCTTCCGTTTTTCTTCTATATTATATGTTGAGGAACATGAAATCTAAATCACTAGACCCATTATGACTGCCTGTATATTGATGTTGATAATGATGTTGGAAAAGTGGATAATGTTGATATTGAAATATAGGCAAAACCCCCTCATTGGAAGGTGGTATTTTGCACTCCTATCTCCTAGGGTGAGAAGGAGTTTGGTGACCTTCCCATCGCGTTGGGATAGTAGAGTCACCCAAACTAATATAAGCATGCTTCTTAAATTACAGCATAATGGGAAATTCGTAATAAAATTTGTTGTTGAATAACATTTTGGTCTTTGGAAATCGTTTGATAATGTTTTGAAGCATAAGTCCTTCCAATCATACATAGTTTTTCTTATAAAACTGTTTTACTTGTTTTTATATAGCGTACCGTGCAATTGCATTGACTTTGTGTCTTGATTTTCTCGATTTTAGGTAATGCAAGGAACTAGTTCCATCTACTCTTTCATCGACTGCAATAAAGACTGCTACATCTTATGGACTCTATATGGGAGCTAATTGTAAAAGGGATGTAGTTGTAGGCTAGTTCTTATCTCTTTCTTTTCCTATTGCCTACGGGCTTGATGTACTAAACTTTTTGGTTCATTTAAATAAAGAAGGATGTTATTTCATTTTTGCATATTATCTGTGTGTGATTTTCGGACCACTCAGGGATGCGTGCTCTCATCTCTCTAACACTGCCCTTTTGGATAGTGGGATTGGGATTAGGGTAAGAACGGATCCGTGACATCAAGTCAAGCCAATGACATAAAAAAAGCACTTGTCGGGAGGCAACCTGATCCTTAACTTAGCTTTTTACTTTTCGTTTTGAATTAGAAAATTTTGCCTCTAATAGATAATGCATCGCAAGATGCAATCTTAAGTTATGATAGTTTTCATTTTTGAGATTTCAGATGGAGGATATGTCATCAAAAGGAATGCAACCAAATTTGGTGGACCAACCGACACGATTTTTCCCCTCCATCTCAGATTTAGAGTTTGCTAAGGATGAGCAAATTTCTAAGTTCGGGGTGGAGGGTGGGTGGTATGTAATTTAGTCTCCACCCTCTCCTATCTGTTTCAGACTTAAGATTTCATCGTTGCAATTTGGAGCAAATTTTTCAAAAAAAAATCAAAATTTTTAAGTTTTCAAAGTAATTTCTATAGAAACTTGATGAAGTTTTGACGCTTTTATTTCAATCAAATCCATTACCTAGCCGGCTATCCCATTTTTCCATGCAATTTTGAATCATTATACCCTCCTTATTCGAAGCAAAAGCCTCAAGGGGGACAATTTCTGGAACTAGCCTATGGTTAGAAATCAGTGTGAGAAGCTTATGAATCCTAACATCATGATCAGTAAAAATGGCAAGTATCTGTCGAAATGAGAGGGATCAAACACATTGTGCTTCCTGAATAACTAGTGGAACAATAGCATGGAATCTCCACCAGATCCTCATCAAGTCATTATTTGAGCAAAGTAAGATAAGGAGAACAACTCAGTGCACTGAATTGTAAATCAAGTTGCATTCTGATCTGAACTCTCTTCTACACTTCTTCTATCATCTTCTTACCCCTCGATCCATCAAAAAGAAACAAATTAGCCAATATAGTGCCAAACCCTAAGTTCAGGGTGGTACACCCTTTCTCTCTTTATTCACTTATTTCGAACCCCTCACTATGTAATAGGGGTGTATCACCAAGAAAAGATGCCAATGTACACACAAAAATGCAATCTCGAGTCGAATAGAGGAGAGATTCGCACCCAAAAAAACAAGAGTTGCAGTCAATGAAACTACAACCAACTAATAAAAATCTCAAGTTGAATAGAGGAGAGATTTATTTCTTCCTTCCATACCACCCTTCACTCCCATTTCCACCTACCGGCACAATGAATGCCTACACTCACCAATATCCTAAAAACACCAGTGTCAGATCAGTTGCACACTTGTTGTTCTGTGGGTATCTCCGGACTCTTATGAAACTATTAGACATGCTTGATGTTGGAAAAAGTAGGGAGGAAGTGACATTGGAAAACAAACTCAGGAAGGAAGATATGGTAAGATGTGTTTTGTGATCTCAGGATGTTGAGATGCTTAGTCATATCGAGCAAAAAAGAAACAATCATGATGTGAAGATGAGGCAATCACACGAGTTGAAAGTATTCATTTGGCGACTATTTCAGATTTTGTGTTACTTGAGGACGAGCAACGTTTAAGTTTGGGGTGTTTTGATGAATGCATATTCATCAGGGTTCAGTTGCCTTATTCGGCCCAGTTTTGCACCGATCCTTTGCTTTTATTGCCTTAATTTCCTTATATACATCTTTCATTGGCTTAATCGAATTTATACTTGTTTTAATTCAATTTTTTCACCTATTTACAGGTCAAAATAGGCACTTGGGCCACACCCTCTCTCGGCCCACCAACAAATTGTTGCCCCTTTTCTTTTATTTTCCTTTTCTTATCTATCCCTCTCCATCAACCATGATCCACCCTAGCAACTATGATCTCTTCTCTCTGCCAACAACATCGCGATCAACCCTCTCTCCTTCCGCATCAACCGCGATCGTCTCCTCCATCATCCCAACCGCACCGCGATCGCGGTGTCTTCCCTCTCCAACCGCGAACAGCATCCATCCGTGATCCCTCCAACTCCTAGTCACGAACGAAGTCACAACAACAGAGAGGTCACAACTAAACTCTCCACCAACGCCGCAACCTCTCTTCTCTAGCAAACCACGCCTACGGCCTACATCTCCTCCTCGCCACGACCATCCTCCTACCTCATTGCGATCATCACTGCTCAAGACCACAACCACCTCTTCACCAAAACTGTGACCTCCACGCCCCCCTCAAACTGTGACCGCGGTTCCCAATAATCGTGCCTGCGGTTCTCTACCCTCTCCAATTGCGGCCATCCTTTTCTTCCACCCAACGACCTTGCCCTAACCACGAACAAGTGTCTGCGGTCTCTCCTTCCACTACCCGCAATCACGACCTATGGCTCTGCTCCTCCCAACAACTACAGCCAGTGGTTCTTCCCTCCGACAACCACGATCACTCCCTCGTCTCTCCATAACTGCGACCACGTGTGATCACCGCAACTGCGACTTACCTCTACAGACCGTTACTCCATCAAACGCCTTCTCATGATCGCGACCAACTCTTCAACCCCCCTCTGATCGCGATCTTCAACTCCCAAGATTGCATCCCACCTACTGCACCCTCTCTCCACCTGCTCTCGAGGTCGCGATCTCTAGCACCTGCACCTCCATCAACAATCTTCTTCTCCGCACATAGTGACCACACGATCTTCCTTCGACAAACCGTGATACACAGTATCTACCACTCCTTCCATATTGCGATCCTTCGCCTTGCTTCAATTGCGATCTCTTACAGCACCTGCACCACGCAATTGCGACCTCTACCCCCACGAACTGTGCCCACGGTCTACAGCAGGGTGGAATCGTGACCCGAGATCACCTCTACATTGTGACCTAGCACTTAGCTTCCAGATCAAGACCTCAACCAGACCGTGCCCAAGACTGCAATCGGGAGCAAGTTCTAGCAGACCGCGACCACCAAGAAGAACCACGACCAAAGGCCAGCGAAGAATCGTGACCAGGATAAAGGAGAAAGCCACGACTACAGATTCAAGGAACTGTGACCACCCAACCAGAGAATAGAACTATGACCGTGGTCTGTTATACAAAGATTGTGACCATGCAATCTACCAACTGTGACCAAGGGCTGAAAAGCAAACCGCGATCAGGGTACTTAGCCCCCAAGGCATACCGCGACCTATTTCCCATCACAACAGACCATGATCTCTTGGCTGAGAGAGAAAAGAATTGTGACCAAAGAACTGTGACCTGTTGTGAATAACCATGGCCATAAAAGTAAGTCGGTGCCCATCCTACCTATAAATATAATGTGACCCCAAGCCATTTGGACATCCTCTCCAGACGTCGATAGGCTGTAGGTCTTCCCTGAGCCTAAGGAGACGATATCCACAACTAAGAGCCTGCCTCTGTAGTGGTCCTGCGCCCCGTTCACCTAGATCTTAAGTAGAAACTCAGATCTGCAAGCCACTCCATCAAGATCTAGATCTAGATCTAGATCCAGATCTAGATCTGTTGCATCTACATTGTTCCTACGCTACCATCACATCTATGAGCTGCTCCTCTTGCTATGAGCAAGGACTACATGAGGAAAAGAGAAGGTGGAGAGAGAATATCTGCCCCGTCTTTCATGGTGTTCCTCCCTCCTCGTCTAGATCTGCCCTGACGTTGTGTAGAAGACCGTTTCTCCACTGAGCAGCGATCATCTTCTTCACATGCTCATGGTGGAATTCTATCTCTCTCTTGTTTTTCTTGTTTCTCTCATCATGAGTGAGTAATTTCCTTTCACTGGGGTGCGAGGACTAGCCCCGCTTCCCATGCTTATGTGTCTTTTCATTAAACATTCCATGGCATGTATATAACTTTTCATTTCATTTTTAATCGTCGATGTGTGCTTGTGGATTGATCACTTGCTTGCATTTATCTCGTTTGTTTCCTATGTTGTGAGAACTTCAATATGTAGGATTTGAATATTATTTAACGTGGTTGACTCCCTGATGAGAAATCAGATGGGATTCCCTGAGGTCTTAAGTGTATGATCCGTGAGGTGAGGAGACATCTAACCCATGGTGACCCTTCTGTGTGCCTGAAATCTGTACGGGGGGGCCACAACTTCAGTCAGATATCTGTATATTTGGAGCCGTAAGTATGTGATCTAGATGGTGACGAGACATCTGATACCTAAGGTGATGCTTATGCGAACCTGACGCCCGTATGGGGTTTTTTGCAGCAGCTCTATTTTGATAGTTATATCTTTCCTGGATGTTTGTGATTGGATGTGTTTGCATGTGTAGTAGTGGTGAAACCCGAGACCATCCCAATGATTCCATATCATTAATCTTTAATCAACTTTTAATCCTGCCTTTTACTTTCCTGGCATTTAGTTTGATTAAAATCAAACCAACCTTCGTCATAAATATTAGTCTTGATTCAACTAGTAAAAGATTCTTAAAAATGTTGTCCCTTGGTATTCGATCCTCAACTATATTGTGATAAGACCCATCCACTTGCGGGTGGTATTATTGCACAAGGTTTTGGTTAAAAACTCAGGGACTTCAGCCCTGGGTGAGTTTGTTAGTGCGATAATATTCCACGTCAATGAAGTTAATGCTTACTTGAAAAACCTTATATGTAGGGACATATCTATGAGATGTATACATTCATAATAGGTTTCTTAATTATGCTTATTATTTCATTTGTCTTTTATAAAAATAGTATAACTACTTTTATAGAGCATTTTTTACCTTAATGAAAAATCCCATGTAAACATGTTATGTAGAGTTGTGGGAAGATGTGGAGGAATTTAAGACTGATGTGCATGGGAGAAGTTTCGTGCTTTGAGACAATTGGATGAGTTCAAGTTATTAAGTAGTTTAATATACACTTGTGATTAATCAGATGAACTTAAGGTATAAATTAATTAACATTTCATTTGGACAAACTAGACTACACATGAGGCTAAAAAAGAAATGTGTTTAAATAATGTGCACGACCATCGTTTGAGTCCTGGTGGTTTATGACTTTCATCGCCAAAACAAGGAAAAACTACAATCTTCTGAGGAAAAATCAAGCACATCTCCAAGTCTACTTCCACTACTTCGACATCAGGATTTGATAGATTCTGGAACAAATATGTAAGGGTAATTCCCTACCCCGAACTATTGATGTGGCTCAAAAATTGATAACTTCAACTATCATAGTGCATGTTTATTTTCATTCTAATAGGTTTTACTAACTAGTTTGATTGATGATTAGAGGGACCTCCATGAGCAAAGAAAAGTAGACAAGTTCACCCCTTAGTGCCAAATGGATGAATTGATAGTTTCTCTTGGTACTCAAGAGCATCTTGTTTGTTTTAGAAGCATATTAGCTATTCATAGTTTGACTCATAAGAATGACCACATAGATTTTCTAAGAGAGACATTATGTCATAGGAGGAGATAGTTGAGCTGACACAACAGTGAATATGAGAAGTATTAAAAAAATTGAGCCTTCTCAATCATCCCACTCACACTATCTTTGACCACTATATTAATGAGGTACATGAAGGTATAGGAAGCACTCTCACAGACCTATCAGGCCCGCCCGATGTAAGTTTTTGTGTGATATATTAATCCACCAATTCACTATATGAATTTTTTTAATTGTGTAGATAATACTACATAAAATTATTGGTGGATATAAAATATCATCTTATAATTCACAAACTTGTATTCAATGTCATGGAAAATGGAAAGATTTTTTCAATCACTGATGGGACTCTACATTGTAATCCAATATATGATGATGCAGTCTGTGTGTCTATCAAAATTTCCTATCTACCAATGAAAGACTCACCACTGTCGATACCTCACCCTGAATACAATATAGTAGGTAGGGGTGACTAAAATTTGGTTAATAACTAATTAACCAAATGGTTATTTTTTTGGACAATTTGGTTAATTTATTTTAGTTAACTTGTGAATTTTGTTGGCTAATTTTTTTAAAGTTTGGTTAATGGAATTAATCGAATAACCACAATGTGTTCAAGAAAATATCCTACACATATATAAACCTATATAGTTTTACTATTATTTCAACAACAGTCACATTTATGTATGGATCAAGTTAGCATAAACTATATAGTGTTATATTTATATGAAATACTACTATACTATAACAATTTTTCATAATTTAATGAGTAAATTCATATACTATTTTTAGAAGAGTGTTGTTGAGTTAACCAAATTAAGCGACATGTGTGATTCCGCTAGAGGCGTACACACTAGCCAACTAGGGTGGCTAGATGCACTCCACGAGGTCGGAACACATGGGATGGGATTTTTCTTTCAATATTTATATTGTCCCTAACCAAGTCGATCACAAAGACTAAACAGGTTGCCCACAAGCGTATGGGGTACTGTCATAGTATAGGTGATTGGCAAGATACGAGGTCGGTCCATAGGGATAGAAGGGGCACTAGAGTTAGGTAGTGTGGGCTATGTTCCGAGTGCGGAGATTAGGGTTTGAGGGTTTTAAAAAGTTTGTTGGTTGATTACTCTAGATGAACATGCAAGAAAGGCAGAATTAAACCTAAGTTATCTTGAACAAGAAAATTAGCAAACTAAGTTAACAAACAAGCTAAGCAAGGGCAAGAGCAAGCTACACTAGACTAAACAAGCAAGAACCAATTGAGAAGCTAAGCTAACCACTAACAAGAGAATGGACCTAAACTAACACTAGAGAACAAAACTAATCAATTGATTAAGTTAAGCTAAAGCAATTAAACTAGACTAGCATTAACAAGCAAGCAAAGCAGTTTGGGTTTTAACAAGTTGATTAGGGTATGTGGGCCATTTGGGGATGTAACTTTGAAATTAGTTGGGGGAGACTGTTAGACAAGCATGGTTCTCATTTCACATCTAGATTACCAAACCAAACAATAAGGCCAATGCCATTAGAATATACCCTATACTACTAGTAGAAGACTAGGGTTAGGTGTATTTCTAAAGGATTAACCAAATCTAGGTTTATAGGGTAAGTGATAGTGAGCAATTGAGGGTTGAGGGTAGAGCTGGGAGTAGAGATGAGGGTATTTGACCTCATGTCACTAGCCACTCTAGTCTTTAGAAGGCCCTAGGAAATTACATCACTCTCACTTACACTAGCTACTTAAATCTCACATTCATTTGTAGGAGGAGGAATGTATATGTAGGAATAAAGGGGGCTAGCAAGGGATCCACTAATTGAACCTAGGAGCCATTCCTAAGATTGCCACATAGACTCCAATTCCTCCTAGAAGCTAAGTGTAATCAAACCATCTCAAAGCAAGCAATTCATGTAAAGAGAACAAACCACATGCAATAAAATAGGAAAAGAGATAGAAGCAAGAGGCAATCATCATAGATAGAAATTGAGTTCATTACAAGAAACTTTTTCCCAACATGGTATCAAAGTCACATTCTAACCCCAAACAGCCCACCACAAGGGGATTAGTTATACATAGTCAAAGAAAGAGTAAAAGAAAGGGGAAGAAGAAGTAGAAACACCATGGAGCTTGGTGTAGTATCCTTCTTCTTCACGTCCAAGTTGCTGTGGAAAACCTCCCTCCTCGAAAGTGCAGGGGAGCATGAAAATATGGGGGGTTATGGGTGAAAACCTAGAGAGCTAGGTTTCCAAGGTGGAATGAGGGTGGAATTGGTGGATGATGAGCTAAAACGCAAAGGAATTGCACTAGGAGCTTAAGGAAGGAGAGTGGAAGCTTGGAGCAGTTGTGGGGAAGGCTATCCTCCATGCCCCAGCTGCCACCTATGTATATATAGGTGGTGGGGAGGCACTAGGGTATGTAGGGTTAGTTTAGGAAAAATAGTGTAAAAGTTTACTAGGGTTGGCGGGTCACCACGGCCGTGTTGGTGTGCCACGGCCATGGTGAGGGTAGTGTGGGATGACTATGGGGTAGGAATACGGGTTTGGTATGGAGATGGTGGTAATATGCTAAGTATGGTGGTGGCCACGACCATGGCGGAGTGCCACGGTCGTGGTGGGTGAGAGGCACCACGGCCGTGTTGGGTAACACGACCAAGTTGGAGGAGGGTGATGTGGTCGTGGAGCAGCAACACAATTGTTTTGTTCTTCAGCGGCCACGATTGTGGCAGAGGGCTACGGTCGTGGCAATATGGGAGGTGACTACCTGTTGAATCTTCACAATAAAACCACGACCGTGGAATGTGGCCACGGCCGTCTTCATCTCTCTTGGCCACGACCGTGTTGGGTGACCACGACCATGGCCATTGGGATGCAATGTCCTTGTTGTCTTTGTTGGTTCTTCACAATAAAACAATGACCATTGGGGTATTCCCATAGTTGTGTTGTGGTCTTCTTCAACCGGTTGTCTTTCTTCATCATATGTGGATGTCTTTGCTTGATGACGACCCTTGGCCATTGGAGGTAGGTTAAGGGAGATTTCGGGGCCTTCTTTGGACCCCTCCATGAGTGGAGAAGCCCTAGAATTACTTCTTTCTCTATCTTCCATCTAAGGCATGGTCCAAGTACATGAAAATAGTGCAAAGAACATCCATAAGTGCATTTGGAAATGATAAACATATTTGGGGTAAAAGGCTTGTAATCTACATGATTAGATGTGATTTAAGTACAAAATTGCATAGGATGGAGCCCTAAAATAGGGCTAAATCACCACCCCAAACTTAAAACATGCTTGTCCTCAAGTATGCTCCAACTCAATCTCTCTTTTCAGATTCTTTTCAATAACAAAAAATGACAAATGCAAAGCAACAGATAATTATTGAGTGCATGGACTTGGGAGTGACTAAGTGCATGTGTTTCACATCTCTCCTCTCCTCTTTCACAAACCATTCATGATATGAGCACTGAGCATACAAACTTTCAAATATAAAGCAAAGAAACACAAGTTGTCCATATGTCCTTCATGTCATTCTGGGTAAACCGTTTCATGTTGGTGTTAATCAAAGGTGACTAGGAGTGTTGTTTCACTTTCATGCATTTACTCTTATGCTTCAAATCACCCTAGATGATCCACTTGTCTTTAGAAAGGGTAAAGTGATCTAGATTTGATATTTTCTAGCTCAATGGGTATGAAAGAGGAAGAAAGGATTGTGGTAAGATTTGGAGTGCTTTTACACACTCGTCTTTTCTTTATTTGAACGCTCTTAAATAAGAGCATCCTTTTATTTTATTATTATTTTTTTTTTCTTTGCCCTTGGTGTAGATAGGGCATATAGTGGATGGAGTGAAGCGGGGAGGTTGAGATGTTGCCACCCCAAACTTTTGTGCGTGGCCACGGCTGATATGTGCACTTTTGGCATCTTTTCATGAGGCAGATAGGTATGAAGGTGGTGAAAGAATAGTCGGATCAAAGAGGGGTCATCAATGTAGTTTCCAACATAAGGTTTTCTACATGAAAGCTAATTCAACATTTCACGAAATGATATCACACCACATGATAGAATCAACATAACATTCATATTTCTACCAAGTGATTCCATAGGCTTTAAGAGCTTGTAGCTTGCACAATTCATGAATCAACCAAAACATTCATAGACTTAAGAGATGTGGTGCACATGTAAAAAGTCAACACACAAGACCATATAGTGATAAGATCTAAGAAAGAAGCATGCATTTGTCATAGGATTAAAACATTTCATTTCAAAGAATGGAGATTAAGTCAAAACAAACTTTTAGAGTAAGAACATTCAAGTTTGGGAAAAATTGGCCAAAATGGTGCCAATTTGCACTAAATCACATCTAAACCTACTTTAGGGAATTTCAAAACATAAAGCAGCGAATCCTAATTAAAATGCACAAGAAACTACAAAAATTACATGAAGACGCAATGCATGGCATGGAAGAGCAAAAAGAGCAAATTTTTTGAAAATTAAGCAAAAAAATTGCATGAAACTAACTACATTCTATGCAAGATTGCAAGGAAAAGAGCAGTAACAAGAAATTGAACTAGATGGCAAAGGTGGAACAAAATGACTAAAAGAGAGAGATAGGGTGGTGCATACCACCCTACCCACCCCAAACTTTAGAATCATGTTGTCCTTAGCTTAGGGTAGATAGGGGAAGCATCACAGCTGCTGTGGCGGATGGTATGGGATGTGAGGAGAATATGGAGGAGGAGTTGAGGGAGGAGCCAATCCTGTCGGGGGATGCTAGTAGTAATTCCCCCAGTAGTCATCTTGGGGTGGAGGGTATGTCTTTGGATATCCAGCTAAGCCACCCCAAAACTTTCCACCCCATTCGGCGTTTCGTGCTGCTTGGGTGTGGTGGTAGTGATACAAGTGGTTGATTTGATGGTGCATTTGTTGTTGATCTTGCCACATGTATTTCTGGATAAGATGCATATCACTTTGCATCTTCTGGATACCCTCAAGATGCGCCTGGATGGTTGCCATGTCATAGGCGTTCCCTGAGGGCTGCTGCAGCTGGGATGTCCCTTCATCCCTCCTTCTTGTCCTACGGGGCTGCCTTTGTTCTTCATCATCTTGTCCCTACCCTTGCACATTGGATTCAGCTATGTCTTCATGTGCGGCAGTGGCTTCGCTTGTATATGTCTCCCTCGGGTGTTCTTGCTACCATTTCAATAATTTCTCCTTCATTCTGTAGAAAACTCCCAACATGGATAGTAGTGGAACCGTGTGGTATGGCAACTCGAGTTTAATATCTGGCACACTACTTTTGAGATATATCATTCTTTTGTTCTTCATTTTAATAGTGTGCAAGTGCATCAGGTAGTTGAGGCCAACAAAATCTACCTCACATGTGTCTTGAAACCCAGAGAGATCATAACCTAAAGCTAGTGCAACCGAAGTCATAAACCCTCCCATAACAAATGATTTTGTGCTCTTGTAGGGTACGGACTTCATATGATCGATAAGTAGCACTTCAAGGTCTATATACCTCTTGTGGTTCATCGTTGTCAAGACAAACATATCCTTTTGGGAAATGGTGCACTGATTGTCGTATCTCCCCACAATCATATTTGCCAGGACCTTCTGTACATAGCGCATCATGGGGTTGCTTATGGCTGTGGTTTTTGATCTACCTGCATAGTAATCACCACTACCCGTTAAGATCTTCCAATAATGTGCATAGTCAAAATCCACCTCTCTCTCTAATAAGTCATCATCCATCTTCACGGCTTCTTTAGAACTAGCAACCAAGACATCATTCAGGTCAGTAGATGTGAGGGTGTGTATGTTGCCCATCATGATGAATTTGATTGCATCACACCCTCTCACTTTTGTTCTTTCAGGTGTGGTGAAGAATTCCTGGGTCAAAGCAACATAAGCTGCTTGGGGTGTGAAAAGAACATTCTACAGCCCCATTGTCCTCAAGTTTCCTTCCACCACTTCTTTTATCCCAAGATCATCAATAGTCTTCTCACTACCATACCTAGAGGAGACGACTCGCCTGGTCATGCATTCTGGGTATGTGAGTTCGACTGTTCTCTTCATGTGTCCTCGACCACAGGACACGCCTTCCGGTGCCTTGCTTAAAGTCTTTTCTCTATCTACCACCAGTTGTTCCAACACATTATCTCCCTCGGGCACAAGCTCAATCTCTTCCTCCTCGCTTTCATCTTCTTCTTCCTCCATCCTGTACGATTGAGACCCCAAAATTGTGTCGAGGTTGTACCAGTGTGCTGATTACTCTTCATCAAGATGGAGTTGTTGTGAGGGTTGCGACTGCACACTATGCCCCGCCGCCACATGAGACGTCGAATGGCATGCTGGAGTGGGCTTTGGCGGTAGCTTGGATGAGGACGGTGCCGCTTTAGATCTCTGACTTCTTTTCGCAGCCACCATCTCGGCCTCATTGATTATGTTGTCCAAATTGACTCCCTCAGACTCCTCATCTTCTTCCTCTTCACCCTCGTACGTGGCGTCGGTGATATGGTGACTATCGGATGAGCGGGAGTGTGATGCGCTCACCGATTGTGAACGATAGAGGGATTGGTAGGAGGAAGTGGTAGGTGAAGGTGTATGGGAGGGCATGGACACATTGGAGGAGGTGTTTTTGGAATGTCTCTTCACTCTGGTGAGGATATTCATCCCCTTGGTGATGGCTTTTCCAATCTTCTTCATGGTAGGTTATGGAGGTGAAGGTGAAATTCAGATTTTGGTGGAGGGGTTGATATGGATGTGGATTTGTCTGTGGAATGGACGAATAATGATGCTTGGATGGTGGAAATGAGGTTTGTTGGGGATTCGGGTGAAAAATGGAGGGTTTATGTGGAGGTTTGGTGGAGGGGGTTGTTGAGTGGATTGGAGATGGATTTGGCGGTGGAGGGGCGATTGGGAGAGAACAGGAGGTGGAAATGGTAGAGGGATGGCTGGGGATTGATTTGGGATTGATTAGAGGCCGAATGGAGGTGTTTTTGGGGGTCATTTATGGACATTGGGGGAGTTCGGGGTCATCTTCCGCTGCCACGGTCATGCTCTAGAGGTGGAAGATGATGAAATGAAGAGGGGGGGTCAAGTTTGGACGTTTAAAATATTTTTGTTTTGCTGAACCGAGCTCGGCCACGGCCATGGCGGGTGGCCACAGTCTTGGCTAGGGTTTGGTGGCACGACCGTGGTGGGTGCCATGGTCGTGTTGTCGATGAAGATCGCCTCATTTTGACCTCACCACAATCATGGTGGGACACCACGGTTGTGACCAATCTACTTCAACACGACCATGGCAGGTGGCCACGGTCGTGGCCATTCTTACCAAAACTCTGACATGTTTTGTAACTTTGGTGAAATAATTCCCACGACCGTGGTGGGTGCCCACGGTCATGGCTAGGTTTCCTTGACACGGCCATGGCAGGTGCCCACGGTCGTGGCCATTCTTCCAAAAACATTGTAACTTTGGCCAAGTTGATGCAATAAAACCACGACCATGGCATATGGCCACAGTCGTGCTTGGCCACTTTTACCACGACTGTGGTTGAGATCCACAGCCATTTTGGGGGTGTTCCTTTGGTTTTCTCAAATCAAAATCATGAACTTCATTCTTAATTGTCATTTGGCCACAAATCTATCTTAATGGCCATGATTCACTTCTATAACTTCTATCTCTGGTGCCTAGAACCTGCCATATCATCAAAACTCAAAGAAAATTATCAAGCACAAGTGTGTGTGTGTGTGTTTCGTGTAAAATAAAGAAAAGTATCAAAAAGCAAGGTTCGAGAATCTCAAACCATGTGGGTTGCCTCCCACTAGCACTAAATTTTACACCTTCAGTCGGGCTTATTGGCTCTAGATCTCTATCACTTATTTGGGACCCTTAATGCATCCTTGTAGTAGATTTCCTTCTCATCTTGTTCCCAACACATTTCTTCCTCAGATTGTTCTTCCACAAGCATGACGATATCAAAACTTTGATTGGCCTTGTCCGGGCCGACTTCAACAATGGGTTTGAATCTTTGCCTATTAACATCAAACTCCTTTGCCCCTTCTTTTTCACATATCAAGACAACTCGGGATGGGTACACTTTCATGACAAGATAAGGTCCTTCCCATCTAGACCGGAGTTTTTTGGGAATGAACTTCATCTTTGAATTGTAGAGCCATACCCACTTGAGTTTTCTGAGAAAGAACTTCATATTTGAATTGTAGAGTCATACCCACTTCCCAGGCTCAAACTCCTTCTTTCTAATCATCTTATTATGAAGGAACTTCATTCTTTCCTTATAGCTTTTTGACATCTCATACGCCTTATGGCACATTTCCTCTAGCTCATTTCCTCTAGCTCATTTCCTCTTCATTCTGGCATTCTCACCATAAAGGTCCACAGTCGTCAAAGCCCATAACGCCTTATGTTGCATTTCAATCGGTAAGTGGCCGTTTTTCTCGTAAATTAGCTTGAATGGTGTGGTGCTAATTGGGGATTTGAATGTAGTCTGGTATGCCCATAAAGCTTCATTTAGAAAGAATGACCAATCCTTGCGGTCTAGTCTTACTATTTTCTCTAAGATGAGCTTTATCTCCTGATTGGCCAGCTCAACTAGATCACTTATTTGAGGATGACACAGAGTGGCTACTCGATGGTTTACTCCATGCTTTTTAAGCAATCCCTTAAAAGTGCGGTGGATGAAGTGACTTCCCCCATCACTTATCATGGCTCTTGGAATGCCAAAACGACTAAAGATGTTTGATTTCACAAAATCACAAACCACCTTGTGGTCATTCGTCTGAGTTGCAATAGCCTCTAACCACTTCGACACATAATCTACGGCAACCAGAATGTAGACATATCCAAAGGATGGTGGGAAAGGACCCATGAATTCGATCCCCTAGACATCAAACACCTCCACCACTAGAATGGGTGATATAGGCATCATGTCTCTCTTTAAGATAGTGCCTACTTTCTGGCACTTCAAACAACTTTTGCAGAATTTGTGTGAATCTTTGAACAATGATGGCCAATAAAAACCACACTGAAGAACATTGGCAGCTGTGTGCTTTCCTCCAAAGTGACCTCTACATATCCCAGAATGGCACATGGAGAGGATGTCTTGTTGTTCTATTTTTGGCACACATCTTCTTATGAGTTGATCGGGGTAGTATTTGAAAAGATGAGGGTCATCCCACACATAATTCTTGGCCATGGCAAACAACCTTTTGCTCTCCTCCTTTATCCATGTGTTAGGTATCCTCCCACTAGCCAAGAAATTGGCTATGTGTTGATACCATGGCCGTTGAGTGGATGGAAGAAGGAAGAGATGCTCATGTGGCATTGTTTCTCTAATTTGACTTGTTTCATCAAAGAGGTAATCAATCCAGGAGAGATGATCAAAAGAGCCATTTTCAACCCCCTTCTTTTCTACAATCTCTATATCAAATTCTTGCAGCAATCGAATCCACCTGATCAACCTCGGCTTTGAATCTTTCTTCAACATGAGATATTTGAGTGTAGCATGATCCGTATATATCACAACTTTATTTTGTAGAAGATAGGAGCGGAATTTTTCAAGAGCAAAGATGACGGCAAGCAACTCTTTCTCTATGCTTCGTCTAAGGTCTTGCTCACATAATAGATAGCATGAGGAATACGGCCAACTCTTTGGCCCAGCACAGCCCCCACTGCCATGTCGGATGCATCGATCATAATCTCGAATGGCAAAGAGAAATCAAGGGGCTGCATGATCGGAGAAGAAATGAGTATTTCCTTCAAGTGATTGAAAGCTTCAATACACTTATCATCAAACTGAAACTCGACATCCTTTTCAAGTAAGTGACACGGAGGTCTTGAGATTTTACTGAAATCCTTTATGAAGCGGCGATCGAAACTAGCATGTCCCAAGAAAGATCGGACATGTCTTACGGCAAAAGCAATGGTGAGAGTAGAAATGAGGCCCACTTTGGCCTTGTCAACTTCAATTCCATCTTTAAAAACCCGGTGGCCTAGAAAAATGCCTTCGGGCACCATGAAGTGGCTTTTTTCCCAAGATAGAATTAGTCATACTTTCACACATCTTTCAAGAATTACAGTCAAATGTAGTAAGCACTCATCAAATGTCTTACCAAAAATTGAAAAATCATCCATGAATACTTCCAAGTACGAATCAAGCATATATGCGAAGATTGAGGTCACACACCTCTGAAACGTAGAAGGGGCATTGCACAACCCAAATGGAAGTCTCCGGTAAGCAAAGGTGCCACTTGGGAAAGTGAACGCCATCTTCTCTTGATCTGCAGGATGCACGACAATTTGTAAATACCCAGAGTATCCATCAAGGAAATAATAGAAGCCATGTCCTGCTAGTCTCTCTAGAATTTGATCAACAAATGGGAGGGGATAGTGATACTTCTTTGTCTTTTCATTGAGTTTCCGATAATCAACACACATCCTCCACTTGGATTTCTCTCTTACCGGCATTAGCTCTACATCTGCATTCTCAACAACAGTGATTCCACCATTTTTGGGTACAACTTAGATGGGGCTCACCCATGTATTGTCAAAAATAGGATAGATGATTCCAGCATCAAGCAATTTCACTACCTCTTGAGTCACCACCTCTTTCAACTTCGGATTCAACTGCCTTTGCATTTGGTGGGTTGGCCTTGCATCATCATCTAGATAGATCATGTGTACACAGATGGAGGGATCAATACCCCTCAAGTCAGCTATAGACCATCCAATGGCTTGGATGTTCTTCCTTTAGACTTTTATCAATGCTTCCTCTTATTTAGGTGAGAGAATAGAAGAAATGATCACCGGGAGAGTGTCATTTTCCCCTAGAAAAGCATACTTCAAACCTTCTAGAAGTGGTTTCATCTCAATAGTGGGATGTTCTTCAAGAGAGTTCTTTAATGGTTCAGTGATAGAAGGGAGGTCTTCACTCGTAGCCACCAAGGCTAGCTCATTCTCTTCATCATCTTCCTCATCATCATCGAGGAACTCAACTATCGGCTCTATACCTCTACCTTGAGTGGCAATTTGAATCCACGTAGATAGGCATTCCTCAACAATCTCATCTAGGCACTCAATGAGATAGCAATCCTCTTCAGTCTCCCCTATCACCTCATCCGTGGCTGATGATTTAAAGATGTTCAACCAGATCTTCATATGCATGAATGTCACATACATCGTACCAGTCCTTGCATGAATAAGTGCATCCGCTGTAGCTAGGAAAGTTCTCCCCAAGATGATAGGAACCTTTCTCGCATCTTTCTCCATATCCAAGACAATGAAATCAGTGGGGAAGAAGGCAGACGTCTCATCATCAAGTGTCACAAGTACGTCATCCACATGCCCTCTAGGTGTCTTCACTGATATGTCATCCAACTGTAAAGTGCAATGAGCTAGAGTGAATTGCCCCATCTGTAGCTCTGCAAACACATCATACAGCATGAGGTTGACGCTAGAGCCCAAGTCTAGGAGATCTTGGCCTATGTGATGTGCCCCAATGTAGCATGAGATGATATGAGCACCAGGATCTTTCCTTTTTCTTGGCATGGTGTGCTGTAAGATCGAGCTCACTTGCTCGGTGAGCTTCACTTTCTCTAGAGTTCTTCCTGTAGTACTTCTCTTGAAGGTGCAGAGATCTTTCAAGAACTTAGCATAAGAAGGGATTTTCTGGACTGCATCAAGCAAAGGAATGTTGATTTTCACTTGTTTGAAGGTTTCAAGGATGTCTTCAGTGTGTTTCTTCCTTCTCTCAGCAAAGGGCTCCTTAAGAGTTTCAGGAAACAGAGGAAGTTGGGAGCCCAAATGGTCCATATCAATAGTATCATCAACATGAATCACATGAATCATAATATCAACACTCTGTATCACAATATCAACCCTGGCTTTGGTCATAATATCCTCAACATGTATCTCAGTATCAACCTGTTCAGTCTCAATATCACCTCTATCAACAACAACTATATCATAGGGGTGCTCCAAAGTCCGACCACTCCTCAAAGTAGTCACCTCCTTCACATGCTCATGGGTAGTAGAAGAAGAGGCTTGTGGAGGTGGTTGTGGTTGTTGAGGTGGTGGAGGTCTTTGGTGAGGTGAATTTGGGTATTGGAGGATGAATTGTGGTTGTGGTTGTTGTGGTGGCTGTTGTTGTTGTGGATGGGGGTGGTATTGCGGAGGTTGTTGTTGGTATGTATGAGGTGGAGGCCAAGCATATTGATAATTAAGAGGTGCTTGAGGAGGAGGTGGAGCATAGGGGTTCGGCGGTGCTTGGTATGGCGGTGGAGCATATGAACTTGGTGTGTTCCCTAGGAAAGTACCATCATTGTTTGGATTGGGCATCAGTTGAGATGGAAGTCTTCCTTCTTCCCTCCTTGCAATAGAGAGAGAAATCTGATCCAATCTTTGCTCGAGGTAGTTGATGGACTTCCCATGTGATGTCACATCCTTCTTCACATCATCCAAACTTATTAACCTTCCAAGCACTTCCTCTTCAAACTTTGAACTGTAACGTGGCTTATGCTGCCCTTGTCCTTGTCCGTCCTCATTTTTTTGTTTCCAAGAAAAGTTTGGATGGTTCCTCCACTCGGGAGTGTAGGAGTTGGACATGGGGCCTTGGTTGTTGTGGCCACCAAAGGAGTGAAAAGAATTCACTTCATCATCCACAGAGTTGACTGCCATGGTGGGTTGTCTAGAAGAGCCACCGGCTTGATTCTTCATCATTTTCATCATGTCCACCATCATTTTAATCATGTCAGGGTCGATAGAATTGCGGGTTGGAGCCACGGAGGAAGGTGGAGGAGTGTAACTCCGACCGCTATGCCCCCCTTTTGTAGAAGCACGATGGCATGAGTTTTCGGTGAGATGTTCGAATAAGGGCCATGATTCTTTGGGCAGCTTTGCCATGAAAGTACCTCCGCATGAAGAGTCCACATTGCTTTGGCTTTGCTCTTCAAGCCCGGTGTAGAATGCTTGAACGAGTTGCCACAAGGGTACTTCATGGTGAGGAAAGTCTCGGAGATGCTTTTGGAACCTCTCCCATGCCTCGTGGAAGAGTTCATTTTCCTTCTGAGCAAAAGAAGTGATGCACCTCCTCATGTAGGACAGCTTTGCAATAGGAAAGAACTTCTTGAGGAATTCTTTTTTAACTTCATTCCATGAGACCAGCTCTGGCTTTGACATGTACCACTCTTTGGCTTTCTCTTTGAGGGAGAAAGGAAAGAGTGTCCTCCTGATGGATTTGTTAGTGGTGGCGGGGGTGCGGAAGGTTGAGCACGTCTCAAGGAATGCATCGATGTGGTAATAAGGGTTCTCATTATCCATCTCATAGTTGGTAGGGAGGAGTACAAGGAATGCAGGTGAAATGGAGAATTGTTGACCTGGCATCTGGTCAACCAAGGTGGCAATGGGGGAGTTGTAGTTCCCTGGTGTGAAGTATTCGTGGAGCGGGCGATGTGGCGGTGGAGGGGTCGGGCATCTGCATGCGGGTTGTTTTCAGCCATCTCGGTCTCTCTATGCTGGTTGCGGCGAGCTTGACACCTCCTTCTACTGATCTCAGGGTCGTACAACACCAAGTCGGTACAAGAAGAATGCATGTGGCACAAGAACAGCTCTCACCTGCGCAATACACAAACAAACAACAAGAAGCCAAGTTAGTAAACCAAGATGCAAAAGTGACGCAAAGAATAAATAATAGCAATGGTGAGGGTAAAAGGAAAGGCTAAGCTACACTATCTAACTAGGACGAGCACCTCTAGTCCCCAGCAACGGTGCCAAAAAGCTTGGTGTGATTCCGCTAGAGGCGTATACACTAGACAACTAGGGTGGCTAGATGCACTCCATGAGGTCGGAATGTACGGGATGGGATTTTTCTTTTGATATTTATATTGTCCCTAACCAAGTCGATCACAAAGACTAAACAGGTCACCAGCAAGCGTATGGGGTACTATCATAGTATAGGTGATTGGCAAGATACGGGGTCGGTCCACGGGGATAGAAGGGGAACTAGAGTTAGGTAGTGTGGGCTATGCTCCTAGTGTGGAGATTAGGGTTGGAGGGTTTTAAAAATTTTGTTGGTTGATTACTCTAGATGAACATGCAAGAAAGGCAGAATTAAACCTAAGTTATCTTGAACAAGCAAATTAGCAAATTAAGTTAACAAACTAGCTAAGCAAGGGCAAGAGCAAGCTACACTAGACTAAACAAGTAAGAAGCAATTGAAAAGCTAAGCTAACCACTAACAAGAGCAAGGACCTAAATGAACACTAGAGAACAAAACTAAGAAATTGACTAAGTTAAGCTAAAGCAATTAAACTAGACTAGCATTAACAAGCGAGCAAAGCAGTTTGGGTTTTAACAAGTTGATTAGGGTAGGTGGGCCGTTTGGGGGATGTAACTTTGATATTAGTTGGGGGAGATTGTTAGACAAGCATGGTTCTCATTCCACATCTAGAGTACCAAACCAAAAAATAAGGCCAATGCCATTAGAATATACCCTTTACTACTAGTAGAAGACTAGGGTTAGGTGTAATTCTAATAGGATTAACCAAGTCTAGGTTTCTAGGGTAAGTTATAGTGAGCATTTGAGGGTTGAGGGTAGAGCTGGGAGTAGAGATGAGGGTATTTGACCTCATGCTACTAGCCACTCTAGCCTTTAGAAGGCCCTAGGAAATTACATCACTCTCACTCACACTAGCTACTTAAATCTCACACTAATTTATAGGAGGAGGAATGAATATGTAGCAACAAAGGGGGCCAGCTAGGGATCCACTAATTGGACCTAGGAGCCATTCCTAATATTGCCACATATACTCCAATTCCTGCTAGAAGCTAAGTGTCATCAAACCATCTCAAAGCAAGCAATTCATGTAAAGAGCACAAACCACATGCAATAAAATAGGAAAAGAGATAAAAGAAAGAGGCAATCATCATAGATAGAAATTGAGTTCATTACAAGAAACTTTTCCCCAACATGGTATCAAAGTCACATTTTAACCCCAAACAGTCCACCACAAGGGGCTTAGCTATACATAGTCAAAGAAAGAGTAAAACAAAGGGGAAGAAGAGGTAGAAACACCATGGAGCTTGGTGTAGTATCCTTCTTCTTCACCTCCAAGCTGCTTTAAATGACCTCCCTCCTCCAAGGGTGCAGGGGAGCATGAAAATATGGGGGGTTATGGGTGAAAACCTAGAGAGCTAGGTTTCCAAGGTGGAATGAGGGTGGAATTGGTGGATGATGAGCACAAATACAAAGGAATTGCACTAGGATCTCAAGGAAGGAGAGTGGAAACTTGGAGCAGCTGTGGGGAAGGCTCTCCTCTGTGCCCCAGCCACCACCTATGTATATATAGGTGGTGGGGAGGCACTAGGGTAAGTAGGGGTAGTTTAGGAAAAATAGTGTAAAAGTTTACTAGGGTTGGCGGGTCACCACGACCATGTTGGTGTGCCACGACCATGGTGAGGGTAGTGTGGGACGGCCATGGGGTAGGAATACGGGCGTGGTATGGAGATGGTGGTAATATGCTAAGTATGGTGGTGGCCACAGTGGTGGGGGAGTGCCACTATCGTGGTGGGAGAGAGGCACCACAGCCGTGTTGGGTAACACGGCCGAGTTGGAGGAGGGTGATGTGGTCGTGGAGCAGCAACACGGTCATTTTGTTCTTCAGTAGTCACGGTCGTGGAATAGGGCCACAGTCGTGGCAATTTAGGGGGTGACTACCTGTTGAATCTTCACAATAAAACCACGACCGTGGAGTGTGGCCACGATCGTCTTCAGGTCTCTTGTCCATGACCATGTTGGGTGACCACGGCTGTGGCCATTGGTATGCAATGTCCATGTTGTCTCTATTGGTTCTTCACAATAAAACCACGACCGTGGGGGTATTCCCACGGCCATGTTGTGGTCTTCTTCAACTGATTGTCCTTCAAACTTCATCATTTGTGGATGTATTTGCTTGTTGATGACCCTTGGCTTTTGGAGGTAGGTTGAGGGAGATTTGGGGCCTTCTTTTTATCCCTCCATTAGTGGAGAAGCCCTAGAATTCCATATTTCTCTATCTTCCATCTAAGGCATGGTCCAAGTACCTGAAAATAGTGCAAAGAACATCCATAAGTGCATTTTGTTGACTCATGGTCAATTAGGTCAATGTTGACTCATGTCTAAATTGACTAAACCCTTGTTTTCATGAGGACTAACTATTCCAATTAATTGTGTCTAATGTATCTACTTGAGTCTTTTCAAATTAGGTATAGACACACTCCAAATGCCCTAACTTGCGCATCTCGAATTGGAGAAAAGATAAGTCAAAGTCAATACAAGTGCATGTTTTTGTAATATGATGTAAATCCATTAGAATCATGTTGTAAATCACTTGTAATGATTGTATGACTTGTAATTAAGCTTAGAAAAAATCAGGAGCACTTAGATCGAATGTTTAAGCACTCAAAAGCCATTTTCCAAAATTCACATCAGGCTGTTCATCAGTCGAGTTCTGTGAGTTGCAAACTCGACCGATCCTGATTGGATCTTGAAAATGACTTTTGATCGGTTGAGTTTACACTTCACAGAACTCGATCGATGGAGTACCTGACCAATTCGATTTGCATTGGTCGATCGAGTTTCCACTGGACAAACTCGACTGATGGTCTGAATATCGGCTTTGTCTTTTACTCTATCGATCGAGTTACCTTTATAGAAACTCGACCGTTTGCATTGTACGGAAAAGTGTAGAAAAGTGCTTCTAGCCGTTGTGGAGTTGCAACAAGTGAAAATATATCTGTTGCAAGCAACAAAATGGCTAGTTTTCATTCTCAAGTGTTCCCAAAGGCTAAGAGGCATCCCCAGCTATAAATAGGACCCCTTGGGCTTCATTCCAAGGTGGAGTATTCAATGCAAAACTCTATGTGAGGTTCCTATTCTATAGTTGAGTGCTTCCTACAACCTCCTCTCTCTCTCTAAGCTTAATCACGTGCTACATCCATTAGAGTGAGTAGGATATTTGTAAGAGAGCTCGTCCTACATGTAAATTTTGTGAGGCTCTCACTTCCACCACCTCCCTTTCTCTCATTTCAACCATGAAGATGAAGGTTCTCTCTCTTAGATAAGAGAGGTGAAGAAGAACAAGGGAAGGTGTCCCTTATTGAAGATCAAGACTGAAGACTTGGAGCAAGAGTGGGTAAGCCCTTGGTGAAGATAGAAGACTCCTTTCTCAAGTGGGTAAGTCCTTGGTGGAAGCTTCTCTGAGTGAAGGTGAAGTCAAAGGTGGAAGATCCAAGAAGAGTGGGTAATTCCTACAATGCTGAAGACTTGTGTAAGAGTAGGTAAGTCCTTGGAAGAAGGCAGAAGACTCTTGCAAAGTGGGTAAGTCCTTGGTAAGGTTGAAGACTCTTTCGTATTGGATAGGTAAGTCCTTTGTTTGGTCATGTATTGTAAGTCTTATGAATGAATATAAGAGTACAATAGTTAGGAAATCCTAGAGGTGGACCTCTCTAGGTAAGTGGACTGACACACCTTTAGTTTGAAGTGTGGAACCACTCTAAATAGCTTGTCTATTGGTGTATGTTCAATCTCTCCCATCCTTTCTATGCATGTTTTAGTTGCACACAAATTTCCTATTTAGGAACCTTATCTTGTGATATATCTTGAAGGTCTAATGAATTTTGTTTAAGTGCATTCAGTTCTATTCACCCCCCCTCTAGAGCATCCATTCACCCATCTAAGATCCAACACATTTGGCAATGATAAACATATTAGGGGCAAAAGGCTTGTAATCTATATGTTTAGATGTGATTTAAATACAAAATGACACAGGATGGAGCCCTAAAATAGGGCTAAATTAGTGACCAAATTAACCATTATTTGATTAAACATAACCAAATTAACGAACACTAATTCAATTAGGTTGATGGTTAAAGTTTCAATCCACACATTAACCATTTAACCAAATTGTTCAAACCATAATTGAACAAATTGACCAAATGATCACCCCTAATAGTAGTAGAGGTAGAAGGCAATGTGGTTGGGCAGCCCAAAAACCTACATCTCCTATGAGAAGGTAGGGCAAATGTATATTGTATTTACATTTGTGAGTATTTCCTATTTGTGCATATATGTTGTCAACTGATATGATAATATTACCATACCATAACACCTAATAAGCCCACTATGCTTCCTCCTTCAAATCTTCCTGCACCTACTTTGATTTTTCATGACCTATATGACTCGTTAGTTCATAAGTACAAGGGATTACATCGATGTTATGGAATGTTCGACCAAGGTTGAATTTGATGATCCATTTAGTAGAGGAAGCCATAGGAAACAATCATGAAACTTTTCTATTCCATCAAGATATTATGGAAATACTTCAATATGATTGGCTAAATACCTTCATTAGTGAACTTATGGTGAAATCTTATGAAAAAAATATCTTGTTCTATGTGAATATATATCTCATATATTTTCTATATATATTAAACAATTAGATATGTTCTTGTAACTACTTATATGCAGAGACCAATTTTTTTTAAATATTCCATGTGACATTCATAGTTCTATTATTGACAGCAGTGAAGATATAAAATAACAATCTATATTTTATTACTTCGCTACTTCATTTAAGTACTTTGTTAGTACATGCAAAGACTTGATTTTAGATCCTATCAGTGTAAATTTCCATTTATTTTCTTGTATATTGTAATTTATAAATTACCTTCATCGTGGAATTTGATTTTTTTGTTTACTTCTTTATTTATTAAATAAGCATTAGGAATTTTTGGTGATAGTTCCAAGCATACTAACTGTCTATTATCGGTTAGAAAATTACCAAGTAGGGAACACCGACTTAAATTCACAATTTTAGAGTAAGATTGTGTTTGGTATGTTGTCATAGTAAGTCTAGTTGACATGGATAAATTAACTATTGGTATGTTATCTTGTGTTAGACAATTGTTATTTGAAGCAATGACAAATAAACCTAATTGTAAGATGTCTTCTATTTGGTACACAAGTATATAATCTTTCTGTATATGTACAAAGTCTATTATGCCTGCACATAAATATCATAGAATGTATTGAATAATACTTTAAAGGGGTTAAATGGAAAAGTTTTTTGCAAAAGATAAGACTGTCTTTTTCCATGACAATTTCATGTGGCACGTTAGTTGGAGATTATCCAATTAAGTAAGTTGTGCAACATCTTATCTATCCTTTTAATGACATAGCAAACAAAAACTAATATGCCACATCTAGCTTATTTGCCCTATTTCCATTCGAAATATGAAACAAACACATCCTAAGTAAGAATGTTTCTCCATCAACATGTTTATTAATATATGCATCATTATTTAACTACTTAATAATGAGAATACATGTATTACTTTAACTTGTAGGGGTATAAAAGAATTCTCCAATTCTATGTCAACTCTCCTTATTTATATTTATTGACATCTTACAAAACTGTGAACTTGTAGTGTCTGACATATGATAAACAATGGGTGTGTGAATAGTATGTGATAAATGATATGGATATCACTGCCAAAGCAACATCACATGACATCTATAAAGTACAATAGGTAATAAAGATTTTGATCACAAGTATATGTTGCTTTTTTTACTATAATCATAGTTTACATAATATTATCATATGATTATATCATTCATTTTGTAAGTATTTAACTATCATGAATGAGACACTCTTCATGGCATAAAGAGGAATTGATAGAATAATTCATGAAGGAATTTGAATTTATATGCAATTGGGGTCAACAGTTATGTATGAAACTGGGCATTTTATTAATTTTATGATTATGTAATGGATTATAAGTATTTAAAACTATATTTTGTTTGAAATTATAATGAATGCAAGTGACTTACATTTGATTTTCATTATTGGGGCAGAGATGAAATGTGCATGAATACAAGTGAATTGTGAATGCGCGTCTCAAAAGAAGTGCCTTTCAAAATTTGTATATGAATGCAATGGGGAAATTGAATATGTGGATGTGGATGAACATGTTTTTGTTGTTTTAGGTTTTACAGGATTGAAATGGCATGTTGTTAATCTAGAGATAGAATGGTGTTGTTGTTCAAATAAATAACATATTTTGCATCCTTTTAAACAACTAGATATCACGTCTACGTACCTACTACAACATAATCAAATTTCAATGTCAGTTATCTAAAAAAACTGACGTGGAAATCTTGTAATGTTAGTTTCATGGCCCAAAAGTGGTTTTATTGAATAATCTATCCAATATATTTTTAACTAATAAACCAATCTACAATGTCAATTTTTATCCCAAAACCGAAAATGTAGTATTGTTAATGTCAGTTGCCAAACACAAATTGATGACGCTAAATAACTTATCAAGTAAAAATGTTAAATATTTAGTATGTAGCTTTTTCCCCCAAAAATGACATGGTAATGTTGTGACTGCATCAGTTTTTCAAATGAAACCAGTGTTACAACACACTTATTCACTAAAAATTTCTAGATATATAAATTTGTTGTGTCAATATTATTTGACTTATATGTGGTTTCATGCCACGGCCATGGCACAGCCATGGCACAATGCCACCAGAGCCCAAGTTCTCACCCGCCACGCCCGTGCAAGGAAGCATAGTGATGGGACAGCAGCATCACCACGACCGTGGTGCCTCAACACAGTCGTGGTGCGTCGTCCCCAACCTCAGGACGCCTCTAACCTGTAGCTTCAAGCATCACCACGAATGTGGTGTCACGCCACGGCCGCGACACACCACTCGATTCTGATTTCATTCGATCATGACCTCACTCGATTTTAGCCTCTCCATTGATTTGCCCTTTTGGTTTGCCTTATCAGTTTACACCTCTGAATCATCTCACGGTCTCAAGACCGTGACAATCCTCACGGTTTCAAGACTGTGAGAATTCTCACGATCCTAAGACCGTAAGGGATGACACCCACCTGCAAACCGAGAAGACCCCACATCCATCAACTTGTGCCACGTTCTCCCACATCGTCCTCTACCATCTCGGCTCCCAGCAGTGCTGCTCCTCACCTCCCGACTCACAGTGAACATGAGAAGCAGGACCGTTTGGGTCAATGAGCAGTGACAACAGGCCGTGTGGGCAAGACCGTGAGGCCTCTCACGGTCTCAAGACCGAGTGACCTCTCACAGACTCAAGACTGAGAGGCGCAAGACCGAGAGACCCCCAAAATTGAATGGAGGCGATCGTTCTCAAGATCGATTGACGACAATCGGTTTCGTCAGACTGTGTGAAGAGGAGCGTTCGGTCTCTCAAACCATTTAAGGCTGGAAACCATATGAACTAAGATATTTGGGAAAATTGCAGATCTAATCCAATCCATCCAAGACACATGCCAAGCCCATAAATAGAAGGGTAGAGGCTTGGTCTTGGGCGTATCGATCTTACTACGGCCCAAGGCTGCCAGACTGGGACCAGAGCCAGAAGTCCTGAAGGCTACTCCACTGCCATCCCACTTCCACCATTGCTCCGCCATAGTTCCACCTCATTCTACTCGTGTAATCCTAGAGGTAGACATGAGAATCGAGGTGGAGAGACAGATGTCATCGACCACGATAGAGCAGTCCCGGAGACTGTGATGATCTACACTGGGCTGTCTCAGATCTACCCTTCTACTCTGACGATGCTTTCTTTCTATCTCTTCTCTTTCCTTGTTGCTCCCTCTATGATGAGCGAGTAGCTTCATCCACTGGGGCACGGGGACTAGCCCCATTGCCCATGTTTTGTAATTTGTACTAAAGATGTTATCTTTCTGATTCAATACTAAATCGTTTCATACATGCTTGAATGTTGGCCGCGTTCTTGTATGCATCTATTGTCTTTCTTTGTGGTTTGTCTACGACTGCTCTTGGGACTCGAATACCGATTTAGTGTTGGTTTCTGGTGTTGTATCCACTTTGCATCCATTTTGATATCTAGGAACGCTTCTCGAGGGATGGAGTAAACTCACCTCCATCATTGCACTTCCGCACTATGAAATGGAATCAGTTGACGTACGGAAGTGCAACCTTGATGGGTCGAGGAACACATTCTGCGGAGGGAGTGGTGCAAGGTATTTGACCATTTGTTCGGGAATGGCTGACATTATAGCACTCCCACATTTCTCGTAGCTATCTCCTCGAAAGAGGGATAGTCTATAAGGATACTAATCGAATTGATAGTTATCGCTCGCTTGTTAGTTTTCTGATACACGTTTCATGAGGTTGAGTAAGATTCTCTCTTCAGAGACTACATATCTTCATTGACACGTAGATATGTACTGGATGAGAGTTACTCAGCCCGTGAAGGATGTGTGCAATGCTCTTGTCGTAAAAGACAGCGGCATTGCATAACATCCATGTATCTTGCTTGCAGGTCTGGCTATGATTGGTACAGGTGCAATACATGTGTAGCGGTGGTGAAAACCCGCATCACCCCAGTGATCCATCATCATTTGCTAATATTAGATTTTAATCTTCAAACTAGTTTTTATTCTTGCCTTTGCTTTTGCATGTTTTATGTTAAATAACTCAAATCAAACTCTTTGTCTTAGATGATTAACTTAGATCAATATGGAACAAGAAAAAGACACTCAGATTCTTAACATTGTCCTTTGGGTTCGATCCTGAATCTGTACTATGATAAGGCTTCCACACTCTTGTGGGGTTGGAGCATTTATCTAGCACCAGTTGTAGGTAAACCTAGAGAGAACAAAAACTTCCTAGGGTTTTTGGTGCATATTAGGACATCCATTGGAAGATCAATCTTTTGGTGTAAGTTCTAGCTCCATCAAAAAATGGCGTCGTTGTCGGGGACAACGGTGTAAGAATCATCTTTTTCGAATTCCGTGTCGATTTAAGTTTCTCTAGGGTTTTTCATTTTCTTTTCAAAAACCTAAAAAGTAAAGGACTTAATCTTGCCTAAATTCTTGGATTTGAGGTGGTTGGTCAAGCTTGATAAACTCGTTCTCTAATTTTAGGTACCAATTCTCTTCAAAATGAAGCAGTCAGTATCACCAACCAATAGTTGTCAATTTTGTGGCGACCATTCTCATGCATCGATCTACTATTTCAACGTCCCTCCTCACTACGTGATTGCTCTACGTCAAGTAATCATGAATCGTATAGTTGGGAAACTCAAAGCAGCTTCTTCATACAACTATGGATATAACGCAAGTTATAATCCATATCACCATGGAGGCTACTACGAAAAACCTAAATATGGTGGATTTCAAGGAATAGGCTACAATGTAGGAGGGAACCTGGAAAACAATGCAAATCAATGCTATGATGAGGAGAGATATTATCAATATCAACCCAACGGGTGCAGTGAAGAGCCTTTCCATGAAGATTGACACACATTGATGGAAGAACTATGAGATTTACAGACATCATTGGCTCAACAACTAGCTGATCAGACAACCGTGACCAAGAAGTTGATAGTCGATCTTGATCAACTTATGCAACTTGTCAACGCACCTGAGCCACATGTAGAACAGCCACCAATTTCAACCAAGCACATCCCTAGTCCACATGTTGTAATCGATTACGATGATGATTATGAAATCATGTGGGATATGCCTTCCAATGATCTTCAAGCATCAGCGCAAGGTGAGGAATCATCTTCGGAGTTAATAACTAAACCCAAGGATGATTTCTTCACATCATTGCAAGAGAAAGAATCATCTTTCGAGCCAAGACCTGACTCGGAAAATGATTCCTGCACTATGCCCTTAGGTGAAAGACTGAGTAACTAATATGGGGATTTTCTACAGTCAGGAGATCAATGGGGGATAAACTTCAACACTTACCCACCTTCTGACTTCATAAACTCAAATCCAACCATTGAAGAGAAATTGGCAATAATCGACTCCCTCAATGACAAAATCTCCTCAACTTCATCCATCTCATCAATGAAATCCATAGAAGAAGGGTTTATGTCGCAAGCACTCTACACTCCTTCACAGTCAGACTCAGATGAATATGTGACCGATTCAAATAAAAATATGTCTTTTATGCAAGAGAATCAAATGTCTCCACTTCTGGAGCAAGATCTGAACTGTTCTTATGAAGAAATTTCTGATCATTCAGCTGATCTAGGAACAGACTTCGAGGATAGGACTGATCAAGATCTTGATTCAAAAATGGACCATACCACTCTCACTGATGAAACAGAATCAAGGGAGTATGACAGGTCTCAGGATGACAACCCTATGACCGGTCCTTTTCATGAGATGATGTTACCTGAGTTACCACCACCACAAGAAGTCCAGACGGAGCCAGTCCTCGAACAAGAGCATGATCTTTCTATTGAATCTCCTTCTAGTCACTTGAACGAGTTGACAGTGCACTATGAAGAGAAGCATGAACCACCTCTTGATTTTGGAATGGATTAATATATTTTTGTAGACTCTTGTAATGACAAAAAGGGCCCGTGGGAGGACATCGAGTCACAAACCCATCCCCTTAGAATAATTCACCTATATGAAGAAGACCATCCTAACATTCAAGAAACTGAGATATGTCTTTTACCGAAGCCATGTTTCAATCTTCCCATAGAAACTCCTCCCAAGCACTCAATAGAATTGGAGGAGTACTATGAAGAAGTACTTGAACAACAATCTGACTCAAAAATGGAGTACTTTAGTCCCAACATCGAAGAAACGGAGTCATCGGGAGATTCTAGCCTTCAAAACATTTTCTCATGGACTAATCCCTCCCATGAAGAGACATCATTGGAACCTCTACCACGGAATCCCATGATTTTCTCAACTGAGCAAGAGTTCGTCCCACCAGTCGAATCCTCTTCTAGTTACTTGGATGGATTAAGGGTGTTCTACGAGGAAAATTCTGAACAAAATTTGGAAAAGAAGAATGATGCTCTTATCAATCTCAACATTGATAAAGATGAGGAAACTTCTTACAATGACCCCTTTGATGAAGAAACGTCGTCCTGGCTACCATATCATATTCAAGAAAAGCCAGGTGATGAAATGAAGCCTGAACCGGATCCGCCACCTGATCTAGGATAGGAGGAAGTTCCAATGGCTGACTCTACATCAACTTCTCTGGATTTTGAAGAAAGCAGTTTTATTTTGAACTTCGAGGGTGATCCACAACTGGAGGACAAAAATGGCATGACTTCGACTACCCACCTAGTCCTCCAATCCCGACTACTTATATTTCACCCCCCACACTGATGGGGGAACGTCTCTGGATTCTTCTGGATGGACAAAGAGGTGAAAGAAATGTGCATCCAAGTCGTCCAGAAAACCTGTTTGAGTTGCCATAGGTTGTCTGTGTCACTTCCTTGCTCTCAGTTCCGACCCTCATGAAGCATCTTCATCAGACCTTCTTACAATTACGAGGACCGCCTGGTTCATACTACGCAACTCTTCCCCTCCATCTCGAACTTAGTGGTTGCTCAGAAATAAGCAAACTCATAAGTTCGAGGTGGAGGGTGGGTGGTATGTTTCTCACTCCACCCTCTACCTTTACTGTTTCTGTTTCTCCATTCTAGCTCCTTTTTCATAATTTGTTTTCCACATTTTCATAGCCTTCTTAAAATAAAGCCTTTACCTACTAGGATTTTTCTTTTCAAATCTTTTGTCATCACCTCTTTTCATTGCAAATCCACAAGGAACCAATGCTTAAAACTAACCAATAATTGATTTCATCTTTTATAGTCTATGAACCATAAATGTCATATTCTCCATAAGAATGATAAGCCTCAATAAGTCTGAGAGAGATCACATGCATCGCGTTTCTAACTAAATAATGGATCTACTATATGGAATTCTCATTTGAAGTCATATCTTGTCACTTTTTGAGCAGAGTGTGATGGAGAAAAAGAACCCGTCATATGGAATTGCTAAGCAAACGACATTATGATCTGAACTCTCTTCTACACTTCCTCCTTCATTTTCATACCCTTCTTCTCATCAATCATGCCAAAGCTTTAAGTTCGGTGTGGCACGACACACTCCTTTCTAGTGAAAACTAGAACATTGCTGAACTCTAAGTTCGGTGTGGTGAACCACACCTCCGTCGAACTCTATGTTCGGTGTGGTAAACCACACCTCTGTCAAAATCTAAGTTTGGTGTGGTACACTACACCTCTTTTCCCACTACCGCTTCTTCCATACCCCTTAATACATAACAGGGGTGTATCACCTTCTCTTCTTGATTCAAAGAGTATACAATGATGATTGTGCACATACCGAGGTTGGTGAAAAATCTACCCCGATTCCAAAAAGAGGCTTGGCAGCCCAAATATACAAAAATCCAAAAATACCCTTTCTCACAAGCCAAGTGAGAATGAATAAAACCCAGAGTGTGAATAAAAACATGAGAGTTGTGCCATGAATAAGGATAACTGATAAAGGTCTCGCCTGACCGGTACATTAGCTGCCCTCACAAAGGCAGATGTGTCGTGACCCGTAGTGAGATCCTAAGGATCCAAAAATGACCCCTTACCTCCTCTCGAAGAGGTAAAATAGCTAAAAGCCTTACAGCCAACCTATACACATTTCTTAGTTACCTTTAGAAGAAAAAATTGGGTGTAAGGCTAAGTCAACCAGAGTTGTGCAAAAAACACTCAAAATATCTTGATGGATCCACCAATAATAAGAGTCTTGAATAAATTAGAGGAGAGACTCTTATCTCTTGATCACACCCCTACTCTTTCCTCTTCTTAGAAAAACTAGCGACAGATCATATACACGTTTGCTTGATTATGTGGGTCTTTTCAAAGTCTCATAAAACTTTTAAATATGGCCGATACAACAGAGAGTGAGAAGGAAATACTTCAGTAAAATGAACTAAGAAACAAGGATATCATAAGATGTATTCCATGATCTAAGGAAGCCTCGATGCTATATCAATATGAGCCATGAACAAAATTACGATATGACATAAGGATGAGGCAATCACGAGATGAATGATTTCATTGGCGACTATTTTTAAGTTTTTCGTTCCTCAAGACGAGTAACGCTTAAGTTCGGTGTGGTGATGAATCCTCCAGATCCATCCTCAGTCACCAATTCAAAGGATTTCGGATGTTTTTATCCCAATTTTGTTCTGCCTCATTTTTTTTCCTCATTTTGTTTTTGAAAAATCTGACATTTGTACAAAGATAAGGTAATTACGAAACGAATGAGCATTTTGGCGACTGTCTTAGGCTTTTTCGTTCCTCAGGACGAGCAATGCTTAAGTTCGGTGTGGTGATGAATCCTCCAAATTCATCCTCTCAGTCACTAATTCTAGCGATTTTTGTGCCTCGTAGCGACTGATCTACCATCATTTTGGTTTACTTTAAGTATCTATTCAGTTTCATGAAAATAGTGCATTACTAGTTCTAATTACCCTAGTTTCCAGTTTATTTGATCTCATCCTCCCCTACTCATGTTCTCTCTCTTCCACAGATCATCCTCAACCATTGCCAACAATCATGACCCCTATAGCTTTGACTCCAACGGTCTCAAGACCGTTTGAGCCCATACAGTCTCAAGACCGTTTGAACACAAACAGTCTCAAGACCGTTTGACCCCAAACAATCTCAAGACTGTTTGAACCCAAATGGTCTCAAGACCGTTTAATCCCAAATGACCTCAAGACCGTTCGAGCCCAAATGGTCTCAAGACCGATAGGCCAGCAGAGACCGTTTGGAGTCTAACTCAAGCCTGTGCAACAACAGATCAAGATCATGAAGCAGAACAATCGCCACGACCGTGTTTCCCACGCCACGGCCGTGGTGCATCGCTAAAAGTGCCAACTCTGCACCCGCCATGACCGGTATGGTCACTCCACGAGTGTGGTGCATCGCTAACAGTGCCAAGTCTCCACCCGCCATGACCGTGCTGGTCACGCCATGATCGTGGCACATCGCCAGCAGTGCCAAATCTTCTCACCTGCCACGACCGTGCAAGGCGGCATGGCCGTGGGGCTGTAGCCTCACCATGACCGTGGTGTCATGCCACGGCCGTGGCACAATGCCACCAGAGCCGAAGTTCTCACCCGTCACGCCTGTGCAAGGTATCACAACCATGGGACAGCAGCATCACCACGACCGTGGTGCCTCAACACGGCTGTGGCGCGTCGTCCCCTACCTCAGGACGCCGCTAACCTGCAGCTTCAAGCATCACCACGATCGTGGTGTCACGCCACGGCCGTGGCATGCCACTCAATTCTGATTTCATTCGATCTTGACCTCACTCAGGTTTAGCCTCTCGATCGATTTTCCCTTTCGGTTCACCTTATCAGTTTACACCTCCGACTCATCCCACGGTCTCAAGACCGTGAGAATCCTCATGGTTTCAAGACCATGAGAATTCTCACGATCCCAAGACTGCAAGGGACGGCACCCACCTGCAAACCGAGAAGACCCCACATCCATCAACCTGTGCCACGTTCTCCCACATCGTCCTACACCATCTCAGCTCCCAGCAGTGCTGCTCCTCACCTCCCGACTCACAATGAACACGAGCAGCAGGACCGTTTGGGTCAGTGAGTGGTGACGGAAGGCCGTGTGGTCAAGATCGTGAGGCCTCTCACGGTCTCAAGACCGAGAGACCTCTCACGGACTCAAGACCGAGAGGTGCAAGACCGAGAGACCCCCAAAACCAAATGGAGGTGATCATTCTCAAGATCGATTGACGGCAATCGGTTTCGTGAGACCGTGTGAAGAGGAGCATTCAGTCTCTCAAACCGTTTAAGGCTGGAAACCATATGAACCAAGATATTTGGGCAAATTGCAGATCTAATCCAATCTGTCCAAGACACATGCCAAGCCTATAAATAGAAGGGTAGAGGCATTGTCTTGGGCGGATCGATCTCACTACGGCCCAATGCTACAGGACTGGGACTAGAGCTAGAAGTCCAGAAGGCTGCTCCACTGCCAGCCCACTTCCACCATTGCTCCGCCATAATTCCACCTCATTCTACTCTTGTAATCCCGAAGGTAGACACGAGAATCGATGCGGAGAGACGGATGTCATCGACCACGATGGAGAAGTGCTGGAGACTGTGACGATCTACACCGGGATGTCTCAGATCTACTCTTCTACTCTGACGCTTCTTTCTTTCTCTCTCTTCTCTTTCCTTGTTCCTCCCTCTATGAGGAGCGAGTAGCTTCATCCACTAGGGTGCGGGGACTAGCCTCGCTGCCCATGTTTTGTAATATGTACTAAAGATGTTATCTTTCCGATTCAATACTAAATCGTTTCATACATGCTTGAATGTTGGCCGTGTTCTTGTATGCATCTATTGTCTTTCATTGCGGTTTGTCTACGATTGCTCTTGGGACTCGAATACCAATTTAGTGTTGGTTTCTGGTGTGCGTATCCACCGCGCATCCGTTTTAGTATCTAGGAACGCTTCCTGAGGGATGGAGTAAACTCACCTCCATCGTTGCACTTCCGCACTATGAAATGGAATCAGTTGACGTACGGAAGTGCAACCTTGATGGGTTGAGGAACACATTCTGCAGAGGGAGTGGTGCAAGGTATTTGACCATTCGTTCGGGAATCGCTGACATTGCAGCACTCCCACATTTCTCGTAGCTATCTCCTCGAAAGAGGGATAGTCTATAAGGATACTAATCGAATTGGTAGTTATCGCTCGCTTGTTAGTTTTCCGATACACGTTTCACGAGGTTGAGTAAGATTCTCTCTTCGGAGACTACATATCTTCATTGACACGTAGATATGTACGGGATGAGAGTTACTCAGCCCGTGAAGGATGTGTGCAATGCTCTTGTCTTAAAAGACATCGAAATTGCATAACATCCATGTATCTTGCTTGTAGGTCTTGCTATGATTGGTACAGGTGCAATACATGTGTAGTGGTGGTGAAACCCTACATCACCCCAGTGATACATCATCATTTGCTAATATTAGATTTTAATCTTCAAACTAGTTTTTATTCTTGCCTTTGCTTTTGCATGCTTTAGGTTAAATAACTCAAATCAAACTCTTGGTCTTAGATGATTAACTTAGATCGATATGGAACAAGAAAAAGACACTCAGATTCTTAACGTTATCCTTTGGGTTTGATCCTAAATCTGTACTATGATAAGGCTTCCACACTCTTGTGATTTGGAGCATTTATCTAGCACTAGTTGTAGGTAAACCTAGAGAGAACAACAACTTCCTAGGGTTTTTGGTGCATATTAGGACTTCCATTGGAAGATAAATCTTTTAGTGTAAGTTCTAGCTCCATAAATTACACACATAAAAGCCACTACAAATTGACCTACAACACATGTTCCTCAACTAGTCCTCAAAATAATTGGCAGGATTGTACCCTAAAGATCGAAAAACAATGCAACATTGATGTAATTGACTCATCTATCAAACCAATCCACTCACCCTCATTGGGAAGCTACAATATAGACTTAAGACTCCCGATTTCATTAATTAACTCCTTGATCTAATTGAATGGGACCCTCACTCAAAATACACAAGGTAGATGAGATGGCTAAATCATTTATTATCTAGTTAGCTTGCATGTTTGAAACAACCAAGTTGTGAAGAAAGATAATCGACTCACTTTGTGAGTCGATCGGCTTGTCAACATTAGAGTGCAAGCCAACAACCAAACTGATCGTCTCATCCATGGAGAGAGCAACTATTGACACATGCACACAAATAAAATTGAGATGATTGGTGAGAATCCCATCTGATTGTCTTGGATCTCTGATGGCCAAAATTAGCTCCACCTGGGCCACTTACTCTCCAATTTTGTGTGCTTGACAGCTAAAATAATTAAGCACACTCAACCAAATTAGTGAAAGGTTCCTATTTCCACATGAGCAACACTTGTTGACAGCCATGCTAGGAGGCAGTATAAGAGAAGCATATAACATACAACCATAATTGATGATGTGTTCACTAGCTTTTTTCAATAACTAGAGTCTAATTTCCATAGGCAATATCTCTAACCCTCTTTACTACTAAGTCATTAACTCATCCTTCTCACTTCTTATTTTGTGATTAGTTATCTCACTGGGGTATATGTAGTAGCCTTGTTACCCAAATTTATTGATTTTATATTTTTTTAGTCAAGGTCTGAATCGACTAGTCTCTTTATTTTAATGATAACTAAACCATTCCACTTATTTGTATCTAATGCTTCTACTTGAATGATTTCAGAATAGATAGACACACTCCAAATTTAAAAAGTTGTAAATCCTCATTTGGAGAAACCAAGTTATATAAGAAAAATGATAAAGATTGAGGAACATATAGTTTTCTCCTTATATATTTAATGGAAATCACTTGTAATGATTGTAGACAAGTAATTAATCTCATATGTAATAAAATCAAATAGAATGAATTATATTGCACTTAGGAGGTTTTAGAACACCCAAAATAACAAGACTAGTTGGTTGAGTTTGCCATGGGGTAACACAACCGATAGCATTGTTCATCTGTGTTGCCAAAATTTTTTGTAGGTCGAGTTTCTTGCTAAAATGTAAATCACCTAACCAGAATAATGCTCAACAAATAGGGTTTGTTAGATGAATTCCATACACAGTCAACCATACAATAGCACACATTTTCTAGAGTGCAAAATAGTCATTGGAGAGGTGAAAAAAAGATGAACATAGACGTTGGACACCCCAATGATAGCTACAATTCATCCTAAATGGTTCTGATGGCTAGAAGGCATCCTCAACTATAAATAGGACCCCTTGAATTCATCCCATGGTTATCCAAGAACTATGAAGGTACCTATACTATAGTTGAGAGATATTTGCCTCTTGAACCTCCATCCAATCTTATGAGTTTAATCACTTGCGACATCTATTACAATGAGTAGGAGATTTGTAAGAGAGCTAGAGTACATGTATATCTTATGAGGCTCTTATTTCTCTGCCTCCCACTATCTCTTTATACCATGAATATGAATATTCTATCTCTCGGATATGAGAGGAGAAGAATAAGAAGAAGGGCAGGAGGACCTTGGTGAAAAAGCTTTTCCTTAGCGAAGGTGAAGTCAAAGGCTGATGATTCACAAAAAGAGTGGGTAAGTCTTTGAAGGCTGAAGACTCATTGCAAGTGTTGGTAAGTCCTTGGTGAAGGTCAATGACTCATTTTAAGAGTAGGTAAGTAGTTTGTAAGGAAAAAGACTCTTGGTCATATATGTATAAGTCCTTTGCAAGATTCATCTCTCCTTTAAACTAAAAGAGAAGCTATATTTCCCTTAACCTAGAAAAGAGTGTATTGTATCTGTTTCAATAGAATATAAGGATTAAAAAGATATAGATATTTGCCCCTATAGGTAGTGGAGCTAAATCCTTTGATATGGAACTGCTATACATAGAGTGTTCACTTATGGATTGTACAAACTCTCTCTCCCTTTCTTTTCGTACTTGCAATATTGTCTTGGGAAATATCTTGAAGGTATAATGAAGTTTGTTTGAGTGGTTTGATCTCTATTCACCCTCTCTCTCAAGCTCATTATAGATCTAGCAATTGGTATCGCAGTGAGGTCTTCTTTAATCAATACTTTTAAAAGTAGGAGAAAATGGGTGATAATTAAGTAGGGGAATACTACTTCAACATTTCAGTCTTTGGTGGCTACAACTTTCTATATTGGAAGAAAAGAATTACATTCCACATTAAAGAATCTAGTCTTGAGCTATGGAGAATAATGGACATTTGATAAAAGCAACCAGAGACAAAGTGACATGAATGTGATGATGCTATCATGAAGAAAGAAACTTTTAATTCCAAAACCATCAACATCCTCTATGTTGCTCTCTCCCCAACCCAGTTCAACTGGATATTTTCTTGTGACATGACCTATGAGAAATGGAGAAATCTATGAGTAACCTATGAGGGGACAAAGTAAGTGAAAGAAAATAAGGTCTACATGCACACCTAACTATCTGGTGGCTTCAAAATGGGAAAAATGGAGAGTGTGGCTGAAATGTATTATAGACTCAATCTTATTGTGAACAGGGTTTCTTTGTTGGGTCATTTTATGGATCACATAAAGGGTTAACAAAAACATTCTTCACACTACTTCTCTCTGGTGGAAGAATAAGGTGGCAACCATAGAAGAGACCAAAATGATCTTCTCGATTCCCATTGAAGAACTTATAAGCAAACTTCATGACTATGAGGTAAGACTCGACTCATGAAAAAAAGAGGAGCTTGAAGAAAAGAATCAAGGAAGAATGAGAAGTTGAGTTCTTTCCATTCTTCATCTAGTCACAAATCCTCTCAAGGTGAAGAAGATGCCATGTACTTTAGAGGTAAATCTTGTGAAGGAAAGTCTTTTCATCCACCAAGTGCTTCAAATGTGGAAAGAAGGATCACTTCATAATAGCCCACAAGGAAAAAAGACTCATCATCACAAGAGAAGGGAAGAGAACAACAAGAAGATGGAGAAATGGCATAGAACCTCTAGGGACTCCTCAAGCCCATGTGAAAATTCTACTAGAAGCTCTAGCTCAATCTCTAGTGAAAGTGAGATTGGGAAGTGCCATTTTATACTCATAGTGAGTTCAAATGAAGATTCAAATGATGTAAATTTAAATATTTAGATAAAAAATATTTAGTTGAAATTATTCACGCTACACGTGCATCTCCTTAGTCTACTAATTATAAAAAGACAAATCTTGCTAATATTGTTGACAAATTGCTTGAGAAAAGGTGTGTTCTTGAACATGTTAGTATCTGCTAAGAAAACAATGTTGACAATCTACAAAAGCTTTATGAAGAACTTGAATTTAAATTCAATAGTGTTGAGATAGATAATAATTCTTATCTTAGTCAAGTAAATACTTTTAAACTTAAAAATGCCCGCTTGCATGATACGATTAAATGTTAAGTATCTCAACCTTTTATGTCAAGTTAAAATGGAGACCACGTTAAGATTGTTAATTCTCTCACGATAGATATTGATGCTCTTAAAATTGAAAATAAGAATAAAGAATTTGTTTTGAAAGGAATAGAATATGAAACTAGTGTTTATCTTTGTAAGACTTGTTTGTTTTGAAATGAAAATGTTTCCTCTCTAGTAAAAATCATTGTTGTAAATTTTTGTTCTTGTTCTACTAGTAGAGAGAATCATATTTTTTCTCTGCATGTTTAAAATATTCTTACATGACTTGATCTCTATTTAACTGATCTTTTGCATGCTACAGATGATATTAATCATTTGTCATCTACTACTACTTCTCTTATGTATGCTAATCATATTTTTAGATCCTCTCTCTAAAGACTCTTAGATTGTTCAAAGAATGTTAATCAAATCCTAGACCATAATACTAAAAAATTGGGTAGATATGGTGTTGGACTTGATAGCTGCAAAAGGAACAACAAAGTTGAAGGACCTTTAATTTTAATGGAGAGTTCTCTAGTTCCATGACCATGGGTACTTTCTTTCATTGTAATAAAATTGATCATTATTCTATATATTACCCTTTTCAAAAAAATACCCTAAAGCAATAGGAATCCTATGGTTAAGCCTACCCTCGGCCTCAAAAATGTGATTGCAGACCATTTCATCTTTCATCTTATAGGTCACATGAAAATGGATGAGCTCTTTATTTACAAATTGGTTTCTCAATACACATAAAAGAAGAAAGGTGTGGTGTGTATGGGTTGACAACATGTGGAAAATAAATGGTATGAATATGGGTAAAGGTATCCATTCTCATATCCAACAATGGCTTGTTTTGTCAAATTTTTATGCACTTTACATGTAGTTTTTGAGAAAAAATTATAAATTGTGTTGTGCTTCATAATCTTGCTCATTACAAATGTGTTGACACATGTATGTATATTGTTCTTATTTTTCTATAGCCTCTAGAATTGTTTTTCTACATATCTATGAGTTTGGACAATAGCTGTTGTCGGTTGAGTTTGTCTTTAGGTAACTTGACCGATAGGCATCCATGGGTTTACCAACAACTATTTTTAGCCGAGTTACATTTTGACCCAACATAACTGACAACATTGTGCACTAAATATATAGATGGTTTTTTGGATGATAATTTCCCTTTCAATTAGATTTTCTAAACCAATATCCTTATTCTATTGGAACTCCCTTTTATACCTTTATGATAGGCAAATTTGCATGCTTTATATTTCTTATCTTGCATATAACTCTATCTCTCAAGTTGCTTTAAGATTTTTATATCCATATTATGCAATATCTGGTATTGAGTTGTTATGCATCTTTTAATGATGATCTCTTTGAAACTTTTGGTTTTGATTATCTTGCTTCCCCTTTTCTATAACTTGTTGCATCTTTCTAATTTTATATACTATTTTTATGCAACCTTTAGTTTCTTAGGGTAATCATTTTTGGTAGGATGCACGTTTTCTAGTGAGAAATATCCATTCATTCTTCTTTACTTGCATATTATTTTGTATGGATATTTCTCTACATCTACAAATAGCACGTTTTAACTTGTGAATATTTTTCTATGAACTAGATTATACTAATATCACTAATTTTTGATATCATATACTAGTAGTCAATCTACATGTAGCTATAGTTTTTCCATTAATTAGTATCCAACTATATGGTATACTTGCATTTTGGTTTATACATATTGAATCTTTCTCCTTGATTTCCATATCAACAAGTTTGAGTTAGTTGCTTGCTAGCATTGTCTTGATTATTGTTAAAATTACATCTAGGGTTAATCACATGTCTTGATTTATTTTACATAAACTTATTGTGCATGCCCGTTCTTTTGGCTCTTCTACTCTCCTATATATTGATAGTGTGTGTTTTAGCTTTTCAAACCCCCACTCTTGATATGACAATGGGGGAGAAGATATATGTCTTATGTAAAGGGGAGAAGACATATATGAGGATAAGACATACTTTCTATAAATATTCTGAAAGATAACCTTGTAGGAGAAACAACATAAATTGCGGGGGAGTGTATGAACTAAATTAGCATAAATTGAGGAGAAAATTTACTCAATTCATTAGAACCACTAGGTTTCTCAAAAGGTAAGTTTTTTATTCAGTCTGGTTAAAAATCTTTCGATACATATAAGGAATGGTTTTTCATCTTCATAAAGGGGTAGAATGTCGAGTAAAGGTCTAAATTGACTAATCCCTTTATCTTGACAATGATTAAAACAATCAACTTATTTGTATCCAATGATTCTACTTTAGTGATTCTAAATCAAATAGACACAATCTGAATGTCTAAACTAGAAGTCCTAATTTTGAGAAATTAACTCAAATAAGCAAAAAGATCAAGATTAAAAAATGGATAGTTTTTTTTTGCTTTGATCATTAATGTAAATCACTTGTAATGATTGTTTATCTTGTAATTTAGCTCATATATATAAAAGAATTAATTAGAATGAATTATATTATACTTGGGAGTTTTGGAAAATCCAAAACAACAAGTGCAGTAGATTGATTTTTCCCTGGACAACACAACCAAAAACATTGTTCACCAATGTTCTTCGAACCTCATGTCGACCGTGTTTCTTGTCCGAATACAACTTGGTCGGAAAAAAAATGCCCAAATAGAGAGATGTGTCAACCAGTTACAAACATGACCATTTGTACTAGAGTAGACATTTTCCACATTGCAAAGTAGGTGTTGGAGGGGTGAAAAAAGTAAAAATAGATATGTTAGACACCCCAATAATAATGAGAATTCATTTTAAATGATTTTAACGATTAGGATGCATCCTCATCTATAATTAAAACCCCTTGGGATTTATATTATGTTTAGCCAAGAACTATGAAAGTTCCTATCTTATAGTTGATAGAGATTTGCCTCCAACAGCCTCCATTTACTCTAATGAGCTTATTCACTTGCTACATCTATTAGAGTGAGTAGGATAATTAAGACAAATCTAGTCCTATATGTATATAATGTGAGGCCCTCATTCCTCATCTTTCTACAATGAATATGAATATTTTATCTCTTGGCTAAGAGAAGAGAAGAAGAAGGGTAGGAGGCCCTTGGTGAAAATCTTGTCCTTGGAGAAGGTGAAGTCAAAGGAAAAAGATTCAAAATAAGAGTGGGGAATTTCTTTAGTCTGAAACTCATTGTAAGAGTGGATAAATCCTTGGTGAAGACCGAAGAATTTTTACAAGAGTTTGTAAGTCCTTGATAAGGAATATGACTCTTGGTCAGGGATAGGAAAGTCATTTGTAAGGTTTTGGATCCCTTGTCCTAGAAGGGAAGTTGACAATCTCGTGACCCAAAAAAGGGTAGTCTTTTGTTTTAACTTTTATAATGGAACATAAGGGGTGAGACAAAATTGATGTAAAGAACCAAAACCTAGACTCTTGACCCTGATCATATGGCTTGGAGGATAGTCAACCTTATTCTTTGGACTTAGCCAACAAGGATTAAATATATACAATAGTGGTTAATTGTAAACCCTAATATGTTAATGCATGAACAAATCACCCTCACATGAAGACAAATATGGCTTAATGCTTAGATCAATAAAGGGTTCCTAAAATATGTCACATGAAATAATGTTAATTAAAATTTATGATATGAGGTAATAATGTGCATAAAAGGACAAGGAGTTAATCATTGAGAATAATGATACATAATTCAACTAAAAATGAAATAAATATACTTATGTGAGATAATTATTGAGTATATTCATTCTATATCATTCCTTAGTCTTTTGGAACAAGGATGAGATAAAGGAATGAATAATAACTCCTTAAACAAGATAATGTGGTGTTGAATTAATTAATATGAGAAATATTGGTAATATTGCATAATGGATTAAAACTCATAGAAGGAAGACTAATTGATCAAAAATTAGATGAGATTCATTTTCCTTGGGTTTGGTTTATCTTGGAGGCCAAGTTTCATAATTTTGGAATGATAATAACATCTCTTTTATTTTGAAAAGAAAAGGTGAGTTTTCCTCAAAATATGAAATAAAATACTTGATGACTCCAAAAGTGGAAAAAAATCTTAGATAAATAATCTACACATTAAAAATAGCCTTTGGATGAATTTTCATATAATTTGGATTATCTTTAATATACATGTGAAGTTAGGAGAGAGAAAGGGTATAGAACCTTCAAAATATTAAATAAATATACAAACAACTGCAACATGTATAATTGATGGCAAATTTGTATCCAAGGCACTTAATGTGACTTGTGGTTAAGTTTCATCAAATTTGGAGAATCTTATAACCAATAATGAAGGAGAATAAGAAAGAATGAGATTTGATTTATTTAACACATCAAAAGTTCTCAAAAGGCAAATCTAATTACATATTCAGATTCCTCATGTCCAAAATATGTTCGGTGTCAAATTTCATTTAATTTGGAGTTTGTTTTCACCCTCTAAAGAGGAGAGAGGAAAATTCAAATAATCAAATAATTCATTGTATTCTAAAAAAGAATGAGTATTCAATTAAATGTCTCACATATGTAGTGCTCGCATGTGAGTGGGACCCCTGGATCCACAATCCAACGGTTAGAACATCATCTCCTACCCGCGGCTGAACAAGGCAACATATCAATTTTTTTTGGCTGAACAAGGATTTTCTCCCTAAATCCTCCACCGTTTTGTGGTAATTTTTCATGCGTTGGTTTTTTCTTGGAATTTGACACCCAAAAACCCCTTGCTCGAGGCCTATTTCTTTGGATTCAAGAAACACCCAAAGCTTGGCTTAGATCTTTCTCACGTCCAACATGATGTAACCACTAGAACATGGTATATATATGGGTGATTGTTCCCCCACGTTCACCTCACCTTTCCACAACCATTCCCTCTATTAATTTCTTTGCACACCACCTTCTCAAGCACGCCCAATCCAGTTTTCCTCCAACATTTGTGGCCCTTCTCATGGGATCATGGAGGTGTTTGCATACTAATTGGCACTTGTGGTGAGTTCGGTCTACCTTTCTGTTCGTTTCAGCACTCTCTGTTCGATGAATTGTGGTGTCATCGGGATTCACACAAAATCATGGCCAAGAAAGCAACTTTTCTACTTCTATCCATGGTGTGCATAGTGTGCGGAAGAAAACCCCACATATTTTCTCATTTTTGCCCCTTCTTCTCTCTTCTTTCTTTTATTTCTCGCACATGGGTACGAAGGTCTTTTGGCCTAGTTTTCGTTTGTTTTAGACAAATCCAACCCTGATGTTGACCACACAACTTAGACACCCTTGATTGGGCCAAGTCAATGGGTGGGTCCTCTCTCCCTCTCTCTCTCTTCGCCTCTCTCACCTATTTTGATGACGTGGCAAATTGTGATTGGTTGATATTGCAAAATTCATATCTTTTAATTTACTTGTATAAAAGTTAAAGTAAAATATGTTTTGGAATTGAAAAAATGTGTTCTTTCTAATAAAAATAGTTTAGAGCATGATTCCCATGTTTTCGAAGATGGATTTTGTGGATCAAATTAATTTATATAAAATTCCTAAAATTGGTAACTAATTCATCATAACCCCAAATATAACAAAGAAATGTGTTTTCTTGATCAGAAAAACATAAGGAATCATTTATTTGAGGTTCTAAGTCCAAAATCCGAGTTTTGCGAAAAAGGTCTAGAATTAGGGATTCATTATCTTATATGAATCTCAAACCCTAATACAAGTGAATAATTTGTAATTAGGCAAAGATGATCTTGGAAACAACTAGATTGGTGAAGAGTGTTTCTAGCACTCTGATATAAGATATGTTTGCATCTTTGATTATTCTTTTTTAGTAATTAGCCTACATTTCTTATTTCTCTTGGTCCTATGGACATTAGCCTATGCAATATCTTGTTCCTTTAGAAAATATGCTTCATGTGAAGTACCTTACATTGTTATTGATCTTGAGATCATATTTGGACATTCTCTTGGTCTCTTTCTTATACATTTCTCACTGTGGAACATTCTTTGGTTATATGTGCTTCTTTGACCACCTTGGTAGTGGTTATTATTTGGCACAATATGTGATGGCATGGTTCCTATGATCCTACTTTATTTTGTTGATTGTTCTCATCTCTCTTATTCTCTTTTATACTTGCTTACTCTTTTGTTATGCATCATGTGGTGACTACTAATATAATGTTACATATTATTTTATGTGGATGTGAAAATTCCCACATATCACTAGTACAAAACTGACCTTTAGTGTCGGTTAATTAAGGCTTTTGGCATCGGTTTCAAAGCAAAACCCAAGTGGGCGCCGCTAAAAGTAGAAACCTTCAGCGTCAGTTTCAACACCGACGCCATAACCCTTCCCGCCACCAATAAAATGCGCCATCAAGGGCACAATCAGCGTCGAAATTTACAGACAACCGACACTATATCCCTCTAAAAGACATCAACTTCATACTAACAACCGAATCCATAACCCTTCCCGCCACACAATAGGCATCAGTTTTCACAAACAACTGACACTATATCCATGTGCCCGCCATGGTCGTGCTTCCCAGCACGACTGTGCTACCTAGCCACCACGACCGTGCAGGCGTCGGTTTTTACCGATAACCGATGCCAGCAAGGGATAAAGACATCAGTTTTATACTAATAACTAATGCCTATGTGTTTTGTTGTAGGTTTTGTACTAATAACCGACGCCTATTTTTTTTTCTTATCAGTTTGCAGGCCTGCTATATGGCTGGTCTGTAGGATGCAGAACCTGCAGTTCAGTTCTAAACTATAGGTTTACAACATCCATTTATATCAGCCAACAATAGGCCACAAATCTACATAATTAACAAGATGGACAAAATTATATATGGATCATGTGATTCACACACATATATAAGCACATTTAATTCATATTATTTTTCATCACACACATGTAGAAACCAATAGTTCAATTTCAAATTTTCTCCATTTTCACACACATTTAGCAACCTGCAGTTCCATTCATTTCATCTCTTTTCACATTCAGACACATGTAGAAACATTCATGTATTGATCATCTTCACATTCACACATATGACAATTCAGAAAATAGTAACTAAACAAGGGGGTTGTTGTACCCCTAAACATGCGCATAAGTAAAATAACTGAGAAGAGAGAGACATTGGACTAGATAGACAACTTAAACAACATCAACATGGTCTGGAATCAGCAATCATCATCATCGCTATCCTCTGTGGAGTACTACTCAAATCAGACTAGATGATTGGGCATCTCGTTGTTGATGTTGGTTATCCAAACCTTGATGGTATTATGGCCAACTGAATGAAGAAAAATCTTATCACTACGACCCAATAGCATCTTCTGAACCCACTCGCATCAACTGGATGTGGATATAATATTCCCGTCAACATCGTACTTAAACTCGATAACAAAAGTTGAAATTCCAAAATTTAGGGTCACTTCACCAGCCGTGTAGCATCTTCCATTTAGATAACGCCAATGTTTAGGTATAGTGAGTTATGCTAATTAAAGATCATCTAGAATGATGTCCAACTGTTCTTCAACAAGGAATAGTAACAATGGGGTAGAGGTCCAATCCATTATGCCTACAACAATGTAAAATGTTGAGAAAAAGTAATATAAATGTAAGTACTAACAACACACAACAACAATGGGTTATTTCATATTCATTTCGGATAAATAATTCATGATGATGATGATAACTAAGTTATTCATTGCACTAATTTATTCATTGTATTTGTTAAACTATCTACACTAATCCTTACATTAGCCATATATGTCAAACTAGGGCATCATGTAAGAGATACTAATAAAAGCCCCTTCTTCCCTCTGCTTTTGTGTTTTCCTTGATCATGTATAGCTAAGCCCCTCTTGGTGGGTTGTTTGGGATTAAAATGTGACTTTGATACCATGTTGGGGAGGATGATTTGTAATGAACATATTCCCATTACTTTGATACCATGTTGGGGCATGAGGTAAACATCCTCATATCACCTATCCCACTCCTACCCTCCTCCCCTGGCCCTCCCTCCTCCCACCTATCCCACCCCTACCCTCCTCACACCACCCTCCCTCCTCAACCTCCCCCTCTCCTAGCCCTCCACCCTACCCCACCCCTATCCTCCTCCCACCCTACCACACCCCTCACCCTCCCCTGGCCCACCACCCTACCCCACCTCTACCCTCCTCCTACCATACCACTTACCCTAGGGACCTAGACTTGATAAGTCCTATTAGAATTACACCATACCTAAGTGGTGCTTGAGGCATGAGAGGTGGTTGGTAGTTAGCGGCGGTCATGGTTGGAGGTGAGAGTTGTTCTTTCATGCTACTTTGGTTTGCATGCACCAACTTTGAACTCGAGTAATATGTTCCATGTTTGGCAGCCTCCAACAGTAAACCTCCACCGACGCGGGCACAAGTACCAACGTCAAAATTTCGCTCTTGCCTCTTTGCACATCCTTCCCCTCTCCTACACATCGGGCCTTCACCCAGTCACATCCTCTGTCTCTCTAGCCCTTTCAACTTCTCCCTAGTTTGAGCTCCACTCTCTTCTCTCTATGCTACCATTTATCAGCCTCAACCGTCAACAAGAAAATGAAGGTGGGATGAAGCATACGTACATACAACCCAGATGGCTGCAAACACCTTAGGACGAAGCATACGCCCATACAACCCAGATGGATGCAAACAACGATTACCTAATAAAATATCCTCTTTATACTTTCCTTCTCTTTCCTGTTACCACATTGCTTTGTAGTACTCCGTCTTTCAGTTTTGAATGTTGAAAACAGAGCTTATGGGTGCATACGGGGGTTACTGTTAGTACCTTCCTATTAGAATTACACCACCCTCCCTCCTCACCCTCTCCCTCCCCTAACCCTCCACCCTACCCCACCCCTACCCTCCTCCCACCCTACCACACCCCTCACCCTCCCCTGGCCCTCCACCCTACCCCACCCCTACCCTCCTCCCACCATACCACTTACCCTAGGGACCAAGACTTGACAAGTCCTATTAGAATTACACCTAGGAACAACTCTCATCTACACCTACCACTTACCCTAGAGACCTAGACTTGACAAGTCCTTTTAGTATTACACCTAACCCTAGTTCTCAAACTAGTAGTATAGGATATATTCCTATAGCATTTCCCTTATTGCTTAGTTAATTCTAGTATAGCTTAGTTGCTTTTACTTCCTTCAATTGAATTTCCTAGTCTTGCTAGTTAGGGATAATTTAGGTTTTTCTTGCCTTAGTGCTTAGCTTAGTTCTTAGTTGTTAATTGTTTTGCTAAAATAGTGTAATTAAATTCATTCATGCATCATTAACCCTGATTAATCAATATAAATCAACTACAAAATATTAGAGAAACTAAGTACAAATCTAATTAATTAAGTTCATTAATGCATCATTAACCCTAATTAATCAATAGTAATCAACTATATGGTGGCATCATTAATCCTAAGTTCAAATCTAGTACTGATTAATTAACCACTCATCGCACTAGTGGATTGAGCAAGCTGTGGTGGTGGCGGCCGGAAGTGGAGGTGGTCGGGCTGGAGGTGAAGGTGGTCGGCGTTGGAGGTGAAGTAGAGGAGGTGCAGGTGGTGGCCAATGGCGGTGACTAGAGCATCATCATCATCATTGTTGTTGTTGTTGTCATCGTCATCGTCATCATCTTCGTCGTCGTCATCATCATCATCATCATCATCACCATCATCATCATCATCATCATCATCATCATCAAAAAGAAAGAAAGAAAGAAAAAAATAAAGAAAGAAAGAACGATCAATTAATTAAATTCATTCATGCATAATTAACCCCGATTAATCAATATTAATCAACTACACAATCTTAGAAAAACTAAGTACAAATCTAATTAATCAAGTTCATTAATGCATCATTAACCCTGATTATTCAATAGTAATCAACTATATGGTGTCATCATTAATCCTAAGTTCAAATTGTTGGTATGTATTCCCATAGAGAAAGTCATATGATGATTGTAATGGGATACTTTGTAAATGATTTGAATAATAATAAAGGCAATTTCCGATCTATATGTTTAAACTGTTTCTGAGATGATGGTGTAACATGATAGATGTCTAAAGAATGGTTTTACTCAATGACGTATGCTTTTGGGTTGAGGACCTAAACGATGAGATCATACGGATGTTAAAAGTATACATTCTTATTTAGTCCTTAGTCGGTTGTTATTGTGGAAATAACCATAGACATCAATAACACTAAAGACTAGATTGTGTGTTGGTTGATGACAGAATCTCATTAGTCATGATATAGAGATACCAAACCAAGCACATAGGTACTTGTTAGAGAACAAGGTACCGGACAGACCCACCATGAGAGTGACACATGGAACCATGACTTGGTAGTCACAGTCAGCTTTCACAATGATGGTGGTGAGTGTGATTCTTAGACCTGAAATCACTACACTCAACACATGTCGTTGGGTGCACTTTGACATCATCAAACGTAGTCCTGAAACATGGGTTGTTATAAAGGTGATGATTGAGTGGCTTTGACACATGGGGCTTTTGAGGGGTGAGTGATAGATATGGGATTTGTCCCTCCTAAGGGAGTTTGATATCCTTGGCCACTTGATGAGTAGGATTGAGAAAGGCATGCGCATGCACGTGTGAATCAATATGTGATATTGATGCCACACACATCTCACTCGGTCTGCTCTGAGATCAAGGAAATGAATGAACATTGATAGGATGATAGTTCCATGCCTCGAGTTCATTCTGGATATCAGTGACAAAGGAATTATACATTCACTGTAACACCATTCATAGATTGTAGGATTGAAATTTTTTCTCCAACTTTCTATTTCACTTGGGTAGCACTGATGTGTGACTAGGCACCGCTCTTTACTTGTGAAGTCATAAGTGTTATGGACTTTCACTGCTAACGTAAAATGGACCTACAGGGTCACACACATAGGATTTAACATGGAAGAGGAGTTTTTTCCACAAGCAATGTTTAGATTGATTACTAAAGGAGTTTAGTAGTTCAATTAAACACTCACTCATTCAATAGCTCAATATCATAATGTTCAAGGTGTTGTACGCATTGATTGGAGTATCGGATTGATGGAAATCGCAATTGACTGATTCTGCACAACCTGAACTCCCAACTGATCGGATCATGTGATGAACCGGTCGGCTGAGGTTGCTGAACCGGCCGGCTCAATTGTTGAACCGATCGGCTCATGCACAGAGTAAAATGAGCAGTTCAAGTGTTGAACCGATCGGTTCAACTGGTGCAATCGAGCAACTTGGGAAAGTCAGGTCGGTGAGAATTTTCCTTGCGTTTCACTTGCCCAATTTGATTGGAACAAGGATTGGTATTCGATACCAATTAGAAACAAAAGAAGGAAAGTCAATCTGGGATCGATCAGGACCACCAACCGACCGGTTCACTTGTGAACTGACCGGTTGAGGTGTCCCAACCGATCGGTTGGTGCTCCAACCGACCGGTTCAGGTCCCCAACCGATCGGTTCAGGTTGCGAATTGGTTGCTTTTGTGGAAAATCTCGAACCCTTCTACTCCTGCTTTTAGTCCCATATTGCCTGGGACAGAGAACCCTGTCCCATGACCCGCCTATATATAGGGGTATTGGGGGCTTCTCAGAGTAAAACTCAGTGCATGCCGGTTGCTCTACAAAGTTGTCGTTCTCTCTGGTTTTGGTAACCGAGAGAGAGCCCGAGCAAGTGTTTCCTGCAAAGGGAGGTGCAGTAAGGGAAAGACAACTGCAGTTGCAATTGGTAGTAGGAGAGTGTGTTGGCGACTAGTACGTCAACAGGAGGGTGCGACTCCTTCCACTTCCTTATGGGACAAGGAGTGTGGAGTTCCAGTGGTCCGTGTGGACTACTTCAGAGGCGGGAGGTCACTGCCACTCAGGAGGACAACTGCCATCCGACAGTCCGGTAGGAGGAGGAGTCTTCAGTCCCGGTGCGACCAGGAGCTGCACAGACACCGTCCAAGACCGGAGGTGAAGACCGCACAAGGCACGAGGTATTGTCGCCGAGCAAGCCTCGAGACAAGGTATGATATTACATACCATCTTTCCTATTATACAGAGGTTGACGAGATTCCTTTCGTTCTGGGTTTTGGGGAGAAAATTTTTGTTTCCGCTGCTTCTCTGCCTCCTCTAAAACCCAACAGTGGTATCAGAGCCACATCAACTGTTCTATATTTTAGGATTATCGATATGATCAATTTTGTTGTGTCTCCTTTATTTATTGCATACGATGCGAATAAAATTGTCTTTATGCATGTCCAATCCACAAATCCCAAATATACATATATGATATGTAATATTAATGCACTCGATATGCGTCACCCTTAAACGAGTTTTGTGGTGGATGTGTAGCATGATTATGGCCTATAAACCCCTATATATGTGTGTGGTTGTATGTGTGTTTGCTTGCATCTCGGTCTGCGCACTGATTCCCCTTCTCTTATTCCCGATGTAACTCGAAATAATTCGAGAATTATTTTCCTACCTTTGCTCCCCCCGAATGTAACTTGGGGTTTCACAATTCAATTGTAAATAGGAATAGATTTTATTTCTTGTTATGTCAAAGAACGGCGGACAACCTGAGACGATCGGTTCAAGGTGTGAACCGATCGGTTGGTGATCCAGATGACCGGTTCGAGGAGCGAGACGAGCGGGTGCCGACCTGAGGAGATGCACGACGACCGGTGAACCGATCGGCTGGAGGCGCCAGTCGATCGGCTGGTGGCACCCGAACAACCAACCTGATGGCGAGTCGATCGGTCATGGAGATGAGCTGATCAAACCCAGAAAGGCAGGAACAGATTTCATCTTATACAGGTTGCATGTGATGTAGACCTAGATGACCGTGATTCCTCTTGGCTCGAGGAATCACAATAGGATGGCCATAATCATTGCTTTTTATCGTTTTGCATGTTTTCTGTGGGATATAGCATGTATATGATATGTACTATATATTGTGGTGATTGGATATGTATATGTATATAAAAACCAAATCCCTCATTAAATATTAAGTTTTAGATGCCTTCCAAATGCGACACACGTGAAAAACTTGATCGACCAAGTGTGGGCATGCCCAAGCGTGGTGCACCGTCTATCTAGTGGAAGCGTGAAGGATGAATGTGTGGGTCTACCCAAGCAGGGTGCATGTTCATCGTGTTGTCTTTGGGTCGGACTTAATAAGGTGACCTAGATAGGATCTAGCACCTTGAAGCATGGAGATGATCATGGCAAGGAGTTGCATATGACATCTTTCAAGAGTTGCATATGATGCAATTGGCAAGAGTTGCCTACCTAGAAGATCTAAGTTGTGGGTGACAGCCCAAGCTGGTCCATGGCTCATAGGATTTCAGGATCTTGACCCACTAGAAGATTATATGTTGCAATCTTCCGAATTGATGGTGAAGGCTATCAATTTGAGTCAAAATAGTGGGAGTGGTAATTAATTAAAGGCCTAATTAACTATCGTCAAATTTTATTCAAATCAAATCAAAAAGGTTTTGAAAAATGCAAATTTTCTCTTGTAGAATGGAAAAAGAATCATCTTTTAAAATGGGAAAATTAATTGAGAATAAATTCCATAATTGGTTGAGGACTATGAGAAGTGTTCTGCACAATCTAGATATACCAGGAGCCTTAGAATCCACTCTATGTACGCTTAATGCGTTAGTGAAGAAGAAAGTAGGTAAGGGAGAGAAGTGTTCTCTCACCAAACCAATTTCTTCTACATGGAGAGGATGGAAGAAACATTGGATGAAGAAGTTAGAGATAGAGATCTCTAATTCTAGTGTATACATGATAGAGATTAACTTTACTACTTCTTCGTCATGGGTACTTGATACCAGATGCGGATCTCACATTTGTTCAAATGTGAAGGATCTTAAGAGAAGTAGGCCTTTAGGGAAAGGCGAGGTTGAACTACGTGTTGCAAATGGGGCAAGAGTTGCCGCCAGTGTCGTAGGAACCTATGAGTTAACTCTACTAAGTGGGCTAATAATAGAGTTGAAGAACTGCTATTATGTACCTGCCATAAATAGGAATATCATTTCTGTCTCTTGTTTGGACAAAGATGGATTTGAATTTCTTATTAAGAATGGAAAGTGTTCCATTTCTAAAGATGGGATCTTTTATGGCAGTGCCCCAATGTCTTATGGTCTATACTTGATAGACTTGGTGCGACGTCCCCGGATTTTCTAAAACTTAATCTGATGTGTGACGTCCAAATTGAAACCTCACCTCAGCGAGAATCCCAATTTAAACACCCCACACTAGGCTAAGAAGAAGAAAATCAGAGGAAGTTAGAAGGAAACAATCAGTAGCACATGTACATGAACAATAATAAAGCCATACACACATGTTCACCATTCAACATATAATTACAACATGAATTGTTACAACATTTAATATTACATATTGAATAGAAAACTTATACATATACATGTACTACCACTAAACTACAGGATCTTGAGACAACAGGTCCACCTGTACATCAGCTCGCCACACAACTCACAACTATCCTAGATCTTCAAGAGCATAACCACAACCTAAACAAAAGATTACATGCGGTACACGTCAGCACAATATTTCAAGAATATTGTACTGAGTACGCCTACGTGTCTTTTATATACCTCTCATCATATCTTGGCAATAAGATAAAACGAATACTTGGCAGTAACAGAAGAATATAAGAAAAGTGTATACTTGCACAAAGATATTCATTAGCAAAACGGAACACATATTTTAAGCACATTTTCCATTATATATCCATGCATTTGCCACCTGAGGGAATAATGCATCATCTCTGCTACCAAAGAGAATGAGATGTAAGGCCTTATGATCTACTACCAAAGAGTTAGATCATTGTACAGTGTGATCTGCTACCAACGAGAATGATCACTTTCAAACACTATGCTACCAAAGAGAATTAGTGCTTTCATATAATGGAACAGATATATTATGTTTGATGTGTTCATAGCAATAATTATATAAAATCAAGCAAGATATCATATAAGAACAATCATTTCATCCAATATCATATGCCAAGTATTTTACTACACATATAACACAAGCATATTGTATAATAAGCCAAGTAAGAGGTAATGGCGTACCTTCCAAAGAGATATCCTAATCACATATTCCTCATGTCATCTATAACTTGGTCAACCCTGGTTAAGACAAGATCATGTACTATCATCAGATTCCCATCATCATACATCTCATCTTACCCCTAATCGTGTTCATAATAGGGTTTTCTTAACTTAGCAGGATATTCCCACTTTTACTTGTATTCTTGCCTTATATTTATCTTACTGATGTCATATTCCAGATTATAGTTCATTAATTGGATATACTCCTTTGTCACATTAGTATGTGAACATATTTAACATTATGTCATAACCATATCAGGGTTACATCACATGTATTAAGGATTCTCTTCATATAACACGAACTTCATGTATATAACTGATCTCAGATTTATATATTATCTTCCAGTTATAGATATGAGGGTTTTCTATAAATCTCATCATTTATTAATCATGCATATATTAATTGCATCATCTTAGTGTTATTAGCCCTAAATAGCCATATTAATCAAATTATATGCTTTGGTGCATCAACAACATAATTAATGACATCAGATGGATTATAAACATGATTTATGATCTACTAGTATTTTCTCATAATTATAGGTCATCGTTTGATATTTATTATCCATTAAACAAGCATTATACATATTATATAATATCACTAAGATTTAATCGTCAAAAGACTGATATTATCATTCTACTGTGTTCTACTCATTTTTCTGATAATTTTGGTATATTATAATTATTTTTATGATGCTCGAGCTAATTTCTATATATTATACAAGATCTGAATGTTTTTTGAGATAAATACCTCTTCTGGAAAATCCAAGGCGGCCACGTGTTCTATGTTGAGCACGGCTCACTTCTCCCCATGCCCACACTGAGTCGGCCGGTTCAGGGCTGACTTGGGCCGTCCTCTTCTCTCATCTGTTCCTCGTTCGTGAGTCCCCAGCGGGGATCCGTTCTTCCGCGGAACTGGCCGCCGCAGCTAGGAAAGCTCTGACGAGGAGGCAGCCACTCCAGAGAGCTCCTAATTAGATCTGAAAGCCTCCATCAGCTTCGTGATGTCGTAAACAGTTCCGAGCTTCATCCCTCTATGAGCCGTCCTATCAAGATGTTGCCGCAGCTGCGTCTCCTCCTCGAAGCCCGCCTGCGTGCGCCTTCTCTTGGAAAAAGGCCACCGTCGTGGCAGCTATACTCTCCCTGTCTCTGAGTGCCTCTTGCATGAGGAGTGTGTTTTCTGCCTAGAGCTTCCGCTGTACTCTGTTCCAGGTGTTTGTGAGCGTCGCCGGTATGCTTCCACCACAGCGAGACCTGGAAGCCGATCTCTGTATCCTCCTCATGGTTCTTCATGACCAAGGGAATCGACTGCTCTGCAGCGTGCTGTCAGTGTTCATGGATGGCTGCACTTCTTCTTGGTTGGCTTTCTTGGATCACCGCGGTGTCGCAACTGGATCAACTCGGTGTGAGACTCGGTTGTTCCGCACAACACTGTCTCTGTGAGGAAGTTCTCCAGACTTGCTGTGTTTCTACATCACTCACCACTACTCTTCCTTCTATCTCTTCTAGGCTCCCTGACTGAGGTGGATGCTCTGTGGCCTTCCGCCGCCAGCTATTGCGCTCCAGTGAGCAGCCAACACAGACTAGGATCTCCTTGTCAAACTCCTACAACTTATGGTGGAGAGACAATGGAGAGGGAGTTGTCGTAGTACTCAGTTTCGTATTACATGAGTAATGGATCTGGAGTCGTAGGTTATCTCTTCCACATCAAAAACAACTGCCCCCCCACGATTCCTAATCGTGGATACGTGAAAGATGTTCCTTACAGGATCCATGATCTCCAAGTGGTTCCCAGAAAGGAGTCAGTTGTGTACGGCCTGATCGTTTCCATTATTTCCATCTTTTGTCCGTTGAGTTAATTTATGTAGTCAAAACTTGTTCACGCCTCAACCTTATAATACGAGAGAGACACTCCATTGAATAAGAACTTAGTTCTATTCTTGTTAATATACCAATATCTCACGACATCAAATGCTTATAACTTCTTGTAGAAACTTTTGAACATCATCACATTAACGACCATCTATTCTCAAACTTATGAATTATATTACCTCATTGGATATCCAAAAATCTCAAAAGTCACTCCATCACACTTGGAGACAAGTGTATACAACGTAAACACCAAAAAGCAAAAACTCAACGACTCAAACGAAACATATCTTTGGCATTGTCGTCTAGGGCACATAAATGAGAAGTGCATTTCTAGACTCCATAAAGATGGTTATCTAGACTCTTTTGATTATGAATCAATAGAGACATGTGAATCTTGTTTGTTGGGCAAGTTGACCAAGACTCCCTTTTCAGGTAAAGGTGAGAGAGCTAGTGATCTATTAGGACTCATACATACTCATGTATGTGGGCCTTTTAGAACTAATGCCAGAGGTGGGTATCAGTACTTCATTACCTTTACTGATGACTTCAGTAGGTATGGCTATGTGTACCTGATGAAACATAAGTCAGAAACCCTTGAAAGGTTCAAGGATTTCATGAATGAAGTACAGAACCAACTTGGTAAAAGTATTAAGGCACTTTGTTCTGATCGAGGTGGAGAATACTTAAGCCATGAGTTTGAGGACCTTCTACGAGCCCATGGTATTGTATCACAGTGGATTCCGCCAGGAACACCATAGCATAATGGTGTGTCTGAAAGAAGGAATCGCACATTGTTGGATATGGTGCGATCAATGATGAGTTTTGCTAATCTTCCAATTTCTTTCTGGGGTTATGCTCTTGAAACCGCCGTGTTTACACTTAACTGAGTACCGTCTAAATTGGTTCAAAAGACACCATATGAGATATGGACTGGGAACCGTCCCGATCTGTCTTTTTTGAAGATTTGGGGTTGTGAGGCTTACGTTAGGAAAATGTTTCTTGATAAGCTTGGACCCAAATCCGATAAATGTTATTTTGTTGGATACCCCAAGGAAACGAGGGGATACTATCTATACCACCATATTGACAACAAAGTGTTTGTTGCCAGGACAGCTGTGTTCCTAGAAAAGGAATTTATTTCCAAAGGAAATAGTGGGAGGAAGATAGAGCTTGAAGAGGTTCAAGCCCAACAAGAAAACATTGAATCGGTAGATGTACGAGAGGAAAATGGAGATTCACAAGGTGTTGTGGGATCTCAATCTCCTCAGGTAACACAAGGACCTCGTAGATCTAGTAGGACCCGCCTTGAATCTGAGAGGTTTGGATACCTTGTAACTCAGGAAGGTGGTGAGTTGATCATAGATGATGATCCAACTACCTACGTAGAGGCTATGGAGGGACCTGATTCTGAGAAATGGCTTCAAGCCATGAGATCCGAGATGGAATCCATGTACTCCAACAAAGTATGGACTTTGGTGGAACCACCCGAAGGGGTAAAACCCATAGGGTGCAAGTGGGTCTTCAAGAAGAAGACCGACATGGATGGAAATGTGCAAACTTATAAAGGCAGATTGGTTGCGAAGGGATTTCGACAAGTTCAAGGTGTTGACTATGACGAAACCTTTTCTCCAGTTGCCATGATTAAGTCCATCAGGATCATTCTTTCTATTGCAGCTTATTATGACTATGAGATTTGGCAGATGGATGTTAAAACCGCATTCCTTAACAGGAATATAAATGAGGATGTGTATATGACACAACCTGAAGGTTTTGTAGATCCAAAGAATGCTAATAAAGTCTGTAAACTGCAAAGGTCAATCTATGGATTTAAGCAAGCATCTCGGAGTTGGAATCTTTGATTTGATGAGGAAGTCAAAGTGTTTGGCTTTGCTCAAAATGAAGATGAACCTTGTGTGTACAAGAAGCTTAGTGGGAGCTCGACCACATTCCTCATATTGTATGTGGATGACATACTTTTGATGGGGAATGATGTCTTAGCCTTAGAGAAGGTAAAGACTTGGCTTGGGAATACTTTCTCAATGAAGGACTTAGGAGAAGCATCCTACATTTTAGGAATTAAGATCTATAGAGATAGATCTAGAAGGCTTCTCAGACTAAGTCAGAGCACGTACATCGACAAAGTGCTGAAGCAGTTCAGCATGGAGAACTCAAAGAGAGGCAACATCCCCATGATACATGGAGTCACATCCTCTAGAGCTCAATGTCCCCAATCTTGTGAAGAGAGGGAGCGTATGAATGGGATCCCATATGCATCAGCCATCGGATCCATCATGTACGCTATGTTGTGCACATGCCCAGATGTCTCATATGCTCTCAGCATGACAAGCAGGTACCAGTCAGATCCCGGGGATGCTCACTGGACAGCCGTAAAGAACATCCTCAACTACTTGCGAAGGACTAAGGATCAGTTTCTTGTGTACGGCGGCGAGGAAGAGTTGGTTGTAAAGGGTTACACCGATGCAAGCTTCCAAACCGATAAAGATGATTACAGATCGCAGTCAGGATTTGTGTTTTGCCTTAATAATGGAGTTGTGAGCTGGAAGAGTTCCAAACAAGAACAGTTGCCGATTCTACTATAGAGGCCGAGTATATTGCTGCTTCACATGCGGCAAAGGAGGCTGTGTGGATCAGGAAGTTCATCTCTAAACTTGGTGTAGTTCCCAGTAGCTGTGATGCAATTGAGCTTTATTGTGACAATAATGGAGCTATTGCACAAGCTAAGGAACCTAGATCACATCAGCGGTCCAAGCACATATTGCGGCGCTTCCATCTAATACGAGAGATCGTACAGTGAGGAGATGTGAAGATTTTCAAGGTACCAACTGAAGACAACATAGCTGATCCACTTACTAAGGCCCTTTCTCAGTAGAAGCATGATGGTCATGCTAGGTCACAAGGAATGAGATTCCAAGGTGACTGGCTCTAAGTGCAAGTTGGGAGTCTGTTGGTATCTATGCCCATAGAGCAAGTCATATGATGATTGTAATGGGATACTTTGTAAATTATTTGAATAATAATAAAGGCAATTTCCGATCTATATGTTTAAATTGTTTCTGAGATGATGGTGTAACATGATAGATGTCTAAAGAATGGTTTTACTCAATGACGTATGCTTTTGGGTTGAGGACCTAAACGATGAGATCATACGGATGTTAAGAGTATACATTCTTTTTTAGTCCCTAGTCGGTTGTTATTGTGGAAATAACCATAGACATCAATAACACTAAAGACTAGATTGTGTGTTGGTTGATGATAGAATCCCATTAGTCATGATATAGAGATATCAAACCAAGCACATAGGTACTTGTTAGAGAACAAGGTACCGGACAGACCCACCGTGAGAGTGACACATGGAACCATGACTTGGTAGTCACAGTCAGCTTTCACAGTGATGGTGGTGAGTGTGATTCTTAGACCTAAAATCACTACACTCAACACATGTCGTTGGGTACACTTTGACATCATCAAATGCAGTCCTGAAACATGGGTTGTTATAAAGGTGATGATTGAGTGGCTTTGACACATGGGGCTTTTGAGGGGTGAGTGATAGTTATGGGATTTGTCCCTCCTAAGGGAGTTTGATATCCTTGGCCACTTGATGAGTAAGATTGAGAAAGGCATGCGCATGCACGTGTGAATCAATATGTGATATTAATGTCACATACATCTCACTCGGTCTGCTCTGAGATCAAGGAAATGAATGAACATTGACAGGATGACAGTTCCATGCCTCGAGTTCATTCTGGATATCAGTGACAAAGGAATTATACATTCACTGTAACACCATTCACGGATTGTAGGATTGAAAGTTGTTCTCCAACTTTCTATTTCACTTGGGTAGAACTGATGTGTGACTAGGCACCGCTCTTTGCTTGTGAAGTCATAAGTGTTAAGGACTTCACTGCCAACGTGAAATGGACCTGCAGGGTTACACACATAGGATTTAACCTGGAAGAGGAGTTTTGTCCACAAGTAATGTTTAGATTGATTACTAAAGGAGTTTAGTAGTTCAATTAAATGCTCACTCAATCGATAGCTCAATATCATAATGTTCAAGGTGTTGGATGCATTGATTGGAGTATCGGATTGATTGAAATCACAATTGACTGATTATGCACAACTTACACTCCCAACCGATCAGATCATGTGATGAACCGGTCGGCTGAGGTTGTTGAACCGGTCGGCTCAATTGTTGAACCGATCGGCTCATGCACAGAGTAAAATGAGTAGTTCAAGTGTTGAACCGATCGGTTCAACTGGTACAATCGAGCAACTTGGGAAAGTCAGGTCGGTGAGAATTTTCCTTGCGTTTCACTTGCCCAATTTGATTGGAACAAGGATTGGTATTCGATACCAATTAGAAACAAATGAAGGAAAGTCAATCCGGGATCGATCAGGACCACCAACCGACTGGTTCACTTGTGAACCGACAGGTTGAGGTGTCCCAACCGATCGGTTGGTGCTCCAACCGACCGGTTCATGTCCCCAACCGACCGGTTCACTTGTGAACCGATCGGTTCAGGTTGTGAATTGGTTACTTTTGTGGAAAATCTCGAACCCTTCTACTCCTGCTTTTAGTCCCATATTGCCGGGGATAGAGAACCCTGTCCCATGACCCGCCTATATATAGGGGTATTGGGGGCTTCTTAGAGTACAACTCAGTGCAAGCCGGTTGCTCTGCAAAGTTGTCGTTCTCTCTGGTTTTGGTAACTGAGAGAGAGCCCGAGAAAGTGCTTCTCGCAAAGGGAGGTGCAGCAAGGGAAAGACAACTGCAGTTGCAATTGGCAGCAGGAGAGTGTGTTGGCGACTAGTACGTCAACAGGAGGGTGTGACTCCTTCCACTTCCTTGTGCGACAAGGAGTGTTGAGTTCCAGGTGGTCCGTGTGGACTACTTTAGAGGCGGGAGGTCACTGTCGCTCAGGAGGACAACTGTCATCCGACAGTCCGGTAGGAGGAGGAGTCTTCAGTCCCGGTGCGACCAGGAGCTGCACAGACACCGTCCAAGACCGGAGGTGAAGACCGCGCAAGGCGCGAGGTATTGTCGCCGAGCAAGCCTCGAGACAAGGTATGATATTACAAACCATCTTTCCTATTATATAGAGGTTGACGTGATTCCTTTCGTTCTGGGTTTTGGGGAGAAAATTTTTGTTTCCGCTGCTTCTCTGCCTCCTCTAAAACCCAACACATATCTAGTACTACTTGATTAACCACTCACCGCACTGGTGGATTGAGCAGGTTGTGGTGGTGGCAGCCAGAGGTGGAGGTGGCTGGGTTGGAAGTGAAGGTGGCTGGCACTGAAGGTGAAGTAGAGGAGGTGCAGGCGGTGGCCAGTGGCAGCGACTGCAGCATCATCATCATCATCATCGTCGTCATCATCATCGTCATCATCATCATCGTCGTCGTCATCGTCATCATCATCATCATCATCATCATCATCATCACCATCATCAAAAAGAAAGAAATAAAGAAAGCACTATCAATTAATTAAATTCATTCATGCATAATGAACCCCGATTAATCAATATTAATCAACTACACAATCTTAGAGAAACTAAGTACAAATCTAATTAATTAAGTTCATTAATGCATCATTAACCCTAATTATTCAATAGTAATCAACTATATGGTGGCATCATAAATCCTAAGTTCAAATCCAGTACTAACTAATTAACCACTCAGCACACTGGTGGATCGAGCCAGCTATGGTGGCGGCGACTGGAGGTGGAGGTCGCCGGGCTGGAGGTGAAGGTGGTCGGCGCTGGAGGTGAAGCAGAGGAGGTGCAGGCAGTGGCCAGTGGCGGCGACTAGAGCATCATCATCATCATCATCATCATCATCATTGTCGTCGTCATCGGCATTGTCATCATCATCATCATCGTCGTCATCATCGTCGTCTTCGTCGTCATCATAATCATCATCATCATCAGAAATAAAGAAAGAAAGAAAACACTATCAATTAATTAAATTCATTCATGCATCATTAACCCTGATTAATCAAGATTAATCAACTACACAATCTTAGAGAAACTAAGTATAAATCTAATTAATTAAGTTCATTAATGCATCATTAAGCCTAATTTTTCCTCGCGAAGGATATTTAGTTGTCATTTCTTTTCATCATTAACACAATCTTAGATAAACTAAGTACAAATCTGATTAATTAACTAAGTACACAATCTAATTAATTAAGTACAAATCTAATTAATTAAGTTTATATCCTAAGTTTTATGTAACTTTATTTAATTTAATTCATTCTTCTATATGGGTTAGTTCATTCATGCATCATTAACCAATATTAATCAACTATACATTAGTGATTAACCTCAATGGAAATATATATATCACCAAGTAACCACAAATCAGTAGAAATCAATAAAACTCACCAAGTAAATGACTTGATCAATTGACTAAAGAAAAAATTAATACAATACATTGGATCACATAATGCATTTGTTGTATTCAAGACAAGGATATATGGACAAAATATACCTAGGGAATAGTGGTGGTGAGTAGCTGGAGAATGGCGATGGTGAGCAGAGGCGGTGGTGAGCAGCTGGAGAATAGTGGTGGTGAGCAGAGGCGGTGGCGAGCAGTTGGAGAACGACGGTGGCGAGCAGAAGCGGCGGCGGCTGGAGAACGACGGTGGCGAGTAGGGGCGGCAGTGAGTAGATGGAGAATGGCAGTGGTGAGCAGCTAGAGAACGGTGGTGGCGAGAAGATATGTTCTAGAGATGACGTGGAGGCGATGGTGAGCTTTGACGCACTGGCGGTAGCAAGCAGTGGCGGTGAGCAGTGGGGAAGAGAAAAATTGTCAGAACCCTAAGCAGGGGAAGAAATCGTAGTGAAAAAAAGAGTGGGAGAGTCTATTTTGCAATTAAGTTAGATACTTGGCGTCAGTTATAAAAAACCAACTATAGAAAACAACTAACCAGAGTCATCGGTTGCCACTTAAAACCGATAACAATTGGTCAATTTGGGGGGAAAGGTTTTTTCGCGGGGACAATGTGTGAACACACATCTGCATCGGTTTGTCTACTAAAACCGACGAAAAAATGGGGATGAATTTTTGCCTCATGAAAGAACTTTAGTCATCGGTTATGTGCTAAACAACCAAAGCCATATATGAAATTTTGGAGGTAAAAAATTTTCAGTGGAAAAATTGTATTTCGCAGGTGATTTTAGACGTCGGTTGCTTATTGTCGAACCGACACTAAATAAAAAATGATACTTGTGTCTTATGAAAATCAGCCGGTCTTCACATATAGGTGTCGGTTTGCATGTATAGCCGACGTTGTAGTTTAATGGTGTCGGTTTTTGTGTATCAACCGACACCAGTAAATGTGACGTTATACGTCATTTCTGTACTAGTGTATGCAAGTAGATGTGAAAATTCCTACATATGAAAATATTTAGGGCATACATCCCAAGGCAGATGTTGATAGACCCTGCCACCCCATATTTTAGAGCAGATGTATACAAGACCCTGCTCACCCCACATTATTTTTTTGGTAGATGTGTTATTTCCTACCTACATGTTTATATTGTCTAGTATTGTCACATGTGAAACACATGGATGCATTATTTTTATACTATTCTCTTATTTGTGTATTTTATTGAGATTCTTTCTTTTATGCCCAATTGGGTAGTACTTTACTTTTCTATGGGAAGCCTTTTATTTTGATGTCCTTTATTCTTTATAAATTTCTCTATTCCATATTTAGCATGCACATACCAGGCTTTGTTGATGTCATCTATTTTTCTCTTCTTGCTGGGGTATGCTTCCAACCTTAGGTGAAGGAGTTCGATGGTATGGCATGAAAACTTGGACTTCCTTAAGGAGTTAAATCTTGGAGACAAAGTTATTATGGTTTAGATTTCCCTCTACATAGATCCATATGTTGTACCTTTTATGCAAACCCTGCATGGGAGATTATGAATGAACTTTTGTAATCTTTTGGAAAATTGATAATAGTCATATTTTATATTCCACTACTATATTCTTCTTGTTTTGAATACCATTAATAAGATTTGAAAATTTTACACCCACTCCATCATACCTTTTTGGGTGTGTTTGGATTGGACATTTTATTCTTCAAATTTTTAGTAGGGAGTGGATCCCTTCTGGAATCCCACTCCGTACAGCATGGTATTAGAGCCCATAGTAATTGGAATCTGACTATTACAATTTTGTCCCCCTAACTAGAAATGTTGCCTTACATAGTCACCACTTTAGGTGAGATGTTTTCCCTAGATCTTACCTAAGTTGCTTTAAATGATGAGAGGTTGATATGAGCTTCAAATTAGGATCATGATGTTTAGTAAACCCTAATGTGATGAGGTTTTAGGTGATCTTACCCTACCTTATAAGTTAGTGATGACATGTAACTTTTGATGCTATAAGGTTTGATTTTAGGGTGAAAATCAAGGTATGAGTTTGGAGATATGGTAGCATCTTGATATAGATAAATTGTGACGTGGTTTCCACATTGATTTTGAGCTCATCTTTGTTTCATATCACATGATTTTTTGAAGAAAAATATATTTTCAATTATACTACTATATGTACAAATTTTTTTGGATTTTATTGAGGTTTTATTGAACTAAGTCACTATGAAGATTTTATGGATGTGTGCATAGTTAAACCCTAGAATTTTTTGGAATAGGATCTTAATCCTAATTTTATCTATGAAGAAATGACTAGGAATATATGGATAATATAAAGGTGTAGTGGACCTACCCTCTGTACCCTATGACTTTTTGGACGTTTATGAAGGGTTGTTCGGTTAGATACACAAGGACCTAAAACTCAACCCTAGATGGTTCTGACTTGTTAGTTGGAAACATGAACAATATAAATCTCTAAAACGTTCATAACTAAAAGAGATGTAGGTAACTCTAAATGATGTTTAGTTTGACTTGATAGGTAAAACCTTTTAAGCGATGGAGAGTAGTAGGTTTTTGATGTTTGATCAATAGATTTTAAGGACGAAATCCTTATTGGGGGTGGAGTGTTGTAACGAACCAAAACCTAGCCTCTTGACCCTGATCATATGCCTTGGAGGATAGTCAACCTTGTTCTTTGGGCTTAGCCAACAAGGATAAAATACACATAATAGTAGTTAATTGTAAACCCTAATATGTTAATGCATGAACAAATCACCCTCACTTGAAGACAAATATGGCTTAATTCTTAGATCAATAAAGGGTACCTAATATATGTAACATGAAACAATGTTAATTAAAATTTATGGTATGAGGTAATAATGTGCATAAAAGGACAAGGTGTCCATAATTGAGAATAATGATACATAATTCAACTAAAAATTAAATAAATAAACATATGTGAGATAATGATTGAGTAGATTCATTCCTTAGTCTTTTGGAACAAGGATGAGATAAAAGAATGAATAATAACTCCTTAAACAAGATAATGTGGTGTTGAATTAAGTAATTTGAGAAATAATGGAAATATTGGATAGTGGATTAGAACTCATAAAAGGAAGACTAATTATTTAAAACAAGATGAGATTCATTTTCCTTGGGTTTGGTGTGGCTTGCAGGCCAAGTTTCATAATTTTGGAATGATAATAACTATATCTCTTTTATTTTGAAAAGAAAAGGTGAGTTTTCCTCAAAATATGAAATAAAATACTTAATGAATTCAAAAGTGGAAAATATTCTTAGATTCGTAATCTACACATTAGAAATAGCCTTTGGGTGAATTTTCATATAATTTGGATAATCTTAAATATACATGTGAAGTTAGGAGAGAGAAAGGGTCTAGAACCTTCAAAAAATTAAATAAATATACAAACTACTCCAACATGTAAACTAGATGGCAAATTCGTATCCATGGCACTTAAAGTTACTTGTGGGTGAAGTTTCAACAAATTTGGAGAATCTTATAACCATTAATGAAGGAGGAAAGAGAAAATAAGATTTGATTTATTTAACACATAAACAGTTCTCAAAAGGCAAATCTAATTATATATTCGGATTCCTCATGTCCAAAATATGTTGGGTGTCAAATTTCATTTAATTTGGAGTTTCTTTGCACCCTCTAAAGAGGAGAGGGGAAAAGTCAAATAATCAAATAATTCACTTTATTCCGAATAAGATTGGGAATTGAATTAAATGTCTCGCATATGTAGTGGTCATGTGTGAGTGGGATCGTTGGATCCACGATGCAACGTTTAGAAGATGGTCTCCAATTTGTGGCTGAACAAGGCAACAAATCAATTTTTTTGGGAAATTTGGATCGCGGTTTTCTCCCTCAATCCCCCACCATTTTAGATAATTTTTCGTGCGTTGGTTTCATCTTAGAATTCCACACCCAAAGACCCTAACTTGAGGCCTATCTCTTTAGATTCAAGAAATGCCTAAAACTTGGCTTAGAGCTTTCTCACAGCCAACACAATGTCACTACTAGAACATGGTATATATATGGGTGATTGTTCCCTCGTGTTCACCTCACCTTTTCGCAACCATCCCCTCTGTTAATTTCTTTGCACACCACCTTCTCAAGAACGCCTAGTCCAATTTTCCTCCATAGTTTGTGGCCCTTCTCATGGCATCATGGTGGTGTCGACGTACTAATTGACACTAGTAGTGAGTTCGGTCTACCTTTCTCTTCGTATTGGAGCTATCCATTCGACGAATTGTGGTGTCCTCAGGATTCACCCAAAATTGCGGCCAAGCAAGCATATTTTTTGTTGCTATCCATGGCGTGTGGGGGTGGGGAAAAAACCCCTACATGTTTTCTCATTTTCCCCCTTCTTCTCTCTTCTTTCTTTTGCTTCTCGTGCAAGGGTATGAAGGTCTTTTGGCCTGGTTTTCTTTTGTTTTAGAGTAGTCAAACCTAGATGTTGACCATATGACTTGGACACCCCTGATTGGGCCAAGTCAGTGGGTGGGTCCTCACTCCATCTCTCTCTTCACCTCTCTCACCTATTTTGATGATGTGGCAAATTCTAATTGGTCGATATTGCAAAATTCATATCTTTTAATTCTCTTGTCCAATAACTAAAATAAAATATGTTCTAGAATCTGCAAAATGTCCTATTTTAATTAAAATAGTTTTCGAGCATGATTCCCATGTATTTGATGATGTATTTTTTAGGATCTAATTAATTAATACAAAATTCCCTAAAATCGGTAACCAATTCATCTTAACTCCATATATAAAAAATAAATATGTTTTTTTTATCAGAAAAACATAGGGAATCATTTTGTTTAGTTTTTGAGTCCAAAATCTGAGTTTTGCTAAAAAGATCTCAAATTAGGGTTTCATTATCTTATATGAATCTCAAACCATAATACAAGTGAATAATTTGTAATTAGGCAAAGATAATCTTGGAGACAACTAGATTGGCAAAGAGTGTTTCTAGGACTCTGATATAAGGTATGTTTTCATCCCCCGTTATTCTTTTTGAGTAATTAGCCTATGTTTCTTCATTCTGTTGGTCCTATGGACATTAGCCTACACAATATCTTGTTCCTTTGGAAAATATGCTTCATGTGAAGTACCTTACATCGTTATTGATCTTGTGATCAAATTTGGACATTCTCTTAGTTTCTTTCTTATACATTGCACATGGTGGAACATTCTTCTATGATATGTGCTTCTTTGCCCCCCTTGGTAGTTGATTTTTGTATGGAACATTATCTGATGACATGGATCCTATGATCCTACTATATTTTGTTGAATGTTCATGTCTCTCTTATTCTCTTTTATGCTTGCTTACTCTTTTGTTATGCATCATGTGGTGACTGCTAGTATAATGTTACATGATATTTTATGTGGATGTGAAAATTCCCACATATGTAAGAAGATGTGAAAATTCCTACAGATGAAAATAATTAGGGTAGACGTGCCAAGGTAGATGTTGATAGACCCTACCACCCCATATTTTAGAGCATATGTATACAATACCCTGCTCACCCCACATTATTTTTTTGGTAGATGTGTTATTTCCTACCTACATGTTTATATAGTCTAGTATTGTCACAGGTAAAACAAATGGATGTTTTATTTTTATACTAAGTTCTTATTTGTCTCTTTTATTGGGATTCTTTTCTTTTATGCTCGATTGGGTAGTACTTTACTTTTCTATCGGAAGCCTTTTATTTTGATGTCCTTTATTATTTATAAATCGTTCAATTCCATATTTAGTATGCACATACCAGTCTTTGTTGATCTCATCTATTTTTATCTTCTTGCTGGGGTATGCTTCCAACCCTAGATGAAGAACTTGGATGGCATGGCATAAAGTCTTGGACTCAGCTTAAGGAGTTAAAGCTTGGAGACAAATTTGTTTGGTTTAGATTTCCCTCTACATTGATCCATATGTTGTACCTTTTATGTAAACCTTGCATGGGAGATTATAAATGAAATTTTGTAATCTTTTGGAAAGTTGATAATAGTCATATTTTATATTCTGCTTCTATATTCTGGTTGTTTTGAATACCATTCACCCACTCCATCATACCTTTTCAGGTGTGTTTGGATTGGAGTTTTTATTCTTCAAATTTTTAGTAGGGATTGGATCCCCTGTGGGATCCCACTCCTTACAATTGAAAATACTATATATTAATCCTCTAGATAGTAGAGTACATATCACCTTCAGTTTGAATTGTTCAATCTCTCCCTCCCTTAATTTTCACACTTGCAATATTATCTTGGGAAATATATTGAAAGTCTAATGAATATTGTTTAAGAGGTTTTATCTCTACTCACACCAGTCTCAAGATCCCATTATAGATCAAACACTACTATTTTATCCATTCTATGAATTATTATGACTATGAATCAGACATCAAATTTCCTGTTATATAGTTTGGCCAACTCGATTGCATGTTTACTATATCCTAACCATAGAGAACTTTAAAACATAGGATTCAAAATTCATTTGATTCATCTTGAGTCTTAGATGAGAACTTCAAATGGGTAGCTCTAGGGTGATGGATAAGGGACCTTTGGATGATAGGAAAATGTACCCCTCTCCATATCGATTCAAGAAATTTCCTTGTTCTGAAAGGATTGGGAATTGCATTGCTTCATTTGTCTCATTCATATTTGTGATAATTTCCTTATTCTGAAAGGATTAAATCCAACCATAAAGAACATGATACTATATATGTGTTTGGATGATTGTATGTCAAATTATACCATGTATATACTTTGCACATGTGCATTTTGTACAACTTTCTACGAACAATGTAAGAATAAGCGATTATCGACCAAATTCTCTCCTAAACCATGTTCCACACTTATATCAAGTCTTTTTGATAGTTAGGTGTCAATTGATATGTCTTACAAAAATATTGTAGTGTCGTTACAGGGAATATTTTGTTCGAACTCTTCTTCGACCGAGATCCATTTTAGTCAAACCACTCTCCAACTTAGAAAGAGCCATTGTACAGAAAGAGATGTTATAGAAATATAGTCATTGCAAATTTGGGAAAAAAAGGTGCCTCTTGGTAAAACTACATTTTGACTGAGATGAAATCCTTTTGAAGTACAGTTCAACCGAGATCTGTCCACATTCAAAATCTACATTATTTTTCAAGCCATTGTAAAGTTTTTTTTTGATATTTTAACAGATAATTTGGCATTTATCTCATCTGAAACACTTCCAACAGATGTATTAACCATTCCTAAGTGTTTTCTATATATAGGAGTGTCTGTGAACACTTATAACACACACTTGAGAAATCTATTACATGCTATCCTTCTACAAACTTAGAATTCTACATTGCTATGTTCATATCTAAATCATACCTCAATACTAGTGTCCTACTCCACCAAATGTAATTTTGTTTATTCCTTGTGGAGATTTGATCATCATTATTCATAGAGATACACAAATTCATAATCTTATGAAGAATTTTAGTTACTTCTTCCTCTCTTGTTCTCTTTATTGTTCTTTTTCCTTCCAACTACTTCCTACAAGAAGGTCATGGGAAAGCTTCTTGGAGCTACTTTTTGCAATAACACAGTAACCATGGTAGGAGGTTGTTTGTAATCTACTCCATTGTATAAATTCTCATATATCTACAAAAGGAGGATTGTCTTGATCCACAAAAGACATCGATTGTTTTGTGTATTTCATATTAGTAAGAAAAGGAATAATATATAGGGTGAACCTCATGGTTGGAAAAAACTAGGTAGTGATCTCACATCTTTTTACGAAACCAGTCGATATCCTTGTGTCTCCTATGGTTTTTTTATCTTGTCTAACACTTGCTTTATATTCCTATTGCCATATATTCTTAAGCAAGTTGCAATCTAACCCTTTTTGTGTTTGAAGTTGCATAAATCTTAATTTAACTCTATTAAACCCCCTCTAGATCTATGAATTGGTCTCAGAGTAGGTCTTCAAGAAGGCGTTAAAAGTCTTAAAGTATGGGGGAAAACATGCTCGCCATCTCAATCTCAGAGGATCATATGTAACACGATTGCTGTCGTTTGACGGGGAAAGCTAAACATATTGTAAGAGAAGGATGTAATTCCACTTCTATGGCACCAACTTCGATCTCTAGAAGATGGATGCCTTACCATATGAACCTCCAACAATGGATATGGAGAAATGGGATCCAAATATAGTAAGTAAGGCAACTCTAAATTCTAGATAAGTAAGTATGTTAAACTTTTATGTATCTCCTAGTGGATTTATCACAATATATTCTTATGAAACCACATATGATATATAGAGAAAACTTTCAGTTACACATGAAGAGATTCAATAAGTTAAAAGTACAATGACTAATATGTTAAAATGTAAATTTTAATTATTCTACAAGACTAAAACTGAAACTATTACTAAAATGCATGCTAGATTTCCTACTATAATAAATGGTTCGAGTGCCTTAGGAAAGCATATAACTGGCGAAGAGCAATTCTCTAAGCTACTTTGACTGTTGCCTCTTATGTTCAAAGATAAGGTAACTACTATACAAGAATATAGAAACTTTTTATGATTATTGATGGAGTAGCTCATTGGGAACTTGGAGACACATGAAGTGAAGCTTTAAGAAGTGACCAAAGTAGAAGAAATGGAAGAAGAAGAAGAAGAAAAACATGCTGAGAAAAAGGGTATGGGATTCAAAGAAAGAGCTTCACAGTCATCTTCTTCTAGTAACTCATCTAGTAGTGAAGAAGATATACATCATAAAGGTAAGAAATGTATACCTTATTCTTCGAGAAAAAGTATTAGATACTTTTCTACTAGGTGTTGCATATGTAGAGAGAAAGGGATTGGAAGGATGAATTTTAGAAACTCAAGAAGAAGAAGAGGAAGAAAAACTTCAAGGACAAGAAGAAGAGAACATATCATGCTAATTGGGATGATTCAAACCCAGAGGCAAGTGATTAAGAAATATGTTATCATGAAGTTGAATGCTTCCTTGTCAAACATGAAGATAATGACGAACAAGAACAAGAAGGTTCACGAGGTAATGATGCTGAGAAATCTCTCTCAATTTCTGAAGAGGTACTTATTTAACTTGATGAACTTACTTCAAATTAAGTTGAAAAGTATAAGGAAAAAATAAATAAATTGGTAAATATTGTTGATTCTTTAGATAAAGAAGTCAATGAGCTAAATGATAAATATACGAGTGATAAGAAAAGACAGATGAGCTTGTTTCTCAAACTAATTCCTTGCAAACTCAAGTTTTTACTCTTTTAGATAAGTTGAGTAATATGGAAGAAAACCTATTTGTTGCTCACATTTTGATTATGACCTTTTCCTTGAAATAAGTAATGAGTTAAATGATAAAATTAATATGCATGAAAAGATCATTGATATTATTAGAAAATGTTTTAGTTCTACTAGAAAATACTCATTGATGCTTGCCAAACAAAATGAAAATCTTAAAAGATATTTGGATGAATTTTCAAATTTTACAAACATGTTTAAAAAATATTACATTCATGCAATAATAATGTCTACATGCATGGACTTGGTTATATTCCAAAAAATGTTAAAAGAAAGAAAAAACAAGGACCTTTTTTTGTTAAATAAAAACTCAATTCTTACATCCCCATCAATCATGTTACTTGATATGGTTGTGGGAGATTTGGTCACTATGCTTTCTCATGCCCTTTTTAGAGTAAAAGTAACAAAAACATGGTTTGGGTACCAATAACTTCTCTCTAGAGGAGATGTTATATGATCATGGGATTCATTGATATTAATTTTTTATGATGACATTTCTTAATTGGTTTATCTTTAACTATTCAATTGGTAGATATATATGTTGTTAATTGGTAGAGATGTATTTTTTTGGATTAAATTTGTCCTATAGACTTCCTCTTGCTCAAAACAAAGTTCAACTGAGGGGTTTCTTGACCAAATTACAGTTTGACTGAAATACTAACTGTCAAGTTTTAATTTGGATATCTTGTGATTAGTATTTATAGTTGGTTTGTGACATTTTTATTTGGGATTTTAGGTTTAAAATGATTTATATTACATGTTGCAAATGTGATATGTTCTTAAATAGTTATGTCTATCTTGGTAGTCAGTGTCTTTGTTTGAGATCAATTTATATGAGTATGAGATTAAGGGGGAGACCACATTCCTTGCATTAATGATGAGATATGCTTTACAAAATTGGTGCAAACCATGACATTCCTATATCAATTGTGGACTCAAAATTCCTTAGAATTGGATTAGAATATCTTTTTGATGTGTTGTGTATAATGGGATCTTTTTCTCAAGAAGGGCTTAATATTCCTCTCATTAGAAACTAGACAAATTTTGGTTCCTTGATCAAAAATAGCCTTTTGTCTATACAATGTACCCTTTTCAATTGGTATATTATATTAGTTTCTCGATTCAATTGGTACATCCATAATTTGCATTGGGTATATATATGTCCTCTTCAAAATGACTATCTTGTGATGAGGTGTGTCTCCTTGAGGAGGAGCATTGGTAAGTATAACCCATTTTTGACTTTGACAATGGGGGAGAAAAATCAGTGAAGACAAAATTTGGTTATCTGCAACAATTTAAAGGTATGGTCCTTTAAATTGACTACTTCCAATTTATCATATGATGATATTTATCATAAAAAATGGGAAGGTCTTTGGCTTTTTGGATATTCTACAGTCATATTTTGATGATGAAAATATTTCCCCTTTGTGTCACTAACATGTGCATTTAGTGTTTCATATGAATGAGGATCTAAGACAAAATCCATCCACAAAGAACATGATACTATATATGTGTTTGGATTCTTGTAAGTCAAATTCTACCATGTATATGTTTTGTACAAGTGCATTTCATACATCTTGCTAGAAATGATGTAAGTACAAGTGATGATCGACCAATTTATATACTAAACCCTATTCCAAATTTATATAAAATCATTAGGATAGTTAGATTTCATTTTATATGTCTTCCCAAAATATAGTAGTGTCTTTACATGGTATATTTTTGTCAAACTCATCTTTGACTGAGATCCATTTCAATCAAATTATACTTTGACCAACAAAAACATTATAGAGAAAGAGTTGTTGTAGAAATATATCATTGCAAATCTGGGAAAAAGACTGCCTCTAGGTTGAACAACACTTTGACCGACATGGAATCTGGTCGAAGTACAGTTTCTTGAGATCAATTTGCGTTCAAAATCTGCATTATTTTTCTAGCTGTTGTACACATGACTTTTGACATTCTAACAACTATTTTAGTATTTATCTCATCCTAAACACTCCCAACAAATATATTGACCATTCCTAAGTGTTTGCTTTGTATAGAAGTTCCTATGAATAGTTATAATACACACTTGAGCAATCTAATACATGTTATCCTTCTCCAAGCTTAGAATTCTACATTTCTATCTTTAGATCTAAGCCATATCTCAGTACTAGTGTCCTACTCCACCAAATATATACTTTCCTATTCTTTGTGGAGATTTGATCATCACTTGTTCATAGATATCTACAAATTGCTAAACTTTTGAAGATTTGTAATTTCTTCATCCTCTATTATTCTTCTTGCTTCCAACTACTTCTTGTGAGAAGACTGTGGGGAAGCTTCTTGCATCTAATTCTTGTGATAAGGTTGCTACCAAGGAAGGAGGATGATTGTGATCTACTCCATTGTGAATGATCTCCTTGATCTACAAAAGGAGGGTTGTCTTGATCGACAAAAGATACTGATTGTTTTGTGTATTTTGTATTGGTTAAGAAAAAGAATAAATTACATGTTGAAAATCTTGTTTGGTAAGAAATAGGTAGTGGAATGACCTTTTTTGATAGAACCTCTCTATATCCTTATTTCTCATATGGTTGTTTTATTTTTTCTAACACTTATTATATATTTCCTCGGTAATATATTCTTAACCAAATTGTAATCTAACCTTCCTTCTGTTTGAAATTGCATAAATTCTATTCTAGTTCTATTCACCCCCACTATATCTATCAGAAGAGAGAAAATGCATATTATGGTAGTGTAACCTTACCAACCACATTGCTTCCATATTTGATCAATTCCACTTCAGTCCAATTTTACTATTTTTGCAGTTGTTTATAATAAACTTTAACCAACTTTTAATAAAATGTTTTCATGCTATTTGGATTAGATTAATTAGAAAGGTTCTACAAATATTGTCCCTTGGGATCGACCCTAAGCTACACTATAATCAAATCTACCAACCTCCATGTGGGATTATCATAAACTTGGATTAGGTAAAATAAAGGGATTTTCATTTTAGAAAAGTTGTTGTGTGATCAAAATAATAATCCATCCCTTTGTAGATTTGGAAGGGAGAGAGAACAATTAGAACTTATAGCTAGTTTGAGTAGAAACAAAGTGGTGTGTCATACTTGGTGGAAGGGACACAAATTTAATTAACTTTGTAAATGAATCATTTTATTATTTGTTAATAAAACATAGTTGGAATTTCCAAATGAATGTGATGTATGATAGAGTAATATATGTTGAAGAAAAGACAATTGTGGACATGTGATTTTGATAGTTCCAACTAGAAAATATGGATGATTGTAATTAACAACTAGTTGTTTCTAATGATAGAACATTAAAGGAAGTTTCACTTTCATCACTGCATGAAAATATTTTTGGAAAGAATTTGGCTAGATCTTGGAGAGTTATTGTACATTGAATCAATAGATTTGGAATTAAGATATATGTTGTTTAGTAATGTATATTAGAGTTACAACTTTATCAATCAATTATTCAATAAACCATAATAAGATACTAATATTACTTTCATTAAACTCTAAAAAACCTCTAAAATTGGTTGGGTAGGACTAGGAACCTAAATGATGATCGTAGCACATATTTTACCAAGTTTATATAGAAAACTAGATAAGAAAACCCCATGTAGATCGAAACTTGTAGAAAAACCATGTAGGTCAAAATCTAGATAACTTGAAGACAAATGAAAACAAATTGGGATTCAATAATGAAGAGTTGTTCCTTATGTTATAGGTTGTAGATTATAATGTTATATACTATACATTTTTACCCAAATCATGAGTTACTTGAGTACTTACATGAATATCCTTGCTGAGTTGTGAATCTAAAAAATTCTAAACTATCTTTTATGGATGATGAATCACTTAGTCTATTCTCTAGTATTGATTTATGATTATATAAGAAGAGGAATGTAGGGATTTTCAAAGATACTATTTTATCTACAAATGGATGGACTTTAAAACCTAAAGATTACGTATAACACTATTCAAGTATATAACAAGAAAATGACATAGGAAGATACATCCAAAGTGATGGGCTTGATTCACTCTCTGAAAAAAATTGATTGAGCTAAATATAAACATTATAAATCCAATAACTCTAAATCTTGTTCCATTAGTTTTGTGATTTAGTGGAATTCAAACGAATGTACCCAGTTTGAATGATAGAGATACTTAATGTCATTGACACACTTGATACATATCTTTGAGAATTACATAGTGACATATGAATGTAGATTGGATGATGGCTTATATGTTGTAAGGGAGATTCATTATCAGATGGGAAATTATTTTCATTATATGTGATTACATATATTTTCAACCTTATATATTTACAAATATTGTAAACATAGATGAATATTTTAGATTTTCTAGAGATGTTAGTACATTGTTCTTCATATGGGATTGTAACACCCAATACATAAGAGAATAATTAGGGGGAGATGATTCTTGAAGTTAGTGACATGTACCTGCCTAGAATATTTAGAGAGAGATATGAGCATGGGGTCCTACTACATGAGTAATACATGGCTAAGAATTTGTAAGAAAAATGGCTTGTACAACCCAAACAGAGCACCATCCTTGGGTTGAGGTTTTTTACATGGTATATAATCAAGACCCATAATAGAAGGTAGGACCCCATGGACATGTCGAAGGCTAGTCATCATCCATGTGGCTCATGCATGGAGAAATGGATATATACACAACAAGGTGAGATGGAGACCCCCATTCACTATAAATTGTGAATGATAATTGGATGCACATGGATCATTATGCGCTTACGCTTAATTTAGAGAAGGTAAAACCGTGTACGTATATGCATAAAGTTGGCGAGAGGCCCAATGTTTATTATTTCCATGTCTCTAGTTGACAAGAATTAGATAGAACTATATAACCATGGGGTACTAATTTGTAAGTAACATGGACTTAAGCATTTTTCTTATAGCTAAAAAGTTATTGGGGATTATGTTTTAATAATAGCATGCCCTACTTTTTACAAATAACAAGTCTATAGAACTAATGTTGGTTCCAATGGCAGATCTATTTTAGGGATTGGGGACACCAAGATTTTTGAAGATTGTTTTCATATTGTGATACCATGTTCGAATTTGAAAAAATACTATGCTATACTAAGTTATGTGCCCCTAAATTATTTTGACAAATGGAATTATATACTTATAATTATGTCAAGTAGCTATTCAGATAGGAGTAAATGTTACAATATTGTACATTGCATTTAAATCAATTAAGAAATGAAAATATAATTATAGTGTTGGGTGAGATAATAAATGCACTAAAACCATCCAACATTTTCTTAGCATCTTTCACCAATATCGTACAATAGTATAGTGACATTAAAACTTATTCATTAATCATTAAAGTATAAAATTAAAGTAATAGAAAATAGTAATGCACAACAATAAAAATATCAAATGTATTAAATTATGAATAAAGAAACTAATGTGGAGTTTGTAGAAAGGTGATTGTTGTCTAAACGAGACAGAGAGTACCTAAATATTAGAATTGAATTTCACAAACAATAATCATGGCACACCATTATTATAAGTGATGTTCCAATTGGACTACTTTTCTAGATATGAATTCGTTCAAAATTTAGTATGTGGTGTATGGATGGGAAGAGAGAGGATGACGTATGAGGTTGATAGTTGAGTGTGTTTGATTTGTACAAGGAGGGAAAGTGAATGGTATTGTAAAAAAAATACTTTTCATAAGAAGTAAAATTAATATGTGTTTTCCTATTAATTTTGTGATACATAACCATTGTCCTATTATATCTTGTTATGTTCCCTACCAAATACTACCATTGTTTCTATGTTCCCTGTATATTTTTATTTCTCCTTTCAAATTAACTACATTCAACCGTTTAACAATGTTTTTATCTATGTTTCCAATCAAATCTATCTCTAAATTTCATATTATATTATGGATTTATTGTTCATTCAACATTATCTAAAAAATATTTAAAATATTTCTTCATATTTTTATATTTTACTCCCAAGTTATGTTATTTCACTAAGTTTCCCTCCAATTTGAGTTTGTGTCCTATCATATGTTCGTCTTTTTACTTGTCTTCACTATAATCTAAAGGAAAAAGGTATAGTAGGACATACATGATAATCTTCCCTATTCATTCCTTTATAATTTCTTCCACTATCTGTCATATTGTCTAATCAAAGAGGAAAAAAATTCTCTTCCCTTCCTTTTCCTAAAATTTCTCTCCTTTCATACAATCTTTCCAAGTTGCATGATATTATATTATTTTGAAAGACTGATAGGTTGGTTCTTTCTATGAAACTAATTTGATTATTTACCATTTAGCAATCCAAAACTATGCTCATACATACTACAAACTATGATTAGATTTCTTTTAACAAACTTTTAGTCTGCGTGTTAAAGAGTCTCATCTTTCATGCAATGTGTGTAGTCAATTTTCATGTATGTTATCATATTTCTTCTTTTCCAGATTTAGCATCTTGTACTTGTTCATAACGTAAACTTATTCCTCTCATTTTGAATCTTATAGTTTCTTTTGCCAGTTTTATGTGAAATTGTCCACAAAATTATTTTTCGAGACAAAACTTCGTAATAAAATAGATGTTTTTCTTATCAGTATAATGATTGTTTATTTAAAAGATAAATTGATCATACATTTAACACATTGACTCGATTATGGATTATTTAAACGATATAAAGAATAAATTCTATATTCTAGAAGTAGAAAATTATATTCTAAACATGAATTTTTCATATTATTTTTAAAACTATATCTTGATTTATATTATGATTGTTACTATTTATAGTTAATTTTATGTTATATGCCTAAGATAAGCATAAAATAATGACTATTTATATGAAACAGAAGAAAGAAGGGCAACAAGTTCTGCTAAAATCTCTTTCAAAATGACAAAACCAATGCTTAAGGTAAGAAGATTTTCATCAACTTCAAGTTTGATTCAATTGTAACTAACCTTAACTATATATGATAGGGTTTTCAAAAATTCAAGTCAGGTTCTAGTCGAGTTGAGATCCAACATAATACTGAGTAAAATTATAGGTCATAGTTTTAAACACATATGGGATTTTTTAATGAAAAATGATTTATTACATTGAGTAAACATTAGTAGATAGTTAAATTATAAAATCAATATATTTCCCTCACAAGCATATAATACTTCACAATTATTTGTGATATAGGTTAGAATCAAGTCAAGTTTCCAAAAAATAACTAGACTAGGTTGTGTCTAAATTTGGGTTGAGAGCACTATGATATGAGGTAGTCAAGTTGGTTTGCCTTTTCAATTGTACAACATTGAGTTCAGTTAATTTTTTTAGGTTCAGAATCTAGTTTAGGTGTGGATCGAATTCAGGTTCAAAGTTATTTTAACACCTTGCCCCCAAGGTTTCTGATCAAGTTCTTCCACTAGTTGGGTCTATTTTGTTATATGGATGGTGATCATATTCCAACTGATACCCTCGCGAGGTTTGAGTGACTATATGATTGTTCTTATATCCAAACTTTTTCTATTCATTCGTTGGAGATACCACTAGAGGTAATATACATTTTTCCACATAAAAATTCAACATGATTGTGTAGTCATCTTTTAGTTCTGTTACACAAGGAGGGACATATATTAAAAGAATCCAAGCTTCCCTAACAAAATGCATAATAGTCATGGTCAAATGGAAGAAGGAAAGACAACAAACTCCTTTTGATAATTCTCCTCTTAATAATTAACTACTAAAGTCATTCTCAATGATTACAAAGAGTTCTTGCATAAAGTTGTTTCTCAAGTCTAAACTACTAGATAGAGACATGGCCTTCTACACAACAAATGTGCAATTCTATTACATTTAACTAGAGTAGATAATAAAGAAAGACAAAAAGACCAAAGTAATGCAAATAATATCTTCGAGTATGAGGCCCAAATAATATTTCCTATCCAGAGGATTCACTAGGGCTTGTACTAGTAGCAAATCATCAATTTTAGGATCACCTTGACGAGAATTTTTATATATGGTGATGTAGACAATGTCAGGAGATCATAATGTGACATGTCCTTTCTGTAAAGTGGTTATCATTCTTCCCAATTCATTGTGGATTATAGCACCAAAACAATCTTTTCATCCTAGGACACAACCATGTCTATATTAATCTTTACTTCCCCATAGCACGGAGGTATCCAACATGTCTAATCGATGGACATGTATGTCTTTGGTTCCCTCTGATCAGTGTGTAAAATCTCATGCCTCGCTATTAGAGATCTGAAGGATTGAAGAATGGAACATGGGTGGCCCTTTTCTTTACAAAAAAATAAGTGTATCCCTATAAAACTATGCATCCCACCACAATGTGAGTTGCTCATCAATCTCCCTATTATCCTGAGATTTTTAAAGTTTTCAAACTACTTCATTAAAATAGCCTCTGTTATCAAGACACGTATTGATTGCAAATTACTTGCACCCCTTATTTCTTTTGTAGCTAAAACTTCTTCTAGCATGTGCAAAACCATTTGGTTCCCTCTTCCTCATATTTTACAGCTTCATTCCTCAATGTAGTGATGATCCTATAGACATCCCATCGTAGTCAGACCCCCCATGACCATCCTTCAGAGGTAGTGTGACAACTTCATCAACCATTATGAACTCTAGATGAAAGGTCATATGTTTTATGTACTCTCATCCCTCCATCTATAGGACATGTACCGTCCACTCAATCCCAACCGATAATCTGTCTTGACTAAGAAATTTCATATATATTCTGGCCACTGTGCAACACAATCCTCAATCTTTCACGTGATGTGAGGAGTGCACAAGACTTTTATGCAATATCCACTATGAACAACTCATGTGCTAAAGATTCATTTGAGTAGCTCACATCTTCTACAAATAAGTCATTGACCACATAAGGTACATTACTGCACAAGACTTGCATGTGTGGTAACGGGCCTTCTGCTCCATAAATCAATTTATCCTTCCAAATATTGATCTTTCTCCTATTGTCCTATATATTGAATCCCATGCTTCATAAAAGATTTGGCACTCCACACACTCCTCCATGTAAAAGTGGGGTTCATATCTAGCCTTGCATCCAAGAACGTTGTCACTAGGTAAATATTTTTCTTTATAACTTCAAAATCCATAGAGTCTTACTTTGTGAGAAGTCACCACATTTATATAGCATTTTTTTAAGTTTTTTCTCTCTTTTCCCTATCCACCACTTTGCTGAAAGATACTTCTATCTTATCAAAGTGAAATGTTTAACCTGATTTATTTAATATTGGATGATAATTAAGATAAATTGAAAACATTATGGACATGTTGCTCTCGTGAAAAGGATGCTATCATCCATAAAGAATAGATGTCAAATGTGTGTCCCATTGCAACTGACGCTAATCCCATGCAAAAGAAATTGTTGTATAGCAAGATTTATCAAAGATGAGAAAACATCAACACAAAGAATAAAGAGATAGGGTGAGAGAGGTTCTCCCTATTGCAGTCCTCTCATCGACAGAATGGTTTTGGATCTATCCCCATTGATGGAAAAAGAATGATTGACAGTGGTAACACAATCATGAATCTCCCTCTCTAATGTCCACCAAACCCCATCTATTTCATCATGTCCGCAAGGGACTTCCACTCTATCATGTCATATGTTTTGACATGCCACGTTTGAGGGTTGCATGTTCCTTTTTTCCTCCTATGCCACCCTTAATAACATGGAAACATACATAACTAATTAAAGAATTATCCATGATGAGTCTTTTTGGAATAAAGGCACTCTGGTTAACTGAGATTAGACCATCCATGAGTGGTTTCAGTCTATTTACAACCACTTTTGTAGCTATATTGTATAGAACATTACATAGGATAACGCCCAAAATTCAGATGTCTCCCTTGGTGAAGCAACTTTTGGAGTGACAACCACTAAGGTAGAGTTTAAATATGTTATGGAGTAATTTACTATACACCAACTTCTTATGTATCTCACTACATCACTACTCACTATGTGCCAATATTTTTGTAAAAAGTGGGCTTCAAACCATCATGCTTAAGTGCCTTATTTGGATGCACATCACTAATGTCCTTCTTGAATTCAATCTCTTGTATGTCCCTTTCAATAATGGCCACAACACCCTCCCCTATGTGGTTTTTTATACCTCTTATGGAATCTTTTGTGTTTCCTTGTTGAGAGGTTGTGAATAAATTATATTTTTTAATAATAGAGTCTTCAATCCATTTTTCTTCAGTTATCCATACTCCGTCATCATTCTTCAGACCTTTAATGTAATTATTTTTCCTTATCTGAGATGCACTATGATGGGTTGTAGTGTTTTGGTCCTCTTTTTATATCATTCACCCAATCTCTAGAATACCAAAAATATTCATCACATTTGTGCCATTTTTATTATCTCCTTTGCTAGCTCTTCACACATGCAAAGATTTAGGTAGTTATAAGGATTATTTTGTACTTCTATTAGCTCATTTTGCACATCCATACCCTTATTTCTCATATCCCCAAAAGTAATCATCTCCCATGAGTCCAACTTTGCTCCCACCCATTCTAGATTTCTTTTGACATTACTTCCTTATGCTTCTTCCTGTGTTGTCTTCACTGTGGCTTTACATGAGTCCTCAGTAATCCACATTCGCTCGAATTGAAAAAAATTATATCTTCTTTTCTTTTTGGTGCCTTCTATCTCCATATGGACAACTAAGGGGGTAAATGGTAGATGTTTTACCATGCATTTTTTGTAATGAGCTCTCCACTCTTCACTGCATTGAACCCTATCCATCCTTTCTTCTATCAGAGTGTTAATAATTTTTCCTCTCCTCCAAGTAATGTACCTCCTATATATCCCAACTCCATTAAATTACAGTCATCGATAAAATCTCTGAAATTTTAAATGTAACATCCAAAATTTAGTGGACCCCTCTCTTCTCCTCAAGCCTCATGATTTCATTGAAATATCCAAAGAAAGCATTGTACCCTCTGTCTCTCTCCTCAAGTTCATCATCAAATCCCAAGTGTGTATCTTTTGTGGTTGATTTGACTAGACATGAACTCCAACACCATGCCAGCTAAATTGAGAGATATGATTCTTTTTTTTAACATAATGTGGTGATGAGAGTAGTTCACAATATGAAGTTGCATATATTTCCTCTACAACTCATGCCACCGGATCTTCCATGACTTGAGACTCAAAAACCCCATCAGTAAATCCACAACTTCTCTTGATTTTATCCAACTGTGACGTAGATAACATGGTTTACATGAGAAATACCAAGGGTATTCACTCCAACATTTATCCCAGAGTTTTTTAACTTCGTTTTTCCTTTTCCATGTCATGACAGTTCCAATGAAAGATTTCCATTTCTCTTCACGGGGTAGGTTGCCTCCAGTCCCCGCTACTTGGTGTGTGTCACCCTAATACAAGCTTTCAGAACCCATCTAATTTTTGTACATCTTATGCCCCCCTCCACATCATCAAGTGGGTCTTCCCACTCCATATCACATAGACTCGTCCCCCTCTGTCTTTTTCCCACTTTATGTGGCATCATCTCCTCCACGTGCTTGGATATACAACATTTTTTACTTCTATTCAACATTCCCCCTCCCTAAGAGTCCCTTTGCCTTAGTACTTCATGTCTTCGTCCATTAGGCTTGGGTACTATCTCCTCCTCTACAAGTTTCCTGCTTACTATTAGAATTAATATCTTTAGTTGACAGTCCTATAAGATTTCCTTCAATTTTTGGTGTCTGATATTACCAGTAGAATTATGTAAGCCCAATGAAAGGTAATGTGACCGCCTTGGTCTTGGTCCCCCACTACATTTTTGCCTGCAATGTGATCTACCAATGTGAGTACCAATGTTGATGTGGCCATATATATCCCTCCATTTACATTGAGGCACCTTTCTTCCTCCATTTATTTATATCCATACTAGTAACTTCCTTCCTCACACTTTCAGCATCAGACTCCACCTCCTTTCTTCCTCTTCTAGCATTGGTTGACCTACAGATGTGACTCTTTGCACCATCACCCATGGGTTCAACAATGAATCTTATTGTAATGTTTTCTCTTGGACAACCTTCATATCTGTCTGTGTTCTCATACTTCATTGGTCCCACCTCCCAGCTTCATCATCTCCATCACTTCATTTTGATCGACAATTTCCAAAACTTGTGATAGGGTTTACCTTCTTTCTTTGAGGGCACACTGATCAAGCCCCTTTTTTTGTTCCTACTGCACCACCTCTACTTTCCCTTGTGCTATTGGCATGTTAACTAGACTGTAATCATGTGCCTTTCATTTTCCTCATTCATGATCCGTCTAAGGGGGGTTTCTTTCTTCCCCTTTGTCATCTCTTTTGTCCCTACCTACCTTGGCTTGATTTGCTCTGAGATTAAGTTTGTGTTTTCTCTCTGCTCATGGTAAAAAATTGAAGCTTCCTTATTGATGCTAGATATGCATACCCATATAACTCCTCTAAGTCAAAAACCCTAGACTTTCTTCGTGAAGAAAGCAACCAGGCCCCCACACCCAAAGATTATTCATCTCTTCATCAAACAACTGTTAATCTTTTTCTGAATGACCCAAATTTCCACAAATGTAGTAGAAGTTGGGCAAGCTCTCATACTTAATCCATATATCTACCATGTTTCCTTCACTATCATGATTCTTTGAAACCTCTTACAAGTCTTTTTGATGCCAATCGTTAGACTGACCCTAGTTGTTGTCTTCCATTCTAGTTCATCCCAATCCACTCTAATCACCTTTAAGATCCGTTCTACAATGGTGGCTACTATTGTGAGTTTGCTAAAGGAAGATGATAGATCCTTGCTCATAAGGCACAATGTGTGAACTCGGTCATTCATGATTGATCTCTCATATAAACTTATTTAGTTAAGAGTAGTCTATTGTCAAATTTCTAAGGTCATTTGTCCATGTTCTTCTTCTTATCTTTCTCACGAACAAATAGTATGATGAAGTAAAGGGATCAACAGACATAACAAGAACCCTATTTGCCATTGCCCAAGTTTGAGTTAAAGTTTCTTCTAGCCCAAAAACTAAAAGGCCTATCTGTAAGAATTCTTGTAGCCAGTGCCAATTTCAAGCGTTCTTCCACCATCACTTATTCCTCCTCATTTATGCATAGTATGTATCCTTCTTCTTCTAAAATTAAAGTTTCCTACATCTGAGTCAATACAACTGCCTCAATCAACATTAGAATAAGAAAAAGGCTAGTTATGGTTGAAAAAGCCAAAATACACGCAATGCATACATTGTGAAAGACATACTTCAGAACATGGTTGTGAGGTTTTTCATGGATCATGCATAACTACTCAAATGTATCAAATAGGAAAGGCAACATTAGTCCTAGCACAATTGTTCTATAGAATAGCTCCAGTGACTTTCTACCAAAAAAGGATCCAAACATGGCACCCAATAGTGATTTCCTTGCATGGATTGTTGACAATTGGGGTTGCAATATGATTTCAGGATGACATTTTTAAATTTAAAGGTATCATGGAAATACTAGAGCCTATGAAATAATGAAGTATACTACCATTTGTGGTTGTTGACTATATACTTACAAGATCAATTATATGATGTAATAATTTATCAAAATAATGAATTACAACAAATAAAAGAGAATGATTCATTTAATCCTATCGTTAAATTAAATATAGAGGTATTTACTAGTTGTTCTTCTAAGAAATCATGCTTTAGAGATGTAACCATAGATCTCTAGAGATGTAAGTGCCAATCTGGTCATAAAATCATAATGTTTGTGGTAAACTATAATGAGCTATTTGAAGTAAAAACACTTCACAAGATCGTGATTATATATAAACCTCAATCCATGATTCATATTTTTATAGTGTATGATGATAGTATAGATACTAGATTAATCAATAGAGAAAGAAATATGCAATAATACTCAAAACATTTTTTGTTTTGGCATTCATGTTATTAGGATGAAAGATATATGAAATTTCAAATCCAAAGTACATGACTTATCTTTGAATAACTTGTGACTTCAGAAGATGGTAATGTGTCATCAATATTTAACATATTTCAACCAACTAAAAACTAAAAAATGACATCAAACAAGAGCTATATGACACATATTAACTTAAGAAATGCATTAGAGTTGCACTCCAATTTGGACATAATTTTGGCATGGAGTATTTTTCACAAGGAGGAGGTTCGTTTAAACATTAGTGATACAGCTCTAGTGAGTAGTGTTCAAATCTGAACAATTTAAAATAGTTCCTTGGTTGTAAGAAATATTTAAGAATGACCTATATCCATGTACCCATTTTATCTATGGAAACATAATAGTATTTAGTCAGTGGGGAACTTGAATATATGAAACTGAGCCAACATGTTAGTAGATGTGGCATTAAATCATAGACAAGTACTACTAATTGAGGGATAGAAGTGGCAGTCTCATGATGTGAAAGTGTTTCAGTTCCTGATTAAAGCACCCCTCTGAACAACATATGATGATACTAGTTCAATATTTGGCAACACATTATACAATAGTCAGGAAGCATTAGTCCACTTTCCGCTGTCTCAGGCAGTATTCAAATGCTTTTACTAAAGCATCAATGAACATACACTCTCTTTTTCTATTGATTTGGGTAGTGATTAGTGGCCAATCATATTGGAATCCCATCATGTCAAGAGATGTGGTGAACCAACCACTATTGGACAATCAGCGATAGAATCTATCTCATTACCAAATGAAGTCTGGTAGTGGGAAGTGACAGTTTATCACCATTTACCAGGCCTCAAGATTTACCCTATCAGGGTGGGTTCATTATTGGCCCTTCCTAGGTGGGTTTACCTCATTAATCTACAAAATATAGTGGTGATGGTGGTGCAACTAGAACATATATTGGATAACTACACAAGGACATGGTCATCTAAAATGTCCAAACCCTATAAGTATAGACGGCATTGCAAGTTGGGTTCTCTTCATTATTATTTGTTTGTTTGAACTTAACCTACACACATTTTGTTCTTACAACCTCATGTATGGATATTTCTTACCATAAATTCCAATACTCTCATGAATCTACTAGTTAGTATTATTTCTTTAATTCTATAGAAGATTATATGAGGATAGAGAAGGGGTTGCAACTTTTCTTGAAGCAAAGTAGGCTTGTAGTGGCTTTTATTTAGTTTTCTTGGAAAAATGAAGATTGAAGAAGAGATGATGAAGGATTAGCCTTGGACATGATTATTGTATGGAGTTTTATAGCACCAAGAGCTTTCTAAGGTTGAATCTGTTGCATTTTACTTATCGAACGATATAAAAGAGTGTAATTCTAATAATTTATTTAGAATTTCCATAGACATTATTACTAGAAAAATAGTGATCGTATCATTTTATGTCAAAATATCTTCTTGTTTAGATAAATACAGTTGAAGAAAAGGAATAAAAAAATTTAGCATAATTTTCAACTTGTGAACCCTATACTTTTCTTTCTCATAACCAATTATTTATGTATAACAGTGTTTCTAATAGGAAAATATCACTAGACATAAAGGGAAGAAAAGGACAAGCTCAATATTTGTATTCTTACTAAGGTTTCTTCATAAAGGGAAGAAGAAGACAAGCTCAATATCACTAGACCTAAAGGGAAGAAGAAGATATGAAGGGAAGAAGTAAGACATGAGGTTGTAAGAGGTTTCTTGACTAAACTCAATATCTCTGTGCAACATCTATACTCTACAACCTCAGTAACAAAGGGAAGAAGAAGACAAGCTAAGAGGGAAGCCCTTGGGTAGAACATACTATCTCATTGGGTTTCAGTTCATATAAATTTTGGTTCTATTTGTAGGAGGTCATCATGTGTGAGGCACACTTAGCGGTTTTAATAAAGTTCATATTCATGCAAATAAAAATGGGACTCCTCCAACCATTGTTATTGGAAGTCATATGCTACCTTTATTCTTAACCACTACTATCGAAATTTGTATTAGGGATACCCTCCATCACACCACAAATATTGTCAAATTTTCCCTATTCATCATTGACCACTCCTACACTTTGTGTGAAAAGTCATTATCTCACCCTTCCTCCAATATCTTACCTAGCTTTTAAGGTTATCAATTGGTTCACTTCATGCTGATTTTTGTGTTTAGATGTTAAAAGTCATCAAATTGGAACTTTTGATGGAATACTCAACAAAAATTTGGATCATTTTGAGTGAGGTGTCTTACAAGGAAAAAATGCTCACAAAATAAAGAAGTATGGAATATTCTTCCCATTTTTAGATGCTAACAAGTTGAAAATTGCTATTTTACAAAATATGATCCTATCAGATATTGTCCAGTGTGAAATATCATTTGATTTTTGTTCCTTAAAAATGTGATTCTATTTGTATAATGTATTCATGTGCGAGACAAACTATGTTATTTATAATCACTCTCTTCTTCTTATGCATCAAGATAGTTCTTCCCCACCCAATATACTAGGAGTCAGATGCAAATGGTTTTATATTTCTATTATAGAACTTGTTTCTAGGATACCCTCCACCATACCAATTATATCCTCGAGTTTTTGCTATTAATTATTGAACACTCATAAACCTACTTAAAAATTGAACCCATTCCTCCTACTCACTTATCTAAATAATAAGGTGGTTGATCGAGTTGTATCATGTAGATTTTGGTTCAAAATATCTAGAAGTCATAATATTTCTTATCTTAATGGAATAATAAAAAAGATTTAATTTAGGCCATTTTTAGTCAGTTTACTTAGGAACAAAAATATCTTCATGTGAAAGAAAACATGTATGGACCATTTTTAGAATTTTGGATCCTAATGGGTAGAAAACATCTAGATCTACCATGTATATAATTTATTCAGGTACTTTTAGCATAGAAAATGAAGGGTCATTGTCATAGTCATGTGATCAAAGAGCCTCTTTTAATGACCACTTCCCTAATTATTTAACTCTTGTTTGCCTCTATCAACTTCAATGAGAAAGCATCAAGACTATCATGTTATTCTACAACATACTAAAACCTTATGTTCAATAGGTATTATGGACTCCTCATAAACCACATGTATTACCCCTCAAAATCTTGAATGCAACTTCAAATCTAAAATTAGAATATAAGTTTTAGTCAAAGACGAAATAAGAAATAGTGTAGGTTGTTAGAAATTTTTACAAACTCCACAAAATCTCAAGTAAAATATCATATAATAAGTGGGCTCATCCATAGACTCCTACTATCAATGATATGCCTTGCTTGATCTTTAGATGTATCCATGTACAACAACTAATTTTATGAGCATCCTTTCATCATTATATTTATAAACCAAAATAAGGGAAATACCTGGTTTACACACCTAAAATATTATCTCAACCATTCTTTCCTTTAGGAAATAAGAACTTTCTATTGGCACACATGATATTGGGTTTAATACCAAGATAAAATGGGAATTTCTTCTTTTAGAAGGCTTCTATTTACATAGTCGATATCAATCTGATTTCTCCCTAAGTTTGTAGGCTCCATGAGGACTCTACAATTGTATTAAAAGAATAACCAAAAAACCCAAACTTCTCACATATAGATACTCCTCATATGTAACTTTTATAGTTCATCCAATTTACAAGTCATTTAGTGCATCCTACATATCCACTACCATTACATTTTTGGATTGATGAATAAGAAAACTAGTTATGTACAATCGTCTAGATGTTGATATCTACCAGGTTCTCCTAAATTTATTTGTGTTTAATTCATTGAACACATCATGGTTCATGCTGATGTTGATATACTCATAGATGGCCCCAGTATATTTGTGTTTCTCAAATCTTTTATGACAAAACATCAGTTTCATATTGTCTCACTAATGAGACCATGTAGTTAATGTTAGTAGAATAAGTCCTCACACTTAACATCAGTACATGCCAATTCTAAATCATTGTAATGTTAATCATATCATTTTCATATCTATTAGCTACTTTGGCATTGATTTCATTGTTTCAATGCTTTTGAAATAAATACTATGTAAATAAGTGACAGGACTAAAAAACCAAAACCAAATAGAAAGATACCTAAGAGAATGTTACTTAATATGAAATTCTCTCATGCTTAACTCCTGCAAAAGATAATATAGACCCAAACATATATATTATTATCTAATTCCAATTTTTATCCAAGAAATAAAAAATTAATTTTCAAAATCTTTATAGTAATAAATAAGTAATTAAGAGTAAGAAGAGAACACCAAAATTAAACTTGACATTGTGTCAAATACTTAAATAATATGACCGTAATCTCGACCGAACTGTCATTTATTTCATGAAATCAATATGCATTCCTACTAAGTAGAAGCCTTTCTTTGATCGTAATTATGTACCTACAAGGTCACGCCCAATGACTAAATTACTTACCTTTTGATCAAGAGATCCTTTGTCATAGAACACTATGCCACTCATGTCTGCATGCTCACACTCAGAACTTGAACAAAGTCCAATTGTGTACTGAAATGTGATCACATCATTGTAGATTGGATTCAGTTAATGTTGAATGCATAGTTGATTCTTGTTTGACATGATGATGGTGCTCCTTATCATGGTCATATTCTTGAACATAATAACTGAGCTCCATGAATCATTATTTTTGGGAGTCGTATGTATGCCTTTGATTATGATTGCTATTGATGCGAAAAATGTCTAAGATACCTTCCACCACACCATGTTTATCTCAAATCCCCTTCATCCATCATCAGACACCTAAGGGAAAAAGTCTCCATCCCTCCCCTGCCCATGTTTCCTTGTCTAAAAATAAGATCTAATCAAGTAACTACAAGCGTGAAGAGTAACCACCACTATCACCATTAAGTCATCGATGTTTTACTTGACACTGAAAGCTTTGTTGCCTCATGGACAACTTAATAGGCACCTATAAATTGAGAAAAGTTATACGAGATAGGCCTAAATAATATCATAGCATATGTTGCTATTTTTATTTCCTATTTTAGCACCAAGACAAGCTTACATGTTTGAATATCACCTTTATCGAAAAAATGGGACCCAATTTGGGACACATTGCCTATTCGGAAGCCAAGTGCCTAGTTCAAGATGCATTTAACCCTAAAATGGCATTAAAATATCAGTTTGTCCCTTTTTGGACTTGTTGATAGTATGATATTTTTTCATTCGAAAGAATGAGTGTTATTTATCCCTAAACAACAACAGATGGTTGCCACTAATTATTAATTAACACCACCTTCATCATTAGTTCTAAATGTTTTCACCATTGTAATTGTATATTTAACTAAATGAGTGATCAATAAAAAAATAATACATTTTCAACTTGCTTATTTACATTCTATGAAAAATAGATATATACATTTGATGTTGTATTATATGATTATTATGATGTGTAATCCCGTATATAGTTTTTTGTGTGTGTTCATATATCTTCAATTTGTTCATTTATCTCAAGTGTAAATTTTAGTTCATGCATCAGTACAGTTTGAGGGTGAGATAACTAAAGTAGACACCCAATAGAAATACAAGAAGAATATTCGTAATGTTTTTGAATGCAAAATCTCAGTTTGCTAACAATTTCATACATTTTAATACTTAATTTGCATATGTTTGACGTCGCATCGTGATCGCCGGAGCAAGCGGTACCAGAACGGGAGGGCAGGAGCCAAAGAAGAGGATGGAGCAGCCGTGCTTGAAACCAGAATCTGTAGGAGGTGGCTCCTCTCCATCCGTCCCTATTAACGGAGTGGAGTCAACGAAGTTGAAGCTGCCGATGACCTGGACTCTGGCTTCTACGCTGCACATCGCGCCCCCTTCTTGCTCCGAGCCGAGATCCGCCCCAAATCGATGGCGTTCAGAGCTGCTCGAGATCCCTTTTTCACCGGAGAGGCGCCGCTAGGACACGAAGACGCACCAAGCGAAGAAGCTTGAGAAGATCACGCAGGACCAGTGAAGGCCAGGGGGAGAAAGCCGCCAAAGGAGCGCACTCCCTCCCCCGAGCGGTGGTCGCCGGAGAAAGCTAGAGAGAAGCGAGAGCTAACCCTAGAGAGAGAGCGCTCGCTAGTCCCAAAAATATAAATCTTTGGTTCCCACTCTGTGGTTCTGACTCCGACCCAGCATAAGGACTCCCGTCGGGATCCTTGGTAGAGTCTGCACAGGGGATTCCTTCTCGTCTTCACGCTGGATAGTCACATCTGGCTGAAAGGTGGATGTGTGGGGTCCTTGATGGGTGGCTTGGTGGCGGCGGTTCTTCGGTCCTGCTCTGATGATGTTGTGTTGATCACAATATGTTCGATGATTTGCCCCTATGGGCACGGGAACAAGCTGGCGGCTGGGCTCTATTTTCCACGAGGACAGCCACAGCTGGTCCTGTCCTATGGCCACAAGGCAATGCGCGGGCTCGGTTGTTGGGGGGCAGTCTTCTTCTCCTCACTGGTTCTCCTGCTGCAGCGTGAAGGAACACCCTCGTGGTGTTTGATGATATGCCTCTACTAGACAGTAGTGTGAGATTGCCTGGATTCGCTTCCAATGGTGGAATCTCTGCCTCCTTCCTCCCACTAATTTCAGGAAATGGTTGTATTGTTATGTGTGAGGGAGGCTTGGTGGGCAGGTGTTTTGCCTTTGGTTGTCCGTTGTCCTCAGTTTTCTTCACGATAGTTGTTTAGCAAGGCGTAGGCTGCCTCTGCAGCTGGTGGTTCACCTTTCGGGTGCTTGTGGGGTGCTGTTGTGCAAACAGCAGCATTCGATGCTTGGTCTCTGGTTCTTGCATAAAGAAATAACCGGGCCCTCTTGGTGGTTTTCCTTTGCTTGCCAGAAACTCGAAGACCTGGATGATAGCAGTGGAGGTTCTTGCTATATTGCTCCTGAGATTCCCAGGTTGCTGAAGTGATGTTTCGGCTGCCCATGTTGCCACAATTTCAGAGGATGAGTCTATTGCCAGTGTTGGCATGTGTAGTTTGGATAGTCGTTTCAGGTTCTCTGTTATCTCTTGAGTTAGTATTGCGGGTTTGTTTTCTTCTTTTATCTAGTTAAATGGCTAGTGTGTAGCTTGTGTTTAGCTTGTTTCTTTGGTTGTTTGGATGTCTTCATCCAGGGTTGTATTGGGGGCGCAAACTCTTTTGTACCCAAAATTTTGGTAATACAGTAACACGCTTTTTGGACCGACCAAAAAAAAATTTGCAAATGTTTGAAGAAAATGTCATGTGAAGAATGTCTAGTAATAAACTCAAGCAAGGTGAGACTTTTTAATCAGTGGAAGAAATACGGTATTGATATGGAATACAATGGAAGTGATGAGGGACTTTCGACATTTATTAAAGGGAAAACGTCATTGTCAATGTTTCCACATTGGATATACTAGGAAAAATCTCTGAATATTAGGAAATATATTATAATGTAAATGTCTCATTTTCTTACCTAACAATATGGGTGGGGTGGACTATATACTTTAATATGGTCCTTAATCCTTTTTTTTTTAACTTTCTCAATACCACCTTCAAAAGAAACCAGATGATCATGGACCCTATATATTAGCCATTTAAAAAATGGTTGCAATTAGGAATCTCAAAAGCGATTAGCAGTCCTGGTCAATCAACAAGCAATTAACAATATAGCTCAATATAAGTTAATATTGACTCCTCACCAACTAGTGTAGAAAAGCAAATTCTATGCGAAGTCCGCATGCGCTGCAGCCCTACAGCAACCAAAAGGCGCTAGACGAGGTTCATCGGTTTAAGTTGTGAAAAGCAATAACTATGAACTTTCCTGGAACTTACCAAGTCATCTTGTGGTGACGTGACAATCACAATCATACGCATAGGATGAGACAAGAAAATGGCGTGTATATTGGTTGAGACAAGAAAATAGCTTCAATATTGGTTGATGAGTGCATTCAACTACCTCAGCTTTATGCACAACCATGCGAAATAAAGACACATAATCACAAATCTACCTAGTGCTTTGCTGAAGACATTGACAATGATCCTATATGGAAGTCCATAGGCATCATTTTGATATATAATTAACATGGATATTAGGTTGCAAACAGCAAGAATGATATTAAAAAAATGGGAAAAATTTTAAATTAGCTCATTTCGGTAAAAATAAAACCTCAAATAGCATTTTTGTAAAAAAAATTGAAAATAGCCCGTCCAAGTCTAAAAGTGCTACTTATTAAAGTGACAATTTTCAAATCCAAGCGAGAGGCGCCGCTTTACTTGGGTGTCTCATAAAAAAACAATAAGGAGCCGTTTGAGTGGAGCATTTCACAGTGGCATTGTAATTAAATGTAGTATTCTAAGTTTCAGTCATTATTATCATGACATCAGTTTGTTATTTATCCGTATAATCCGTAATTACCAGTAGTCTCGGAGCGGTATTTGTGACACGGTTGAATGCAGCCTTCTGAATCACGCTAAAATCGGCGCAATTCAGAAATTCCACGGCAGCCTCTCCGCTCCCCTGGACCCCGCTACCTACTCCCCTCTCCTCGACAACTAACCCCTTCCCCTTCGTCGTTTCTTTCTCTCCCGCCTTCGTTCCTCCTCCTCTTCCTCCCTCATTTGTTCCTCTTCTTCGCACTAATCCTTCCTCCGCCTATGGGTCTAGGACCAGAATGAGATTATTTTCGTTATTTATCTTCTAACTCCTCCCGTTGTCCAGCAGCTCCTCCTCCGTTATCTTTCAAATCCTAGTTACAAAAGTGGTGTAAAACTTGACAATGCAGGTGTACTTTTCTTTATAATGAAATGACCTTTTATCAAAAAAAAAAATATATGTGTGTCCCTCCGCTCGTCTCCCCTCTTCTCTTTTTCTATTTTCTATGATGGGAAAGAACATGCGACAGGTTTTTGACTACCCGAACAGAAAACTTTCGAACAAGTGCAGTTCGATTTTCTACACTTAGACTCCAACAGTTTTTAAATACAGATATATTGTTAAATGCGCCAAGCGTTTTCACCTAGACGTTCAAAGTGAGTGGCGCTTTTACCTTTTTTTTTAGGGTATTATTTATATCAAATATGATAATTTGGAAAAATATGAAGTTAATGTACGACATAAATCATATTAGACATGCTTGGGAGAGCAACTTTGGAAAGAGCATTTGAACCTAAACTCTACGTATGTACCGCCGTTAAAAATTCCATTCAGTTTCTCACAACGGCCATTGAAAGAGACCAGATAATCCCAGATCCAACGTCCCTTTCGGAGAAACTTCCAGGAAAGTGCTGTGCAGATATGAATGACGTTCCCTCATTGTTATTCGAATATGCAAAACGGAAAACATGATTGTATCATGTTTGTTAGACACTGTTTCATTCTGCTTAAGGGGATGGACCTAGAAAGAGTTCGGTTTCCAGCTGTGCCATGTTCGAAGTACTTTATCTTAGTTGTCAGTTGAGCGAGAAGATAAGAAACTGGAGTAAAAAATTGTGTACAAAGACTATGACCTTGACAATATCGTGCTCTCGGTGCATGTATATGTTTATAAATTTGTTTCAGTTGGATACGTGCAAGACTGCAAGTATGTTTTTGTTTAAGGCTGTAAATGGATAGGGTATCACTTGTTTACTCACCATCCATATTTTATCTAGATAGGATTAGGATAAGTATTTTTTTTACTACCATATGTTTACAAATTACCCGCTTCAACCACATCTAAATAGGATAGAATAAATGAAGAAGTTCTATCCTAGCCGCTTCACCATTTAGCCATTAATATATAGTTAAATTAACAACTTTAGATTCTAATGCATTTATTAATGACTACTTTTTTAATTTGTACTCTTCTTTTGTTCTAAAAATTTATTAAACAATTGGCAGCGTGTTGTACTTTTTATAATCGTATGCTAGAGAGATTTTTTTCTTCTAAAAAAGGCGATTGTGTTTGTAAAATAAAACTTCGCATTGAATAATTGTATTTTTAGTGTATATCACCACAAACATTATTATTATCTAAAATTAAATTTTAGGACATATTTTTGATTGACATAAGGATATCATACGTAATTATTGCCAAAAATATCATATATCTACCTTTATGTTGCTTTACCCATTTCATCCTTGTTCTATCCATTTACCTTACGGGTAAAGAGGTGCGAGTAAGGATAGGATACATGTTTTTGAGTAAATGATAATTACCCTGTCTATTACCCAACCTTTGACGCGGGTGTGGACAAAAATAAGCCTTTATCCTACCCTACATGAACCTACTAATTTACAACCCTATTTTTGTTGGTGACAGGGGCCACCGAGATCACGGTGCTTTCAGCTGAGTCTTAAGTGCACCTCTTCATGCAAAGATTATGCGTTCAGGGGGCAATGATGCGATTGATCTATCTTCTAAATGGAGGAAAAATCAAAATAGAATATATTGATGAAAATATTTCTAAGAATAGCACCTTTGTAAAAATCTTTCTCAGAATATCACGCTTTGATAAAAAAATGCCAAAACATTTTCTAAGTAATAGCAAAGAGCACGAGCTAAGGATGTGTGTTGCATGTAAACACAATCCTAATAATTTACATATATACTTCTCAAGCATTCATATGTCACAATAATATCAAAATTACATACATATGCATACATCATGCATCCATATGTTGCAAGGAGAACGAACATGTATCCACAAAATGTTCTATATATGTACATGAGATTTTTAAATGAAACACAGGGTTGAACTTTCATTGTTCTTGTTGCTAAATGTTTAACTTGGAAGTTCATATGCTTGATATTAAGCTTAAATCATTACATTCATCAATAGGAGATTCACTAAATTGAAGAAACAAATAGCATTTAGCCACGTTGTAAATTTGTAAATTATAAGATAAGCATATTATAATATTTTTATAAACTTTTGAGCATATGTAATTAAAAAGGATTACCTATTTGTGGTGGGGTCGTCTCAAGTAAAATTAATGAGATTTATTAAACTTATTTTCATACTGTAATTTTTTATGAAATGGTCAAGCATTAGTAAACCATATTATACAAAATATAGACATAGTAAAAATATGTCTACTACGATCAAACTATGTCATAAAATTGATGTATTGAAGAAAATTTTGTTACTAATACCTAAATGATCCAAACATCAAATAAAATTTCAGAGTACGCACATAGATCTTGTTGTGGTAATATTAATATCTTCTAGGGAAGTTAGTTTGATGAGAACTTTCAAATTTTCAAATCTTCTGGTGACTTCACTCTAGAGAAAGAGCATATAATTGATTGTGGAAGAATACTGGTTGCGGTAAATAGATTCCAAATCTATCTAAAGTTTGTCCTTGTGCTTTGTTGATAGTCATTGTGAAACATAATCTGACTGGAAACTAGAGTCTCTTGAAGGAAAATGCTAGTTTTTCATGATCTTTTGGCATCTAGAATTTTGGAAATAAATACTCTTCAACCTTTTTTGTCTCCAATTGTAATTTCAGCATCAATGGTATTCTTGTTGAAATTTTTACAAATAAGTCGCGTACCATTACAAAGACTTATAGAGTGATCAATGTTTCTAAGTAACATGATTGGGTAGTTTGTCTTTAATATCAACTTGTGAGGAGGAAGACTAGTAGGACTCAGTGAGTTAATAAATTTATCTTCTTGAAATTGATTGATATTGTCAATGACTAAATCAAAGCTAAAGTACTCTTTCTTCTCTTTAGAAAATATTTCAATCGACATGTCATTGATTTGATAAAAAAAATCTTTTTTGGTAGTCAAAATAGCATGGTTTATTAGTGAATATATATTTTCATTGTCAATATCAGTAAGTTTAGGGAACATTGCATGTATTAACTCATGCTTGGAAGATGCATCGTTAATAAAGGGGAATGCATTTGGGGACTTTTATTTGATCACTAAATGTATCATCTCTTCTTTTGTTTCCAACTTTAAGAAGATACTTACTAGATGGATTCGATATAGTTTTCATATTTTTTGTCAGTTATAGCTTTTTGACATGTTTCCACAGCTTTGCTTTCACAAAACTTACAAAAATTGTTTGCTCTTCCCCTCCTTGTGATACAATAGGAAGAATTTATCTGAAATCTCCACCAAATACAATATCATTTCCTCGAGTTGTGTATTATGTGTGATATCTTGCAGTAAAAGATCTAATGATTCCATTTCTTATTTCTTTAGTATCGATATCTCATCTCATACTATAGACTTGGTTCGACGAAGCAACTCACCCAAGCTACTATGCTTTGGAATATTGTATACTTTTTATTCTTCAGTATTTCATGGTATCCTAAATCTTGAGTGTGTTGTACATCCAAGAAATTGTAAAGATTATGGTACACCACAAGATGAAGTTGCAAGTGTTATTTTACCATATGATCTCATTTTAGGTAGTGATGCACGATACAAAAAAGTTTTCATATACCTCCTAGACCATTGATAAAAAAATTCCTTATTTACCAATTTCTGGTCATTCCATTATAATTCCATGATCTAAATTTTGATCACAATTGAGTTATAAAATTGCAAGAATATCTTCATCAGCTGAACATTTTCAATTCTTCTTCTACCTCTTTATACAACTTTTCCTGCTCATCTTGAAGGATACATGGCAAGTTGAAGTCTGGTCAGCATTTTCACATTGAGTCCAAGCACATATTGATGTTCTCTAGATCACTATTATAAGCATGAGTCCAAACATCTTTCTATGTATCACAAAAGTCTTCACTTAATTGATTTTTGTATCTTTCCCATAGTGCTTTGGTGTAATTGATGCACAATAGACTATTATAATAGAAAATAGTTGACGGAGGCTTCAAGACATTTGAAACAATACAACTTCTTGAAAACATTCTTCAATGTTGTTATCTGTTTGTAATAAACTAAAATTTTCAATTACCTCTATGAAAGTTTTATATTATATTCCATTTATAGTTTTGAAGTGCTCAAATGAATTTTCACCATTATATGATTGAGAAAACACTAGTTGGAGAGGGGTACGAACCACATATACATAGAAAATATGAAAGATTATATCAAAAGATGTTGAGGTGTGCAAGATGTACTGTCTGTAAGAGTATTTCTATGATACTTGATGACAATCGTCAATGTAGTAGTCATTGACAGTGGCTACTCTCCCAGGATCCAATAGTAATTGAGGCGACGATGTGTGCACACACAATTCCTAACCTTCAGTGCACAATGATTGATCGTTCTTATAGTGATCAATTGGACAACGTCAGAGGCAATGGAAAAAATAGAGAAGAAAAAGTTGCGAGAGTCATAGCATTTTTCCGTTATGTGAGAGACTTGCCACAAACTATGTTGAATAGAAATAAACCTAGAGAAAGTTTTTGAGCAGTTGCAGTTGCCAAACAAACAAGGGGTGCAACTGCAATCTCAAAAAGATGTGGCACATGTTAAAAATCCGTTTAGTAGCCCAAAGGAAAAAAGCAAGCCCTGGGAGCCAGATTTGCACCCCCCTGCGAGCCGACGTGACATGTGCTGACATGGGCATTTAATATCCCCGGGAGGCCAGATTTGTACCCCCTGCACGCCAACATGACCGATTATACGGTTTCTACACCGGTCTGGCCCAAACGCCCTTGAGGTGCCCCACCATGCGCGTGCATAGCATATGTCGTCTTTTTCTCCTCAAATATCTTATGGATAAGAATCCATAATAAGGAGGAGGGAAGTCTTAGAAACAATGAGTGTGGGACTAAACTTTTTTCCTTTAGTTTGAAATAAGAAAGAAAATACAACAATCTCCCACAATTTTAAAATAAAACAAAAAATAAATTTGAGTAAATTACTGGAAGAACATAAATAAATGGCATGCATAAACTTTAGTTGAACTAAGTTCTTTGAACTAAAGCATAGAGTAGATGAACATGATCTATAGAGGATTGGTAGAACTATGTTCTTGAATCAATTCCCCCTTTATCGGATTAGAGGTTCATTACTCACATGACATTCATAATTTGGTGTGTTAAGGCCATGCGCACACTGAGAAAACTCATGAGTCCTCTAGAGATCTACCCAAATCTCAACAGGAGAGGCCCCACTCCACACTCACATAGTTGTACTTTCAACAAGTATATAATGCAGTTATATACACCACCACCAATGGCTATGAAATCCATTAAGAAAATATATTCAAAATAGTCACTACAAATTATTGTTTACATCACAAGAATGAGATACAAATTATTACAATACATTGAGACGTCCAATGACTTTTTTTATCATTGAACCTCCTTCTCAGGATCACCATTCATGATGGTTAGGTATCCATCACTTTGAATTTTGATATGGGCATAATCCCATTTTCCTCGATCTATTGCACACTAGACTTTGATTTAGTGGCCTCGTTAGAGGATTGTCCAAGTTTAATTCTAACTTTACATAATTCATTGAGATTATGTTATCACATACAAGTTGCCTCACAATGTTATGATGTAGAAGAATATATCTACTCTTCCCATTATAAACTTTGTTTTTATCTCTTTCTATGTCATCTTGATTACTCATAGTGAATAAACAGTGGTAGAGAAGGTTTATCCCAAATGGAAAGATCCATTAGAACATGTCTTAGCCATTCAGATTCAGTTACATCCTTTTCTTAGGCAATAAAATCAGATTCCATACTGGAACGAGCTATACATGTTTGGTTGGTGTATTTCTAAGACACAACACCTCCACCCATGGTGAAGATGTAACCAGTTGTAGATTTCAATTCATCTGAATCAGAAATCCAATTGGCATCACAAAATCCTTCTAGCATAGTTGGAGATCCACAAAAAATCAATCCATGATTAGTTGTGCCTTTTAGGTATTTTAAAACCCTATCTAGAGCATATCAATGTTCTTGTTAGGATTTTGAGTATATCTACATAATCTTCCCACTGCATATGCTAGATCTGGACAAGTGCAATTCATTATTTACATCAAGCTTCCAATTACATGCACATATTTAATTTGTTGAACACTAGTACTTTTATTTTTCTTAAGATTGTAGTTAGAATCAAAAGGTGTGCTAACTGGCTTACAATAAAACATTAAAAATCTTTTGAGGATTTTCTGAACATAATGTTCTTGAGAGAGCATGATGCAATCATCACTTTTAAGAAGTTTAATTCTCAAAATTACATCTTCTTCTCCCATATCTTTCATGTCAAAATTAGAAGATAAGAAATTATTTTTACTAATAATGATATCAATATTAGTTCCAAATATAAACATGTCATCCACATAAACACATATAATAACACAACCATGGTTATCAACTTTTGAATATATAGATTTATCTCCTTCATTTATATGAAACCCATATGATACAATGACTTTATCAAATTTCTCATGCCATTATTTAGGTCCTTGTTTCAAGGCAAAGAGAGATTTGACTAGTCTGCATACCATATGTTCCTTTCTCGGAACAATATAACCTTCTAGTTGATTCATATAAAAAACTTCTTCATTTAAATCTCCATTCAACAAAGCAGTTTTAACATCCATTTGTGTATAATTAATTTCTTAATAGATGTAAAAGCAATTAAAATCTTGATTGAAGAGATTCTTGTTACAGGAAAAAAAGTATCAAAATAGTTAATATCATTTGATGATTATATCCCTTGGAAACTAATCAAGATTTGTATTTATCTACAGTCCAATCAGTTTTTAATTTTCTTTTAAATATACATTTATATCCTATGGGTTTGATACATGGGGGAAGATACACTAATTCCCATGTGTGATTAGACAATATAGATTTAATCTCACTGTTAATTGCTTCCTTCCATAAATAGGAATCAGATGAATTAATAGCGTCGTTATAAGATTGAGGCTCGTTATTTACAATGAAAGAATAGAATTCATCACCTATATTCTCTTCCTTCGTCATCCTAGTGGATCTTCTAGGTTCTATATCATCAGGTTATAAAACATCATTAGTATTAGATGTACTTAGAATGTTATCCAAAATTTCATCTGAAGGATTAGAAATTTTTTCCAAAGAACTTTTCATAGAAAATGATATGCTAAATAATTTCAACATTTTAACATTCAGCCATAGTATTAGGTTTTACAACATTTTTGGTATTTCTAAGAACCAAGTTTCTATATGATGTAGTATTTTGGACATAACCTATACAAATGCCATCTAGAGTTGTAGATCCTAATTTTCATTTCTTAGGTTTAGTTAATAAGACTTTAGCTAAACACCCCCACACTTTGACATATTTCAATTTAGGATGATATGGTGTCTTATTCGTCTTCCTACTAGGAATGTGATTTGAAGAAAATAAGATGATACAATCGCTTCCCCCCACATGTTGTTGGCTGCTCTTGAATTATTAAAATAGAATTCATCATTTCCTTTAGAGCTCTATTTTTACATTCAACAATCCAATTTTATTGAGTTCAATATGCATGGGTGTATTCATGAATAATACCATGAGTTATGCAAAAAAAATTAAAAGGAGAACAACCATATTCATTACCCCTATCCGAGTGAAGACATTTTATTTTCTTATTGAATAGATTTTCTACTTCTGTTTTATATTTAACAAATATTTCAAAAGATTCATCCTTTGAATGTAATAAATATAATTTTTATAGCGTGCGAAATAATCTACAAAAATAATATAGAACCTTTTCCCACCTCTAGAAAAAATTCTTTTTAAATATCCAAGATTTGTGTGCATTAGATCTAGTAATTCAGAATTTCTATGTGAAATTTGAGGACATGGTTTCTTTATAAATTTCATTTTAGCACATACTTGATAGTTATTATTTAAATCAAAAACACCATGTATATCTTTTAACAAACCTAAAGATTTCAAGTGTTGTACATATTTAAAATTAATACGTCCAAGTCTATTATGCCACATATTAGAAGAGTCAACAATATAAACAGAAGAGGAAATTTCATTAGCACGAGAGTTTGATACATTCAAAAGAAAGATGCCATTTGAAAAGTACACCATACCAAGTGATAACACCAAATTTTGTGATGTTTTTGGCCTTTATCCTGTTATCAAAACTGCCCTTTTCTGCCTTTTTCCTCCCTTTTATATGCATTTTCGCAATAATTAGCCAAGCAATGCTCTCAGTCCAATATTTCTATCTTTTGCAGAGTTTCCTCCTATTTTGGCCCATTTAGCACCAATAAGGCCGTTCCGGCCCGCAAATAAGTCCAAGACTGACTCGGCTCCCTGACGCCCGATACACACGCTGACCGGCAAGGCTGCGCGATACGACGACGTGCGACGCAAGGATGTCGCGCGAGAAGGTACTGATGGACGACACGCCTCTTTACCCGACAGGGAGCCAAGCGCGCCGCAACTACTCCAAGTGTCGCGCTATATCGGTCACCCACCGACAGGCGCCCCTCGCCACGACGCCCGACAGCCGACCTCCTTATGTCGGGCGATATCGGGCGACACCCGCGACATCCGACCACCATCTGAACGGCGGAAAGGAGGACACGTGGCGCTTCGAGCACCATACCTTATCCAGACCAGCTGCCTATAAATAGCAGCTACAGGGATCCGAAAAGACAACTTAGAAAGTTCGGACAAGCCCGACCACTTCAGTTTTTAGACAGTCGAGTGATCTTCGGAGGAGACTGCGAGAGCAGGCGTATCGTGCTCCAGTGTTCGTATCGGGCGACACTAGGTGAGCTCTTCCTCATCCCGAGAGGGAGGGGACTGGTTCACCTAGGACTGTATCGGGCGACACTGGGAGCCGATATCGACCGATGTAGATACGCGACACGAGTGCCCGACACCAGTGCCCGACAGTAGGATACGCAGCTCCTTGCCCGACATGATATCGAACCTGATACGCTCCGCCCGTCAGGCGTGTCGCCCGAGAGGGTGTGCCGCCCGACTTGAGCGTATCGGCCAGGTCCTTGAGTGATGCAGTCGCCCGTCATGCGTGTCTCTTGAGAGAGTGTGCCACCCGACACGGCTGTATCGGGCTAGGCCCCTGTCCGATATCGGGCGGGAAGGTTACTGTAGCCTGTCGTCCTTCTACATCAAGAAGTCGACATTTATCTTTTATTCCGTTATTTAATTCTTTACTTATGCATTGTAATTAAGACCCTTTAGTGTTTATAGAAATGGAAATGCTTAATTACTTGCTGCTCTATGCTTGGTGCAATATGTTGGATGACTGCTATGTTGGATATCCGAACTCTAGCTTGCATGCTTTGGATCGCGTTTCGCTTAGCTACCGAATCGTGTTTTCCCGTCGCAACAACTTCGAGAGTTGTGTTGTGGCTCTAGTGTTTGGTCCGATTCTGCAGTACGAGAGTGCCTGGAACGGAGTTGTTTCTGTAACATTCAACTCTAACTTTGAGCCCAACAACCTCGAGAGGGGTGCCGAGGCTAGGTTAGAGGTGCCCACTCTGAGAGGAGGGGTGCAGGATGTTACTGGTGCCGCTTGTTTTGCAGTAGTTTTATCCTTCGTACCTTGCTCCAGCTCTAGTGTTATCCTTCTGTTTCGGTTGCATGAAAACCCCTAAAAACTGCTAAATGCCCAAAACCTTGAATCTTTCTAGTAACTCCACTTGGAGATAGTTTTCGTGTTTTGTTCGTGACATCTTTATGCTTCCCTCCTGGGGGATTTATCATCTCTTTATACCTGCCAGAGTGTAGCATGTTGATTCTGGGTTCTCAACACTACCCCCCTTGTCCCTGTGTTTGACCCCGTATATCTACTCCGACCCCATAAACAAAGTTGCGGGGGCCTAGAAGGATTCGGGTTTATAAATGTAAAAGCTCGACTACCTCAAATCCGCCTCCAATTTTAGGACGCGCGATTTAGGCCGGTCAACTTTTTGGCACCGTTGCCGGGGACAAGGCAAAAATGGTACTGTAGACGAATCTGAATCCACTAACTACACTCCCGTGCCTCAAGCTTAGAAATGAGTTTGACATCACCCTTTTTCTTTTCTTTTCTTTTCTTTTAATGCTATTATTCTTAGCCTAAACTAAATAATTCAATTTTCTGACTTGATTTTTCGTGTCATTCTTTCAGGAACCCTGAAGGACAGATCACTGTTCCACCGAGTTCCGACACCATTCAACCGTTCGACCGAGCACAATCATCGACGCTACGCCTCCCCGTGTCAACCCGCAACAAGTTGAAGGTGGACCGCAGGGAAGGCCTAGGAATGAATCACCTCCGTCGAGTGGCAACGATCGCTACGACAGAAATGATCAGCAGGAAGATCAGGAATCATAGCACTTTGAGGAAGGCCACCCCCATGTCAGGCGTCATCACCGTCATCGACACAGGCGACACCAGGACCAAGAACAACAGGGGGGCAGCAACAGCGACGATTCAGATGAAGAAGAGAAGACTCTAAGGGAGCTAGCCTCCACTAAGGCTAACAATTCCAGATGCCCTGTCGTCGTTCCGCGATTCAACGCCGCAAACTTTGAACTCAAGCCGTCTGTCATCTCCATGATTTAGAACAAAAGCTTTAGAGGGAGTTCTAAGAATGACAATCCCTATCACCACTTGGATGCTTTTAAGAATATCTGTGATACTATCAAGATGCGGGGAGTTCCCCAGGAGGTAATATATTGCAAGGGCTTCATCTTTTCTTTGGAAGATAAAGATCTATCATGGTACCTAGGGTTACCCCACCAGTCTTTGAACGGATGGGGGGCATTGGCGGACGCATTCGTAAATAAGTTCTACCCAACTGAGAAGACAGTAAGAAACAGACAAAGGATAACTTCTTTCATGCAAAAGCCTAATGAGAATCTCCATGACGCCTGGGAGCGGTATCAAGAATATCAGAGGGACTGCCCTCACCACAACTACAAGAAAGGGTTCTTGATCACTACCTTCTATAACGGCCTGACCCCCGAGGAAAGGGTTTCATTGAACGCAGCAGCCGGAAGTGACTTCCTGGGGAAGAAGCCGAGCAGGTCTGAGAAGATCATCAAGAACATGGCCGAGCTGCAAGCCGGCACTGACTATGACAGATCTGACCGGGGCCAAGCTAAGAAGGTTAGTGAGGGACCTTCTTTTGAATCCAAGGCACTGGAGACAATCACTTCTCAGATCCAAAGGATAGCTACAGATGTAAAGCAGCTGAAGGAATCTGGCGGAAAGGGGAAGAAACAGGTTGAAAAGGTAATGAAATGTGTAACTTGTGGAGAAGGCAGCCACGGTGTAGACAATTGCATCTACACCCAACCAGACACATCAAGCGATTCCGAATCTGAAGACGAGGAAACTGAGAAGGTGGCTTTTGTGAATTTCAAAAGGCCGGACCACCCTGGCTTCAGTTATGGGAACAAGGATGCGGCTGAAAACTCGCATCAGTTACAAAGCGCCTCCAAGCAACCCCAGGCTTTTGAGCAAAGGGGAGGACCAAGCCAATACTCCAAAAACACTCATTTCCCATCAAATAAAGGGAACTTCCAAGTACAGGGGAAGTATCAAGGGCCTAACCGAGAACAAAGCAAAGGCACGGTCCAGGCAGACGTGATTGGCTAGTTATTTGATTTTGTTAAGAAGCAAGATACGATCAACAATCAACTGGCGCAGAGTGCGTTATCAAATTTCGGTGTCTTGAACTCGTTGCAGGTACAACTGGCGGACATGCAGACGCACCAACGCCAGATCGACCAGTAGCTAGCTCAATTGGCTGAAATTGTGAAGAACCCATCGGGAAGGATTCCGTCAAATACCGAACCGGCGAAAAGAACAGGACAATGACCGCAGAAGCACGGATGAAGATGCAGGATGAAGAAACTTTGAGCGTCCAGCTGAAGATGAGAAATGCAACGCTTATCGGGAGGCAACCCGAGTTGTCTTTTTAATTCCTAGAATAGGACGTTTTTACTTTCTTGTAAGAGAAACATTACAAACATTCTGGGATTTAATAAGGCCCGAGTCAGTCATGCGCCACGTGCGTTGACTCTGTTTTATGGGTCACCGAAGTATTCTATAGGACGGGATGGGTAATGCTAGCTGAGGCCGGGACCTTAGTTTCGGGCCAGTGATGTTTTACTCCCCAACCACTTTTGTTACCCCATTTCGTTTCCAAGTTTTCTTTTCTTCCTTCTAGCTTTTGCCCTGAAGGTCTTAACGGGAACCAACCCTACCGGCAGGATATGCGCCACATCGTGCAAAGGGTGTTTCGGGCATCGCTAAAGCCATGAAAAAAGACGCTCCTGGACGGCATGAGCATGTGACGATCGTGCCAAAGGACTGATCACCCTTAGGCCGACGGATGGACTGCCCATCTCGGGAATGAATTACCCTATCGGCCGATGCATGCCCAGTTTTGCTTGCCGTGTTTTTAACCATGTCGAAGAAACCAAGTTTGAGTTTGCTATATATATACAAACAAGTTTTACCGTGTGGGGCTACCTGAATTACTGTGTTCGTACTCCCGTATCGTGCAAGGGACTTTGTGCTTTTTGCTCCCGTGTCGCGCGACACCCCTCTTGCCTTCGTAACGTGCGGAAGTCCCGAACTCTGTAAGGTACAGCCCGACAGACCTATCTCCCGACAGATCTATCACGCGGAAGTCTATGCCGCCCGACACGTTCTCTATGTATAGATTATCGGCCTTGTTAACTAAACGGTTTCGTATCGCCCGACATGCATATCGCGCAAAGTATCTTTTAGTAACTATTGCCCGATATGCCATGTCAGGCGATAGTCGTGTCGTCCATTTTTGTATCGTCCTAAAGGTTTTGTGCCGGGCGACACGCTGTTTCTTTTTTTTATATATATACGAGCCGCATCGGGCATCTTTTATCGCCCGACACGGCCGAGCGTTTGTCGCCCTATCGCCTTGTTCTTATCGGGCGACACCCGTCCCTAGTATCGGCCACACGACTTGGCCTCAGAACCTTGTGTATCGCCCGATGCTGAGAGGGGGGAGGCCAGGGAATCTTTGCACGGAAAAATACACCGAGCCACACATTTATTCTTTATTATATACTTCTTTCAAAGGCCAACATATTTAATCAAAGTAAATCTTTTGTCCTACAGAGATGGCCCGCACCAAGATGATTGTTGTCCCTGTTGACTCTCAGGGTACGAGGATCCACCCTGGAACTGCAGCTGAAACCTCCAACGCCGGGCGGAAGTGCCCGAACCCAAGACTAGTCAAGGCCTCTACAACAGAAAAGAGGGTCAGGGTTGGAGAAGAGGCAACTCCAACTCCAATTCTAACACCAACACCCCCAACAGCAGTAGCAATCCCGGAAGCCTTGGGAGTGAGCTTCGAGCCAAGGAACGACGAGCATACTCGCCAGTATGCTGAGCTGGTGCCCAAAATCTACCGCCCCAGCAGGTTCTACCACGAAGCCTCATTTGATGATCTGGGAATCGAGAAGAGGCTCAAGGCCATCCTCGCCGCGGCGGGACTGAAGAATATCTGCTTCAGCAGGTTTTCCTCGTACACTAGGCTGACAATGGAGTTCATGTCTTCCCTCCACCGGGTGAGAAATTCATCGGCGGAGAGAAAAGAATTCGGAGGGCCAGACAGACTCTAAGCCCGACTCTACAACTCGGAGTGCACAATCTCCGAAAAATTTCTGAACCAGATCTTCTCTTCAAGTGAGGAGGAGAGGAATCTGATGGACAATGGTGAGAGAATCACCGAGGGAGATGGATTCGATCCTGTGAAGCTCTGGAACAAGTTAACCAGTGAATCTTCGTTCAAGCTGGGAAAGAAGGTAGCTGCTATACACTCATGCTTCTGGAGGATAGTACACAAACTGGTGGCATGCCTCTTGTTCAGCAAATACGAATCCAGCAACATATACACGGAGGAGCTCCAGATCATGTGGCACATAATGGAGGGCCGAGTGATCAACCTCGGACGATTTTTGTTGAATAGACTACATCCGATGAAGGAAGCTACCAAGGAATACTGCATGGGTGGAATCGTCAACCTAATCGCAGTAGGACTCGGGTACCCAAAGGAGCCGCACAGCCTTTCAAGGACGCAAGGCGATGAGGTGTTTGACACCAAGTACCTGATGAGGACCAACATCATTACGAAGGAGGGGGGAGACTATTTCTATAAGTTCGCAAGGACAAATACACTCCTCCCGCTCCCTCGCTGCGCCAACTACGACGTAGACAAGTTGGTGTTCACTACAGCCGAGATTGAAACTGTATCAAAAGGCGCAACCCCCACCACCGCCACCAAGGCCCGAGAGAGGGCAGTTCCAGAGCTACCGGCTACAACTGCCAGTAGGGTTGTCGTCGCTCCATCTATATCAGTCGCCGCCTCAACAAGAAGGGTGGGAGTCGACAAAGAACCGGTGATCGTTGGGGTCACCGAGACAGAGACTTTGGGAGCTACCGCGGAAGAGACGGCCGCAACCCCTGTCATCCCTGAAATGCCTGTAGAGGCAGAAGAAGAACCTGAGCCGGACACCAGCAATGTGGTGTTCGCCGAGACCCTGAGAATGGAGCTCGAGGGAGCTCAGCTGACACCTACGTCACAGCCTGTGTCGTCTTTTATAGTAGGAGAGGAAATCGCCGATAGTGCGGAGGTGAACCGAAGTTCGCCCGCACCACAGCCGTCTCCTCACCGACGAAAAGGCAAGGCGATAGCTGCTGAAGTAGTGTTGTCGCCCCGCCTGGCGGCATCGGCAACGCAAACGGTTTAGGTAAAGTCTACCACGCCTGGTAAACCATCTCATGAGAAAGAGATCGCGAGGATGGAAGGAAGATCTACCGGAGCTTCCCCGTCGCTCGGAATGATGCTCGGGCATGAGCTCGACAGGTTGTGGGAGGTAACAGATACCAACTCTGACATTTGTATTTCCCTAACCTGCAAATATGCATCTTGTCAAGACAGGCTGAGCAGACAAGAGTGAGAGCTGCTGAGCGGACTAGAGGCCATAAATTCAATAATGTAGCAAGTTCTCCAACGCCTCGACAAGATTGAGGAGAGGATGGATACAGGGGATGACCATCTGCGCCGAAGGCAGCCTAGACGGTCGCCGTCACCCCCTAGCTGTGGCTCTCCATCATCTTCGTCAGCGTCTCCCTCGACATCAGCGTCGCCCTCCTCCTCCAGCGGGCGATCCCCAACGCCCAAGGAGGGGACGCAACCGAAGTCCACCGATGGAGCTCCAGCAGGACATGCGAGCTCTGTAGGTCACGAGGAAGAAAATCCCTCAATCCCCCTGGATGACATTGAAGATGATAACGGAGATGTCAGCATCAGGACGAACTCTTCTGACGAGTCGGAGGGAGAAAAGGGGGACGTGTACGCAGCCAATGAAAGACACTTCCCCCGAGGAAGATGCTCGATGGCGGACAGGTTCCATGAGCCATCAGAGATACCTTCCTTCGAGATGGCCGACTTTGACAGAAGGGCCATCGGCTACCTGTCGATCAGAGACCAGAAACTGCTAGACAAGGTCCTAAGATTGAAGGCAGATGAAGAAGATGTCGTCTGGAGCGACAGCTACTTCTCCGTACGACGGGGAACTCTCCGCAACATGTTCCGCTCGCCGGTCATCGTCGGAAAAAGGCTATTGAGGGTCCTCGAGAATGCTATAATAGAAAATATCGACAGTAGGACAGGTCGGAAGAAAATATACTGTGCCACCCCGACCTTGGCAAGAAGGTTGATGTGGGGAGAACTAGACTCCTCCGCGGTGTCCAACTTGCCGCAGCACATCGACGAGCATGACCCTAACCTCGTGTTGGCACCATACCATCACTGTGACATATGGTTCCTTTGCATAGCATACCTAAGGAACCACGAAGTCCGGCTCCTGAACTGCAACCACAACGAGGTGCCACACTCCGAGATCGCCTTCAGCCGCCCGGAAGACAAAAACCTGAGGCTTCTACCGGTGCGTCTTCAAAGAGTTATCAAGCGAGGAGCCAAACGCCACAGCGGCGTTTGGAACTTCTTTGCTATTCGTGACTTCCCAGTCCAGGCTGAAGAGGGAAGCAGAAATAGTGCATTAATCGTCTTAAGTGCCATTGAGGTTCTCAGTACATTTGGCAACTTGAGGGCCCTTAGGGGCCATTGTTTCTATCAACACAGGAGTATCTACGCCATGTTGCTAATCAAGGACAAATGCTATTTCCGAGAAGTGGGGGTACCGGAGCAGCTGCTGGACAGTGACCTAGATGAAGAGTCTTCTCAGTTCAGCAGCCCCTCAGAAAAAGAAGAAGAAGTGGCGACCGTCAAACATGGGGCGGGCAAGGAACTGATGGTCCTTAATAAATGCACAGGATGAAGAGAGCTGCTTCGCCTAAAACTTCAGAAGAGCTGATCTCAAATTTCGACTACTTTTCGTGTGCAACTCTCACACAGGAGCAGGTCAATATAATCCAGCTGAAGTTAGCCGACTCTGCCCCATCAGTTGTCGCCTTTCAGGCAGGCGATGTCGTAGTCATGATCGACGATCTAAGGAGCATGGTGAAAGAAGGAGGGTGCTTGGCTATAGCAGTTGCAGCAGCCTACATACAGTACATACAGCCAAAGCTACAACATGCATATATAGCCCAGCCTATGCTTTTCAACGACATCTGCCTCGCCGACGAAACTGGAGCGAAACAAATTTTTCTGACAAGATTGAGAGGCGGCGTCCCATGCACTATCTTTTTGCCAATTCGGCATAACAATCATTGAACGCTCCTAACTGTGTACACCCGACAGCGAGCAGGATTTTTCTACAATAGCTCGGACAGCAACAATAACCATCCGGTGCCGTGTACATCAGAACCTTTCACACCCGTCGAACGCCTGGCCCGAAAATAGTACAATGAGGTGACAAAGATGATCCAACCATTCATGGACATGCAAGGAGGAAAATGGCACAAACTCCAGTTCTGCCACCGCAGTCCACAATAAACTCCCTTATCCAACGACTGCGGCATCCACGTCCTAGAATGGATAACGAATAAAGAAACGCCAGACCAACTCAACCACATCAGCTATCACAGCAAAAGAGGCGAATATGTGTGGGAGCTTCTGTCTGACGCAGACGCAACCTCACTGGAACAAACATTACCTCACCTAATCTACTTCACAACTCTGGGACAGAGTGTGGAGCAAGTTTGGGGGGGTACCATGTACCAGTGAGGGAGGTACAAAGCTCTGTCAATTTTCTAACTTGATCTTTTAATTCTTTTCTTTATCATGTATACATATACTTGTTCATATAAAATTCTTGGATACATATACATAAAATTCTTGGATACATATACATGTCCATATATAAATTTTTGAAACTTTGAAAAAATTTCCTTATTCTATTCCCAGACATATGTACAAAGTCGCTATATTTGTAAAAACCTGATGCAACTGCTTGCAAAAGTTTGTTCTCTATGTGCTTAATGTGATGCAAGTTTTGTTATATCTTTCTGATAATGATGCTTCAAACAAACAGAAGATTATGTCTTTCCATGTCAAAATTTTTGAATATATAATAATCTCACATACGGCTAAGAGACAAGTATGGAGAAGGAAAAAGTTGCCCAAACAACAAGAATCTCTTGGTTTCCCTTCCCGACAAAAATCCTAAAAAGAGAGAGAAACCTTATGAGAGTGAATAAAAGCATGAGAGTTGTGCCCAATAAAAGAATATATGTATATATATATATATATATATATATACACACACACACTTGTTTTCCAAAAGTACCCGTCTTTAGGCATGGTAAATCCGGGGTAGTGGTACGTAGGATGTGAAATCACTGCTCTAAAGCCAACTGGCTTGGACTGCAGGGACCACTTGCCCGTTAACGGACCCTTGCCTGGATGGACTGATGGGGAACAAGAAGAAAACCCAAAAAGCCTTAGCCTACCCTTTACACAACTTTCTGCCCCAAAAATAAAGCTGTTTGGTGTGGAAGCTAACTTTGGAATCATACAACAAAGTCTTGCCAAAGATGTAGAGAATAATCTTACTTAAACAATAAGGCAGGAAAAACAAAATCTTTTGTTCATAATGAGACATCATTATCTCTAAAGGCATTACGATACTTGTTTTACCCCTTAGCCTGAGAACTATACTGCGCAAGAAGAAGCATCGCTAAATAAAGTTTAAATATTGATTGAGGACAATCAAAACGCTAAGTTTGGGGGAGTTGATAACACCAAATTTTATGATGTTTTTGGCCTTTATCCTGTTATCAAAACTGCCCTTTTCTGCCTTTTTCATCCCTTTTATATGCATTTTTGCAATAATTAGCCAAGCAATGCTCTCAGTCCAATATTTCTATCTTTTGCAGAGTTTCCTCCTATTTTGGCCCATTTAGCACCAATAAGGCCGTTCCGGCCTGCAAATAAGTCCAAGACTGTCTCGGCTCCCTGACGCCCGATACACACGTTGACCGGCAAGGCTGCGCGATACGACGACGCGCGACGCAAGGATGCCGCGCGAGAAGGTACTGATGGACGACATGCCTCTTTACCCGACAGGGAGCCAAGTGCGCCGCAACTACTCCAAGTGCCGCACGATATCGGTCACCCACCGGCAGGCGCCCCTCGCCACGACAGCCGACCTCCTTGTGTCGGGCGATACCGGGCGACACCCGCGACAGCCGACCACCATCTGAACGGTGGAAAGGAGGACACGTGGCGCTTCGAGCACCATACCTTCACCAGACCAGTTGCCTATAAATAGCAACTATAGGGAGCCGAAAAGACAGCTTAGACAGTTCGGACAAGCCCGACCACTTCAGTTTTCGGACAGTCGAGTGATCTTCGGAGGAGACTGCGAGAGCAGGCATATCGTGCTCCAGTGTTCGTACCGGGTGACACTAGGTGAGCTCTTCCTCATCCCGAGAGGGAGGGGACTGGTTCACCTAGGACTGTACCGGGCGACACTGGGAGCTGATATCGGCCGATGTAGATACGCGACACGAGTGCCCGACACCAGTGCCCGGTAGTAGGATACGCAGCTCCATGCCCAACACGACATCGAACCCGATACGCTCCGCCCGTCAGGCGTGTCGCCCGAGAGGGTGTGCCGCCTGACTTGAGTGTATCGGCCAGGTCCTTGAGCGTTGCAGTCACCCGTCATGCGTGCCGCTTGAGAGAGCGTGCTTCCCGACACGGCTGTATCGGGCTAGGCCCCTGTCTGATATCGGGCGGGAAGGTTACTGTAGCCTATCGTCCTTCTACATCAAGAAGGCGACATTTATCTTTTATTTCGTTATTTAATTCTTTACTTATGCATTGTAATTAAGACCCTTTAGTGTTTATAGAAATGGAAATGCTTAATTACTTGCTGCTCTATGCTTGGTGCAATATGTTGGATGACTGCTATGTTGGATATCCGAACTCTAGCTTGCATGCTTTGGATCACGTTTCGCTTAGCTACCGAATCGTGTTTTCCCGTCGCAACAACTTCGAGAGTTGTGTTGTGTCTCTAGTGTTTGGTCCGATTCTGGAGTACGAGAGTGCCTGGAACGGAGTTGTTTCTGTAACATTCAACTCTAACTTTGAGCCCAACAACCTCGAGAGGGGTGTCGAGGCTTGGTTAGAGGTGCCCACTCTGAGAGGAGGGGTGCAGGATGTTACTGGTGTCGCTTGTTTTGCAGTAGTTTTATCCTTCGTACCTTGCTCCAGCTCTAGTGTTATCCTTCTGTTTCTGTTGCATGAAAACCCCTAAAAACTACTAAATGCCCAAAACCTTGAATCTTTCTAGTAACTCCACTTGGAGATAGTTTTCTTGTTTTGTTCGTGACATCGTTATGCTTCCCTCCTGGGGGATTTATCATCTCTTTATACCTTCTGGAGTGTAGCGTGTTGATTCTGGGTTCTCAAAACTACCCCCTTGTCCCTGTGTTTGACCCCGTATATCTACTCCGACCCCGTAAACAAAGTTACGGGGGCCTAGAAGGATTCGGTTTTATAAATGTAAAAGCTCGACTACCTCAAATCCGCCTCCAATTTTAGGACGCGCGATTTAGGTCGGTCACCAAGGTCGTCCCCACACTTAGAGAGGATGACCTTGTTTGATTCAAAGGACACCTTGACCCCAAGTTTAAGTAGTTGAGAGATATAAATCAAATTAACCCTAACGTCTAGAACATACAATACATCTTTGATCAACATAATTTTTCCAGAAGTTATCTTGATCATGACATTTCCCTTTCCGGTCACAGGATAAGCACTAGAATTGTCCATGACAACCCGATGCTCATCATGTCCTACATCAGAGTAGGTCATGAAGGAAACTCTGTTGCCACTGATGTGGCAACTAACCTAGGAGTCGGTGATCCAATCATGCTATTGAAATGATCCCATACTGACCAGAGTGATGAATGTCGCAAACACATCCTCAATCACAAGGTGGGTTGTTGTTTCCTTAGAATCTTAAACTACTTTCTTCTTCCTATGCATGTATATTGGATAAGTATGACTAGGTTTTCCATAAACATAGAAAAAGCATTCTTTTTCTTAATATCTTTGCTACCTTTATTTTTATATTTATTTCCTTTTGCTTTCTTATTCTTTCAGTTATTTTTAGACTGATTAGAAAAGTTATTATTTTGTTTAACTTCGTTGTTAACAAAGTTTGCAGTACACAACTCTTTATTTAATTCAGATTTGTCTCTAGTACGATTTTGATCTTCAAGTCATATGTGTATTATTACATCATCCAGTGATATAGTCCTTTAAGTTGTTCTTGTAATGTTTTTAAGAACCAAGCAATTTTTCAATTAATGATTCCATAATGAAAGACTCAGGAAGATCAATTTTATTCATTTATCAAGTTTCCTATGAAGATCTAAAAATTGTGAATTTGAGTTTCTATTTCTTTATCTTCAGTCATGTGAAAATTTAGAAAATTATAATAATAAATTTTTGGGAGGCCGGATTTGTACCTTCTACGCGTGGGACATAACATGTGCCGAAGCACCCGATTAAAGGGTTTCCAGACCGGTCTGGCTGAAATGCCCTTGAGGTGCCCCACCACGTGTGTGGTTAGCATATGTCTTCTTTTTCTCCTCAAATATCCTATGGATAAGAATCCATATATAAGGAGGTGAGAAGTCTCAGAAACAAGGAGTATGGGACTAAACTTTTTCCCTTTAATTTGAAATAATGTAGAAAACACAACACAAACAACACAGGTAATAGTGCTCACGTTCAATAAGTTTTGCAAAGGTGATCCTTTTAATAAAAGTTCCTAATTTTCTTCTATTCTAACATTTACTATTGGTATTCCAAAGATAATTTTATGAAAATTCCCTATAGAAGTACCTTGTAGCCTCTTTGTCCATACTATTTATCCTAAAATATTCTTTAAGCATTGTTCTTGAAAAATGTTCACTCTACATAATTGTCAACAAATCTTGATTTTCATGGAATATAATAGTATGCATATTCCCGAGATGTAGATGTGGATACATTACAAATGAATGCATTTCATATAAAGAAAACTAATACATTCTCCATGATACCTCTTGTGGTGATACCCTTCCTCCAAAAACAAATCATGAAATTTCCTCATTTATATCTTTCATTTGTCTATGATCTACTTGGAACAATATAAGATCATGTCCTTTGTAAATGTACTTGTATAGATACATCACTCCTTTAATTGAAGAACATATTTCAACATTCATGTGACAATTGTATTTTACTAACAAATATGGATTATAAGGAAACAACTCATCGATTTTCAACTACAATAGAACCAACTTTTTCTGAGTGGCTAGTTTCTATTCGTCTGTACAGAGGATATGAATTTTTGTCTTGAGTAGTTATCTAGAAAAAATATTTTGGATAATGCTTCTTACATCTTCCACTCTACATGCATATATTGTTTAATTTTTAGTCCCGCAAGGATCTTCTATCATATTCTTCAAAACCATCTTTCTTATATTAGTTTGAGCCTTTTTCAAGAATTTCAGTAGATATATAATGGTCATACACATCTGGTGTAGTGATATTTTGAATTTTTTCCAATATGATAAGAAAATGTGCATGTGGTAATCCTCTCTTTTTGATATTCTATCACATAAACATACACAATCACATGTACAAATATATCTCTTATAAATAGATCAACTTTCAAGTCTGCTAATTTTGTTTTGAAAATTCTAGTAAGCAAATCTGGCCTATTTTATGCCTCTTCAAATGGCGACAACTCTCTTTTTACTGTACTCCATAAAGGGTTGCTTGTAAAAGTAAGAAATATATTAAGTTTTCATATTTTTGGAAATATGTCATTGCATCAAGATATCATTGTCTCATATCTCTAGGACCACCAATAAAAGAAGTTGTTGGAATAATTCTTTTTCCAATTACCTTGCCTCTACTTTGTCCACAATTGTAGCTATATATCCATAACACCTTGATACAAATCAACTCAAACAAAAAATTGGTATGTTCTAATGGAGTCCAAATGGCTGGTTTCATGTCTAATGTAAATATCAATGACATATTATTGCAAAAGTCTACCAGAATGTATCAGAATTGATTTGTCATTGGCTCTTATTTGCAACTTATAACAATAGTATTCGTGACATGAGGTTGTTTTTCTTCAACAACCTTATATCATCATCGTGATACTGACCAACATTAGAACCCGATGTTTCTTTGTAGAGATGGTACATAAGAATGACATATATTATGATAGATAATGTACTATATGTAATGAATAATAATGGATATTAACATATATTCTACCTCTTTCCTCTTGTAGGAAAATGTCATCAATATTGTTGAAGTTAGATTTGTCAAACTCAAAATTGTTGATCACCCGTTGACGAAACTATTTTTCTCTTCATGAAATTCCTTCATGCCAACTGAATTCACCATGTGGAAATAATAATGAATATTACAACATATTGTAATAACCATAGTAGTAATTCACACATTGACTACATCCAACATGGGTGTAAACTCAAATATCACATTGAAAATTTATGTTGGTACTATTTTCATCTTCATTTTCAATCCAAATTCCTAGAAATTGTGAAGAGATTGGTGTATTTGCTTGGATATGACTTTATGAAAATTTGAACATTTTCAAGGTTGTTCAAATCTTTAAGGTTCAAAATAGTTTTCCATATGAATTTCCCCATAGAGCTTCACTACTACAGAAACAACATTCAACGTCGCTTTTATGGGTGTCAGTTGTTTAGTAAAACTGACGTTGATAACATTAAACATCAGCTATTAAGTAAGACCGATGTCTATATTCGAGGACCATCCAGACACGGGTATCGCTTTGTATTCAGCGTCGGCTAGACAAAAGAAACCGAAGCCTAAAATAGCCCGTGAAATCCAATTTTTGAGTGAAATAAATTGCCCCCCAAAGTGTCACATACAATGTTGTTTTTTAATCTAATAACCGACGCCGGACGAGGATAATGTTTGCGTGAAAAGTTCCAATATCGGCGTCGGTTTTCCTTGGATAACCGACGTTGATAGGGGTTCCTGCCAAAAAAATTAGGGTAAAGATTATCCAATTGGACGTCAGTTGTTTCATATCAACCGACGCTTAATACGTTTAGGTGTCAGTTATTTAGATAACCGACACCATTTACTAACTTAATAGACCACCGAACAGCTGACTCTTCCCCTTTCTTCTGTTTTATCATGAACAACTAGCCGACTGACTCCTGACGACTCCCCTACTTCTTGCTGCGTCGTCGTCTCCGTCGCCTACTGCTACTGTGCCTCTTCTTGCCGCCGCCGCCTCCTTCTCCTGTTGCCACTCTTCTTGACACCGCTGCCACCTCCTTCTCTGCTCGCTGTCACCTCCTTCTCTGCTTGCTGATGCTTCTACTCACATGGACGTCGTTGCTCCTCACACCGCCGCCGCAGCTCGTCACACCGTCGCTGCTCTTCTCCACGCTGCTAGTTGCTCGACAGGTAGCCCTCTTCTTCTTTCTCCATGCCCCTCTTTTTCTTCCTTCTCCCTCATTACCAACAACAAGCATGGTCGTGGCTGTGTTGGCCGACCACGGCCGTGCTGCCTAGCACGGCCGTGGTAGGCCAACACAGCCACATCCGTGCTTGTTGTTGGTAAGGAGGGAGAAGGAAGAAAAGAGGGTATTTTGTTCATTTATTTTTTATCTATTGCTTTGTATTTGTTTATGTACTTATTATATTTATTTATCTAATGTTTTGAGTTTATTTATTTAGATGTTGCTATTGTAAATCAACCTAGGATATGAACAAATCTTTTTCTTGCATATATTTGTGCTTCTAATCCTAATGCTTGACCTAATTCAGTAAATTTTGATGCATGTTGAAATAAGATTTAAACTTGTCCATTCTAGCATCCTAATTTGATTTGATTAAACCCTAACATTGATGAAACCCTAACATCAATTGTGATGAAACCCTAACATGTACATATCTATCATTGTATTTGTTGGCCTAGAAACCCGTCCAAGATTTACTAATTAGCAGTAAATCTTGGATAGTCCCCGGTTTGGGACTGTTCTTGAACACCTAATCTCACTTAGGATGTAAGTGTATTATGTGTATTGGGTTTTCGAGAAAATTTCGGTAGCATTTCCCTGTTTGTTCTCTAAGTACATATGTACTTAGAGAACAGCGGGGAAATGCTGCCGAAATTTTCTTAAAAACTCAATACACATTATACACTTACTAGTGAGATTAGGTGTTCAAGAATGGGATAGGTGGTACACATTTATTATATATAAGAATGACATCACATTTATTTGTTGGCCTAGAAACCCATCCAAGATTTACTCATTAGGAGTAAATCTTGGATAGTCCCCAATTTGGGACTGTTCTTGAACACCTAATCTCACTTAGGATGTAAGTGTATAATGTGTATTGGGTTTTCAAGAAAATTTCGGCAGCATCTCCCCGTTGTTCTCTAAGTATGTACTTAGAGAACAATGGGGAAATGCTGCCGAAATTTTCTTGAAAACCCAATACACATTATACACTTACTAGTGAGATTAGGTGTTCAAGAATGGGATAGGTGGTACAGATTTATTATATATAAGAATGACATCACATGTATTTATTAACCCTAGACCCTAATCTTGTTGTAATATATACTTGTTTTCTCTTTGATCATAGAATGGATAGATCATGGATGTCTATTCACAATCACTTTACCCCAGAGTTTATTTCTGGTCTTGACCAGTTTATTAGATTTTTCGAGGAACATAGGAAAAAACCTGGAGATAGGTTCTACTGTCCATGTAGGCATTGCGGTAACAACTTGAAAGTCAGCACTGGTGATGAAATCAAAAGTCATGTCATGTGCAATGGGATTGTACAAGGCTATACAGAATTTCACTGGCATGGAGAGATTTCAAACCAGAAACCAGTGGATGTCGATAGCAGTGCTTGTGTGGAAGAAGAAATTGTGTCCGATGACGTAGATGTGAATGAACCAGTTCCAGTAGACATCGTTGATGCGATGTTGGATAGTTGTGGGGTAGAGTACACCGATCCACCTCCCATGTTTAGAAACATTGTGCATGATGTTGAGATACCATTATACATAGGTTGTACTAAGTTTACGAAGCTTAGTGCTGTGGTGAGATTGTATAAGTTGAAAGCTAACAATAGATGGAGCGACAAAAGCTTCACATCATTGTTGTCTTTGTTGAAGGAAATGCATCCTGAAGGAAACGAGCTGTCAATATCAACATACCATGTAAAGAAATTGTTGTACCCAATGGGAATGGAGGCCAAGAAGATACACGCATGCCCAAATGATTGTGTATTATTTCAAAAGGACTATGTCGATTTGAAAGATTGTCCAAAATGTGGTGCATCACGGTATAAATTGACGACTTTGGGGGAGTCCAAAACTGGTTCTCCTGCCAAGGTGATGTGGTATCTACCTATAATATCACAGTTTCAACACTTCTTTGCCAATCCGATAGATGCGAAGAATTTGAGGTGGCATGCAGATGTTAAGAAAAATAATGATGGGATCCTACGACATGTGTCTGATTCCCCACAATGGAAGAAGATTGATTTATTGTACCCTAAATTTGGTGAAGAAGTCAAGAATCTAAGACTTGGGATTTGTACAGATGTGATGAATCCGTACGGGACATTGAGCAGCCAACATAGCACTTGGCCAGTCATGCTTGTTATATACAATCTTCCTCCCTGGTTGTGTATGAAAAATAAGTACGTAATGCTGTCGTTGTTGATATCGGGCCCTAAACAACCTGGAAATGATATCGATGTTTATCTTGAACCTTTGATTGATGACTTAAAGAAACTCTGGGGTGAAGGTGTGATGACCTATGATGCTTCACGAAGAGAGACATTTCATTTGCATGCTATGTTGTTTTGTACTATTAATGACTTTTCAGCATATGGGAATTTGTCTGGATATAGTGTCAAAGGAGCTAAAGTGTGTCCTATATGTGAAGAGAACACTGATTCAACAAGACTAAAACATGGCGGTAAGACTGTATATCTTAGTCATTGAAGGTTTCTTACAAAATTCCATCTGTATCATAGGAAGCGCAAAGCATTCAATGGATTGAATGAGGAACGGAGTGCACCTAAACCTATACCAAGGGAGGTTGTTTATGAAAGAGTAAAAGAATTTGTCAATGAATTTGGTAAGAGATGACAATGTACTATGGCCACATGGAGTGACAAATCTTTATTCAAGAAGAAGTCAATATTTTGGGATCTTCCTTATTGGATTTCTTTGACAGTCAGGCATTGTATCAATGTCATGCACGTTGAGAAAAATATATGTGATAGTGTCATTGGTACATTGTTGAATATACCAGGTAAGACTAAAGATGGGATAAAATATAGATTGGACCTACGTGAAATGGGAATAAGGTCAGAATTATGTGAAATGGGAAATCGGAGAACATACTTACCTCCTGCTTGTTACACATTGTCTAGAAAGGAGAAGAAAGCTTTTTGTGAATGTTTGTTAAATGTTAAGGTGCCACAGGGTTACTCATCCAACATCCATAGATTGGTATCAATGAAAGATCTAGAGTTGATAGGTCTTAAATCTCATGATTGTCACACTCTAATGCAACAAATATTGCCTGTGGCAATTCAATCTATATTGCCAAAGCATGTAAGGTTTGCAATCACCAGACTTTGTTTCTTTTTCAACAGTCTGTGCAACAAATTTATTGACCCTGATACTCTCGATAATTTGCAACGAGAAGTGGTTGTTACCCTATGTCATCTTGAGATGTATTTCCCTCCTTCATTCTTTGATATCATGGTACATCTTGTTGTCCACTTGACTAGGGAAGTGAAAATGTTGGGACTAGTTTTCTTGCATTGGATGTATCCCTTTGAACGATACATGAGCGTTTTTAAAAGTGATGTTTGAAACCGTTATTGGCCTGAAGGGAGTATTATTGAGGGTTATGTGGCGAGAGAGGTTATGGATTTTTGCAATGACTTTCTCAGTGGTAATGACACTCCTGGTAATGACAAGAATATTGAGGAGCAATTTGGCAAAGGAATTTTGGGATCACGGGTGAAAGTAATCATCCGTGAGCAGTTGGAATAAGGTCACTTGTATATTTTACACAACATGTACGAAGTGAGTGTTTATATCGAGGAACATACCAATTTCATCAAGAGACAATATCCTCGAGCCAATACAATGTGGCTTGCTAGAGAGAATAACAAGACATTTATTAAGTGGTTTGAAGATAAAGTCTTACGTCAACTATCTCAAACACCAGATGATATTACTGAAACTATCAAATGCCTCGCCTTTAAACCAAAATTGAATGTTATGTCTTATGAAGGGTATGACATTAATGGATTCACATATTACACAAAGCGCCAAGATGATAAGAGTGTCATCCAAAATACTGGGGTCACCCTTCAAGCGTCGACTATGTTTTTTGCAAGTGCAAAGGATAAGAGTCCACATGAAGCTGAAATGTCATATTATGGTGTCATTGAAGACATATGGGAGTTTGACTACATAGATTTCAGAATTCTGCTCTTCAAATTTAATTGGGTTGATAACACCAAAGGAGTTATAGTGGATGAATTGGGTTTCACTTTAGTGAACTTTGAAAAGATTGGCAAGAAGGGTGAACCATTCATATCGGCATCACAGGCGAAACAAGTATTTTATATCGATGATCCTACAAATGATAAATGGTTGGTTGTTCTTCATGGTAAAAGATAGTTCATTGAAGATCCTATAGATGAAGAAGAGTATTATGATAAGTATGATGACTCCAGTCCATTCTCAGTTGGGTTGCCAACACCAGCAAATATTGAAGCTAATGATGACTTGTATGTGCGCGGAGATCACAATGAAGGATTGTTAATTGATAAAAAATCACAATATTAGAGGCATGTTTATATTTTTTTATATGTTTTAATTTTTTGAATGTGAAATTTACAATGTGAATTACTTTACAATTTGAATGTGAACTTTACAATGTGAATTTTATAATGTGAATTACTTTACAATGTGAACTTTACAATGTGAATTACTTTACAATGTGAATGTGAACTTTACAATGTGAATTACTTTACAATGTGAATGTGAACTTTCAGATGGCTGAGCATTCTCCTGATGATCGTGCTGATGATTACCATGAGGGTGAGGACATCAATGCGCCGCCTCACAATGTAAGTTTTAAAAATATATCATATATTTATATCTATGTGTCCATTAATAGTTATATCCTGTAAGTGTGTTTATTTTGTCCAATTTTAGGTTGATGATACACATGTACCCTCTGAAGCACTTGAGGCACTTGATGAGTAGTACCAAAAATTTGACAAGAGAAGGGGCATCACTATGATGAAGAAGTTAACAGCTCTAAGTGGCAATGGACCCAAACTTGTTGTGGATTTTGATAATGTAGGAAATACAATTGGAGTGAATCGCAATTCGTTTGTTTCATATCTTGAGTATGTTACTTGTAGCCATTGCGGTTGTAAGATAGATTCTTGGCATAAAGTTCCTAAGGGGAAGAAAGAAACCATATGTAAGGATTTATGCATGAGTTATTACTAATTTGCAACTCTATTTTGTAGATTACTAATTTTTTGGATACTAGTGAATAGCAATTCTATTTTGTAGAGTATATTTGCATTGGATGAAAAGTTGCATCGTAAATGTGTGATGCAACACTGTGGGAGAGTCCTAAGGAACTATAGGAAAAATCTCACCTGAGAATACATAAAAGAAGGTGACAAGAGGAAGAAGAAAACCATTGAATAGTGGAACTTCCTGGACCCAGAAGAATGGGACGCGTTTGTTGCTTCAAGAAAAATTGATGAATTCAAGGTATTAGGCATCACTCCCAATTTAATTAATATATGTTGTATTCACCTATTAAAGATTAACATTTGGTGTTACTAACCAAATCAATGTACATACTAACTAGGCCCTCAATGAGGCGCAAAGAGCAAGGCGTGCACTGAATGTGCATGACCACACAATGGGTCCAAAGGGGTATGCAGGCATTCGCCAAAGACTACAAGATGAGTCTACTTCTCAGTCTGTTTCTACTCAGGAGTCCTCTACTATAGGTACCACACCTCTGCCTCACCATGATGTCTGGATAGCTGGGAGGTAAAATAAGAAGGGAGAAATAAGGAAGCCCACAACTGTTGAGGCGGTTGCAAAAATGGTAAAATACAACTCTTAGAGCAATCGTTCGAATATTGATTATTTGTGGTGTTTACTTAATTACAAATTTTTGTTTTGGCAATTAGCGGGAGCTGCACGAGCTGAGGAAACAAGGCAAGTTCATCCCTAAGGACACAATGGATGAATTGACAGTTGCTCTGGGTAACCTAGAGCATCCTGGACGTGTTAGGGCTGCAGGTGTTGGTGTGGATATCAAAGCGTTCTTTGGGCCATCCCAGCACAAACATGTCTCAAAAGCGGGAATTTCACAAGAAGAGGTAACCTATTCTTTCTTTAGAATGTTACTATAAAAGAGAATTCAATAATCAGAAGCTAATGTTTCTTTTATCCATGTATAGGTAGATAAGATAGTTGATAGGAGAGTCGATGAAGTAGTTGATAAGAGAGTCAAGGAAGCAGTTAATAAGACACTCCATGAAGTAATGAGCAAGTGGCATGCATCTCTGACTCCCACTCAGCAGATAGTACCTATGGCATCCCGCTCTACTCCTACTACAGAGGTTGGGAGTAGTAATCATATAGACCCACCACCTAGCACATCTGTTGTAAGTATTTTTATGATATAGTAACTTGTCTTTTCAAGATGATATGTATATATGTATATAACATTCTTTACACAAATTTGTAGGAGTTGAAGCCATGCCGTCTAAAAAGTAAAGAATATGTCGTTGCAGAGGCGTCGTCTTACCCATCCCTACCAGGGGAAATGTTTCATGGGTCTCCATTAACAACTGGTTGGGTTCGTGTGAGCCCACTACGTATATTCCCTAGATGGATGGATCTTCCATTGCCATATGCCCACCCAGATTGTGAAATGCTTGGTGAGGCAGAAGGCGCAGTGATATTGTGGCCAAAAGCAGATGTCGTCTATACTGAAATTGTATGGTAAATTTACATTATGTTAAATTGTTAGTGTGTGTATATGATGTCAATTGATTTAAATTAAATATATATACAGGTTAAAAAGAAGACACCCAGAGCATCTAGGCCTCCACCTCCACCTCCTACATTACCAAGTTGGGTTCCACAGGATCTACCTGTCATGTTAGGTCCTAATTGTAGGGGTATGGCAATATGGTTAGGCGAACATGATATAAATTGCCCTATAACTGTTTCTATAGATGTGGATGGTGCAGGTCAATCATACGAAAACAAACTATTTATACAAGATATTTTGGAGTTGTTTCGATATGATTGGTAGAATACATCTGTGATAGAGCTATGGATAAGGTGAGATCTTCTTTATACATCTATATACCTTGTGTAGGATCTGGTGATCTGGTTTCTTATATATTAATGTATATGTAATATATGTTTTGCAGCTACTTAGACAAGATATGTGCAGATTTTTCATTTGAACATGTAGGATTTTTGATTCCGTCTTTGATTAGTCTAGTAGCTAAAGACCCTACGTCAGTTCAACAATACTGCTGTGATGCTTTTACAAGTTTTGCTCAAAATAATAAGACGGTGATAATAGCTCTCTTCAATGTGGAGTAAGTTTACTTTGCTTATAATTTGGACTTAAGAAAATTACATTTTTATTGTGGATTTTGAATTATTAATTTTTAACTTTTTTACCCCTAGGGGTATGCATTGGGAGTTACTAGTTATTGTCCCCGAGACATTCACTGTCTATTATCTAGATCCTAAGGGGACTAAATTGAATTCAAAATATGGACACACAATGAAAATGACATTATTCCAGTGAGAAATATTTCATTTTCATATCCGTTAAGATATGTTATTATATTACTATTTAATTATGCAATGTAATGTGTTACATTAATATGTAGGGGTTTAGATGAGTTCAAAAAGGCTGGAGGAAAGGTCCCCAGGAAAAAGAACCAGCCAATAATTTGGTAGAACGTAGAAGTAAGTTCCTGACTTCAATGTATATATTATTTATGTTAACAATGCTTAATTAGTTGTATTTTTTAATATTTTGTATGTTTCAATTTATAGTGTGCTACACAAGACAACGGATGGGTATGTGAATACTATGTGATGTGATTTATGCACATGATTATCAAATATGCCACATTGGACATCGATACCATTCCTGAGGTATTATATATAGTCTCATTAGATAATATGAAATATATTAATCTTATTTATATATTATTAATTATATATATATATATATATATCATTCTCTTTGCATGTTTTTAAAACTTACCCCACTACAGGAAAGGCCTTACTAGATGTACATGCTCCCTATATGACGGAAGAATTAAATAATGTAAGAGAAGAATGGGCAAAAGCCATACAAGTAGTGGGGGTTTTAAAATATAATTGGGATGTTGATAGCGAATAATGACTAAAGAATGATATTTTGTAAATGAATTTCTGAATTGTAATATGTGTGAATGTTTCTACATGTGTCTGAATGTTTACACATGTGTGAATATGAAAATGAATGAAACTGTTGGTTGCTATACGAATGTTTCTACATGTGTGAAAATTGAATGGAACTGCAATTTGCTAAATGTGTGAAAATTAATGTTGTTAATTTTGCAGGTTTGTGGCCTGTTGTTAGCTGATATCAATGGATGTCGTAAAACTTGCAGTTCATAACTGAACTGCAGGTTTCTCATCCTGTGACCAGCCACAGCAGGCCTACAGACTGATAAAAAAAACATACAATAGGCATCGATTATTTGAATAAACTGACGACATATGCTTACAACGTCGGATAATAGCTAAAACCGATGCCTAATGAGGCCAGACACCACGGCCGTGCTGGCCAGCACGGCCGTGGCAGCAGGTGATATGGCGTTGCTTACAACGTCGGATAATAGCTAAAACTGACGCCTAATGAGGCCAGACACCACGGCCATGCAGGCCAGTACGGCCGTAGCAGCAGGTGATATGGTGTTGCTTACAACGTTGGATAATAGCTAAAACCGATGCCTAATGAGGCCAGACACCACGGTCGTGCTGGCCAGCACGGCCGTGGCAGCAAGTGATATGGCGTCAGTTTCTGTAGTAATAACTGACGCCTATATCCCCCTGTTGGCGCGTTTTCGGTGGCACGCGAATGTTTCTGGCATCGGTTTGGAAACTGACGCCTAACAGTTTGCATTTTAACGGCGCCCACATAGGTGTCGCATTGAAACCGACACTAAAGGACTTAAATAACTGACACTAAAGGTGTGTTATGTACTAGTACTTTGACTGATATGTTGACTATATTCTCTCCGAGTCTTAAGCGTAGATGTAGTCTATTTTCAATCTCATGATCTGTATTATAAAAATACAACTACAGATGTGATGGATTTCCATCCTCTCGTACAATTCTATTAATAAAATGATACATTTGTCCCTGCACCTTGAAAGTATGTATTCCTTTATTTCTATTTGAAATATTTATATCCACTTTCATACCCACACATGAAAAGTAAATGTATTATTGTATGTTTTGACACAATGTCTAAAGTGGATAGATTCTTTTTTAAATGATGTATACTGATAATATATCATTTTCTACCAACACAATTTCTCCAGCATAGCAACAAAGGTTTTTACTTCATATGCAAATCTTTTTGCATGACAGTAATAACAATCTCTACAATCTGCAAGTATGTAAGGTTCCGTAGGTATCACTAAACCTCTTATGAAATTTTTTATCATATCTGCTCTTCTCCTTTTCAATTGGCTTGAGAACACCAGATCAGAACCTTTTTCATAAAGAGTGGATGTAGATCCCACTTACCATACACCAATAAGTATTGAAATGCAATATTTACTTGTCTATGTATCTAGATGAAGATGTGTGAGCATCTAATGAGTGATTTGCATCCATTGTATTTGAGGTTCTTTTGATCAAATTGTCATTGCATTGTATAGACTTTCTTTTAGCATAATCGAGTCTACATTCTTCACATTTTGCTTTATTTTCTCCTCTAAAAGGTTGGCATAATTTTCTCTTTTTCTTTTTCGTATTATTTCTTTTTTATCTTCTGATAGGTCGGAATATTTCATCCTACATAAATATATTAGTAATGATGAATAGAAATGAATCACTTCAATTGTTTATGATACACTTGTTAGACCATGTTTATGGCTTTAAGGAGTGTACTATGTATGTGTAGATGAACATGAAAAAAAATCTGTCTTAAATTTTCTTAATAAATATTATAACACAAACTAAAAATCACATTTGAAATTCTAGATATATGTTACTATTTTGTTGTGAAAGGAACAAACCAAAGATATGCAAAATATGACATACACACATCTCGTCTTCACTAACAAACTATCTACATTCTAATTTTTGAGCAAAATACGGAAGAATTGCACATAAAACAATTGATAAAGAATGCTTCATGATCAACTTAAGAAAATTAACAATTATATTTATAAAATCAAAAATGAAGAAAGTAATAAAAGAATAGAATTATTCAATTTATAAGTTTGTAAAAAGCAGCTTCCTACTTTGTTGAATCAGTCAAAACATTATTCAAACGCAGCTTCCTACTTGGTTGAATCGGTCAAAACATTATTCAAACTACGTACTAATATTGTATTTCTGATGGCATTCACCTTCCTAATGTCAAATGATACACACGACAGGGTTGACTCCTAATGTATTCTTCATTCTTTTTATACTCAACTTGTATTTGAAGAAAGACTAAATGTCCATGTTAAGACCAAGAAAATGTTGTTAACGAAAATCCTGACTTTGGATTGTATACATCATACACATAAGAAAAGTGACATCATATATCTACATATTAAGATCGTTTATGTTTTGCAATTTTATTATACAGTAGGACCTTCTTCGATGCAAAGAAACATTTACTTTATTGTATATTACAAAGTTAAGCGTTTATAACATAATGTCTTATATTTATAGTCGTCATTGATCGTTTTTCCCAAGGCTAAAAAAATAGTTACAACGTTGTATTTCAGTAAAGAAAGCATATCAATTATTTGAATTCATAGCCATAATTAGTGTTTTTCTCATCCCACTTTCGTTCGCGCACACCTTTCTTAAAGGCCTGGTTGGCGTTAGTGATTGGTTGGTAGCTGCCTCCTTTTCTGGCTATATGCGATCCACGTTGTTACCGCAACAGTGGCGGAGCCAGGTCTGCATGGTTGGGGGGTCAAAAATACATGTAGAGACTTGAACCTGTGACCATGATGTACAATTAGAAACTTCTCACCGTTGTGTTACTTAAGCTTATCTAATATGTAGTCATTATACAACAATTATATAACTATATTAAGCCAAGTTCTAGGATCCTGAAAAATGAAAAATTTGTTGAAACTGGGAATAAAACCCACAACCAACAAATTGGGTTCCTAGCTCCGTGCCGCTGGGCCACTATCCTTTTAGTGAATTATATACATTACACCTTATATATATAATAGTATTAACATATGAACATATACATATCATTAAATATTCAATTTTTTTCCCCCCGCCCGCAATGCACAAATTTGACTTTGCACAATGTGTTGCTTACGTGCTGATGGCCTCAATGCTTGGCTGCAGCACAACCTTGATCGGTGCTCCCTCCTCGACGCCAAAATTGACCATATTTGGTACTCATATTCGATACACAAATTATACAGTGGGAATTTGGGGATTTCCGCCCTATGGCCCTAGGGATCTTTATTTGATTACGTTCTTACGACTACTTTTTCACGCATGTCTCCCTTCTTCACACCTGGAAAACTCACAAACTGTCAACCTACTCCCTTCTTCACTCGGAAGACTCACAAACTGTCAACCTGCTGATAAGTCAGGCTGTCATGGCACATGTTAAGGAAGATGTGGAAGACGCTGAAACACGAAGGGAGCAATAACATGCAGGTCCCACCAGTACCTCGTTCCAGATAGAATCCCAAAACAGAAAATAATTAAGGGTATAAGGTAGACCTGATAGAGTTTGTTCATCACCAGATAGCAGTAATTTCGTCGTCCTACAGTTTGCAGCTTTTGTCCAAAACGAAAGCAAACAAGTGATATGGGAAGTAATTTCAGATAGCCACTCGTTATGAGAGAAAACAGTTGTTGGCTGGTATCATGCGTTGTCCAACAACATGAATATGGTCTACGTCTGCGTGGCATAATATCGAAAAAGCCACCTCAGACAGGAAAGCAACCAGGTGCAAAAGGACGTAGTAGCTCATGCAAAAAAGTAAGCAGACGACAGGAAAGCAACCAGGTGTAAAAGGAGGCAGCTCACTTGCGCTTATTTATATGGATAGTGACACCAGGTAAAAATTGCTAACAAATTTGAAGCTTTTTCATTAAAAAAAACAATGTAAAAACAATATAAATGGACTGTAGATCTCTCCCTTAACCTAAGAGAAAAGGCCAATTCATTTGATGTTTTTGTTAAAAAAATTCTGAGTTGTTGCAAAATAGATTTTAATTAGATAATTGCAAGCAGTTAACTACCAATAAGCAGCAGTAATATTAATAGTAATTCGGATTCGGAGAAAACGACGAATGAGTTTAGAAAGCAAACTCCAGAGCCTGAGATGAAGGCGTGTGAAATACTGTCTTCAAGACAGATTCCGCTGCTCCTAGCACGAGCGTCTCCGGCGGTCTATCTCCAAGATACAGCCACCCCACTCTAGTACAGCCGCTCGGTGCAAGCGAGAGTGCTGTGTTGAAACTCGTTTCTTTAGCCCTTGGTCGTAAATAGCAAAATGGCGTCGTGAAGTAGTCGTCGGCGCAAGACAACAACAAGGAGTGGTTGTGTTCGGGAGAACATGCTTGTTGCAGTGGAGTAAAGGAACCGATGTACCGCAGGAAAGGAACCTCGGTACAGCAGAACGGAAACCGTTGTACAGCAGGAAAGGAACCACTATAAAACAAACTTTAGTGGAGTAGGAAAATAACCATTGTACAACAGTAAAGGAACCAATGTACAGCAGGAAATGAACAACAATATAACAATAAAGGAACCGTGCTACAGCAGCAAAGAAACCGATTAATTGCTTTCAAGTATTGTCTCTCGGTATCTCTCTATGTATCTCTTGTCTGTTGTATCTCTCAAATGAGAGCGGACGCCTCTTTATATGGAGTGTGTCTCAGCCGCTGCGGTAACTGCCCACAACTATTGGTCTCTCCAACGTGTGTCTTTAACATCACGTTTAATGACCGGCTTAATGGGTAGTCAAGAGAGGTTGTATTGATGTCTTAAACGTTGTCAACCGAACTCCAAACGACGCAACACAGAAAACAAAACGTCGTTTCGGGACAAACAAAACAAAATAAAATATTTTGTAAAAAGATAAATCCATGAACGCATCAAACCAGACCGGGCGGGGCAGGGCGAGGCGAGCGAGCGAACGAATGAATGTGTGCGCATCTGTGTGTGTGTTTTATTTTATTTCGAGAAATACACAAGCCTAGCAAATCAATCGTAAATTCCCATGCCCTTAAGAGGTCCTGACCTCTTGGGGACCACTAGCACATATAAGGAGCTGTGTGGTTCCTGCTGCAAGCAATATGGGATAAACGTTTGGCAGGAAAAATTAAATTCTGGAACAGAAAATACAATATTCCCCCACATGTTTCATAATTCTTTTTGGAAATTCAATAAATAATAAAATTTGCGACATTACTATGTTTTTCAGCATTGGTAGCTTATGGCTTTAAACCATTGCCTAGAATGACTCACTTCAATCCGGAGAGACGTGGTGAACTACGTCTTGAACTAGACTCCCTTATTCAGACCTTAATAAATCAAACAAGCATAGTGCAGGCACTAGAACGAGTTTGTATCGGTGTTGCGCATAAACGGCCTTCGCATAATCTTATTTCATGAGTGCTCTAGCGAGTATGACCAACTCACATAAACCCCGACTCTTGGATTACACTCAAATAGTAGGGATCTCCAAGGGTATCCTATTCGGTGCATACTCTGCCAATAAATGGCCTTGAACCCATTCAGAGCAAAGATCTTCATATACTCAGAAAGAGTCAAAGCACTAGCACCATAGGGAGGGTCAAGGAGTAAAACTCCAAAGTGTGCTTCCACGTAATACGACAACTTAGTTGTCCCTTTGAACAATTCCTCATGGGATCTCCAACTTTGGAAAGGTAGGGTTACCACTGCAATGTTTAATCTATGGGCAGAAGACCCATCCCCCTCGACGAACTGACTACTAGCTTTCTAGCTAGACCCTTAGTATGTAGATCATCAATATTCATTGCAGATTTCACATACTCTATAGATATGATCCCATGGGTGATGTGATCTCTCACATCTTCATATCTTAATCTCATAAAGCACTTACCCGGGTTGCCTTTAGATTGCTTCGCTTTGTCAATGGCTGCTTTATTATCACATAATATGCAAATAGGGGGAAATGGTTTAGAAACAATAGGTAGATCATTAAGTAAATTTCTAAGCCATTCAACCTGACAACAAGCTAAATCTAAAGCAATAAACTCAGCCTCCATTGTGGATCTATCTCTCACTGTTTTCTTAGATGATTTCCAAGAAACTACTCATCCTCCAAGGAAAAACACATAGACACTGCTAGATTTGGTTTTATCTGAATCTGCAATCTAGACCCTTGCGGAGTTCCCAAACAGCATAGAGCTTGGGAGGACCCGGTTGATGATCCGAACAAGGACTGAGCACTCCCCATCTTGTTAGCATCAGTATGCCCCTCTAATATTTGTGGAAAACCAGTATAGTGTAGACTATATTTTATTGTACCGTTAACGTACTTAAACACTCTTACCAAAGCTTTCCAGTGGTCCACATTGGGACAACTGGTGTACCTGCTTATAGCATATGAAATATCGGGCCTAGTGCAATTAGCAAGGTACAATAAGCTTCCTATAACTTGATCATATCTTTGTTGATCCATAAGAGTACCCTTATGTGCAGCAAGATGTAAACTAGCATCATATGGTGTATTGACAGGAGTACAATCAAACATATTAAATCTATGCAAGATCTTATCAACATAATGAGTATGATTAAGTACATAACTAGAAGCAGATCTATTCAACTTAATACCAAGTATTACATCAGCAAGTCCTAAATCTTTCATATCAAATTTGGTAGTAAGAAAAGATTTAGTTTCAACAGTAATTTTGGAATTAGATCCAAAAAGCAATATATCATCTACATATAAACACATAATAATGTAGGCTTCATCAGTAGTTTTGGAATAAATACAACGATCAGATTCATTTGCAATAAATTCGGAAGATAAAACAATTTTATCAAACTTATCATTCCATTATTTAGGTGCTTGTTTCAGTCCATACAAGGACTTGACAAGTCTACAAACTTTGTGTTTTTGTCCAGGTGCTACAAAGCCTTCGGGTTGATGCATATAAATCTCTTCTTCAAGATATCCATTCAAGAAGGTTGTCTTGACATCCATTTGATGGATTTCAAGTTTATGGATCGTAGCTAAAGAAACTAGGACATGAATGGAAGAGATTTTGGTTATGGGTGCATATGTATCAAAGTAATCAAATCCTTCCTTTTGACTAAAGCCTTTGGCTACTAGTCTGGACTTAAACTTATCAATGGAACCATCTGCCCTCATCTTCTTTCTAAACACCCATTTACATCCAATAGTCTTGCATCCTGGAAGGAGTTCAGTAAGAATCCAAGTATGATTGCTCATAATTGATTCTATTTCATTATCAATAGCTTCCTTCCAAAATCTAGAGTCTATGGATTTCATGGCATCCTCATAGGTACGCGGGTATTCTTCTACTATGAAGTTGTAGAAGTCGAGACCATAGTTCGTATCAACTTGTAGGTTCATCTACTGGGAGTTCATGTTCTACTTCATAAGAAGGTGGAACTACAAGAGGTTCAGCAGCAGAGGAAGAAGAGGGATCTTCACTAACTTGTTTAGGAACCTTTTCCTTAAGAGGAAAGATGGTTTCATAATAGACAACATCTACATGTCTAATCTTAAGTATAGAGTTAACTCTAATGTCTGAGATTTCAGATTTTATTACTAGGAATCTATTGGCATTACTCTTTCCAACATATCCTATAAAGACAGTATCAACAATTTTAGGTCCTAGTTTTCTCTTCTTATTCTCAGGGATCTTAACCTTGGCCAAACACCCCCACACTTTGAGGTATTTCAAATAGGGTTTCTTGTTAAGACAAAGTTCATAGGGTGTTTTTTCAAGGTGTTTAAAAGGGATGCGGTTAAGAAGGTAAGATGGCTATATGAAGGGCTTTCCCCCACCGTCTGTGACTAAGTCCAGACTCAGCTAGCATTGAGTTGACCATGTCAATCAATGTTCTATTCTTCCTCTCAGCAACTCCATTAGATTGAGGATTATATGGGGCAGCTGTTTCATGAATAAGGCCATGGTCCTCACAGAGCTTGTTAAGTTCATTAGAAGTGTACTCACCACCTCTATCGGAACTCACTCTCTTAATGTTCTTCTCTAGTTGTTTCTCTACTTGGGTTTTATAGACTCTGAATTTTTCTAATTGTTCATCCTTAGTTTTCAGTGAGAAAATAGAACAATACTTTGAAAAATCATCTATAAAGGTAACAAAGTATCTCATATTATCACGAGTAAGAACATGATTTAAATCACAAACATCAATATGAATTAACTCAAGCAAGGATGTATTACTATCTACCACTGATTTAAATGGCTTCTTAGGAAGCTTAGCCTGCACACAAACTTGGCATCTATCATAAATATCAATATGCGTCTTAGGAATCAGATCTCAGTGAATCATGTGTTTCATCATATTTTTATTCACATGACCAAGACATGCATGCCAAACATCACTACTTTTAGAAACTAAAATAGTAGAAGATGTTTCATTACTAGAAGAAGCATTATATGAAATAGAAGATAGTTTAATCAAACCACTACAAGTGTATTCAAGACCAATATAAGAAACATTCTTAGAAATTACAACTCTATTGCCTTGACACAGCAAGGTAAAACCAGAATGTTGTAAAACAACTTGACTAATCAAATTTCTATGGAAAGAAGGTACATGTTGGACATCATGTAATCTAAGAATATTTGCAGAAGTAAGCTTTATGTCCACACGTCCAAATCCAGCAATCAGGATGGTGGATGAATGATCTCCCCATTTGATCACTCTGCCAGTTTCGGCCTGATAGGTAGAAAAGAGGAATTGGTCAAAGCAAATATTGCAGGTGGCACCGGAATCTATGTACCACTCTGAAGGTAAGTCAGCAAAAAGAACAGTAGGATTTTCTAACCTTTCTACATAAGAGGAAGGAACCACCCCCACATTGATCATATTTACTTCAGGATTTTCAGGAGGCTGGACATTATGCTTCCTTTGACCTTTGCAAAATCTGCACACATTCACTAAGTGGCCAGATTTATCACACACAAAGCAGACACATTTTTCTCCTTGATCACTATTATTATTACTCTGATTTCGGTGGTGCTTGCGGCCCTTAAAGGAAGGTTTAGATTTCTTATGGAGATGGGATTGGTTGGGTTTCTTCTTAGTCTTATCACCTATAACCATGTTGACATATGGGTTAGACTTCCTGTCTTGTTCCTTATGTCTATCCTCGATTTGTAGGGATTTGACTGAGGATGCCATGGACATGTTCCCTTGTCTATGCCTAAGGGTCGTGGTGAAATCCTTCCAAGAGGGAGGGAGCTTCTCTATGAGGGCTGCTACTTGAACATTTTCATCAAGTTTATAACCTTTAGCCATGGATTTAGACACTAAGTTTTGGTATTCTAGAACTTGAGCCGAGACAAGTTTATCATCAACCATATTATATGTTAGCCATTCAACAAAGGCATAACGCTCAAGACCAGTGTCTTCTAGATCAAATTTAGAATCTAAGGCCGTCTATAGTTTAAGAGCAGTTGGAATCCTATGGTATATATTATGCAATTCATCGAATAAGGCTGATAGGATCCTACCATGACATAGGTAATCAGTCTCCTTTGAAACAGCAGTGGGAACGACGTGTTCACGAACAACAGGTTCAGGATTGACTTCTCTAGTAAGGAGGTTAGCGGGTTGTGGTGGAGGCACAACAAGAACAGAGTCTTTAGGTGGTAAGATGGCAGACACAAGTCCAAGAGATGTAAGACAAAATCACATTTTCTATTGCCAACAATGGAAGTGCAAACCAGAAAAGCATTCTGGACGAAGGGAGGCTACATCGTCAAGTGATACCATAATTTTTGAATCCATATTACTCAAACAGGCAGTAAGATATATATCTAATTAATAACTATTTTAGGAACAAACTAGTCTGTCTATGGAATTGTTTATACAATCTAAAATAGAGCAGTAAATGGATTGATTCTGTCTTGAAACTATTAGAAATTTTGAGTTGTCCAGAGCCTGAGATGAAGGTGTGTGAAACATTATATTCAAGATAGATTCCGTCGCTCCTAGCACAAGTGTCTCCGGCGGTCTATCTCCAAGATTCAGGAACCCCAACTCTTGTTAGCCGCTCGGTGCAAGCAAGAGTGATGTGTTGAACTCGTTCCTTTAGCCCTTGGTCACAAACATCAAAATGGCATCGCGAAGTAGTCGTCGGTGCAAGACAACAACAAGGAGTGGATGTGTTCAGGAGAATAGGCTTGTTGTAGTGTAGTAAAGAAACTGATGTACCGTAGGAAAGGAACCTCAGTACAGCAGAACGAGAACCGTTGTACAATGAGAAAGGAACCATTGTAAAATGAACTGTAGTGGAGAAGGAAAGTAACCGTCGTACAGCGGTAAAGGAACTGTTGTACATCAGGAAAGGAACAACAATATAGAAATAAAGAAACCATGCTACAACAATAAAGGAACCGATGAATTGCTTTCAATTATTGTCTCTCGGTATCTCTCTATATATCTCTTGTCTGTTGTATCTCTCAAATGAGAGCGGACGCCTCCTTATATGGAGTGTGTCTCAGCTGCCGCGGTAACTTCCTGCACATGTTGGTCTCTCCAACGTGCGTCTTAAACACTGTCAATCGAACTCCAAACAACACACCACAGAAAACAAAATGTCATTTTGGGACAAACAAAACAAAATAAAATATTTCATAAAAAGATAAATCCACGCACAAACCGAACCGAACTGAACTGAACCAGGCCGGACCAGACTGGACCGGGTGGGGTGGGGTGGGGCGGGGCGAATGAGCGAGTGAGCGAATGAACACGTGTGTGTGTGTTTCTTTTATTTTAAGAAATACACAAGCCTAGCCAATCAGTCATAAATTCCCATGCCCTTGAGAGGTCCTGACCTCTTGGGGACCACTAGAACATATAAGGAGTTATGTGGTTCCTGCTGCAAGCAATATGGGATAAATGTTTGGCTGGAAAAACTAAATTTAGGAACATAAAATACAACCGTTTTCACATTATTTTTTATATTGTTATTAAAGCTCTAAATTTATTGACATTTTTTATGCATTCACTCACAAAGCGTCAGTTTCTCTGGCATTTTATGAACAAAGTGGGCTATTCTATATAATATTTTTATGAAAGTGCTATATTCTGAAATATTTTTTGTAAAAGTCTACCATTTTGGTTTTTTCTCACTTCTAAATTCTTTTCAGTAGCTTCACATGTAGGAGATTGCAGCTGGACCCTAAAATAAACCAATACACATACAAGCACAAACATTGTAGGTTTCTGGAAAGCTAGCTTGTTTTCATGCTTGTAAACTAGTGTATCTTTCAAGATAAGGTTGTCAATTCCACTTTTTTGGTGTCGAATATACCATGCTCATCAAGTAGTTGCTACCCAACTTTACCATCTGCACCCCACAATAAGCAACATCGCATTGACAGATTAAGGACAATTTCACACTATTCGTGATGTGCGTTTACAATATCTTAGCTAGCAATATCAATTTCGAATAAAATTCAGAGGAATTGATGTTGTTGTTCTTATTAAGGAAAGCAACATGATATATTACTCATTCACTAGTATAAAGTGTTCATCAACATTAACGCAAAAAGTTGTTACCCAAAACACTTCCAAGTTTATCTGCCAACCCAAGTGCAGAAAACTTGTGTGTATGGACGTTATGCTAAAGTGGTATAAAGGAGAAACAAATAGGAGAGACAATCAGCATTACTGGGCTATTGCCTCTTTCATTGGAAACAATTTTTTCAAGCACATTCTTTGCATCAGATTCAATCTCCAGTCTGATCCCTCCCTGAGATAAGGCAACCAGCATATCGTAGAGAACACTAATGGCTTTAGCTAGGAATGCACCCTTAGCACCCCATACTGATATGGTTGCCATCATCATAACTTTGCAATGGTGATACCTATATATAAGCTAACTGTGCTATGTTTTAGATTTTTAAAGTAGCATCAACATTAACTACTAAACAAATTACAACATAAGGTGAAGGGGGATCACATGTCTGTTGGTATGTAAGCCCAGAGAATGAATCATATGATAATTATTATGTCATAAATTGTAATTGATTTGATTAATAAATAAAGGCAAGCTTCTAATTTATTCTGTTTAATTCAGTTATGAGATAATGATGTAAAATTATAAATGTCTAGAGAATTATATTACTCAATGACGTATGCCTTCAAGTATGTAACTTGGGGAAATGAGATCATATGAATGTTAAGTGTACATATATATTTTCATTATGTCCCTAATCGGTTGTTATTGTGGAAGGTTGATAGACAACAATGACACATAAAGATCAAAGTTTGAGTTGGTTGATGACAGAGTCTCATTAGTCATGATATGGCTATATCAAACCAAGCACACAGATGCATGTCAGAGAATAATGTATCAGGCAGACCCACCATGAGATGGACACATAGAAACCATTACCATGGTAGTCATAGTCAGCTCATATAGTAATGGTGGTGTTTGTGGTTCTTAGACCTAAAATCACTACACTCATCACATGTCGTTTTGTATGCTTTGACCTCATCGAACACAATCTTGAAATATGGATTATTATAAAGGTGATGATTGGGTGATTATGACACATGGGGACTGACTGTGAGTGATAGATATGAGATTTGTCCCTCCTAAGGGAGTATGATATCCTAGGCCTCTTGTTTAGCAAGACTGAAAATCCATGGCATGCACATGTGAGTCAATATATGATATTGAGCTCACATATCTCAGACAGCCTGCTCTGGCTCAAGAAAAAGATTGAATGTTGAAGAGGGTGGCTGATCCATGCTTTGAGTTCAATCTGGATATTAGTGACAAAGAAATTATACAAACACTATATCACCAAGCACAAATTGTAGGTTGAAGTTGTTCTCCAACTTTCCATTCACTGGGGTAGCACTAATGTACGACTAGGCACCACTCCTTGCTTGTGATGTCATAAGTTAGTTATGGACATTCACTATCAATGTGATACGAGACCTATAGGGTCACATACATAGGTATCGACCTAGAAGAGGAGTTTAATGTTGAATGGTCATTAAATTGATTACTAAAGTATTTAGGTATTCAACTTACGCAATGGATCAATAGACTATACTACTAGATGATCATTTCACCCTGTCAGACATCCATTTGGAGTGTCAAATGGTCAAGTCAGGAGTTGTGATGGGCGTTTGGATTGTAAGACATATCAGAAATTGAATTGGCTAAGTTTTTTCCAAATTGAGGTGTGAACAGACCGTTTCACTCTATTTAACCAATCGACTCATCTCGGGTTACCAGACGGCATCTGGATGAGCGATATGCCTGTCTCTCAGGTGTGTGATCACTCAATTAGGGGGAAATTTGATTGTAACAAGGAATTGGTGCTGACATCACGTTGTGCATTAATTGGATTCGAAATTACCAAATTCATATGTGACTGAGAAACTGTAAAATGACCATCTCACAGTGTGAGACGACCGTATCGCATGCTAGATGACCGTCTGGGATGCAAGACGGCTGTTTTAGTGGTCATAGGTTGTGAAAATTTAAGATCTTTTGATCCCTTCCACTCCCACATAGAATGGGAACCCCTACCCTGGCCTCTACTATAAATAGATGAGTATTGGGGGCTCCTCAAACACAACACAAACAATTGAGAATCAGTTGCTCTGACAATTATTGTCCTCTTTGTTTATGGTAACCAATAGAGAAATCAAGAAAGTCCAACTTGTCAAAGGGAGGGATAGCAAGGAAGAGAACAACTGAGGATCATTATTGTGGGAGATCAAGTTGGTGACTAGTACGCCAACGGAAGGGTCAACTTCTTCCTATTTGTTCTAGCAAGATGACAAGAATTCTAAGTGATATATGTGGACTACTCTAGAGGCTGAGAGACCTTTGGCTGCTTCTAGGAGGATAACGTCAACCTACAGTCTGTGGTGAGATCGCATGAGTCACAACATAAGTTGTCCAATCTATTATCCGTGGTGAAGACTAGGAGAAGCACATACACCATCCAAGAGAAACTAGTCAACATTTGTGCATATACAACAATGAGGAGATGACGTTGGACTTGCTCTAGGACTAGTATCCTCAAAACCATCTTTCCCATCTTATAGTTATTGACACTATAGGCTGGTTCATGGGAAATATGATAGTTAGAATTTTTATTTCCGTTACCTATTATGTAGCCATATTTCCCTATAGTGGTATCAGAGCCACCATCAATTTTCTATATTATGGGATAATCGATATGATGGGATTTTGATTTTTTCATTCTATTTTTCCATGCGATGTGAATAATATTTGTCCAATCAAATACCACGATAATCCAAAACTTATATATATATATATATATGAATGATATATATATATGCAATTTACATGTGTCACCTTTAAAGAAGTTTGATGGTGGATGTGTAGCATGGTTATGTCCAATAACCCCTATTATCTGTCTATGGTTGTACGGTTGGTTTATCCTTTTTGTGGACAAGAAAGATAGGATGTTGTGATGCAACGTGTGGAGAGGAGAAATGTGCCCTCTCCCTTTTCTTAATAAGGGAACTTGGAGAAATTACATAGAGGTCAAACATTATATAGAAATTATAAATATAATGAAGTTGAATATAAATAAGATATATTAACACTCCCCCTCAAGCTGAAGCGTGTACATCGTGTCTGTCCAGTTTGTTGCAAAAGTTCTAAAATATTGTTGGACTCAATGGCTTTGTGAGAATATCTGCAAGTTGATCTTCAAATTTGATGTGCGGAGTCACAACAGTACCACTCTTGATCTGATCTCTGATGAAGTGGCAGTCTGTTGGTATGTATTCCCTGAGAGCCAATCATGGGATGATTGGTGGGATACATTAAGATTGATTTGATAAACATCAAAGGCAAGCTTCCAATTCTTTCTAGTTCAGTCATATGAGATAATGATAGAACAGATTGAAAGTCTAGAGAATGACAATACTCAATGACGTATGCGTTCAGGTTGAGGACCTGAACGATGAGATCATACAGATGCTAAGAGTTTGTACATTCTTGTTATGTCCCTAGTCAGATGTCATTGTGGAAGGTAGATAGACAACAATGACACGCAAGACTAGATTGTGGTGTTGGTTGATGATAGAATCTCATCAGTCATGATATGGAGATATCAAACCAAACACATAGGTACTTGTTAGAGAACAAGTTTACCGGACAGACACACCGTGAGTTTGACACATGGAACCATGACATGGTAGTCACAATCAGTTCTCACAGTGATGGTGGTGAGTGTGATTCTTTGACCTAAAATCACTACACTCAACACATATCGTTGGGTACACTTTGACATCATCAAACGCAGTCCTGAAACATGAGTTGTTATAAAGGTGATGATTGGGTGGCTTTGACACATGGGGTTTTTGAGGGGTGAGTGATAGATATGGGATTTGTCTCTCCTGAGGGAGTTTGATATCCATGGCCACTTGATGAGTAGGATTGAGATAGGCGTGCGCACACATGTGTGAATCAGTATGTGATATTGATGTCATACATATCTCCTCCAATCTACTCTGAGATCAAGAAAGTGAATGAACGTTAACAGGATAACTGTTCCATGCCTTGAGTTCATTCGGGATATCAGTGACAAAGGAATTATACATTCATTGTAACACCATTCATGGATTATAGGATTGAAAGTTGTTCTCCAACTTTCTATTTCACTTGGGTAGCATTGATGTGCGACTAGGCACCACTCTTTGCTTGTGAAGTCATAAGTGTTATGGACTTTCATTGCCTACGTGAAATGGGCCTGCAGGGTCACACACATAGGTTTTAACCTAGAAGAGGAGTTTACCCACAAACGATGTTTAGATTGATTACTAAGGGAGTTTAGTAGTTCAATTAAACACTCAATCAATTGATAGCTCAATATCATAGTGTGCAAGGTGTTGGACTGATTGATTGAAACTGCAATTGATTGATTTGCACAAGTCTGCTGCCCCAACTGATCAGCTCATGAGATGAACTGATTGGCTCAGGTTGCTGAACCGATCGGCTCATGTGATGAATCGATCGACTTAAGACAGGCTGAGATGACCGGTTCAAGGGTTGAACTGATCGGCTCAACTTGTCTAACCGAGATTGTTTGGAAAGTGAGAAGACTATTTTGCAAATACAATTTGTTTCACTTGTACAAATTCGATTTGGACAAGGATTAATATTTGATTAATCGGAAACAAATTTGAAAGTCAATTTGAGTTGGATCAGGACCACGAACCGATCGGCTTAGAAGTGAACTGATTGGCTCAGGTGCCCCAACCGATCGGTTGAGGTGTGAACCGATCGGCTCAACTCCCCAACCGACCGTTTCATGTATGAAACGATCGGTTCAGGTGGTGTAGTTGGTTGTTTTGTGGAAAATCTCGAACCCTTCTACTCCTGCTTTAATCTCGCATTGCCCGGGATAGAGAACCCTATCCCATGACCCTCCTATATATATAAGGGTAGTGGGGGCTTCTCAAAAACACAACTCAGTGCACCAGTTGCTCTGCAAAGTTGTCGTTCTCTTTGGTTTTGGTAACCGAGAGAGAGCATGAGCAAGTGCTACCCGATAAGGGAGGCACAATAAGGGAAAGACAACTGTAGAAAAGCAACTAGTTGCAGGAGAGTGTGTCTGTGACTAGTACACCGACAGGAGGGTGCGACTCCTTCCGATTCCTTGTGGGATAAGGAGATCGGAGTTCCAGGTGGTCCATGTGGACTACTTCAGAGGCGAGATACTTCTGCCGCTCGGAGGACAAATGTCAATCCCGACAGTCTCGGTGAGACCAGGAGTCGACAGTCCCGGTGAGACCAAGAGTTGCACAGACACCATCCAAGATCGGAGGTGAAGATCGTGCAAGCCGCGAGGTAACATCTCCGAGCAAGCCTCGGGACAAGGTACACCTCTACAAACCATCCTTCCTATTATATAGACGTTGACGCATTTCCTTTGTTCTAGGTTTTGGGAGAAGAAATTTTTGTTTCCGCTGCCTTCTCTGTCTCCCCTAAAATCCTACACAGTCAACCTCTATGTTCTTAGTGCATTCATGGAAGACTAGGTTCTTGGCAATATAGACTTTGGCTTGATTGTCACATATGAGCTTTATAAGAGACAACACACAAATCTTTAATTCAGAAAGCACAGATTGAACCCACTACAACTCTCAACAGGCATTAGCCATTGCTCATGCCTCTGTGCTAGATCTTTCCACAACATTCTACTTTTTGCTTTTGCAGGTGATAAGGTGATTTCCTAGAAATGTACAATATCCAGAAGTAGACCTCCTGTCATTCAGAATACCAGCCCAATCTACATCAGCATAACCAGTAAGAACAAGAGTAGATACATGGGTCTTGGGTCTGTAATAGGTGATCCCTTACTAGGTGCACCTTTCAAATATCTCAGAATATGGAAAACTTCTGTCCAATGTGACTTTTGTGGTGAGCTCATATGTTGACTCACCACTCCTACAACAAACGAAATGTCAGGGTGAGTCACTGTCAGATATATCAGTTTACCAACAATTTTCATGTAATATCCTGGATCTAGATAATCAATATCAGCAGTCGTCGCCTTCACATGATAGTCCATAGGAGTAGACACTGTCTTGGACTCACTCATACCTGTTTCCTATAGTAAATCCAACACATATTTCCTCTAAGAAAAATTAGTATCTGCATGAGATCTAAGTACTTCAATGTCCAGAATATACCTCAGTTTGCCCAGATTCTTTGTATGAAAATGCCCTTGCAATCATTTTATTTACACATTATATGCCTATAGAATAATTGTCGATGATAATTATAACATCAACATATAGAGCAATAATAATAGATCCAACATGAGAGATAGAATAGAATAAGGAGTGATCAATCACAGAACGAGAAAATCCCATCTTTAGTACAACATCACAGAACTTATCAAACCAAGCTCTAGGAGATTGTTTCAACCCATAGATGACTTTCTTCAATCTACACACCTTCTGACACTCCCCCTGAGCAATAGAACCAAGAGGTTGCTCCATGTACACCTCTTCCTATAGATCACCATGAAGAAATTCATTCTTAACATCAAGATGAAATACAGGCCAGTTAAAAGTAATAGCCAAAGAAATAAGAATCTTCATGGAATTCAGACGAGTGACATGTGAAAACGACTCAAAGAAATCAACCCCATATGTCTATGTGTAACCTTTTGCCACCAGTCTAGCCTTCAACCTCTCAACTGAAACATCTGGATTATGTTTCACTATGAATACCCATTTACAGCACACAACATTTTTATATGGAGGTGAGTCCATAAGTTCCCAAGTGTTCTTTTATAAAAGAGCAGACATTTCCATATGCATTGCCTGTTTCCAGCCAATATCCTTCATAGCATTAAGATGATTTCTTGGAATGACCACAAAATCAATCCCAAGAGAGAATGAACAGGCCTGCTTAGATAATTTTGATAAACAGCACACACTTGCAATAGGATGTCGAACAATACAGGAATGAGTACCTTTGTAGATAGCAATGGGAACATCAAGGTCAGATGGTTCTTTAGGAGTATCTTGAGTAGAGGGAGATGGGGAAGGCTCAGAGACTAGAGTCTCTACCTCCTTTGGATCTATTTTCCTCGTCTACTATAAACATGTGAATCTTGATGAATTAAGGTACCATCTACTGGCTGCTCTTCCTGAACTACAATAATAGTTAGGAATGATAGGTGGCACTCTCTCACTGATATCTGATGGTGGCACTCTCACATAATTGCTCCCCCTTAGAGGGAACACTAGAGAAATATGGAGTGGATTCATGAAAAGTTACATCCCTAGACAGAAGCATACGATTGAGATTGGGACAAAAACACTTGTACCCTTTGCTAGTGTTGGAGTACCCATGAAAAAGAGTCCTAATCGAACTAGGGGATAATTTATCATCCTTAGGATGAAAATTGTGGACAAAGGAAGTACAAACAAACACTCTAAGGGGAAAAAGAAAGGGTTGATCCTTGGGACGTAAGATAGAGAATGGAGTATGTCTCTGAAGAATAGAAGAATGTTGCCTGTTAATAAGGAAATAGGCCGTAAGTAAATTATCAGACCAGAATCTCTTAGGAACATTGGATTGAAACAAAATTGTCCTAGCAATATCAAGAAGGTGATGACTTTTCCTCTCAGATACCCTATTTTGTTGAGGGGTGTGAGGACAGGACGTATGATGTGTCATCCCAAAAGAGCAACAAAAATCAGCCATAACACTTTGAACATATTCCAAGGCATTATCAGATTGAAGAATTTTAATATTGCAATCAAATTGGACCTTTATTTCTTGATGAAAATGCTTGACAATGGATAACACAAACTCTCAACCCTTCAACAAATAAATTCATCTCATGCGAAAAAAATCATCCACAAAGGAAATAAAATAGAGAAAACCATTATAGTTGGTCTTTTACCAGACCCCAAAGATCATCGTGGACTAACTCAAAGGGACAAGAAGCCCGTTTATTGACATGACGGGGATAAGACATTCTATGATGCTTCCCCAATTGATAGGACTGAAACTCTAATGAAGACACTTGGGATAACTCAAGTTCTAACTTTCTCAAGGACTCCAACAAAGGATGTCCATATACATAGTGCCACAGTAAGGGAGAACCGCTCAAAAGGATAGCTGGAACAAGAGCAGATACTTGCTGAGGCAGACTTTCACCATGGAAGAGGTAGAGATCACCTTTCCTAGGCCCCCTACCAATCGTCCTCATACTCTTGAGATCCTATGATACAAAACAAGAAGGTCAAAATGCCACCATACATTTCATAGTATCAATCAATTTTGCAACAGAAAGAAGATTAAATGGAAATGTGGCACATAATGTACATATTTAAGATCAATTCTAGAAGTCAGAGAAATGGATCCACTGGTTTACACTCTCCTCATTGAACCATGTTCTATTGTCACATATTGGTGAGGAATATGTGAGTCAATGGAATGAAGCATTCTCCTCATACCGGTCATATGGTGTGACGCTCCAGAGTCAACCACCCATTAAGAATTTGAACCAGAAACTAGTAAAGAGGTATCCTGATTACTAGTAATAGATGTCAGGTTGGCTGAAGAAGAGGATGATACCAAACTCAGATGTTGGGCAGCTAGAATAAATCTATCATATTCCTCCTTGGTGAGTGTGATTCCAAAAGATCCAGAACTAGAAGTAGGAGGCTCAGAAGTCTTAGTAGTGTTAACACAGTTTGTTGCTCCCACAGGTGGTGCAGCAGGTTTGTCATGCTTCTTCCAACATTTCTCAACTGTGTGTCCAAATTTATCACAGAAAGTGCACTTAGGATGTGTGCCACATCCTCTTCCCGTACCTATACGACCTCCTCTAACTACAACGACTACAAATGCATGAGAATCTCCATGAGATGGGATGGTTGTAGGATCAATATGTTTAAAATTTGACTATAAAATCCTTGAGTAAGCTTCTTGCAAGATGGAAAGTTTGTAAGAAGCTAGGATAATACTACGGGCTGAACTGCATGAAAAACTCAGGCCGAATAAGAATTTTGCTATAATCAAGTCATCTCTATCTTTGACTTCTTCTGTGATATTCACTGGGTGATAGAAGCTTAGTTCTTGAGAAATAGCCTGGATCACTCCAAAATATTCTTCCAAAGGCTTGTTTCCCTGTCATTAGGCAAATAGATGGTCATATATCATAAACTGATGGAGAGCATTCTTTTCTTGTGAGTAATGTTTCTTTACTGCATCCCATATCTCTTTGGTAGTAGTGTAGAACATGAACCTAGCAACAATTCTAGGTTCCATTGTCCCCCAAAGCCATGTCTTCACTAGACTATTATGATGCTTCCATTCAACATAACCTTTTTCAGTAGAAGTAGGAGGATCAAAATCAACATGTTTTTCCTTGTCTTGGGATTTCAACACTGTATGGAAAACATTCATCTACAAGAGATAATTCTTCCCATTCATCTTGATGGATGGGATAGGTGGCATCTCATTGTAGATGGCAGATGCCTTGGTGTCCTCCATGATCTAAATGGAAAATAGAATGACGATATGATACACATCAAGAGAGAAACTAAGTGATAGAAAGATACATGTTAGGTTATGGAAGGGAGTGATAGAGAGTTACACGTCACCCAAATATAGATGAGATGATACATTTTTTATGCATCAACATCCTCCAAAAGAGTATTTCCTAATCACACACAGAGGATATGTGATTAGGAATTATCTAAATAGACGTGGGCTGCTTGATTTGTACTATTAGAAAGCCATCCTGAGGTTGAAGGAGTCCATGCCTTTTGGTCAAGAATCAATCGTGTTTGGCCCCTCACTTGACAAAAACCATCTTGGTGGAAAGCTACCTAGCAGTTGCTTGACCAGAGGTGATGGGCTTCTGGCAGATGTGGGTTCTCTGTGGTGGGTTACCGATGTTGTAGTTGCTTCTCGACAACCTATTTCTACCGACAGTGGCGATGTTGCTACTTTCGATGGCTACTTTCTGGTGTGGAGGTGGTTTGCTCTATTGGTTAGGGTTAGGGCCATATATGCTTCCCTTAGATCTTGTTGCACTGGTACCATGTGAACAAGAAATATAGGGTGTTGTGATGTAGCGTGTGGAGAGGAGCAAGGTTCCCTCTCCCTTTTATTGAAAAGAGAACTTAAAGAAATTACATAGAGGTCCAGCAGTATAGAGATTATAAAATATAATAAAGTTGAATATAAATAAGATATATTAACACTTTTATCTCAGTCTACGTACTGAGCCTCGATCTTATCTTGCCAATGTCAAAGTATTATTCTTTTCTATCCTTGCTCCCCTCGAATGTGATTCGAGGTTTCTTAATAATCATAGAAAAGTAGGATAGTTTACTTTAATATTATGATGAAAAAGAAGGACATTCTGACGATGCCAACTGACTGTCTTGGAGACAAAATGACCGGCTAGAGGACCGAGGAGGACTAGGTGGATGAGACGAACCGACCAACTGGTGGACCCGACCGATCGATTGGAGGAGCCAACATGTGGTGGATAGTAGAACTAGGTGATCGGTGAGACGACTAAATAACTGGCCAGGAGGTCAGCCGATTGGTTCAAGGGTTGAACCGATCAACCCAGATTAACAAGCACAAATCTGTATCAACAACATGTTTCCGCATATCATGTGGACCTAGGATGTGGAAATTCCTTGTGACTCTAAGGAATTACATTGGGCTGGCCATAACCACCACTTTTATTTATTGCATGTTTTCATTGTGGGATATAACATGTATATGATGTGTACTATACATGATGTGATTATATAAAGTATATGTATTTATAAATACAAACTCCAAAAATAAAAATTATATTAAGTCTTAGATTCTTTCCAATAGAAACCAACATGAAAAGCTTGATTGACTTCTCGTGGTGCACCGTCTATCTCGTGGAAGTGCGCTGATAAATATGTAGGTTCTTCCTTTGTAGGGTGCATATCTATCATGTTTATTTTTAGGTCAGGTTTAAACTAGTAATTGTTAGAGTTTCTAAGGCTAGAAACATGCATATGAATATGTCAAGGAGTTGCACATAACATCTATCTAGAATTGCAATTGGCCAAAGTTTCCTACCTTGGTAATTGATTGTGTTTTATGGAGTTGATGGGGGCACATTTGAGTTATCTTGGATCTGGTCCACTAGAATATTGTACATTGTAATATTCTGAATTGATATGTGAGGGCTCTCAATTTGAAAAAATAATAGTGGGAGTGATAATAATTAAAGAACTAATTAATATCATCAAAATTTTCAAATCAAATCAAAAGTTTTGACAAATGCAAATTTTCTCTTGTAGAATCAAATGACAAACAAATCCATATTGCGATCAGTCCTTCAGAAGGACAACATGATGGGACAAATTTTCACGGCTGATTTTGGACTTTGAGAAGAATTAAGAGTGCATACTCTATGTCCTTGACAAGCCATTGTCAGAAATACCTTCTCCTGATGCACCTATGGCACAAGTGGATGCTTACTAGAAGCATACCAATGATGCCTTAGAGATCAAGTACATTATGCTTAGCTTCATGAATTATAAGTTGCATGAGCAGTGCGAGGACATGAGTGTTCTTGAGATGGTAACACATCTTAAGAAAGTAACACTTGGCCTTACAAAGAAAGAAAGGGACAATATCCTAAAGGTTCTACTTGAGTCTAAGATGACAGAGGGAACCTCAATAGAAGAACATTTGCTCAATATGGTTGGATATGTGTATCGTCTTAAAGAACTGGGATTCACTTTGAGACAAGAGTTGGCCACAAATATGGTTCTAAAGTCAATGCCAGAATCATATAGCCACTTTATTGCATGTCGTCATGTGAATAAAGTGGCTGACCACATGTCAGACTTGCTTGGCATGTTGATTCATGCTGAAGCAAAATTGAAGAAGGACAAGCCTAAGATGATGATCAACAGAGCTGAGTCCAAGGATCAAACCAAGGATGAGAAGTGTTCTTAGGTCGACCCCAAATCCAAATCTTCAACACTCAAGATATGGAGAAAGAGAAGTACAATAGGAACTCATCCTTTATACTTGAAGGCATTCAAGAAGGAGAAGATGGTGATGGTGATGTCAACTTCAGTTCTATACATTATTGAGGTAAATCTATCTATTTCTTCATTAGGGGTACTAGATACCGGATGTGGATCTCACATATGTTCTCATTAGTAGGATCTGAAAGGAAGTAGGCCTTTGGGAAAAGGCAACATGGAACTACAAGTTGCTAATGGCATAAGAGTTGTGGCCAACATAGTTGGAACCTACAGTATATCTCTACACACAAGGCTTGTAATAGAGTTAAATAACTACTACTATGTACCTACTATTAATAGAAACAACATTTCTATATCTTGTATGGATAAGGATGCATTTGAATTCCATATTAAAAATGGTTGATGTTCTATTTTAAAAGATGGGATCTTTTATGGTAGTGCCGCAATGTCTTATGGTCTTTACTTGTTAGATCTAAAGACAAATATTTATAAAGTAAATACCAAAAGACTAAAGCTCAACAACTCAAACAAAACATACCCTTGGCACTATCGTCTAGGGAACATAATTGAGAATCGCATATCTAGACTCCATAAGGATAGTTATCTAGACTTTTTTTATCTAGAATCAATGGAGACATGTGAATCTTATTTGTTAGGCAACATGTCTAAGACCCCTTTCACTGGTAACAGTGATAGTTCTAGTAATCTATTAGGACTCATACATACTGATATGAGTGGATCTCTTAGAACAACCGCTGGAGGTGGATATGAATACTTCATTACCTTCATTGATGACCTTAGTAGGTATGGCTATGTTTATTTTATGAAACATAGGTCAAAAACTCTTACAAAATTCAAGGAGTTTATGAATGAAGTAAAGAACCAACTTGGTAAAAGAATCAAGGAACTTGCACTTTGTTCCGGTCGAGGTGGAGAATACTTAAACCAAGAGTTTGAGAACCTTCTTAAAGCCCATGGGATTGTATACAAATGTACTCCACCTGAAACACCTCAGTATAATGGTGTATCAGAAAGAAGGAATCACACATTGCTAGATGTGGTGCAATCAATGATGAGTTTATCTAAGCTTTTTGACTACCTTCTGGGGGTATGCTCTAGAAACCACAACGTTTACATTAAACTGAGTACCATCTAAACCAATTCAAAAGATACCATATGATATATGACATGGGAAATGTCCCAAAGTGTCTTTTATGAGGATTTAGGGATATTAAGCTTAAGTTAAAAGAATGTTTATTAATAAGCTTGGTCCCAAATCTAATAAATGTTATTTTATTGGGTATCCTAAAGAAAGAAGAGGATATTACTCTTATTCCCAATCTGACAACAAAGTGTTTGTTGCCAAGGATGTTGCATTCCTTGAGATGGATTTCATTTCCAAAGGAATCAATGGGAGGAAAGTGGAACTCGAAGAGGTTTGAGACCAACTAGAGAACATTGAACTAATAGATGAACAAGAGGAACAAAGAGAATCACAAGGTGTTGTAGAATCTCAAATTCCTCAAGTAAGATAGGAACCTCATAGATCTAATAGGACACACCTTGAGCCTGAAAGATTGGGATATCTTGTGACTCAAGAAGGTAGTGAATTGGTCATAGATGATGAGCCAATAACCTATCAAGATGCTATAGAGGGACCAGAGTCTAAGACATTGCTTGAGGCCATGAGATCTGAGATAGAATCCATTTATACCAACAAAGATTGGACTTTGGTCGATCCATCTAAAGGGGTAAAACCAATAGGGTGCAAGTGGGTCTTCAAGAAGAAGACCGACATGGATGGAAAATTTCAAACCTATAAGGGAAAATTGGTTGCAGAGGGTTACAGACAAGTTCAAGGTGTTGACTATGAAGAAAACGTTTCTCTAGTGGTCATGATTAAGTCCATCAGGATCATGCTTGCTATTGCAACTTATCATGACAATGAGATTTGGCATATGTATATTAAAACCAAATTTCTTATTGGGAATCTTATTGCGGATGTATATATGACACAACCTGAGGGTTTTATAAATCCAAAGTTTGCAAATAAAGTTTGCACCTACCAAGGTCAATCTATGGATTGAAGCAACCATCTTAAAGTTGGAATCTTTGTTTTGATGAGACAGTCAAAAAGTTTGGCTTAGTTCAAAATGAAGACAAACCTTGTGTGTAAAAGAAGGTTAGTGAGAGCATAGTGACATTCCTCATATTATTTGTAGATGACATATTTTTGATGGGGAATGGCATCCCTACTTTGCAAAAGGTAATAACATGGCTTGGAAATATGTTCTCTATGAAAGGCTTGGGAGAAGCATCCTTCATCTTGGGGATAATGATCTATAGAGATAGATCTAAAAGGCTTCTTGGACTAAGTCAAAGCACATACATTGACAAAGTGTTGAGGCGATTCAGCATGGAGAACTCAAAGAGAGGAGACCTACCTATGCATCATGGTGTCCCCATCTCTAGAGCTCAATGTCCCAGTTCTTGTAAAGAAAGGAAATGCATGATTTTGATTCCATATGCCTCAGAAAATGGGTCAATCATGTATGCAATTTTATGTACCCGTCAAGACATCTCATATGCCTTGAGCATGATGAGTAGATATCAGTCCGACCCATGTGATTCTTACTAGATAACCATGAAGAACATCCTCAAGTACTTGAGAAGAATTAATGATCAGTTCTTCATCTACGGCGGAGAGGAAGAGTTGGTGGTAAAGAGTTACACTGATGCAATCTTCTAGACTAATCAAAATGATTACAAATCACAATCAGGATTCATGTTTTTCCTAAACAATAGAGCTATAAGCTTGAAGAGTTCCAAGCAAGAGACAATTGCCAATTCTACAATAGAAGCCAAGGATATTGCTACATCGAATGCAACAAATGAGGTTGTATGGACCAAGAAGTTCATCTCTGAAGTTGGGGTTGTTCCAAGTATCAGTGAAACAATCAATCTATATTGTGACAAAAATGGAGCTATTCACAAGCTAAGGAACCCAGATCGCATCAGTGCTGAAAGCACATACAAAGGCAGTTCCATCACATAGGAGATATCATACAGTGAGGAGATGTAAAGATTTGTAGAGTACCAACTGAGAACAATGTTGCTGACCCCTTGACAAAAGCACTTTCACAGCAGAATCATGATGGTCATGTTAGACCACTTGGGATATGATTTGTGGGTGATTGTCTCTAAGTGCAAGTGGGAGTCTTTTGGTATGTTTGCCCTGAATGTCCATCATATGATGATTTTAATGACATAAATTATAATTGATTTGATTAATAAATAAAGGCAAGCTTCCAATTTATTATGTTTAATTCAGTTATGAGATAATGATGTAACATTATAATTGTCTAGAGAATTATAGTAAAGTATGTATGTCTTCAAGTATGTGACTTGGGGGAAATGAGTACAAATGTTAAGAGTACATATATATTCTCATCATGTCCCTGATAAGTTGTTATTGTGGAAGGTTGATAGACAACAATGACACATAAAGATCAGAGTGTGAGTTGGTTGATGACAGAGTCTCATTAGTCATGATATGGATATATCAAACCAAGCACATAGATACAAGTTCGAGAATAGTGTATCGGAAAGACCCACAATTAGACTGACACATGGAAACCATTTCCATGGTAGTCATAGTCATCTCTCATAGTGAGGTGGTGTTTTTGGTTCTTAGACCTAAAATCACTGCACTCATCACATGTCATTAAGTATGCTTTGACATCATCAACAATCTTGAAATGTGGGTTGGTATAAAGGTGATGATTTAGTGACTGTGACACATGGGGACTAGTTGTGAGTGATAGATATGGGATTTGTCCCTCCTAATGGCGTATGATATCTTAGGCATCTTGATTAGCGAGATTGAGAAATGCATGGTTGTGCACATGTGAGTAAATATATGAATTGAGCTCACATATACCTAAGACAAACTGCTCTGGTTCAATAAAAAGATTGAATGTTGAAGAGGGTGACTTCTCCGTTCCTCGAGTTCAATCTGGATATCAGCGATAAAGGAATTATACAAACACTCTAACACCAAGCGTAGATTGTAGGTGGAAGTTGTCCCCCAACTTTCCATTCACTTGGGCAGCACCGATGTGTGACTAGGCACCACTCTTTGCTTGTTATGTCATAAGTTATTTATGGACATTCACTACCAACCTGATATGGGACCTATAGGGTCACACACATAGGTATCGACCTAGAAGAGGAATTTAATCTTGAATGATGATTGAATTGATTACTAAAATGTTTAGGTATTCAATTCACGCAATAGATCAGCTACCTACACTACTAGATGATCATCTCACCCTATGAGATGGTCGTTTGGAGTGACAAACGATGGGCTCAAGAGTTGAGACAGGCGTTTGGATTGTCAGGATTAGAAATTGAAGTGGCTAGGTTCTGCCCAAACTGAGGTGTGAACTGATCGGTTCACTCTATTGAACTGATCGTCTTAGATTGGGTCACCAGATGACCATCTGGGTGAGCAAGACACTCATCTCACATTTTTGAGATCACCTAGTTTGGGGGAAATTCTATTACAACAAGGAATTGGTGTTGACGTCATGTCGTGCATTAATTGGATTCGAAATTGTCAAATTCATATGTGATTTGGAAACTGCAAAATGACCATCTCATAGTGTGAGATGAACATCTCACATTCTAGATGTCAGTTTGGGTTTCCAGATGGCCATTTCAGTGGTCACATGTTGTGAAAATTCAAGATCTTCCATTCCCTTCCACTCCCGCATAGACTGGGAACCATGACACTGACCTCTACTATAAATAGAGTGGTATTGGAGACTTCCCACAATAGAACATAGACAATTGAGAATCAGTTGCTTTGAAAATTGTTGTCCTCTCTGCTTGTGGTAACCAATAGAGAGCCCAAGCAATTCCTACCTGTCAAAGGGAAGGATAGTAAGGGAGAGAACAACTGAGGATCATTGTTGTGGGAGACCAAGTTGGTGACTAGTACACCAACGTGAGGGACAACTCCTTCCTATCTGTTCTAGCAGGACGACATGAGTTTTAGGGTGTCTGTGTGATAGAGGAGGGAGTCATTTGGCTTCTTCTAGGAGGACAACATCAATGTGCAGTCTGTGGTGAGATCGAAGGAGTCATAGTAGAAGATGTCCAGTTTTCTGTCTGTGGTGAAGACCATGAGTTGTGCAGACACCGTCCAAGAGAAACTAGTCAATAGTTGTTCATATACAATAATGGGGAGATGTTGTTGGACTTGATCCATGACTAAGTATATCCTTGAAACCATCCTTCACATCTTATAGTTATTGACACAATCCAGTGGTTTCTGAGAAATATGGTAGATAAATTTTTTATTTCCGCTACCTATTCTATAGCCATATTTCCCTACAATGTCAAGATGAGAAAATCATCATGTACAAAATATAGAAAAATACTCTGCAAGAATGGACCAAGAAAATTATTCAATAATTGTATATATACTGCAATGAGTAATACCTGACAAATAGAGAAATATGAATGTTTGATATAGACAAGCAATCACACAAAAAATGCCAAGATTTATGTAGATAACCCCCACAATGGTCAAGGAAAAACCATGTGATTAATACCCAAAATTAAAATCCACTAGTAAAGAATAGAGTTCATATCAAATTTTGTTCAGAAATTTGAGGATTACAGATTAAAAAGAAGAGGTATAGATCTACCAACTTAGTGTGTCACCACACATAGAAGGCCTCCCGTAGAAATACTCCCTTATAGAGTACATTGGGTAAACAAGAACGGTGTACAGTGAGAACACTATGTATAGAATTTGAGCAATAAGCCTTTTTCTCTCCTTCCTTCTTTTCTTTCTTCTTGACATTTCTATCTGTTGTCAAATAAAGAGTAGTGTCAAGCAAATTGAAGTCGAAGGCTGCTCGTAATTGTGTGTGGTTGTGTTGTGTTTGGAACAAAATAGACACATATTTAACCTTGTGACGAACTACAACCTTAATAGGTCATGACTATATTGGGATGGAAAGCTAAACATGGTTGTAGGCCCACAATCTCTCCCTTCAATCCAAATGAGTGACTATCCTCATGACTCCTCATATGGGATCTAACCTTGCAATTTATTTACAACTAGTAAGCTTCTTTATAGGAACTACCTTTTCGAACATGTCAGATAGTTTTTTATTGGTGTTGACTTTTTTGAGTTTCAAATACTCTTCATAGATAGATTCACACACCAGTGGTATCTTAAATCAATATAATTTATCTTGGAGTGAAAAAAATGAATTTTTGCTCAATTCCATTATGCTTTGACTATCATAGGAAATAGCATACACATGCTAAGTCAAAACTAAACCTTGTAAGAAATATTCATGACAAACTATCTCGTTCCCTACTTCATGAAATGTGATAATATCTTCCTCTATAGTAGATAAAGCGATACACTTAAAACAATTTTGAATGCCAAGTGATGACTCCTCTTGTAAAAATACATAAAAAACCTATGGTAGACTTCATGTGATCAAGATCACCTGCTAAATCTATATTTGTGAAAAATGTAAGAACTGGCGGTGTGTTGTCAAAGCATAAAAAAGCTCCACATATACCCCTCAAATATCTAATATATCATTAAAATGCATTCCAATGCTCCTTGCCATGGTCAGATAGAAATCTTCTAGTCACACCCACTGCATTTGTGATATCAGGTCTAGTGCACAACATAGCATACATAAGAGTTCCTACTAAAGAAAGGTGAGGTAAGTGAGCCATATCTTGGTTATCCTACTTTGTAGAAGGAGAATATTATTTTCTATTCAGTATTAAATGACTGGTTAAAGGAGTATCAACAAGATTTTCTCCCTTCATGTTGAACATGTCAAGTATTCACTTAACATATTTCTCATGTGACAAACAAAGTATTTTTTCTTTCCTATCAATCATGATGTCCATTCCAAGAATCTATACAACTGGCCCCATGTCTTTAAAATCATAACATAAACAATTCTTTCCTCAACTTAATAATCATTTAAGCATATTTGCCAACATATAACATATCATCAATATAAAACAAGAGACTGACAAAACTATCACATGAAAACCTGTTGAAGTAAATGTAATGATTTTTCTCTATCATGTGACTCTTGATTCAAATTAAATAAATTGACCGTTTTGTATCACTTCCTAAATGTATGTTTCAACCTAAAATGTCTTTTTTAATCTACAAACCAATTGTTTTTTACTTTCTACTAGAAATGCTTCAGTTTGTTGCATGTAGACCGCTTCCCTTAACTCACCATGGGGGAAGTCTTTCTTTAAATCAAGATACTCTTATGTCAAGGTCCAAGGTATCCACCAAACCCAAAACTGTTCAAATGGAAGTCATCTTCACCACTTGAAAAAATATCTCTTCAAAGTCAATATCCTACTTTTTCCTAAAGCATTTCACTATAAAGATGTATTACTATCATAGTGTTGTCATTCACATCTTTCTTCAACTTGAAGGCCTACTTATTCTAAGGATTATTACCTTTAGGTTAATTGCAGAACCCATAGATGTCATTCTTGTCAATGAGTTACTCTCATCTTGTATTGCCTGCATCCAGTTTTGTTTCTCATGATGAGGATTTTCTTTGTTATAGCTTTCTGGATGCCCCTCTTTTTTTATCATAAAAATTCTAAATCAAAATATATAGTACACATCCTTTTTTCTTCATTAGACATCCTCAACTGTGGCTCTGCTAGATCTTCTCATTAGGGTTTGTCCCCCTTCTCAAGAGACTCTTGGTCATGAAAGCCATTTTCTTCAGGATTATCATCTACAGTGTCATGAGGTATCTCATCACCTTGAATATGCTCTACATCAACATCTAGTTGGATTGGAGAGGGAACTAAGGTATCAATCACAATATCATAGGTATCAATCACAATATTATGTGCAAGCTACCTACATTGTTTCATCATAGTATTAAAATGCATCTAGCTAGTCCATAAAGAAGATCACATCTTCATCTTCTTCTTTTATAAGTTGCAAAGTATTTTTCCAAACTGCTCATCACCGTAACCATGAATAACTACAAGTAGTAAACCTATCATCAAGCGTCTGCCTCCGCTCCTTAGGAACTTTTGTAAATGTCTTGCACCCAAATACTCTAAGGTGACAATAGGAAGTTGGCTTCCCAGTCCATTCACCCTATGGATTACCAAAATAAAAAGGAATATATTTTGACATGTAAATCAAGTAGCAAGCATTATTCCTGACCTCTGCCTAAAAATCCTTATGTAATTTTTTATTCTTCATCATATATCTGAATCTCTCCATCTTGGGTTTATTCATTCTTTCAGACAAACCATTATGTTATGGGATATTGCAAACAATCCTCTCATACCAATTAATGAATTCTTTACGATAACATTTAAACTCTTTGGAAGTGTTCTCACCTCTATTATCAAAAAGAAGACATTCCTACTTTTTTCCTATCTCCCTTTCAATCATGGAATACAATTCTTGAAAATAGAAAATCCCTAGTCTTATTTTTGCAAGTAGTAGACCCCAAAATTTCCTTGATGCATCACCAATAGAAGTTGTAAAGAATATGTAACCACCCAAGGAATTGACTTACATGGGACTACAAATATCAAAATAATCTTTTATAAGATATTGGACTTTTTCTCACACTGAGAACTAAATCAGAACATTTGTTTCATACTAGGAAAGAAACTTTCACAATGAATAAGAATTGCATTTTTCACACAAATGATCGATTCTTTTTTAAGAAGTTGTAGTCCTTGATCATTCATTTACCAAAAATATTTATGAAAAAAATTAGGGGAATTGGATGTGTCCACAATATTGATGTTGTTAGTGAAAACCTATAAATTCATCATGTAAAGTGCAAGCCCCAACCAACTAAGTTTTGGTGACTATAGTTTCCATGTCACCAAAGTGATAGTGATATCCCTACATAAATAACCCATAGTCGGAGCTAATGTCATAATTGATGGAAAAAAAATTTCAAAAATTCTTCAATAAAATGTTATATCCCAACTTTGTTTGTATGTGCACATCATCAGTTCCATATATCTTTCCATAGATTTTACTAGCAATGTTAGTCATTCCAAATTCACCAAACTTGTAGGAGCATAAGAAGTACATATTGGGAGTGATGTTGTAAGAAGAATTTGTATCTAACACCCACTGATTACTTTTTTTCCTCATTTTACCATTGAACTACTAGTGCTCCGTTTACCCACTCATTACTTTAATTATATGTCGACAATGTCCTATAGAATCTTCACACATGATTACCTCTATAACATTTTTAACAACTGCATCTTTGTTTCTATCATCATTTATCACTTTCAGGTTTCACATCAGATTGATCTCTATTGAGATTACATCCAGGAAAGGCGCCAACTCAGGATTAATATTGCTGCACATAGTATTTCTTTATATGACCTGGCTTGTTGCACTAATGAAAAACACCTTGCTCTTAGACTTTGACCTATTCTTTGACTTTGTTATATAACCATCCTGACCATGACTCTGACTCCTCACCCTCTATTAAAAACAACATCATGTTAAGTAGATGTATCAACTGTTCTATGACTCCTTGTGTCTTCATTCAATAAACTATGGGACACTACATAAAACATCAATTTCCCATATGGAGAAAAGTTTTTAATATAAATAATCAAAGTCTCCTAGTTGATAGGTACAAAACCAAGAAAGAGAAAAAGCTACAACTCATCATCAAGTGATAGACCCATTGTGAATAAGTCATTTACCATGATTATAAAATCAATTAAGTACACAGAAATATTTTCACCTTCCTTAAATTTGATATTCATAAGTTTCTTAATCAAAAATGTTTTTTCCCTACAGTCTTCCTATCATGCAATGAATCAAGTTTCTTCCAAATTGAATCTACACTAGTCTCATTGGCAATGTGATGGAAGATTGACTTGTCAACCCTATGACATATGAGTGTCAAGTATTTTATGTTCATCTTTTCCCACTCCTCCTATTCCACTTCTATGGGTTTTCTTACATCTTCTGGGACTAGTTCATGCATATCGTTGAAATAAATAATATCCTCCATTTTAGTCTTCTATGTCCACTATTTAGATGTTGTAAACATAATTAACTTTTTACACCCTCCTTCTAATCTATGTAACCTACCTCGCTCTGAGACCACTTAAAAGGAGATTGAAATCAAGATGTGTGTAACCATCATGCACAAAATATAGAGGAATACCATGTGCATATGAACTACACAAAATATCCAATAACAGAATATGTGAAGCAACAAGTGATATCATAACATGCACATAACTATTAATGGATAATACACACAAAAAATATCATAAGAAGAACACCAATGTGTAGGGAAAAACTACAAGGTTGATACTCGTCAGGGAAATCCTATTAATCAAGAAGACACAAATTAACCTCAAGTTTTTGCCCAAACTTGAGCACTAGAAACTAAAAGAAAGATACACAAATTAACGTTGTACGTCTATACACCAAAAGGAAACCTAAATAACAACCCCTTGTGAGAATATATGTATTATTAAGAATGGTGTGCAGTGGAGAAGGAAATGTAGAGAACTTAAACAACAAGCCTTCTTCTTTATTAACTTTATTATTTGTTGTTATTCTCATTCCCAAATAAAGAGTATTGGCAAGCAAATAGAAGTCTGCGACTGCTCATCAATTGTGTGTAGTTATGTTCCAGATACAAAAAAATAGATACATGGTCATTTAGCCCCGTGAATAGCGCCAACCCTTATAGGTCATGTTCAAATTGGGCTAGAAATCTTATAGGGCCATAGGCCCAAAAAGAGGAATTCAACTAAAAAAATCTCATCTCATTGATTTACTCATCTATGGACCATTAAGTAAAGATCACTCTCCATAGGCAGAAACTCAAGATATAACAATATTTTAGAATGATCATCGGGTGAACATTTTCATTCGAGCAGTTGCTTATTTCTGCACATCCATGCAATAAGAGATTTTTTGTGATTGTTGGTTAAATGTACTGACAACCATCACATGATGATTGAAAAGGGGATATTCTTTATTTGATTTAATATCTATAAAAGTCGATTCAATTTATTTTGTTTATTTCAGTATTGCGATAATGAATATAATATCCTAAGATTGTTTAGATTTGATGGTGTTTGTTCTTAGTGAAGGATCTAAACATGAGAGCATATGTATACTCATTCATGTTATGTCCTTAGTTAGTTATTATCATGGATAGTATAGGACAATAATAATACACAAGACTAGCATGTATGGTGAGTGATGTCTATATTTCTTTAGTCATGATATTTGAATATCAACACAGATGCATGGGTACTTGTTAGAGAATAAGTTGTACTGGATAGACCCACCTTCATATTAACATATGGAAGTCATGTAATGAGATGTAAGAGTCATATCTCAATGTGACAGCGGTGATTTGATCTTTAGACATGAAGTTAGTACAATAATGAGATTTTGTTTTGTGTACTATGACACTAGCCCAATGTAACTCTTAAATAAGGGTTTCTAGAAAAGTGGTGATTGGGTACGTTGTGACACATGGAGATCACTATGAATGATGTAGATGGAATTTGTCCCTCCTTTAGGAGTGATATCCTGACCGCTTAATAAGGGAGTCAAAGAAATGCATGACCATTATCATGTGAGTCAATATATGATATTGATCTCACAATATCTCAAATAGTCTGCTCCAGTTCAAGGAATATATGTTGAATGTTAATAGGATGACATACCATGCCTCAATTCCAATCAGAATCTCAGTGACAAAGGGATTAAAGGGTCATGGTAACATTGGTCACATTATAGGTTGTAGTTGTTCTCCAACTCATTCTTTTTACTTGGATGACAATGATGTGTGGCTAGACACCAATATTTATTTGTATTGTTTTGAACATCACTACCAACGTAATTAGGAACCCATTGGATGACACACATAAGGATTCATAAGGGAATTGAAGTTCACAACCAAACAAATGATTAGAATGGTTTTGAGTCATTAATAGAACAATATGATTGGGCGACATGAATGTGTGGTCATCCAATCTAATTGATTCGGTCAATGGACTAATTGATTGTCAATTGGTCGACTACATTTTGCACTAGACTGGCTTAGTCGGTCGATCGGGTAACCTGGCCAAAAGCTCAAAGTTTAACATGGAAGGTCTTTAATTGGAAAGCAATTCATATCTGGATCTGAACTGACCTGATCAGTCAATTAAGGTCAGCCAATGGCAACACTTTTAGAGTCCCAGCAAGATCCTGATTGGCCGATTAGAATATTAGTATGAGTTTTAAGTATTGGATTGTTGATGGGTTAGAAAATAGGAAAGGGACTGCAATTATGGTTTTCCAAGCTAATGACTCACCTATAGAAAGGGGGCATGTCCCTAAGAAACATCTTTGAAGACTATTTGTGAGACAAGTTGGTCGTCTTATCTCTCTTCGAGAGAGAGAGGAAGAAAACCAAATGACTGCTACTCAAGAGAGGAGAAGAAATAGCTTTCTAGGATGACTAGCACGTCGACAAATCTTATTCCTCTTCAACTTGGTGGCCAAAGTGTACACCACATTCTCCTTCATCTTCATGGATAAAGTAGAGGCTGAGGCACACATTTATAATATTAGGAGTAGTTGTTCTACAATAGGACAACAAGATATTGTGAACAAGATAACCGAACAACAACTTGGTGGAGGTTTTGATCTTGTGTTCATCTATCCAAATTTCTTGGTGGACATTCGGATCTAGATTCAAAAATTGAGTTCTTCACCAAAAACATACATGTCTAGTTTTTGGAAAATTAGTGTACGCAAAGGTATAACCTTTATCCTTTCCTGTGTCTTTTTTTCACTAACAACTGTAATGTTTTTCAACGACTTGGGTATAAAGAGAATATTTTTTTTAATTATGTTTCTCTTGCTTCCTGAAATCCCATTAGTGGTATCAAACCTACATTGTACTTTTTAGTGCCAGTTTTGGTTTTGAACTGAAAATAATTTATTTTGATGAATTATATACAAACTTGTATTCATGGTACTCACCTAATATCATATATGATATGATATATATGTATATATAAATCCCTTTGATGCCACTAGTACATTTTTGACCTCTGATGTCAGTTTTATTAATGTCATTTTTTTACAAGAAACCAACACCGCAGGCCTATAGTATCAGTTGGTATAACACAAACACCATACTGATCAAGTCTTAATGATTAAGAAAAAACATGGGTACCGCTTTTACTATAACATCGATTTCTTTTTAAAGAAGCGACGTCTAAGATAGCCTACAAAATTCAATATTTCAGTGAAATTTTTTGATATAGGCTTGTTGCATCGGTTGTACAAAAACCAATGATAAAACCCTTCCCGCGAAATAAATTCTTCCTCCAAAAGACTCTATCTTCAGTTTCTACTAATGAAACAGACATTGTAGGTCACACCCCTCGTGAAACGTTTTTCCTCCAAAAAGCTTGTGTTGCTGGTTCTTCTAAAAGAACCGACTATAGAGGGTTTCCGCCATGCATGTAGTGAAAGTATTTCCCTCCAAATTTGGTTATGTTGTTTGTTTTTTTACTAGAAATAGATGAATAAAGTCTTAGTAAGATTGGTGTGTTTTATTAGAATAAGTACATCTAGCTTGGATTTTTTGGTGGGTAACCAATGATAGAGATGGAGATATGACGTCAGTTTTTTTGGGGCAATGATGATTAATGTCTTAGTGAGGTTGGCTTTTTTATTAGGGATAAGTACATATGATGTCAATTTTTTGATGGAAAATCAACGACATAGATGGAGATATTGTGTTGGTCTTTTCCTGGAAAATGATGACTAAAGTATTAATGATGTTGGATTTTTTTAATTAGGGATAAGGACATGTGGAATCATTCTTTTGTGGGTAACTGACAAAAGAGATGGCACTATGATGTCAATCTTTCCCCTATAATTGATGAATAAAGACTTACTCATCGATTTTTGTAACAAGCGATGCCTACATTTCACTTAACTACACTTGTGAAACCCCCATTCTCTATTTCATTGTGTGATTTTGTCTTTCTTCATCCCATGAAAATCCTCTATAGCTGCTCTGGCAAATCCTCCTTTTTCCACCATCCCTCTGTTGTTGTTCTAGAGCCCCCAGTGTCTCCACACTATTGATCCTCCTCTTCTCTCCTCTGGCTCCACTAACACTCCTCTCCCTCCTCCAATGTTGTTGTTATTGCTGCCACTATTGTCGTAGCCACACACTACTGCCAGAGCTTCCATTGGTGTTCCTCTTGCTCCTTAGGTGTTGTCATTGCTTCCTCAATTATTGGAAGAAGAGGTATTTCCTTCACCTTCCCCCTTCTTCCTATCCTCCTTCCCCTCTCATCGTTCCCCCTCTCCTCCTTCTCCTGCTCATTTTCTTCTCAATTATAGTGAAAATTTTGATGAATGTTAGTGTGGATAAATAAGTACATTTTTTGGTATGAAAATTATGATGAATATTCTTTTATTATCTATGTTAAGTGTATTGTTGACTGTTAGATATTTTAATATTAGTATGGATAAATAAATGCATTATTTGGTATGAAAATTGTGATGAATCTTCCTTTATTATCTATGTTAAGTTTATTATTTATTGTTTATTGTTAGAAATTTGAATGTTAGTATGGATAAATAATTACACCATGGAATTAATACACTAAGGTGCATATGAATTATTTTAAATTAACTTGATTTACATAAAAATTGACATACATTTACGTAATTAATCCTAAACCCTAAACTTATAATTAGTAAATTCAAATTTGTATACCCTTACGCCTATAGTCCGTTGGCCTAGAAACACATCCAAGATTTACTCATTAGGAGTAAACCTTGGATATTTGTTGATTTGGGAATACTCTTGAACACTTGATCTCACTTAGAATTAAGAGAGAAAGATTTCTCCCCCTCTCCCACGCCCGTGGCGGAGGTCGACAACCCGGGAGGGTGGTAAATCAAGGCAGCAACTGGGATTCAAACTCGGGTCCCTTTGTTAGGGGACACTATGCTGGACCACTTGAGCCACTCCTTGTCAGATTACTTGATCTCACTTAGGATGTAAGTGTATAATGCGTATTTGATTTCAAGAAATTTTAGCAACATTTTTGCTTTTGTTCTTTGGTACATATATAGGTGGGCATTTGCCCATTCACATCTGTGTATTTGAAGAACCGTGATGAAATATTGCCAAAATGTTTTGAAATTGAATACATATTATGCACTTCATAGTGAGATTAAGGGCTCAAAATGGGGTAGGTGGTACACATTCATCAATGTGAATACTAATAAATGATTAGGGTTCAATTCAAACACATTTTGATCTAAAATTGACTTATTAGCTAACACCTACATTAATACTCGTCACCCATATGATCACAAAATGGATCGATCATGGATGTACATTTCAAATTATTTCACTCCAGAGCGGATTACTAGTCTTGACTAGTACACAAGATTTGTAGATGAACATAGAAAACAACTTGGAGATAGGTTCTATTATCTATGTAGGAATTGCAGTAAAAATTTGAAAGTCAACATTGTTGATGAAATCAAAAGGCATGGCATTTGCAATGGGAGTGTACAGGGCTATATGAAATGGTACTAGCATGGAGAGATTCCTACTATAAGATATGTAGATGTCGATAGCAGTACTTCTGTTGAAGAATAAATTGCCAAGAATGATGTAGATGTGAACAAATCGATTTTGATAGACATGGTTGATGTGATGCTAGATAGTTGTGGGGTAAATCTTAATGATCCACCTTCCTTATTTTGGAACATTGTGCATGATACTGAGAGATTATTATACTCATTTTATACTAAGTTTATGAATATGAGTGATGTGTTGAGATTGTACTTTGAAGACTAACAATAGATGGAGCGATAAAAGCTTGACATCTCTATTGTCTTTGTTGAAAGAAAATCTTCCTGAAGGCAATGAGCTTCCAATCTCAATATACAAATTAAAGAAAATGTTGTGCCCATTGGGAATGGAGGCTAAGAAGATACATGCATGTTGAAATGATTGTTTTTTATCTCAAAAGGACTATACTGATTTGAAAGATTGTCCAAAATGTGAGGCATCAAGGTACAAAATGACGACTTTGGGTAAGTCCAAAGTTGGCTCTCCTGCCAAGGTGATGTGGTATCTACTTATAATAGCACAGTTTCAATGCTTGCTTGCCAATACCATGGATGTGCAAAATTTGTCTTCGCATGCAGAGGAAAAGTAAAACAATGATGTGATCCTGACATGTGTGTGATTCCCCATAATGAAAGAGAATTAATTTATTGTACCCTGAATTTGGTGAAGATGTCAAAAATCTAAGACTTGGGCTTTATACCAATGAGATGAATTCATATGGTACATTATGCACCCTACATAGCACTTGTCCTATTATGATTGTTATATACAATCTTCCTCCCAGGTTGTGCATGAGAAATGAGTACGTCATTTTGTCCTTGTTGATATCATGCCCCAAATAACCTAGCAGTGAAATTGATGTTTTTCTTGAACCTCTTCTCAATCACTTAAAGAAACTATGGAGAGAAGGGCGATGACCTATAGTGATTCATGTAGAGAGACGGTGTGTTTGCATGTTATGTTGTTTTTCACTATTAATGACTTTCCAGCATACGGAAATTTGTCTGGATACAACGTAAAAGGATTCGAAGTGTTCCCTACATGTTAGGAGAAAATTATTCAATATGATTAAAACATGTAGGAATGACTATATATCTTTCTCATCAAAAGTTTCTTCTAAAAGTTTCCTTACTCAAGGTTGCGTAAAACATTCAATGGAGAAAATGAGGAATGGAGTTCCCCTAAACCTATATCAGGGGAGGTATTTTATGAAAGAGTTAAAGACTTTGTCAATGCATTTGGTAATAGATCACATTGTACCATTCCCACACAGAGTGACATACCATTATTCAAGAAGAGTTTAAAATCTAGGATCTTCCTTATTGGAGTTCTTTAACAGCTAGGCATTGCATCGATTCCATGGGTGTTGAGAAAAATGTCTATGACAACATCATTGATACTCTGTTGAATATACTAGTTAAGACTAAAGATGGCATCAAATCTAGAATGGACCTATGTGAAATGGGTATAAGGAAATAATTAACAAATGAAGTTAGTAGTGATCAAAAAACATATTTACAACCAACTTATTACGTATTGTTTATATGGGAGAAGAGAACTTTTTATGAGTGCTTTCTTAATATTAAAGTACCAAATAGATACTTTTACAATTTCTATAGATTTGTATCAATGAAGGATCTGAAACAGATAGAGCGGGATGAATAAGACTTAATCTCTATTTTTCTACAAAAAAGGACCTCAAGCCAATATGTCTTATATCTCATGATCGTCACACTTCAATGCAACAAATATTTCCCATGGCTATTTGGTCTGTACTATAGAAGTATGTAAGGTTTGTAATCACCAGACTTAATTTCTTCTTCAGCACTTTATGCAGCAAAGTTATTTATCATGAGAATCTAGAGAAGTGGCAAAGTGAAGTGATTTTTACCATGTGCCAACTTGAGATGTATTTTCCTCCTTTATTCTTATATATCATGGTACATCTTGTTGTCCATTTGACTAGCAAAGTTAATATATTGGGTTTGGTTTTCTTGCATTGGATGTATCATTTTGAACTATAAATGAGTGTTTTTCAAGTTGATGCTTGAAACCGTTATCTTCCTAAAGGGAGTTCTATTGAGGGTTATGTGGCTAGGGAGGTTATGGACTTTTGCAATAACTTTTTGAGTTGTAATAAAGCTCCTACCAATGAAAATAATATTTTTGCCTATTTCAGAAAAAGGACTTTAGGAGTACGAGTGAAAGTAATTAGTCGTGAGGTGTGGGAACAAGCACACTTGCACATTTTACACAACATCAATGAAGTGGATATTTATATCACAAAACATACCAATTTTTTTAATACACAATATCCTTGAGCTATAACAATGTGGCTTGAAAGAGAGCATAATAGGATATTTATTAGCTGATTTCATGATAAAGTGTTCCATCAACTATCTCAAACACCAAATAATGTTGCTGAAAATATCAAATTGATCGCCTTTAAACCAAAAATATATATTATGTCTTACGAAGGGTTTGACATTAATAGATTATCATATTACACAAAGTGTCATCTAAAATAGTCGGCTCACCCATCAAGCGTCTCCATTGTATTTTTCTAGTGTGAAGGATAAGAGTCCACGGGAAGCTAAAATGTCTTATTATGCATCATTGTAGACATATGCGAGTTTGACTACACATATTTGAGAGTTCCTTTCTTTAGGTGTAGTTGGGTTGATAACACCAAATCAGTTGTAGTGGATGAATCAGATTTCACATTAGTGAATATTGAAAAGTTTAGCAAGAAGGGTGAGCCATTCATAATGGCATTATAGACAAAGTAAGTATTTTAAATTGATGATCTTTCTAATGAAAAATAGTCTATCGTTCTTCATGGAAAAAGGTAGTATTGTAGGTCATATAGATGAAGAAGAGTACTATGACAAGTATGATGACTCTAATCCATTCTCAGTTGGCTTGCCAACACCAAATGTTAAAGCTAACATTAACTTATATCTATGTGGAGATCACATAGGAAGAATATTAATTGACCAAAGAGCCAACCAATACGAGAGGCATGTATTTTATTTTTTAAATCCTAGATGTGTATTTTACATTCTTTATTATAGTTATATGTATTTTATATGGGATATGTACATTTTACATTCTTTATTACTTATATTTCATTCTTTGACTACTTTTAATATGACATTTTTTATAGGGTGTCTTATTGTGAGGATGAACACCATGACAATGTGCATCATGAAAATTAGCATCGTGATAATGTATGTTGTATTAATTTATTACATAAATGTGTATTTTACATTCTCTGTCATAATTATTACAGATATGTGTTTTTACATTCTCTATCACGTATATGTGTTTCTTGACAATTTTAGGATGAGCATCCTGAGCATGTGCACCCTAAGGATGTTGTTGGATTTACAGAGAAACAACATTATTATGCACATAGAATAGGTACCACCTTGATGAAAAAGTTAATAGTACAAAGGGGTGAAGGACTGAAGCTAACTGTTAACTTTGATGATGTAGGAAATCCTATTGGAAGAAATCAAAATATTTTCATACAATATCTAGGGGTTCTACTCACAAAGAAGTGGAGATAGCAATAGAATCTTGACATAAAGTTGATCCTTCCATGAAATACTACATATGGAAGGACTTATTGTGTGACATTTTAATTTATAAAGATATAAATATGCCATAAATATATGAAATCTTACAGAGCATCTTTGACCTTGATGAAAAACTACACTTTAAAAAGATGATGCAACATTATGGAAGGCTATTAAGGAATTATTAAACAAGTCTGACAAGATAATACATAATGAGAAATAATAAGAAGAAGAAGTCTACCACTAAGAAATGGGCATATCTTAACCTGAAGGTGTGGGAAGCATTTGTTGCTTCAAGACAAATAAATGAATTTAAAGTATTAAGCCTCGTTATTTGTATATATTATTCTTAATGATGAATCAGATGAATTCAACATATTATGTAATATATTACATATTTAAAATGCATTCTTATGATTTCAATGTATTGCATATTTTGACATATGGTTTTGTATTAACTAAGCTTTACACACTGCTAAAAAAAAGAAAGGCATGCAAATAATGTGCACAACCACACTTGGGTCCAGGTGTCTACATAATACAGAGGCAATAGAGACTGGTAGCATCTTCTTTTGAGTAGCCTACTCCTAGGTCTACTGATTCTTCTACTACTCCTGTACCTTTACTTTTCCATTAGGAGTGGATAGCTGTGAGGACAAACCAATTTATAGAAATACCCAACCCCACAACATTTGAGGTGACTGCAAAAATGGTAAAATGCAACTCTACACATTGTATGTTTATTTTTGACTTTGATTGTTATCTTTTACTGACCAATTAATATTCATGATGATCAGCAAAAGCTCTCAAGCAAAAAAAAAACTCATCCCTGAAAGCCAAATGGTTGAATTGACAGTTTCTCTGGGTACTCTACATAATTTTGTCCGTGTTATGACCGTTGGGGCTGGTGTCGATATAAGATTCTTTTTTGGTCATTAGGGAAGCATAAATTTGTCAAGAAGAGAGTCTGGTCGTAGTAGTAGGTAAAAGACATAGTTGGAAAGGGAATAGAGGATGCAATGAGACAGTATCATGTTTCTCATTCTCTACCTCCTTATACAGTGCATGTGCCGCCCCACCCTTCATATGAGGTGGACCCCCCCTAAGACATAGGTGGTTGGGAGTAATCATATGGACCCAACATCTAGCAAACCCGGTGTGAGTCTATTTGTGATATAATAGTTTTTCAGGTGAATTTATAATATATTTGTATTTAGGTGTATGTAACACTATATACAAATTTATACGGGTTGAATCCATGACATTTTTTACAAGAAGAATATGTTGTTGCACTGTCTGAGGCTTATCGACCCCTTTCATGTGGCATGATTCTTAGTTACCCAATGTCCTTCTATGTGGTTTGTGTTTCTATCATGCTTGTCTATAGTGCTTGAAAAAGACACTCCTTCCAGATGCCCATCCCATGCATGAGACAATAGGTGATGTAGAAGGTGGCGTGGTTGTGTGGTCCGTAGGAGTTTTCAACATTGAGTTATGCTAAATTTTTATTCACTACTACATTTTGGCCAATAATGTCGCTGCCCTTAGCGTCATTTTTATTAGAATAACTGACCTAATTTACTATTGCATCAATTTTATCATAAAAACCGACCCATTAGGTTTGTTGCGGCAAAAATTCACGTGATTTTGGCATCGCGCTTCGATCTATAGGGTCGGTTTTTCCAAATAACTGATGCTATAGTGTCAACTAAAAATGCAGGCATCGCTTTGGACCTGTTGGGTCAGTTTTTTGAAAATAATTGAGACGTCGTCTTGCCCAACACCGTGCTGCTGCTACCAGTCCCCTTCCGAAGAGACATCCCCGACATCGTGTCCCTTTCGATGAGCCATCCCTGACACCATGCTGCTACCGAGCCATGTTGCTGCTACCGAGCCATCCTCGACGAGCCATCCCAGACATCGTGTCCCTTTCGACGGCCATGTTTCTACTACCGAGCTGCCATGTTGTTGCTCGAGCTTGACCTAGCAGACATGCTGCTACCACCGAGCCGCCGTGCTATTGCTCGAGCTTCCTTCTGACCTAGCGGCAGCTCCCTCGACTCGTAGATGAGACCAGCAAGGAAATTATGATCCCATGTCAGTTCACGAGTTCCTTCTCTTCGATTAACTCCAATATTTATTAGGTAGCACGACCGTACTGGGAAGCATGACCGTATTAATGGCACGACCATGCTGGGTAGCACGACCATGGTGGCTGAGTTGCTGAAACTTCAAGATTTGTCAATCTTGCATTTGTTAATTCTTCTTGCTCCTCTAAAATTGATGTATATTGACCCCTAATTAATACATTATAACAGAATTGAATCGTGCATGTGTGTTGTTGCAGGTGTTGTTGACTTACTGTTGACTTGCATATATTTCTTCTTCAGCCTTCAAGTGAGGTATATTATTCTCACTCTCCCAATATGCTATTAGGATTTATTTTGATTCAAATCAACCAATAATAAAAATATGTATTCTTTCATATCAACATTTTATTATCAATCACATATGTAATCATTGTATAAATTCCAAAAATATGAGGGTAGACATTGTGTAGTCTCAGATTGGCACTTTACAGTTTATAGATGAGATCATCAATGCATGATGTTTAACTTAATATATAAATATGACAATAATACATTTATGTATCAACTTAGAAACTGTGATGGAGTGGACTTTTGAGATCCTAAATATCAAGGACATAAGTGAATCAATGTGTTTAGTTTATAATATCAGGAATTACAAGCTTTTTGGGTAAAGTTGCTTTCTTGATTAATGTTAATATCATGATTGATGTATTATGTATATTGGGTGACGCAGGTTTACCGTGCGCAGAAACGCAAGTGAACGCGTCGAAGTAATATAGGCCTTGTGAGGCCCGAGTCGAACTCAGGGATACGTGAAATTGTCAGAGACTCTTACGAACTGCTCACGATCAGCTAGACCGATTTAATAATTGAGAGTTGTTGTTAAAATTAAAAGAAAATAAAAATAAAAACAAAAACAAAACAAGCAATCGATTAAATGTTGGTTTAATCAATTCAAAATGGAGATCTTTAGGATTACGGTTTCACCGCGGGTTTTCATTGTATTAAATTCTATTCAGTCATCCAAACTTATCTCTCTATCCGGGTAGTGGCCTGAAATCAGAATTGCCCACTGTCATGGTACAATTCACTACCTATATTTAGGTCGGTTCCACCGTCGTAGTAACCTATACCCTAAACTAGGTGCATTAAACACGATCTCTCGGTATCCACCATTAACCTTACACCACCTTGTTCAAGGGATTTGTCAATTAATGTAAGTTTCGCCTCTTTTCAACCATTAATTCTTCTTTCAAAGCAATTAAGGGCATTAGATTATTATTATGGTGATCAAGCATAACAATATATTTGAGAAAATGAGATTATACCACGAATTTAAGAGATACGATATGAATTACTATGATAAAATTGTCATACAATGAATTCCCGGGCTACTCCCGGTCCTAAAGACAAAGGGGATTAGCCCCGCATGTTCATCTCAGAATAGAATGTAGTAGAGAAAAGGGGAAACATGAGAAAAACGTGATTGAGTGGTGAAACCCCTGAACGGAGAAGGTCCAATCGATCCTTGGCGTGGAATCTGCGTTCTCCCGCCTCTCGGTGGTGGAATTCGTCTTCTTCAGCGTTCGGATCGGCTGGGGCGTGCTCTCGTGCTCCGTTCTTCTCTCCTTGCTCTCTGGGATGTGTGCAACAACTAATGACCTCCTCTCCCCCACTGGGGTGCCGTCATTAGGTATATTTCCCGAATTAGGTCACCAATTAACCAAAGCCGTCCGATTAAGATCATTCTGAATCAAACACATATCTGACGGTGTCGATACCATCGACGCGGGTCGATGGTATCGACCTAGCGTGATGGCGGCAATCCTTCTTTTCTTTCGTCTGCGCGCCTGATGTCATCTCGATACCATCGACGCGGGTCGATGGTATCGACAACTCTGTAGCGACGGTTTTGTCATTTTGTGTCGCTGAAGCTCCACCAGTCGATAGTATCGACACACTTCTCGCCAGCAACCTGATGGTATCTCGATACCATCGACATCCCTGTCGATAGTATCGATCTTGTTCTGGTCCTTGCGGCTAGAAACCTGTGGTCCGGTCGATGGTATCGACCACCGTCGATGGTATCGACGGTAGCAGATACTTGTTTTGCCTGAAATTAACACATGAAACCACATAAGTTCACGCAAAACGTATTCTTTTGATAATTAATACTCAAAATGCTTGAAATAGGGGAAATTTGACATAAAGAAGTAGCTTAGACCAAAGTGAATGAATTATACAACATTAACCATGAAAATGACTAATAGATGCATAAAACACATATCAAACAAGTCAATAAATGCGACTCAAAATCATCGCATCAAACTCCCCTAAGCTTGAACATTGCTCGCCCTCGAGCAACTAAACCTTAGAATAGAATTCCCAGAGTCAACTAAATAACAAAACATCACAACAAACATCCCATATAACTCCCACCGGACATTCGCATACCGGCCCTTGTTAACCACAGAATGATAATTACCCTGCAGGCGACAGTAATCATCCGTAAAAGATGTCTACCTCAAAACTGATGAACACTATCACATAAGGCAGTTAACATAATAAAATTCATCGGTCCAGACTTAGTGCATCTTGTGATCTCATATACTACGTTGCTCGCCCTAACTACCATCTACATGGAAGCAGTTCTCCTTATATAATGAGTGAGGAGAAAATCACGGTGGCCTACCAATTCGAGCAACGGGTGGATGGAATGGGTGGCTCATGGAAGAAGTGGAAGTATGATACGGTTTCAACATGCATAAATCACAAAAATGCCCTAAATGATGTAAATGCACATGAAAAATGCCCTAATGCCTAAGATTGGGTGGAATGATGCATGCACTGACATTCCGTCTCAAAATGAGATGGAAATCTAATTGAGCTACATCATGTACTTACTCATCTTAAAATGTGGGTGAGATTATGTTCCTTTCTCCCTCTTATTCTTCTTGCTTCTCAAAAACTTTCTCTTTTTTTTCTTTCAGGCCCTTATATCCACAATTGACAATGAATAATTCATTGGGCTTACTTTTTCTGCATAACTCAAAGATTTGAAATATTTAGAAGGTATGGAACAATTTAATTCACCATTAAAGCAGAAATGAGGTACATGATATACTCCATGCATAAAAGTCATGAATGCAGCTAAATGACATGCACCTAAAGGTAATGTGCATGTATAACTATTCTATATTTTTTTTTTCATGCAAAACATATGAAAGTGGTTACAATGCAAGTCCTATCTACATGACATGCAATCAAAAAGGTTAAAACCGTACTTTACTTCCAAATCTTAGTGGATTGTGAAAAGCAATGAGGCGGATAGATCACAAGACTAATTGACTGAACCTTTAAAAAGTATTATGTGTCCCTCCTTACTGACCTGTGTAGTAGTTAAGAGGTTTCTCTCTCTTACTTCAAATTAGAGTCTCATTATCATTTGGTCAGTTTAGGCTCAACAACCAATTCCGTCCACTTTCATGAATCATTAGGAATGTACAGTTGTGATTTTCTGTTTTAAAGTTGACAAAACCAATCATTTTCTAAGTCAGATGATCATGGTTAAACAACACTCAAGCTTGCGAACACTCAAAAATATTTAATTTTCCCTTAATTCCCATGCACCAACCAAAGAGATGACACATGACTTAAGACATCCACAATTACACTAGATAGAATGTGGATCCTAAAAACAAACTAAAGAAATAGCAAGAAATAAATGGCAAGAACAAACAAAACAAAATAAACTAAAAATTGAGAAAATAAAAGATAGAGTTGTTCCAACTACCCCCCCCAAGCTTGAATTCGACTATGGCCTCATAGTCAAAAACAACCTTAAAGGTTGGAACAGAGATACCAAATTACTCTTCAGGCGGAGGCGGAGGCGGAGGCGGAGGCAGGTACTGTGGAGCCGTAGGGTCCCAAGATGGGTACGCTTCCTAAAAGCTAGGATCAAACTGGGGCATAGGTGGAGGTTGTGGATACCCCCCAAAATAGTTATGGCTCCAGTAGTGATCATAAAATGGCTGCTGCTGCATCTCCATCCTATGCAACCGATCATGAATCTGTTGTTGGTTGTCGAGGAGGAGGCGCTCATTCTCAAAAATATGCCTCTGATTGTCCAGTAACCGGTTCGTCGTGTCATGAATACCGATATACACCGCAGTGTGATGTTGTTGCGTCTGCTGTATGTCCTGCAACATAGCATACATGCCCTGCATAGAATAGACATCCTCGCTAGGCTACGAGGGCGGTGGTGGTGGCGGAGGCTGTGATGATGAAGATGCACCCAGATGCATGCGAGGACGCTTCCGTGGTGCCACTCGTGCCCGAAGAGGAGTGTAGGCCTCCTCTTCCTCTTCAGCCTCGTTGTCATTGTTGTTGTCGCCGTCGTTGTCGCCGTCTTCATCGGAGTCCGCAATGGCTGTGATAGGCCATCTGAAATGTTGCGCCCCTTCGATATTGAAGACTGGATCGGGAAGCGAGCACTCCTGGTAAGCATGGTTGACATGGCAGTGCGCATACGCCAAACCATCTCGAAGAAGTAGGAGGTTGGAGTGGTGCAGATGTTGCACGTTCACCTTGCTCCTGTTGGAGAGAGGGGTCAAGGATGAGAAGTTCAGGCCAAGGTAGGAAGCCAACTGTGTGATAAGCCCTCTAAAGTGAATTGGAGCTTTCCTTGTACTCCTCTTCACTGCCAAAACCCGCTGCAAGAAGAAAGCTCCCTAGTTGCATCCTTGGCACTTTAGGAGTTTATACAAGAAAAAGAGATCCATCTCCTGAAATTTGCTAAGCGCTAGATCACCACGAGCAAACAATGTGGAACTCAACATCCGGTGGAGTATCCAGACGAATGGATGCTCGAAATCGGCTACCGCAGCATTGTGGTAGCTCACTGACTTGCCCGGTGGCACCGTTACAAGCTCGGAGAAGATCGCATCGTAGTCGGTGCGGTTGTCCGGCCGCCGGTAGTCATGTTGCGAGTGAAACCAGTTGAAGATCTTGTTGAACTGTCGGAGTGTAAGGGTGTAGTCGATGTTGTATAGCCGGAAAGACACCCGACCCTTGATCCAATCGTGGTCGGTGGATATTACATCATTGGGTACGACGCAGACGTCTAGTGACGCCATAAACTCAGCCACCAGCTCCTTATATGTAGGCCAATCACCGAAGAACGGCTGGCCATTTGCATGAAACTCAAGCTCGTCAGGCATTCTTCCCGTGTGTCGGGCCTGCCCCTTCAGAACGTAGTCGAGGTTGGCTTTGAACCCTAAGTTGCAGATGGTTTCCCGATCAACATAACGGGTAGGCTCGATCTTTCTCTTTAAGATCTACTCGTATATCTTCTTGACCTCCGCAGATGGATGGATCAGCCGCGGGTGTGAGATTGACGTGGTCGAAGGTGGCATGAACTCTGGGATGTCCATCGGGTTCGCGCGTGAAGACGATGCACCAACAACATGCACCATGTTTGCGACAGAAGGAGGAATAGAGAAATAGCTCGGTGAAGATCGGAGAAAAAGATCTCCGCTCAATGAAGAACGTGCTCAGAGTTGCTCGTCGTCGGGCTTGGATCGCTCTGGATTACGCTCGGCACAAGTGAAGGAGGATTGCACTAGAGGTGTGACGTCATCTGACGCAAATACTCCTCATATATAGCCGTGGCCGGCGCTACTGTATGCCCGTCGATACCATCGACGCGAGTCGATGGTATCGACATGGGTAGCACGATCCGACTTGCCGCTAGTATCGACAGTTGTCGATGGCTGGATCTGCGAGTCTCGGATCGCTGACGCGTCGATACTATCGACGCGGGTCGATGGTATCGACCCGTCCCCCGGATTGACTTCCTTGTTGCTACGATCACCGTTGATCTTTCCTCGCAAATCGTTGACGTGGCGTGTCGATACTATCGACGTGAGTCGATAGTATTGATTCTCTGATTAGGTCAAACCCTCGTGAGGCCCGGCCGCCGCCTGCTGTGTGTGAAAGTGTCGATACCATCGACTCTCCCGTCGATGCTATCGACTTTACTGAGACGATTGCTTCTGAATATCTCCAGAGATCTCGATGGTATCGACTGGAATGTCGATACTATCGACTTGGACTCTGAAATCAACCTGTAGGTGTGTCGATATTATCGATGAGGCTGTCGATAGTATCGACGCAGTGTGATTCTTGTAGCCGACAACCTGTACCACGGTCGATACCATCGACACAAGGGTCGATGGTATCGACTCTGCCTCAGACCTGCACATTACAGAAACGATCACGGTACCTTTTTTACACTAAAAACTAAGTTAAAACAAATCAAACTACGAATGTAAAGGAACTAAACTAAAGTACCAATGGTTGGGTTGCCTCCCAACAAGCGCCCTTATTTAACGTCTTAGGCTAGACGACTTGAAGCACATCATGCATCCGAAAGTGAAATGAGTTTGACCTCATTCACCTTCTTGGTGTAATCTTCACCAAAATACAACTTCAACCTTTGCCCATTAACCAAAAATGTAGTCTCGCCATCGCACACCATGATTGCGCCATGCGGCTTGACATCTTCTACCATGAATGGCCCACTCCATCGGGATTTAAGCTTTCCAGGATGCAACTTCAGCCTTGAATTGAACAAAAGCACCCGATCTCCTTTCTTGAAGGTGCGCATCTGAATGTGGCGATCATGGATCAACTTAGTGCGCTCCTTGTATATCGGAGATTTCTCATATGCAGTCATTCGCAGCTCATCCAATTCATTCAATTCAAGCAATCTCTTCTTCCCCGCTTCATCATAACTCAAGTTGAGCTTTCTCAACGCCCAATGTGCTTTATGCTCTAACTCTACCGGTAAGTGACAGGCCCGACCGTACGCCAACCTAAAAGGCGTGGCGCCTATAGGTGTCTTGTATGCCATCCTATATGCCCACAAGGCGTCTGGTAGTAAGGCACTCCAATTCTTCCTCGTGGAAGCCACCGTACGCTCCAGGATTTTCTTAATTTCACGATTGGAGACCTCCACCTGTCCTTGAGTTTGCGGGTGATACGGGGTACCAATGTTATGTTTGACCCTTTTGTAGTGCAGAGAACTTTTGGTTCCTAAAGTGCGTACCCCCATCACTGATGATCATTCGGGGCACTCCAAACCTGCAGAAGATATTTTCCTTAACGAATTTGGACACTACAATAGAATCATTAGTCCTTGTGGGTATTGCTTCTACCCACTTCGACACATAATTAACAACTAAAAGAATATATAAATTCGAATTTGAGGACACAAAGGGTCCCATGAAATCTATACCCCACAGGTCAAATACCTCAACCTCTTGAAAAACATTTAGGGGCATCTCTTGTCTCTTTGAAATGTTACCCGCCCTTTGGCAGGAATCACATTGTCTCAGGAACTAATAGGCGTCTCGGAATAAGGTAGGCCAATATAGGCCACTTTCCAACACTTTGGCAGCCGTACGAGAGCTCGCATGGTGTCCGCCCGTAGGTAGAGTGTGGTAGTGATGAAGAACACTCTCGTATTCCTCCTCAGGTACACACCTGTGTAGAACACCATCCCTGCATTGCTTCAAAAGAATGGGGTCATCCCAAAAATAATATCGTAGAGAATGGAAAAATTTCTTCTTCCCTTGATATGTCCAATCATCCGGAATGATCCTGCAAGCAAGATAATTCACAATATAGGAAAACCACGGATCCTTAGAATTCACTTTCAACAATTGTTCATCCGGAAATGTCTCGGTTATGGGTATGTGTAAATCTTTTTCATCTACCCTCTCTAACCTAGACAAATGATTCGCTACAACATTCTCAATCCCCGCCTTATCTTTAATTTCGATATCAAATTCTTGCAGGAGCAAGATCCACCTAATCAATCTAGGTTTGGCATCTTTTTTCTCCATCAAATATTTAATAGCGGCGTGATCAGTCCAAACAACTACTTTCGAGCCAACTAAATACTGCCGGAATTTTTCAAAAGCGAAAACAACAGAAAGCAATTCTTTTTCAGTAGTCGTGTAATTTAATTGAGTATCATTCAAAGTCTTAGAAGCATAAAAGATAACAACGGGTTCATTGTCCACCCGCTGTCCCAACACAGCTCCTATAGCAAAATCTGAGGCGTCACACATGAGTTCAAACGGCTTGGTCCAATCCGGTGTTTGAACAACCGGTGCGGAAATCAATTTCTCCTTTAGCACGTTGAACGCGTGCAAACATTTGTCATTGAAATAAAAAACGGCCTCTTTCTCGAGAAGTTCGGATAGAGGTTTGGCAATTTTAGAAAAATCTTTTATGAACCGATGATAAAATCCGGCGTGTCCTAAGAAGCTTCTTACCCCTTTTACCGAATTTGGTGGGGGAAATTTAGAAATTACTTCAATTTTAACCGGATCTACCTCCAAACCTTTGCTAGACACTTTATGTCCTATCACTATCCCCTCACTCACCATCATATGACATTTCTCCCAGTTGAGGACCAAATGTGTGTCCTCACATCTTTGTAACACCTTATCCAAATTATAAAGGCATTCATCAAAAGAAGCACCATAAACCGAAAAATCATCCATAAAGACTTCTAGACAGCGTTCTACCATATCAGAAAAAATGGCGAGCATACAACGCTGAAAAGTCACTGGTGCATGCATAATCCAAAAGGCATGCGGCGATACGCAAAAGTTCCATAGGGACAAGTGAAAGTAGATTTCTCTTGGTCCTTAGGGTCGATTGAAATTTGATTGTATCCCGAATACCCATCCAGAAAATAGAAATGAGATCGGTCGGCTAAGCGCTCTAGAATTTGATCAATAAATGGGAGAGGAAAGTGATCCTTTAGCGTAGCGGCATTAAGACGTCGATAATCAATACAAACTCGCCACCCGGTTACCAAGCGGGTGGTGACAGGTTCATTTAAAATATTTTGAGTGACAGTAATACCCCCCTTTTTAGGGACTACCTGCGTGGGACTTACCCATGTCGAGTCTGAAATCGCATAGATGATACTTGCAGAGAGAAACTTAATCACCTCTTTCTTCACCACCTCCATCATGCTCAGATTCAGTCGACGTTGCGGTTGAATTACCGGCTTGGCTCCCTCCTCGAGCCGAATCTTATGCTGACATAAAGTAGGGGAAATCCCCTCGATATCTGCAACAGACCACCCAAATGCTCCCCGGTGGTTCTTCAGCACTATCAACAATTGGTCCTCCTCTTCCACACTCAGATATACAGAAATGATCACATGTAACTTTTCTTCCTTCGCTAGAAAGGCGTACTTGAGGTGCGGTGGCAGTGGCTTTAACTCTAACTCTGGTGGGCTGATCAATGATGATTGAAGTGGAGGGGAAAGTTCACCTAAATCTTCATAATACCTCACATAGAAGCATGGAAGAATCTGAAGCATTTTGGCGCACTCCTTGAGTGATTTGCTTCTCATTCAATCATGAGTGATATTGACTAAACAAGCCTCCAGTGGTAATTCCAGATATGCATCAAAAACTGAATTTTCTATGGCATCATCCTCCGTAGAGGGAGGAATGTCCTCATCCTCATCATTTGGGAACCCGACAGCCTTGCAAAGGGATACTACTTTGGTCTGTTCCATGATGTCTACAGCCAAAGTCCCTTTATCTACCTTGGTCATTACATGAGCCATATCTAGAAATGGCTTCCCTAGACAAAGTGAAATGGTATTATCAAAATGTTTTACCATGTGACATTACTCCTTGGATATAGGTGAAGTAGCGCTGGAAGGCATGACCATTTCAAATCGGTCATCGGCTATACCCAAGGTCAACCGACCTCTCCCCATCTCGAGTAACATGTTGGCTGTAGCTTGGAATGGTCTTCCGAGTAATAGCTCATTGCCTTGTTCATCTTGCATCTCCATGACGACAAAATCTGCAGGAAATACAAATCTATCCACTTTCACAAGCACATCTTCACAAATCCCATAAGGTTTCACCACAGAGTTATCCGCCAATTGAATTGTCATGTTGCTTTTCCGTGACTCCTTTAATCCCAACTTCTTGAATGTAGAAAGGGGCATTAAATTGATGCTTGCTCCCGAGTCACATAATGCCTCACCAAATTTGACTTTCCCGATATAGCATGAAATGTTGAAACAACCCGGATCTTGCCTCTTTGGTGGCAATGTGCCCATGATAAAGGCACTCACCTGCTCCTTCAGCACAACTACTTCAGTGTCCGGAATTTTCTTTTCTTGGTGATGATGTCTTTCAGAAATTTCCCGTAAGAAGGGATTTGCTCAATAGCTTCCAATAGTGGGATGTTGACTGAAAGATTTCTAAAACTGTCTAAGAACTTTTTGAATTGGGCGTCTGCCTTCCTTGCCTTAGCACTGTTCGGATAAGGGACCGGGACAGCCTGTGCCCTTTGATGCGGTGGCACATAGGGTGTCCTTTTCTGAGGGTCCTCCTCCTCTGCAACCGGGTCTTCAGTAGCATCCACTGCTATGTCATCAACTGGTTCTGTAACCGGTACGGGCAGCTCCTCAGTGGCCTCACCTACAATTTCAGCTTGGGGTTTGCTTGCTTCATCAGCCCTGGGATTTAACAATTTCTTGCCACTTCTTAGCAAGATGGCCTTCGCTTGTTGGTTTCCTCCTGGAACATTAGTATTTCCCGGGAATCCCAGATGTGTCGGCTTCTTCAAACTGGCTATCTCTGCAGCCATCTATGCCATAGATGTCTCTATTGTTCTCATTTGAGCCCCATGTCTCTTCAGTGTCTACCCAAATTGGTTCATGAACTCCCCTTGTTTTATTTGCTGGACGAAAGTAGCCATGAGTTCTTGATTTTGCTTTATCACTTGATTGAGCAGCTCTGTGCTCTTATCCTCTGCTACTGGTTGGGGTTTAGCATCCGGATCCTGCAACAAGTTATTTGGATCCTTCCAGGAGAACTTCTTGTCTTTCCTCCATGAATAGTCATTATTCCTGTAGCCTTGCTGCTGCCTCATGAATTTCACTTGAGCCTCATCCTCAGACTCAGTATCCTCCTTTGCGAGCAATTTCTTTGCGAGAAGATCCATCTTCTCATTCAGCTCCTTTATTGCTTTAGATTCACTTGCCACTCGGACCTCACGGCGCCACTTTCGCCCCATGATTGTTTCTTAGCCATATTCTTTAGGAGCTCCCAACATCTAGTGTCCGTGTTATTCAAGAAGAATCTAGAACCGGCCGAATTGAGGTTGCTTCTATCATGCTCGGAGAGAGCAAAATAGAAGATCTTGACTTGGGTCTCCTTATCAAGCCCATGATGCGGGCAACGCCTGAGCATGATCTGAAACCTTTCCCAGGTCTCAGAATAGGTCTCTCCTGCTTGTTGGGTGAAGTTTTAGATCTTCCTAATCATGTCATTGGTCTTCTCAGGCGGAAAGAACCTCTTGAAGAAAACCTCTACCATGTGGTCCCAAGACTCCACATATTCATCGTCCAAATTATGTAGCCATACACGCGCATTTCCAGCTAGAGAGCTCGGAAAGAGCTTCAAGTAGAGCACGTCTTGTGGAAATCTGTCTATTTTGATCATATCACAATTCTCCACAAATTGAATGATATGTGCGACGAGGTCTTCATTTTTTAGACCATGGAAGGCATTAGACTTCACCAAGTTGATTAAAGCCGGATCAATTTTGTATGTCGAAATGTTAACCGCCTTCTTTTTGGTCGGCCCCTTGGAAGCGGTTGAGGAAGAAGCATTGATTTTCTCCCATATTGTCTGTGGCTTGTCCTCCATCTCTTCTTGTTCAGATTCTGAGTTTATTTCCTCAAGATGGTCTTGATGAAGATCGTCCTCGTCTTCTGGTCCCGGCGGCGGAACCTCTAATGCGTGACGCGTGTAGTCAGTGCTACGCATCAGCACCATGCACAGTACCTGCAATTAGAAAAATTATATTTAGTACAGTGCTTGGCGATTGCAAATATTCAGAAAATAGATTATGAATTTTTTTTATGATAAAAAAAATAATAATAAAAAAAATGTGGCCTAGAGTAGCCGCTTGAAGCACTTGTAGTACTGACAATTTCCGTATCCCCGGCAACGGCGCCAAAAACTTGACGCAGGTTTACCGTGCGCAGAAACGCAAGTGAATGCGTCGAAGTAATATAGGCCTTGTGAGGCCCGAGTCGAACTCAGGGATACGTGAAATTGTCAGAGACTCTTACTAACTGCTCATGATCAGCTAGACCGATTTAATAATTGAGAGTTTTTCTTAAAATTAAAAGAAAATAAAAATAAAAACAAAACAAGCAATCGATTAAATGTTGGTTTAATCAATTCAAAATGGATATCTTTAGGATTGTGGTTTCACCGCGGGTTTTCATTGTATTAAATTCTATTCAGTCATCCAAACTTATCTATCTATCCGGGTAGTGGCCTGAAATCAGAATTGCCCACTGTCGTGGTACAATTCACTACCTATATTTAGGTCAGTTCCACCGTCATAGTAACCTATACCCTAAACTAGGTGCATTAAACACGATCCCTCAGTATCCACCATTAACCTTACACCAATTTGTTCAAGGGATTTGTCAATTAATGTAAGTTTCGCCTCTTTTCAACCATTAATTCTTCTTTCAAAGCAATTAAGGGCATTAGATTATTATTATGGTGATCAAGCATAACAATATATTTGAGAAAACGAGATTATACCACGGATTTAAGAGATAAGATATGAATTACTATGATAAAATTATCATACAATGAATTCTCGAGCTACTCCCGGTCCTAAAGACAAAGGGGATTAGCCCCGCATGTTCATCTCATAATAGAATGTAGTAGAGAAAAGGGGAAACATGAGAAAAACGTGATTGAGTGGTGAAACCCCTGAACGGAGAAGGTCCAATCGATCCTTGGCGTGGAATCTGCGTTCTCCCGCCTTTCGGTGGTGGAATTTGTCTTCTTCAGCGTCCGGATCAGCTGGGGCGTGCTCTTGTGCTCCGTTCTTCTCTCCTTGCTCTCCGGGATGCGTGCAACAACTAATGACCTCCTCTCCCCCACTGGGGCACCGTCATTAGGTATATTTCCCAAATTAGGTTGCCAATTAACCAAAGTCGTCCGATTAAGATCATTCTGAATCAAACACATATATGACGGTGTCGATACCATCGACGCGGGTCGATGGTATCGACCTAGCGCGATGGCGGCAATCCTTCTTTTCTTTCGTCTGCGCGCCTGATGTCATCTCGATACCATCGACGTGGGTCGATGGTATCGACAACTCTGTAGCGACGGTTTTGTCGTTTTGTGTCGTTGTAGCTCCACCAGTCGATAGTATCGACACACTTCTCGCCAGCAACCTGATGGTATCTCGATACCATCGACATCCCTATCAATAGTATCGATCTTGTTCTGGTCCTTGCGGCTGGCAACCTGTGGTCCGTTCGATGGTATCGACGGTAGCAGATACTTGTTTTGCCTGAAATTAACACACGAAACCACATAAGTTCACGCAAAATGTATTCTTTTGATAATTAATACTCAAAATGCTTGAAATAGGGGAAATTTGACATAAAGAAGTAGCTTAGACCAAAGTGAATGAATTATACAACATTAACCATGAAAATGACTAATAGATGCATAAAACACATATCAAACAAGTCAATAAATGCGACTCAAAATCATCGCATCAAACTCCCCTAAGCTTGAACATTGCTCGCCCTCGAGCAACTAAACCTTAGAATAGAATTTCCAGAGTCAACTAAAGAACAAAACATCACAACAAACATCCCATATGACTCCCACCGGAGATTCGCATACCGGCCCTTGTTAACCACAGAATGATAATTACCCTGCAGGCGACAGTAATCAGCCATAAAAGATGTCTACCTCAAAACTGATGAACACTATCACATAAGGCAGTTAACATAATAAAATTCGCCGGTCCAGACTTAGTGCATCTTGTGATCTCCTATACTACATTACTCGCCCTAACTACCATCTACATGGAAGCAGTTCTCCTTATATAATGAGTGAGGAGAAAATCACGGTGGCCTACCAATTCGAGCAACAGGTGGATGGAATGGGTGGCTCATGGAAGAAGTGGAAGTATTATACGGTTTCAACATGCATAAATCACAAAAATGCCCTAAATGATGTAAATGCACATGAAAAATGCTCTAATGCCTAAGATTGGGTGGAATGATGCATGCACTAACATTCCGTCTCAAAATGAGATGGAAATCTAATTGAGCTACATCATGTACTTACTCATCTTAAAATGTAGGTGAGATTATGTTCCTTTCTCCCTCTTATTCTTCTTGCTTCTCAAAAACTCTCTTTCTTTTTTTTTCTTTCAGGCCCTTATATCCACAATTGACAATGAATAATTTGTTGGGCTTACTTTTTCTGCATAACTCAAAGATTTGAATTATTTAGAAGGTATGGAACAATTTAATTAACCATTAAAGCAGAAATGAGGTACATGATATACTCAATGCATAAAAGTCATGAATGCAGCTAAATGACATGCACCTAAAGGTAATGTGCATGTATAACTATTCTATATATATATATATATATATATATATATATATATATATATATATTCATGAAAAACATATGAAAGTGGTTGCAATGCAAGTCCTATCTACATGACATGCGATCAAAAAGGTTAAAATCGTACTTTACTTCCAAATCTTATTGGATTGTGAAAAGCAATGAGGTGGAAAGATCACAAGACTAATTGATTGAACCTTTGAAAAGTATTATGTGTCCCTCCTTACTGACCTGTGTAGTAGTTAAGAGGTTTCTCTCTCTTACTTCAAATTAGAGTCTCATTATTTTTTGGTCAGTTTAGGCTCAACAACCAATTCCGTCCACTTTCATGAATCATTAGGAATGTACAGTTGTGATTTTCTGTTTTAAAGTTGACAAAACCAATCATTTTCTAAGTCAGATGATCATGGTTAAACAACACTCAAGCTTGCGAACACTCAAAAATATTTAATTTTCCCTTAATTCTCATGCACCAACCAAAGAGATGACACATGACTTAAGACATCCACAATTACACTAGATAGAATGTGGATCCTAAAAACAAACTAAAGAAATAGCAAGAAATAAATGTCAAGAACAAACAAAACAAAATAAACTAAAAACCAAGAAAAGAAAAGATAGAGTTGTTCCAACTACCCCGGAGAGCAAGGAGAGAAGAACGGAGCACGAGAGCACGCCCCAGCCGATCCAGACGCTAAAGAAGACGAATTCCACCACCGAAAGGTGGGAGAACACGGATTCCACGCTAAGGATCAATTGGACCTTCTCCGTTCAGGGGTTTCACCACTCAATCACGTTTTTCTCATATTTCCCCTTTTCTCTACTACATTCTATTCTGAGATGAACATGTGGGGCTAATCCCCTTTATCTTTAGGACCAGGAGTAGCCCGGGAATTCATTGTATGACAATTTTATCATAGTAATTCATATCTTATCTCTTAAATCTGTGGTATAATTTCGTTTTCTCAAATATATTGTTATGCTTGATCACCATAATAATAATTTAATGCCCTTAATTGCTTTGAAAGAAGAATTAATGGTTGAAAAGAGGCAAAACTTACATTAATTGACAAATCCCTTGAACAAGGTGGTGTAAGGTTAATGGTGGATACCGAGAGATCGTGTTTAATGCACCTAGTTTAGGGTATAGGTTACTACGACGGTGGAACCGACCTAAACATAGGTAGTGAATTGTACCACGACAGTGGGCAATTCTGATTTCAGGCCACTACCCGGATAGAGAGATAAGTTTGGATGACTGAATAGAATTTAATACAATGAAAACCCGCGGTGAAACCGCAATCCTAAAGATCTCCATTTTGAATTGATTAAACCAACATTTAATCGATTGCTTGTTTTGTTTTTATTTTTATTTTCTTTTAATTTTAACAACAACTCTCAATTATTAAATCAGTCTAGCTGATCTTGAGCAATTAGTAAGAGTCTCTGACAATTTCACGTATGACTGAGTTCGACTCGGGCCTCACAAGGCCTATATTACTTCGACGCGTTCACTTGCATTTCTGCACACGGTAAACCTGCTTCAAGTTTTTGTTTTTTGTTTTTATCTTTATTTTCTTTTAATTTTAACAACAACTCTCAATTATTAAATCGGTCTAGCTGATCGTGAGCAGTTAGTAAGAGTCTCTGACAATTTCATGTATCCCTGAGTTCGACTCGGGCCTCACAAGGCCTATATTACTTCGACGTGTTCACTTGTGTTTCTGTGCACGGTAAACCTGCGTCAAGTTTTTGGCGCCGTTGCCGGGGATACGGCAATTGTCAGCACTACGAGTGCTGCAAGCGGCCACTCTAGGCCACATTTTTTTATTATTTTTTTTATCATAAAAAAAAATCATAATCTATTTTCTAAATATTTGCAATCGCCAAGCATTGTACTAAATATAATTTTTCTAATTGCAGGTACTGTGCATGGTGCAGACGCGTAGCATTGACTACATGCGTCATGCATCAGAGGTTCCGCCGCCGGGACCGGAAGACGAGGACGATCTTCATCAAGACCATCTTGAGGAAATAAACTCACCAAAAACTTGACGCAGGTTTACCGTGCGCAGAAACGCAAGTGAACGCGTCAAAGTAATATAGGCCTTGTGAGGCCCGAGTCGAACTCAGGGATACGTGAAATTGTCAGAGACTCTTACTAACTGCTCACGATCAGCTATAGACCGATTTAATAATTGAGAGTTGTTGTTAAAATTAAAAGAAAATAAAAATAAAAACAAAACAAGCAATCGATTAAATGTTGGTTTAATCAATACAAAATGGAGATCTTTAGGATTGCAGTTTCACCGTGGGTTTTCATTGTATTAAATTATATTCAGTCATCCAAACTTATCTCTCTATCTGGGTAGTGGCCTGAAATCAGAATTGCCCACTGTCGTGTACAATTCACTACCTATGTTTAGGTCAGTTCCACCGTCATAGTAACCTATACCCTAAACTAGGTGCATTAAACACGATCTCTCGGTATCCACCATTAACCTTACACCACCTTGTTCAAGGGATTTGTCAATTAATGTAAGTTTCACCTCTTTTCAACCATTAATTCTTCTTTCAAAGGAACTAAGGGCATTAGATTATTATTATGGTGATCAACCATAAAAATATATTTGAGAAAATGAAATTATACCACAGATTTAAGAGATAATATATGAATTACTATGATAAAATTGTCATACAATGAATTCCCGGGCTACTCCCGGTCCTAAAGACAAAGGGGATTAGCCCTGCATGTTCATCTCATAATAGAATGTAGTAGAGAAAAGGGGAAACATGAGAAAAACATGATTGAGTGGTGAAACCCCTGAACGGAGAAGGTCCAATCGATCCTTGGCGTGGAATCTGCGTTCTCCCGCCTTTCGGTGGTGGAATTCGTCTTCTTCAGCGTCCGGATCGGCTGGGGCATTCTCTCGTGCTCTGTTCTTCTCTCCTTGCTCTCTGGGATGCATGCAACAACTAATGACCTCCTCTCCCCCACTGGGGCGTCGTCATTAGGTATATTTCCCAAATTAGGTCGCCAATTAACCAAAGCCATCCAATTAAGATCATTCTGAATCAAACACATATCTGACGGTGTCCATACCATCGACGCGGGTCGATGGTATCGACCTAGCGCGATGGCAGCAATCCTTCTTTTCTTTCTTCTACGCGCCTGATGTCATCTCGATACCATAGACGCGGGTCGATGGTATCGACAACTCTGTAGCGACGGTTTTGTCGTTTTGTGTCGCTGTAGCTCCACCAGTCGATAGTATCAAGATTTTGGTCGATAGTATCGACACACTTCTCGCCAGCAACCTGATGGTATCTCGATACCATCGACATCCCTGTCAATAGTATTGATCTTGTTGTGGTCCTTGCGGCTGGCAACCTGTGGTCCGGTCGATGGTATCGACCACCGTCGATGGTATCGACGGTAGCAGATACTTGTTTTGCCTGAAATTAACACACGAAACCACATAAGTTCACGCAAAACGTATTCTTTTGATAAATAATACTCAAAATGCTTGAAATAGAGGAAATTTGACATAAAGAAGTAGCTTAGACCAAACTGAATGAATTATACAACATTAACCATGAAAATGACTAATAGAAGCATAAAACACATATCAAACAAGTCAATAAATGCAACTCAAAATCATCGCATCATTGGGCCATGGTGTACGATTATTTATAACCTGAGTTGTAACACATCTTTGTCACACACCCTTGAGAAGGGAGATGCCACAGATTGTGCACGTGGAACCTTAGTAGCTCTTGGATAGTTAGATTGGAGAGTTAAGATGGTGCCTCCTCTCTACCGATTAGACAAGGGAGTAGAGCACTTTGGCGCTCAGACCTCTGCACGTTGTGATCATGGCATGGGAAATAATGGTGAGTGGGTGTATGTATTAACCTTTTCGAGACCTGCAGATCGAGTCCTCATTTGTGGGGTCCAGGACCTACAGTTAAGCCTTCTCTTCATCGGCCTCTCCACCAACATGTTAGACAAGGAAGAAGGAAGCAGATGAGAGAGGATGAGGAGGAGAGCCTGGCGGTCGATCCATGGATAGGCCTTCTCGTCGCCAATGGAGCATCTCTAGCGGCGGCAACCTTACAGGAAGCTTCCAACCGCGCTCAAGCAGCGAGATCGAGAGGTCAGAGGAGTAGCTGAGCAGGAGTGGGGCAACATCTCGTAGGTCAGCTAAGAAGGAGAGAGTGGAGGAGTCTTCATTAGGGGACAACAGTAGTAGAAGGTGGTCATCTTCTAGCCCAGGATCTTCCTCATGGCTACATCTGGTGACGGCACACTCACCAGGACCATCGAGGGAGGATCCAAAGGCCTCCATGATCGGAGTAGCCGCGGAGACACCACTAGACTTGTGAGCAGCTTCCAGAGGTGCCCAGGAGTCGTTGGGATTCCTTGCTGCGGTCGGAACTCAGATCATGGAGGAGCTTACCGGTGATAGGACCAGGTGAGATGTTGGGGCTAGGGAACTGCTTGGAATCTTGATTAGCAAAGGAGGTTGATCCATCGCTAGGCTCAGGCCTCACCACAGCATCGACGTCGCAGTATGAAATAGGAGCCACCCAGCATGACTCACCCTGAGATTGCGACTACCGTGAGGAGAAGAGGAGGACTGGTGGCAGAGTGTGGTGAAGAAGAGGGTTGGCATCGACGATCACACAGATGCCAGAGAGGGAACCGACGGTAGCGGCGCCTGTTCATGGAAGAACAGGACCGTGTATCGTGTGTAAGCAGAGAGAGGGAGAGCGACACCCCTGAACCGGCCAGACTCCAGAGCAAGCAAAGGAGCCCATATGGCCACGTGACAGTGTCCCATTCGCCGAAAAGGTAATAATCTCAAATAATCATCAAATCTTGCATAATTCGTAGAAATTAGCTAGCACGATTATCAGAAAAATACAAATAAAGTACCAAAATTCTCAGTAAAATGAGTAGAACACAATAGAACTATAATATCAGGTTTTTGATGCACTAATCTCAGTGATATCATATAAGATGTGTAATGCTTAGTTCTTGAGTAATAAATATTAAATGATGACATAAAATTATGATAACATGTCAGTAAGTCCATAATTATGTATAGAATGCATATGATGTCAGATATGGTCATGTTGATGTACGAAATTATGTAATTTTCTTAACATGGCTAATTAGATCTAATAACCCTAAATAAAATGCAATAAATACTTACTTGCTCAATAAATGATGAGATTTATGGAACACCCTCATATTTGTAAATGGAAGCTAATATGTAAGTTTGATATCAGTGAAATATATGAATTTCATTTATATGAAGATGACCCTTGATACATGGGTTGTAACCCTAATTTTGAATAATGTATATAATCTAGGGTTACTATGTGCACAAAATGAATATGAAACCTAATGTCGGGATAATGAACCATAATCTGGAAAACAACAATAGTAAGATAATCCCAAGATAAGAATACAAGTAATCATGAGAATATCCTAATGAGATAAGTAAAACCCAAATGGATATAATTAGGGTTAAGATAATGTGAACCTGATAATAGTATGTGATCTTGTTTTAACCAGGGTTTGACCAAGGATATAGATGACATGGGAATATGTGATTAGTATGATCTATCTCTTTAGAAGGTATGCCATTACCTCTTACTTGGCTTATTATACATTATGCTTGTGTTATATGGTAGTAAAGACTTGGCATATGGTATTGATTGAAATGATTGTCTTGTATGATATGTTGCTTGAATTTTCATATGTATTGCTATGAATACATGAAACATAATATATATGTTCCATTATATGAAAGCACCAACTCTATGGAAGTGTGCTTGGAAGTGACCGAACTCTTTGGTAGTGGTCACATTGTACATATGGAAGCACCAACTCTTTAGTAGTGTGCTTAGACCCAACTCTTTAGTAGTGGTCACATTGTACATATGATCCAACTCTTTGGTAGTCATCATAAAGGCCTTAATGCATTCAACCTTCGGCGGTCAATGCATGGATGATATAATGGAAAATGTGCTTAAAATATGTGTTCTCTTCTGTTAACAAACATCTTTGTGCAAGTATACACTTTTCTTATATTCTTCAATTACTGCCAAGTATATTAGTTTTATCTTATTGCCAAGATATGATGAGAGGTATATAAAAGACACATAGGCATACTCAGTACAATATTCTTGAATATTGTGCTGACGTGTACCACATGTAATCTTTTGTTTAGGTTGGGGTTATGCTCTTGAAGATCCAAGATAGTTGAGAGTTGTGTAGCGAGATGATGTACAGGTGGACTTGTTGTCTTAAAATCCTGTAGTTTAGTGGTCGTACATGGACATGTAAAAGTTTGTTGTTCAATATGTAATATTAAATGTTGTAACAATTCATGTTATAATTATATGTTGAATGGTGAACATGTGTTGTATGGTTTTATTATTGTTCATGTGCATGTGCTACTGATTGTTTCCTTCTGACTCCCTTGATTTTCTTCTTCTTAACCTAGTGTGGGGTGTTTAAATTGGAATTCTCGCTGAGGTGAGGGTTTCAATTTGGACGTCACACATCAAATTAAGTTTTAGAAAATCTGGGGACGTCACAGGTGGTATCAGAGAATGAACAATAGCAAAGCCTGACATTTGCTCATTATGCAACTCAAAACTAAAGAACCTTGAACTTAATAATCTTTTAGGGTTAGATTAGTTTTCTTTTAGAGACTGGATCTGACCTAGCCTCTAGGTTAGCACCTAGATGTCCAAGAACTAGGTCTAGACTAGTGCTTGTTGTATGGAAAGTCCTTAGATGTCGTTCTTTCCTTGTAGTGCAGCGGTATGGGACGTTTCACTGTTTGGAAATGACGTGCATCAAGGGAAGAGAACCCCTAGACATATTGTGCACGTTGTCTAGAGTAGCTACAATAGTCTACACCATGTTCTCACCATTTTCACTAGTTTTCATGACACTGGACTCTCTACTATGTGTGGGACACTCATTTTCAGGATCTGGTTTTTGATTCCAAACAGATCGAACGTCGATAGTTTTCTCTGACGCTTGTTTTATCGGAGAAAAACTATATAATATTTTATTATATATATGTATTTCAAAAATGTGTCCCCACACATGTACGAGTAGGAGGTGGTCATGCAACCTAAGTGGAAGTGAATGACATAAGTCTAGAAAAAGTGTAGTTCTAGATTAGATGTCTAGAGCCATTTTGATATATATGTGATAGATTGAATAGATGATATAAGTTTTGACGATCTGATGTAAGTCTTATTTAGATGACATAAGATGGTTATGATGATATATGTTTGCCTCGAGGACTTAAGGTTCAGTTTTGAGGTTTTGAAATAAGCTTGATGATGCAAGTACATAGGCTTTATGAGATAAGATGTGCTAAGTTAAGACAAGTTGTAGATCAGCCTGAGCCTCAAGCTCTTTTACAAAGGAGGACCTCTAGTGTTGGGACCAGTTTTAGGGTTAACTCCAGAGAGAGTGAGACCCATTGGGAGAAGGTCAGAGAACCTAAACTCCAAAATATGAAAATTATGAGATATGTGATATGATATGTCCTAAACTAGACTACTCCTGAGTGATTGAGTTGAGTCACTCTATGTATGATTCCTATAGTCTTGTTGAACCCTAGATGTCCTTGGGAAGACCGAAACCCTTGAGATAGAGAGAGGCTGGTTATATATGTGTATGTGAACATGAATATGAGTGTCTGCCATCTGGGTGAGGGAGAGAGCCCAAGACCCTGGAGGAGGTAGCTATGTTAGTTTGTGTGAATCCTCATACTCGGGTTGGTGGTTTCCCATATAGGAATCTAGTGGTGTGTATATAAGAGAAAGAGAGTTGAGAAATAGTTTTCATGGGTATAGAGATGATAAGAGTATGTCATAGCATGTTTTGGTTTGTGCTTATGTGGCTAGAGCTTGTAAAGCTATCACGAGTGCCAATTAGGTAATATGAGAACCCTAGACCAATAGAGGGAAGATAAAACATGTGCATATGAGATACTCATATAGTTGAGTTAGCTCAGAGAGACTGAGCATGACACTACCCTCATGATATGGGTCAGGATAACCTTAGTTGGACTAGATGAAGTTTTGATATATGTTTGATAAGCCACTTACATAAGTTTATGTAGCACAACCATGATATAATATATGTAAATCCAATCGTAATATGTGATCTAATATTGTGATTTGACATATGGACATGACATGAAGGAAATCTAGAAATGGTTTAATAGAGATCGATGCATAGATGGTTAACCATATACATGAATAATGATGATAATGTGATATTGTTGGTTAAACTTGTGATGAAATCACTAGTAAATGTTGCAATTTATTTTGAGTAATGAAATAAGATCATATGAATGAAATAAGTTACATGAGGTGTTAATCTTAGTTCTTAACAAAGATGAAAGGTATAGTTTGACAGCTAGTACAACATAACAATGATGGAACCTTAATATGATCCATATGGATAAAGCAAGTTAACTATAGTTAATTCTCTCCTAAAAGATATATGTTAATGTTGAAGATGTTCTAACAATTAGCTCAGCAAAATGTTGATGACACCTTGGTATGATGGGCTAACTTTCGTTAACTCCTTTAGAACATGGTAATACGATGTTGGAACCCTAATGCAAGGATAAAGAAAAGGATGCAACCCTAACATATGAGATATGCCATGACATTACCAGAGTTTCTAAACCCTTGTTTAAATCTTTAATGGAAGGGTGGTTCACCTTAGATGTTATAAGACCTCCTAATAGTGGCTCGGATATAGTTCTAGATCTTTGTTTTTGGATATGTTGCACCTAAGATAGTTTCCCACATATGGAAGAAGATCCTTAGTTTTTCTGTGGAGTATGAGTATGGCTCAATTTTGAATACAAAATTTCTTTTAAGATGTATATGATGTTATGGGTTGGATTTTCAGGCTTAATTCTGAGGACGGAATTTCTTTTAAGGTGTGTAGGATGTGCTGGAGTGGACTTTTGAGATCCTAAATATCAAGGACATAAGTGAATCAACGTGTTTAGTTAATAATATCAGGAATTATAAGCTTTTTGGGTAAAGTTGCTTTCTTGATTAATGTTAATATCATGATTGATGTATTATGTATGTTGGGCCATGGTGTATGATTATTTATAACCTGAGTTGTAACACATCTTTGTCACACGCCCTTGAGAAGGGAGATTCCACAGATTGTGCACGTAGAACCTTAGTAGCTCTTGGATGGTTAGATTGGAGAGTTAAGATGGCGCCTCCTCTCTACCAGTTAGACAAGGGAGTGGAGCACTTTGGCACTCGGACCTCTACACGTTGTGATCGTGGCATGGGAAAGAATGGTGAGTGGGTGTATGTATTAGACTTTTCAAGACCTACAGATCGAGTCCTCATTTGTGGGGTCAAGGACCTGCAGTTAAACCTTCTCTTCATCATCTTCTCCACCAACGGGTTAGACAAGGAAGAAGGAAGCAGATGAGAGAGGATGAGGAGGAGAGTCTGGCGGTCGATCCATGGATAGGCCTTCTCGTCGCCAATGGAGCGTCTCTGGCGGTGGAAAGCTTGCAGGAAGCTTCCAACCGCACCCAAGCAGCGAGATCGAGAGGTTGGAGGAGCACCTGAGAAGGAGTGGGGCAACACCTCGTAGGTCGGCTAAGGAGGAGAGAGTGGAGGAGTCTTCATTAGGGGACAACAATATTAGTAGGTGATCATCTTCTAGCCCAGGATCTTGCGCATGGCTGCAGCTGGTGACGGCGCACTCACCAGGACCATCGAGGGAGGATCCAAAGGCCTCCATGACCAGCGTAGCCGCGGAGACACCGCTAGACTCGTGAGCAGCCGCCAGAGGTGCCCAGGAGTCGTTGTGCTTCCTTGCTATGGTCAGAACACAGATCATGGAGGAGCTCGCCGGTGATAGGACCAGGTGAGATGCTGGGGCTAGGGAACTAATTAGCATCTCGATTAGTGAAGGAGGTTGATCCATCGCTGGGCTCAGGCCTCACCACAGCATCGGCGTTGCAGTATGAAAGGGGAGCCACCCAGCATGACTCACCCTGAGATTGCGACTACCGCGAGGAGAAGAGGAGGACTAGTGGCAGAGTGTGGTGAAGAAGAGGGCTGGCGTCGACGATCCCACAGATGCCAGAGAGGGAACCGACGGTAGCAGCGACTGTTCACGGAAGAATAGGGTCGCGTATCACGTGTAAGCAGAGAGAGGGAGAGCGACACCCCTGAACCGGCCAGACTCTAGAGCAAGTAAAGGAGCCCATATGGCCACGTGGCAGTGTCCCATTCAACGAAAAGGTAATAATCTCAATAATCATCAGATCTTGCATAATTCGTAGAAATTAGCTAGCATGATTATCAGAAAAATACAAATAAAGTACCAAAATTCTCAGGAAAATGAGTAGAACACAGTAGAACTATAATATCAGGTTTTTGATGCACTAATCTCAGTGATATCATGTAAGATGTGTAATACTTAGTTCTTGAGTAATAAATATTAAATGATGACATAAAATTATGATAGCATGTCAGTAAGTCCATAATTATGTATAGAATGCATATGATGTCAGATATGGTCATGTTGATGTATGAAATTATGTAATTTTCTTAACATGGCTAATTAGGTCTAATAACCCTAAATAAAATGCAATAAATACTTACTTCTCAATAAATGATGAGATTTATGGAACACCCTCATATTTGTAACTGGAAGCTAATATGTAAGTTTGATATCAGTGAAATGTATGAATTTCATGTTATATGAAGATGACCCTTGATACATGGGTTGTAACCCTAATTTTGAATAATGTATATAATCTAGGGTTACTATGTTCACAAAAAGAATATGAAACCTAATGTCCAGATAATGAACCATAATTTGCAAAACAACAATAGTAAGATAATCCCAAGATAAGAATACAAGTAATCATGAGAATATCCTAATGATATAAGTAAAACCCAAATGGATATAATTAGCGTTAAGATGATGAGAACCTGATAATAGTGTGTGATCTTGTTTTAACTAGAGTTTGACCAAGGATATAGATGACATGTGGAATATGTGATTAGTATGATCTATCTCTTTGGAAGGTATGCCATTACCTCTTACTTGGCTTATTATACATTATGCTTGTGTTAATTGGTAGTAAAGACTTGGCATATGGTATTTATTGAAATGATTATCTTGTATGATATGTTGCTTGAATTTCCATACGTATTGCTATGAACACATCAAACATAATATATATGTTCCATTATATGAAAGCACCAACTCTATGGCACTGTGCTTGGAAGTGACCGAACACTTTGGTAGTGGTCACGTTGTACATATGGAAGCACCAACTCTTTGGTAGTGGTCACATTGTACATATGATCCAACTCTTTGGTAGTGATCATAAAGGCCTTAATGCATTCAACCTTCGGCGGTCAATGCATGAATGATATAATGGAAAATGTACTTAAAATATGTGTTCTCTTTTGTTAACGAACATCTTTGTGCAAGTATACACTTTTCTTATATTCTTCTGTTACTGCCAAGTATATTAGTTTTATCTTATTGCCAATATATGATGACAGGTATATAAAAGACACGTAGGCGTAATCAGTACAATATTCTTGAATATTGTGCTGACGTGTACCACATGTAATCTTTTGTTTAGGTTGGGGTTATTCTCTTGAAGATCCAGGATAGTTGAGAGTTGTGTAGCGAGATGATGTACAGGTGGACCTATTGTCTTAAGATCATGTAGTTTAGTGGTCGTACATGTACATATAAAAGTTTGTTGTTCAATATGTAATATCAAATGTTGTAACAATTCATGTTGTAATTATATGTTGAATGGTGAACATGTGTTGTATAGTTTTATTGTTGTTCATGTGCATGTGCTACTCATTGTTTCCTTCTGACTCCCTTGATTTTCTTCTTCTTAGCCTAGTGTGGGGTGTTTAAATTGGAATTCTCACTGAGGTGAGGGTTTCAATTTGGACGTCACACATCAGATTAAGTTTTAGAAAATCTGAGGATGTCACAGAAACATGTTCAAAATTTACTCATTATGAGTAAAATTTGGATAGTTCACAGTTTGGGACTGTTTTTGGATATTTAATCTCACTTAGGATGTAATTGTGTAATGTATGTTTAGTTTTGAAGAAAATTTCAGTAGGATTTCCTCATTTATTCTCTGGGTACATATGTGAGTGGTTATTTGTCATTTACATCGGAGTACTTGGAGAACTTACACTATTACAGAACATGCCTTTAGCGTCGGTTAATTAAGGGCTTTAGTGTCCGTTTTCAAGCGACACCTAAGTGGGCGCCGTTAAAGGTGCGGCCCTTCGGCGTCGGTTCCCAACCGATGCCAAAACGCTTCCCGCCACCAAAAATGTGCTAGCAAAGGGACTATAGACGTCGGTTATTTAAGAAAAACCGACACTATATAATGGTTACACACATCGGTTATTAAAAAATGACGCCAAAATGCTTCCCACCACCAAAAACGCACCAGCAAAGGGACTATAGACGTCAGTTTTGTAATATAACTGACGCCATATCCATTGCTACCATGGTCGTGCTTCCCAGCACGACCGTATTTCCTGGCCACATAGACATCGGTTTTTTGTCAAAAATTGTCGCCGTATGTTTTTGGTGTCAGTTTTGTTCAAATAATTGACGCTTATGTTATGATTTTTTTATCAGTTTGCATGGCTGCTGTATAGCTGGTCGCAGGATGAGAACCTACAGTTCAGTTCTGAACTACAGGTTTACGACATCCATTGATATCAGCCAACAACAGGCCACAAACCTGCAAAATTAACAAGATGGACAATATTATATATATGTGATTCACACACATGTATAAGCACATTTAATTCATATTATTTTTTCATCACACACATGTAGAAACCAATAGCAACATGAAGTTCTATTCATTTTATCTTTTTTCACATTCAGACACATGTAGAAACATTCATGTGATCATCTTCACACACATATGACAATTCATAAAAATTCATTCACATTCACACAAAAATAATTATGAGAACAAAGTTATTCTTTATTCATCATTGTCATCATTGTCAATAAAATTATATTTAAAAATTCCCACTCTTTGTAGAGTGTTTGCCCATTCTTCTCTTACAACATCTAATTGATCTCTCGTATAAGGAGCATGTACATCGAAATGCTTTCCACCTGTGTTGAAGTCAGCTGTTTTAAAGATCTGCAAAGAGAATGACGTATATATATAATTAATAATATATAATAAGATTGATATATTTCATATTATCTAATGAGACTATGTATAATACATGTTGTATCGTATCGATTTTCATTATGGTATGTTTGATGATAAGGTCCATAAATTGCATCACATAGTAGGCACATGCCCAGCCATTGTCTTGTGTAGCACACTATAAATTGAAACATACAAAATATTCAAAAATACAAATAAGCACAGTTCACATAAATAATATATAAATTGGAGTCAGGAAATTATTTTCACATTCTCCCAAATTAGTGACATATCTTTTTTCCTGGGGACCTTTCCTCCAGCTTTTTTGTACTGTTGTAAAGCCCTTCATATGTTAATGTAACACATTAAATTGCATAATTAAATAGTAATGTAGTAACATATGTTAACGGATATAAAAACATGAAATATTTCTCACGAGAATAATGGACTTTTAATTACATGTCCATATAATGTATTCAACTCATTCCCCACAGGATCTAGATAATAGACAGTGAACGTCTTGGGTACAATAACTAGTAACTCCCAATGTTTACCACTACAGGTAAGAAAGTAAAAAATTAATAACTCAAAATCCACAATAAAAATGTAATTTGCTTAAGTCCAAATTATAAGAAAAGTAAACTTACTCGACATTGAATGGAGCTATTATCACCATCTTATTATTTTTACCAAAATATTGAAAAGCATCACAACAATATGAAGTAACTGAAGAAGGGTTTGCATCTACAAGACTAATCAAAGATGGAATCAAAAATCCCACATGGGAAAACCCAAAATCTATACATATCGTGTGTAAGTGGCTGCAAAACATGTATTGTGTATGCATTAATATATAAGAAACCAGATCACTGTATATAAAACAAGGTATATGGATGTATAAACAAGATCTCACCATATCCACAGCTCTATCACAGATGTGTTCAGCTAATCATAACGAAACAACTCCAAAACATCTTGTATAAATATCTTGTTTTCATATGATTGACCTACATTAATACATATGCATTAATACGTATGCAAAACTTGTATTATGTATGCATTAATACGTATGCTAAACTTGTATAAATAGATTGTTATTGTATGATTTACCTGCAGCATCTTCTGGAATAGTAACATGTATAGGGAAATTTGGATCATTTTTCGCCGATCTATACTGCCACACCCCTACAATTAGGACCTATCGAGGCGTGTAGGTCCTTTGGAAGCCAACTTGGTAGTCGAGGAGGTGGAGGTTGAGATGTAGGGGGTCTCATCTTTTTGACCTGTATATATAATTTCATATCAATTGACTCATATATACACACTAACAAATTAATGTAATGGAAATTTATCATACAATATTAGTATAGAGGACATCCGCTTCGGGCCATAGTATCACTCTACCTACTGCCTCACCAAGTGTTTCAGCATCTGTGTGCATGAGGCAGTGCAAGATCCCTCCAGTTGGGGAGTACATGTATCAGACTCACACGTACCACACCATCTGGTACTGGATACCTATAAAACATGCACCCTTTAAGGGGTGGGTAAGCTGACACCTCTGCAACGATATATTCTTGACTTTTTAGTCGGCATGGCTTCAACCCCTACAAATTTATGTAAGGAATGTTATATGTATATATACGCAAACATATCATCTTGAACAGACTAGCTACTATGTCATAAAAATACTTACCGAGGACGTGCTAGCTGGTGGGTCTATAGGATTACTCTCAACCTCTATAGTAGGAGTAGTAGGAGAAGCGTGGTACGTCACAGGTACTATCTGAGTGGCCGTCTGAGACACCTGCCAGTGAACCATTGCTTCTTGGATTCTCTGGGCAATTAATGAATCTACATATACATGGATAAAAGAAATGCTAGCTTCTGATTATTGAAATCCCTTTCACAATAACGTTCTAAAAAAAGAATAGGTTACCTCAGGTTGTGAAAGTCCTGCTTTTGGGATAGGTTTGTGCTGGGATGGCCCAAAGAACGCTTTGATGCCCACACCAGCGCCTGCACCCCTAACACGTCCAGGATGCTCTAGATTACCCAGAGCAACTGTCAGTTCATCCCTTGTGCCATGAGGGATGAACTTGCCTTCCTTCCTCTGCTCGTACAACTCCCACTAATCACCATCAACAAAAATTAGTAAGTAAACATAACAATAATCAACATCGATCGATTTCTCTAAGAGTTGATTTTTACCGTTTTTGCAGCCGCCTTAGCAGTTTCGGGCTTCGGTATGTCTCCCTTTTTGTTTTGCCACCCAGCTATCCACATAGCATGACAAGGAAGAGGTGCAGGAGCAGTAGTAGAGGACTCTATAGTCTCCTGAGTAGCAGCAAGCTGAGTAGACTTAGCATGTAGTCTTTGGCGAATGCCTGCATATCCTCTTGGACCCATTGTGTGGTCGTGCACATTCAATGCACGCCTTGCTCATTGAGCATTGTTGATAGCCTAGTTAGTTAGCACATTGATTTGCTTAGTAACACTAAAGGTTAATCTTGAATAGTTGAATACATAAGAATGTATATTAATTAAATTGGGAGTGGCGCTTAATACTTTGAATTCATCCATTTTTATTTGGGTAACAAACTCCTCCCAGACTTTGGGGTACAGGTAGTTCCATTGCTTTGTGGCTTCCTTCTGCCTAAATTTATTTTTTAAAGAGAATACAAACAAAAATTATTAGTGTAGAGTTAGTCAAATAGTGATCAATGTCTAGAATTAGAAATCAATCAAGAACCTCTTCTTAGCATCGCATATGTAATCTCAGGTGAGATTGGTCCTATAGTTCCTTAGGACCCTCCCACAGTGTTGCATCACACATTTATGATGCATCTTTTCATCTAGATCAAATATGCTCTGCAAATTAAATAAAATTGCTATTAAATAGTATCCTAAAAAATAGTAATCTACACAAATAGAATTACAAATAATAATAACTCATGCATAGTTCCTTCCATATATGGTCTTTCTTCCCCTTAGGAACTTTATGTCGGGATTCTATGGTAGGACTGCAATGGCTGCAAGTAAGAACCCCAAGATTTGAAACAAATGAGTTGCGGTTCACTCCATATGGATTTCCTGCATGATCGAAATCCACAGCCAATTTGGGTCCATTGCCCCTTTGTTGTAGTAACTTGTTCATCATTGTGATGCCCCTCACTTTCTCAATTTTCTTTTGTTGCTCATCAGTGTTGTAATTTATTCAAGGGGTACATCACCAACCTAAAATTTGATAAAAAAACACACTTACATGATATACTTATAAATGAACATATAGATAGAAACCTCATGGATATATTCTTATAACTTACATTGTCAGGCGGCGCAGGCACGTCCTCACCCTCACGATCATCATCAACACGGTCATCATGGGAATGCTCAGCCATCTAAAATTTCACATTGTAAAGTAATTCACCTTGTAAAGTTCACATTGTAAATTACACATTCACATTGTAAAGTAATTCACATTGTAAAGTTCACATTCACATTGTAAAGTTCACATTCACATTCTAAAGTAATTCACATTGTAAAGTTCACATTCACATTGTAAAGTTCACATTCACATTGTAAAGTAATTCGCATTGTAAAGTCCACATTCACATTGTAAAGTTCACATTCAGAAAAATAAAACATATAAAAAATATAAACATTCATGCCTCCAATATTATGATCTTTTATCAATTAAAAATCCTTCATTGTGATCCCCGTGAACATACAAGTGATTGTGATCCCCAACTTCAATGTTTGGTGGTGTTGGCAACCTAACTGAGAATGGACTGGAGTCATCACACTTATCATAGTACCCTTCTTCATCTATAGGATCTTCAATGAACTGTCTTTTACCATGAAGAACAACCATTCATTTATCATTTGCAGGATCATCGATATAAAATACTTGTTTCTCCTGTGATGCCAATATGAATGGTTGACCCTTCTCACCAATCTTTTCAAAGTTCACTAACGTGAAACCCAATTCATCCACTATAACTCCTTTGTTGTTGTCAACCCAATTACATTTAAAGAGCAGAATTCTGAAATCTACATAATCAAACTCCCATATGTCTTCAATCACACCGTAATATGACATTTTAGCTTCACGTGGACTCTTATCCTTTGCACTTGCAAAAAACAATGAAGATGCTTGAAGGGTGACCCCACTGTTTTGGATGACACTCTTATCATCTTATTGCTTTGTGTAATACGAGAATCCATTTATGTCAAACCCTTCATAAGACATAACACTCAATTTTGGTTTAAAGGCGAGGCATTTGATGGTTTCAGTAAGATTATCTGGTGTTTGAGAGAGTTGATGTAAGACTTTATCTTCAAACCACTTAATAAATGTCTTGTTATTCTCTCTAGCAAGCCACATTGAATTGAATTGAGGATATTATCTCTTGATGAAATTGGTATGTTCCTTGATATAAACATTCACTCCGTCCATGTTGTGTAAAATATACAAGTGACCTTGCTCCAACTACTCATGACTGATTACTTTCACCCGTGATCCCAAAATTCCTTTGCCAAAATGCTCCTCAATATTCTTGTCATTCACAGGAGCGTCATTACCACTCAGAAAGTCATTACAAAAATCCATAACCTCTCTCGCCACATAACCCTCAATAATACTCCCTTCATGACGATAACGGTTTCGAACATCACCTTTAAAAATGCTCATGTATCGTTCAAAGGGATACATCCAATGTAAGAAAACTAGTCCCAACATTTTCACTTCGCTAGTCAAGTGGACAACAAGATGTACCATGATATCAAAGAACAAAGGAGGAAAATACATCTCAAGCTGACATAGGGTAACAACCACTTCTCTTTGCAATTTATTGAGAGTATCAGGGTCAATAACTTTGCTGCACATACTGTTGAAAAAAAAACAAAGTCTGGTGATTGCAAACCGTACATGCTTCGGCAATATAGATTGAATTGCCACGGGCAATATTTGTTGCATTAGAGTGTGACAATCATGAGATTTAAGACCTATCAACTTCAGATCTTTCATTGATGCCAATGTATGGACGTTGGATGAGTAACCCTATGGCACCTTAACATTTACCAAGCATTCACAAAAAGCTTTCTTCTCCTTTCTAGACAACGTGTAACAAGCGGGAGGTAAGTATGTTCTCCAATGGCTACTAACTACTTCTGTTAATTCTATCCTTATTCCCATTTCACGTAGGTCCATTCTGGATTTTAATCCATCTTTAGTCTTACCTGGTATATTTAACAGAGTACCGATGACGCTATCACATACATTTTTCTCAACGTGCATGTCATCGATACAATGTCTGACTGTCAAAGAACTCCAATAAGGAAGATCCCAAAATATTGACTTCTTCTTGAATAAAGACTTGTCACTCCATGTGGCCATCATACATTGTGATCTCTTACCAAATTCATTGGCGATGTCTTTTACTCTTGCATAAACATCCTCCCCTGATATAGGTTTAGGTGCACTCTGTTCCTCATTCCGTCCATTGAATGCTTTGCGCAACCTACGATACAGATGAAATTTTGGAAGAAACCTTCGATGACCAGGATATATAGTCTTACCGCCGTGTTTTATTCATATTGAATCATTGTTCTATTCACATATAGGACACGCTTTAGATCCTTTGACACTATATCCAAACAAATTCCCATACGCTGGAAAGTCATTCACAGTGCAAAACAACATAGCGTGAAAAAAAATGTCTCTCTTCGTGAAGCATCATAGGTCATCACACCTTCACCCCAGAGCTTCTTCAAGTCATCAATCATAGGTTCAAGATAAATGTTGATATCATTTCTAGGTTGTTTAGGGCCTGATATCAAAGACGACAACATAACGTACTTATTTTTCATACACAACCAGGGGGGAAGATTGTATATAACAAGCATAACTGGCCAAGTGCTATGTTGGTTGCTCAATGTCCCGTACGGATTCATCCCATCTGTACAAAGCCCAAGTCTTAGATTCTTATCTTCATCACTGAATTCAAGGTACAATAAATCAATCTTCTTCCACTGTGGGGAATCAGACGCATGTCGTAGGATCCCATCATTATTTTTCTTAACATCTGCATGCCACCTCAAATTATTCACATCTATAGGATTGGCAAACAAGCATTGAAACTGTGGTATTATAGGTAGATACCACATCACCTTGGCAGGAGAACCAATATTAGACACCCCCGAAGTCATCAATTTATACCTTGACACACCACATTTCGGACAATCTTTCAAATCCACATAGTCCTTTTGAAATAATACACAATCATTCTCGCATGCGTGTATCTTCTTGGCCTCCATTCCCATTGGGCACAACAATTTCTTTAACCGGTATGTTGAGATCGGTAGCTCGTTTCCTTTAGGAAGAATTTCTTTCAACAAAGACAACAATGACATGAAGCTTTTGTCGCTCCATGATTGTTTGCTTTCAGTTTATACAATCTCAACACAACGATAAGCTTTGTAAACTTACAACCTGTGTATAACAGTATCTCAGCATCATGCACAATGTTTCTAAACATAGGAGCTGGATCGGTGTGCTCTACCCCACAGCTATCTGGTATCGCATCAACGATGTCTACTGGAACTAGTTCGTTCACATCTATGTCATCGGAGGCAATTTCTTCTTCCACACAAGCACTGCTATCGACATCCACTGATTTCATGTTTGAAAGCTCTCCATGCCAGTGCCATTCTATACAGCCTTATACAATCCCATTGCACATGACATGACTTTTGATTTTGTCACCAGTGCTGACTTTCTAGTTGTTACCGCAATGCCTACATGGACAGTAGAACCTATCTCCAGGTTGTTTCCTATGTTCCTCGGCAGATCTAATAAACTGGTCTAGACCACAAATAAACTCGGGGGTGCAGATATTTGGAATGGACATCCATGATCTATCCATTCTATGATCAAAGAGAAAACAAGTATATATTAGAACAAGATTAGGGTCTAGGGTTAAAAGATTAGGGTCTAGGGTTAAAAGATTAGGGTCTAGGTTAAAAGATTAGAGAAAACAAGTATATATTAGAACAAGATTAGTACATATGTACTTAGAGAACAAATGGGGAAATGCTACCGAAATTCTCTTGAAAACCCAATACACATTATACACTTAAATCCTAAGTGAGATTAGGTGTTCAAGAACAGTCCCAAACTGGGGACTATCCAAGATTTACTCCTAATGAGTAAATCTTAGATGGGTTTCTAGGCCAACAAATACATTTGTTGTCATTCTTATATATAATAAATGTGTACCACCTATCCCATTCTTGAACACCTAATCTCACTAGTAAGTGTATAATGTGTATTCGGTTTTCAAGAAAATTTCGGCAGCATTTCCCCACTGTTCTCCAAGTACATATGTACTTAGAGAACAAACAGGGAAATGCTACCAAAATTTTCTTGAAAACCCAATACACATTATACACTTACATCCTAAGTGAGATTAGGTGTTCAAGAACAGTCCCAAACCGGAGACTATCCAAGATTTACTCCTAATGAGTAAATCTTGGATGGGTTTCTAGGCCAACAAATACATGTGTTGTCATTCTATAATATTGATTTCAACATTTTGAGTGTCCATGCATGTTCATCAAGATAAAGATTACACATAAATTAGTATGACCTAGGGATGGAGAGCTTCATAATTGATTTTAAAATTTCAAACTAGCTCATGCATTATCATCAATCTACATCATACAATAGGGATTCATGTAGATGTTAGGGTGACACATCACTACAAAAATAGAGATTTCACATTAGGGTTTTAATATCTTACACAGATTGATCACGAGATTTCAGCAATATAGTTAATTCAAGATTATGGTGAAATGTGTACTAGGGTTTTAATATCTTAATTCAACATGCATCAAAATTTACAGAATTAGGTCAAGCATTAGTATTAAATTGCAAATGTATCTTCTTCTTCCTGATCCCTCCTTACCAAATGAATAAAAGCAAGGCCACGACCGTGTGGGCTGGCCACGGCCGTGGCTAGGTTGGCTGACCACAGTTGTGTAGGCTGGCCACGGCCGTGGCTGTGTTGGCTGACCACAGCCGTGGTCGGCCAACACAGCCATGGTCGTGTCCAGCCCACAGGTCGTACCTTGCTTTTATCCCTTTGGAAGAAGAAGAGGTGGAGGAAGAAGGCCTTCGTGGTCGAGCAGGAGTAGGGTACCTTGAGGGAGGAGAACAGGGAGCAGAGTAGGGAGTAGGAGAGTCATGACCTGGAGAGCAACGAGCAGGACATGAGCTCCAGAGAGTGGCGGCGCCGACCAGTAGAGAAGGTGAGGAGCAGGTCCAGAGAGTACCGACCAATAGGTCCTGAGAGCGGCGGCGTCGACGAGCAGGCGAGGAGCAGGTGCGGTGGCAGAGGAGAATGGTGGTAGGGTGTCGGTTAGTAGAGATGGAGAGGGCAGCGGCCGAGCAGAGGAATCGCCGGACCTAAAACCCTCACGCGAGACTGAATGAAACAGAGAAAGGGGAAGAGTCTGGCTCGTGTGGGTGCTGTTAAGTTAACAATAGACGTCGGTTATTAAAAAAATGACGCTTAAAACTATAGGCGTCGGTTACCAACAAAAAAACTGACACTTTTGTTCTCTTATAGTCATCAGTTCAAACAAGAAAAACCGATGTCTATATATATGCCAACAAAAATAAATGTCCTCGAATTAAGACCATAGTCATCGGTTTCTGTGTAAAACCCAACGCTATATGGTGGCAAAAAATTTCACAGTTAAGTGCGTTGAAACACATCGGCGTTGGTTACTGTAAGACAACCGACGACAAAAATTGGTCAAATTTCTGTTTTGTAGAAAACCTTTGGTCGTCGGTTTCTTTGTTAATAACTGATGTTGTATGTTAAATTTTGGAGGTGATTTTTTTCGCTCGAAAAATTGGATTTGGCGGTCAATGTTTAGTGTCAGTTTCTGATTTGGGAACCGACGCTAAATAAAAAGCGATACCCGTGTCTGGTCGCCCTTCACAGATAGATGTCGGTTTCATTATTTAACTGACGTTATATAGTTTATGTGTCGGTTTTTGTGCACAACTGACACCTTTAAATGTGACGTTATAAGCCATTTCTGTAGTAGTGTTAGGAGAAATGTTGCTGAAATTTTCTTCAAGACTAAACATACATTATACAGTTACTAGTGAGATTAAATATTTAAAAATGGGATAGGTGGTACACTTTATTATAAAAGTAATTAACTTCCTATCAATAAAAACTTACAACTTATAGTATCAATATTAAATACTTCATTTTATAATTAATTTTAATGTGATATAGAAAATGGATCGAAGTTGGATGTCTATCAAGAATAGTTGCAGTCCAGAGTTTGCTAAAGGTCTTGATGAATTTATCAGATTTGTTGAGGAACATAGGAAACTACCTACAAATAGGCTATATTGTCCATGTAGAAATTGTGGTAACAATTTGAAATTTGATACTAGTGAGGAAATTAAGAATCATGCCATATGCAATGGGATCATACAAGGTTATAATAAATGGTATTGGCATGGAGAGAAATTTAATTATGGATCAGAAAATGTCGATACTAATAGTTGTGGCATAGAAGATATAGATAATGATGATAATGTCAATGATGAACCGATTCAGGATGACCCGATTCAGGATGATATGGTTGATGAGATGCTACGTAGTTGTCTGGACAATGTCACTGATCCACATTCTTTATTTGCAAACATTATCCATGATGCTGAAAAACCATTCTATAAGGGTTGTACTAAGTTCATGAGGTTGAGTTTTGTGATGTGATTATATACTCTTAAAGCTAAAAACCGGTGGAGCGATAAGAGTTTCACTTCACTGTTGTCTTTGTTAAAGGAAATTCTTCCTGAAGGCAATGTGCTTCCAATTTCAACATATCAAGCAAAGAAAATAATGTGTCCAATGGGAATGGAGGATAAGAAGATTAATGCATGTCCAAATGATTGTGCGTTATTTAAGAAGGACTATATTAATTTGATAAATTGTCCAAAATGTGGTGCGTCAAGGTATAAGATCACAAATTCAACTAAGGCTAAAAATGGCTCTCCTGCCAAGGTGATGTGGTATCTACCAATAATACCACAATTTCAACGCTTATTTGCTAATATAGAAGATGTGCAAAATTTGTCTTGGCATGGGGAGTTGAAGGACAATGATGATGGCATCCTACAATATGCATATGATTCACCACAATGGAAGAACATTAATTTATTATACCCTCAATTTGGTAAAGAACCAAGAAACTTAAGACTTGGACTCTGCACAGATGGAATGAATCCCTATGGTACATTAAGCTGCCAACATAGCACCTGGCCTGTTATGATTGTTATATACAATCTTCCTCCTTGGTTGTGTATGAAAAATAAGTATGTCATGTTGTCAATATTGATATCTGGGCCCAAGCAACCTAGAAATCATATTGATGTTTACCTTCAACCTCTAATTGATGACCTAATGAAACTATGGGAAGAAGGTGTTATGACATATGATGCTTCACGTAAAGAGATCTTTAGTTTGTGTGCTATGTTGTTTTTCACGATTAATGACTTTCCAGCTTATGAAAATTTGTCTGGATATAGCATAAAAGGATACAAAGCATGTCCTATTTGTGAGGAAAATACTGATTCAATCTGACTGAAACATGGTAGTAAAATCATATATCTTAGTCATTAGAGATTTCTCCCACCAGTGCATCCTTATAGAAGGCAACACAAAACCTTTAATGCGTCAACTGAGGAATGAAGTGCTCCTAAACCTATACCAGGAAATGTTGCATATGATAGGGTTAAACATATTGTTAATGAATTTGGAAAGAGTTCAAATAGTCGTACTCTCGCATGTGACAAATCTCTATACAAGAAGAGGTCAATATTCTGGGATCTTCCTTATTGCAGGTCTTTGGTAATTAGACACTGCATTGACGTCATGCATGTTGAAAAAAATGTTTGTGATAGCATCATTGGTACGCTATTGAACATACCAGGAAAGACTAAAGACGGCATCAAAACTAGAAAAGATTTAGAATTAATGGGTATAAGAAAAGAATTATCAGTGGAGATTAGGGGTCGCCGCACATATTTACCACCAGCTTGTTACACTTTGTCAAAGCAGGAGAAAAAGACTTTTTGTGAGTGCTAGTATAATAGTAAGGTTCCACAAAGATACTCTTCTAATATTCGTAGATTGGTATCAAAGAAGGATCTGAAGTTGATAGGTCTCAAATCTCATGATTGTCACACCTTAATGCAACAAATTTTACTTGTGGCTATTCGATCTATATTGCCGAAGCATGTAAGGTTTGCAATCACAAGACTTTGTTTCTTCTTCAATGAAATATGCAACAAAGTGATACATCCTGATACTCTCGATAAATTACAGAAAGATGTAATTGTTACCATGTGTCAGCTTGAAATGTACTTTCCTCCTTCATTTTTTGATATCATGGTTCATCTTGTAGTACATATTAAAAGGGAGGTGAAGATGTTGGGTCCAATTTTCTTACATGAGATGTATCCATTTGAACGCTACATGAGTATTTTTAAAGGTGATATTTGGAATCGTTATCGTCCTGAAGGGAGTATTATGGAGGGTTATGTGGCTAGGGAGGTGATGGACTTTTGCAATGATTTTTTGAATTGCAATGAAACTTCTAGCGATCTAAAAAATTCCCATCACCCTGAATCTTATTGTGGCAAAGGAACTCTGGGAGGACGAGTGAAAGGAATCAGTCATGAGTTGTGGGAACAAGCACATTTGTATATTTTAAACAACATTGATGAAGTTAGTAGCTACATTATAGAACACAATGATCTTATCAAGAGAAATCATCTGCGATCCAGATCAATGTGTCTTGCAAGAGAGCATAATTGAACATTTATTAGGTTGTTTGAAGAGAAAGTCTTTAATCAACTATATGACTCACCAAATAATGTTGTTGAGAATATAAAATGGCTCACCTTTAGACCAAAATTGGATGTCATGTGATATGAAGGTTATGACATAAACAGAGTTTCATACTACACAAAGCATCAAGATGAAAGTAGTGTAGTCCAAAATAGTGGGGTCACTGTTCAAGCCTGTTCGTTGTATTTTGCTAGTGCCAAAGATAAAAGACCATGTGAAGCTGAGATGTCATATTACGACGTCATTGAGGACATATGGGAATTGGACTATACAAATTTCAGAGTTCCTATCTTTAGGTGTAATTGGGTTGACAACAACAAAGGAGTTTTAGTGGATGAGTTGGGTTTCAAATTGGTGAATTTTGAAAAGATTGGTGAGAAAGATGAGCCATTCATCATGGCAGACCAAGAAAAATAAGTATTCTATATTGATGACCCGGCAAATAAAAATTGGTCTGTCGTTCTTCATGGAAAAGGACAGTTTACTGTAGATCCTATAAATGAAGAAGAATACTACGAAAAGTATGATGATTCTAGCCCATTCTCACTTGGTTTGCCAAGTGTAAATGTTGAAGATAACACCGATGAATACTATAAACGTCAAGACCTTGCTGAAGGAATTTTACTTGACTAACAACTCAACCAATACTAGCGGCATATATTCTTTGAATTATTTATTTTATTATCATTCAAGCACGTAATCTTTTAAATATACATCATATATCATTCAACTACTTGTGCTTTTATTATCACTTATGTTTCTTTTATCATGTATACTTGTAGGTTCTAAAATGGCAAGTGAAGATGAACATTCTGAGCATGAGCACCATGAGGATGGTAGTGGTGATTCTAAGAAAAGTAGAGGTCCCACACTAATGTGTAGGCTGCAGGAGCTCAGGGCCAAAGGAAAGAAATTGACAGTCCAGTTTGATGTCACAGGAGCACCTATTGGGGAACATGCTAGTGCTTTCAAGCATTACGTAGGGACGACCACACACAGTAAGGTGGCAAAAGATATAGAAAATTGGCATGATGTTTCTAATGCCTTAAAAGACCTCCTATGGAAAGATATATATGTGAGTGTAAGTGATATTATTTTAATATTTTTTTGTTTATTGATTCTAATTTAGTTTTCTTGGAAAGATATATCCTTTTTAAGACAACATTATTGCTTCTTTTGTATGTATAGGGTGTTTTTCATCTAAATGAAAAAGATCACAAGAAAAAAGTGCTACAACGTTGTGGTGTACGATGGAGGGCTTTTAAGACATATCTCAAAAGGGAATTTATAGATAATCCTAAACAAAAGAAGAAAGAAACATATATATATATATGTGTGTGTTTTTATAGATCTAGAGGTGTGGGAAAGATTTGTTGCAGCTAGGAAATTGGAAGCGTTTCAGGTAATAAAGATTGTGATGTATTGTATCAATCTTTAATTTTATACAATTAAGGAGATAAAACTTTTTATATATGTTTGCCAAGTCTAAATTGCAATACCTCATTTTAAATGATCAGACTATTCACGAGTCCCAAAAGGAAAGACGGGCCAAAAATGTGCATGACCATCACTTGGGGCCCAGTGGTTATGCCTTCTGCCGCCAACTACAAGAGAAGCAACTCTCTTCTGGAGAAGAGTCTAGTACAACTCAAGTTGAGCGTCCACCCCGACACTTGTAGTGGATTGATGCTAGAAAGAATCGAGTAGGTGAAATTGTCAACCCTGCAACTAAGGAGGTGGCACAAAAGATGGTAAGTTTATCCCAACTAAGTAAAGAGTAACTCCCATAAACTTAGATTTATTTATATCTAATTGATATTGTGATTTAATATTTTTATTAACTATGAATAGATTGATCTCCATGAGCAAAGGAAGGAAGGAAAGTTCATCCCAACTGGCCGTATGGATGAACTATTAGTTGCTCTTAGTATGGAGGAGCATCCTGGCCGTGTTAGGGGATTAGGAGCTGACATAAGATTCAAGTCTTATTTTGGCTCTTCGCAATCTAAAAGAGGTCGTACAGGAGGTCTTACACAAGAGGAATTTGAAGCATTAGTAGCACAGAAAGTAAAAGAAATAATGTCTTCATTTCAGACTACTCAACCTTCTCAACCTATTCAAATTGTGCGTCTCTCAGATGATGAGGTACAAGCCCATGCTCCAACTGGAGAAGGTCATGGGAGCACTCCCAATGACCCACCACAACAATCTGTAGTAAGTTTTCATTCAATATGTTGTGTTATTAGTATGATATATATATATGATTATATATATATATATATATATATATATATATACATATATATATATATATATATACATATATATATATATAGTTGTACTAGGTATCTGGTTTACCGCTTCATATATAACTTATATTATTTCAATTCTAGGTTGGTATGAATTGTAAACTTGCAATGGAGGTTCCAGAATATAATGTTGTGGTAGTGGGAAAGGTATACAACCTTGGTGGTACATTGCATTACCAACAAATTACTGATGACATTTTTTGTGTGTCCATCCATCTTGTGTATGACGGAATGGGGGAAAAACCACTACCCATACCTAATCCTGAATATAGTACAGTTGAAGAAGAAGAGGGTGTTATGTTGTGTTGGCCTAGACACTTGGTTATCAATGACAAGGTATACTTGAATTCTACCATGTTTTTAATATTTGACTACATATATGAACTCGTGTAATATAAGTATGTAATTTAATTAACAAGTTTGCAAACCAAAAAGTAAACATTCTACTAATAGTCCTCCTATGCCCAAGCCATCTTTTATTCCAGAATCCACATTTGATGAGTTGGAAAGTAAATGTAAATGTTTGTGTCGATACTTAGCCAACCAAAGCTCTAGATTACAAATGTTGGTCAATTTAACAGAAGATGCAACTGGAAGGGACTTTGATAGTTATATTTTTATTGATGATATTATAGAGTTGTTCCGGTATGATTGGATGAATACTTCGATATTAGAAGTATGGATAAGGTAAGGATCTATCAATATAGAAAATTCGAATACATATTTTTAGCTTATTTCTATATATGAAAATAATTACAAATGTTTTACAGCCATTTATATACCGAGACCATAAAATTTGATATAAGGAATGTTGGATTCTTAATTCCTTCAGTCACTAGTCAAGTGGAGACACATATTGAGGATGTGAATGAGTACTTCTCTACTGCATTCAAATATTTTGCTAGTGTGGGAAAGGAAATTATCCTAATTCCTTTTAACGTCCAGTAAGTATTATTATTCAATATAATTTTAATAATGAATAAATTTATTTATTGTAATGTTTGTTTTATTCTTACTCAGATCTAGACATTGGGAATTAGTGGTGGTTGTCCCAAAATTGATGAATCTTTATTATCTTGACCCAATGGGAAAAACAACAAGGGGTCACAAATTGAAATTGCCAACTATGGAGTAAGCATAAATTTCGTCAATGCTTCAACATGATATTTCTATTTAGAATTTCTATTTTACCAACTATCATTTAATTGATAGGGTATAAAGGCTTTTTGTGATGGTGGAGGACAAATACCCATAAAATTAAACACATTCACTTTGAAAAATGTCAAGGTAGCTACTTTGACAACTGCTTAGTCTTATATGTATTAATTTTTAACTCTTATATGTCAACTCTTATAATCTTATCTCAAATCTATTTATAGTAGTTTACTAACATTAAGTATAATTCATTATTTGTAGTGTCCTATATAAAATAATGACTGGTCTTATGGCTACTATGTAATGAAATATATACAAGCTATTGTCAACCAAGCATCACATGACATTCAAACTATAGATCAGGTAATAAATAATAACATCATAAATTTACAACTGAGTTGTAGTCATTTTATAAAATATTCGCATGTGCATTTTCTGTTACAGATCTTTACAACTCAACCTTACACACCTGAGGACTTAAATGAATTCTGAGAAGAGTGATCAGATGCTTTTCTAAATGAAGTCAATATAGCATTGGATTGAACATGTCAGCTCCATTTATGTAAGTGGTTTGTAACTCTTTCATATTTACTTTTGTATTTGATATTTAATATCATCTCAGACTTGCAATCTATCATTTTGTAAATTATGATGTGATTATGTGTAACTCAACTGAATATATGAATCATTTTTTTTATGAATGTGTGGTTTGGAATGGTGACGGTTGAGCATCAATGCTCCCCTCTGCCATATCCTTGTTCTTCTTGTTCTTTTGTTCTGTTATGTTTCTATATAATTTTTTTAAAAAAAATTGTACCGTATAGAGTCGGTTATCTTAAAAAACTGACCTTATAGGTATCTCTTCCGTGTCGCGTAGCATGGCCGTGTTTCTGCGTAGAACGGTCGTGCCACGTAGCACAGCCGTGTTGGGATATGGTAGAACGGTCGTGTCGCGTAGAACGTCTGTGTTGGGATATGGTTGCATGGTCGTTCCGCGTAGCACGGCTGTGCTACGTGGTACAGTCGTTCTACCATATCCCAACATGGTTGTAGACTCTATTGAGTCGGTTTTCTTCACATAACCTTCTTACAAAGCATCTCTAGGGTCAGTTATTAAGAAAAATTGACCTTATAGGGTTTGGTTATCAGCAAGCTAGACTCTATTGAGTAGGTTTTCTTCATATAACCGTCCTTACAGAGTATCTCTAGGGTCGGTTATTTAGAAAAACTGATCTTATAGTGTTTGGTTATCAACAAGCTCATTTGCAGACTCTATTGAGTCAGTTTTCATCATATAACCATCCTTATAGAGGATCTCTAGGGTCAGTTATTTAGAAAAACTGACCTTATAGGGTTCAGGTACAATTTCTTTTCTCATTTGGGGTTAGTTTTTAACAGCCTCTTGGGTCGGTTTTTACTATATAAGGTCGGTTTTCTTTGGTTAGAAAAACCGACCCTATAGAGCAATTTCTCTAGCGACGACCACTTAGGCGTCGGCTAAAAAGTGACGCTATAGGCTTAAAAAAACCGACGGTATAGACCATTAATGTACTAGTGATTGTGTTTGTATTGGTAATTCTTTTCTAATTGTGTATATAATTGGCGACTGATATGAGAATATATATATATATATATATATATCACCTAATAAACTATATATATAGCACCTAATAAACCCCATATAGTTCATCCTTCAATTCCTCCTCTAGATATTTAATTACCTACTTAGACTACAAATGACCTATTTGACTCACTAGGTCCTAGGTATAGGGAGTTGACACTATGGATAAGTAACATAGAAGAAGGTTCGACTATGACGGTCCATATTACGAAGGATGCTACAAGTCAAGGTTGTGAGATTAGTGTATTTGTGCAAGATGTTGTGGACCTATTTTCTTATACTTAGTTGAATGCAACTACGAGACTAGTTTTTTGAATTCAATGTTTCTCGAGCATGAGCAACGTTCAAGTTTAGGGTAGTTGATAAATACATATTTATCCATTTTATTTGCATATTTTTGATATCTTTTTAGGATTGTTTTGTTGATTATTTTCCTAATCTTAGAATTAATTTTCTTAGTTTAGAATTTCTCTATTTAGTTGGATTTTTAATTATATGTGCTTGTATTTTGTAGGAAAAATCACTTCAATGATTGAATACTCTTGGAATATATTTGCACAATTTCCAGTAGTCATGATATGATAATCTGAGCCAAAAAATCATAACTTTTGCATCCCATGATAGAATTTAACGCACAAGTATTTATTGGAAAGGAAATTGAATTCTCTATATGAAAAATGTATATTTGAAGGTTTTTCTCTAGGTCAGCTGGCACTCTAAGTCAATCGACTTGTCATTATGGGAATCAACAGCAAAGAAAGGTACATAGTCAAAATATTAAAAGAAAGAAACTCAATAAATTCCTCTATTTGGGGGCAATAAATTAATGTTGAAATAGTTTACTCCTTTGTATGAGAAAGTTGTCCAATTCCATATGCTTTTATGTAGTTTAAATAATTCAAATAAAAATTGGTCAAATGTTGAAACAATAACATCATCAATACGGTCAAGGTTTGAGAAATGTGACTTTGGGTTGAAGCAAGTGATTAAATATAGTTGACCAACCAACACCAAAGATAAGGCAATCTAGATGCCACAAACAACCATTCCTATAGGGTTTTTTGCCCTCCTTCGTCCCCTATAAAAGGAGGGGAAACTGTAAAGAAAAAGACATCTCTTCTTCTATCATATTTTGTAACATTACTTGTAGATTCATGTATCTTTATTTAGATTTAACTTTAATTGCATTCAAGTTCTAACATCTTATACTCGTGTTCTTCAATAAAGATTTCTAGTTTCTTTTCAATTCTTGGTATTCCTATATCGGGCAAGAAATCAAGAAGGGCGGCCATTTCATTGTCAATAGACCAAGTTTGTTTGAGATTCTTCTTCTTTAAAGTCTATGGCTTTCTTTCTTCCTTCCATTATTCTTTCTTTGACTTCTATGGATCATGAGTAGTTCCTCACATCAGGCCCATATCCATAGTTAAACTAGATCTATTGTATATGATGATACTTGTTAGATGGTCTTTCTTTGGATTTTTTCTGAATTAAATGACTTGATCTCTTGTATTTGTCAAATGTTTGTTTTGGGTAATGAGACCTCAAACCCCAAGACTCGAGACAATGAAGAAAATGTCCAAGGATCCGGATGAGACCACAGAAGGATCCATTGTTTGGATGTTCGGGTAAGGATCTATAAACGCCAGGACTGATGGGTTTATAGGGGGTTCAATTTTTGTAATGCATTTGAGGATGTTCCACATAACTCATTTAACTTGTTTTATCTCATAGATTCCATCGATCTAGTTTTATGTAGGCTATGGTGGTAAAATCCATAATCCTGATATCTTTTACCATTGTCTCAATCTCATCTCTCAATCGCTTGTTTTTCAATCACTCATTTATTTACTTGCAATTTTATTCTATTCTTATCATAACTCTCTTTTATTTATTCTTAGCATAACTCTTTCATTATTTTTCTTAATGTAACTTTTATTTACTTATTCTTAGCATAACTCTTTCCTTATTATTCTTAATGTAACTTTTCTTTACTTGTTCATTAGTGCAAACTTTCTATTATCTGTTCTTAGCACTAAACTCTCAATAATTAGAATTTTCCTTCTTGTTCTTGTGATCGGATTTACATTTCAGATATTTTCTTTCTCCATTCCTTTGATCGATACCTTAATACCACAGGTTAAACTCTAGGACTTTTCCTAGTGCTTGGTGTGCAAATGACACACATCAATTTGGTTTCATTATCAGAGATGACATGTGTTGTTTTTTGAAATCAATTGCTTGTATATACAAGATTTCTCTTCTTTCTTTTTCATAATTTTAGTTTGGTTTTATAATTTTTCATTTGTTCCATATTTTTTATCTTGTTTCATAATTTCTTAGTTGTTTATAATTTTTAAACTTGTTCTAAAATTTCTTTTCTTTTTTCAAGTTTATTTTGTAATTTTAGTTCCTTGCTATTTGTAATTGTGTTCTATAATTTTTAGTATTGTTCAATAACTATTAATCATGTTCTATAATATCCTATCTTAGATATTCGTAATTTATTTTTACCTATTGATACCAATTTTGATAGTGTATCTCCTCCTTTTGTTGAGATTCCATTCCGACAATATTACTTTCCTTAGTTTATTTTGTAATTTTAAGCTTATCTTTGTAATTTTTAGTTTTTTTGTGATTTCTAGTTTTGTGAAATTATTTTTCAGTTTCTTCCAGTTTAAATCTTTTCTTTCTATCTTATATCCTTTTTGTAATTTATATCTTTGAAAAAAAGAAGATTTTTTTCAAATGGAATAGTCAACACTGGTTCACAATGTCAATTTTGTGTTTATTACAACCATACATCACAAGAATGTCCAAATGTGTCCCCTTATTTTATGGTTACACCTTGTAATATTGACTCTTCGTACCAAGGTGGATATAATTAAAATTTTCACAAACTTCCGAATGTTATAATGAGGAACAATGCTACACATATCAACATGTGAGATGATATGACCAAGAATATCACTACAACAAAAGTACTCATTAGTGTCATTTAATATTGTGGCATTTATTGAAAATGCATGTATACATTGACCTATAGGGGCATTTTTTTCAAGATGCCACTAAATACACTACTAGAAGTGTTCTTAGAATAATCTAGTAATAGTGACATTTATATAGCTTACTAGAGGCATTTTATAAATGCCACTTTCAAGCCATATTTTGTTGTTGAATTATATTTAGTACATCAATCATGTTTATATTAACGAGGTGAATCAATTTGGATCCATGACCACCTTCCCTTAACAATACAATTTGTTTCAGCGTCGCACTATACTTTTTGGGCCCAAAACTACATATTTTTTTGATAGAAGGCTTAATTTTTTTTATTAAATAGAAGAGAAAGATATTTTTTCTCTACCGCGCATCCGCAAATAGAGCAATAAGAACCAGAGGTTCAAGCTAAAAGAATGTTTGCATAAAACAAAAAAAAGGGAAAAAGAGAAATAAAAAAAGAAGTCAGTAGAGTACTTCATCCATGCCAAGTAGCTGGTGATCTTGGTGAATTTCCTGGATCTCTGGAATTCTTATTACTGGATTCATGAAGATCTCCAATCTTCTTCTTTCCAAAATATTTGGTGTAGGAGGAATTTTCTCCCAGTCCTGCAACATCAACGTCTGACGTAGTTGCCCAACCTATGTATTGAGAAAGGTGGAAGACTATATATTTAAATAATTTTTATATTAGAAAGGATATCTTCTTTATATGTAGTAATGTTATCAAAGATACGTCTACATCTTTCCTTCCAAATGTTCCAAAAATAAGAAGTAAGGATAATATGCCAATTTTGAGGTTCTACAACATTTTTAGCTAATGAGTTGCTTTAAAAAATATAAGGTAGATCATGGTATTGGTAGTTATCATCTTTGCAAAAGAAATTCAGTATTTCAATAGAAAAAGAATAATTAAAAATAAATATGATTTACAGATTCCTCATTTTGGAAACAAAGATAGCATATATTAGGTCCATGAAAATTTCTCTTCATCAGATTATCATAGGTGAGAATTTTATTTTTATGTGTAAGCCAAACATGAAACTTGATATTGGAGGGAATTTTATCTTTCCATAATTTTTCCGGCCAAACATAATTATAACTTCCATGTAACTCTGCCATAATATAGGTATAAATATGTTTACATATGTTGTTATTTGTATTATTTCAAACAACTAAGTCTTCTTCATCTCTAAAAGTAGTGTTGGTAATAATATTATTCCAGTCATGTACAATATTTAAGTTATTATTTTGTGTAGTATGTAACTAAAAAGTGCCTCTATAGTGATACTTAACAAGAAAAATGATGCATTTACATTTTTATTATGTAACAGGGGATGAATTTGTATATCCAGTAGGTATGTACTCAAAGGGCCATAGGTTGACCAATTATCATGCCAAAAATTTGCTAAATTTCAATTACCAATTTTTATTTTTGTCATCTTGCAGAGAATATTTCTACAAAAAGCAATATTAGCCCATATATTAGAGACTTTTCTTTGTGGATTATTCCACTTTGGTTTATTTTTATAATATTTGGATTTAATAAGATTTGTATAAATGGTGTCTTCACTACAGAATCTCCACAAATATTTAGTCTGTAAATCTAATGAAAAAGACTTAATATCTAGTAAACCCAAACCACCATAGTCCATAGGTTTGAGAATATTTTCCAAGAAATAAGGTTATAACTTTTATCTTGATCTTTGCTTCCCCTCCACAAAACATTTTTTCTAATTCAGTCAATTTTTTCTATGATGATACTACCAGGTTTAATAATTTGAAGTTGATAAGTTGAAATACATGTTAGGCAACTTTTGAGAAGGGTTAACCTACCCTGCAAACTGAGGTATTTCATCTTCCAACCTTGTAATTTATTATTCATTTTGTCTATTATATGATTCCATCCAGGTGAATATTTTTTTATAATGAAGTGGAATACCAAGATATTTTATAGGCATTTCTTCAATCCTACAACCTAAGGTATGTTCGATAGTTTTTGATAGGTTGGGGTCTGTATGAATTGGAATATAACTAGTTTTTGAATAATCAATATGAAGTCCAGATATAGCTTCAAAAATGAGAATAATACACTTAATATTAATAGCATTATTTCTTGTAGGCTCAAAAAATATCAAAGTATCATCTACATATTGTGGAAGACTAATATTGTTTTCATTATCTACTTTTGCACCTTGAAAATTGTTATTTTTCATAGCATGGTTCATTATTTTTGTAAGGGCATTTGTGATGATAATGAATAACAAAGGTGAGATAGGGTCCCCTTGCCTAAGTCCTTTATTCGATTTGAAATATCCGTGTGGGGATCCATTTATAAGGATAGAAAATTTTAGAGATGTAACACATCCTTTAATCCAATTTATCCAAGTAGTACAAAAACTCATATCCATCATTGTTTTGAAAAGAAAAATCCAATTAACATTATCAAAGGCTTTTTTAAAATCTAATTTAAGAATTGCTAAAGGTTTTTTCCTAGTGAGGTAAAGATGAATTATCTCAGATGCAGCAAGGTAGGAGTGTGTAAAGCTCTACCTTTAAGAAAAGTAGTCAGATTATATTCAATGTGGTAATTCAAGATGGGGGATATCCTTTTAGACAAGACTTTAGTAATAATTTTATATGTTGTGTTTAGAAGGCTAATAGGCCTATACTATTTTATTGTTTCTAGATTTGTGTGTTTAGGTATAAGGGTAATAAAAGTATTGTTGATACTATGCAAATTAGGGATATTATTATGATCTTTTGTAAAGAGCTTAAAAGCATGTGAGATATCTAATTTCACCTCTTTCTAGAAAAAATGGAAGAAAGATGTAGAGAAACCATCAGGTCCAGGAGATTTCCCTTTTGGAAGATCAAAAAGAGCATCTTTTATTTCTTCCTCACTAAAATTTTTTGTGAGGTGGTTATTTTCTTGGCTAGTTAATTTAGTTTCAAAAAGATTTTTCATAGAATAGATAATAGTGATATCTTGTTTATTATACAGACTTGTGAAATAATCAATTATATGGTGTATTAAATTTTATTTATCTTCAATAATATAATCGTAACTATGGTGCTTGATAGAAGATAAATAGCTATCTGAAATGACTATGGGAAACTTTGTAGAAAAATTATGTTTTGATCTCTTTCTTCCAACCATTTAATCTTCAATATTTGCTTCCAGCAGATCTCTTTTTTAAGAACAAGAACCTTGTATTTTTCCTAGAGTTGTTTTCTAATCTCTAATTCTTCTGTTACTCAGGAGAAAACTCACTCTATTGTGTCTAGGTTTCTGATTTGATCTTCAATATTTTGGAGTTCTAAAAATTTATTTTCTTGGTTTTCCTTGACCCAATTTTTTATTTTGTATTTGAGAATGCCTAGTTTAGTGCTAATATTGGTACAAGGATTTGAATTATAATTTGTTATATTCGTGTAATGTTTCTTAATCAAAATTTTAAATTGGTCAATATTTAGCCAAAAATCTTCAAATTTGAAAGGTCTATTTCCCCAAAAGGTAGTAGAAGTATCAAGTTTAATGGGGAAATGATCAGACATGACTCTACTAGATGAGGAGGAGTTTGCTTTTGGATATATGGCTTCCCATTTTTGAGTAACTAATACTCTATCTAGTTTAACCCATTTAGGATTTTTCCTATTATCAGTCCAAATGGACAATGTTTAGTTTCAATTTCTACAAGATTGTGATTGTTAATGAAATCATTGAAACGGATCATATTTGATGTACTTTTATCATTATCATTTTTTTCATAGGAATATCTTGTGACATTAAAATCTCCAAAGAGAACCCATGAAGAATTATGAAAAAAGTTAGCTAGTTCATTGAGTTCTTCAAAAAAGAGATCTTTGCTTGAGGTGGAGGGACCATAGATTCTAGATAGATACCATTCTTTGTTATTTTTTTTATCATTAACCTTTACAGTTAGGGAGAAAGAATTTCTTCTACAAAGAGATATAATGTTATCATATCTGGTTCCTCCAATAAGTATGCCTCCTGATGTAGAATTGAAGACGATTCCCTCCTAAGGATCTTCGGATGAAGTTTTTCAGGGTCACTTTAGTTTGTAGAAGAATAATAATGGAAGTTTTATAAGTTCTAACAAGATTACAGACAACTATATGTTTCAATAAGAGGATGACGGCGGAGAGGAAATTCATCCATTTTTGGCACACAAGTTGAAATTTTTTGACAGCGGCGCCATACAAAATCAAAAAGTATAGCACGATGCTGAAATAAAATATGTAGTTTTGGGCATGATTACAAATTGGAGCCCAGAACTACATATTTTATTTCAGCATCGCGCTATACTTTTCGATTTTGTAAGGCGCGCTGCCAAAAAATTTCAGCTTGTGTGCCAAAATTGGATGGATTTCCTCTCCGCAGTCATCCTCTGGTGGTATCTCTCACCAAATGCAGCCCTATTTTTCAGTCTATTATGCCCTCCTTAAATTGCCACCCTTTACGGTAGTTATCTGGGAGTACTGAGAAGCTGGACTAAATCATCGCATCAATTTATAATCCTATAGCAACATGCCGCAAGTGAGAGAGGTAAGAGAAGGCAAAGATGCTCGCTACGAAATCGATCACCCGAGTAGATTATTCTATTCCAAGAACAGGTACATTATTTGTTCACCTTTAGTCCAAATCTTCTATTCCCAACCTTTGTGCTCACCTCTGTACCCACATGATCTAATTCATATACTTATGGGTCCCATATAAGGAAGTATATAGTCCGAATGTGCTGGAGACATTGTCCCGGGCACAAAGAATTTCAACCCCCAAATGAAATCCAACAGCAAGGATTCATTGTTCCACATCTGGGCACATCCTCATTCCTGCCCACTATAAATGTAGCTGCGTATGGCATGAAGGTAAAGCATCTTCACTGGATTTTCTTGCTCAAGATTGCCGGAACAGAGAACGGTGTTGCTCGTGTGATTGCTGACTCGTGGGCGCTGCTTAGAGGTGCCTCTGTAATAACAAGCGAGGAGGAGGGGCTTCCGAGGGTAGTACTTCGGCGCAGAATTTTTTCAATGGCTCCAATGTTAGTATTGCTACTCCTACTATATGTAAAGTTACCGTCAACATTCAATGCCAACAAAATTTCCAACGGCAATTGTAATGTGTTGTTCCTAAGCTTTGCCCATGTTTGAATTTGATTCTATTATTGCTACTGCTATCAATTATAAGAGTATGTACTCCACAATTGCTTAGTTAAGAGAAATGGCGGGAAAAGTCATACGACTCAACTTGCCAGCCTTTCAGGAAAACCATAACTTGCCTTCAAGGAAGAGGGATTAGGCAATCGTTCTATCTTGGTCTTAGAATCAAACTGGGAAGTTTGAGATTTATAAAAAAGGACCAATTTTTTCAAGTAGCCTTCACTTCACCGAATAGGTCTCTATCAATGAGGAGGATATATACCTTCATTGATGTAAGACCGATTTGTCTTATCAATGAAAAAAACTACATTTAACTATGAACTTTTTCAAATACTTTCTTGTTGACCTTTTATGTATTTAGCTATATGAAAACCTTATGTATTTTAAGATCTGTAGTTGGGGACCTTAATTGGGACCAATTTGTTAGGTCATAATAGAAATTACAGATTAGGACCCGGGTGCGTACTGGAGTATTATTGCAGAGGTTTAAAGGTGCACAATCTCTAATTCTCTGTTTCCAATATTTGTTAGGTCATAATAGAAATTGCTAGTCATATAGGTACTAAGATATCAAGTGAACTGATTAGACCTTGAAGTGGCTATATAATAACACTTGCAGACGATTTATCTTTAGAGTAGACAAAGAATACAGACGAGTTGCTTGAATAAAGCATTTATATGGTTGATTAAATTATCACTGGTCTACATATATACACTAGTTACTGATTTGAGTTTATACCCTTATTGCCAGTCCCCCAGATTATTTCTACAAATTCTCTGATTAAGACTAATATTTACAAGGCAACATGTAACCATGGTACTAAACATCCTCGACATCTGGCGATATATCCTTGATGTTACATATGTCTACGCATGTCGATGTCGAAACTTAGTAAACTTCCACGCCCCATTGGTTGCCTACTTGTTGACATGTGTCTATGACTCCAGCCTAGTTGGTGATGAAATCTAGCTCAAAACCTCCCACCTTCTTGATGATCTTTGTAGTTATTATCGCTGCACACATAGTGAAGGTATAAAGAAACTAGTAGGAAACCGTTTTTGACATTGAGATAACCATTTCCTTAGTTTCTAACTAGAGATTAATGATAAGTTTATTACTCTACTAGCTTTCCACAAGTTTTGCAAATATCATTGCACCTGTCTTACTTTTTCTCCTCTTTACGAATTGAAGTATTTGAAAATTACCTCATATTTTTTAATTCTAGAATGTGATCTAATTATGATGTTTGTAGACACAGAACACCACACATATAGAACAAAATTAAGTTTTAAACATTTATATAAAAGATTATAGATGGAGTATGTGTTTACCAAAAAAAAATGATATTTTATGCCAAATTCCCTCACAATCTCACCATCATTTAGCCTATTTTGCGTCAAAGTGTTAGTCCAAAACTTCCTAAAAGTTTTCTTATATTTTCCACAAACTTCTACTTCCATGTCTGTCGAAGTTGACACTAAGACGATATTTTGTACATTTGCATGTGACTATTTTTCTACATATGTAAACATGTATGGATAGCTATATATAAACACATATTTACTTTTGAAGAGATTTGATAAAATCTATCAATTTTCATCATGAAATCACTATTTTGAGCTTAGTTTTTGTCAAAGATGCGTCGAAGTTTGGTCGTAAAAGTCCTTGAAGTTTCCTCAATGTTTCCACAAACTTTCACATTCACACCTGTCAAAGTCGACTCGAAGTCGAAGTTCTGTTCCATGGATGTAACACACAAAAGTTATGCTTGTATTCCAAGAATATGTAATTAGTATATTTGGATAGATATATATGCTATTGGGCATATTCTAAAAGTGCGACGTCTGATACAAATGGGGCCAGCCTTGAGTTCATGAAAGGTCCTCATTTTGGGAAGAGAAAAATGTTTCGTTGCTATGCATTTCATACCAACCCTTTACAAATTACTGCTAAAATAGTTGTCAAAAGAAATGCAAGCAAAAAGGAGGAGGAGTTGTTAGCACAATAATTCTAATATGATTAACATTTTGATATCATTAACCTAAATGAATGACCTTGTAGTAAGCATGCATATGACGAGGACGAAAAGTTGTTAATCTCAGAACGAATGACAATTCTTACTGAGCTGAACTCTAGAGTTCGTGATCTCTGTATGTTATAATAAAAAAAATGAAGCGATTGGATAGAAAGGTTTTAGTACAAATCAATACATTTCTGCATTAACACGTGAGGATATCAAGTGAAATATATATTACATGTTTATTGTTCGAAGTTCCATGTCGGTGCTTTTGTTTTGGTATATCAATTTCCACCAAATTTACCTTTTGATTAACATAACTCATAACATCTCAAAACATCCATGTCTTCTTTTGTAATTGCATTTTTTCTATTTTCTTATTTCATGAGTACTATCACATTTACTCAAGACACTAATAACATGATGATAGTCTATAACAATGATTTGACAATTGACTATCGCATATACAAGGTTTTTTTGCATAGTACTTCTTATGGGTTAAAATATATTATCTTTGTCCCCATGTACAAGACAAATTAGGTTTAAATACATTCAAGTACTAAGTTCTTGACCATGAAGCGTGGATCAATATAAGATTATTTCCTGGAATGTGTTTTCCTATGTCTCCTTCGGTACTGCTTATGATAATGTCCTTCCATAGGTCAAAATTGCAAGTGCAATTCTAGTAGTGAAGCTTAATATTGGATCAATTATAATGTATTATTGGCGGAACCTCAATAATAATGTGTTATTGGGTGACCAATTGAATATACACCTGGATAAAAATTGTTTTGTTTAATTTGAGTAATTCATGGTATGAATATGTACTTGATTATCCTACAATTAATGTTTTTCAGAAGCTGATGGGTAGGAGTTATGTCTCTCATAGGACTAACTGACAATGTGGAAAATACAATGAAGTAATTTATATAGGGAGTGGGAGAGGGCCACTAAATGATAGGGCACTATGCCATCTAAATTATGTTCCTACTTGACAAACATAACACCATCTAAGTTACATTCCTACCTGGAAAACATAATGAAAACGTACAAAAATATGGACATATAAATTCATAGATGATGGAAATTAACTTGAAAAGTATCTAGCTAGCTAGTTGGTTGGTATATTGCTTGCAGTTGTTGAGAAAATACCCTAACCCTTTATCTTCCTAGGGATAGAGGTGCTAGCATGCTTTTTCTTGGCCAGGTATGCCTGACATTGACACCATGATTGATGATCCCCTCCTTTCTCTGTGTTCCTTGCACGTGTTTGTGATTCATTTCATTGGCCTGATCGACAACCACAACTTGAGAGTTGATGGTGAGCATTGTTTAGTAGTGTTGCACATGCTTGAGAGGATCTACTAACATATGCATATGTTCTATCCCCACAAGGAAATTACTAGTTCTATTGATCAAATATTCCTCGACCTCATGGCTCTATGTATTGGTTTCTCCGGCCTACAACAGTGACACTTGGTATTTGAGTAGCAAAGGAAACTACATAGCTCTTGGAAAATCTAAGGGTAAGTTCTTCTAAGTACTTGCTCCTCTAGTATTATCTCAAGGAATAATCAGAGAGGATAAAGGGTGTCATGCCTCACTACCTCCTGGACTAAACATGTAATTATATTATAATCAGGTTAAATAAATCATTGTAATGTCCATATATTTACTAGGTGTGGGAAGTTAAATCTAGCTAGTACATTTTTTAGTTTCCTCTCATGTTTGTGTAGACAATTATATAGAAACACACACATTGATCAATTCATTGCCAAATTTATTCCATTTGACTAATCAAGTTCATTTAGCATGTTGTGTGCAAGATGTTTGAATACAAAATCAATGCTTACAATAGCAAACGATGACCATAGTATTCTCCAACTCTATGAGAAGAAAGGAACATTGAAAATATCAATGAACTTCTTGTTCCACCACCTCAAATGAAGATTATGTTCTATAATTTAGTTAACTGTGGGGGGAAACATATATTCTTGACTATTTATATTTATCTTTTCCTTTTCTTTTTATCATTCAATGTTTGAATATATACTTGAATGCATATTTGATTGCAAGTGTTTGTTGTTGTTAAGGTGTTTTGAGAACATGGGCATGAGCTTATGTGATCGACTATGGGGAGCATAAGCTATAGGTCCACGTGTTGGTGTTGATTGAAGGGTTGTTTAGGTGTGGGTTTCACAAGTGGAGGGTAACAATGTTATAATGTATAGAGGGGCAGTGGTTGGCTTGTGTGGGAAATGGAATAGGTTAATATAATTAGGCCACATAATACTACAATTATGCACATTCTTTGGTTTTTTATAACTTTATTGAACAACCACATCTTATTTTAATTGACTTGGGCTTTTTCTATGTTGGAGATCTAGAATCTCAGATTGACAATGTTAAAGCTGAAATGGGGAATAGTATCTAAAGAGAGAGGGAAGGAATAACCATCGTGCCTGGTAAGATATTCATAATTTTTACGTGATATTTTTTGTGGTGCTTGGGTTGGGGAATTATACAATGTGAATTTCCTTCATATTGTATTGAATTTTGGATACATTTGGAAGAAATTGTGATTCAACATAAGGCACACATAATGAAGTTGGGGCTATTATGGAGAATGTTGGATAATGAAAAAGTAATGCTTGGACAAACCAATGACATGAAATGTCTTATATAAGATTAGATTAATAAAAATTAGGTATATTTTATATTACCTATATGCTTAATGCTACACCTTAAACCCAATTTCTTATTTAAAGTAGTGTTTTCAGCCTAGCCCAATTTGTTGTTTATAGGGAATACATGTCAATTATTCATTTTTCTACTAGCTTTTGTTTGCATATGTGCTGTGATTTTTTTTTACTACAATATGTCCATCCTTATATGTTTATGGATGGAAATCATTCGTGGTTATTGAAGTGCTACAATTTTCAAAAGAACAAGCACCATGAACCCACTACATCTATCTCAAATAGCATTTTACAGGCCTAGAAATGTGCAATGAAATTGGAAGAATACATAGGTGGTTGCAATTTTGTTTAAATTAATGCAAGAGTTGCCATGTATACCAAGTGTAAGTTGTTCACTATATTTGAGATCGGGTATTCATTCTTACGCATTTTGATTTTGTTACTCTTGTGATGTAGCTTGCTTCTTGACCATATTTTTTAATCTTATTTTGCATGTTTCAGAGATCTTCACAGAAAAACTCTAAGGGAAGATGATCATACCTTGATGAAGGAACTTCTCAATTTATCTTTAATGGGGTGCATGATAGAACTATCTAACCTCAAAGACGATTCAAGCCCTAATGGTTGGTTTTGCATGCTCAATATTTTCTATAATTATAGGGTAAATTGTTTTCTTATTGTTTGTCTTACAGTCATGACTCAAAAACATGAATAGTGTTATTATATTGATTATATCTTGGGACTATTTTTCTTGGGTTAGGACCTTTTTTTTGGAGGAAAGACTAGAAAGCTTCATGGTTTTGAAACATAGTATGGAGGTTGAGCGTTTGTCAATGATAATTTGTAGTAATTTGTAACTAAAAATGTAACATCATTCTTATATGTACTTTAGTAATGTGATATGTCGATCTCAGGGAAACCTCCTTGATTGAACTTAATATTCCTAAGGCTGAAAGTGTTCTTCTTAGCTCTCCTTGTGGATTGCCTTCTACAACATATCCCTGAAAATTTTCCATCATATGTAGGCCATTCTGCTCACATTATAGCAATTTGTCTATTTGGCTTGACTCTCCTCATCCATGTAGATGGCCACCTCTATGATGGCGCTCATCGTTCGTGAAGTTCATCAATGCAACAGTTGATGGATGATTCACTTCATACGCCAGTATGTTACAATCAATACTAGTTTTGATACATTTGTTTGAACTTAATCAAGACTTTAATTGTTCATGGGCCCTCTTAATGCAGACATCACATTCTGAACGTCAATGTTTTCGTGCAGTTGGAGTCTGGACTTTTTGTGCCAATTATCAAGGTAAGTGAAATAGTCTACTTGGCTGCATTTTTAGCATCCAAATTTGTTTTTGACACATGATATTTTTAGTATATTATATATTCTGACAAGAATGGCCTACAAAGAATTATTGAGGTAAAAAATGTGAAATAGAAGGAAAAGAAAAATTGTAACATCCCTGACCTGGGTTATGAGTTAACCCTAGGTGTTTTGCCTAATTATGTAATTAAGATACTGGTGATTATCTTTTTGCATGTAATTAAGTTCCTGAGGAACATATTTTTCCTTTTCTGTCCCTTTTAAACAATGTTGAATTGATTGTTTTGTAATACAGGGACCTATGTGCAATTTACCCAGTTAGAAGGGTTAACTTGCAATTTGCACATGTTGAGATGTTCCTCTGATGTTGAGACATCATAAGAATGATTATGGTAAAGTTTGAGGGATTTCCCAAGCTTGAGCACCAAGGTGCAGCTGTGGAAGCAATCCCTGTGCTTGAAACCCTAAATTGGAGTAAAGTGCAATTTACCCAATTTGAGGGGTGCAACTTGTAAAATACACCATCTAAAATATCTTGTAAGACTCTTGTCATCATTTAGAGAAGAAATGATGAAGAAGTCACTTCAATTGAATAATCATATAATGAAAAACACCTTTGTGATTGAATAATCAAGATGTCAGTACTATAGCCCTTTTATGTGTGTGCTTTAGTAATAGGTTGATCTTCTTTGCCTTCATTTCTTGACCTTATAAGAAGGTTGTTCTTAGAAATAAGATGAAGGGACGATCAAAGAAGAAAGGAGGGACTTAGTTGAAAGTGAGGAAAACCTATGTGCCTATGTTGAAATTCCACCCCAAGTATATAAGCCCTTTTCCTCACTTATCAAAGGAATGTTTCTTTCGTTTCCTTCACTGTTCCCCTTGCTCAAACCAACTAAGGAGAGCTTTGGAGCTCAGGAGGACGACCAGGGGAGTGCAAGGTAGGTTTGGATCCTTCCTTTTTCTTAAATTCTTGGATGAAACTCGAATTCAAGGTCAAATTCATGGCTAGCTCACTTAGCTCTATCTTTCTAGCCATCTCTTCTCAACTTTTCTTGGAGGATTCACCTTGGCCGACCTGTGGAGCTTCTAGGATGCCATTAAAGGCTTGGAGCTCGAAAGCTTGGAGCTGAAGGAGCAAGCTTTAGGCGGGTTTTATAACTCTAAACCTATGCTTTGTTATATACATCTTTTCTATGCTTTTAGTTGCTAGTTCTTCTTCTTCCCTATCTTCCCTTGCTTCCTTGCAAGCAAATCCGTGAGGAACTGTTGCTGTTCTTGAGCTAGAAGATGAGGGCGTTATTTCCTATGCTTATCCACAGTTTTCCACTTTACCATACGACCTCAACCAATTGCCCATACGGTTTACAAAACCGTTTGGTGGGCAAACGGTTTCAAGGTCGTATGAAGGCATACGGTCTCAAGACCATATAGCCGCGTTGACCAAGCATGGAGCGTATGGGAATCCTGTTCATAATTATGAAGGTTAATCACCCACAACATTTAAGAGGTTAACTCCAAAGGAATCGTGAGATATAGGCAAAACAATTAGCAAATTCAATTGAATTTAGTTCTGATTTTCAATCTGCTTAATTTGCTCTTTTTGGGCAAACGGTCTCAAGACCGTATAAGATGGTTGACTAAGTGTTGACCGTATGATATTACTGTTCATAATGATGTTAATTAATGACTCACCAAATTTGATGGACTAATTCCAAACGAGTTAAGAGTTGAAGGTTGATTACTAGGGCAAACCCTAATTGAAATCAGTGCTGAAATCACAATGAGCTAATTTGAGATTTTGGGTTGATTAGCCCAAACGGTCTCAAGACCGTTTGGGGAATCATCCAAAAGGTCTCAAGACCGTTTGGGGATCACCCAAGACCGTATGGAGGTCTGGGGTCAAGTATAGTTGACCAATTGAAGGTACAAAGATACCAAATTACATTGCAATTAAGTATTGATGTAATGATCAACTCAATAAATCAAACCTTGATGAATTTTCACTAGAGTCCAAAGGATGGATGGGCAAATGGTCTCACGACCATTTGGAACTCATCCAAACGGTCGCAAGACCGTTTGGTGACAACCCAAGACCGTTTGGAGGTCTAGGGTTAAGGTAATTTGATCAATTGAGGGCCCAATTACAATGGGTTATTAAAATAATCAAATTGCTGATTTGTGACTTAATTAAGGTTCAACCCCTATCAAATCAATCTAGATTTTGATGAATTCTTGGGCAAACGGTCTCAAGACCGTTTGGAGGATATCCAAACGATCCCAAGACCGTTTGGGCCAAGTTTGAGCCCAATTGGAGGTCAATTGATGGGTTCAACTTCGATTTGATTCACATTGTTGAGTGTTGATGGTTGAACGTTTATAGACCTTAATTGAACCAACTCCAACCCTAATTGGATATCAATTGAGGGCAAATTGAGTGACCAATTGGTTAAGGCTAACCCTAACTGTCTCAATTGATAAGTGGTTAGCAAGCTTGAGACCAATTGAGGGCTTCAACATAGGAAACCCTAATCGAGTTTACCCTTTGAACCATCTTGGAGGTCCATACGATCTTGAGCTTTTGAGGTCATTCGACCTCAAGACCGTAAAAGGTCATTCGACCTCAAGACCGTATAAGGTCATTCGACCTCAAGACCGTATAAGGTCATTCGACCTCAAGACCGTATAAGGTCATTCGACCTCAAGACCGTATAAGGTCATTCGACCTCAAGACCGAATGAGACCATTCGAACTCAAGACCGAATGAGGGTAAACGGTCTTGAGTGTTATACGGTCTTGAAGTCAACCAAACCTTAAACGGTCTACAAAGCTTAAACGGTCTATAACCTTATACGATCTCATGATCGTTTGAAGGTTGAAGGTGTGAAACCTATTGGAGACTTTTGAAGTTAAGTCTGCCTAATGCCTTGAAGGCTTAAATGGTTTAATAGTTGTTCAAACTGAACCCTAATGATACCAAAAGACATTAAGGGTAAAGTGGTTAGTAAATTAACCCATGATGATGATCAATGTGTAATTTACCATAATACCCTTGAAAGGTTCAATTGAGTGAAACCTTGTTCTAATCAAACCCTAATCACTCAATAGTGGTGATTTGGTCTATGTTAATCAAAGAGGACTTAACCCAACCTGATCTAGATTGGTGTTATCACCATCTACAAGTATAAGGAGAGAGAAAGTATCTTAAGAAAGAGAAAGTACCCTTTTATGATGGAAATTCAAGTAAAGTACCTTCAATACACATGAATGTGCATGATTAGGGTATGATCCACCTATGTGAAATCATGGAACCCTAATTATGATAAATGATGAATCTTAAACTAATATGAGAGCATCAATGATGATGTTCCTCATACATGATGATGTTATGAGTTCAATTCACCATAATGTGAATAGTAAACCCTAATTCAAGGGTGATGACATGCAAAATGAGTAGCAAACTCTAATTGATGAGAATCAGAGAACTTAGCTCTTATGACAAGAGTGGAAAGTGTATTCTTGTGTTGAATTACCTTTATCAGTTGAATTAACCATGCAGGTTCTGATATGAAGGTGATCATATCCAGGTATGAATGATGATACTATATTCATTGAAAGCATGTTGTTAGCTTTATGAATAGTAAAATACCTTGATGCCTTGTCAATGGCATCCTATGTGTTAATGGGCTGTAAGAGCCATGAATACCATCAAAGTCATGCTTTAGAGATGACTTGTGATGAGTATACTGAGAAATGATGATTGATGTGAATTAGGTTTGTTACATTTAGTATTCTACTTTCATAGCTGTTATGCTACTGTTATTGTTTGAAGAACAATGTATGATGTAAAAGAATACTGAATCTACCTAACTAATCAAGTGAAATGTAGAGCCCTGATCATAGATCCATCACTGTCAGAGATCAAATGATGGTGAAACAAGTTTTCCTACGGGAACTCCTAGATCACATACTGTTGAGTATGTGGGGTATATGGATGTGTAGAACCTTACATCCTAGTGTAGGAATTTGATGAAGATGTATAATCCGTCAATCCTTCACTACAAAACTCATACCGTATCAGTGGATGGTAAACATGAAACCTCCTGATGACGAGGAAAACATAGATATCTGTATCAGTGAAAATAAACATGAAATCTCCTGATGACAAAGAGAGTACAGAACGCCACTGTAACTCTAAAATAGCGAAGGACCAGATTACCCTGGTGAGCTATAATAGTAGAGACACAAGATGTCCTACAAGTGATCCTCTTACTGACTGAGGAAGGTGAAGGTCATGAGAATCCGGATCTTTCGATGACCTAGTATGATACTAAGGCACTTAACAGTGATTGGTTGGGGTATGAGTGGTAAACCTCATCTCCACAGGGAATAATTATAAGAATGTTTGAAAAACATAATCTACAGCGTAGTATACCTGTTAAAGGTAACTATGAGCTAATTGATTGATGTTACACTGTATAGTGCATATGTTCTTCATGCTTGATAAATGTTGAGCTCTTGTATACAACTGTATCTGCTATTGAATACTTTGTAAGCTTTTACTGCTTAAGTTATTCTTTGATATTATAATAAAGCTTCTGGCGGAGAGTTATAACTCTCGCTGGGACAATTATGTACAATTGTCTCACCCCGTAGACTTCAACTTTTTAGGTGGACGTCGAGGACAGAGGAACAGGTCTACAGGTGACCAGTCCCAGCAGCAGTAGCACCAGGAGCAGCAGTAAATCTCAGGTGGAGATTTAGCCTGCTGTGTGGTGTAGTTAGAGTCAGTCCTATGTGTCCTCTGTACTCTCAGGTCTTGGAGTCTTTTGGTTATGAGTTCTTGAGATTTTGTATCTTGTTGTATATAATTACTCAAGAAGTAATTATCATGAGATGTAAACAGTTTATCTCCTTTTATGAATGAAGCTTTATGGATTCAAGCTCTTGTCTCGAAAAGTTTTAATTTCCCGTGATTTTCATCTTCCGCTGTTAATCGATTCGCTTCTGCTAAGTTTAAATCGTGTTTATATCGTGGTTTGGAGATCAGAGCCCACAATTAGTGGTATCATAGCTCTAGGTCCGTTGAGTCTACAGAGGCATAGGACTTAGGATGTCGAGTCTATCCTTAGTATCTCTTCCTTATCTAATAGAATCTTCTGCTCCTCAGGAGAAGAAGATACATAAGGATGGCAGAGCCACATGATGAGTACGTGGCAGAAAGTAGTGCTAGTGCACCTCGAGGCGGTGCAAGGGTTCCAGAAATAGAACAGCCTGCACCTGAGCCACCCCAGTTTGACCCAGCTGATATGGGTAACCCAACAGTTCAGACGATGTTTGGGCAGTTTATGACTGCCATGACACACATAACCGACAGGATGCCCGTGCCTGCACCTAGGGCACCTGTCCAACTTGAAGGACAAGGTATCGGTAAGACGTTCGAGCGACTTCGTCGTGTCAGAGCTACCGAGTACTTTGGGACTGCCGACCCCGCAGATGCTGACCTATGGTTAACATAGTTGGAGAAGGCTTTCAGGATTCTTATTATACCGGAGGCTGAGAAGGTTAGACATGCTGTCTATCTTCTCAAAGGCAGTGCTGGTCACTGGTGGAACATGGAAGAGCAGAAGAGACCTGGAATAGAGTTCTCGTGGGAAGAGTTCCGTCGGGAATTTATCAATAGATATTTTCCAAAGACCTTCCTAGATGAGAAGATCTCTCAGTTTGAGAGATTGAGGCAGGGCATGATGAACATTAGCGAGTATGAAGCTAAGTTCATGGTATTGATGCGGTTCTGTCCGCACATGGCTGCCACAGATGAGGAAAGAATCAGGAGATTTGAGAAGGGTTTGAATGCTGATATGTCAACCCCTGTGTCTGCCTTAGAAAACCGAGAGAGATTATCTACCTTTGTTGAGTCAGTCCGAAGGATAGAGAGATCTGTGGTTGAGATGAGGCAAACCCAGAAAAGATATCCACAGTTCCAGGGTTCTTCATCTAGGGATTTCAAGAAACCTAGATTCTATGCACCTAACCCTCCACCACCCAGATCGAGTTCTCAAACTCAATGGTCACCAAGCAGAGGTAGAGGATGGAGTCAACCGCTTCAAGGGACTCACAGTTCTGCATCGATGTCAGTTACTGGACCACCCCGACCACAACAATAGGAGAGGAGATGCTACAACTGTGGTAAGGTGGGAGACTTGATGAAGGATTGCCGTTCTAGGCCTGTCAGTGTGACACAGCCTCCGAGACAGAATCAACAAGGATCTCAGAGAATGCAATCTCAAGGAGCAGCTCGAGGACGTGGACAAGCTTCTCAAGCTGGATCATCAGCACCACCTCAACACTAGGCGACAACGAGGTTCTATGCTATGAACCCACCAGATGCAGTGGTCAATCCACGGGTAGTGGCAGGTCAGATGGAACTTTTATATCCTGATATGTCTACATCCTGTGTTGTATTTGTTCTGATTGACCCGGGTGCTACGCACTCTTTCATCACTCATAGAGTGATTCGTAACTGCAATGTGACTGTTAGTCATAGGGCAGATAGTTTGTTGTTGGAGACTCCGTTGAGTGGGTCTGCCGTTTTGCAGGAGGTATGCTCTCCCTGCATCCTCTTCTTTTCTGACCATCGCATTCAAGTGGATCTTATACCGCTTGATATGCAAGGATTTGATATAATCCTCGGGATGGATACCTAAGAGAGGTATAGAGTTGTCTTGGATTGTGAGTCCAAGTTGGCTGTGTTTGCTGATGAAAGCAACACATGGATCTTTCAAGGTGAAAGAAAGATTATGCCCACCTGTCTTGTGTCAGCTATGGTTGCTGATAAGCTGTTGAGGCAAGGATGTTATGCATTCTTGGCCCATGTGGTAGATGTTACCAAGGAAAGTTCCAATCCTGCCGAAGTTCCCATAGTCAGGGAATTCGAGGATGTGTTTCCTGAAGAACTTCCTGGTATACCACCACTTCGGGAGATTGATTTTGAAATCAATCTGATCCCAGATATGAAACCCATAGCCCAGACTCCGTATAGGATGGCGCCTGCCGAGATGGCAGAACTCAAGAAACAACTTCAAGAGTTACTTGAGAAGGGTTTTATCCGACCAAGCACTTCACCTTGGGGTGCTCCGGTCTTGTTTGTTAAAAAGAAAGATGGGTCAATGCGGTTGTGCATTGACTATAGCCAACTCAATAAAGTAACAATGAAGAACAAGTACCCTCTGCCGAGGATTGATGATCTCTTTGACCAGTTGCGTGGTGCAACATTCTTTTCAAAGATAGACTTGAGGTCTGGATATCATCAACTTCGTATTAAGGATAGTGACATGTCCAAGTCTGCCTTTAGGACAAGGTATGGTCACTATGAGTTCACGGTTATGTCGTTTGGACTAACCAATGCACCAGCTGCATTTATGGAACTCATGAATAGAGTTTTCCGACCTTTCCTTGATCAGTGTGTTGTCATCTTCATAGATGACATTCTGATCTATAGTAAGAATGCTCAGCAGCATGAACAGCATCTTCGCCAAGCTTTGACCTTGCTAAGAAAACACAAGTTGTATGCTAAGTTTAGCAAGTGTGAGTTCTGGCTACCGGAGGTATCTTTTCTAGGACATGTGATATCTGCCTCGGGAATTCGTGTTGACCCTACAAAGGTAGAATCTGTTCTACAATGGGAACAACCGAAGACACCGACGGAGATTCGAAGTTTCTTGGGGTTAGCTGGTTACTATCGAAGGTTCATTAAGAACTTTAGTTCTATAGCCTTACCTTTAACCAAGTTGACCCGGAAAGATGTTCCTTTTTCTTGGAGTGATAAGTGTCAACAGTCTTTCCAGTTGTTGAAGGAGAGGTTGACAAGTGCACCTGTGCTTGTGCTACCTGAACAAGGAAAAGGATATGTAGTCTTCTGTGATGCCTCCAAGAATGGACTTGGATGTGTGTTGATGCAGGATAAATAAGTGATTTCTTTTGCTTCTCGACAGCTTAAGAAACATGAGGAGAATTATCCGACACACGATCTAGAGTTAGCTGTTGTGGTTCATGCCTTGAAGATCTGGAGGCATTATCTCTACGGAGAGACATTCTAGATTTTGACAGACCACAAGAACCTTAAGTATATCTTCTCTCAGCATGAGCTTAACATGAGGCAACGTCGCTGGATGGAGTTAATCAAGAGCTATGATTGTACAATTGATTACCATCCGGGCAAGGCCAATGTTGTTGCATATGCCTTGAGTAGGAAATCAGCAACATCAACCATGGATAGAGCACAACTAAACTCTTTAGTGTTCTCTAAGAGAGATATGTTTATCTCTTTAAGGCAAGACAATGTACAGTTGAAGGTGTCATTGTTAGCCGGGTTGTTGGCTGAGATGCATATTAAACCTACCCTAAGAGAGCAGATTAAGGAAGCACAGCAAGATGATGTTGCAGTTCAGCAGATTAGATCAGAGTATGGAAATGAGAAGCAAGATGGTTTCCATGACTCGGATGATCATGTAGCTTGTTATCATGAGAGGATGATAGTGCCAAATGTGGATAACTTAAGGAAGTTAGTCCTGGAAGAAGCTCATTCTTCGATGTATGCTATGCATCCAGGGAGCACCAAGATGTATCGTAATTTAAAGGAACTGTATTGGTGGCCTGGAATGAAGAAAGATGTTGCAGAGTTTGTTCTGAGGTGTCCTGTGTGTCAGCAAGTTAAAGCTGAACACCAGAAGCCTGCAGGAACAATGCAACCTTTACCCATACCACAGTGGAAGTGGGACCATGTGACCATGGACTTCGTTGTTGGCCTACCCAGGACAAACAAAGGACATGATTCCATTTGGGTAGTTGTAGATAGGTTGACAAAGACAGCGCATTTCTTACCTGTCAAAACAACCTATTCTGCTGAAAGGTTATCACAGTTGTATGTACAAGAGATAGTGCGTTTGCACGGAGTTCCTGTCACAATAGTTTCTGACAGAGGTCCTCAGTTTACAAGTCATTTTTGGGAACAATTACACAGAGCCTTAGGCACCAAGCTAAGGTTTAGTACGACCTTTCATCCACAGACTGATGGACAGTCAGAAAGAACTATACAAACCTTAGAAGACCTGTTTAGAGCATGTGTTCTCCAGTTTACCGGAAGTTGGGATCTACACCTAAGCTTGATAGAGTTTGCCTATAATAATAGCTATCAGCATAGTATTGATATGGCACCTTATGAAGCCTTGTATGGTAGACATTGTAGATCACCTTTGTGTTGGTTTGAGACTGGTGAGCATCAGTTGTTAGGTCCTGATCTTGTGCAGCAGACCACAGAGAAGATTACTGCATAGGATAGCCAGAAATCTTATGCTGACAAACGTCGTAGACCCTTAGAATTCCAAGTTGGAGACAGAGTGTATCTCAAGGTCTCGCCTTGGAAAGGAGTCCTTCGTTTTGGAAGGAAAGGGAAGTTAGCTCCTAGATTTATGGGGCCTTATCCAATCATTGAACAGATTGGACAAGTAGCCTATAAACTAGAGCTGCCACCAGAGTTACAGAGGTTACATCCTGTGTTTCACATTTCTATGCTAAAGAAATGTCACCCTGATACTGAGTCAATTCTACAACCTATGGAGGTAGAATTGAATGATGATATATCTTATGAGGAAGGACCGGTGTCAATCCTTGATAACAGAATTAAAAAGTTAAAGAAGAAAGATATAAGCCTTGTGAAAGTCCTCTGGAACCACCGTGGTGTTGAAGAAGCCACTAGGGAACTAGAGGATGAGATGAGAAGGAAGTATCCTGCCCTTTTCTCTTAATATGTTTTATCGATTTCGGGGACGAAATCCTTGTAAGGGGTGGATAATTTGTAACATCCCTGACCTGGGTTATGAGTTAACCCTAGGTGTTTTGCCTAATTATGTAATTAAGATACTGGTGATTATCTTTTTGCATGTAATTGAGTTCCTGAGGAACATATTTTTCCTTTTCTGTCCCTTTTAAACAATGTTGAATTGATTGTTTTGTAATACAGGGACCTATGTGCAATTTACCCAGTTATAAGGGTTAACTTGCAATTTGCACATGTTGAGATGTTCCTCTGATGTTGAGACATCATAAGAATGATTATGGTAAAGTTTGAGGGATTTCCCAAGCTTGAGCACCAAGGTGCAGCTGTGGAAGCAATCCCTGTGCTTGAAACCCTAAATTGGAGTAAAGTGCAATTTACCCAATTTGAGGGGTGCAACTTGTAAAATACACCATCTAAAATATCTTGTAAGACTCTTGTCATCATTTAGAGAATAAATGATGAAGAAGTCACTTCAATTGAATAATCATATAATGAAAAACACCTTTGTGATTGAATAATCAAGATGTAAGTACTATAGCCCTTTTATGTGTGTGCTTTAGTAATAGGTTGATCTTCTTTGCCTTCATTTCTTGACCTTAGAAGAAGTTTGTCCTTAGAAATAAGAAGAAGGGACGAGCAAGGAAGAAAGGAGGGACTTAGTTGAAAGTGAGGAAAACCAATGTGCCTATGTTGAAATTCCACCCCAAGTATATAAGCCCTTTTCCTCACTTATCAAAGGAATGTTTCTTTCGTTTCCTTCACTGTTCCCCTTGCTCAAACCGACTAAGGAGAGCTCTGGAGCTCAGGAGGACGACCAGGGGAGTGCAAGGTAGGTTTGGATCCTTCCTTTTTCTTAAATTCTTGGATGAAACTCGAATTCAAGGTCAAATTCATGGCTAGCTCACTTAGCTCTATCTTTCTAGCCATCTCTTCTCAACTTTTCTTGGAGGATTCACCTTGTCTGACCTGTGGAGCTTCTAGGACTCCATTAAAGGCTTGGAGCTCGAAATCTTGGAGCTCAAGGAGCAAGCTTTAGGCGGGTTTTATAACTCTAAACCTATGCTTTGTTATATACATCTTTTCTATGCTTTTAGTTGCTAGTTCTTCTTCTTCCCTATCTTCCCTTGCTTCCTTGCAAGAAAATCCGTGAGGAACTGTTGCTGTTCTTGAGCTAGAAGATGAGGGCGTTATTTCCTATGCTTATCCACAGTTTTCCACTTTACCATACGACCTCAACCAATTGCCCATACAGTTTACAAAACCGTTTGGTGGGCAAACGGTTTCAAGGTCGTATGAAGGCATACGGTCTCAAGACCGTATATCCGCATTGACCTAGCATGGACTGTATGGGAATCCTGTTCATAATTATGAAGGTTAATCACCCACAAAATTTGAGAGGTTAACTCCAAAGTAATCGTGAGATATAGGCAAAACAATTAGCAAATTCAATTGAATTTAGTTCTGATTTTCAATCTGCTTAATTTGCCCTTTTTGGGAAAACGGTCTCAAGACCGTATAAGATGGTTGACTAAGCGTTGACCGTATGAGATTACTGTTCATAATGATGTTAATTAATGACTCATCAAATTTTATGGACTAATTCCAAACGAGTTACGAGTTGAAGGTTGATTACTAGGGCAAACCCTAATTGAAATCAGTGCTGAAATCACAATGAGCTAATTTGAGATTTTGGGTTGATTAGCCCAAACGGTCTCAAGACCGTTTGGGGAATCATCCAAACGGTCTCAAGACCGTTTGGGGATCACCCAAGACCGTATGGAGGTCTGGGGTCAAGTATAGTTGACCAATTGAAGGTACAAAGATACCAAATTACATTGCAATTAAGTATTGATGTAATGATCAACTCAATAAATCAAACCTTGATGAATTTTCACTAGAGTCCAAAGGATGGATGGGAAAACGGTCTCAAGACCATTTGGAACTCATCCAAACGGTCTCAAGACCGTTTGGTGACAACCCAAGACCGTTTGGAGATCTAGGGTTAAGGTAACTTGATCAATTGAGGTCCCAATTACAATGGGTTATTGAAATAATCAAATTGCTGATTTGTGACTTAATTAAGGTTCAACCCCTATCAAATCAATCTAGATTTTGATGAATTCTTGGGCAAACGGTCTCAAGACCGTTTGGAGGATATCCAAACGATCCCAAGACCGTTTGGGCCAAGTTTGAGCCCAATTGGAGGCCAATTGATGGGTTCAACTTCGATTTGATTCACATTGTTGAGTGTTGATGGTTGAACGTTTATAGACCTTAATTGAACCAACTCCAACCGTAATTGGATATCAATTGAGGGTCAATTGAGTGACCAATTGGTTAAGGCTAACCCTAATTGTCTCAATTGATAAGTGGTTAGCAAGCTTGAGACCAATTGAGGGCTTCAACATAGGAAACCCTAATCGAGTTTACCCTTTGAACCACCTTAGAGGTCCATACGATCTTGAGCTTTTGAGGTCATTCGACCTCAAGACCGTATAAGGTCATTCGACCTCAAGACCGTATAAGGTCATTCGACCTCAAGACCGTATAAGGTCATTCGACCTCAAGACCGTATAAGGTCATTTGACCTCAAGACCGAATGAGACCATTCGACCTCAAGACCGAATGAGGGTAAACGTTCTTGAGTGTTATACGGTCTTGAAGTCAACCAAACCTTAAACGGTCTATAACCTTATACGATCTCATGATCGTTTGAAGGTTGAAGGTGTGAAACCTATTGGAGACTTTTGAAGTTAAGTCTGCCTAATGCCTTGAAGGCTTAAATGGTTTAATAGTTGTTCAAACTGAACCCTAATGATACCAAAAGACATTAAGGGTCAAGTGGTTAGTAAATTAACCCATGATGATGATCAATGTGTAATTTACCATAATACCATTGAAAGGTTCAATTGAGTGAAACCTTGTTCTAATCAAACCCTAATCACTCAATAGTGGTGATTTGGTCTATGTTAATCAAAGAGGACTTAACCCAACCTGATCTAGATTGGTGTTATCACCATCTACAAGTATGAGGAGAGAGAAATTATCTTAAGAAAGAGAAAGTACCCTTTTATGATGGAAATTCAAGTAAAGTACCTTCAATACACATGAATGTGCATGATTAGGGTATGATCCACCTATGTGAGATCATGGAACCCTAATTATGATAAATGATGAATCTTAAACTAATCTGAGAGCATCAATGATGATGTTCCTCATACATGATGATGTTATGAGTTCAATTCACCATAATGTGAATAGTAAACCCTAATTCAAGGGTGATGACATGCAAAATGAGTAGCAAACTCTAATTGATGAGAATTAGAGAACTTAGCTCTTATGACAAGAGTGGAAAGTATATTCTTGTTTTGAATTACCTTTATCAGTTGAATTAACCATGCAGGTTCTGATATGAAGGTGATCATATCCAGGTATGAATGATGATACTATATTCATTGAAAGCATGTTGTTAGCTTTATGAATAGTAAAATATCTTGATGCCTTGTGAGTGGCATCCTATGTGTTAATGGGCTGTAAGAGCCATGAATACCATCAAAGTCATGCTTTAGAGATGACTTGTGATGAGTATACTGAGAAATGATGATTGATGTGCGTTAGGTTTGTTACGTTTAGTATTCTACTTTCATAGCTGTTATGCTACTGTTATTGTTTGAAGAACAATGTATGATGTAAAAGAATACTGAATGTACCTAACTAATCAAGTGAAATGTAGAGCCCTGATCATAGATCCATCATTGTCAGAGATCAAATGATGGTGAAACAGGTTTTCCTACGGGAACTCCTGGATCACATACTGTTGAGTATGTGGGGTATATGGATGTGTAGAACCTTACATCCTAGTGTAGGAATTTGATGAAGATGTATAATTCGTCAATCCTTCACTACAAAACTCATACCGTATCAGTGGATGGTAAACATGAAACCTCCTGATGACGAGGAAAACATAGATATCCGTATCAGTGAAAATAAACATGAAATCTCCTGATGACGAAGAGAGTACAGAACGCCACTGTAACTCTAAAATAGCGAAGGACCAGATTACCCTGGTGAGCTATAATAGTAGAGACACAAGATGTCCTACAAGTGATCCTCTTACTGACTGAGGAAGGTGAAGGTCATGAGAATCCGGCTCTTTCGATGACCTAGTATGATACTAAGGCACTTAACAGTGATTGGTTGGGGTATGAGTGGTAAACCTCATCTCCACAGGGCATAATAATAAGAATGTTTGAAAAACATAATCTACAGCGTAGTATACCTGTTAAAGGTAACTATGAGCTAATTGATTGATGTTACACTGTATAGTGCATATGTTCTTCATGCTTGATAAATGTTGATCTCTTGTATACAACTGTATCTGCTATTGAATACTTTGTAAGCTTTTACTGCTTAAGTTATTCTTTGATATTATAATAAAGCTTCTGGAGGAGAGTTATAACTCTCGCTGGGACAATTATGTACAATTGTCTCACCCCGTAGACTTCAACTTTTTAGGTGGACGTCGAGGACGGAGGAACATGTCTACAGGTGACCAGTCCCAGCAGCAGTAGCACCAGGAGCAGCAGTCTATCTCAGGTGGAGATTTAGCCTGCCATGTGGTATAGTTAGAGTCAGTCCTATGTATCCTCTGTACTCTCAGGTCTTGGAGTCTTTTGGTTATGAGTTCTTGAGATTTTGTATCTTGTTGTATATAATTACTCAAGAAGTAATTATCATGAGATGTAAACAGTTTATCTCCTTTTATGAATGAAGCTTTATGGATTCAAGCTCTTGTCTCGAAAAGTTTTAATTTCCCGTGATTTTTGTCTTCCGCTGTTAATCGATTCGCTTCTGCTAAGTTTAAATCGTGTTTATATCGTGGTTTGGAGATCAGAGCCCACAAAAATGACCTAATACATGAAGATTATGAGGCTCAAACTGGACATGTTGAGCATCTGAGAGGAGAGTAATACCAAGCCAAGGACCTGGTCAGTTTTCTTTTGACACCTTAATGATACTCACTCTTAAGTTGTGATCATATGAGAAGAACATGATTACTGTTGTAGTTGGTGCAAGGGATATCAATATTTCTTGAAGCTAGCAACTGTTATGCATGACTACTAAGAAACAAGAATTCATCAAATGAATCTATTATATTAAATATAAAAATGTTGTACACATGTGTTGTAGTTATTAAAAGGGGCCAGGTAAAATGTCCTCCCCATGTAATTTATATTTGATTGTAAATCCAAAAGATCCATACTTTTGAAAATGTGAGTTCAAAGCAATTGGCGTTCATTTAAATTTTTTGGCAATGAACTAAAAACTAAATGACTAAAAGCCATGAAAATGTACTTATACACAACTAATATGTCATTAGTGTCTTTTTTTATACGCATTACTCTCAATAAGAATAGTTTCATACAACATCATAATACACAATAGTGGCATTTTTATAAAAGTCAATTGATGGATAGTGGCATTTTTATAAAAGCCAAATGATGATTCGATGTAATTTATTTGGTATTTATTAAAAGCCATTAAAGCCAAACTTTTAGTGGTGTTTACAACTTACACCATTATCTCTCTAGTGTCATTGGTACTAGAGGCATTTTTGAAGTGTCAAGAAATGTCGCTAAACATTTTTCGTGGCATTTGTTTTTTTTTCAATGGCATTTCTAAAATGCCACTAATAAGTGTGTTTGTTGTAGTGTGTTACGGGGGGTATGGTGAGGATAATCACCAAAATTGGGGGGGGGGGGTATGAACCTTACTGTGAAACCCAATATACACCTCAACAGGAGGAATGGATTAAAGTCCTAGAAAGAATAGTAGTAGAGCGACAAGAAATATTACAAGAGAAATACAAAACATTAGAAAATCAACAAGCCATGTTAGCTACTTTACTAGAGGCCCAATCAAAACTGATATTTTTGAATTTATTCCTTTTATATCACACCACTTCTCCTATATGCAAATCTAGGCTACGAGAAGAAACATGAGCCAGATCTACCACCTGATCTTGCAAAAATGACATCATATCTGCCACCCACCGGGAACCCATCAATCTCCCCCAATCTACATTCATATCCATCACTTTCTTCACTGTTGAAGGAAGATATGTGGATATTATTGGAGGTACTATGAGGTGAAAGGAAATATGAATGTCCCTTTGAGCTTCCACGTCCACCCAACCATTGAGCGCACTATAAAGCATCGGTAATCAAGGTTCCAACCCTCATAACATTCCATTCAACTGGACATTCTTTGAGCTATCAAGCCCCCATAGTGATCTCTACACTTTTCTTCCCTCCACTTCGGATTTCAATTTTTCTTGAGAAGAGTAAAATTTATGTTCAGGGTGGAGGTGAGTGGTGCGTACTCATTCCACTAACACTATCTTTATTTTTATTTTACAATTTCCATTATGTTAAGAAGTTTTGTTTTTAAAAAAATCAATAATTTTCCTTTAGTTTTGGACATTATCTAGTTGTCTAGGACTTCATCTAGTTATCTATGATAATATGCATGTTTATCGATATACCCCCATGAATGATGCAACTTGTTTTGTAATATAATTTATAAACCTGCCATTGATAGAAATTATCATGTCGCCTAGGATCTAAATTAACACCATTCCTTGGAAAAGATGGCAAGTCATAGAGAATTGATAGTTTTAAAAAATAATGCTTCCTTATCTAGAGTTCTATATTGACTTGAAAACTTTCTTGATTTTGTATAACTCAAAAATTAATTGTTCCAATGTGTGATACTCCTAATACACTTTAATTCATAAAAACAAGTTGCAAAATGAACAATATTTTTCTACAGTTCTTCCATCATTTTCTTATCTCTCCATCCACAAAGAAAAATAAAAAGTTAATGTGCCAAACTCCAAGTTCGGGGTGGCACACACTCTTTTCCTCCCTCTTTCACTTCTTCCATACTCCTCATAAATTAATCAAGAGCATACCATCAAGAAAAGGTGCCAAAAAGTGTACGAGCATACCATCGAGAAAAGGTTCCAAAAAGAGCAGGCCAAAACATGCACTCAATGTAACTACAAATAAAGAAATAAAAGGCCTCGAGTCGAATAGAGTAGAGACTGCTTCCTTCCATACCTCCTTCACTCCAATTTTATGACCAAGGAAATCTACAAAACTCCATCAAATTCTTGATCCATGTTCTGTGCAAATAACTCAAATGAATGAATGGGAGTACCATGTTATTAGTATCCTTCCTGAAATCACTAAGAAGTTCATTTGAAAGAAGAACAACATCTTTTAAGCTTCTGCCTTGCACAAAGGCACATTGATTGAAATCGACTATGGAAGGGAGCACCTTTTTCAGTCTATTGGCAAGAACCTTAGAGATAATTTTATAGAAGGCGTTACAAAGAGCAATAGGTCTCCAGTTTGAAATTATAGAAGAATCCTTGCCTTTAGGAATAAGAGTTAAGAATGTTTTGTTTTCTTCCTTAAGCATGACACCATTCTGAAAAAGTTCCTTGACAGCAGAAAAAACATCATCACCAATAATGCTCCATGCTTTCTTAAAGAAACAACCATTAAGACCATCAGGACCTGGGGCTTTCTCTTCATTAATCTCAAAAATAATATCATCCACCACCTTCCTAGAAATAGGAGTAGTAAAAATGATTATGTGCTCAGGACAAAGAACTTTACCAGGACAATCACCTTGCCAGACCTTGCCTTCAGAATCAAGATTGTTGAATAGCTTGAATAGAAATCCATGACAGTAGTGTTAACCTCCTCTGGATTATGGAAAATCACATCATTAATTAGTAAGCCTTTCAATCTATTACTATGTCTTATGGTTTTAAGGGAGGCATAGAAAAACTTGGAGTTAGAATTTCCTTCTTTAAGCCATAGAACATGAGATTTCTGTTTGAGAAGAGATTCCTCAACCAACTCAGCTTCTTTCACTTCTCTTCTACATTTATTAGCAAAGTCTCTCTTACTTTCATCAGTCGGATCAAGATCAGAATCAGTGAGAGCCTTATCCGCCAAGAAACTAAGATACTTGGCATTGTCATGAAGATTACCAACAAAGTCCTTGTTCCACTTGAGAAGAGCCTTTCTCACATTGTTAAACTTTTTATAAAGACGAAACATCTCATATCTTGCACATTAATAGACCAAGCAGATATCACCACATCTAGAAAATCTTGTCTACGAGACCAGGCATTTAAGAATCTAAAGGGAGAGTTGATCTTCTTAATATTACCAATCTTCAAAGAAATGTGTCTATGATCACTGATAGAGTTAGAAACTAACTCACCACTAAAATCCTCAAAATCATCTATGAATTGAGCATTATGAAAGACTCGGTCAATCTTAGAAGAAATGAACCTGTCACCACTTTGCTTATTGTCCCAAGAAAGAAAAGGGCCACCAAGGCACATTTCACATAAGCCAGTGTTGAGAATACATCTATTAAACTCCTCCATGGACTTTTTAGTGGGTGGTTGAATGCTAATACTTTCTTCTTCAGTTTTGACAGCATTAAAGTCTCCAAGAATCACCCAAGGGATGTTAATAGATGAATTTATGTTTTCAATAACTCTCTAGAGTTCAAAACATTCAACATCACCATTGTGACCATACACAACCGTGAGGAAGATAGAGAAACTATCAACTGAAACCTTGAGATGAATAATCTGATATGTTTCAAAAAACTTATCAATAGTGCAGTTTCTTTACAAAACAAAGATGTGACCCAATCTATGAGAAGAGAGATTAGTAATAAATTTGTATTCAGAAAAGTATCTATTCATGATCTTATTAACATTTCTTTCCCTAATCTTAGTTTTAGTAAGGATAACTATATCACACTGTAACCTCCTCAACTCTGATAGGACCTATTTTGTTGCCTAGTCCCCTAACATTCCAAGAAGAGATATTAATAGGAGGACTCATTTTGACACCTCGGCTATTGAACCGACAACCTTAGTATTCTTAGAAACCAAATCCAGTTCTTTGGGGTAAGAATAGATTCAAGATTCCCCAGTCTAACAGTAGTGTTCATCTTCCCTAGACATCTCAGGGGTTCTCTATAATCTACATTCACATTCCTAGGCAAATAATTCACAGAGCACGAATAAGTAAGGGAACTCCCTTCACTGACTGGCGAGATTTTCTGGATAGCAATACCAGGTTTACGAGTAAGAAGACCTAGATTTATAGCCACAATAGCAAGAGAAACATTCTACACTTCCGCCACCCCTTTACCTTTAAGAATATTTTGATCATCTTGAACATTACTACAATGAATCTAACCATACTTAGAACCAATCTCCACACTGGTATTTAAACCGCCAGAACAACAAAGCTTATCATTACAATTGAAACTTTCATTAACTTTTTCAGAGAGATAGACATCTTCAACAATCAATTCCTCAAGAAGTTGGCAGGCAACACCCCGCCTAATTTCATCTTCATCCAAAACTTCCTCAATTATGCACTCATTTCTATCTTCCAGATTAATTTAAGGAATAATTTCAGTGCACACAAAACCTTGAGTCCTCTTAACTTCCCAGATAGATCTCTGTTTCTGAATCTTTGGTTTTTGACCAATAGCTGCAGGTTCAACCAGGCATTCATCATGACCAAGGTAACTGCATTGTTTACACTTTTTGGGAATCCATTCATATTCTATATCAACTAAGTGCTCAACCCCTTAATCGCTCCTGAGAGTGACTTCTTTTGGAAATCTCACATCCTTGTTCAGAAGGACCTGGATCCTAGCTATGTCCATACGTCTAAGATTGAATGTAGCTTCATCCATCCTCACTGGTTCACCCAGGTAGGATCCAATCCTACTGAAGGTCCGAAGATCCCAAAGATCCATTAGAATGTTTCTCAGCCGCACCCAAACTGGAACCTCAGATAGGATAAGCTTGGAGTATTTCTCACCGAGACGCCATTTCTTAAGGATAATAGGTCTTTGGCACACATATCAGTCACCTTCAAGGACATTTTCCAAATCTAATAGCTTTTCAAAGCGAATCAGAAAGAAACCATTCCCCCTGTCAAAAACCTCAAAGAAACCTTGAACATTCCAAGTATTCACAAAATGTTCTACCAAAAATGGGATGTAAGGTTGGAAATCTACTACATATCCCAAAAGACATCTACTCCACCTGTCTGCATTCTCCACAACCTCCACATTAGGGTAGTAGATTAACTTGCCATTCACCAATGAAATAGTAGTCTTCCTTAGATCCATGACTTTATTTGCAGATCTCGGTCTGAGACTCTCCCATTTGAGAGGATTCCTTTGTAGGTCAGAGTCCGGCTCACCTTCCGGTAACTGATGAGCTTCAGGGAACATGCCCCTATGCCTGAGAATAGGCTGGGGAGGAGGAGATCGGCGGGGCACCGTCGCCTTCCCAGTCGCAGTTTCGCACGCAGCCACAGGCACTCGGCGAGCCATTGTTTTTTATTTATTTTTACTCTTTCCTTATTGGTTTCATTTAACTTTTATTTGCCCATTCATTAGTGGAAACTTTCTATTATTTGTTCTTAGAATAACTAAACTCTCAACAATTAAAATTTTCTTTCTTGTTCTCGTGATTGGATTTGGATTTTAATCATTTTCTTTCATCATCCCTTGGATGGATACCTTACTACCACGACTTTTCGTAATGATTTGTGCGCAAACAACACACATCAGAAGTCCAATCAATCGATTGGGGTGATAGTCGACCAACTCAAGTGTTGAGTCGACCGACTCATAATATGCAATAACCAGAAATTTGTAAAAATCCCTCTCTTCAACTCTCAGTTGATCTAGAACCCTGACTCTGACCCTCCTATTAATAGAGGAGTAGTCAAGACTTTCAGAAGACACAACTAATACTAAGAAACATTTTCCTCTCACAATCGTGATAGTCTGACATCCTACGAAATTCTTATCCATAAAAAGGAGAGACAGCTAGGGAGAACAAGTCGGGACTAGCACATTGACATCGAAGGGACAACATCCTTCTCGTTGGCACTAGTAAGTGCGACAAGGAGTTTCTGGTGGTCCGTGTGAACTACCATAGAGGTACGGAGGCCGTTGCTATCACACTAGGAGGACGTCATCAACTATCATTCGTGGTGCTACACTAGGAAGCCACAACTGACAACCATCCATGTGCTTCTTGAGAAAGATTTACATCACTGCAAGGATTGTCACTATACTTGATCAATGATTAGGTATATACCTTACAAACCCTCTTTCCTAAATACATCATTGTTGATGCAATTTGCTTGTTTGGGTTATGGAAAGAAACTTTTTTATTTTTGTTGTCCTAAATCCAAATAGTGGTATCAGAGCCACATCAATTTATGGTGTATTTGGATTTAAATGATATGATTGGATTTCATTTTATCATGTATTTATTACATACGATGTGAATACCTAAAATGATAAATGTGTATATCGAATTAAAATCACATACACTTTATATATATATATATATATATATATATATATATATATATATAGAGAGAGAGAGAGAGAGAGAGAGAGAGAGAGAGAGAGTTGAGCTACAAGCCTACAATACACTCGAGTGTGTTTGTGCTCCTTGTACACAGTGGCGGAACTAGAATTTCAAAATAAGTGAGGCACAATTAAAGAAACTGTATAATGACTACAATGTTTTTCAATACGTGAAAAGAAGAAAATTCGAATATTTCAAATGCATCAAAATGCAGATGTTAAAACCAACCAGGCAATATAAGGTACAAAAGACCAAGGATGAGTATGAAAGATGATACTTGTGCACCTAAATATTTTGAACTTGGATAAAAACTATAAATGCCTTTCGGCTATGGTCATATGGAGAGTGGTTCTATGCAACACCAAAGAATATAAAAGATGATACGAAAGATTCCTTTCTATGTGACTCTGTCACTAGTTCTAATAGATGAACCTCTTCGTTCATATATATATATATATATATATATATATATATATATATATATATATATATAAAAGAAACTGTATATTAAAAGAATATAACTTCAAAAAAGCAATTCAATGTGTCGTGGAAAACTCAAAATGACACTGATTTGTCATGAGATAACGCATCATATGATTCTAGCAAAGGATCACCCAACGTCACAATTGAGATCGGCGGCCACAAGCATGTTGAGAGATGCCTAGGGAATAGAGAAAGACTATCTTTTTATGTGACCAACGCTCAGTCTGAGATATATTTTGATTGCGATCCTGGTTTTGTCGGGTATTTTGTCTGATTCACCGAATATTTGCAAGTGATTCCCTGCAGTTGCATAGTGGCCCCTGATTACGGGCAGCACAAATTGTGGAAATGATAGAACGTCGAGTTTTGACTGCTTCCATTTTCCGTTACTATTCACACAAACAAAGCAAATGGATGCCCCCACGCCGATCGCGATTAACACAAACTGTAAATAACGCAGCGCGGATTGCCAGGTCAGAAGTCAATGTTTCGACGGACATAGTATCGCAGGACATCTCAACAGATACTATAAATTGTAGGGGTTTATTTTCAATGGTTGCTGAGGCACGTGCCTCACCTGGCCGTAATGTGGCTCCGCCACTGCTTGTAGTTGTACACCTCCGGTTTGCACCGTTTGATTCTTGATCTTGAGACTCACGTGGTTGAGATAGGATAAGCGTTAACTCCGTTAGATGGTAATGTTTAGTCGGTCACCTTGTCGTTCTCGTGACAGATGTAAATGTCTATTCTCTCTCTCCTCAATCACCTTACTTACCCCATCACACTCGTACCTCCTCCGTCTTACCCTCTCTCTCTCTGACTCTCTCCAATAATACTTCTTTATCCTCAAACAAACTTAGATAAACATGCAATGAGCACCTGCGCTGCACCGCGCTCCGGGCAAGTATGACAGCTAGCAGCTCCATCGTGGATGAGGACCACTATCAGCCGCTTCTCTGGAGTTTGGCATCTAGATACAACAGTGAGCAGCTCCAAAATATTTCCAGATCGAATCCTAAAATAGACTATTATAGTTAGTTATTGATGCCTCCATTGTCGTTAGCAACTTCTAACCACCGTGGTAGCCTGAACAAGTGAGGGAGAGTACTTCCAGTAAAAGGATTCATCCAGTAATCGTTTTCCAGGCTTGGATCCAACACCACATCCTCTTGCTCTGCCAGCTTCCAACCACATACACTCGAGTTGGAAAACGTACGTAAATGTTCTTTTGTAAAAATCAATAGCATATAACTAATTTCAGGTATGCAAGCTTTCATTGATGTTTATAGTCAATTGATTGTTTGGATGGGAGAAGGCTAAATTTCTCACGTGTTGGTAATAATGTGGCCACTCAGGCCAGTAAACAAAAACATTTACACTACGTACTCACAAAATTTCTATGGCGCAAACGATATGCCACGGCATTGCACCTTGAAAGCATTTCTTACTGTGGCCGAGCTGCTACTTTCATATGCATGGCCTCTTTCCATGGTCTTTGCTAGAACGTGTGGCTATGGTGACAACAAATTGTGACAAATTATTTGTAGAGGGATACCCGACTGAGCTTCTTCTCTTATTTAATTCGTCATAGTAAAAAATAATGGAGTATCTCGAGAAGGTGGAAACGAAGACCCAATTCTTTAGAGGACATCTGAGTTGTATGTGATATTAGTTTATGCACATGCAACTACGAGATCATCATTATTGATTTTTAGTGGGCCAAAAAACCTAAATGGCACATTTCCCATTTTTTATTCCCTAAATGACACGTTCTTGAACTTATTGTCCAAAATGGCACATTTACAAGCCAATGCGTCCTCTGTTGGGACGCATTACTCTCTCGGGAGGCAATGCGTCCCCGATTGAGACGTATTGCTCTCCCGAGACAGCAATGCGTCCCAACCGGGGACGCATTGCCCCCACAGGAGGGCAATGCGTCCCGAAGCCGGACGTATTGTTTTTTTTATTTTTATATTTTTTTTTGAATTATGATACCATGTATACCATGTATATTATATATACATATATATGTTAAATTGCTAAATTAATATAATCTAAATTAACTTATATACAATTAGCCATATATTTAAAATAATATCTAAAAATAATAAAATAATAACAGAATATTATATTTATCAAAATATTATATTTAAATATGTAGATAAAAATATTCAAAATTAATAGATATAATACTAAAATTATATAATAAAGTGTAAATTATAAAAATAAAGAAAATATATACAAGTATTTATTTGTAAACTTAGAAGAAAAAAATTAATATAGCAATAAAAATAAAAAATACTAATATCAAAAATAAGAAAATAAGAAAATAAGAAAATACTAATATAGCAAAATAATATATATATGTATATATATGTATATATATTAAAGGTATGATACATAATATCAAAAATATACATATATATACATCATATATATATACATAATATCAATCGAACAGTTAGCCTTCATGGTAGGTTGATTGTCTTTCTGGCTCAAGCAGTCGGATGGAATCCACTAGTCGATCAGTTCGGCCTCCGGTCGATCATATTAGTATTTTCTTATTTTCTTATTTTTGATATTAGTATTTTCTTATTTTTATTACTATATTAGTTTTTTTCTTCTAAGTTTACAAATAAATACATGTATATATTTTCTTTATTTTTATAATTTTACACTTTATTATATAATTTTAGTATTATATCTATTAATTTTGAATATTTTTATCTATATTTATAAATATTATGTTTTGATAAATATAATATTCTGTTATTATTTTATTATCTTCAGATATTATTTTAAATATATGGCTAATTTTATATAAGTTAATTTAGATTATATTAATTTAGCAATTTAACATATATATGTATATATAATATACATGGTTACATGGTATCATAATTCAAAAAAAAATAAAAACAAATAGAAAAAGCAATACGTCCGGCTTCGGGACGCATTGACCTCCTGTGGGGGCAATGCGTCCCCGGTTGGGACTTATTGCTCTCACGGGAGAGGAATGCGTCCCAGCAGGGGACGCATTGGTCTGCAAATGTGCCATTTTGGGCAATAAGTTCAAGAACGTGCCATTTAGGGAATAAAAAATGGGAAATATGCCATTTAGGTTTTTTGGCCTATATATTATGTATATATATTATGTATGTATATATATGTATATATATTATGTATATATATATGTATATATATGTATATATATGATGTATATATATATGTATATTTTTGATATTATGTATCATACCTTTAATATATATATATATATATATATATATATATATTATTTTGCTATATTAGTATTTTCTTATTTTTGATATTAGTATATTCTTATTTTTATTGCTATATTAGTTTTTTTCTTCTAAATTTACCAATAAATACATGTTTATATTTTCTTTATTTTTATAATTTTAAACTTTATTATATAATTTTAGTATTATATCTATTAATTTTGAATATTTTTATCTACATTTATAAATATTATGTTTTGATAAGTATATATGTATATATATATTATATTTGTACATATATATATGTATATGTATAATATATATATTTATATATTATATATATATTATGTATATATATTATGTATATATATGTATATATATTATGTATATATATGTATATGTACATATATATATATATTATGTTTATATATTATGTATATATATATTATGTATGTATATATGTATATATATGATGTATATATATGTATATTTTTGATATTATGTATCATACCTTTAATATATATATATATATATATATATATTATTTTGCTATATTGGTATTTTCTTATTTTTGATATTAGTATTTTCTTATTTTTATTGCTATATATGAGTTTTTTTTTCTTCTAAGTTTAGAAATAAATACATGTATATATTTTTTTTATTTTTATAATTTTACACTTTATTATATAATTTTAGTATTATATCTATTAATTTTGAATATTTTTATCTATATTTATAAATATTATGTTTTGATAAATATAATATTCTGTTATTATTTTATTATCTTCAGATATTATTTTAAATATATGGCTAATTTTATATAAGTTAATTTAGATTATATTAATTTAGTAATTTAACATATATATGTATATATAATATACATGGTATACATGGTATCATAATTCAAAAAAAAATAAAAATAAATAAAAAAAGCAATATGTCCGGCTTCGGGACGCATTGCCCTCCTGTGGGGGAAATGCGTCCCCGGTAGGGACGCATTGCCTCCCGAGAGAGCAATGTGTCCCAGCAGGGGACGCATTGGTCTGCAAATATGCCATTTTGGACAATAAGTTCAAGAACGTGCCATTTAGGGAATAAAAAATGGGAAATGTACCATTTATGTTTTTTGGCCTTTTTAGTGCCATGAATAATTTATCAGTTCCTTGTTGTTGGTCTTCAACTGCATACATGTATACAGACATGACGGATGTTAGTTCAGGTTAGACCGCCATGTATATATGAATTTGCACTATATCCGATGTGAAATTAAAATTCAGTGTCTATCTACTAAACACGAGAGTGACGGGTAATCATGTCTCTCCGTGTCCATGCAGAAGCCCAATCTAATAACTTTTAAGATCTAAAGAAAAGTACGTACATACGTTAAATGCATGGAAGATGGGAGCCATACATATGTATCCAATTCTTGCACTCCAAGAGGTTGTTGTCAGTATGATCATTTTTCATATGAAACCAGTTTGTAGGATCCCTGGAATGTTTGGGGCAGTTTGCAACAACGGTTTGTAGGATCCCTGGAATGTTTGGGGCAGTCCTCACTCATGATCAGGCTGGCTGAGAAAAGCATCGGCTCTATGTTTTCTTTGAAACGGTTAGCAGCAGTAGCCATGATTCTCAGTGTTTATTGTGCTTGTATTTGCCACAGACAAGAGTGCAACCCAATGGTCTTGCACACATAAACAAGAAGCACGACCGGATCATGCATCCATGTTAACTGAACAAGAGCATGACACTTCATGCGAGCACAACTAAAATGACCACCACAACTCCTGAATACAAACGAAGGTCTCCGCAGTAACAATGTTGTCCTCGTCACCATCGACGGATCTATTGCTGACCTGGCATTACATCCTCGATCACAACTTCCGCGCCGACATGCCTGTGTCGAGCTCAATTGCTTCACGCTTCGGCTGCTTCTTGCCATTAGCAAAAACTATTGTGCTAGCAGATATCTAGTGACCTTACTTAACAGTTGTAATTATAGCAGCATCGGGTATCTCTGGCCGCAACTCTCCAACGCCTCTAGCTGCTCCTCCTTGGTGGTTGACCTTCTGCACTGCCCTAGTGGTCGAGAGAAGCGGAGAGAATAGCCGAGAGAGAGAGAGAGAGAGAGAGAGAACTGACACAGCGAGAAGTCGTGCAGAGAGAATTGTGCGAAGAAAGAAAAAGCCAGCAGAGTATCGAGCAAACCAGAGAGAGATACAAAGAGGGGCGGCACCGTGAGTTCGGAGAGAGAGGAGTGGGGTGATTGCATGGAAGAGAGAGAGCACGAGTTAATGCAGGAATGTGAGGAACTGGGTGGTTGACAGATGTTTATAGAAGGTAACACTGCATCTTTTTAATTTGATCGGGATCTTGATCTGACGGTGAAAAAATGAGGTGTATAGCAGCCTCTATACACTAGAGTGTTTTGTAGCTCAACACACTCTCTCTCTCTCTCTCTCTCTCTCTCTCTCTATATATATATATATATATATATATATATATATATATATGGAATTTACTTAATGCCGGCCTGGGTATTTTAGTTTGGTTACCCGTCCACGCGTGTCTGGTAAGTCTTATTTTCGCTTGCTAACCCCTTCTGTCGCGTCCTTGATCTGAAATTGCAAGGCCCTACAGTCCTCCTCGGCAGGTCCATCCTCCGTCGATGAACTATTCTGGCCACTGCTCTCCACCATCGATATTGGCAATCCCAGATCCACCTATAGGAAGTTTGACTGTGCTCGTCTGGGAGGAGCTGGTTATAGTCCGCCCTGTCCCTTCTCCATCTCACCGCACTCCTTCTCCCACCAACACACCACCAGTCAACACACGACCGCCAGGTTATTGTTCTCTTTCTCTTCCTGACCAGTCTCCCTCTAGATCGACGAATCACCCAAACATGCAAGTGCGATTGGGCCGGCGCCGACTGAGACCTCGGCTATGGTGGCTTTGCTGTTAGAACCCAACCTCCATAGACACAGTCGGAGGTCATGTTCCTGATGCTCGATGACCACAAGCCCATAGTGAAGCAGGTTCTTTCGGATCCTGCATGCATGTCGTCGTTGTCATCCCTATAGATCGGTGATGCCTTCATAGAGTAGCCCATGAAGGATAAGCCTATTGCATACGTGATAGCCAATCATGGCGGTTTGAAAGGAAAATTACCCCTTTCTCCCCTCTTGACCCTATCACCACTTTCTCCCCTCTGATCGTATCACCAGTGCAATCTTCGTCCTTGAGGGAGCTTCGTGCAAGGGATAGGTTCAGGTGACAGGAGGAGGAGCAGGAGCAGCCGGAGATGATGGAATCAACTTGAGGATGTATATAGAGGAAGATTGGCGGAGGAAAGGCCAATAAAGGACTCTATTCGCTGACCATTATCAACAGTAACAAGTGAAATTTTCGACACCTTGGAGGAGACGCTAGAGAATCCCCTCATCTCCCTTGAGCGATTCATTTATTCCCCTGGATCTCGCTGATATCCTTTTGTCTTTGATCCTAATTATTCAATTAAATTGTAAAGACAATACTTTCTTGGGACAAACCACTACCTGTAATACGTTCACACCTCTTCTAATGTTGTATTGATCCATAGTTGCTCAGTGGTTGATGGAAAATAATTTATGGATCATGATAATCATGTGATGCCCACTTCTCGATGTTATAATCTTTGTTTGAATGCATTTTGTTCCTAGATCTGCTTGCTAGCTGGAATGCTCAACATTTGCTCGATGGAATGGCGAGGACAAAGAAATTTACCAACCACATCGTTATTGTTCGTTTGGAATGTGTTTTCTGCCACGTGAATTAACTAGTAGATTGTATTAAGTTGTGTCTTCTAACTACTTGTTGGTTGATGATGATCGTGCAACTCTAACTTACATAAAGCACAAACTAAAAGGTAAAGAAAAGAGGGACGTTACATTTAACTCTCCAATTAAAATCTATATATTTCTCTAAAAACTTTGCAACACTGCACGTAGATTGCAACACGAGAAGGTGGTGGTAAGTTCATGGGATCATAGTAAGGTAATATTAACTTTACAAGTAACAATTTGAGGTATCCATGAAGAATATAATATTATTGCAAAATATAAGGGTGATTCAAGAATTCAATAAGATTCTTTTTTCATTCTTCCTCGTGCCCGCTCTTCTTTGAAAATGGTACATATGTATGAGTCGGAGGCATAAACAAACACTTATTAGATGGATGACTCTCCTTGGTAGTTTTCAAATCCTCCATCAGATTAAAGATATCCATATTAAGGATCATAGTAGTGTCACAAGTTACAAGCATGCACAAGAAGTTATGGGCATGTTCGTTGTAAAAGTAGCTATATTGTGTAAAAAGTAACTATTTTGTATAGAAAGTAACAAATTCACATAGAGTGTAACTATTCTACATGGAAAGTAAATATTTTGTATAAAATGTAACTTGCGTTTGTCGAAAGTAAAAAAAATTTACAAAAAGTGAATAAGACAACTAATTACAAAGATGTTTATTATTAGGATTGTAGGGTGGCACTTGACCCTTCTGAGTGGGCAAATCCATTACACTTAACTAGATGGAGCAGTAAGAGCTGTAGTGAAAATATCTGTGCTCTCCATCAAATAGCTCAATCCAGAAAAGCTTGTAATAGAACCACTTGCTGTCGGCGTACGTACGTCTGATTGATATCACCAAGTTGGTTTTCTACCTGCTGCTACGAGCACATGTGCGAGCGAGCGGGTCGAGATCCATGATGAGTTACTTCACGGATTCCGCCTCATCGACATCATCTTCCTCTCAGAGCCTGGACTTCTCATCCAGCTTTGATGCTCCAGACTTCTTCTCCACCCTGGACTCCTCCCAGAGTTACTTTTTGAATGCACATAGTTACTTTTATGTTGTCACAGTTACTCGTAGTGCTCTTACAGTTACTCTAGGTGTTCTTATAATTACTTTATCGTGACAAGTTCATCCCTTTTATTTGTTAGTGAGTTCTGATATAGATACTTTTTTTTTGGAATAGAACATTTGCTTTCGTGTTCGTACAGTTACTTACAAGATGTCCCTGTTACTCAGTGTTCCATACACATTGTTTTTGTGATACATATTTTACCTTCCTCTGTTAGAGTTACTTTTACAAAGTATAAGAGTTACTTTTTTGAATCACAGGGTTACTTTTCTCTGCTGTCACAGTTACTCTTAGTGTTCTTACAGTTACTCTTAGTGTACTTACAGTTACTCTTAGTGTTCTTACAATTACCCTTAGTTTGTATCCATCCATCTTCGTACTAGTGCATTCAATAACATTCCCCCTATGACACATCCGTTGTTCGAAAGATAAGGAATGGACCATAAGACCCAAAATGCCAACTAAGCTATAGCAACTGTGGGGTATCTCTGTGTGCAGTCTACTGGGGAAGGCCATATCCACATTTCACCCAGATAAGCATAGGGGAATGAATCAATGAACCAAGAAGTTGGACCATCAACTAACTATAACATGTGTCGGTGGGTCGGTGGCTTGGGATGAAGAAGACTGTGCTCTTATCCTACCGTCGGCAGCAGAATAATACAACAATAGGAGTAGGGGAGGAGGAGATCCGACTAATTGCATGTCACTATTACTCTTAGTGTTCTTACAGTTACTCTTAGTGTACTTACAGTTACTCTTAGTGTTCTTACAGTTACCCTTAGCGTTCTTACAGTTACTCTTAGTGTACTTACAGTTACTCTTAGTGTTCTTACAGTTACCCTTAGTGTTCTTATAATTATTTTATGAGATCATCACTCTTCTTGTTGAGTTGGTTTATTTTGACAGGCTAACTAAAAGTATATATATATCTTCATACAAAACCACAACAGCTATTAATGTAAGAATACCACAGACAAAGTATAAAACGTGATGTATTAAACCCAAAAATACTCCTATTTACAATATGATTCAGAGTAAATGTATTTTTAGGCTTGCAACACATAAGTAAATCTATCTCATAGCAGTTACATATCATAACTCCAGAACCAATTTTTTCAAATTTAGTATTTCACTTAATAAATCAGTATTCAGCTCGAATTCAGCACAGTTTTGGATCTCCTTCATCAGCAGTAGCATTTTCTTTCTCCTTGCTTGCTTTAGCCTTTTCTTTCCCCTTTTGTTTCCTTTTACTTCTTTGCAATTCTTATTCATCAGCAGTAGCATTTTGTTCCTCATTCCTTTGTGGATATTTTTTTTGTATTGTCATCAGACGCTATCCTATCTTCTCCTGAATACAAACACAGTTACTTGAAAATTGTACTCTTTAGTTTAACAAAATATACTTTCCAGTTTAACTACTATATCTAGTGTACGAGTTACTTTTTCTTATGAAATAGTTACTCCATCTTTAAGACAGTTACTCCAGCCTATCGTATAGTTACTCCAATGTTCATGTAGTTACTCTTGGCATTGTCGAGTTACTCTACTTGTCATACCAGTTGCTCTTTTATCATACATTGTTACTTTGTAGTCGAAATCCTTTATTTATGTTTTGTTGGAATAGAACACTTGCTTTCGTGTTTGTACAATTACTTACAAGATGTCCCTGTTACTCTGTGTTCCATACACATTTTTTTGTGATAAGTGTTTTACCTTCCTCTGTTAGAGTTACTTTTACAAAGTATAAGAGTTACTTTTTTGAATCACAAGATTACTTTTCTCTGCTGTCACAGTTACTCTTAGTGTTCTTATTCTTATAATTACTTTATGGGTTACGAGATCATCACTCTTAGATAAAATTCTCCTCTACAATTTTGAAATTGTGTTTTAAAAGAAGTGACAGGAAGGGCGTGTGGGTAGCTACCCGCGCGAGTATTAAAGATGAGCCCCTTGTGTAAAGTTTCACCAACACAAAAGGGGTGACTATTCCTAGTCCTGGTATTACTTTCACTGTTGGATAGTTACTTTTTGTGTCATGATGTTACTTTTATTTTTAGATAGTTACTTTACGTACCATATAGTTACTTTTTGTGTACCGGTGTTACTTTCGATGCCAGATAGTTAATTTTTGTGTCATGATGATATTTTTAATGTTAAATAGTTACTTTTCGTACAGTATAGTTAGTGTTCGTATAGGATAACACGGATGTAAAATAGTTGTCATTTGATGTAGATCTGATTTTTGAACCAAAAATTAAATAGCAGTGATGTTATTACATTGTACACTACCCCAAATTATTAATATGGTAAACAATGTCTACAATTTAACACTACATGCACACGATTAGAAGATCAAACGTGAAATATTTCAAGAAGATACTAGATTGTGCTAGGATCCAGTAGACAAGGTCATTTCGTCAAAGCACGTAATGTGCAATGCTACTGAACACCTTGCTACAACTTTCAATGCTCGTTCCTGCATTCCTATGAACCTACAATATGGACTAGCTTAGTCCAGCTATCAGAAAGGGCATCCCCTTCCCCTGGCAACAACAACCATGTTTGCAGGAGAGATGGAACCAGACCAAGAAAGTGTTCCTGTGGCTGACGATGAGGATTTGGAATCCTCTTCATCTTGGTCTAGCACCGGCAGGTTCGGCAGCAGCCACAGTAGCTATGATGATGGGGATTTTCCACATATATAATTATTTGTGGATTTATCCAATTATGAGAGTAACCGAAACAAGCATAATTTTGTGAAACACCGATCAGGTCCCATTTGCAATGTAAGTCTCCATTCCTCATCTCCATTTGTTCTGATAAACTATCTAGCTCAACGACATTCTTCCAGTGTCTCAGTTTCCATCGTCGCACCATTGTGTGTCAACATTCCACTGATCGAAGGACACCCTCCGTCACCAGAGGTGTGGAAAGATGTGAGAACAAAGCATGAAAGGAAAAAACAGGCACGGGCGAGGAAAATCGAGAGCGAGACCTAGAGATCGTGGAGGAGCGTCGGAGCAGTGGCAATCACAACACCGACCGCATCTTCGATTGAAGGGACTGATCTCAGGCACTTTGCCTTCATCAATGGATGGAGAGATCTAGAGTTGACATGGCAAAGGAGGACGAGGAAGGAGAGAAAAGTCGAGGCAAGAGGAGGGAATTCACCTCCTATGTTGTTTTTTCCCAGTTTGACAGATCGGACACCGGTGGCAATGGGGCGACCTCGTGAGGAGATTGGGGGAGGGAGGAGGGGGACTGGACGAACGAGAGGGACAAAGGCCCGGAGGGCAACGCCTCGAGGGGACAGATTTGTGAGTATGCGGATCACGGAGACGAAAGTCCAGCAATCGCTGATATTCCCCGTATTTACAGTATAAGCCACTGTGTTTTTCAAAGCACATGTACTTTAGGCAAACTACATGCACGGGCATTCAATACACACCCATATATATATATATATATATATATATATATATTTCTCATATCAATTGTCATGTATATACATGTACAAACGCAATGTAAATTTAGTATACATCAATATACACAACTCCCACTTTGGGTCACGCAATCACAGAACCTCCTGCATAACCTATCGTCTCGTTCACAGGGTGGTCACATGATAGTGCACTCTGCTTCCAAGGGTCGTAGACAAGCCTCAACACCACCGGAATCGCATAGCGGACAATATAGCACCGTGAATCATGTCACCTTTAAGGCGTGGGTAAGTCACGTCTAGTGCAACAAGATATCCTTGTCCTTGTAAAAACAGACAACATTACCTCAACCCCTACTAATTTGTATAGAGTGTTATATATATACCTATACTCAAAAAGATTATAAAAATCATTATGAAAGACTACTATGTCCTAAAAATACTTACAACGGGCGTGTTAGGTGGTGGGTCAATGGGATTTCTCCCAACCATCTCTGTAGTAGGGGGATCCACCTCGTATGCAGAGCAGGGAGCCACAAGCACTGTATGAGGATCTGAATGAGAAGCATGATATTGTCTCATTATTTCCTCTATTACCTTTGAAATCTTCTCTAGTACCCTCTCCTCTAAGAATCCCTCTTTCTAGGTAGATTTTTACTTATGCTCTGATAGCCCAAAGAAGGCTCTTACACCGACACCAGCACCAACAACACTAATACACTTAGGATGCTCTGTGTTACCTAGAACAATTGTCAATTCATCCCTTGTTCCCTCAGGCATGAACTTGCCTTGTTTCCTTTTGATTATGGAGTTCCCGCTAATCATCATTAATAGTAATTGGTAAGTAAAAATATAACAATCAAGTTCAAGATAAAACATAACAATCATCAATAGTAATAGCTCTGAGAGTTGAATTTTACCATTTTTGCAGCAACCTCAGCAGTTGTGGGGTTGGGTATTTCTCCAAATTTTGTTTGCCTCCCAGCTATCCATAGATCATGTACGGTACAGGTTGAGGAGTACTAGAGGACTCAGCAGTCCCAAGAGTGGGTTGTTGAGAAGAAGACGTCTGCATTATCTTTTGATGAAGATTTGAATATCCACCTGGACCCATTGTGAGTTTGTTGCACATTCTTTGCATGTCTTTCTCTTTAAACATTGCTTATAGCCTGGTTTGTCCAAAACATATGTTAAATATGTATACAATATATTCATAAGAATATATTCAAAATGAGGAGTGAGGCTTAATACCTTGAATTTGTCAGTTTGTCTCTTAGCAACAAACACCTCCCACACCTTCGGGTCAAGATAGTTGCATTGCTTAGTGGCTGACTTCATCTTCTTCTCAGCGTTCTGTATACATTCTCTTGTCAGATTTGTCCTATAATTTCTTAGTACCCTCCCACAATATTGCATCACCTTTTTACAATACAGTTTTTCATCCAAGTCAAATATGCTCCGCAAAAGTTCACATACTTAATGGAATATTCTTAAAAACAAAATTGTAAATAGCTTTGAAAATATAATTACAAATGATAATATCTCACACATAGTTCCTTCCATATTAAGACTTTCTTTCTTTGATCATTTTTTTCTAGGAATCTACACTTACATATGTTTTTCTACAAGTAAGAACCCCTAGATATGACATAAGAGAATTGTAGTTCTTCCCAATTGGATTTCCTTGAGCATCAAACTCAACAACTAGCTTCCATCTGTTACCCCTTTGCTCAAGTAACTTGTTCATAATGGTGATGCCTCTTACTTTTGCACATTGACAATCTTGCACACAAGCTCAACAAGATCCTCAGGGCACACATCCTCATATCAAAATTGATAACAAGCACAGATAAGTCATAAAAAGATATAACAATACAATAAAATAGACCTTGTAGAATACACATATATGTAATAAAACAATACAACTTACACCAGTGTCATGTTCATGGTGCTCAACCTCATGGTAATCATCATCACAATGATCATACTAATGGTCAGACGCCATATGAAAAAATATCATATAAAAAATAGTCAAACAATGAAATACACGTGATAAAAAAAATGTAAAATGCTTATATAACATTAAAAAAAATAAAAGCATGCCTCTATTATTTGGATTTTGTATCAATTAACATTCCCTTGGTGTGATCTCCACGCATATATAAGTCAGTATCAGCTTCAATATTTGGTGTTGGAAAGCTAATTGAGAATGGACTGGCGTCATCATACTTGTCATAATACTCTTCTTCATTTATAGGATCTGCAATGAAATTCCTCTTACCAAGACAAACAACTGATCATTTTTCATTTGCAAGATCGTCGATATAAAATATTTATGATGCCATTATGAATGGTTTACCCTTCTTGCTAATCTTTTCAAAATTCACTAATGTGAAACCCAATTCATCCACTACAACTCATTTGGTTTTATTAACCCAGTTACACCTAAAGATCGAAACTTTGAAATCTATGTAGTCAAACTCCCATATGTCTCCAATGACACCATAATAGGACATTTTAGCTTCATGTCGACTCTTGTCTTTTGCACTAGAAAAATACAATGAAAATGCTTGAAGGGTGACCCCACTATTTTGGACCAAACTCTTATCATCTTGACACTTTATGTAACATGAAAATCCATTTATGTCAAACCCTTCATAAGACATTATGGTAACCTAGAACTTCACCCCTTCTATATAACTTTCAAATTTAACCTTGCTCTTGTCCTCACCTCCAATTTCATGTTTGAATGAGTTCTTGTGCACAACTGGTCCACCTAGTAGACATGTACCATAGAGACAATCCTTAGTTCAATGTAAATTAACTTTACCTTCATGTAATACATCATCCTCTCTCTCTTGCAGTTCAACCATATGCTTGTAAGCTTTTGTACCCTAATATTATGCTCAAGTTGTAGATCTTCAAATTATCTTTCCAACGGACCCTTTTGTGCCTAAATCAAAACTTTTATGAGAGATGGCCAATTGAAGATTTGACCTCCAAAACCCTAATTTTACTTCACGGGACACCTTTTTGGTCTCGGACTGGCCGTTTTGGGCCCAAATTAGGCATCGTCCCACTGGGCCTCCTTACCCCTTTTTTCACTCCTCTTTCTCTCTCACCTGAATGATCCAACTAGGTGTCTCAATCTGATGTGGACCCGTGGATTACATGATGCCACGGATCCACAGACGACCCAACGAACGCGAGAACTATCCCTCACCTACTTCTTGCACAGTAGCAGGTGTTGTAGGGACCTTTTCTAGCACCATCTCCGGCCACCAAAGCTCATACCCGGTCTTCTTTTGTCTGCACGACCCGCTTCAAGCACCAATGTCTAGTAAGGGACCCTGGATGGGGTGGAAACGATTCACAACACCTCCTTTTTCTCCTCACATGGCCGCCGACGACCTTAAAACCCAACCTCACACCACCATCCCCCTCCCTTCCTATAAATGTTTCCTCCCGATCCTCCTTGACCTCTTTTTCATTCCCCCTCTTCCACCCAGGCATTGCCATTCTCTCATCTTCCCCTCTCATCGTTGTCGCTACCTCATAGTGGGAAGCGGAGGGTTGAAGACAACCCCCGTCGATGGTCTCTCGCTCCCACACCCTGCCTCCAGTTGTCGCCCGCCAACACATGTCCCCATGCTCACTCACTCACCACCTCCCTGGGATGCCCCCATCTCCCACAGTTGAGTGCTACCACAATCAGGTGCACCTCAGTAGGACCACAAGATTAAGCCCACACCCAGCTCCCCATGAACCCTTTTCTCGGCCCAATAGGGTAAATACCCCAATAAAATCCTTATTAACATGATCTATTTCGTAATCCCATAACTCCATGATCCCTTAATAAAACCCCATATATTATATACCATTTTTTTTGGATAAATGCCCCCTTTGTAATGATGCTACTGTATTCTTCTGGTTCTACTTGATTCTTCATTATTTTATTAAAAATTGTCCCTTTATGAGATTTTGATTACTAACCAAGATTAATCATGTGCCTTTTGTATCATTAATGGGCCCTAGCTACTCTGATCCCCCGAATAAGTAAATATAGTTCTATATTACCGTGTTTGATGCCTTGGACCATATAAATGCATCTTAATGACCATATTGACCTCATATAGTCATCCTTACTCTAAAAATGGCTCATTTTTGTGCGTATTTGATGCAACTTGCTCATATATACAACTTTGGCCTAATATATCATTATGAAATGATTGTAACTCAGAATCAATAACTTAACTTGAGCTTTATATTCTACTAGACCAATACCTCATGCTAATACTCTTAAGTTTACCATGTGTGGCCTCAAGTACTCACTTTATGCCCTAATAGGTGATGTCAATGTACCTATATAATGGGATATTTAAACCTTTATGAAAAAGTGATTATAAATGTTTAACCATGTACTTTTGTTTTCAAATAAGGCCCTATTATGACTTTTGACACTTAATTCCATGTAATAGACTCATGTACTCTATTGATTACTTGTGACATATGTATGACCCCTAACATGTTTTGGATGCATAAGTTGATTGTTGGGCTCTAACCTTGCTAGATAATAATCTAGTTATATACATGTTATCTTAATGACTTCAAATCAATTAATCATCATGCCATATCTCTAAATCTACTTGATCTTCTTAATGCTTCTATGACATGGAAATTTGGCTATGTTGTATGAATTTGATCTAATATGACTAATTATGATCTTACATGGTTAAACCATGATGAAGATCTAGATATCATGCTTTTCCTACTTATAAATCAGCATTATCCTTATCTTGTAGTAATCATAATGTGGATGGTTTACCTAGACCCAAGGTTTAGTGTTGATGCTTATACTATCTTGATTCAATGCATGCATGTTTGATAAGATGGAACTATATATGAACTATTTAATACCTAGGTTTAGGAGAACATCAACATTACATGATCAAGGTTTCTCTAAGAAAAACCTATCGACATAAGACCCCAATTATGTCTTTTTATATCTTAGGTCCCCTTTGGATCGGACCTTCTTGAGAGATATTGTCATAACTTGTTCAATACTCACAAGGTATGCATTTCTCTTGACCCTAGTATGATATTGACTTGCTTGTATTTATGCTTGTATGTATGCTTGTATGAATGCTTTGCTACTTACTTACTTGGTTGAGATATTGTTCCTATGAATACTACTTTCATGTTTGGATATCATATGTTGACAAACCTTGAACATTATATAAAGAAATCCATTTTGATATAATGGATAAATAAAAGTTAAAGATGCTTTGTATAATATAATTTCATCAAGTTTCCCTCACCTTGTTTCTTGTTGTTTCTTAGTACTCGATCTAACCAAGCACCTCTTATATGTTCTTAAACTATTTACACAGCTTTTCATAATGTACTTAATTATTTAGCATTAATATATTTTTTTATTGAATTTTTAGTTGTCGAATGAAGATTTGATTCACTCAAGGCTCTACTGTGTGAAGTGAAACACCAATGGGACGCTAGAAATGAAATGGGTACATGCTTCTCTGTATTTGTTTAGTATCTGGTTATATCTAGATCTTATTGCTTATATACATTACATGTGTAAAATATTTATGCCATTCTACGAACGGACGCCCAAGTCCACTCACCTTTGACTATGTAGTAATTAGGAGTGTAGACCTAGGGTAACAAGTAGTTATGTAACAAATGGTATCGGAGAGATACGCGTAGGCCTCTATATATGTTTAATGGATAACACATCTTAAGAACCCAGGGAGGACTGAAATCCTTCCCTCAAAGTTTAGAGAGTCTTCTAGCATCTCATCTCTTCTTTAAGGACCGCCAAGACACCCAAGTAGATGATGATTAGTTAGTCTTTTATTGTCTCCTCATGTGATTATTCTCTCGTTACTAATAATCACATGAATTCTCAATTCGGGTAGCCTATGCATGGGAAAAGTTAAAATTCACTTGAAATCATGAAAATTGATAAGATGATCTGATCTTAAATGAAAAACCCCATTTTGGATGAATGAAAGTATTTTTGAAAGTGATGTACTCATGTAAACTCAATATTATTATAACATCCCTAATCTGGGTTATGTCATAAACTTGGAAGTTTTTATTAAGTAAGTTATTTACAAACTTGTATTAATCTTTTGAAAAAAAACTCTCCTAGAGTTTAATTTTAAAGTTTGAGCTTATTTGCAAATTGTTAGTGCATTATATGATAGTTCTGGTGTAAAGTGCAATTCACCCAAGATGAGGGGTTATATTGCAAAATGTCACATGTTGATTGTACCTCATGTGTTTTAGCATCATAAGAGAGATAATGATGATAAGGGGTGTCTTGTGGAAAGCCTAAATTTCAAAATTGAAACTTGTTTGAATAATGCTAGTGCTTTGTGCACCAATTTTGGTACAAATTGTAATTTACCCAAACTATAGGGTTGATATGAAAATTACTACCTCTAGAGTGTCCCTACTACCTACTAGTATCATATAGAGGAGAGAGAAAGAAGTTGACATCATGTTTGAATAATCTTTGAGTGGTATCATTCTTGGTGATGAAAAGACCAAAAAAAGATGTATAGTTGAAGCCTTTTTTATGAATTGTATCAAGTTGTAAAGCGTATATGGGGATGCCTATCAACCAAAGAGCCATAGAGGGGATCCCATATTAGTTTATCAACTCTTGGCCTTTTCCATGACGGGCTAAGAACCTCAAGGAGGTGATGTGTATGAGTTTGCAACTTTCCTTAGAAAAAGTGTATCAGTTTGTAAATAAAGTGATGTTGAGTTGAAATACCTTGCTCAACAAGATAACTAAGGGATGAAATCTTATCCCTAGATTATCCTCAAGAATTTTTCATGTCAAGATAAATATGCATGCATGGACACATGTCAACAATGCATGGACATGTGGCACCTAGTAGTGGAAAATGATGACACCTCATATACACTCTTTTTCGTGGACCACAACTATATATACCATTCCTTTCACCTACTAGTGAAAATTTTCAAATATTACCACCCTCTTTCTCTTAGATATCAGGCATATAGTCTTGGTATCATGCATAAGTGAAGGGGTATCGTGCATAGAGCCTTGGTATTAGCCATAGCAAGGTGATATCAACCATATCAAAGTGATATTGGCCATAGCAAGGTGATATCGGCCATAGTGAAGTGATATCATCTACAAGTGAAGGGATATCGGTCAAAAGTGAAGGGATATCAGCCAAAAGTGAGGGGATATCATGAACGAGTTGCAAGGTATCATGCATGGTTCTATGAGGGGATATCATGAACGAGTGGTGAGGTATCATGCATGGTGCTAAGGAATAAGAAGGATCTCAAGTCTTAACCCTAAGGTGAAGCCACGATCATCTTCAACCTTGGATTGAAGAATGGATCTAGGGTTGTGATATTCCTTTCTTTTCTTCTTCACCAAAACTTATCCATGGTGATTCTTTGCATGTATAGGAGTTGTGAAGCTCATCTTCAACCTTGGGAACGTGAAGCTTTGGATCTTGGAGCTTTGAAGCTATTCTTGAGGTAGGTGATATAATTTGAACCCATTTATGTTATTACTCACCATCAATCTTACCATACTTGATGATCTACTTTCAATTTCGAATTTTCTTGAATAATTGATGAATCCATGACTTTTAATAGTCGCATAGACCTGTTGTCAATGAACTATAATGGTAAGAACGAAGGTCTTGAGCTTGAGGATGATGACATCATTATGGTCCGACCCGATATTAGATTGAAGCACCTCTTACCCAATATAGTGATGTGAACACACAACTAGCATGATATAGTGATGAGTTTATACCTCATGGACAATATGAGTGACACACACACACATGTCATGCACGATATGGGGTTAAGAACACACCTAATGCATGGTATGGTGTCAAGTATATACCCCTAACCCGATATGGTGTTGAAACCCAAAATGGTAATGTGAAATCCAATATAAATTGGAACCCCAAACCCATATTGGTTTGTATACTTGAGTTGGTCTAGACTAACTTGCTTTTTAGGATGTCACTTATCTCATGGTGAAGGGTAGGCTGATACCATGAAGGTTTAAAGAGATATGAGCATAATGGTCTAACCCGATATGCAAACCCTAATGATGAGAAACCCATTATGGAAGCACGATATGGTGATCAAGGATACACCTCTTTGCATGATATGGTGTGAAGCACACACACACCTCTATGTCCGATATGGTGTGAATCACACACACACCTCTATGCCCGATATGGTGGAAGTACCTCAATCCAATATAGTTGATTGAGTAATACATGAAGTGTGTCATGTCAAATGATACATTAAGATGTTTAGAGTTCAATGCATTTTGATAATTGTGGGCCAAGGTACCTTGAGAGAAGGTTTGTGAAAATTTAATAGAGTATGATGCAATCAACATCCTAGTGAGGATGAGAGAGAAACTTATACTTGTGTGATAATTTTGTAATGAGCATACATTGATACTCCTAATATGAGTGGAGTATGAATTAGGGTTTGATTCTTGATAATATGATCTTGAAACCCTAATCGATTAAATAGGGGAAACCCTAACCCTAATGAAGGGTGGTGATATGATTTGAAATCCTAATCAGTTAATAAGGGGAAACCCTAACCCTAATAATGGGTGATGGTATGCACTTGAAACCCTAATCGGTAAGGAAGGGAAACCTTAACCTAATAATGGGAAGGTTTTATTTCTCTTGTATTGCATGGTGATGCTATGTATTTGATATTGTTGTGATCATGAAATACTAACCATGCATGTAACATGAGATGATGAGCATAGCCATGTATGAGCTGTGATGTTCATATGATACACATCTAAATGGGCCTTGTGAGCTATGTGAAATACTTGTGCAACAAGTATAATGTATACCTAGTCTAAGGACCTAGAGGTATTAGTTACCTATTAAGTGGTAACAATGTTCAGTAATGAACTAAGGGTTTGAATACCCAGATCTAGAAATCATGATGATGATAATGCTAAGGGATGAGAATTCCCGTAATGTGATAAGGGATTGAGATTTTGAGTATTATATGTGTTCCAAAGATCATGAAAGTAGTTGATAAATGTGTTACACCTTTGTTTGTAGCATATATTATAATTCTTTCTTGTAACTTGGTTGATGCTAAAAGATATTGTAATACACCTAATTAATCAAGTGAAATCTTATCATGTAGTTGCCCTGACCATAGATCCATTCAGTGTCAGAATTTTCTGAATGATGAAACGAGTTTAACTCAACATACATATTGTTGAATATGTAATCTTCTTCATACTGAGGTTGCTTGGTGAACTCCTCAAATAAAACGGGAAAGATCAATGACCATCCCGATGAGAATAAACTGGGAAAGCTTGGTGATCATTCTGAAGAGAGTGCATGCTACGGCTGTAACTCTATAGTGAAGATACTAGTATACCCTGGTAAGCTAATTGCAGTTGACACAAGATGTCCTTCTAGTAGTCTCCTACTGATCGAGACAGGTGAGGTCTTGGAAGCTGACTCTTCCATTGACCTTGTGTGGTTCCGATTTCGACTAAGCGGTGGTTAATTAGAGCATGAGCGATATACCTCATCCCCTCTGGGTATAAGTGTGATTGTAAATATGTAATCAGCCGTGAAGCATATCTACCTAAGGATTGAATACAGAAACATTGGTTGATGTTACATTATTTCTATACATCTTAGTTTATAGATGCTATACATGTTCTTCATATTCCTAATAAAGAAAATAGATGATCTATAGATCTGTCAAGGATAGTTGATCTACTTTAACATTTCTATTGCTTTGCACTGCAATTGAATGATGATTAAACATGCTTATTTACATAAAAGATCCTTTGCTTAGTTTTATATTGTTTAGCTATAATAATAATATTTTTGGCGGAGAGTTATATCTCTCGCTAGGACTTGTGTCTCACCCCGTGGGTTCCAAAATTTTTAGGTGGACGTACACGAGGAGGTAGAGACCATACTGTAGAGGAAGGACAACAACATCAAGGGCAACAATAACAACTCAAGTTGAGTGCACTGTCTATCGTGTCTTGTAGATAGAAGTCCTATGTGTCGTCTCTGTACTCTCAGGTCCTTGGGAGTCAGTACGTGATGGTTTGATGAACGATATGATATTTTGGCTTGGTTGTCTTGAGATTTTATGATGCTTATGTATATATTTGGGCCATGCAACTGTTATATGTTATCCTCAAGAGAAGATGGTACAATGTATATAGTACTTTGGTTCTTTTCTTAAGAGTTTCTTGGAAATGGATCTCTTTACAAAATGGTTTTAATTTTTAGTGATTTTTTTAATCTGCTGCTAATGTGTATTTTGCAATTATTACTGGTGACAACTTGATTTGATGTCGTGTCATAACAAAGTTTTAGTATCAGAGCCTAAGGTTCACTGAGTCTATAGAGACATAGGATTAAGGTTGTTGAGTCTGTTCTAGTGTCCTCCAGTTTATCTTATAGTGACTTCTGCTCATATAGGAGAAGAAAGTAAAGCTGAAAGATGGCTGGAGCACCCGAAGAACAGGCTGCTGAGAGTAATGTTGTTGCACCAGGAAGAGGTGCAAGGGATCAGGCTAGAGAGGAATTAGTGCATGAGAATCCCTAGCTTTATCAAACCATGCTAGAAAACCCAACCGTTCATGCTCTTTTCGGGTAGTTCATGACCATAATGATGCATATGGTAGACCAGATGCCAGCACCAACACCTAGGGAATTAGTTCCCAGAGAGGGACATGGATATGGTAAGACCTTTGAGCGATTATGTTGGGTAGGAGCCACCAAATATGCTGGTACAGCTGACCCAACATACACATATTCATGGCTCACTGATTTGGAGAAAGCCTTTAGAATCCTTACCATTCCAGAAACTGATAAATTTAGGCATGTTGTATACCTGTTAAAAGGAAGCGCTGGCCATTGGTGGTCCATTGAAGAAGAGAAAAGACTTGGTGTTGAGGTTGGATGGAAGGAATTCTGACGTGAGTTTGTCAGTAGATACTTCCCCAAGACTTATCTAGATGAGAAAATCTCACAGTTTGAGCGGATTAGACAAGGAATGATGAGGATTAGTGAGTATGAAGCTAAGTTTATGGACCTTCTACAATTTTGTCTACACATGGCTACTATAGATGAGGAGAGGATTCATCATTTTGAGAAGGGTCTGAACACTGAGTTAACCACACCTGTATCTTCTCTAGAGAATAGAGAGAGGTTGCCACCTTTGTGGAGTTAGTTAGGGGGATAGCGAGGTCCGTGATTGAGAAGTATGAGGAGAATAGTAGGAAAGTACCTACCCTATTCCAGGGACAAAGGTCTAGAAGTTTTAAGAAACCAAGGTTTACTACACCAATAGCACCACAGAGATTCAGTGCTCAGACGCAGTGGACAACAAGCAAGGGTAGAGGTCGTTGTTTTCTGCCAAGTGGAGCCCATAGCACAACATCGATGTCATTAATAGGACCATCGAGACCACAACATGATAGATTCTTATACAAGTGTAGGTAGATTGGGCATATGATAAAGGATTGTCTAGTTAGGGACATGGAGGTAACCCAAACACCGAGGCAGAGTCAACAAGGCTCTTAGAGACAATAGTTCAGTAGTGGTACATGAGGACGTGGAAAGACATCCCAAGTGGGTTCATCTGCACCAAACAACAAAGCACAAAGTTGACAATAGGAAACAATGAGATTCTATGCTATGAATCGGCTAGAGGCAGTGGTCAACGCACGAGTCGTGATAGGTCAGATGGAATTGTTTCATTCTGATATGTCTTCATCCTGCTTCATATCTATTTTGATTGATCTAGGTGCTACGCATTCCTTTATCACTCGAGAAGTGATTCATAACTGCAATATGACTTTGAGTCGTAGAGTAGATAATCTATTATTAGAAAATCTATTAGTCAGGTCTAGAGTGTTGGGGGAGGTATGCTCTCCTTGTGATGTTTCTTTTTCAGAACACATCATTCACGTGGATCTTATACCACTTGATATGCACTGGTTTGATGTAATTATTGGGATGGATACCCTAGAAAAGTATAAGGTTGTCTTGGATTGTGGTTCCAAGAAAGCTATGTTCACAGACAGTGATGAGACATGGGGTCTTTTAGGGGGATAGAAAGATTCTTCCAACCTGTCTAGTATCAGCAATGGTAGCTGAGAAATTGATGCGACAATGATGTGAAGCATTCTTGGCACATGTGGTAGATATTAAAGCAGAGAGTCCTAATCTTCGTGAAGTTCCTATTGTCAGGGAATTTGAGGATGTATTTCCTGAAGAATTTCCAGATATTCCTCCACCTAGAGAGATTGATTTTAAGATTAATCTAATTTTGGGTACGCTACCCATAGCTCAGACACCTTATAGGATGGCACCAACTGAGATGGAAAAACTCAAGAAATATTTATAGGAGTTGCTTGAGAAAGGTTTCATTTGACCAAGTACTTTGCCATGGGGGGCTCCAGTTCTTTTTGTTAAAAAGAAGGATGGGTCTATAAGGTTATCCATAGACTATAGATAGCTTAAGAAGGTGACTATAAAAAACAAATATCCTTTGCCAAGGATAGATGATCTGTTTGACCAGTTGTGTTGTGCAACATTGTTCTCTAAGATAGATCTAAGGTCATGATATCATCAGTTATGTATCAAGAAGAGTGACATACCTAAGTCAGCCTTTAGGACATGGTATGGTCATTATGAGTTTGTAGTTATGTCGTTTGGACTAACTAATGCACTAGCTTCATTCATGGAGCTGATGAATAGAATCTTCTGACCATTCCTTGATCAATTCATAGTGGTCTTCATAGATGAAATCCTGATATACAATAGAGATGGTCAACAACATGAACAACACCTTCATCAAGCCTTGACTTTGTTGAGAAAACACAAGTTATATGCTAAGTTTAGAAAGTGCGAGTTCTGGTTGTTATAAGTGTCTTTTCTAGGACACGTTATATCTGCTTCAGGTATTCATGTTGATCCTAAGAAAGTGGTCTGTTGTAGAGTGGGAACAACCCAAGACACCAACTGAAAATCACAATTTCCTAGGTCTGGCAGGTTACTACAAAAGGTTTATTAAAGACTTCAGTTCTATAGTATTATCCCTAACTAAATTGACCAGGAAGGAGGTTCCTTTTGTTTGGAATGACAAGTGTCATCGTTCTTTCTAGTTGTTGAAAGAAAGGTTGACTAGTGCACCTGTGTTGGTTTTACTTGAGCAGGGAAAGGGATACATTGTTTTCTGTGATGCCTCTAAGAATGGTCTAGGATGTGTACTAATGTAGAGTGTCATGTAGTTTCTTTTTCTTCTCGACAACTTAAGAAATACGAGAAGAATTATCTGATGCATGATCTAGAATTAGCTTTAGTGGTCCACGCGTTAAAGATTTGGAGGCATTATTTGTATGGAGAAACATGTCAGATTTTCACAAACCATAAAAACTTAAAGTACATCTTCTCACAACATGAGTTGAATATGAGACAATGCCACTGGATGGAATTAATCAAGGACTATGATTGTATAATTTACTATCACCCATGAAAAGCTAATGTAGTGGCAGATGCATTGAGTAGCAAATCTTCGTCTCCACCCTTAGATAAAGCACAGTTGAATTCTTTAGTGTGCTTTATACGAGACATGCTTGTCTCTTTGAGGCAAATAAATGTACATCTAAAAGTATCTTTGTTAGCTGGATTGTTAGCTGAGATGCATGTGAAACCTACTCTGAGATAACAAATTAAAGAGGTACAACATGATGATATTGTGATTCAGTAGATCAGGTTAGAGTGTGGTAGTGATAAATGAGACAATTTCCATGAGTCAGAGGATGAGGTAGTCTATTACCATGGTAGAATGGTAGTACCTGATGCCAATGACTTAAGAAAGATAGTTATGGAGGAAGCTCATACATCCATGTATGCAATGGATCTAGGGAGTAATAAAATGTATGATAACTTAAAAGCTATGTAATGGTGGACTGGTTTGAAGAAGGATGTAGTTGAGTTTATTATGCGGTGTCCAGTGTGTCAACAAGTTAAAGAAAAACACTAGAAGCCTGTAGGAACACTGCAACCTTTACCTATACCACAGTGGAAATGGGATCATGTGACAATGGACTTTGTGGTTGGTCTACCTAGAACAGCCAAAATTCATGATTCCATTTGGGTGATAGTTGATAGGTTGACTAAGTCAACACATTTTCTTCCTGTTAGAATAACCTATACTACTAAAAAACTTGCACAAATCTACATAGATGAGATAGTGTGGTTGCATTTAGTTCCAACTACAATTGTGTCTGATAGAGGTCCCTAGTTTACAACTCATTTTTGGGAACGACTACATAAAGCCTTGGGTACTCAGTTAAAGTTTAGCACAACTTTTCACCCTTAGATAGAGGACAATATGAAAGAACTATACAGAATGTGGAAGACTTGCTTAGGGCATGTGTCCTTCAGTTTGTAGGAAGTTGGGACTTACACTTGAGTTGAATAGAGTTTTCCTACAACAATAGTTATTAGACTAGTATTGATACGGCACCATATGAAGCATTATATGGTAGACAGTATAGTTCTCCATTATGTTGCTATGAAATAGGAGAATACCAACTTCTGGGTCCTGAATTAGTGCAACAGACAACTAAGAAAATTAAAGTAATACAACAACAATTGAAGGCTGCACAAGATAGACAGAAGTCTTATGCCGACAAATGTCGTAGACCTTTAGAATTCCAAGTTGGAAACATGGTGTATCTCAAAGTCTCTCCTTGGAGAGGTGTTCTCAGATTTAGGAAAATGGGTAAGTTAGCTCCTAGATTTATGGGACCTTACCCAGTAACAACACAGATGTGAACGGTAGCTTATAGGTTGGAGTTGCCACCAGAGCTACATAGACTACATCCAGTGTTTCATATATCTATGCTGAGAAAGTGTCATCCTGATACAGAGTTGGTGTTGCAACCTGTAGAGGTAGAATTGAATGAAGATATATCCTATGGGGAAGGTCCGATGATGATTCTTGACAGAAGAATCAAGAAGTTGAAAAAGAAAGACATAGTTCTTCTGAAAGTTCTCTACCATCACCGTGGAGATGAGGAAGCCGCATGGGAGCTGGAGGAAGTACCCTTCTCTTTTCTCATGAGATTTCGGGGACAAAATCCCTGTTAGGGGTTGATAATTGTAACATCCATAGCCTGGGTTATGCCATAAACCTAGAAGTTTTTCTTAAGTAAGTTATTTAAAAACTTTTTTTAATCTTTTGAAAAGTAATTAAGACTCTCCTAGAGTTAAATTTTCAAGTTTGAGCTTATTTGCAAACTATTTGTACATTATATAATAGTTTGGGTGTAAAGTGAAATTTACCAGGTATGATGGGTTATATTGAAAAATGTCACATGTTGAATGTACCTCAAGCGTTTTAGCATCATAAGAGAGAGAATGATGCTAAGGGGCAGTTTTTAGAAAGCCTAAATTTCAAAATTGAAACTTGTTTGAATAATGCTAGTGCTTTGTGCACCAATTTTGGCACAAATTGTAATTTACCCAAACTGTAGGGTTGATATTCAAATTACTACCTCTAGAGTGTACCTACTACCCTCTAGTATCATCTATAGGAGAGAGAAAGAAGGAGACTGTAACGACCGTCTCGCCAAAATAGGATTAACTAATGCAGAAGCGAATTATTTGCAGCGGATTACTGAAAATCACTGAAAATTTAAAACTTTTTGCAAAGAGATCCATTCATAGGAAAACTCTTTAACCATGAACCAAAGTATTCCAAATTCATCATGTTTCACAAGTACACAACCTGTACCATTCCTTTTCAAGGATTACAACATTGACTGCCCTGTTAACAAATATACACAGGTAGTATAAAAACTTCGAGGCACTAAGCCAAAACTCAGATTGATACATGTAAAACTTCGAGGACCTGAGAGTATAGAGACGACACATAAGACTACTATCTATATGACTAGACAGACAATATTTCCACCTGAGATCTTATTTTTGTCCCTGCTGTTGCTACTGCTCTTTCCCTATCCTAGGGTTTCTGCTCTGCCTTCCATGCATACCTAAAAATGTTTCCCACGGGGGTGAGACAATTGAAAATTGCCCCAGCGAGAGATATAACTCTCCACCAAAAACATTGTTATTGCAGTTTATCAAATTAAAACTGAGCAGGGGTTACTTTTACATTATCAGGCAGAATTATTCATCATAGAACAGAATAAGATAATCTCCATTCTCAAGGAGGTTATTGCATCTACCCAAGGTAGATAAGTAATTCATCTGTCTACTTTGCAGAGAATATAAAGAAACATAATTAACATTTATCTACTAAGAAATGCACAAAGAAATGCAACATCAGCCAATGAATCTCCGTATTCAATCCTTAAGCAAACATGCTACACGGCTGATTACATTTTACAATCACACTTATGCCCTGAGGAGATGAGGTATACCGCTCATACTCCAACCGACCACGGTTACGTAAAGCATCGGTACCACACATAGGTCAATGGAAGAGCCGGATTCCCATGACCTCAACTATCTCGGTCAGTACGAGATAACATGCAAGACATCTTGTGTCTCTGCTAGATAGCTTTCCAGGGTATACTGGCAACATCTCTATTAGAGTTAAAACCCATATCATATACTCTCTTCAGGATATGGCCCGTAGCCAATGCCCGGTATTATTTTTTGGAGTCATGGCCCGTAGCCATGCTCTTATTGGGGTATGGTCCGTAACCAATCCCGTTCATAGGACATAGCCCGTAGCAATGCCTATGGGGCATAAGGATATAATTGCCCAATTACCCCCACATATTCAAAAATATGCGTTCCGAGTAAACTCGTTTCACCATTCAGCTAATTCTGACGCTGATGGATCTGTGATCAGGGCAACTACATTATATGGTATCACTTGATTAATTAAGTACATTATCATATTCTTTTAGCATCAACCAAGTTTCCAAACATAACTTAATAAGACAAATGCTATAAAGAAAACATGTACTATTTCCATTAATCACTTCTCAGTCTTTATAAGACATGGGGATCTCAGTCCCTCATTTCAATACTGGGAATTTTCATTCCTTTGCAACTCAATGCCATAATCATATGGTTCTGGGTATTCAAAACCTTAGCTCATAATTGAGCATTATTACCACTTTTTCAGGTAATTATCACCTTCAGGTCACCTGACCAAGGTAAGTATGATGCTTATTACATAAACATCTTCTCATGGCACTTAAGGCCTATTACTTCTCTTATTACCTCATACTAGGCAATAAGGTATAGCATGGCACATAAGGCCCAATAAACAATGTCAATACATAAAATGTCATAGCTCATACCTGGCTATGTTCATCATCACATCATACCTGCATGGTTAGTACAGATGATAATACATCAATTTCATATCAGCACCATGCAAAACAATATATAACATCATTATTCAAGGGTAACACCACTATTCCCTTACCAGGGTTAGGGTTTCCCATTTCTCATTAATTCAGACCCTCTTGAGTTAACCAACTTTATCTTGTATTAAGGTATTTCCCCTCTTAATATATTCCATCACAGAATACTCACCCTTAGCATATAATGCATAGGCCACACATTAGAATTGTCCAGCTATCTCACATGATATGGACTTATCTTAGTTTAAGGCATAACTTTATTATAAAGTTGCCTATAAACAATCACAATGATACACCCTCAACTAGGGTTTCACAAGGATACACCCTCAACCAGGGTTCACAATGATACACCCTCCACTAGGGTTTCACAAGGTTACACCCTCAACCAGGGTTCACAATGATACACCCTCCACTAGGGTTTCACAAGGATACACCCTCAACTAGGGTTTACTAACATACTAATTAGTGATTTCACATGTAGACAACCTCTTATTAAGGTTCTACATTGAATCACCCTCAATTAGGGTTTACATCATGTATTGGGTCCATGCATTTGTTATGCATTAATGACTAGTACCATTAAAGGTATCTCCCACCTAATCACATTAGGTTTTCAAAAAGGTTTGATCAATTAGACCTTCAATAACATGAGGTATCCAATTGAATTAACCAAATTGAACCACACTCAATTCTAATCAATGGAACTTCAACCAATTGGATCATCAACTCAATCATCATTTGAATCATGGCTCACCCCTCAATTGGGACTTCAATTATGGTCTGATATCAATGGGATTAGGGTTTATAAACACCAATTAGAGCTTTGAAGTTGATCATCAATCATGCTACTAATTGTGTTTCAATTGATTGCATTGGTCCTTCAACCATTGAATTCATGGAACCAATCATCAATTGGACCTATGCTCATACTTCAATTGAGTTTAATAGGTCAACCTTCAACTAATTTGACCCTCAATTGACCCTCAATTGGTCATCAATTAGGGCTTGATTCAATTGAATCAGGGTTTGGAATCGAAGATCCAACAACACTCATCAATGCAAGATTGGTTACTTTGAAACTATTGAACCATTATCCAAATTGGGTATGACCTGACCCCAAACAGTCTTGAGGTCGTTTGGATGACCTCCAAACGGTCTTGAGACCGTTTGCCCTTCATATCACTCAATTCCAAGCCATCCAATTAAGGTTTGGATCATTGGATTGATCACCAAATCAGCATTGCATTGTATAACAGCTTGGTACCTTTAGACCTTCAAACACCTAACCATACTCAACCCTAGACCTCCAAACGGTCTTGGGTGACCACCAAACGGTCTTGAGACCGTTTGGATGAGCTCCAAACGGTCTTGAGACCGTTTGTCCCATCCAACCTTTGGATTCTAGTGAAAAATCATCATGGATTGGTCTATCGAGTTGATCAACAGATCAGCACTACATTGCAATATGATTAGTACCTTTGGACCTTCAATTGGTCAACTATACCTGACCCCAGACCTCCAAACGGTCTTGGGGTGATCCCCAAACGGTCTTGAGACCGTTTGGGCTAATCAACCCAAAATCTCAACTTAACTCATTGGAATTTCAGCACTGTTTTCAATTAGGGTTTGCCTAATTGAATAGCCTTCAACTCATGATTACTTGGGAGTTAATCCCTCAAATTCTGCGAGTCATTAGATCACATCATTAGGAACAGTAATCCCAAACGGTCAACTCTTTGTCAACGCACTCAAACGGTCTTGAGACCGTTTGCCCAAAAAGTTCAATTAAATCAGATTGAAAATCAGCACTTAATCCAATTAGGTTTCCCTAATTGATTAGGCTTCAACTCACGATTCCTTTGGAGTTAATCCCTCAAATTTGGAGGGTTATTAATAAACATAATTATGAACAGGAATCCTAAACGGTCAACGCTTGGTCAACCATCTCAAACGGTCTTGAAACCGTTTGCTCAACCAGGTCAAGTTAATCAGGTTGAAAATCAGCATATAATTCAATCCGATTGCCTAATTGATTGGCCTTCAACTCTCGATTCCTTTGGAGTTAATCCCTCAAATTTGTAGGGTTATCATAATACGTAATTATGAACAAAATTCCCAAACGGTCAATGCTTGGTCAACCATCTCAAACGGTCTTGAAACCGTTTGCTCCCAAACGGTTTCAAACCGTTTGCCCTTAAACGGTTTGCTGAAACCGCATAGCCAATCAAATTAAAACGATTTGGAGTAGCTATCAAAACGGTTTTGCTTGGTAATTTTTCTTTGGATAAGCATCTAGGATGATGTCATCATCCCCTTCCTTCGAATAACCAAGAACAGCAACTGTTCTTGATGGAAATTGCAGCAAGAAACAAGAGTGCATCAAATTGAAGAAATCAATCAACAAAGCATAGAGAATTGATGCAATAGCAATGTTTAAGGGTTTAAGTTATAAAACCCACCTCCAATTGAGATCCAAAGCTCCAAGATCACGCCATTAATGGTGGATGAAGCTCTTGCAACTCCCCCTAGGCTCTTCCTCAAGCTTTTGATTGTAAAAGTTGGCTAGGGTTGAAGAGGAGATCGAAATAAGAAGGAATCCATAATTTATTTTCGATTTCCACCATAAAATCATGGAGAACGAAGGTCAAGGGCTTACCCACAGGTTGGGGACGTGCTCCTTGCTCCTCCCTAGCTCCTTGGTCGGTTTTTCAAGAAAGGGGAAGAAGAAAATCCGAAAAAGGCCTTGGTTTGGGCTTAGAAATGGCACTTTTATAAGGAAATTGCTGAGAGAGAAAATGCCTTATAAAAATCCAATTAATCCCAATAAAGTGGCCGCCTCTTCCCCCTCAACTACCTTGGGTACGAGGCACCTTCCTTGCCTTTAATTATCCTTCATTATCCTCAATTTAAAGAAAAGAAAATTAAGCACCTTAATGCATATTATATTAATATCCCATATGTGAGTGGAAATTACTTTTCTTTATAATAAGGTGAGTGGAATTTCACCTACTTAAGATATTTTCGTTCCTTATCTGGACAAAGGAACGTCCATCCTTATTCAAAATCAACCCAAAACATTTTGGTTGAAAGCCCTTCAATTATTTTTATTCATTTTTGCCCTTAATTGAATTAGGGTTTCAATTCGGATTAAATCTTGATTATTTTAATATCAAGATTCTCTCTCCTCCATCTTAATTCAAATGAGATGCCCCTCTCATTTTATTTTCTATACATGATTCCAAGAAACATTAAGGACCTTATTGAAGTGGTAATTTGCATATTGAACCTTAGATTTTGGGTAAATTGCACTTTACTCCAAAACTAGGTTTTAATGCACAAGGATTGCTTTACAAGCTTAATCTTGGTGTCCAGGCTTGTGGAAACCATACCACTACATCATATTCATTCTTATGATGTCTCAACATCAGAGGAACATCTTATCATGTGCAATTTTCAAGTTAACCCCTCAACTTGGGTAATTTGCACTTTAGTCCAAAATAAGCAAACATTGCTTCAACATTGTTCAAACAGGACCAAAATTGAAACATAGGTTCCTTTTGAGCCTTAATTACTTTTAACAAGATTACATTAAGCATATAATCATCTTTCTTAATCAAAACACCTAGGGTTAAAGCATAACCCAGGTCAGGGATGTTACAAATTATAAACCCCTAACAAGGATTTCGTCCCCGAAATCCCAGATAAAGGGAGCAGATATTATTCATTCATCATATCATCATGTTTCTTCATAACACCTCATTGTTATGTAGACATCATAGAACTTTGATCATCACAAAGTTCCTTCACACAATATTCTCATAGAGTCAAATGAGAACTTATCTTAAAGACATATTTAGTTGTTATGTTTATGCAAAGCATAAACCCCTAACATATGATGTTCATATCATTTTATATAATTAGACTGATTTCATAGTTGACCATTCCAGGTACCCAATCTAAACCATCTGATAATTCTCAGATACCGGAATCTCTTACCTTGGTATCAGTCGCATGTGTTGAAAACACATTATATTCTCATCTTTCTTTTATCATATTTACAACTTTATAGAACAGGGATCACCTCCCTTGTTCTCTTTCTCATCATATGAGGGTCATACTTTTACTTCCTCATATACACATACTGATCTGAATTCCTATCAGATCCTTCTTTCTTGTTCTTAAGATATGATACATTTATCCATATCATATTTCCAATTTCATGATACTCTTTAGATTGTATCAGAATGATTGCTTGATCAGGGCAATCAAAAAGATATCAATCTAAGAGTTTCCATACTCACTTTATCATTAATAGTTGTACACCTGATCAGGGTTTACAAGTACTGAGATCAAGTAGTATGCACTTACATGCTATCATATTCCTTTCTTTTCATATTACCATAACATAAGATTTAACATCCCTAGATTTTATCTAGGCATCTCTTCTATACCTCTTCCTCTTTCATGGAGGTAAGATCAATATAGATCATTTAAAAGAATACTGAACAAAATTCAAATTCTAGTTCTCATCATTTCATCCCTATATAGCAACCAATGGGGAAAACAATATCAACAATCCTCCTTTTTATAACAAAAAGGGTTTAGTGTACTCAACATGTACACATTTATAACATACCTTGTACTCATATCATGGTCTTACTAGTCTTATTACTGAAGCAAAAACTAAGCCATATAATCTTACAGGTGAAAGGTTAAGACCTTTGCACTTACTTAGTGGCTACTTCCCTGGTACACTAGGCATTTATTGCACTATTAGTACCAAAAACTTGGCTTTTTAAAACCATTAGGCAAATGTCTCTAGAATTATAGAGACCATTCCCTACTTCTCATCTTATTGCCCCTTCTTGGGCACTACCATCACATATTTATTATCTGTCTAAACTCATAGCAGAGTCCACTTTCTTGCCATAAGTTAATCTTTTCCATATTTTCCCTTGTTCCAACATGACTAAGTCATTAAGGAACTCATTTAAAGCTCAAGCTTTCTGTATTAAGGACTGATAACCTAGGTTGTAAGCCTAGCATCCAGTCCCCTCATATGCATTATTGTTTCCCTAATCTTCCCAACAAGAGCATGATCATAGGATTCTCTATCCTGATCAGGTCTTAATGGGGATTCTCAGGCACTCATTCTATTCTTTCATGATCCCTTGCACCTCTTCTTCGTGCAACAACATTGCCCTAAGCAATGTGTTCATTGTGCTCTCCAGTCATTTTAAACTTTACCCTTTCTCTGCACAAGCAGAAATCATTATAGGGTATACCAGAGGACACTAACACAGACTCAACAACTTAGTCCTATGTCTCTGTAGACTCAACGAACCTAGAGCTCTGATACCACTAATTGTAACGACCGTCTCGTGAAAATAGGATTAACTAATGCGGAAGCGAATTATTTGCAGCGGATTACTGAAAAATCACTAAAAATTTAAAATTTTTTGCAAAGAGATCCATTCATAGGAAAACTCTTTAACCATGAACCAAAGTATTCCAAATTCATCATGTTTCACAAGTACACAACCTGTACCATTCCTTTTCAAGGATTACAACATTGACTGCCCTGTTAACAAATATACACAGGTAGTATAAAAACTTCGAGGCACTAAGCCAAAACTCAGATTGATACATGTAAAACTTCGAGGACCTGAGAGTATAGAGACGACACATAAGACTACTATCTATATGACTAGACAGACAATATTTCCACCTGAGATCTTATTGTTGTCCCTACTGTTGCTGCTGCTCTTTCCCTGTCCTAGGGTTTCTGCTCTGCCTTCCATGCATACCTAAAAATGTTTCCCACGGGGGTGAGACAATTGAAAATTGCCCCAGCGAGAGATATAACTCTCCGCCAAAAACATTGTTATTGCAGTTTATCAAATTAAAACTGAGCAGGGGTTACTTTTACATTATCAGACAGAATCATTCATCATAGAACAGAATAAGATAATCTCCATTCTCAAGGAGGTTATTGCATCTACCCAAGGTAGATAAGTAATTCATCTGTCTACTTTGCAGAGAATATAAAGAAACATAATTAACATTTACCTACTAAGAAATGCACAAAGAAATGCAACATCAGCCAATGAATCTCCGTATTCAATCTTTAAGAAAACATGCTATACGGCTGATTACATTTTACAATCACACTTATGCCCTGAGGAGATGAGGTATACCACTCATACTCCAACCGACCATGGTTACGTAAAGCATCGGTACCACACATAGGTCAATGGAAGAGCCGGATTCTCATGACCTCAACTATCTCGGTCAGTACGAGATAACATGCAGGACATCTTGTGTCTCTGCTAGATAGCTTTCCAGGGTATACTGGCAACATCACTATTAGAGTTATATCCCATATCATATACTCTCTTCAGGATATGGCCCGTAGCCAATGCCCGATATTATTTTGTGGAGTCATGGCCCGTAGCCATGCTCTTATTGGGGTATGGTACGTAACCAATCTCGTTCATAGGACATAGCCCGTAGCAATGCCTATGGGGCATAAGGATATAATTTCCCAATTACCCCCACATATTCAAAAATATGCGTTCCGAGTAAACTCGTTTCACCATTCAGCTAATTCTGACGCTGATGGATCTGTGATCAGGGCAACTACATTATATGGTATCACTTGATTAATTAAGTACATTATCATATTCTTTTAGCATCAGCCAAGTTTCCAAACATAACTTAATAAGACAAATGCTATAAAGAAAACAAGTACTATTTCCATTAATCACTTCTCAGTCTTTATAAGACATGGGGATCTCAGTCCCTCATTTCAATACTGGGAATTTTCATTCCTTTGCATCTCAATGCCATAATCATATGGTTCTGGGTATTCAAAACCTTAGCTCATCATTTAGCATTATTACCACTTTTTTAGGTAATGATCACCTTCAGGTCACCTGACCAAGGTAAGTATGATGCTTATTACATAAACATCTTCTCATGGCACTTAAGGCCCATTACTTCTCTTATTACCTCATACTAGGCAATAAGGTATAGCATGGCACATAAGGCCCAATAAACAATGTCAATACACAAAATGTCATAGCTCATACCTGGCTATGTTCATCATCACATCATACCTGCATGGTTAGTACAGATGATAATACATCAATTTCATATCAGCACCATGCAAAACAATATATAACATCATTATTCAAGGGTAACACCACTATTCCCTTACCAGGGTTAGGGTTTCCCATTTCTCATTAATTCAGACCCTCTTGAGTTAACCAACTTTATCTTGTATTAAGGTATTTCCCCTCTTAATACATTCCATCACAGAATACTCACCCTTAGCATATAATGCATAGGCCACACATTAGAATTGTCCAGCTATCTCACATGATATGGACTTATCTTAGTTTAAGGCATAACTTTATTATAAAGTTTCCTATAAACAATCGCAATGATACACCCTCAACTAGGGTTTCACAAGGATACACCCTCAACCAGGGTTCAAAATGATACACCCTCCACTAGGGTTTCACAAGGTTACACCCTCAACCAGGGTTCACAATGATACACCCTCCACTAGGGTTTCACAAGGATACACCCTCAACTAGGGTTTACTAACATCCTAATTAGTGATTTCACATGTAGACAACCTCTTATTAAGGTTATACATTGAATCACCCTCAATTAGGGTTTACATCATGTATTGGGTCCATGCATTTGTTATGCATTAATGACTAGTACCATTAAAGGTATCTCCCACCTAATCACATTAGGATTTCAAAAAGGTTTGATCAATTAGACCTTCAATAACATGAGGTATCCAATTGAATTAACCAAATTGAACCACACTCAATTCTAATCAATGGAACTTCAACCAATTGGATCATCAACTCAATCATCATTTGAATCATGGCTCACCCCTCAATTGGGACTTCAATTATGGTCTGATATCAATGGGATTAGGGTTTATAAACACCAATTAGAGCTTTGAAGTTGATCATCAATCATGCTACTAATTGTGTTTCAATTGATTGCATTGGACCTTCAACCATTGAATTCATGGAACCAATCATCAATTGGACCTATGCTCATACTTAAATTGAGTTTAATAGGTCAACCTTCAACTAATTTGACCCTCAATTGACCCTCAATTGGTCATCAATTAGGGCTTTATTCAATTGAATCAGGGTTTGGAATCGAAGATCCAACAACACTCATCAATGCAAGATTGGTTACTTTAAAACTATTGAACCATTATCCAAATTGGGTATGAACTGACCCCAAACGGTCTTGAGGTCGTTTGGATGACCTCCAAACGGTCTTGAGACCGTTTCCCATCATATCACTCAAATCCAAGCCATCCAATTAAGGTTTGGATCATTGGATTGATCACCAAATCAGCATTGCATTGTATAACAGCTTGGTACCTTTAGACCTTCAAACACCTAACCATACTCAACCCTAGACCTCCAAACGGTCTTGGGTGACCACCAAACGGTCTTGAGACCGTTTGGATGAGCTCCAAATGGTCTTGAGACCGTTTGGCCCATCCAACCTTTGGATTCTATTGAAAAATCATCATGGATTGGTCTATCGAGTTGATCAACAGATCAGCACTACATTGCAATATGATTAGTACCTTTGGACCTTCAATTGGTCAAATATACTTGACCCCAGACCTCCAAACGGTCTTGGGGTGATCCCCAAACGGTCTTGAGACCGTTTGAGCTAATCAACCCAAAATCTCAACTTAACTCATTGGAATTGCAGCACTGTTTTCAATTAGGGTTTGCCTAATTGAATAGGCTTCAACTCATGATTCTTTGGGAGTTAATCCCTCAAATTCGGTGAGTCATTATATCACATCATTAGGAACAGTAATATAAAACGGTCAACGCTTGGTCAACGCACTCAAACGGTCTTGAGACCGTTTGCCCAAAAAGTTCAATTAAATCAGATTGAAAATCAGCACTTAATCCAATTAGGTTTCCCTAATTGATTAGGCTTCAACGCACGATTCCTTTGGAGTTAATCCCTAAAATTTGGAGGGTTATTAATAAACATAATTATGAACATGAATCCCAAACGGTCAACGCTTGGTCAACCATCTCAAATGGTCTTGAAACCGTTTTCTCAACCAGGTCAAGTTAATCAGGTTGAAAATCAGCATATAATTCAATCCGATTGCCTAAGTGATTGGCCTTCAACTCTCGATTCCTTTGGAGTTAATCCCTCAAATTTGGAGGGTTATCATCCTACATAATTAGGAACAAAATTACCAAACGGTCAACGCTTGGTCAACCATCTCAAACGGTCTTGAAACCGTTTGCTCCCAAACGGTTTCAAACCGTTTGCTCCCAAACGGTTTCAAACCGTTTGCCCTTAAACGGTTTGCTGAAACCGCATAGCCAATCAAATTAAAATGATTTGGAGTAGCTATCAAAACGGTTTTGCTTGGTAATTTTTCTTTGGATAAGCATCTAGGATGATGTCATCATCCCCTTCCTTCGAACAACCAAGAACAGCAACCGTTCTTGATGGAAATTGCAGCAAGAAACAAGAGTGCATCAAATTGAAGAAATCAATCAACAAAGCATAGAGAATTGATGCAATAGCAATGTTTAAGGGTTTAAGTTATAAAAACCGCCTCCAATTGAGCTCCAAAGCTCCAAGATCACGCCATTAATGGTGGATGAAGCTCTTGTAACTCCCCCTAGGCTCGTCCTCAAGCTTTTGATTGTAAAAGTTGGCTAGGGTTGAAGAGGAGATCGAAATAAGAAGGAATCCATAATTTATTTTCGATTTCCACCATGAAATCATGGAGAACGAAGGTCAAGGGCTTACCCACAGGTTGGGGACGTGCTCCCTGCTCCTCCCTAGCTCCTTGTTCGGTTTTGCAAGCAAGGGGAAGAAGAAAATCCGAAAAAGGCCTTGGTTTGGGCTTAGAAATGGCACTTTTATAAGGAAATTGATGAGAGAGAAAATGCCTTATAAATATCCAATTAATCCCAATAAAGTGGCCGCCTCTTCCCCCTAAAGTACCTTGGGTACGAGGCACCTTCCTTGCCTTTAATTATCCTTCATTATCCTCAATTTAAAGAAAAGCAAATTAAGCACCTTAATGCATATTATATTAATATCCCATATGTGAGTGGAAATTACTTTTCTTTATAATAAGGTGAGTGAAATTTCACCTACTTAAGATATTTTCGTTCCTTATCTTGGAAAAGGAACGTCCATCCTTATTAAAAATCAACCCAAAAAATTTTGGTTGAAAGCCCTTCAATTATTTTTATTCATTTTTGCCCTAAATTGAATTAGGGTTTCAATTAGGATTAAATCTTGAATATTTTAATATCAAGATTCTCTCTCCTCCATCTTAATTCAAATGAGATGCCCCTCTCATTTTATTTTCTATACATGATGCCATAAAACATTAAGGACCTTATTGAAGTGGTAATTTGCATATTGAACCCTAGATTTTGGGTAAATTGCACTTTACTCCAAAACTAGGTTTTAATGCACAAGGATTGCTTTACAAGCTTAATCTTGGTGTCCAGGCTTGTGGAAACCATACCACTACATCATATTCATTCTTATGATGTCTCAACATCAGAGGAACATCTTATAATGTGCAATTTGTAAGTTAACCCCTCAACTTGGGTAATTTGCACTTTAGTCCAAAATAAGCAAACATTGCTTCAACATTGTTCAAACAGGACCAAAATTGAAACATAGGTTCCTTTTGAGCCTTAATTACTTTTAACAAGATGACATTAAACATATAATCATCTTTCTTAATCAAAACACCTAGGGTTAAAGCATAACCCAGGTCAGGGATGTTACACAGACACCATGTTTGAATCATCTTTGAGTGGTAGCATTCTTGGTGATGAAAAGACCAAGAAAAGATGTATAGTTGAAGCCTTTTTATGAATTGTATCGAGTTGTAAAGCTTATATGGGGATGCCTATCGGCCAAGGATCGATAGAGGGGATCCCATATCAGTTTATAATCTCTTGGCCTTTGCCAGGATTGTCTAAGAACCTCAAGGAGGAGATGTGTATTGATTTGCAACTTTCCTTACAAAAAGTGTATCGGTTTGTGAATAAAGTGATGTTGAGTTGAAATACCTTGCTCAACAAGATAACTAAGGGCTGAAATATTATCCCTAGATTATCCTCAATGGTTTTTCATGTCAAGATAAATATGCATGCATGGACACGTGTCAACCATGCATGGACATGTAGCACCTAGTAGTCTAAAATGATGACACCTCATATACTCTCTTTTTCATGGACCACAACTATATATACCATTCCTTTCACCTACTAGTGAAAATGTTCGAATATTACCACCCTATTTCTCTTATATATCATGCATATAGTTTTGGTATCATGCATAAGTGAAGGGGTATCGTGCATAGAGCCTTGGTATCGGCCATTGCAAGGTGATATCGACCATAGCAAAGTGATATCAGCCATAGCAAGGTGACATTGGCCATAGTGAAGTGATATCGGCCACAAGTGAAGGGATATCGTCCACAAGTGAAGGGATATTGGCCACAAGTGAGGGGATATCATGCATGAGTGGTGAGGTATTGTTCATGGTGCTAAGGAACAAGAAGGAGCTCAAGTCTTAACCTAAGGTGAAGCCACAATCATCTTCAACCTTGGATTAGAACATGGATCTAGGGTTGTGATTTTCCTTTCTTTGCTTCTTCACCAAATACTTATCCATGGTGATTCTTTGCATATAGAGGAGTTGTGAAGCTCATCTTCAACCTTGGGAATGTGAATCTTTGGAGCTTGGAGCTTTGAAGTTGTTCTTGAGGCGGGTTGTATACCTTGAACCCAATTATGTTATTACTCACCATCAATCTTGCCATAATTGATGATCTACTTTCAATTTCGAATATTCTTGAATAATTGATGAATACATGAGTTCTAATAGTTGCATAGACATGTTTTCCATGAAATATAATAGTAATAATGAAGGTCTTGACCTTGAGGATGATGGCATCATCATGGTCCAACCCGATATCGGGTTGTAGCACCTCTAACCTGATATCATGATGTGAACACACCACTAGCACGATATAGTGATGAGTTTATACCTCATGGACGATATGAGTGACACATACACACATATCATGCATGATATGGAGTTAAGTACACACCTTATGCACAGTATGGTGTCAAGTATATACCCCTAACCCGATATGGTGTTGAAACCCAACATGGTAATGTGAAATCCAATATACATTGGAACCCCAAACCCCTATTGGTTTGTATACTTGAGTTGGTATAGACTAACCTGCTGTCTAGGATGTCAATTATTACATGGTGAAGGGTAGGCCGATACCATGAAGGTTTGAAGAGATATGAGGATAAGGGTCTAACCCGATATGCAAACCCTAATGATGAGCAACCCAATATGGAAGCATGATATGGTGATCAAGGATACACCTCTTTGCACGATATGGTGTGAAGCACACACACACCTCTATGCTCGATATGGTGTGAAGCACACACACACCTCTATGCTCGATATGGTGAAAGTACCTCAATCCGATATAATTGATTGAGTATCACATTAAGTGTGTCATGTCAAATGATACATTAAGATGTTTAGAGTTCAATGCATTTTGATAATTGTGGGCCAATACACCTTGAGAGAAGGATTGAGCTAATTTAATAGTGTATGATGCAATCAACATCCTAGTGAGGATGAGAGAGAAACTTATACTTGTGTGATAATCATGTAATGAGAATACATTGATACTCCTAATATGAGTGGAGTATGAATTAGGGTTTGATTCTTGATAATATGATCTTCAAACCCTAATCGGTTAAATAGGAGAAACCCTAACCCTAATGAAGGGTGATGATATGATTTGAAACCCTAATCTATCAATAAGGGGAAACCCTAACCCTAATAATGGGTAATGGTATGCACTTGAAACCCTAATCGGTAAAGAAGGGAAACCCTAACTCTAATAATGGGAAGGTTGTATTTCTCTTGTATTGCATGGTGATGATATGTATTTGATATTGTTGTTATCATGAAATACTAACCATGCAGGTAACATGAGATGATGAGCATATCCATGTATGAACTATGATGTTCATATGGTACATATCTAAATGGGCCTTGTGAGCTATGTGAAATACTTGTGCAACAAGTATAATGTATACCTGGTCTGAGGACCTAGAGGTAATAGTTACATGTTAAGTGGTAATAGTGTTCAGTGATGAACTAAGGGTTTGAATACCCATATCTAGCAATCATGATGATGATAATGCTAAGGGATGAGAATTCCCAGTAATGTTATAAGGGATTGAGATTCTGAGTGTTATATGTGTTCCAAAGATCATAAAAGTAGTTGATAAATGTGCTACGCCTTTCTTTGTAGTATTTGTTATAATTCTTGCTTGTAACTTGGTTGATGCTAAAATATACTATAATACACCTAATTAATCAAGTGAAATCTTATCATGTAGTTTCCCTGACCATAGATCCATTCAGTGTCAGAATTTGCTGAATGGTGAAACAAGTTTAACTTGGCATACATATTGTTGAATATGTAATCTTCTTCATACTGGGGTTGCTTGGTGAACTCCCCAAATAAACCGAGAAAGCTCAGTGACCATCCTGATGAGAATAAACTAGGAAAACTTGGTGATCATCTCGAAGAGAGTGCATGTTACGGCTGTAACTCTATAGCAAAGATACCAGTATACCCTGGTAAGCTAATTGAAGTTGACATAAGATGTCCTGCCAGTAGTCTCATATTGACCGAGACGGGTGAGATCTTAGTAGTCGGCTCTTCCATTGACCTTGTATGGTGCCGATTTTGACTAAGCAGTGGTAGGTTGGAGCATGAGCAAGATACCTCATCTCCTCTGGGCATAGGTGTGATTGTAAATATGTAATAATCCATGAAGTGTATCTATATAAGGATTGAATACAGAAACATTGGTTGATGTTACATTATTTCTATACATCTTAGTTGGTAGATGTTATACATGTTCTTCATATTCCTTATAAAGAAAATAGATGATCTATAGCTCTGTCAAGGATAATTGATCTACTTTAACATTGCTATTTCTTTACACTACAATTAAATGATGATTAAACATGCTTATTTACATAAAAGATCCTTTGCTTAGTTTTATACTATTTACCTGTGATAATAATATTATTAATGGAGAGTTATATCTCTTGTTGGGACTTGTGTCTCACCCCGTGGGTTCCACAATTTTTAGGTAGACGTGCACAAGGAGTTAGAGACCATACTAGAAAGGAAGGAAGACAGTATCAGGGGCCACAGTAACCTATCAATTTGAGTGTATTGTCTGTCATGTCTTGTAGATACAAATCCTATGTGTCATTTCTATACTCTCAGGTCCTTGGGAGTCAGTATGTGATGGTTTTATGAACGATATGAGATTCTGGATTGATTGTCTCGAGGTTTTATGATGCTTATGTATATATTTGGGTCAAGCAACTGTTATATGTTATCCTCGAGATGAGATGGCATAGTGTATGTACAATGTGAACCATGATGTATATAGTACTTTGGTTCTTTTCTTAAGAGTTTCCTGTAAATAGATCTCTATGCAAAATGGTTTTAATTTTTAGTTATTTTGTTAATCCACTGCTAATATTTATTCTGCAATTATTACTTGTGACGACTTGTGATTTGATGTCGGGTCGTCACAATTATAAAATCACATATGAGCGCTTTCCATGTTTGGGGTAAATTCTTAATATGATGAAATAAGGTGGGACTCTTATTTTACACCTCATGTTTGATGAGGCCAGACCACTGAGACTGGACCACCGACCTCTACTATGACTGAGGTGTTGAAAACTTAGGCTTCGTAAAGCCTCCATAAGACTGTACCTGATATTGTGTCAGTCTCCTCTTGGCATTCGCCTCATGCTTCTCCACATCTGACCATTCTATCAGCCTTATAGACTCCAGAAACGTGGCAAAACACTCCCTATTCTCTAAAGTTGACACTGTCGTCATCAACTCTGAACACAAACCCTTCTCAAAATGTCTGATCCTCTCCTTGTCTGTTGCATCCATATGTGGGAAAAACCTCAACAACTCCATGAACTTTGTCTCATACTCGTTAATAATCATAAATCCCTTCCATATCTTCTCAAACTAAGAGATCTTCTCATCTACTTAGGTCTCTGGTAAGTATCATCTCACGAACTCCTACCAAAAATCTTCCCAACTGATCATCACTCCAGGCCTCTTCTCCTCCTCTGTGGCCCACCAATGGCCATCACTCCCCTTCAACAGGTACATCACATGCTTCACCTTGTCCTCTTCAGGGATATTGAGGATCTTGAAGGCCTTCTTCAACTCAGTCAACCACATGTCTACGTTGGCCTGGTTCATTGTACCCACATACTCCAATGCTCCAACATGTCGAAGCCTCTTAAAGGTCTTCCTAGAACACTAGGATTCCACATTGCGGACCACTACCCTTGCTTGGGGTATGGGCATTCTATCCACCATATATGTCATTGTGGCCATAAACTGTCCAAACATGGACTAAAAAGCAGGATTGGCTTGAGTTTCTGGGTCAAATTGAGGCACCTCAGGCACTCCATCATCTCTTACCTACATCCTGGCACCACCTCGTGGTGTAGCCACACTGTTGTCTGCATGTTCTTCGTGTTCTCCAGACATATCTTTTCCCTTCTTCTTCTTCTTATGCATAAGTAGAAGTCACCATTAGGTATTTTGGATGACACAAGAACAAACACAAACCTAGTCCTTTGTCCCTGTAGACTCAGCAAACCTAAAGCTTTGATACCAGCCTTTTCATGTGACAACCCGATGCCACACAAGGGAGATTATGCAAAACAAAGCACAGAACTAATACTTGTTGTACCATGAGTGACATTTGTGTCCTCCTTGCTGGCTATCTCCATGATTGGAGCTGTCCTCTCTGGAGAGACAAAATCATATGGGTGGTCATGACCTTTCGTTTCTCAATGTTCTTTAGGTTATTTTCAGGCTAACCTACAAAAGATCCTACTAGAGGGAGGAGAGAGGTAGAAAATTGATCGGATTGTTTGTCAATGATTTTATGTAAGAAAGATGATTTAATTAATGGTTTCCTTATTGAGAATCATCAATTCAATAGATTCCAACTTGATATACTCTAAACATGATGAGCTTCCATGTTTATTATTATTCTAGAGTTGTTTTCCTTGATTGAGATTCCAAAATTGTTGACCTTGGTTGTAGATTCTACCTTGGTTCTAGTTGTTTCTATGTTGACCCTAATTTTAGTTTTCTTGTATGAAATATTTATGGTTATTTTGTCAGAATCCAAGAGGAGCTTAAGCTTTATTCTGGTCTTACCCCTTCTACAATTATTGTCAATTTCAACTCCTAGAAGTTTGTTGTATTGAACTCTGGGATGGTTTCTCTACTGATTTAGATTGTCATACCCCTATCCTATAATTACATTTATAGAGTTCATATCCTCCACATGATATTGTCATATGGTGGTGGAAACAAGTGTAAAATGGTTTGGTAAATCCAGTTGCACCATAATGTTGTGTGCCCTTTTGCTTTACAACATTTGTAAACTTTTTGAGCTACTTCATCTTGTTTTGAGTTTGGGCTCCTCCTTATATTATCATTGAAGTAACCCTCTAGATTTTCTTGCTTTAGTGCAAGATTCTTCAAGGAATCTTCTATAGAATTTTATTTAGACATATCCTCTTCCATGGCCACCTTTAGAGTTCCTTTTTTTTCTTATTCTATCCAATTGGCTTATTTTTCACCTCCAAGACTCACTACCTATTATGCATTGTCATAGCTCTACCTCTTGAAGTTCCCTCCAGATGAAGAACTTGGAATTTCTTCATGGTATCATCTAAGTCTATATAGAAAGTTTTAATGAGCTTCACTTAAGAGATGCCATGATTAGGGCATCAACATATAAATTCATTGAATCTCACTCAAGCCTCATCCAAGGACTCACTTGGGAGCTGTAGAAAATTGAGTAATATATTCTCACACCTGATATGTGAGAGAGGTAGGTATATCTTTAGAAGGAATTTATTCTGATGCTCCTCCTAAGTATTAGTGTAGTCACCCTCCAAGGGATTGTACTAGACTTTGTCCATATACATGAGAGAGTATTTGTGGAGACATAATTTGATGTAGTATAAAACATATGACTATTTTCTCGAGTCACATGAGTCGGTGATTACTAAAGATGATCAAGTGCATCTTTCACTACTCATATTACAAAGAATTTGTTTTGCATCATCTACACTCATTGGGTTTTATTTCAAATTTCAATTTTGTGATCGGTTGATGTACCACATGGTGATAGGTGTGAGTATCTTTAGGGTAGAAAAATTTCCTAAGTTTTCTATAACTCTCAGCCTATTATGTTGTTGTGTGATCTGCCTAATTTCTACTTGAACAACTTCCTTAATCTCTATCAAATTCATGTCACTTTTCATAGTGAAAGTTTGTTCCACCTTGCAGTTAATCTCTTCCTCATCCATTCTCTATTTGTATTCCTAGTGCTTCCTTAGATAAATTATTTGTATCTCAGATCAAATCTAGTGTAGAATAAAGAACAAATGGGTGTCACATGTAGTAGTAATGATACCTGAGACAAGAACGAAACGACAAGTCAAATGGAAAAGGAGAAGCTGCATTCAACACCTTATTTTGCATATAGATTAGAAGGTCATCTTTTAGTGTTAAGATGTAAATTAGAAATGCTCCAAGGTAGATACTTCAATTCATGTGGTTCTAGTTTATCCAAATGTAACTAAGGTATCTTTAGATTGGAAGGTCAAGATCTTAGATGGTTTCTATCAAAAAGTTGATTTAGGCACGTCATCCTAGAATCTGAGAATCCAATCTTTGTAATGTGGTCGTATCCCAGTTCCTAATCTGGTGTCATGACAGACTCCCTTGTAGATGTCATATGTTTTCCTATAAGAAATGATATATATATATATCCATTAAACTCACACCAAAGTGCTCATAGGGCCAACATAATTCTCCATAGATCTCATAAGTCCTACAAAGGATCAAATTGATCTAAATCCAGATCAATGTTCTTATAGTTAGTAGACTAAACATAGTGTACCAAAGTCTTGATAAAGATACCTAGGGCTCAAATTTTGAATAGGAATGATCATATGAAAAATTATGTGAACCTTACATTTATTAGGGTTTTCTACCATATTTAGTGCTTAACATTAATATTGATGAAATGTTGGAAAAACATAAAGTTGCAAAAAATAGTTCCTTTCAGATACCTTACATGAATTAAAATAAAACGATGAAATATACAATCATTCTCTTTTAGAAATAAGAAACCATAAATATAGTCAATATTTATATCCTCTTTTTAGTATAAGAGAAGCCTAAATGTATTTGTTCATTTATTGAACTCTACACTTCTTCGTTTTTGTATCTCAAACTCGTTAACATCTTACTTAAACTTAATTGTTGGGTAAGTAATAATTTTTGGATATCAAGTGGTGGAACTAGTATTCCAAACTAGATTACTTAAGATCCTAGTTTAATTTTTTTTAAATTGGGTATTTATTTACAATTTTCCAACTTTAATTAATTTTATATTAACTTTACAATTAACTAACCAATCATGGAAGACACTTTGCTAAATATGATGTCCCCCACACTTTTGTGACTCAACTTGGGTTCCTTATGTGAAGTGAATGGTTGTGTGAAGGGGTTTTTAGTTGTCGAGGTGTGCCTTTCTACCCCCAGCCTCTTCTCCCTCAATGTGTATGGGGTTCCTACTTCAAGAGGTGTGCACTTCCTACTCTCTATTGGTTTACACCTAGTGACGGTAGTGAAATTTCTAGATCAATGGATTGCATCTTGGTGTTGATTCGAGATTGATTAAGAATGGTGATAGTGACGTGGTTGCCATGGTGACTGTCCTAAATAGCACGTCCAAAAGGAGTGGATTTAGAGTAGTCAGACTTTAAAAGAGATAACCTGATTCTCAGGCCCCCACAACGATAAATGGGGTCTAATGTAGCGATCGGGATCGAACACAGGGACAAAGTTGGTAGTGTTAAGTGCATAGAATCTAACACTTGTATACTCCAGCCGAAGAGGGTATATAAAAGGTGTTCCCTAAGGAACGATGGTACACAAACTAAAGCAGGTCAAGAAAAACAAGAATAAGAAGAATAAAAGAAAACAAAAGAAACAAGACGAAACTAGTACATGGGAGGAAACCTGGGTTGGGGTTCACCTACTAAGGCTTCTCACCAACATGCAACATCATCTCTCTCTCTCGCATACTCTTACCAAGATTACAAGAAACCATCAAAGGTGTCTATTCCACTCTCTCTCAAGATGAGGATAGATCTAAGTCTAAGGGTAGCCTCTCTCTTGAGACAACCACATGTAAACTTCATAATAGAACATATGGTTTTAAAGATTTAGCATTCCAACACTCTCGTGCATTCATACTACTCCAAAACACATGATAAAAGTGATATTACTCTCTCAAGATATCAACTATCAAACATCACAAGATGGTAGCTAAGCATACGAGTGAAGCATTAAAATAGGTGCATGGAGATAATCTTGATAAGAATATATATATTCAACAGAAATAGATAATATACATGTTGGGAGAGCCTTAGTGGCTGCTCCCAACCCAAGTTAAGGTGTTTAGCCATAGATGCTTGTGGAAAACATAACAACATTACATAAAGATGGATACATGAAGTCCCACGAAGAGAGGAGGGGAGTACAGTGAAATGGAAAGATAGATCTAGAGAGAGAAGAGACATGATATGACACGATACTTCTTCAAACCTAGATCTAATCACATAAACGACATGGATGGTCTTCTTCTCTCGAAGAAGGAATGTTCAACATTCTCTCTCCTCAGCTTCTGCCTTTGGAGATCCAAGACTGGTGGATGGGATGGTCTGAAATGAGTCTAGGATGCAACAACACTTCATGAGCCTCAGGATCCAATCTATGATCTGATGATTTGACAAGATATGTGGGTGTGCTATTTATAGGCACATTACACCGACTTAAGCCTAGGCCGCAATCTCGGTCTGGATTGAAGAAAATGTGAGATTGCGGTCACAGTATCCCCTTTATTCCTTCATTCATCGCGGTTGAATTGAGTTGCAGTCTCGTGATGATCATGATCGAGGTTGGCTTGTGCGTTCCATTTGGAGAGGTCGACGTGGAGGTCTGCTGGCTCGATCACAACTTACAAGGACTGTGGGTTTAGCAATGACCGTGGCCTCCAAACTGGTCATGGTCCTTGTCGATCGCGGCTTGCGTTGATCGCAGTTTTTGAATACATCACAGCTCCTAGTTTGAATTGGGACCCGCGTTCTGATCGCGAGCTCTGTTGGTATGGCCGCAGTCTGACTTCAATGCATGATGACCTCGACCTTAAGGGTGGCATAGAGACCTCGATCGCGGTTGATGAATGAGTGGGTCGCGGTCGAGGTAACGACTATGACTTGAGTTGTGAATGTACCTAAAATCATGTACATGAGGTTTCAATAAAAATATGGTAAAATTCTTGGGAAAAGCTAATAAAAGATATACTAAAAGAGGTATAAAATATATACAAAAAGTGCATAAATTGAAGTGTTATCAACTCCACCAAACTTAGAATCAATCCTGTCCTCATGCTAAGTGTAAGTTCGAGAACTCAGAGAGAGAAAAATCAATCTTAGTTGACAAAATTATAACATGATTGAAATATCTCATTCTTGCATCAAGACTATTGTAGCGTGTTTTCTAAACCTTAGGTCTCATTCCTCCCCCTCAACTGGAGTTGCATAACCTCATTTTCTTGCCATTGCCTTCAATTGTAAAAGGTTCCTCCTTCTCAACTTATCACCCCTTTCCTTGGGTAATAACCATACTAATGCAAGATCTTTTTCAAGGGGTAGCTTTCACACATTCTTTATTTTTGTTCAGCTGACCCTATGATAATGTGTTCGGGTAGGCTTAAGGCTTCAAGTTTTTTCCTCTTCCCTCTAAACTCCTCACCCACAACTATCGTAAGAACAATTTTGCCCCTTTTTGGGCTTCTGACTTTAAATCAGGTGATTTTATGAGTTTTCATTCAGGATTGGAGGTGTGTAAACTTGGCTTCAAGATTCTACTTATGGGCATGACATATCTGCATTCATGAGGGAAGCTATATACCGGCCGTATGGAAACTTTTGGCATCTTTTTGGGGCACAACTCTCATTATTATTTTTTTCTTAATTCTTTTTGGCTTTTGACATCTCCTTTCAGGCTTGAGTGTGAGGGATTTTTACTTGGTCTTCTGGGCGGACAAACCTTATTTTTAGATATGCTTTGAAAAGGGAAGTTGTTTCCCTTTCTATGGAGATAAGCATTTTATGGTCAAAAGCGTCAGGTGAGGGTGGTTGGTCGAAAGTATGGCTAGGTGAAGTTCTCCAGTCTCCGAGGGTTTCATGAGTTAAGGTTGTCACACATACGACGTCTTATTGCAAGAATGAGATAGAGCAGTATTGCTCTGATTGTTGTTTTACTCATATATATATATATATATATATATATATATATATATATGTTGCTCATTTATTTCTCTCTAGGAGGGCAAAAGTACTACAATCGAAAAATTTAGCAGGATAGGAGACTAGATTCTAAATTCAAAAGGTAGTTTTTTTGTAAAATTTCAAATTTTGAAAAAAAAAATTAGAGAGGTAAAAAGATGGTAAATGTACCTCTGTATCCCATTTATGGCCTCTCCCCCAAACTTATCCTGCACCACGTCTCGGGGTGTCAAAATTTGAGTGAGATGTATAAATGGTATTTCTTTATTTGTTTTTGTTGTTGTTAGTGGAGGCCCACTCGGACTCGAGAAGCATGCTTGTGTATACTCCTGTTAGTGTGTGGTATTGTTCATATTGCAAGCCCTCCACCTTGACATAAGTAGTGGCTAGAGCCACCATCCAGGCTAGACAGAAGAAGCCACAATCATTTGATAGGGGCACCTGTTGGGGGCTACTGTGGTAGAATTGCATCTTCTTAAAGTCTTTGCCTATCGTATGCTCTTACCCTCTACTATGACTTTTTATCATGTTGACAATCACCTCGTCTAGATGCTTTGATAGGGAAAAATGAAGGATGATTTCAAGGGGTTGTCTATGGGGAAAAAGGAAAGATATTCACTTAGTAAATATTTTGGGATGCATGTTGATCATTCAAAAGAGCATGATTATGTAGGTGAGAGTATGGAGTCCAAATCTAATCTAAAAATGAGTTGTTGAAGTTATTGGTTGTGTAGGGTGGTTACTTTCTTTGGTGAATGAAGTTACATTGATTTTGGGACATTTTAATCATAGGTTTGAGGTAAACTAGAGTAGGGAAGATACTAGTATGAGGCTTAGGAGGAAAGGAGATAACTATAGGAAGATTATTTTTTATAGTCAAGTCCTAATAAAAATAAGATTTGGGTTGAGGATATTGGAGGACTCATGGTTCATTCCATGCCCATGAGCTGAAGTAGAAATGAAGACCTAGCATTAAGTAATGTGTGGAACTAAATTTGTAATTGATAATGTTATCAATAAAAAGTACATCTATTTGTTATAAAAACACCAAAAAATAGTATTTCAAGTGATACTAGGATTATGATTTCATTTCTAGATGATTTCCTTGTAATTATATTCAAGAAACATATCATAATACAAAGAATTAATAAACGAGATACCCTAAATGTTTTAGGTATATTCTTATTAATTTCTAGTTTGAGCTACATTTTTATCTAGATTTACTTTCAGAATCCTAGGACTATTTTTTATTTTCATATTTGTATGTAATGAATTAGTTCTCCAACTTAGTTGCTTTCTAGGTTCATTGGATTTAGTTATACAGTGTACATCTAGTAATTTTCACTCACAGATTCAAGTAATTGTTATTACACATTTATAAATTGTTTTTTGAAAATTATTCAAGGGATAATATAATTGTGCTCCACATTTAATGAGTTTAATAGATTAAGCATTCGTTAGTATTATTAGATAATTAAGAATATTATGGACCAATTATCACAATTAGCTTCCTATTTACATAATTGAGTGTATTAGACATCAAACTAATTAAAATTAGAGTTATCATTACACATTCGAAATTCACTTTTCAAAACTTAGGTTTTAATATTATAAAATAATTAGGTGAAGATTTACGCACCTTATCATCTCATTGAATTCCATTATGTTAAATTAGCTTGCATTTCTTAGTGAATTTTATTAACAATTGCTTCTTAGTTCAATTGTAGTAAGGATCTACGACATATACTATTGTAATGAAATTGTAACTAAATATACATTATTGTATTTGATAGTAAAGCACCAAATAAACTAGAGAAAATGAATTTCTTACATTAATAAAACTTAATAATTTTATTGTTGAATTTTGAGTTATCAAGTGTATCCATGTCTTATAGCTTTCCATTTTTATTGTATATGATCTAGTCTAAAATTTTCATAAAAGAGGTGACAAGTTATAAACTGACAAGACATGCTTGAATTATAATATTCTACTAATTATAAGGGTTAGTATTTTTCTAGAATTCTTAGTGGTACTTTTGATCCTCATGCAGAAAGTTTCTCACACAACTGAATAGTAGACATACCTTTCGAAATCTATTGAGTATGACCGATTAACCAAATGCTAACTTAGTCACTTCTTAGCATCATGTTTAGTTGAAAATTTATAGAAAAAATATATTTGCCTATTTATTTATTTATTTCATATTCTGTTAGATACACTAGAGACCAAATATATTAATAGTGAGATATGATAGTTTGTTGAAAAGTATTATTGTTTTATAAAAGATGATTCCCTTAATTTGAAAGAAGATTACTATAAAAATACCTTTGACGCAAGTTCACTTCATTTAGACTTGAGGTTAGAATTTCCCCAGTAATCCATATGATTCACTTTGAAATCAAAGGTGAATAATATTTAAAGTGATATATGTTCCCAAAATAAATGTATCCACCCTAGCATAAGTTCCATGTTAAATGTAAATATAAAACATTTTAAGTAGCATACGAAATAGAGAGACTATAGAATTTGATCAATATTCAAGTGAGAAGAGATATACTATAAGTACTGCATCAGGAACAAACTCAGTAGAATTGGTATATGCAAAGTCAAATATAATTTTGAATACCACAACTTCTTGTCAAAAAATTTACATGGGAAAGAATTGAAACATGCATAGTAACTTTCATATCCTAGGAGAGAGTGACCATGTATACATTAACGGGTATTTGAGATTTAAGGACCATTTTTTTATTTCGTTATTTATTTGAGTGGATAAATAGCTTTAGGGAACCATGCCTAACTCATTTAGTACCAATTGGAATTGAGTTTGGATAAGGCTTCATAACAGGTCTATTGGTGTAGACAAGGTCGGATGAGCGTGTCCCCTAGTTTTTCTATAGAAGCTTATGAATCATAGTACCCCTCAAGAGCAACCAAGCGTTAATTATATTAGATGACATGCAATGTCATCCATAGGCAAAAATGGAGAATTACTCATAGAATGATGTATCAACTAGCTCATAATAAAGTGTCAAATTAACATATAGACTATATTGGTGATTCAATTTGGTCAATGGAGTTCATTATCCAAATACTTTACAATAAATCTAGTGGTGTATAATGGATATCATGTTAGTGTTGATCAATAATAATATCATTTAGCATTGCCAATGTAGTGGCACTTGAGTGGTAAAGTTGATGTTATAAGACCGAAATGTCACAAGTTCGAAACCCCCTGACAACAGGATGAATGAATTGCCAATTTAAAAAAAATATTGTTTAGCATTGGAATAGTAGTAAAAAATCTAAATTAAGAACCCATGGCTTTTTTATAAATGAACTAAATAAATAAAATCATGAATTTATTCTAGATTATTTTTATTCAATAAATCTCCTTAATATATATTGCATGATTTTTAAATAAGTTGTAGAAAACTCTATAACATCCCAACTAATTTCATTCTGTAGGCTATGTCATTTTGACCTAATCAAGCAATAGGTTTGGCGTGAGAATAATTTTTGAATCTCCAACTCATGGAAAAACCAAATGCTCATCCAAGAAATTAAAATGTTTTTTTGTCAAGAAAAGGATTTGAATTCCATGCTATATGTTGAAGACACCTACTTGTGGTGTGAATAACTTGTTATTTAATTTTTACAATTTCTTTTGAATTTATTACAACCTAGGTTATTGTTACATTATAATATGTACCAAACATCTTAAAAAATATGTTTCTTTCATAACCGTACATGGACTATGAGGTCATTGAGACTCATATGCTTGCAATTGTCTATGGATGTACAAAATACCAAGATGTGTATTTATTGCATATTGTTGGATATTATCACTAGATCTTGATCATAGGATTACTTCCACCACTTACTTAGGAGTTGGTCACTTTACTCTTGCATGTCAAGCGCTTGTCATATATTTCTTGCATAAAAATCCTCTTGAAATATTATGCATCTTATAATAACCCTAATTTCTAGTTCAATTGCATCATCAACTAAAAGTAATTCAAAAATGTGTTGCGACTAAAGAATATATCCTCTAATTTAATATATGTTTAACAAGACATATTCAAGTCTCCTCTAGATATCTATTACGAGATATTATTCTTGTATGATGTTTTTATTTTTATAGGAGAACTTAAAAAAATAGATGAAGAGTTTGATAACGATAATATAAAACCAACCCTTGATAATTCTACAATGCCATGTGGTTAAACAATATCATAACTTGATTAGAAGTTTTTCTCTTCTTAAAACACATGCCTTTAATGAACCTATAAAATTTGACAACAGTGTAGACTTAAATCTGTTTGTCACTTTATAGCACTACCACATTCCTTTCCATAGACCTATATCACAATTTACTACTTAGTTATCAAAGTTATCTCATATTATTATCTAAATTAGTGTTTATTTTACTACCCAACTAGGGTGCATGTTGGATGTGTTCTAAGTTTAATTTATCAAGGTTTTGTGTGATTGTTATTAGTCATGATATATTTGTGGATCGAGATGATATATTGGTCATTACACATGTAATATTTCATTAACAAAATAAATATTACTTTATTTGATTCAGTGATATTTGGAAATAGTTAATGTATGTTTTAGTCTTTTTTTGTGGTTTATATGCCCTTTGGGTTTCTATCAAGAACATCTATGGGTATTAGAGGGACTCATACAAAATTTGGCTAAGTACATAGGCATTATTAGATATTATTATACAATAGTCATCCCACTAATAATCTCCAAATTTGTAGTAGATCTTTGCACATTTCTATTGTGGTATTTTTGATCTAAACATTAGTTGGACCAAAAAATCATTTGTTGGATTAACTAATAGGGTTGTTAGTAGAAAAGCTCCATGGAATATCACTACCTTTATGTCATTATTAAGTTTTGCTTTAGTCAGATCAACTAATCAGTTATTCAAATTGACTAATGGGTTGCTAAAATAGGAAGTCTGGATTACTAGTTGATCATCTAGCCTACTACTTATCCTCATGGTTAATCTGTTGATGAATTCCTCTAAATAGTGAAGATTTAAAGTATGAAAATTTGTGCAACTTTTATTTCATCTAACAACTATAATTACACATAGAACTCAAGGCCCTATTTAGCATGTTGTAGAGCTAGATAGCTAAAATTTTGTAGTTTAAGCACATGGAGGTGATATTGGTGGATTTTACATGTTCCAAACTAGGAAAAAAGTTCCTAACTTAGTTGATACCTCATGTTTGTATGTTATATTTCTTTATCTTAGCTATTCACTTCATTATTCTCTCTACCATGTTGGTCAGAGTTCTAACTCCATTCTAAATCCTAATTTTCTTATTTTTTTGACCTTGTTGGAGGTGTTGAATGCAAAATTAGTGCATTATCCTTTATCGGCGGTGCTTTCTGAGCTAGGCACATTACTCCTTTGTTCTTGATATATGAAATTAATGTTCTTGTTTAAAATGATTGGTTTATGCCTACCTTAAAGATATATAAATACTAAGACATAACCATATCCTAAATTAGTTATTAAATTATTTTCCAACAACTCAATCATCAAATTATGTAATTTAAGATTCTTTAGGATCTTATGATCTATTCTTGTAAATGATATGTCAATGATATATGTTCATAATCACATCATAACAAGTCAGTTATATTTAAAAAAAAATATAGTAAATGAACAATATTATCGAAAAAATAGTCAGATTAATTCATCTTTCCAAAACCAAGCTATCAATGATCGAGTCCACTTATTAACCACTTTATCAACTAAAATTGGCATGCTTTACTGATTGATGATTTCCTAGAATAAAATAATATATGATATTGTTTCCTTAAATGGGTTGGGTCTTTATATATAGACCTCATATGTTGGAAAATCCCCATTTATAGAAGCAATATGAATATGTAATTCTCATATTCATTCAAATAACCCTAAGTGAATGTAAGACCCCTGACCCATGCTTTGGGTTAACCCTATTTTATTTGGCTTAATTATGTTCTTAGAACCTTGTTCTAACCCTTTTAGATAATCTTAGGGCCTGTAGAGAGCTGAAGTCTCTAGTTTAAGATTGTTTGGATGTTGTTTGCACTTTGTGTGCTTATTTTGGGGCAATTTGCAATTTACCCATTTATTGGGGTATTCTAGTAAATTGTCATCTCTAGAGTGTTCCTGCTCTCTCTTAGCTTCATGATATAGAGTGTGGTTCTTTGGGGTGCTTCATTTGACCCTTAGTTGAGTGGTGTCACCCTCAGTGGTGATTAGGGTTTTTTAGGGTTTGGTGTGCCTTGACCTTGTGACCCTTGTTGGTTTGTCTCAACCTAGGTCGTGACCTAGGCCTTTTTGGAATGGGGTCTCAGATGATACACCTCCCCCTAGGTGTGGTGGTCATGACCAATATGGTCTTGGCCCAAGACAATAACTTGGTGTGGAGTGTGTCCACCTAGGTTGTTTGTGGTGATCTTTGTGTTGCGACCTAGTGGTGCTTGGAGGTGTTTTGTTACCATGAGTGGCTCCCTTGGTGTGTTGCAGTCATGCCATGAGGGTTGGGTGGACTAAGTGTTTGATATCCAACCTAGAGTGTATCACCATCTCATGAATTTCGGCCTTATGTGGTTGCATGTTAGTTTCTTGAGGGGACAAGTGTCGCTATGGGGCTTTCCTTCATTGACACCTCATCGCTTTCTTTCACTCTCCTCCTTTGCTATATAAACTCTCTTTTCTCCGTGCAAGTGATCTTTTTTTGGCCATCTTCTTCCTCCCTTCTATTGTTCTCATCCTTGCAGCTTGGTGGAGCAAGAAGAAGCTATTCTTGGTGCCTTCAAGGTGGTTCAACCCTTGCATGTGGTGATTCTTGGTTATCTTCAATCTTGGTGAGTGTTTATCTTTCCTCTTTGATGTTTTCTTTGGATATTCTACCCCATCTTATTCATTTTTCTTGACCCTAGACCGTGTTTTGACATGGTGGTCATTCTTGAGAGTAATCTCCTCATCACAAGGGTAATATGCCATGTTTTGACAAGGTGAAACCCAAGTAAGAGGGAGTTTCTTCTCTCTTTTCCCCCTTCTTTATTTAGGTTCACGCTAGAGATTTTTTCCCTCTTTTATTGAGATATCCCTTAACCTTAGTGTTTCCCTTTCTTGAGTTGATCTTGTGGATGAAATTGGAGGTTTTGGCCGAGCTCGATCTTCCCCGGTGATCGTGTGTTTGGAGCTTGCCTTCCTTAGAGTTGATCATCTTTAAGGCAGGTTATATAACTATTAGACTTCTCTATTATTGAACTTTCTATGATTGCATGTTGCTATTTTCTCTCTCTCTCGATGATTCCTTAACTTGCTAATGGATGGTGATAGACCTTATAACTTGGATGATGTTGAGATCATGCTTGGTTAGGATGTAATTTGAAATAATTCCTTTGTACTCGATTTTGGTGTTTATGGTTTATGGTGGTTTTACTTCCTTTCTTAACCTTGGCTTCAGTTGCATGTATGAAGACCGAGTGTTTATGTGTTATATGAAGTTTGGCTTAGTTTTTGTGTTGATGAGCTTGGTTTATCCCTTGTTCATGGTGGTTTCATGAAGCTTGTTTTAAAGTTTAATGACCATTTTGCATGAGATTTTCCTGTATTGTGACAATGGGTTTCCCTTGTTGGATCATTTGTTTTAGTCCCTGATTTTTCTCTATTTGGACCTTGGTTTGATCGTAGTTCTTTGTATTGGTGTTGGCTTGACCCTTAGTGGTCTCCAAGCCCTATTTTATCTTGAGTCGTGACATCTTTTTGGCTTGAGGTTTTGGTCGCGGTCGTAACCCCGTGTTTTCCTTGGTATTAGCCGTGGTCGTAATGCCACATTTGCCCTGGTTTTGGTTTCAGTCATAATGCCCTATTTTGGCTTTAGGGTCAAGATTGGTCTTCTCTTTGGGTGTCACGGTCGTGACATCCTGGTTGGTCGCGACCCACAAGTTGTTTCAGTTGGGTTTCCCTAGCTGTGTGTCGTTCTCTCCTACCTTTTCTTGGTAGGACCTTGCATCGATTTTGGGTGAATACTTACTCGTGTGTTGAAGAAGACCCCTGTCCTTATCGCGATTTTGATATGTATAGGGATGGTGGTCGCAAAAACCCTTCTTCTTGGGGTCGCGACAATTGGCATGGTGAATGGCCGCAACCCAAGATGGTGGTGGTCATGACACATAGTTGAGGTATGGTGGTGACACATTCTTTAGTACCTAATTCATGTACATCTATGAGTAATGTTTGAGCCATGTATAATGCTATGTGGATAATAGTTTGCTTAACCTTAATCATCCTTCTTAACCCTAAAGTGTTCCAACAATGTGTGAGGTGCTATATTTGGGGTTTAGTTCTTGTATGTATCTACAAAACCCTAATTGGCTAAAGCTTGGAACCCTAACTCTAATGTTGAATTAGTTGTTTCCTTTCTCTCTCATAAAATGTTCATCATGTAGAATGCTTTTCTCTCTCTTGCTTATAAGCCCTAACTTTGTAGGTGGTATGTATGCCATGGCTTGTGTATGCTATGGTGATGGTTATGTGATACAGGGTGGTGCGTATGCACACTAATGAAACAATATGTGATGATGAACATGCAAGGCTTAATGTGATAGGTCATATGACCTGGTGATGGCTTGATGCCTATTGAGAGGTGATGTCCTCAAGTGGTGGGATTAAGGGATTAAGATACCATAGTGATATATGACATTGATGATTGCCTTGTGGATGGAAAAACTTGGAGTACCATGTAGTGGTTGTGTGACAAGTTCACACCTCATACGATTTATATTTTCTAAAGTGCAACACACCCTTGTTCTTGTAGAGTTTGTTTTAGCTTTATATGTTATAACTTGATTGATGCTAAAGGTCACCCAATTGGTTAACGAACCAAGTGAAACCTAATCATGTACTTTTCCCTGTGCCATAGATCCATTCTAATGTCAGCTTTATTTGCTGGATTGGTGGAACAAGTTCAACTCCGAGAGAATATTTTTGAATATGTGGGGTGCAAGTGTAAGGAGTGGGATCCAGAGGGGATCCACTCCCTACTTAAAATTTGAAGAACAAAACATCCATCCCAAACATACTCAAAAGGTATGCTGAAATGTTGTAGATTTTTAAAATCTTATTCATGGTATTCAAAACAACCAAAGTGTAGTAGCGGGATAAAAAAAAGACTATATTCAATTTCTCAACAAGTTTACAAAATTCATTCATAATCTCCCATGCAAGGTTTACATAAAATGTACAACATATGGATCATGTAGAGGGAAATCTAAACCATATCAATATTGTCTCCATGCTTTAACTCCTTAAGCTAAGTCCAAGTCTTCATGCCATATCATCCAAGTCCTTCACCTAGGGTTGGAAGCATACTCCAGCAAGAAGAGAAAAATAGAAGACATCAGCAAAGGTTGGTATATGCATACTAAATTGTAATTGAGAAATTTATAAATAATAAAGAACATCAACATAAAAGGCTCCCCATAGAAAAGTAAAGGACTACCCAATAGGGCATAAAAGAAAAGAATCTCAATAAAAAGACATAGATAAGAGTGAAATATAACAAATAAAGCATCTATGTGTTTCACCTGTGACAATACTAAACAATGTAAACATGTAGGTAGGAAATAAGATAATTATCAAAAATAATGTGGGGTGAGCATGGTTTGGTATACATCTACTCTAAAATATGGGGTGGAAGGGTCTATCAACATCTACCTAGGCATGTCTACCCAAAATAATTTCATATGCAAGAATTTTCACATCGACATTCATATGTGGGAATTTTCACATACACATAAAAATAACATGTAAAATTATACTAGAAGTCACCACATGATGCATATCAAAAGAATAATAAAGTATAAAAGAGAATTAGAGAGATAAGAACATCCAACAAAATAAAGTAGTATCAGAGCATCCATGCCATCACATAATGTGCCATATAAACATTCACTACAATGGTGGGCAAAGAAGCACATTCACAAGAGCATGTTCCAGCATGAGCACATAGCAAATTAAATGAGGAGAAAATTTTCCCGATTAGCCATTGAAGTGGATACCTACTCAGAGATGATTCCATTGATTGAGATAAATGGCTTCGACTATATAATCGAATATGAACACTTTCCCAATGAGAGGGAGAACTACGAATTGGAAGAGCACAGACACGGAGGAGGCAAAGCCGAACCTTATGAGGAACAGAAAACAACCCAAGGAAAACCACATTACCACCAGGGAGTTAACCAAGACTGCGAGGAGACTATTTGGAAGACGCAGAAAAGAAGGAGATCTCTCAAGAGAAAAAAATTATAAGAAAGATAAGCCGCCAGACCATCTTGAGAGGTCGAGGAATAGGTTTACAGATCTATCTGATGAAGAAGGTAAAACCGAACGAATTACCTCTAGAAGAGCAGCAGACCATTCGTAGGTGAACCGACCTAAAGTCTATAACACACCTAAAGTGTGGAAGAAGAAGAAAACTACTACAAATTTTGAAACGACAGACCAGAAAAGGATTGCACTAAAATACATCTCCAACAAGAAGACTACTCAGAACAACAATGAAGGGACATCCAATACAACCAGCATCCCAGAAAAACACACCATGGAAGATCTGGGTGTTAACACAGTTATTCAAGGAGTCGAAGCTAATATAGCCCAACCGAGTTCTACTAGCATTGTGGAGTCTGAAGCTACTGCTATTCCGGATCAAAGCGGTCAATCTACTAAATGCAACACTACTAACTCCAACTCAAGCGGCAAGAGCTTAAAAGGAAACAAAACAAAAATGAAAAGACTCGGAAAGCCAACAACAATCTCAGATCAGAGGAGAAGTCTTGGGATCTGGCACAGGGGCAATCCTAGAAGTGTTGAAAGTTGTCACCAACAAGGAAAACTCGTCGACAGAAGAAGTCGATCCCTCCTTCCACTCTACCAATTTTAATGGTTAGTATACTATACTAGAATGTTCAGGGCATTGGCAATTTGAATACTAGTAGAGTTCTTAAAGAGTACATCTCTCTCCATAAACCCTTTCTTACAGCCATCCTTGAACCTAGGATTAGCGGAGAGAATGCAGTAATGACCATTAAATGACTAGGCTTCTCCAACTCCCATAGATCTAAGGCTCATGGTTTCTCGGGTGGTATCTGGATCTGCTGGAATGCTGTCAGATGCCAGGTTGAGATCATCTCGACTCACCGGAAATTTATCACATGTAGAGTGAATAATGCCTTTCTCACCACCTTCGTCTATGCTCACCCTCGCTCCCAAGTGAGACAGTTTCTATGGAACCATATCCACGACATGGGAAGTCGTATCCACGAGCCATGGATCTTGGTAGGTGATTTTAACACCACTACATCTCCAGGTGAAAGAAGTGGCTATTCCTCCAAAAGTCATCAAGATTTTGTGATGTTTACTAATACTTTATTTGAAGCTAGACTCGCCGATCTTGGATTCTCGAGACAACGATTTACCTATATGCATGGTCTGAAACAAAGTCGACTTGATAGGGATATTGCTAATCTGGAGTTTCTTGACTTGTATCCTAAAACCACGGTCACTCACCTTCCCAAAGTGGAGTCAGATCACTGCCCCATTCTTATAAGGAGGCAAACTCAGGCTAGACATCTGAAACGTTTCATCACTAAAGCCTCCTGAAGTAGTGAAGCGTCCTTTTTTGGATGGCTCAGTTTGGCCTAGGATAACTCTCTATCATTTAATGAGGCTCTTGAAAAATCTAAAAACAACTTGTTGTTTTGGGACAACAAGTTGCAGAAGGATCGTAGAGCTAACAAAGATCATCTTCTTCGCAACATTAACAGGTTACAATCTTCTCTTACTGATGGTTACGATGGCATATCTGACCATATGTGCTCCAATATGTAGTTTGAGTTGAATGCCATACTTCGTAAGGAGGAGGAGGACTGGAAGCACATGTGTCATGTTAACTGGATAAAGGACAGTGATTGTAACATCCCAAGATTTGAGGCCTCAGATAAAACACTCTTAAGAGGAATGATTGGACTACCCATATCACCAAGGTGCACCTCCTTTTTTGGGAGCCCATCACTAAAGAACTCCATAGTTAAGTGTTATTAGCTTGGAGTAGTACTAGGATGGGTGACCAGTCGGGAAGTTGATCTTGGCTTGCGTGTGAGTGAGGACAAAGCGCACAGTTAAAGCTAGTGGTGGTTTATGGGGCCAGTCGTCATTCCTGAAACTCTACTAGATCCTTGGGTAGTGGGCCTGAGCATTTACAAATGGTATCAAAGCCCCATTTACCCCGCCTCCCAGTAACCCCCAATTAAGGGAGACCAAGAGTTCATAGCCGTTATCCCAATTTCCAGATTAAATGTTCGACAAATAATCAATAATAATTATTTAATTCTACCAACTAAACTGAAAGGCTGTAATAAAATTAAACTTTGCATACCATTTTTGAAAACATGGATTACTACTTCTATCTACATCTGGAGTCTATTCTAACTAATCCATCTTTGTACTTTAATTCTTATTCAATTCCACATATGCCACTTTACTGTTTGTCCTCTTCACTTGTACCTAAAACGCTGATAAACAAAACGTCAGTCAGCATAAATGAATATGCCGGTATGTGGGGGAAACAATAATCATGCAACCATGGTAACAACATATTGCAGTCAATTATGATTTAACAAACAACTTTATGTTTTCAGCATAAATGCTCAATCCATACATACCCTAGCCTCTACGCTGTCCCTGTAGTGGACCTAGATGCTACCTTCCTTATGGTAGATCCCCATTAAACCCCTCATGATCCTACCTAAAAGGTGAATCAATTTCTAGGGTTGAGTCCCATGGCACTACCCATAGGTAGCCCACTCCTTAACTCATGGTGTGCTAAAGAGGCTCATGGCACTACACGTGGGTAGCCCAATTTCTAACTCTTGATAACTTGATGTCCTACTTAACAAGTAAGCCCTATACTAGGTTACCCTTTTCATCATTAGCAAAGCCAAAGAGAAGGACTAGGATCTGAGACAGTCATGTATACACATTTATGGTGATAATCATAGTCACTTTATAGTTGCATGAAATAGAAGTCATCCAAGTAGTTATTTTCAGGCAACTGATGAAACATCCAGGAATCACTGTGAAACTAAAGTGATTAACCATAAGCGTAACCACATACCTTATGCCATTGCAGAAACCATGCAGAATATCATATACTTTATGAGTGTATCCAAACATCCAAGCAACCAAGCATATAACCAACAGTATCTGAAACATGCATACTACATATGTGTCACCATGTATTCACATTACATTACTCAGATCTAGATGCACTCCTAAACTAGGGTTTAGGGTTATCTCTCGTTTGGACTAAGGATTAGGGTTAAAAACCCTAATTGCATCATATAATGGTTTCTAAGATTACAAATTTAGTTATGAATATTAGGTGAAACCCTAATTATCAATTTAAGCACATTAGATTACCCGTGACACCTAAATCACATTACTAACATTAAGATCATAACAAGATGTCCACGTTGGTTTCAAAACCCTAAATCAATATGCATGACATTATTAATCATCATTATCAATGATTCCTTCATTTTACATGTCTAGATCAGGTATTAGCTTAACATGAATGAACATATTCAATTAAGCATCAGAATAAGGAAAATCTAGGTTTTCCTTTACATTAAAGACATCTAAACATGTATTGCATATAATTTTAGAATAGGAATCATAGTCAAGTTCTAATATTATTTTATTTTGATTCCTCTCATTTTTCTGAGCAAGTTTCATATATTACTTGTCTACATCCGATCATCCTAGCATTTTCTATAATTTTCACAAGATATATTATTAATCAGGCAATAGGGAAACGCCAAGTCAACAATTATTACCTTTTATCAGTTGACTGAGAGAAAGAACGAAAAGATTGAGTTGGCCCCATGCGTCATGCATACACGGAGGGCCGTTTTGGTCATTTTGTTGTATATCTCCCCTCACCTCACGTCGGGGCCTCTTCTTTCCCTACACGGCTAGGTGATCCCGCCTCCGCTGATGTTGTCGGCAAGGTCATCTCTGGCGCCCTCACCCCCTTTTCATCTCCAAGTGTTAGCTGTTGGGACTCTTCCCATGTTGCTGCTACCCCAAAGCTCCCTTCTTCCTTGCGGGATGCTCTCCTCCTTAGCGGTTGCCACAGGCACTGCAACCTATCCTCCCATCTGGTGGTGTCGTCCTGTAGGGAAAGCCAAGACATCCTCACCTCAATCTACTTCGATGGGGTTCAGCTACACCCCGACCACCCTTCCTGCCCCTTCACCCCTTCTCCTTCATGCGAGCCCATGCTGTGGTCTGTCTCTCACGTAGACTGGACATGTGATGTTTCCACCGAAGCTAAGAGTGATTGACTTCAACCATGGTCCACATACAACCCCATCTACTGCTTCCTCTACCACCAGGCCCTCCTAGCACGAGGTGCTCTTCTTTTCCACACGACTTCATATATGAATGCTCCATCTCTAGTGCCAAACTTCTCATGGCACAAACTTCTCATGCACCATGCCAGGGCTCTACTGGTCTCTTCAACACAAAAGGTGATCAACCCGTAGATATCTGCTCCCTGTCTCCTTTAGATTTGAGTCAATAGGCATCTTACTGTTGGAAAACTTAGTCTATCATGGTTGAAGAAGTTACGAGGAGAAAACCCTTGTTACTGGAATACAATATTAGAGACATACTCAGGCTCGACAGGTTTGTGGTAGTCTCCCCCTCCTGTATTTATATACACACACACCACTCCTTTTTGTGTCTACTTCTCTTGGTGCACAAGAAAGATGCCAAAAGGCAAGGCATCGTGCTTAGGAAACTTTCCTTTTCTTTTCTTTCCAAATTCATCACTTATTGCCATGTCTACGATGGTTTAATCCAAAGACTCGCTGTTTAATTATCTCCTTAATAATCCATATTCTCTAGTCATTAGGAAATCTGAATTTTATCTCTCTATCTTCTTTGAGTTTGGCTTTTAATCCATTGGCCAAGAAAAATTACTTCCTTATAACAAAAGTATTTCTTTTTGATAATACCAAAAGTCATTAATTATATATCACATTATCCTCTTACTTTGTATTATTTGTATTTTATCTTTCTTCTTATTCATTGGGACTCCTTGGACCCCAAGAAATTCTATTATTTTGAAATTCCTTTTTAAGGATACTTATTATCCTTCTAGATGCATCTACATCCTTCATTTCACATTATCTTTCTTAATTCTTTATAAAGATATTCTTTGGCAAGGATTTCTCATTATCTTTCATTTCCTTTCCTCTTTTCCTATTTCTTTTATTAGCAATCACATATAAATGAAATTTATTCAATTGTGGCCATTAATGCCACTTTCTAGAGATTTCCATGTATTTCTCATAATTATTTTTCTTAATATTCATTATCTTGTATCCTTTTCTATTATTTGGACTTTCCTCCTTTCTTCTCTTTTATATCCATTAATGGATTAATCTAATAATAGGAATCATGTAATTCCTATCAAAAGGGATATTTGCAAAGGAATCCATCTTTTAAAGCAAAGCATACAACCTTTTCAGTTAAGTTCATATTCATAAAATCATTACATTTCAATTATGAAAACATATGCAAAATTGGGGTTGTAAAAGCGACAATAACACCAAATTATACTAGACGTTTGTCAACCAACGAAGAAGAAGCAATACAATTAACTCGATCAAACGACCTGATGGAGATTGGGAAGTTTACCCGCATGAGATCTTCATAATTGTAAGCGAACACTTCATCACTCTTTTCACCTTGTCGAGCAGTGCCGATCCCAATGCTACCTGTAGTATTCCCTCTACCTTTGAACCTATGTCTGCCATACAACTCTAGATGTTTAAAGTGGAAGTAAGAGACACAAAATTTGATCACATCATGAAGAACATGGACCCATTTAAAGCTGTTGGCCCAGACAACATCTCTTACCAGTTTCTAAAAAATAACTGGTCCATTCTGAAAACTTCTGTCATAAAATATATCAACTACGCTCTTGGTGGAGCACCGTTGGCGAGAAATTGTTGTGCTTCCATGATCATTCTTATCATGAAATGCTCTAGACCAAAGACAAGTAGCCATTTTAGACCCATCTCTCTCAACAATTCTATTCTCAAACTGACGTCTAAAGTGATTGGGGAAAGACTGAAGCCATGGATCACGCGATGGGTGAGTCCTGCTCAGAGTGCATTCATACCAGGCCGCAGGATAACAGACAATATTCTGGTAGTCCAGGAAATCATCCACACCATGAACAGGAAAAAGGCTGCTAAGACAATGGCCATAAAAATCAATCTGTCAAAGGCATATGATAAAATGGATTGGGGGTTCATCACAGATACTCTTGAGTAAATTGGAATGCCGATAAATATTATCAATTTCATCATGTCTTCCATCTCTAGTGGCATGGTTACCATAGCCTGGAATGGAAAAAATTTGACCCCCTTTAAACCTGCCCTTGGCCTCAGGTAGGGTGATCCCCTCAGCCCATATATCTTTGTTCTGTACTTAGAGAGACTTAGTCAGATGGTACAAGAGTGTGTCCACAAACGTGAGTGGCACCCTATCCAGATGGGAAGAGGAGGTCCGTGCATTGCCCACTTATGTTTTGCGGATGACATTGTCATGTTTGCTAAAGTTGAAAAGATGAATATGTCCACAATCCTTAGATGTTTTAAAGAGTTTGAAAATGCTTCAGGTCAAGCTATTTCCATGGAGAAAATGTGGGTATTCTTTTCTAAAAGTGTGCAGAGAGCTGAGGCTGATAGTATCTACAGACTGAGGTACCTTGAGAGAACCGAGAACTTGGCAAGTACTTGGGAGTCCCCATCATACACTCTAGAGTCACAAAAACTACTTACAGTGAAGTGCTAGAGAGTGTCACTAGCAGAATTAACTCTTGGGCTTCCAGGACCCTTTCGCTGACAAGAAGAATTTGTCTGGTGAAGAGTACCCTAATGGCTATCCCTACTTATATAATGCAAACATCTAAACTCCCCATGAAGCTGTGTGATAGAATAGATAGCACTGTTCGAAACTTTATTTGGAGCGGAGGAGGCAATAGGAAAGGGGTACACCTTCTGTCTTGGGATAGATTCACTAGTAAGAAGAAGAACGGAGGTCTCAACCTCAAAAGCATGCGTGATTGGAATAATGCTTTACTTATGAAGAACAACTGGGACATCCTAAATAAATGACCGACAATGTGGTGCACAACTATGGAAGATAAGGTAGCGAGTAAAGATGGTGATAACTGCTACAACTTGTCGAGATTGGCAAAATTTGTTGTCCATTCCAAACCTTTTATAGAATACAACTCTTTCTTGATGCCGCTAAGTGGAGATTCGATTAATGTGTGGGAGGACCATTGGCTACCCGATGGACCCCTTCTCAAGGATGTGGCTTTGAAACCGATTCTGGAGGATCTCATGGATCTAAAATTTAGTAGCCTCATTAACCTTAAAATGAACTGGGACTTTGAGTTCCTAAAAGCATGGTGCCCTACACACATCATCTCTTAAATCCAGAAGATCCACATTCCTATCCAGCAAAATGTGAAGGATATAAGAGTCTAGAGGCTAATTGACAATGGACAATACTCCACTAAATCTGCCTACTCGGCCATCCGCTATGATTAGGTACAAAACCTACCAATTAGATAATTAGGAAATGCCACATAAGCAACATGAGAGAGAAAAGGGAGAGGGAGAGGTCAGTCCCACACCTAGCAGGGCCACCCACTTACCTCAGTAAATATAAATAGAACTAGAGGGAAAAGTCCCTAACTGCCCCTAGGAGAGAAAAGAAAAGAGAATAGCGAGTGAGGGAAAAATTGGAACAACATAGTGGTTTACCCCCTACCTTTCACACCATCCATGGCGGCGAGCAATAGATATTGATTTTGGGTGAACCACCATATGCAGCCAAATAGAGATTCAAAGCCATAAAAATAAAGAACAAGGCTGTCCGAACATACCACACTAATCAATTGGTTGTACCACCTAGGTCCAAGGAAAACATCCACAATGTGAGTGACAACCTCAAAGGTCGGCGAGCTTCTGGTGATATAAAAGAAAGCCTTACACAAAATTGAAATGAGGAAAAAGTTGTTCAAAGGGCGGCAGAACTAGGAAGACAGTTGCCTATATATAAGGTAGGGTATAAGGGCGTATGCGAGATAGCCATGAGAGCCACAAAGAACTGAGTTTGGGCATTTGCAAAATACTCAATCATAGTTTCTGAGTTGGGGATCATTGAATGAGGAATCTGATATTGAAAATGTAGGACAAAAAATCTCGCAAAAAGATCGAGAGATGAGGGAGAAATTCCATTTTTAAGTGCGACCAAAGAAGGCGACCTATTTTCTATTAGGTTCAAGGTAGAAGACGAGCAACAACCATTGGGTCATTGATCCAATGGTCTAGATTGGGTGTGTGATCAAGCAAGTGTGACATTTAAACCTTATACAAATCAAAATCAGACTAAAGTTTGATCACATTAATTTCTCTTCTTCTCTCTCCTCTTTTGAGGGTGAAAACGAACCCCAAATTTAATGAAAATCGACACCTAGCCTTTTTTTGATATGAGGAATCTAGATTGTAATTGGATTTTATATTTGATAACTGTTGATGTGTAAAATAAATCAAATCTTATTTTCTCTTTCCTCCATCATTAATGGTTACAAGATTCTCCAAATTTGATGAAACTTCACCCATAAGTCACATTAAATGCCAGTATATCAATTTTACCTTAATTTTACATATTGGAGTTGTTTGTATAATTATTTAATATTTTGAAGGATCTACACACTTTCTCACTCCTGATTTCATCTTTTAAGCAACTATTCTCCAAATTGAGTGAAAATTCACCCAAAGGAATATTTTAATGTGTAGATTATGAATCTAATATTATTTCCCACTTTTGGATTCTTTAAGTATTTTATTTCATATTTTGAAGGAAAAACACCTTTTCTTTTCTAAAATAAAATAGATGTGGTTATTATTATCCAAAATTTGTGAAACTTGGCTCCCAAGACAAAGTGTAGAAAAAGAAAATGAATCTCAACTTATCTTTAATCAATTATTATTTCTTTTATAAGTTATAACCCATTATCCAATATTACCATTATTCTTCATATTAATCACATTATCTTGTTTAAGGAGTTATAATTCATTCCTATATCTCTTCTGTGTTCCAAAAGACTAAGGAATGATCTAGAATGAATCTACTCTATCATTATCTCACATAAGTTTATTTATTTCATTTTGGTTGAATTATGTATCATTATTCTCAATTATGGACACCTTGTCCTATAATGTACATTATTACCTCATATCATAAATTTTAATTAACATTATTTCACGTGACATATTTTAGGTAACCTCTATTGATCTAAGGATTAATTATGTAAGAATTAAGACATTTGTTTTCATGTGAGGGTGGTTTGTTCATGCATTAACATATTGCGGTTAACAATTAACTACTATTATGTGTATTTTATCCTTGTTTGGCTAAGTCCAAAGAACAAGGTTGAGTATCCTTCAAAACATATGATCAGGGATAAAAGGTTAGGTTTTGGTTCGTTACAGCAAGTCGAGTATCTCCTTGTATCCTTAACTGTAGGTTGTGTGAGACGACCATGCGTGAGCCGATCTCCTGCGGTTATGGATGGCCATGTGTGAGCCAATCCTTCTTTTTAAGAATTGCCATGTGTGAGCCTATTCTTCTAGCATCGTTACCTCTACCAAGGTGGGATAGGTGTATATATATGGATAGCCATGCGTGAGCCGATCCTTGTGCTGACTATATGTCACTCTCTTGAAGTTGACTGATATGTCTCTACGGTGTTCTCTTGTGCTGACCGAGAGTTGTTGGAGAGGTCGTAGATTCTAGCTCTTCCATGGACCTTGTATGGCATCATTAGTTTCCTTTCATTGGGGGTAGTTGGATCTGGGTGGTATGACTCAAATCCTCAGGGCATAATAAAAGACGCAATACATCCGTGTAGCATATGTGCTTGAGGTGACATATGCCTCACATTGATTTAGCCTTTGCCTTATTTTTTTACTAATTTCTTGCATTATAAGGTGGTAAGAAAATTCAATTATCATGCATGTTATTCATATTCCTTTTTAGAATATAACTTGATCTATTACTCTTTGATGGCTGCCTAGATTTATTTAATCTTCTTTACTTGTTATATAAATATCATTTAGTTGAATCAGCTTAACTTGTTAGCATGTTGTTTTACCTACTTAGCTTACCTGTACATCTATAGCATTGACGGAGAGTTATATCTCTCACTGGGATGTTTGGTCTCACCCCGTGGTTTTCCACATCTTTTAGGTGACCGTTCAAAAAGAAGTAGAGGTTGTGCAGTTGAGGAGGAGCAGTAGTAAGAATAGTAGCTGAGAAGGTTGGATGTGCTGCTAGTCTTTTGGTGTTACAATCCTAGAGTCATCCCTATACACTCAGGTCCTTGGAGTGTTTTCCTTGAGATGATTTGTGATATGATGTTTGGTTTGTGTGCTATGGGTGTATAGTTATGACACTTGTACTTGTATATCTATGTGTGGAACCAGTATCTTGTGTAACAAGTTGATGACAGGAATGTTGATCTAAGGTGATATAAGAACCACATGATATATTCTTCCCTGTAGGTGGAAGGCATGTGGATTCATATGTAATGAGTTTTTGTCTTATGGTGCTTTAATGAAATTGGTTTTAATTTCCTATGTTTTCTGGTAATTCGCTTGCTTAGTTTTGTTTCCACTTTTGGTTTGAGTAATATCTTTTATGGCACGTCGGGGTGTCACAATTTGATTGGTATCAGAGCTTTAATTCACTGAGTCTACAGGGACCTAGGACTAGGGTTAATTTTTGTTCTAGTGCCCTCCAGTCTATCTTATAGTGACTTCTACTTATGCAAAAGTAGAATAAGAGTAGAAAAGATGGTTGGAGAACATGAAGAACATGATGCAAAGAGCAGTGTTTCCACACCCAGTGGTGGTGCGAGGGCTCAGGCAAGAGAAGATCAAGTGCCTATGAGCCCCAGTTTGACCCAACGACAATACAGAACCCTACCTTCCAGTCTCTATTCGGGAAGTTTATGGTGATGATAACGCACATGGCAGATAGGATGCCTACCACTCATCCTAGGGCAGTTGTCCCCAGTGTTGACTCTCTAGGATTTTGGAAGACCTTTGAGATGTTGAGACGTGTTGGTGCTGTGGAGTATGCTGGCACGGCTAATCCAGTGGATGTTGATCTGTGGCTGAAAGAGTTGGAAAAGGCTTTCAAGATCCTTAATATCCCCAAGGCTGATAAGGTGAAACACATATTGTATCTTTTGAAAGGGAGTGCTAGCCATTGGTGGGCCATTGAAGAGGAGAAACTACCATGTGTTGATATCAGTTGGGAGGAGTTCAGGCAAGAGTTTGTGAGTATGTGTTTTTCGCGTACCTATCTAGATAAAGTGATCAATCATTCTGAGAAGATCTGTCAGGGATTCATGTCAATCAATGAGTATGAAGTGAAGTTTATGGAGATGTCAAGGTTTTGTCCTCACATGGCGTCAATAGATTAGGAGAGGATTCAACATTTTGAGAAGGGTTTGAATGGTGAGCTGACGATGGTGGCTTCAATGCTTGAGAACTGTGAGAAGTTTGTGATGTTTTTGCAGTCTATTAGGAGGATTGAACGGTCTTTGGTTGAGAAGCAGGAGACAAGCACCAAGAAGATGCCGACGCAATACCAGGGGAAGTCGTCCGGAGGCTTTAAAAATCCTAAATTTTTCACACCGTCTGCAATCCATAGGTCCAGTGCACAGACCCAATGGTCACCCAGTAAGGACAACATATGTAGTTTTCCACCATCATGAGATCAGATTGTAGAATCAGCTTCAATGACAGGGCCAACTAGGCCATGGTATGAGAGAAAGACCTACTATAAGTGCAGACAAGTTGGGCATACGAAACTGTTTTTCCCTATGATGGATGAGGAAGTGACCCAAAACCAAGGCAAAGCTAGCATGGCTCACAGATATAGTAGTTCAGTGGCAGTGGAAGGGGACATGGACAAGCGTCTCAAGTTGGCTCTTTAGGATAGGTCAGTAGAGGAAGAGGATGGCAACAAGCGACGACTGGATTGTATGCTATGAGTCAGCCTGAAGTAGTGGTCAACCCGTGAGTAGTGACAAGTCAGTTGGAGTTATTTCATTATGATTTGTCTTCTTATTACTTCATATCTATTTTAGTTGATCTAGGTGTGACACACTCTTTTGTCACTCAAGAAGTGATTGATTATTGTTCCTTGCTTGTTAGCCATAGATGGGATAGCCTTCATTTAGAAACCCTGTTAGTTGGTCCCACGGAGTTGTGGGAGGTGTTTCCTTCTTATGTCCTTTATTTCTCAGGTAATAACATTTAAGTGGATATCTTGCCACTTAATATGCATGGATTTGATGTGGTACTTGGAATGGACACCTTGGACAAATATCGGGTGGTCTTGGACTATAGTTCCAAAGTGGTGACGTTTGTATATGGTGGTTTGTCGTGGATCTTCCAAGGAGATAAGAAGATTCTTCCTACCTATTTTGTGTCAATGATGGTGGTTGGGAAGTTGATGAGAGAGGGTTGTGATGCATTTTTAGCACATGTGGTGGATACCAAGGCAAGGAGTTTGAGTATCCAGGAGGTGCCAGTTGTTATAGAGTTTGAGGATGTGTTCCCAGACGAGTTCCCAAGTGTTCCACCTTTCAAAGAGATTGATTTTGAGATCAATATAGTCCTTGGCACACAACCGATAGTGTAGACACTGTATAGGATGGCTGGCCAGCCTAAATCACACGTTCAAAAGGAATGAATTAAAGTAGTTGAACTTTTAAAGAGATAACCTGACTCCCGGGCCCCCACAACAATAAACGGGGTCTGATGTAGAAATCAGGGTTGAACACAGGGACAAGGTTGGTCGTGCTAAGAATGCGGAATCAACACTCTATACTCAAGACGAAAAGAGTATTAAGATCTATACCTTAAGGAACGGTAGCTCGTAAGCAAGAACAGTATAACAAAAGAAATAAAAGAAACAACGGTAAACAAATATATGATGGGGAACTTGGGTTGGGGTTCACCAACTAATGCATCTCGCCAACATGTAACACTATCTCTCTCTTTTGCATACCCATAACAAGATTACAAGAAACCATAAAATGTCTATTCCACTCTCTCTCGAGATGAGGATAGATCTAGGCCTAAAAGGAGCCTCTCTCTCGAGATGACAACTCAAAAACCTCGCAGCAAAACACATGGTTAAAGCCTTAGCATTCTAGCACTCTCGTGCATGCATACCACTCCATGACACGGGATAAAAGCGATATTACTCTTTCCAGATATCAACAATCAAACATCACAAGATGGTAGCTAAGCATACAAGTGAAGCATTAAAACAAGTGCATGGAGATAATCTTGATAAGAATTTGTATATTCAAAAGGAAGAGAAAAAATACATGTTGGGAGAGCCTTAGTGGCTATTCCCAACCCAAGTTAAGGTGTTTAGCCACTCATGCTTCTTGGGAACATGACAACGTTACATACAAACAGATCCATGAGCTTCACGAAGAGGGGAAAGGGTACAACAAGATGAAACAACAGATCTGGAAGAGGAGAACGTGATACTACACTCTACTTCTTCAGATCTGGATCTACCGCATGGAGAGCCTTCTCCTATCAAAGAAGGGGAGGATGACTGTATTCTCTCTCCTTGGCTTCCACCCTTGGAGATCCAAGACTGATGGATGGATGGTCAGAGACGAGTCTGGAATGCAGCAGCACTACGTGGTTTTCGGATCTGATCTGTCTCCTCCCCCTTTTGACAAGACAGGTGGGGGTGCTATTTATAGGTGCCTTCCACCGACTTAGAACTGCGGTCGCGGTCTTTCCTTTAAGTGAAGGAAAGATCACGGTCGCGGTCTCCACTTATTCCTCCTTGATCACGATCTTTCTTGGCTGTGATCTTTCTTGGCCGCGATCCTCTCTAAGACCTCGGTCACGGTCTTTGAGTGCCCGTGGTCACGATCTTTAGAATAACCGCGGTCGTGGTCTTTGAGTTCCTGCGGTCGTGATCTTTAGAATAACCGCAATTGCGGTCTTTGAGTGCCCATGGTCACGATCTTTAGAATAACTGCACTCGTAGTGTTGGCACGACACAAACTGCTGGTGTTGTGAGAGGAGTGAGTGAGGAGAGTAACCGCGGTCGTGATCTCATGATGATCGTAGTCGCGGTCTCAGGATGATCGCCATCGTGGTCTCATGATGAACGCGGTCGCGATCTTTTGAATAACCGCGGTTGCGGTCTTTTGAATAACTGCGGTCGCGGTTATGTTGATTCCTAAAATCATTAAACAAGGCTTTAGTAAAAAAGATGGAGAGATTATGTGAAAAGTTAACTAAAGTTATACTAAAAGTGGTGTAAAATATATATAGAAAGTACGTAAAGTACAGTGTTATCAGACTGCCCCAAACTTAGAATCAAGCATGTCCTCAGGCTAAGTGCAGGTCTGAGGACTCAGAGAGAGAAAGGATGAACAAGCTTAAAAGATAACATAATAGCATGACTGAAATATCTCATTCTTGCATCAAGAATGTTGTTGTAAATATTCAATCCCTTAGGTCTCAATCTCCCCCTTTAAACTCAGAGTTGCATAACCTCAACTCATCTATCATAACCTTCTATTGTAAAAGGTTTCTCCTTCTCAACTCATCACCCCTCCCTTAGCTAATATCCATACTAGTGTCACATCTTTTCAAAAGGTAGCTTTCACACCTATTCTATATTTTCAGCGGTCCCTATGCTAATGTGTATAGGCAGGCTTGAAGCTTTAAGGTGTTTCCTCTTCCTCCTGAACTCCTCACCCAAAACTGTCGTAAGAACAATGTTTCCCTTTTTTAGCTTCTGACTTTAAGTCAGGTGGTATGTGGAGTTCCATTCAGGATTGGAGGTGTGTAAGCTTGGCTTCAAGTTTCCACTTACGGGCACAACATATCTGCATTCATGAGTGCATCAATATACCGACCGGGCAGAAACTTTTGGCATCTTTTAGGGAACATCTCTCATATTCTTTTCTTTATTTTATTTTTGTCTCTTTACCTCTCCTTTCAGGCTTGGGGTTGGGGGTTATGGTTGATTTTCTGGGCGGCCAAGCCTCTTTTTGGATATTTTCTTTGAATAGGACAACTTTTTCTTATCTACAGAGACTAGGATTTTCTGGATGTCAGCGTCGGGTGGGGATGGTTGTTTAGGAGTATGACTAAGGTTCTCTTAGTTTGCAGGGGTTCATGAGTTAAGGTTTTTACATTTACAACGTCTTATTGCAAGAATGAGATATAGCAGTGTTTCTATGACTGTTGTTTTAGTCACACATTCTTGTGCAGGTTGCCCATATCCTTCTCTCTCAGAGGGCCGGAGCACTACTTTTGAAAAAATTTAGCGAGAGAAAGCGAGCATCTAAAAGGTTAATTGTAACAAAATTTTCAAAATTTCAAAAATTTTGACGGTGTAGTAAAGGTGTAATAAAAGGGAAAGTGAAACGAAAAGGGAAGTAATTGAAAAAGGGAATCACCAGTACCTCTGTGGCCCGTTTATGACTCCTACTCCCCCAAACTTATCCTGCACCCCGTCATGGGGTGTCAAAAATTGAGTAAGAAGTATAAACGGGCCTTCTTTATTTGTTTATTTGGCGGGGAAGGCCCACTTGGACCCCAGGAGCATACTGGCGTAGATACCCATGAGTGCGTGATATTGCTCATACGACATGTTCTCCACCTTGAGGTGGGTAGTCACGATAGCTACCATCCACGATAGGTAGAAGAATCCACAATCATTTGATAGGGGTATCTGCTGAGGGCTTTTGTGGCAATACTGAGTTTTCTTGAAGTCCTTGCCTTTTGTCATTGTGTACCCTCTGTAGTGCTGTTGTATCATCTCGACGATGGCTTCAACGTAGGTATTTGCCTTTTCTTCAGTAGGAGACTTTGTTGTTATCATGTTTGTCATCTTCTTGAGTGAGAAGGCTGCGTCATAGCTGTTATACAAAACTGTAGTCCTTTTCAGCAGGTTGACGTGCAGCAAGGTGCAATGGTTGTCATGAAGAATCGGCAAGAAAATGTGCTCTGGAGGGGCCATCTCCAAGCATTGTTGTAGCCACTCCTTCTACCCTGACCTTTTGTCCTTGAGGATGTCATCTACCAGTAGGAAATATGCCATATGTGAGTTTGGCATTGAGTCCTCTAATAACGCCTGGTAGGCTGACATCGTGTTCATAGAGAGGTACCCTCCTATTTTCAACGTTTCTCGGAGGTCACCCCTTAGTACGTAGATGCCATCCCATTCAAAGATGACAACTCCCGGCGAATTGTCTTCTTTCAGAGAACTCATAATTATGGTAAGTTCTTCCATCGACAGACCGAAGCAGCTCCATCTGTCAAAGTTCTTGAAAGAAGGAACTATTTCTCCTATCGGTCCGTCTAGTCCATCATTCCCTAGGTCTTCTTCACCTTCCGCTTCTATGGGTTGTTCTTCTGTAGGAGGAAGTTCAGGAGTGTATGATGCTGAAGGTTAATGTTCTTCTTCTGTGTGCTTCACAACTTCTTTAGTCTCTGCAGTCCAGCCCGCTTTCCAAGCTATGACTCTATCTAGTTTAGACGAGTTGACCCACATGGTCTTGAGTTGTTCCCTCCAAGATATCTTCTCGATTAGAGGGATGTCCATGTGGAGCCTGTGAGGCACGATATCTGCAGCCATCGCCAGATCCTTGAAGAACCGGAGATCGTAGATGACCTCCATTACGTACATGCCATGTAGTCCATGCATGTCTTCCACAATAAGATCTTTTAGAGGGATGTCCTTGTAGATGGCTTCCATCATGCGCAGAACAATGAAGGCGCAATCCCCTGAACCATCTTCTTCTTGGGGAACCTTCTTGGTGATGGAGAACAACTTCTAGGACCCTTGAAACTTTTTGGTCGCCTCTTTGATGGATCGGTGGAGGCATATCAGGATCTTCAAGGCATCCCTGGTGTCCTTCCTTTTATATATTAGAAAGGTGTTGTCCATATCAGCTGTGCAACAGTTGAGCACCGTCATCTTTCGTTCATTTAGGTTAACGAATATTAGTGCCCAATGCTTTGCATTCCTGATGGGTAGCACCACTGTCTTCATTTCTTTTCTCTAAACCGCCGCCTGTAGTTCCAACACTTCTGCCGTTGTGTAATCTTATTTGTATAACAACCTGGCCAAACCTGTGGTGTCGTTGAAGACCGACTGCGGCTTGTCTGGATGTAGGAACTCTTCCAGGAGGGCGGTGCAAAGTACCTTGAACATTCTTTTGTGTATTTGCACCTTTTTCAGGAAAACCCTCCAGAAGTCGTCTCTGGACAGACGTCTACCCTTGTTGATGTATAGTATATCTGACTCGAGTAGATCATCATTGAGGACATCTGCCAGGACATGGACATCTCTACAAGAGATCCGCGACACAATTGTCATGTCCATGTCCTTCATCTTGTGTGGAAGAGGAGGAGATGCTGTAGGTATCTCTATTCCATCTTCAGCTTGTCTCTCCTTGGCAGGCTCATCTATGAAGAAGGTTGCTAGCCTGCCATCCTTGTCCTTGGATGTTGCCTCTGGTGCAATCGGTGCCAAGGCTTCTCGTATTGTCGACATAGCCTTTACAACCTTCTCAATAGCTTTATGCGTAGATTGTAGTGTGGATGTTGGTCCAACTTCCTCTGAGGAGGCTTTTGCGGCGTTGTCTTTTAAGTGACTATCCTCAGAGGCCTATCCCAACTGGGCTTCTGCCATCATCTTTAGAGTGGCCTCCATCTTCCCATCATAGATGTAGTCGTGGTGCTCCTCATGAGGTGGGAAGATGAGGAAGTCATTAGGTTCATCAAGCCCAACTCCCAGCTCAGCTATCAACCTGTCTATCTCTGTTCCTCCGGCTGAGCTGAGCTCTGCGACCACCTCCTCCCGATGGGCAACTACTATCTACTCTTCTATGGTTGGAGTGTCTGTTGGAGGGGAGAGGTGGTGTGCCACCTAGTGCTTATCTTCATCGAAGGTTTCATCCATCACTTCCTCCAGATCATAGTTGAGGTCGAACCCCCTTGATTGTGTTGTATATTTCTCATTCTGGGGGCTCGACCTTCCCATTGGTAGGGTTCCTTGGTGCTCGACCATGGGAGAAGGCTTCTTGCTCGTGCTTCCATTCTTCATTGTGCCAGCTCGTGGTGTGCCGATTCCTACTCCCACCCCCCACGTTGTTGTTGTGGCTGGAGGGGCTAGCCAATGAGCATGCTGGGCTGGTAGGGCACTTTGTCCTCTTATTCTCCCACCGAGCTTCGAGCTCTTCACACTCCTACTCGAGTTTCCGGTGGTCTTCTTGTAGGCCCTATTGTTCTTCATCTAGGGCAGCCATTTCTTCTTCATACTCTTTGCAGATTTACTCGTTTTCAGTGTGGATGGCTTGCCCCTCCTTTTGCAGGATCGCCATTTCTTCCTACATTTTCTACAGCATTCCCAGCATTCTCCATTGATTACTTAGAACTTCTTGCATGAAGTCCGGAATTCTTATGTCCTGTCCTCCAACGCCTGTACCTGTGTTGTTAGTAAAGACAAAGATGTAGCAATTGTTTCATTAATAGAATTGGTTTTATGCATGTGCTCCCACATTGCATCAAACCTTGTACCTAAAGCACCCCCGAAGGAGGGTGCCTGTTGTTGTTGTTGACGCAACTACTGCTTCGTGCGTGCCGTCGATGAACTCGACACATCCGGTTGCTTAGGTGGCGACAGTGGGGGCATCTCTCCTGACTTCTACGTTGTCACCTCTGGTACAGCCTGGGAAGCTTGTCTTTCTACCTCCGCCTCCGGTATGTTGGTGGGCTGAGGGGCTTCTTCTTCCGGTTGGCCCCCCTCTGGCTGAGAGGCTTGTCCTTCTGCCTCCACCTCTAGTATGTTGGTGGGTTGGGGGGCTTCTTCCGTAAGTTTCCCCTTCCACGCCCCTTCCACCATAGTAGTGGGTTCCTCTTGTGGTTTGGAGGAGGAGGGGTCTTCAACCACTCCTTGTCGTTCAGTAGTCGTCTCTTTCTCAGCTGGCTTTTTGGTGGTGTCTACTTTCTTCTTCTCCACCGCTAGTTTCTTTCTTGGGTCCTGACTTTTATTCTTTGTTTCTAGGGTTGGGGCACTTCTTTCCTCTATTGTTGGTGCTGGTTCTTCCTGAGTGCTGGTGTGCATTGCCCCAGAGCTCATTTTCTTGATGTCGTCGAGAGTCGACCGAAGCTTGTAGGCGTCGTAAAATGCCATCTCAGGGAGGGGGACTGGCTTCTTTGATCCTTTATGTTTGAAAAATGCCTTCTCCCCCTTCAGTTCTAGGATTCCCATGCTGGAGAGGGACTTGATGTCTATGCTTTGCCGTCCCTCCATTACTTTGTACTTCTGAATTTCTCCTTCTTCCGGTAGGTAATCGACAATCATTGTTATTTGCTTTACGTCACTGCCTACTACCGCATACAACCTTCTGATTAGGATTCTGCATATATTAACTGGCCTTCTGTTGATCATGGACCATATGAGGAAGAGATCTCCTTTGCTGACAGTTCCAGTCTCTGATCTGGCATCTATAGTGAAGGCAATGATCTTTTATATGATTTTGGTGAAGTAAGAGGTGTTCTGGGAGGATTTTGAGTTTTTATTTTTGTGCTTTTCCTCCCTAGTTAATTCCTCCCACATTTTGTTGCTATCGTATGCAGAAATTTCTCATTCTCCTAGAGCATCTGAACATGCCTTAGCTTCTTCTTCAGTTGCTGTGAATATCCTGTCCAGATCTATCTCCATCAACCGGTGGATTTCGCCCCCTAGCTGTACTTGGAGCATGAAGTCTCCACTTCCTGCTGCTCGCGTCTCATTACTGGAGGCGACATTTGTAAAATAAGACAAAAATTCTAAGGTCAACCTCCTGTAGGAATTTACTTCACGCATGCAAATTGTGTGTAAATTTGTGCCCTCTAGGAACTTCACCGTCCTATCATAAAACCCCAGCTTCTTGAAGTCCTCCATGTTGAAGTAACGTGTCGGGCTGCATTATTTGTTGGCTGACATCCAGTGTGTGTAGACTGGTGCACCACATCTCGGAGAATGAACGGTGGCTCCCCTTCTTGTACATAGGTTTTTTCTACTTCCTCTTCTGCCCTTGCCTTCTTGTTGGGCCTGGGTTCCTTCAGCATAGCTTTCCACTTCTTTCCATGCACTGGGCTCCTCGACTCTTCTAGTCGGTACTCAAAGGTCTCCATCTCCTCCGTTTGTTTGGTTTCTTCTGATGACTCCTCCTATGGTACCCCCACCAGAATCCTATGATATTTCTCCAATCGCAGTTGTATCTCCAGGCATTTTGGTACTGGCAGAGATGTGTTCTTCTTTAGCTGTTCCGTCAAGCTTTTCACTATTATCTCTACCTCCTTTAGGGAAGTAGCCTTCTTGTAAAGGGGGTCGCTTGATGTTGGAGAAGATATTCTGCAAGTTAAAGAAACATTAAAGGAGATTATGTCTAAGTAAGGTATACCAAAGATCACCTCTATTGTTCTCGACACAATTATCATCGGATTGTAGGTTATCATCCTTAACTGAAAACTTAGGGTTCAAATTTTATTAAGTGGACGATAAGAATCAAGGTTGCAGTTTTTAGTCGCGGTCACGGTTATTGTTGTCTCAGAGTAAATTGTGGTTGTGGCTTTCTTGAAAAGATCGCGGTCATGATTCCCAGGAGAAAGACCATGATCACGATTATTTCGTGGGGCCGCGGTTTTCAAAAAGGAAAACTGTGTTGCGATTTCCTGAAGAAAGACCATGGTCGCAGTTATTACCGTGGTCGCGATAGTAATCGCGGTCACAGTGTTTCCTCAAGAAAGCCTGAACTTAGCAAATTTTTAGGGTTGATGAACACCACAGTAGCTATTCTTCGGGTTTTCCATTATGTGACGGTTAAGATGACCGCGATCGCGGTTCGCCAACTCCGTTCATTCAGTTCTTCAAACCATTTGTTCTTCGTCCATTTTTTCATTTTTAGGGTAGAAGAAACTTCCTTTTTAGGGTCGAAAAGGGAGACAAAAAGGCACATGACTATGCTCTTGGAAACAAAGCATCAGTGGGGCGATCATCGGCTAAACCGTGATAGCGGATCGTCGAAGCGACAACAGAAAGGTTTGAGATCAATGAAAGGTTCTGGGGACACGGAGCACAGAGAAAACGATGAGAGTGTAAACGACGGTGATGAGAAAGAACAGAGAAAAGTTACCTTGTCGATGGATGTGATAGCGGCGACGGCGACGATCGCGGACGGCAACCGACGGTCTTGCGACGACAGGCTACGGGTCTCAAACCGGCTCGGAAGTTTTAGGGTTTAGACGAAAGCGATGAGAGTGTAAAGAATCTAAAGTTCGATTTCTTAAAGGAATATATAGGTGTCCGGATCGAGACCCAACTAACTGAGTGAAAAGATCACGGTCGCGGCTTTTACCGCGGTCACGGTTTTTTACCGCAGTCACAATTTTCCTTTAAGAAACCGCAGTCGCGGCTCTTTTGGTCAAAGAGGTTGATCGCGGTTGGGATTATCCATATCAAAAGGGAAGATCGTGGTCACGGATTCGCTTAAGCAAAAGCAAGCCACGGTCGTGATTATAGTCACGATCACGATTAACAAGAGTCAGGTTTCTTTGGAGATTAAACTTAAACTAATTAAATTCAAAAATGAAAACAAAATGTCTCAGAAAAAGAAGAAAAACTTAAACTAAAAGAGAGAAGGTAAGAGAAAACAAAGATAAAGAGAAGAAAGAGATGAAAACTTGGATTGCCTCCCAAGAAGCGCTTGCTTTAAATTCTCTTAGCTAGACTGTATAAATTTTTCACTCCTTGGGTCCTTTAGTTGAATGCAACAACTCTTGACTCTTCTCCTCGTTGGGCTGGGCTGGTTCATCCAAGCTGATCTCTGATCTTCTTACAAAGACTTCATCCTCGTAAAATCTTTTCACCCTGTGGCCATTGACTTTGAAGATCCCAATGTTCTCTCCTTGAATCTCCATCATTCCTTATGGATAAATTTTTACCACAGAGAATGGGCATGACCATCTTGTTATGAGCTTTCCAGGTAAAAGTATGATGCTAGAGTTGAAGAGAAGCACTTTGTCTCCTTCCGAAACATACTTGTTCCTTAGGCGGGCATCATGCCAAACCTTGGTCCTCTACTTGTAGATCTTTGCATTTTCATAAGCATGTAATCTCAGCTCTTCGAGCTCTTGTAGCTATAGATATCTCTTATGTCCCGCCTTTTCTAGGTCCATGTTTAGAAACTTAATCGCCCAAAGGGCCTTATGCTCAAGCTCTAAGGGTAAATGGCAAGACTTACCATAGATTAACCTTTAAGGCATTGTTCCTATGGGTGTCTTGTAAGCTGTTATATAGGCCCAGAGAGCATCGTTGGGCTTCATGGACCAGTCCTTCTGAGTGCGGCTGACAGTCTTTTCCAAAATTTGCTTAATTTGCCTACTAGACACCTCTACCTGTCCAGAGGTTTGAGGGTGATAGGGCATAACAACCTTGTGCCTTACTCCATACTTCTTTAGTAGTGCCTCAAACTGCTTCTCTCTAAAGTGTGATCCGCCATCGCTTCTCATAGTGTGAGGTACCCCAAAGTTTGGAAAGATGGTTTTCTAAAATAGCTTAATCACAGACTTAGAGTCGTAAGTATGGGTAGCAACAACTTCTACCCATTTTGACATGTAGTCCACATCCACTAATATGTACTGATATCCTTTTGATTGGGGGAAGGGACCCATGTAGTGTATTCCCCAGACATCAAAGATTTCAACTTCTACGGAGTCGACCATAGTCATTTCATTCCTTCTAATGATATTTTCGGTTAATTGGCACTCCTTGCAAACCTTCACATAAGCTGCATCATCCTTTAATAGTGACGGCCAATAAAATCCTGATTAAAGCACTTTTGCGGCTGTTCTTTCCCCACTATGATGCCCTCCATAGGGTGAAGAGTGGCATTCTCTCAAGATCAATGGGACTTCCTCCTCTGGTTTACATCTTCTATACAAACTGTCAGAACATTTCTTGAATAGCAACAGGTCGTCCCAATAGTAGTTTTTAACATCATAAACGAGCTTCTTTTTCTGGTTGTATGTGATGTCCGGTGGTAGCTGGCTACAAGCAAGATAATTACAAATGTCTGCGAGCCATGGTAGAATTGGCTCATCTGACTGAGCCATTAACAGAGCTTCATCAGCATAGTTGTCATTTATAAGAAACTAGTTTTCTTAATTGCAAACTATTCTCGAGAGATGGTCTGCGACCACATTTTCCTTACCTTTCTTATCAATTATCTCATGGTCAAACTCTTGCAGTAGCAGGGCCCATCTCCGCAATCTGGGCTTTGTGTCCTTTTTTTGCATCAAGTAACGTATGGCTCCATGGTCAGTATAGACCTTTACCTTGGCCCCTATAAGGTATGACCTGAATTTATCAAACACAAAAACAATTGCCAACATCTCTTTTTCCGTGGTGGTGTAATTTACTTGTGCCTCTTCTAGAATCCTGATGCCATAGCAGATGACATGATGTTTCTTGTCCTTCTTCTACTCTAGGACTGCCCCCACAACATAGTCACTAGCATCACACATTAGTTCAAAGGGTAGCTCCCAATCTAGAGCTTGGAGAATGGGTGGGGTTACGAGGGCTTCCTTCAAGGTCTGAATGGCCTTGAAACAATCATCTGTAAAATCAAATTTTGCGTCCTTAATCAGCAGATTTGAGAGGGGTTTTGATATCTTTGAAAAGTCCTTGATGAATCTTCTATAATAATCGGTGTGAAACAGAAAACTTCACACCCCTATCATGGATTTTGGTGGAGGTAGTCTAGAGATGGCCTTGACCTTGCTTACATCTACTTCAATACCTTTCTTGGAGACTTTGTGGCCCAGGACTATGCCTTCTCGCACCATAAAATGGCACTTTTCCCAGTTGAGGACTAAGTTCTTTTCTTCATAGCGTTGCAGAACTAATGATAGGTTTTTTAGACAACCATCAAAATCTTTTCCATAAATAGAAAAATCATCCATGAAGACCTCTACAATGTCCTCTAGAAAATCTGAGAACATTGAGATCATGCAATGTTAGAAGGTAGCAGGAGCATTGCATAATCTGAACGACATTACTCGAAAGGCATAGGTACCATATAGACAGGTGAAGGTAGTCTTCTCCTAGTCGTCAGGTAGGATAGGAATTCGGTAAAATCCAGAATAACCGTCTAAGAAGAAGAAATATTCATGATGTGCAAGTCTTTCTAGCACCTGGTCGATAAAGGGAAGAAGGTAGTGATATTTCTTTGTGGTTTGATTTAGCTTTCGATAATCGATACACATTCTCCATCTGGTGACAGTCTGAATGGCTACTTCATCTCCCTTATCACTTTTCACAACATTCATCCCCCTTTCTTTGGTACTATGTGAATCGGGCTCACCCAATTGCTGTCGCTGATTGGGTATATAATGCCTGCATCTCTTAGCTTGATGACTTCCTTATTTAAAACTTCTTTTAACATATTATTCAACTTCCTCTGGGGTTGAAAAAGGGGTTTTGTGGACTCTTCCAGATTTATGTGATGCATACATAAGGCAGGGTTTAGTCCATTGATATCATCCACCGAATACCCTAAAGCTTGCCTATGGAGCCTTAGCTCCTTAAGAAGTCTTTCCAATTGCTCTTCAGTCAGACTGGCATTGACTATGACATGATTCCTTTCTTGAGGATCTAGAAATTCATATTTTAGACCTTCCGTTAATTGTTTAAGTTCTGGCTTGGGTTTTAGTTCTCACTCTTCTTCCTTTGTCAGTTCTAGAGAAGCATATTTGACTATCTCGAAAACTTCCTCTTTGTCGCTCAGATCTTCTTCATCTTGATTTAGGTAGTCAAGGATCTCAACAACCTCGGGGTCTTTGATTTCTGAATCTTCTTTGTTTAATGCCCTCATAAGAGGGTCCACCACTGCTTTGACTTCCTCTACTTCTTTGCAATATTGATTGTACCTATCCATGGAGTAAGCATATTTGAACAAGGATGGTCCTTTCATCACGTCTTTCACTTTGAAATCTATGTGATCATCTCCGACCCTCTGAGTTGTGATGCGTTCAGCGACATCAATCAGCACTCTCCCGATTGCCAAGAAAGGACGTCCGAAGATGATAGGGAATTTAGGGTCTTCAATAATGTCAATGATAACAATATCACATGGGATGAAGAATCCCCCCCCCCCCCGTGAATCGGAACATCTTGGACTACTCCCACAGGCCTTTTGAAGGTGCGGTCCGCCAACTCGATTCTCATATTAGTCTTGACCATATCATTCAGTCCTAATCGTTGTGTGAGGATTAAAGGCATTAGACTGATGCTAGCCCCCAAGTCAGTGAGACCCTTCCTTTCGATGTTATCCCCTACAACAAAGGGTATTGTAAAGGCCCCTGGATCCTTCTTCTTGGTAGGTAGTTCCGCTTTTATAAAGGATGTTGACATGCTGTCTAGGTGTACAGTTTCAATCCTTCCTCCTCTTCTTTTCTTTGTGACTAGATCTTTGAAGAACTTGGCATATGTTGGCATTTCTTCTAAAGCATCCAGAAATGAAACCTCCAGGTGGAGCTTTTTCACCGACTCTATAAACTTCTTATACCTCTTCTTGAGGTGCGCCTTTATAAGTTTGTATGGAAAAGGTAATCTCGGTGAGTACTGACTTCTTTTGGCGAATATTTCCTCCTCAGGTTCTGGTTCTCTTACTTGAGTGTGCTAGTCCTCTCCTTCAGTAGGTTTCTCTGTAACATTATCTAGCTCTAGTTCTTCAGGTCTTATCACCTCGGGGCACTCTATTGTCCTTCCCGATCTAAGGATATCCATCTTGGTAGACTCCATGTTAGAAGGAATCTTCCCTGAAGGGTTCTTCACGAGCTTGACCAACTGAGTGAGCTTCTGGTCTATCTGGCGTTGATGTGTTTGCATGTCTGCCATTTGAACCTGCATAGTATTCATAACGCCAGAGTTGGACAGTGCACTTTGTGCAAGTTGATTGTTTATCGTGTCCTGTCTTTTGACAAAATCGAATAGTTGGCCCACTAAGTCAGGCTAACTATTACTCTTTGTCTGACTCTGCCCTTGAGCTTGTCCTTTCCCTTGACTTGTTATAGCAACCTGGAAGTTTTGATACTTCCCTTGATCTTGATAATTGGTTTTGTTTGTCTGGAAAGTGCTTGTCTTGGTGTAGTGTCCTTGTTCGCTCCTCTTCTCAAAACATGGTGGTTGCTTAGGTGGATTATTCAGTTGATGCAAATTCTCCGCAACGTCTTTGTTGCCATAGCTAAAACCTGGGTGGTCTAGCCTCTTGAAGTTTGCATAAGAGTAATTCTCAGCCCCCTCCTCTTCAGACTCGCTTTCACTTGACTCTTTAGGTCAGATATACACATATTATTCCGTGCCCTCCTTCACCACAGGTGACACATTTCATCACCTTCTCAATTTTCTTCTTTCATTTTCCTTCTGATTCCTTCAGCTGTCTGACATCGGTGGCTATCTTTCATATTTGAGATGTGATTGCTTCGAGAGCCTTTGATTCAATCGACGATCCTTCATTAGTGGCTTTCTTAGCATACCATATTTCGGTCCTATCATACTCAGTCCCAGCCTGCAACTCAGCCATGTTTTGTATTATCTTTTTAGACCTACTAGGATTCTTACCAAGAAAGTTGCTTCTTGCTGCTGCATTTAGCAAGACTCTCTCCTTAGGAGTTAGACCATTATAGAACGTCGTTATCAGAAAACCCTTCTTGTAATTGTGATGAGGGCAGTCTCTCTGATACTCTTGATATCTCTCCCAGGCTTCATGTAGATTCTCACCTGGTTTCTGCGTGAAAGATGTGATCTTCTACCTATTCTAAACAGTCATCTCGGTGGGGTAGAACTTGTTTACAAAGGACAATCATATCATGATTGTAATGGAATAATGTGTAAATGATTTGACTAATAATGAAAGGCAAGCTTCCAATTTTTTTGTTCAGTTGTGTGATAATGATGTAACATTATAGGTGTCAAGAGAATTATATTACTCAATGAAGTATATCTTCAAGTACGTGACTTGAAGAAATGAGATCATACACATGTTAAGATTACATATAAATTCTCATTATTTCCCTAATTATTTGTTATAGTGGAAGGTTGATAGATAAAAATAACACATAAGATCATAGTGTGAGTTGGTTGATGACAGAGTCTCATTAGGCATCATATGGAAATATCAAACAAAGCACATAGATACATGTTAGAGAACAGTGTATCAGACAAACCCACATGAGACTAACACATGGAAGACATTATCATGGTAGTCATAGTCATCTCTCATAATGATGATGGTGATTGTAGTTCTTAGATGTGAAGGCACTACACTCATCACATGTCATTCGGTACACTTTTACATCATCATCAAACATAGTCATGAAACATGAGTCATCATAAAGATTATTATTGGGTGACTGTGACACATGGGGATAGACTATGAGTGATATACATGGGATTTGTCCCTCCTATAAGAGTTTGATATCCTAGGGCTCTTGATTAGTGAGACTGAGAAATGCATGTCCATACACATGTGAGTCAATATATGATATTGAGCTTACATATGTCTTAGACAGTCTGCTCAGGTTCAAGAAACAAGACTAGATGTTGAAGAGGATGACTACTCCATTCCTCGAGTTCAATCTGGACATCAGTGACAAAGGAACTATACAAACATTGTAACATCATACACAAATTGTTGGCTGAAGTTGTTCTCCAACTTTCCATTTACTTGGGTAGCATTAATGTGTGACTAGGCACTGCCCATTACTTGTGATGTCATAAGTTGTTATGAACATTCACTACCAATGTACTATGGGTCCCCTAGGGTCACACACATAGGCCTTGACCTAGAAGAGGAGTTTAATCTTAAATCATGATTGAATTGATTACTAAAGTAATTAGGTATTCAATTCATGCAACATATCAGCTCACTGCACTGCCAACTGAATGACTCACTTAGTGAGAAGGACAATTAGAGTGCCAAATGATAGACTCAAGTGTTGAGATGGCTATTTGGAGTGTCTAGATTATTGGAACCGAATTGGTGAAGTTCTGTAAGAAATAGGCACCAACTAATTGGTTCACTGGGTGAAGTGATTGGTTCAGACAGAGTGAGACAACCAACTCCACCTAGTGAACCGATCAGCTCAGTTGGGCCGGAGGAAGGTTCTAGTAATTTTCCTGAATTTGTGAGAAAGATTAATGATTTCAATTGTTCAATTATATTGATGCACGTAATTAATGTTTAGCATTAATTTGAAATGAATTGCCAATTTCGTGTGTGATTGGGAAATTGTGAAATGACCGTCTAGTAGAGAGAGACGATCATCTTTCTAGCCAGACGACTGTCTGGGGTGCCACATGACCATTTTGTTGTTCACATGTTGTGAAAATTCAAGATCCTCCGGTCCCTTCCACTGTAGGACAAACTAGGAACCATGACCCAAACCCCTCCTATAAATAGAAGGGGTACTAGGGGCTTCCCAGAACACAACATAGACAATTAAAAACCAGTTGCTCTGACAATTGCTATCCTCTTTGGTTGTGGTAACCAAAAGATCCCAAGCAAGTCCTACCCGACTAGGGAGTGATAACAACATGAGAGAATAACTGAGGATCATTGTAGTGGTAGAGCAAGTTGGTGACTAGTACACCAATGGGAGGAACAACTCCTTCATGTCTATTCTACAAGTATGAAAGGAGTTCTAGGTGGTCTGTGTGGACTTCCATAGAGGTGTGCAGGCTATTTTCTATCGCTAGGAGGACAACGTCGACCTACAATCCATGGTGCAGACCAAGAGGCACAATAGTCAAATGAGTCCTAGTACAACTAGAAGATAGTTGTCCATCTACAACGACGAGGAGATGTAGTTGGACTTGCTACAGGACTAGGTATATCCTCAAAACCACCCTTACCATCTTAGTGTTATTGACGCGATCCATTGGTTTATGGAATATGGTAGATATTTTTTTTTTGTTTTATGCTGCCTATTCTGTAGCCTTATTTCTCTACAGTGGTATCAGAGCCACATCTAGTTACTATATTTTAGGAAAATTGATATGAAAGGATTTTGGTTTTATCATTTAATTATTGCATACAATGTGAATAATGATGTCTAATCAAAATGAATTTGATGGCGGGTGTGTAGCATGGTTATGGCCAATAACCCCTATTCTCTACACATTGTTGTGTGGTTGGTTAATACATTTACCTTAGTTTGCATGCCGACCTCTATCTTATCTTCCCAATGTAAAGTTAATTCTCTCCTACCTTTTCTCCCCTCAAATATAACGTGAGGTTTTCATATAATCATATAATATTAGTATAGTTTACTTTCCTTTTATGATGAAGAAGGAGGACATTCTGACCGACTCTCTCGATGACGTACTGACCGACTGGAGGACCAAGAAGGACCAAAAGGATGAACCGAACCAATCGGTTGGTGAACCCAATAGATCAACCAGAGGAGCCAACAGACGATGGATAGAAGAGCCAGACATCCAATCAGACGACCATATGATTATCCGAGAGGTGAGCCAATCAGTTCAAAGGTTTAATCAATCAACCTGGATTGGCAAGCACAAATCTTCATCAAGAATATGTTTCTACATGTGATGTGGACTCTAGGATGTGGTAATTCCTTGTGGCTCCAAGGAATTAAATTAGGATGACCATAACCATCACTTTTGTTTATTGCATGTTTTTATTGTGGGATATAACATGTATATGATACTTACTATATATGTGGTGATTGGATAAAGTATATCTATTTCTAAATAAAAACTTCCACAAATATAAGATATTAAACCTTAGATGATTTTCAATGGCAACACACATGGAAATCTTTATCGACTAAGAGTAGGTTGTGCCTTTGGGTGGTACATTGTATACTCATGGAAATGTAATGGTTGATATGTAGGTTCTACCTTTGTAGGGTGCATATCTATCATGTTGTCGATTGGGTCAAGCTTAAACTGGTGATTGTTAGAGTGTCTAAGCCCAGAAGCATGCAAATAATTATGGAAAGGAGTCAGACATATCATCTATTTAGAATTTCATATGATGCAATTGGAAAAAGTTGCCTACCTTGATAATTGACTATGTTTTGTGGCATTGGTCGAACCATAGTGGAATTATCTTGGATCTGGCCCACTACAATATTGTACGTTGCAATATTCAAAATTGATATGTGAGGGCTATCTATTTGAAATAAAATAGTGGGAGTGATAATAATTAAAGACATGATTAAAATCATCAAAGTTTTTGAATCAAATCATAAGTTTTGACAAAATGCAAATTTTCTCTTGTAGAATCAAATGACAAACAAATTCGTATTGCGACCGGTCCTTAAGAAGGAAAAACTTGATGGGACAAATTTCCATGACTAGTTTTGGACTTTGAGAAGGATTCTTAATGAAGAGTGCAAGATTTACATCCTTGATAAACTAGTACCAGAAATACTTGCTCCTGATGCGCCTAGGGAAAAGGTGGATGCTTACTAGAAGCATGCCAATGATGCCTTAGAAATAAAGTACCTTATGCTTAGCTTAATGAAATATGAGTTTCATGCACAATGTGAGGACATGGGTGTTCTTGAGATGGTAACACATCTTATGAAAGTGACACTTGGCCTTACAAAGCAAGAAAGGGACAATATCATATAGGTGCTACTTGAGTCTAAGCTGACAGAGGGAACCTCAGTAGAAGAACATGTGCTCAATATGATTGGACATGTGTATCATCTTTAAGAACTCAGATTCACCTTGAGCTAAGAGTTATCCATGGATATGATTCTAAAGACATTGCCAGAATCATATACCCAGTTTATTGCATGCTATCATGTGAATAATATGACCAGACCGATGACAAACTTGCTTGCCATGTTGATTCATGTTGAAGAAAGATTGAAGAAGGACAAGACCATGATGGTGATTAGTGGAGCTGAGTCCAAGGATTAAAGTAAGGATGATAAAAATTCTGAGGTCAAGCCTAAATCCAAATCTTCAACACTCAAGATAAGGAGAAAGAAAAGTACAAGAGGAACTTCCTTTGTACTTGAAGGAATCTAGGAAGAAGAAATTGGGGATGGTGATCTCCACTTTAGGTATATACGGTATTGAGATAAATCTATCTACTTCTTCATCACATGTACTAGATACTGGATGTGGATCTCACATATGTTTGAATATGCAGGATGTGAAAGAAAGTAGGCCTTTGGAAAAGGGTGAGGTGGAACTGCAAGTTGCTAATGGCACAAAAGTTGTGGCCAACACAGTTGGAATCTATAGTTTATCTCTTCCCACTGGGCTTGTAATAGAGTTAAAGAACTACTATTATGTACCTGCTATAAATAGAAACATTATTTCTGTATCTTGTATGGTTAAATATGCATTTGAATTCCATATTGAAAATGGTCAATGTTCTATTTTAAAATAAGGGATCTTTTATGGAAGTGCCCCAGTGTTTTATGGTCTTTACTTATTAGATCTAAAGATAGATGTTTATAACGTTAATACCAAAATACTAAAACTCAACAACTCAAACAAAACATACCTTTGGCAATGTGGTCTAGGAAACATAAATGAGAATTGCATATCTAGACTCCATAAAGATGGTTATATAAACTCTTTTGATCTAGAATCAATAGAGACATGTGAATCTTGTTTGTTGGGCAAGATGACTAAGGCATCTTTCACTGGTAACAATGAGAGGGCTAGTGATCTATTAGGAATCATACATACTGATGTGTGTGGACCTTTTAGAGAAACTACTAGAGGTGGGTATCAGTACTTCATTACCTTTACTGATGACTTTAGTTGGTATGTGATAAGCCTTAAACATGGGTCCAAAAATGGTGACATGTCTAGATCATTGGACTTTAATAATTTATAATACCCGAATTTTTAAGACTTCTACAACTAGCACAGGGTCGGAGTAGTTCAGGGTCGAACACATGAACTAGGAGAATAGCACTTTGGAACCCAAGTTTTACTTGTCTAAGCTCGTCAAAGAGTCGAATGATTAAGATTTATTGTAGAAAAAGAATCGTAAAGAATTAAACTAAAACCTATCTCCAATGGGAGTTACTAGAGAGATTAAAGCTTTGGGTATTTTGGGTTTTAGCAGTATTTATGATAGTTTTTGCATATAGGAACCCGAGCAGACAAAACTATCATCGGAGTATAGCACAAAGAAAGAAAACTTAATCATAACAAGCCGCTACGGCCTACATCCAACATCTTCTTCTCTCAAAGAAAACACCAATGAACCATGCACTGGGTTCCTCCTCTCAAAGCTGCCAGGTGCGGGATTGCCTAGAAAGGTAAATCGGGTGTAGCTCTAGTTCTGGGTACTCTCGTACACCTGAATCAGACCAAGCTCTAGAAGTTTATGACATCCTTCTCTCGAAGGTTTCAAATTAGGAAACACGATTCGATAGCTAGTCAAAAGTGTGAATCAGAAAGAAGAAACTAGAACTCAGATGCCATAAAGAAATCATCCAACAAAATACAGCCATACAAAGAATGATATGAGATATACTCCATAGATTCCAATAATCATACAGAAGCATAATGGTTTAGTTACAAAGCTATAATTAAATGAAAGTAAATGATGTAAAGGGAAGATAAGTATTAGTCTCCTTGATTTAGGAGATCGAAGTACACAACAACTGACACCTAAGATAATGCTAACCCAGTACCAGGTAGAGGCCATATCGAGATATGACCATGTCGGGTCACTGACTGTGTCGGGCCATGGACTATGACGGGTAAGGGTCGTATCTGGATAGGACCTCCACCTGATACAATCATTTCTGGTTGCTGGTCATGTAGGGCTGCAACCACAACGGGTATAGACCGTATTGGGTTGGGTACCGTGTCTGGTTAGGATACATATCAGGTTGACATTATCTTAAGGCTCTCACGTTATTCGTGTCGGGTATTGGTGGGAAGGCCGTCTCAGGTTGGAGCCCAAATAGGAACCCGACATTTTTAAAGTGGCCTTGAGGATCATATCATGCTGCTTGTTGCTACCAGAATGGTCTCTAAGTGAACTTCTCTCATCCCTCTCGATATGGGGGTGTGCTCACCTAGTTATCACCCAATAGGCGCCTTTGGACTCAACGCACTAGCTCCTTTACTCTAGGGACTAGCTCTAGTAGGGTCCGACCCATCTTCTCGTGGGCTTGTAGCTGCTATTTATAAGCAGCGAGTTGATTGGCCCATGCATCTTTAATCTGTGGCTCTGTTCTCGAGGCTTTAGGACGGGCCGATACGGCTGTCGCCCATCATACGTGTCTGGCTAGGAGTGTGCTGGGAAGCGAGCATATCATCTACAATTGTGGTGGGTTGGAGCCTTGTTGGACTGCAGCGCCGAGGGGTGGCCATGTCGGGTAACAACCTCATCGGTTCATGAACCGTGACAAGTTAGGCACCATATCGGGTAGAGAGTTGCAACGGATGGGGACTCTTACACGACACGCCCGTGTTGGATTGCTATTGTAGTGGGTAGCGACCATGATAGGTAAGAGGGCGTGTCGGAATCGTGAGCGATTGGGATGGAACGTGGAATACATTGCTGATGGGCCAAATGGGCTCATTAGTGCTTCTTTTCTTGTGGAAAAATAGGAAAAGCCCTGTAAAAGATGGGAAATATTTCCAGGGGCATAGTGGGCATGATTATTCATAATAAATAGAATAAAATGAAGAGGAAGTTAAGTTTGGAAGCTATTTTAACAATAAAATTAAGGTTCTAGCAGCCATAAAATGGGTGTTATCAGCCCCCCCAAAATTAGCAATTTGTTTATCCTCAATCAATATGTACTTATTTTAAAACCTTTGTTTGCGATACTTTTAAAATCTAGGCATAGTCTTTGGGCAACGGTTAAGTAGATTTTGGAATGTCCTGAGGAAAACTACGTCTGACCACAAACAATGGTGTTTCTTTTTCTTGACTTATTAAACAAAAATTTCTCCCCAGCTTTTGTGAGACTTCGGTGCATGATGTTGAAGTTAGCTTTCACACCAAACTTTTTGAATCGTGGGGGGGGGGTAATGAGTGGGGTTTTCAACAAGGCTTAAGGCTTTTGGGTTTTTCTTACTTTCCATTGGTTCATCCAGGTATGGGTCCGTTAATGGAAAAGTGGTCCCTACAGTCCAAGCCAGTTGGCTTTAGAGCAGTGATTTCACATCATATGTGCCACTGCCCCAGATCTACCATGCCTAAAGATGGGTACCTTTAAGAAGACAAGTGGGTTTTTTTTGGCACAACTCTCATGCTTTTATTCATTCTCATAAGGCTTTTCTCTCTTTTGGGATTTTGGTGTGTGGGGGATAGGGGGTTTGCTATTTGGGCAGACTTTTTCTTCTCATTCACATCTCTTAGCTAGAAGGAGATCATTTTTCAAAGTTAGCATAGAAATGTTATAGTCTTTGTCATTTGAGACTACATTTTCAAGAGAGCATAGAAGAAATATACACAGCCTTAGGCATAGAGAGGACAAACTGGAAGTTGTACCAAGTATTTAAGATAAAGTAATTTTTATAAGTTTGAAAAATAGACAGTGTGTATGTGTTTCTTACTATCAAGCATTTATATATACTGTATACATGGAGTATGGTGAAGGAAGGGAAGGAAAGAAAAACGAGAACAATTTTAGAATACCTCCCTCATTCATGCTATGAAGTCCCCCCAAACTTATCCCACACTCTATCATAAAGTAGTGAGACGAATTAGAAAGAGTAGTTATAGATGTGTGCACCTTCAGCAGATAGGAGCTCCATGACATATTCTCCTCATTGGTTGTGGTAGTCGAGGTCATGGAGCTTCTCTAGAACCTTCCTCAGTGCTACTATGCAGGATATCCAGTGGAGCATGTATACTCCGTAGTCATTTGATAGAGGGGCTTGTTGTGGACTACGGTGGCAGAAGTGGAAGTCATTCCAGGTTGTCATCAGATCTTCAAGATATGGATGTATCATGGACACCACCTCAATGTAGTATTTTATTACTAGTCATTCAAGGGGTGTTTCTGGCACAATAGCATACTCTGTCGGCCAATCACTGTTGGCATACAGGCTGTTGTAGAAGATACCAACACGAGCATTGGTGTATATCATGATAAGTGTCTAGTGATTGTCATGCAACATAGGAAGGAACATTATGCATGATAGGCACTCCTAGATTTGTTGCTGAAATAGGAGGCATGCCCCAGATACATCATCTAGGCATAGATCATTGAACAACATATGATGGGCTATGTAGAGCTGTCCAATCTTCTCTTGTAAGATAGGGATGTAAGTTGATGCCGGCGTCATAGCTAGACATCTACCAACCTTTACTAAGTCCTGCAGGTCATCGATGGGGACCATTGTAGTATTCTTCTCATAGATAACATCTATAATGTTAGAATCATGAAGATGTAGGAGTATGTGATTGACCTATTCCTGAGATAGCGAGCTGCAGGCTGAACGGTCAAAGTTGTTGATGATAGAGTTTAAGATTGCAGGTGATGCAGAAGCACCTTCAGCGGTGAGAAGGGCTTGCAAGTTCTCTATATACTTGCCTGGCATGTAGATGTAAGAAGAGTCTCTGACCTCTTTTCTTGGAGGACTGCTGGGTAGAGAGGAGTGAGAATCAGAATCATTCTCCAATAGATCCTCAAGGAGATATGGATCTAGAAAGTAGCACTTATTCTTTATCAGGAGCAGTACATAGATGCTCCTGAGGTGATAGAAGTTTGTGTCCTGGAGCTGCAACATATATATGAAGATATTTAGAAGATCCATAGCACATAATACGATAAAACCATTGTTTCCACTTCTCAGGTTTTGCTGGACTCTGAAGTTCCAAACGACGTTGTGGCGTTGGATGCCTTGTTTAATGACCCGGTGAAGGCATTGAGGAAGAAGCTTTGGGTCTTTATCTTCAGGGCAGATGAAGGATTGACCTAGATGGAGGACCTTCATAGCACATCAGTTAACCAATGTGACATCATGGGGGCGGAGGTCGGCTACGCAGAGAAAATAATGCTTTTTATGCTTGTGCAAGGCCAGCACCAGGTCAAGGTTGTTCTCTTCTAAATGTTTCAGAATATCAACCATCAGCCGCGAGTCATCTTCCCCTACCATAAGATGTTTGTCCAAGGTAGGAGTGGCATTGTAGATTGTCTGCCATCCTGTCCTGAGCGTGATATTCTTGATCATTATGCTTTCCAAGATTATGAAGAGAATCTTTCCTACAACTGCTTCCGAGCAAAATATCCCTTTTAGTGCTCATCATTGTATGGAGAAGTATCTACTGCTCCAGAGGATGGCTTCTTTGTCAATCAGTGGTCTTAAGACCATATTTAGAAGTTGTTGGTCATAGACCGTCAGATATCTGATGGCGCATCTATCAAAGTCGGCCATCGTGAAGACTGGTATTTAAGAAGGCACAGAGAATTGATCAACCTCTAAGTTCTCCACCCTAGGGGGTTGTGCTGCTAGTGAGATGTACAAGTCGCCCCTTCTCCTTTAGATGAGTCATCTGCTAGTCTACTAGACAGATGTTTTGTTTCTCCATTTAGCTCTAAAGGGCATAGAGGAGTAGCCGTGTCGATGTCGTGGGTACTCTCTTGTTCTACAGGGGCCCTGTTAGAGGGTTTCTTGGTCGCCTCCTCCTTAGACATTGTTGAAGGTTTGGAGGGTCCGCTGGCGTCAGAGGAGGACAACGAGTTTGAGGAAGAGGGTGATGATGAGGACAACGAAGATGAGGATGACAACAGCGATGGGGACCTCTGAGATCGATGTGAGTGGCGGTGAGCATCTTTCTCGTCAAGCCTTTACTCAATGACATCTAGGCACTGGAGCGCCACCTACATCATTTGGTTCATTGCTTCTAGTTGGTCTGGAAAATGAACTTGACTCAGTAAATGGCGCTCCTGTTCGCCTAGCTATTATTGGAAAGCCTCAAAATTGTGGGTTGAGGAGAAGAAAGTAGCATTGTGATTGCGTGTTACCACCCGCAAGTTATTGAACTCGAAGCTGAAAGCGTGTCCTAGAGAGGGGTGGACCATCAATCGAATTCGGCTCTTAGTGTGGCTTCTTGCCTTTGCGGTGCACTCTGTTGAATGAACATCGTCCGTAGGGGCTGAGTCTACCAAGATGGTGCATGAGGGTGTAGCCTATGGGCATGGTGTAGGCACCTTCGTGGCTATTTCTACCACCTTAGCATGGGGCTACGGAAAGGGTGGCATAGTAGGAGGGCATTATTGGATCAATGGGCTCTAGAGTGGGGGTGAATAGAGCTTCAAAAACTTCACAAAAACTATTAGAACACCAATTTAAATTAAGTGCAAGAACTTAACCAAGAAGCAATTTGATGTCTTAATCTAACATAGAAAGCAAGGATAAGAGATAAGGAAAGACAAGCACTTGGACAGGTGGTTTAGAGTGGTTCCACGTCCTAAACTTAGGAGAAATGTCAGTCCACTACCTAGAGGTGGTTAGTCTCTAGGATTTGCAACTTGGTTCTCTTATATATCACAATAAGATTACAACATACAAAAACCACACATCCAAGGACTTAATACCTCAAGCGAAGATCTTCAACCTGTAGAAGGAGCTTACCCACTTGAACCATGGAGTCTTCAGCCATCAACATTGACTTACCCACTCCTTTCTTCAAGTCTTCTGCCTTCAAGGGATTACCTATCTTCCTTGAGCGTTGCCTTGCTTATTCTCCTTCACTCGGAGATCTGGAGCACCTATCTCCTTCACTTGGAGACCTAGAGCAGCTTGCCTTCTTCAACCTTAAAGAATAGAACCTCCTTCTCCTTCACTCGGAGAGGGAACTTCAGCTTTAACTTCAATAGGAATTGAGGTAGGAAGATGGTGGAGGAGAGCTTTACATCATTACAAGGAGTATCTCTCTTACTCAGGAACCTATCTCACTCATACTCATGTATTTGACTTGAAGGTAGAGAGAGAAAGGGGCTCAAATGGTTAGACTCTCAACTAGGCTAGGACCAAGCATTTGTGAATGAGCAACCTTGGAATGAATTCCAAGAGGTCCTATTTATAGTTGAGGTGCCCCTATAAGTTGTGGGACACTTAGATACAAAAATAGCCATTTTTTGCTGAAGGCAACGACTCTATTTTTTATCAAAACACTCACCAATGGTCACATCACTTTATTCTGCAATTTCCTGTGCAGTTCAATCGGTCGACTTTCAATAAAGGTAACTCGATTGATCAAGTAAATGACAAATCCAATATTTAAATCATCAGTCGAGTTTGTCCTGACAAAACTTGACCGCCCATTTAAGATCAAAATGGTCTGGTACTTGATCGGTCGAGTTCTGTGTAAACATAACTCGACCGATGCTATATTCAAAAAATTTACCAAGGATGATCGGTCGAGTTTTAATACTTGGAAACTCTACCGACCAAGTTCCTGTAATCAATTTTCTAAATTTCATCTAAAGTGATTAAAACTTGGTGTTTGTTGTCCGAAACAATTTTCTCAACTAAGTTAAAAGTAAATTCATCATTACAAGTGATTACAAAATAGTTATAAGGTCATTTACATAGAAAACCCAAATTGCACACTTCTAGCTAATTTGACTTGAACTTGAGCCATTCTAGGGCTTTGGATTTTGGATCCTTTTCATGTACCTAATGCCTGAAATCAATCTTCAATACACATATTAGATACATATGAATAGAATGGTTAAGTCATTATCAAAATATGGATAATGTATAACCTCTAGGTCAACATTCTCCCCCTTTTGGTATGAAGTTATACCTTTGCCTTGAGAATTTGGGGATTCATAATGTGAACAATGTGAATTGCTCCCCCTCAATCTATGCTTTATCTAACCTGCATGGTTAGTCTATCTACACATAGAAATAGCAATATGCATGTATTGTGTAATCCTTTGCAAGTCACATGGTCAACAGTGAATTAACAAGAAAAGGTTCAACTAAGCAAATAAGCTATAGTATAACAGTGAAAAACAACAATATGATTGAGTTTCAAACAAAAATATATCTCTCCCCCTTTTGACATTATCAAAAATGTAGGGGGGTAGAAGAGAAAAAACTAGGTCTTCTCCAAAAAGAAAACTCAATCAACCATATTATGCAAGATAATAAGCAACAGTTTAAAAGCATATATCACACACAAACAGAAGATAACATGCAATCCAAGTCATAAACATAATATAACTCAAGATGGCACCAACACATAGGATAAAAACAGAGTAAATGGCCATAGTGCGCATCAAGGAAATTACAACTCAGATATATGTCCATATGAGAGCAACTACATAACAATGATAAAACAAAGATTAGACATAGTACAACTCCGAAGAATGTGCCCAGATGGTTCTTATACAAAATAGCCTAGAAAGATATATATGATAAGCATGCTAGACTACAAACTAAGAAACCACCTAAACATCTAAACTATCTATATCAACAACATTGTCATCGCCAAGTGTGTAGTCCTCGTCATTGTGAAAAGGTCGAGCAACAGTGTCATCATCATCAGCACCATCACCATCACCTTCGTCAGAAGCATGCTCATCATCACCTTCATCATCATCAACATTCTCAGCCTGGTCTTGCATCTCCTCATTAGCAGGAGGTCCAAAGGAACGACTGGGACAGCGGGCATTCTGCTCAGCCCAAGACATACCAAGAGCATGAAGCTCATTGGCCTGTGGGAAAGATGGAGTAGAGTCACCCAAGGAGGCTAGCAGGGTGGCCAGGGGGCCAGTAGGTAACGACAGAAAGATGGGAGCAGAGCTACCAGCAACAAAAGGTGGCAGAGTAGCATCGGAAGGCTTGGGAGTAGGGTAGTAATGCTCATATGCATATGAAGCATAGGCACTACCGGGGTATGGCTGGTAGGTGGGGTAGGGTGAAGCCCATGATAGGTTCATGGTGGACATGATAGAACACAAGTCCTGATGCAGATGGTCCTGAACCTATTGGTTGTACGCCTGTTGATGCATCATATAGCCCAGTAGGGTCTCATTTGACACACAGAAAGATGCACAACTAGGTATAGGAGGAGGCTGCAGAGGTGGAGCTCGGGTAGAAGAGGATGTGGCAGCAGAGGCAGAAGTAGAAGTAGAAGCACCAGAAGCGGAGGAAAACACAAGAATAGACTTTTGAAGTGTGGTTTCACTAATAAAAATGCCTTTTCTAGCAATCGGGTAATGGAAGTCAGAAAAGAGGGATTTGTCAGTGGCGAACTTGAAAAAACCACAAATCAAAGCCGGGTAAGGAGGGTGGGTGCCTTTGGTGTTCTTTCCAGTGTCAAAGCAGGCATGTGATGTAAGATGTATCTGGCCTACTTGACACCGATATTGTTTAACAAACAATACATAATGACTACAATGTTCTTTGCAATGTCCGTTTGATTTTTCTTGGGATGGACATTACAATTGATCACTAAAGCCAATATGCGCCTCTAAAGGTCAAGAGAGGATGAGGGAAGGGTGGACTTCTTCTTATAGTTGTGAGATGAAGGCACTATCTTCTTGTTTTTTGTTGTAGGAAGATTGTGTCTTCACTCTCTCAAAGGGGTTGCCAATGATTAGCTCCTTGGGATGATTCTTAGCAAAGCGGGGAGTGGGATCCTTATTTTCTTATTCTTCTTCTTCTTCTTCTTCTATCACCTGCTTACCTTTGTTTTTGATGTTGAGGTCTTTTTAAGATAGGAATCAAATCATCTGCAACATCATCAACAACATGCTTGCAAACAACAGGGTTAGTCTCAATAAACTTAACATTGATAGATTCTTCAATTTTAGACAATTCAATGTTGAATACTCTGAATGCCCTGCTTGTAGTTCTATAGCCAAGGAAGAAAGCCTTATAAGATTTCAGATCAAACTTGTGAAGAGAATCCTTTGTGTTTAGAATAAAACAAGGACATTTGAAAATGTGAAAGAAATTGATGGATGGCTTTCTACCACGCCACAACTCATAGGGAGTTTTCTTCAAAGAAGGGTGTGTAAAACCCAGTTTTGCACAAAATAGGCAGTGCTAATGGCTTCGGCCCAAAACTTCTTAGTAATGTCATATTCAAGAAGCATTGTCCTCGCCATATCTTGAAGAGACATGTTCTTCCTCTCAACTACCCCATTTTGTTGAGGCATATGAGGAGAAGAAAAATTGTGTGAATAACCCAATTTCTCACAAGAATGCTCGAAAAGATCATTTTCAAATTCTCCCCCATGATCACTAAAGATTGAAATAATCCGGCAAGAAGCTTCATTTTTAGCCCATTTACAAAATATCGAGAAAACATCGAGAGTATCACTTTTCGAAACGAGAAAGAAGGTCCAAGTATATCGAGAGAAATCATCGACAATAACAAGACAATACTTGGAACCACGAAGCGTTTGCGTTCTCATTGGTCCGAATAGATCAATATGAAGAAGTTTAAGAACTCTCTGAGTACTCATGACTCCTTTGGACTTGAAGGAGGATTTGGTTTGTTTCCCTTGTGTACAAGGTTGACATTCCTCATATTTATGAAAATCCAATTTAGGAAGTCCTCGTACTAAGTCCTTTTCGCACAACGTTTTCATTTGATGCATATTCACATGACCCAAACGGCGATGCCAAAGAGAAATATCATTTTTATCCACTACCAAGCATCTATCAAGTATGTGCTTAAGAGCATCAAAAACAATAACATAAAGATTACCATTTCTAGTTCCCTTATATATAACATTGAAAGTGAGGGAATCTAGAGGCAAACATTCTAAAGATGTAAACAACACAAGATATCCATTATAACATAGTTGACTTATACTAATCAAGTTGTGATGTTAGCCATCAACAAGCAAAACATTCTTAATACAAAGATTGTTGCCTACATCACCCTCACCTATTACCTTACCCTTCTTGTTGTCTCCGAAGGTTACCGATCCTCCTTTCTTTTTCATGAACTTGTTGAAATGGCTGATTTCTCCAGTCATATGTTTAGAACAACCACTATTAACAATCCATCTCTTTTCAACCTGCAAGAAAGGAAGATGTCAGAACCCAACTCAAACTTTGGGATCCGGGGTTAGCTTAGGGACCCATTTCATCTTTGGGTTGGTCCCCTTGGGCTTGTAAGGACAATAAGTAGAATAATGGTCATCACATTTGCAATGAATACATTCCATAGGATTCTTAGAGCCGGAAGGCTCTCCATGGAAAATAGGAGGTCCACACTCTTCTTTTTACCCTTATTCTTGCTCTTGCTCTTGACTTTTGGTGCAGTCCCATTATATCCCAAATCACTAGTACCAATTTGTTTGGTAGAGTGTTCTAGGACCTCATTTAGGGATTTCTTTCTGGAAAGGAACTTTTGCAAAGAGGATCTTAGCTTAGAATTATCATCACTAAGGTTAATAACAGTAGTAGAAAGACTAGCAAGATCATCTTTAGCATGCAATAGGCCAGCCTCTAAACAGAGGGCTTTAGTATGAAAGGAATCTCTTTCTAAAGCTATGTTAGAAACTTCATTACTTTGCAAAATAGGCCTAGAAGATAGTCATTTATTTGAGCAACTAACTTCACATTTTCATATTTAAGCAATAAGATTTCCTTTTGATAAACATGAGCTTCTTGCCTCCTAGCATCATCAAGATGAGTTAGTTGTATATTTTCAATTTTAAGGATGTCTAACTCATCTTGGCATTTTTGGTTGTCATCTTTAAGTTTTTCAATAGTCTTAAGATAGACACCATTCTCAACCTCTACTCCATTGTGTTGAAGCTCAAGGTCAAGAATTTGCCCTTGCAAAGAATCTATGCTAGCTAGAAGCAGTTTTTCATTTTTATCAGGAATCTCAATTTTAGCATAAAGATCATCAACTATCTTGCCTAATCTTTTTCTTTTAGACTTGCATTTAGTAAAGGAAGATTTGCATTCATTCAACATATCAATGAGAGTCTCCTTAGATAGCTCATGCAAATAAACATTGCTTACCTCACTTACCTCACCAATATCTTCACTAGTGGATGCCATGAGTGCAAGGTGACATTCTCCATCCTCAGAGCTTGAGGAAGACTCCTCCCATGCTGCTTGAGTTGCATCTTTTGATCTTCTTTCTTTATTTTCTTTCCTCTTGCACTTGCCTTCTCTCTTTTACTCCTTGTCTTTCTTCTGGATGCTCTTATGATGGCTCTTCTTGGCCTTTGGACAGTCACTCTTGTAATGACCCTTTTGGCCACACTCATAGCATCTAGGAGTTGAGGAAGAGGCTTGCTGTTGAAGAGTTTACCCTTAGAGTAGTTCGCCTCATGCTCATTGGGACCTTCATCTTCACTTGAAGATGGAGTAGGAGACTTGAGAGCAAGTTGTTGTTGTCGCACAATTTCTTCAATTTGGGCTTTGAAGGTTGTGTCCTTTATGTTCTTGGACTCCTTCTCTTCTCTTTTCTCCTCCTCTTCTTGCTTGTCAAGCCTAGGTTCATGGGCTTGGAGGTTACCAACCAGCTCCTCAGTTGACAACTCACTTAGCTTGTACACTTCTTCAATTGATGTAACTTTGGGCTCCCATTTCTTAGGAAGAGATCTCAAGATTTTGGCGTTGATAGTGCCTTTGTCTAACACACTCCCAAGGGTAGCTAGTCCATTTATGATCACATTGAGCCTAGTGTACATATCAGTCACTCTTTCATTCTTACCCATCTTGAAGTTCTCAAGCAACCCACCAAGCATGTAGATTTTGGCTTCCTTGACTTGCTCTGTACCTTCATAAGTGATACAAAGCTTGTTCCATATCTCATGGGCTGTGTCCCAAGAAGATATCCTGTTGAATTCGGATGGAGTGAGGGAAGCATAGATGATGCTCACTGCCTTTGCATTGAGTTGAGCTTGCTTCATTTGAGCTTCATTCCAAGTGGAAATGTCTCCCTTTGGGTCTTCATACTTGAGGTGGACAACCTTCCACATCTCATAGCTTACACCTTGAAGGTAGAATTGCATTCTCCTTTTCCAATATAGGAAGTTGGTGCAATCAAAGATTGGGGGTCTCATGGAGAAGTTCCCATCTAGATTAAGGGATCTAAGTGATGAATCACCCATCTTCTCTTACTTGTTGAAGTGGCTTGGAGAAGACCTGCTCTAATACCACTTGTTGGATCAATGGGCTCTAGAGGTGGGGGGGGTAAATAGAGCTTAAAAAACTTCACAAAAACTATTAGACCACCAATTTAAATTAAGTGTAGAAACTTAACCAAGCAGCAATTTGATGTCTTAATCTAACATACAAAGCAAGGATAAGAGACAAGGAAAGACAAGCACTTGGACAAGTGGTTTAGAGTGGTTCCACATCATAAACTTAGGAGCAATGTCAGTCACTACCTAGAGGTGGTTAGTCTCTAGGATTTGCAACTTGGTTCTCTTATATATCACAATAAGATTACAAGATACGACAACCACACATCCAATGACTTAATACCTCAAGCGAAGATCTTCAAACTGTAGAAGGAGCTTACCCACTTGAACCATGGAGTCTTCAGCCATCAACATGGACTTACCCACTCCTTTCTTCAAGTCTTCAGCCTTCAAGGGATTACCTATCTTCCTTGAGCGTTGCCTTGCTTCTTCTCCTTCACTCGAAGATCTGGAGCACCTATCTCCTTCACTTGGAGACCTGGAGCAGCTTGCCTTCTTCAACCTTGAAGAACAACACCTCCTTCTCCTTCACTCGGAGAGGGATCTTCATCTTTGACTTCAATAGGAATTGAGGTAGGAAGATGGAGGAGGAGAGCTTTACATCATTACAAGGAGTAGCTCTCTTACACAGGAACCTATCTCACTCATACTCACGAATTTGACTTGAAGGTAGAGAGAGAAAGGGGCTCAAAGGGTTAGAGCACTCTCAACTAGGCTAGGACCAAGCATTTGTGAATGTGAAATCTTGGATTGAACTCCAAGAGGTCCTATTTATAGTTGAGGGTGCCCCTTTACGTTGTGGGACACTTAGATACGAAAATAGCCATTTTTTTCTCAAGGCAACGACTCTAGTTTTTATCAAAACACTCACCAACGGTCACATCACTTTATTCTACAATTTCCGTACAGTGCAATCAGTCGAGTTTCAATAAAGGTAACTCGACCGATCAAGTAAATGACAAATCTGATATTTAAATCATCGGTTGAGTTTGTCCTGACAAAACTTGACCGACCATTTAAGATCAAAATGGTCAGGTACTTGATCGGTCGTGTTCTGTGTAAACACAACTCGACCGATGCTATCTTCAGAAAATTGACCAAGGATGATCGGTCGAGTTTTAATACTTGGAAACTCGACCGACCAAGTGCCTGTAATCAATTTTCGAAATTGCATCTAAAGTGATTAAAACTTGGTGTTTGTTGTCCCAAACAATTTTCTCAACTACGTTACAAGTCAATTCATCATTACAAGTGATTACAAAATAGTTCTAAGGCCATTTACATAGAAAACCCAAATTGCACACTTGTAGCTAATTTGACTTGAACTTGAGCCATTCTAGGGCTTTGGATTTTGGATGCTTTTCATGTACCTAATGCCTGAAATCAATCTTCAATACACATATTAGATACATATGAATGTAATGGTTAAGTCATTACCAAAATATGGACAATGTATAACCTCTAGGTCAACAGGCACTGACCGACCACACATGTGACACCTCGTCATGCTAAACGATATTACTCAAAACACAAAACACGATCAACTACTAATTAATCACATAGTCAAAAATGCGAGATAATTAAAACCATTCCAACAATGTAAACAATCTTTAGTACATTTAAAAAAGGTCCATCATTCCATTCTCATATATTGTAACAAGTATTTACGTATGGGTCCAAAGACCTCAGTCACATCCTGCATATAAAAGATATTTCACATGTAAATGTCATATATTTACAAGCATTGGCATACTACCAAAATCTTGTGTCGATACGAGTATATCATCTAGAAAACACATCCCATACCAGGACCTGAGAGTACATGTACGACACTAGGACTCTATGACTAACATATACAACTAACCAACCTTTTGAATCTATTGATCACCAGGTTGGTTTTCTTCCACAGCATGACCTCGACCTCATTGCCCACGACCACCTAAAAAAATGGTGGTGACCCACAGGTGAGACCCAGTCCCAGTGAGAGATATAACTCTCTCCAAAATATATTGATCATAACATATTAATTAATATTAAATTCATTGAGCAGTTAGGGTATTGAATAAGCAATATGAGAAGACTGAATAGTTTAAGCATACTAAGCAGTTAAGTAAATAAGTTGTAGCATCAAGTAGAATTACACAATTTTCATAAGCCTACATCATGTAAGAACTATGTAGTGTAAAGACAAGACAAGGGTTAATCAACCAATGTGATATGTATTAAACCCTAGCAATTATACTACACGGCTGATATTATATCTTTTATTATTATGTCCTGGGGAGTTTGAGTTGTACCACTAAAAGTCCAATTGATCACTACAAAGTGCAATATAGTTCCGTATAAGATCTAGGAGTGCCGGTATCCTAAGATCTCTTCCCCTCGGTCAGTACGAGTAAACTATAGTGACATACCGGTCAAATTGCCAACAATGACATATAGTCAACTGATAACAACTAGTCCGTACTTGGTACAAATTACAACACTAGAAAATAGGGTATACAAAACCCTCTAATCCGAGGTACAACTATAGTTGTCCTCAATCACATCAAATGTCTCAGGCATGAGCATAGCCATCCTCCATAACCTGCAATTGTGGATGACAAGGATATATCCTCAACTTGCCACCCCCACATACTCAATAGTATGCCCTCCGAGTTTCCCTTGGGAATACACGTTTCACCATCCAGTAAGATCTGACACTGAAGATGGCTCTACGGCACAGGGCTCTACATGATTAAGGTTACACTTGATTAATTACTGCCAATTGAATGCATTAAGGCTTTATGATACAAGTGGACATTCAAACCCTAATTATTTTCTAACAAGAGTATATGTATAATGACTTCAAAGGATATAAAACATTTAATATATAAATCTTAATCACATTACCACATCCTATCATTCATTGCAAATTAATGGACAACACTTATCATCATACTATTACTAGATACCAATATCTTATCACAAGTTCTAGGGTTTAACCCTTGTTGGAACATAAAGAGGATTTCACCTAAATAATGTCTTAAAACATGTCGAAAGGTCATTAAGACCATCACATTATTCATAATAAGGTTATCATCATCATTCAATGCCTTAAACAAGGCTCAAAAGATCATTAGCACATATGTGTCCATAGATATTAACATGGCAAGGCACTATGATATTCAAATAGTACTACATTGTGGTTTCAACACAAGAAGAGTGTAATTTAGTATCACATTAATCATTCAAGAGGTCTAATTATAACCAATCAACATCATATAATTACTCTAAGGTTTAGTATAACAAGCTAGATCACATGAGAGTTACACATTCACTTATTATAGTGATTTATCAAATTTAAATATATGATGGAAAAGGTAAGACTACAAATTAATGGTATTGAACCATAGAATTATCATTACTAGGGCCCACATATAATACCATGTGATTTAATATAATCCATTGGATGTTGAAGTATCCAATATTATTCATTAGATCTAGTTCATTGTTCAAGGTTATCAATTGAAGTATCCGTCTAACCATTAAATGAATTGATCCAATGAACCATTAGTTTAAGGTTTAGTCAAATATATAATTACATTCCTAATTCATCATATATGGTGATTACCTGATACACCATTAATTTTGATCATTAGGTCGCCATTGGTTGCTAGATCAATAATACATTCAGTTAACACCCTCAAATATTAAGCCAATATCACCATCGATTGATAACATCATTAGAATACTTAGTGGATGATAATTAAACATCTAATTGAATCAAAACCTGACCTAAGGGGGTGACCATAGGTTGTAACCATGATTTTTACACCCTTGATCACGAACATCAGTTTGCAAGATGGCAACACTATTGGTTATTGAATGTTATAGCCATCGGTTGTGTGATAGAGAAGGAAATAGCTTGAAAACCCTAATTTGAACCATCAATTGTTTTGTACATAGCACCATAGGCTATTGCTATCAACCTGTTACAGATAATGTTACACCTTATAAAGGTTGTAGACATGTTTACAGGTTCATATAGAACTAGAACAAAACAGGGAATACCACAAAATTCGTAATTCTAAACAAGCATGGTTTCTTCGTGCTTAGATCATCACATTCAAGCATAAACATAAACTAACAAGCTTCTAGTAAGCAATATAAGTGAAGAATGTTATATAGATCACCTCTATAGAGTAGGTCAGATCCCAAACAGCAAGAATCTCGAGCAAATAGGGCAAGGAAACCTTGGATTCAGATCTGAACTTGGCCAAATATGCAATTCTCTCCACAAACAATTAAAACCCTAGAAAAAGAAACAAGAAGGAATGATTTTTGAGTTCTAGGGCCATTTTCACCATGGAAAAGCATGGCTCCGACCTGGAGAGATATAGGAGGAAGAAGATAAAAGAAATAAATGGAGGAAATAAGGAAAAACTTACACTTTTATGTCAAGATCACTAGGAAGAATCTTTATAGACCCAAAAAGGGAATCAATTTCAACCCTAGAATTCTTTTCCTAGAAGATCCCCACTTTATTCTTCCTTGGGAAGAAAAATTCGCATCTTAACAAAGGGATAACGAATCTGGGAGAATGAGAGAGGTGGTGGAGAGGAAATGGCTCATTTTGGTGCTTGGGGATGAGTATATGACACTTTAATATAAAGAAAAAGAAAAAGTTGAAACTCTAGTATATATCCAAGTGTCCATGGCTTTTAATTATAAAGAATATACAAGCACACACACAAGAAGCTCTACCACTATATGTATAGACCTACTTGTATTTCCTTTGTCGAATTTCCCAGCCAATCACATAATTCCTTAGTTGATAGCTACTAAAGGTAGCTCATCCATGAAGGGGTAAACCCTAAAATACCCTTGATCAAAACACCTTCATACCATGGATCAACTAGGAGCCCCATGGTTAAAAAATATCAATAATTATAATATAACATCTAAGGAATATAATTTATGTAAAAAATCGCAAAGAAAACCCCTAAATTGGGTAAATTGCAGAAAAGTCCAAAATGTACAGAATAATGCATAACTTGTTCAAACAGTGTCCAAATTGGACCAAATTTGAAACTTAAGCTTGTATTATGATTTAAAAACACATAAAAAGGTTATATTAGGGTTTTAATAATTCAATTATGGTAATTAATCTCATTCAACTCATTAAGCAAGTTCATGGGCCTTGCAACACGACTCTTAGCCTCATCCTCCAAGACAATCGTTGCTGTCGTAGTTGGCGGTGTAGGGGTTTGGTGAACAAAATTGAGCTTGATGTTTAGGACCTTGATAAAGGCCCCATCACTATTGTGAGAGGCGTCTAGCCATGCCAAAGGTGTGGCTACATCTGCTTCCGTTACCGATAGGGTTTAAGCTGGCAACGCCACAACAACTACTTCTGAGGCCATGACAGTTGTGGCTGTCTCGATTTTGCCGACGGCCTTGACTGTGGGGATGACATTTGACACTGGTTCTGTAGTTGCGGTAGTTGTTGTCGTAGTAGTCTCTATTGGGGTAGTGGCTACTACCTCAGCGATGGTAGTTGCGGTAGCGGCTACTGGCTCGGTGATGGTGGCGACTGGAGAGTCGTCAAGAATAACTACTAGTGACTTGTCCCGCCGAGCCGCCACTGGTGTGGGCCCCTTTCTCATGGTCATCCTCTCTTGGATGGTTGTCTGGGTGGCATAGGCTGCGTCGACGGTTAGAACCTTGACATGCATCGTAGTTGATGCTTCCTGGGAATGGTAGCAGGATATTGGTTATTTCGAACTTGTAGAAGAGCTGGCGACCCTCCTTCTTTATTATGTTGGCCCTAGTGAGGAATTTGATGTCTATTATGTCATCACCTCTGGTTCACGACAGGCTAAGCGGCTCTATTATGTACCCGAGCCTGACTGCGATCAGGTTGACGATTCCTCCCATGTTGTACTCCTTAGTGGAATCCTTGATTAGGTGAAGGCAGTTGAGTCCGAAGCACCCCAAGTTGATTGGCTTGCCATCCATGATGTAACAGATCAATTGCAACTCTTCAATGTACATGTTGCTCATTTCATACTTGCTAAAGAAGAGGCTGCAATGATCTTGTGAACTATCCACCACAAGTAGGAATGGACCGCAACTACCTTTCGTCCAGGCTTGAAAGAAAATTCACCCGTCAGTTTCTTCCACAACATGATCGGGTCGAAGCCGTTGTTGTTACTAATGTGGGCTCCATTGTTGAGCAGCTCTTGCTCAGCTGCACTAGTGGAGAAGATTTTGTTGAGCAGCCTCTTTGTGATTTCATGCTCCTAGTTGTAGAGGCGCCCTGGTTGCCGGTCCACTCTGCCATACCTCTTTCTTTCTTCAGGGATATTAGGTACCTGACAGATGGAAGAGATGAACTCCTTCATCAAGTCAGTGTACGACTTGGAAGAGCTGAAGTAGAGATTTCGAAGTCCGAGGGCCTTGAGGTCATTTTCTAGTCTATTGAAACTGTCAATCTGCTAGAAGGATGAGTGGTGGAAGAATCTGGTAGGGTGGTAGAATTTCACTGTCATCTCAATGTAGTGCCTCTAGTGGTTTGCATCTCTCGGCATGAAGCATCCCAAAGAGTGGGTAAGAGCTTTGGGCTCTGCTGTTGTAGTCGGGGTTGCTCCTATCTCGACCCGGGCCTCTTATCGGCCTCAGAGGACCCAGTTGTCCCTAGATTAGGGCGGTTCTTTCCTGCGGTGGCCACTACGGTGGCCTCGGGGTTGATCCTTCAGCCTTGCTCGTCGACTTGGGCAATAATTTCCTTTGTGCGTGTCATTTTCCAAAAAAATGAAGAATTCACATTAAATCTAAAAAAGGGTTATTCTGGCAAAATTTTGTCTTTCTGATGCGTCAAAGCGTCGGAAGAAACTTAGCAAAAAGGAATCTCCTGATACGGCTTGGGCAATACTGCGAAAATTGGTGTCAGGTTCATAAGAAAGCACGACGTCGGGTTAGAACAAAACTTTATTATTCCTTCTACGTGACGCACAAGTGCACAATACCAAAGGAACCCGACACGTTCTTGCGTGATACCCATGAAAAACTGGTATCGAGTATATAAGGAAGTGATGTACTTCAGAAATCGATAGACCAAGAACAGGGTACAATCGTGTGACACATGTATCGCGCAGACTTGGAGTGAGTCGGCAGGCTCCCCCAAACATATACGACATGATATGGACGCGCGATACGGTTGGAAACCAGACACACTCAGAGCGGTGCTTTGGAAAACCGTTATGCATTTTAAATCATTGCCCGATACAGGCGGGAACATGATACATGGTATCACGATACGATTTAAATGTTTAGGGGAGCCTGATACATATAGGTGATAAATCTGTGTGATAGAAGCTACGCAATAGAAGCTGTGTGACACATGTTATTACCTTGTCGGGCAGGGAGCTGGTGAATGCGACACGGGAGGTCAGGAGACAAGAAACTTGGCACGAGAGTTGTGAGTGGCTTTGAGCGATACAAGAGCTTGCACGATACGTGAGCAAAATCCTGGTAACTTTTGGTAACCTGACACAGTTAAACTCTTGTTGCTTATATAGCCATCTGCAAAAAGTAGTTAATAGTAAAAACGGGGACACACATCACACATGCACAAGAATCGCCTTCAACAGCAAGCTAAAACCCATCTAATCACATCGTGTCGTGAGGTTTAGAAAGAGGTGGTGCGTCATCTGGCATGCATTACCCGACGCGCTCTATGCACGAGACGAGTTCCACCCTACACGCGGTACGACTACCATGACTTGAATATGTAGGCGTGCACGACACGGTTGCACGACACATGCCCGATATGACTTGACCGACATGGTAATCCAACGCGCCACACATGTGATATGGATGGACAACATGCACGATACGCTTTGTGCTCAAAATCCATTTAAACTTATTGAAAGTGAAAACTAAAGTGAAAGGTGCTTGATATGTAAAACATCACTAGCCAAACTGTAAACCTTAGCCTCAACTAGTGTTACATATTAAGGAGATAAAATTAAGTCAGTGGCCTAGAAAATGTGACAGTCGGTGTGTGTGGTGCGTGCACAGACTCATGTCTTATTATAGTAAAAGTGGTCAGAGTTTTCTTTGCAGGAAAAGAAAATAACATCCTATTCTAAAAAAGTAAAAACTTGGGCTGCCTCCCAAGGAGCGCTATGGTTTTTGTCATTAGCTCGACTACTTCAGTCTTGCTTAGGCTTCTTCAGTGGGTGCGACTTCAGCATCATTGAGGGGCAACTTAGATCGCCATTTGAAAGCTTTGTCTTCATAGAATCTTTTCACTTGGTGTTTGTTGACTGGGAAGATCTTTGCAGGATCATCCTTCTCGTACAACTCCAATCATTCCTGACGGGTACATCCTTGCTACCTCAAATGGTCCTGACCAGTGAGTTTGCAGTTTCCCTAGAGAAAGTCATATAGAAGATTTAAAAAGCAAAACCTTGTCACCTTCTTTGACATCTTTTTTCCTCAAGTGGGAGTCATTCCAAACTTTAGTCCTTTGCTTATAGATCCTCGCATTCTCATATGCGTGAAGCCTAAGTTATTCAAGTTCTTAAAGCTGGAGGAACCTCTTATTGCTGGCTAGGGATAGATCCATATTTAAATGTTTGATGGCCTAGAATGAGTTGTGCTCTAATTCAAAAGGCAAATGACATGCTTTCCCATATATCAAATGATAAGGCATGGTGCCAAGCGACATCTTGTATGCTATTCTGTATGCCTAGAGAGCATCATCCAGCTTGGTTGATCAGTCCTTATTAGATTTTCCAACTATGTTCTCCAGAATCTGTTTGATTTGCTTGTTCGAGACTTCAACCTGACCAAATTTCTGCGGATGATATAGTGTAGCAACCTTATGTCAAACCCCATACCTTAAAAAAAGTAACTCAAATTACTTTTCAACAAAGTGCGATCCACCATAACTAAACACCATTTGAGGGACTCCAAATCTTGGGTAGATTATCTTTGTGAAGAGCTTTATAATAGATTTGGTGTCACTAGTGGTAGCGATATGGATTCCACCCATTTGGAGACATAGTACACTGCAACTAGAATGTACTAGAAATCATATGATGAAGGAAAAGGTCCCATGTAGTCAATTCCCCATACGTCAAAGATTTCAATTTCAATCCATTCGAACATAGGCATCTCATTCCTGTGGGAAATATTCTCCGTTCTCTAGCACTCATTACAGACTTTGACATAGGCATGGGAATCCTTAAAAAGAGTGGGCCAATAGAAACCAGACTCGAGAACCTTGGATGTGATTATTTCATCTCCTGAGTGTCCTCCATAGGGAAAGGAGTGACATTCATAGAAAATCTTAGGGGCTTCATCTTCAAGTATACATCTTCTATAGAGTTTATTGGCTCAATGTCTAAAAAACATAGGGTCATCCCAATAATAGTACTTTAAATCAGAGAAGAATTTCTTCTTCTGAATATAAGGTATTAATGGGTGTAGTTGTTTACAGGAAAAATAGTTGTAGATATCAGTATACCAGGGCTCTTCTGGATTAGCTATTTGGGTAATGTAGATTGATTCATTGGTGTATCTCTCATTGATCGGCAATGGGAGGTCATCCTCCACTTTGATCCTGTATAGATGGTTGGAGACCAGATTCTCATAACCCTTCTTGTCAATGATCTCATGATCAAACTCTTGTAAATGTAATTCCTAGCGCAACAACTTAGGATTGGTGTCTTTCTTCTACATCAGATATTTGATGGCCCCATGGTCCATGTGAACAATCACCCTGGAGCCCACAAGATAAGAAAGAAACTTGTCAAATGCATAGACGATGGCTAGCATTTCCTTCTCTATGGTGGTATAATTTATATGGGCCTCATCTAAAGTTTTACTGGAATAGAAGATCATGTGATGCTTTTTATCCTTCTTTTACCTAAGGACGGCGCCTATAGCATAATCACTGGAGTCACAGATCAACTCGAATGTAAGGCTCCAGTCGGGCGACTGGATAATGGGTGCAGATTCTAGAGCATCCTTTAAGGTGGAGAATGTTGTCAGCCATTCTTCTATGAAATCAAACTTAGCATCCTTCATCAACATGTTCGACAATGGCTTTGCAATCTTCAAAAAATCCTTAATAAACCTTCTATAATAGTCGGCGTGCCCTAATAAGTTTCTGACTCCTGTCACATACATGGGTGGAGGGAGCTTTGCAATCACTTCCACCTTGGACTGATCAACTTCGATGCCTTTGTTGGACACTTTATGTCCGAGAACGATACCTTTTTGTGCCATGAAATGGCACTTTTCCCAGTTGAGGGTCAGACTTTTCTCCTTGCATCTTTTCATAACCAAAGACATATTTTTCAAGCAATCATCAAAAGAGCCGCCATAGACGCTGAAGTCGTCCATGAAGACTTCCATCTTATCTTCTAAGAAATCGGCGAAGATAGCGTTCATGCATCGCTGAAAGGTTGTGGGTGCATTGCAGAGCCCAAAGGGCATCTTTATAAAGGCATAGGTTCCATAAATGTAGGTGAATGTTGTCTTTTCCTGATCGTTTAGATGAATGGGGATTTGATAAAACACTGAGTACCCATCCAACCAATAAAAGTATGAATGATGGGCCAGGCGCTCAAACATCTGGTTGATGAATGGGAGAGGAAAGTGATCTTTATGGGTGGTGGTGTTTAGTTTTCTACAATCTATAACATCTGCCAACCAGTAACGGTTTTGGTTGCAACCTCAACCCCATTGTCTCCCTCGACTAGTGTGATACCTCCCTTCTTTGGGACTACTTGAATATGCCTCACCCACGTATTGTCATTGATAACATAGATGATTCGTACATCATGAAGTTTTATAACTTCCTTTCAAACCACCTCTCACAACTTCTCATTCAGTTTTTGTTGCGGCTGGGCATAGGGTTTGGAATTCTCTTTGAGATGGATTCTTTGCATACACATAGAAGGGATGATGCCTAGATACATCTAGAAGGATAATGAGTCGAGGCGGCGGCATGAGCGATCACCTAGGGTTAGGCAGAGGCGGCCATGGCCGAGGAGGAAGAAGCACTAGAAGAGGAAGCGGAGGCCGGGGTTCCTTTTTCACTCAACCGGGTGAGACGACCTCACGTCCGGATGGATATGCCGATGTCCAAATCACCAATGCAGCCGGTAGCAAAACATCAGAACCACCAAGCGCCTTCTCATACAGAGACGTTATGACCGGTCGCAAGGTAGCAAATTTGCTCAAGACAGTGTCGCCAGACGCCCTTTCTTCTGACGACATTCATGTCGATCATAGTTGAGCCCTTCTAGCCCTCACCATCAACCCTACGTCGCTACCTCCTATGCTAGAGCCGTGGAGCCACACAGTCATCGTCAAGTTAATTGGTGGAAACATCGGCTTCCAAACACTTGTCAACCGCCTATCCATTCTCTGGGATCCCACAGACTCCTTCAGAGTGATTAACCTGGAGATGGGGTATTACATTGTTTAGTTGGCAAACAAAAAGGATTTTATCAAGGCAATGACCGGAGGTCCCTGGACTGTATTTGACAATTTTCTGTCAGTGCAATCTTGGTCACCAGACTTCAGACCATCGGAACCAATTCCCTGCAAACTGGTGGTGTGGCTCCGTGTGAAGGACCTTCCTATCTATCTCTACCAAAACATGCTGCTCTCTTGTATTAGTGATCTGGTTGGAAAAATGATCAAGATAGATGCAACAACAACTGCTGGTGATCGGGGCAAGTTTGCCCGACTTGCTGTTGAAGTAGACACAAAATAACCCATTCTACCTGCTATCTTTCTCAATGGAGAGCATTATAGGTTGGAATACGAGAATCTTCCTGTAGTCTGTATGCGATGCGGGAGACTAGGACACGATGACAAGGCGTGTACCTTTATGCAACCCTTCATCCCCAACGAGGCCTGCTCATCTTCTGTAGTAGACCTACACATACCATGCACGTATACTGAGGCCATCCACACCCCCAAGCCGGTGCACCGACAACCACCTAAGAAGCATGTTCCAAGCCAAGGTGTTACACCCCAGCAAGAAATGGCACAGAGGACTTATACCCAGCCGAAAGCTACTCCCACAGAGTCGGGTAACAAAGCCCCTACTGGCGATGACTCTGACTGGACAATGGTAGTTAGTAAGAAGAACAAAAAGACCCCCCCCAAACCGCCACCGCAACAGCCACCATAGACTCAAGGTGCAACTAAGCCTATTCTGGCCACTCAATCCAACACTGAGTCATTTTAATCGATGACCAGGTGTCGGAAGGTAGGAATACAGTCCCTAACAATGGTGAAGTCTTCCTCTTTGGCGGATTCAATCCACCGGGTGATGAATCGCAGCCACCGAATAAATTCAATTGGGGCAACACCTCCACAGCTAACAGTGGTGTTATCCTGAGAAACATAAAGGTTATCTATCAAAATGTGATGGCTAGCCCAGGAAGGGAACGTAAGAAAGGAAAGATTGCTGAATGTGTCGGTAACCTACAGTTCCCCAGCGCTAAGCAACACCTTAACTTTAATGAACAAACTCAAGATATGGAGGTCGTGGATCCAGGCCCATAGGAGTCAACTGGTGTTATCAAAGGAGTTGAGGGTGGCCTGGCAAGAGGCTCCCTCATTGCTATTCAGTAACCCCTTTTCCTTCACCTCATCCGTTAATGGTTAACATCATCTGCTGGAATATCCAAGGAGCTCATTCCAAGGATAAAATACGTCTACTGAAAGAATACAAACAACATTACAAATTATCCATCTTAGTTTTGTTAGAAACTAGATGTAGTGGCACATCTGCTGATAACATGGTCGGAAAAATCGGCTTCCCTTCTTCTCATCGAGTGGAGGCACTAGGTTTTTCTGGGGGCATTTGGATCCTATGGGATGATGCTAGGTGCCATGTCGACGTTCTCTACAACCACAGACAGTTTGTACATTGCAGAATAAATCATGATTGGTGTGCTACCTTCGTGTATGACAGCCCCTCCCCAGCTAAAAGGAAGCATCTCTGGACTCGACTTGTGGATATTTCCAAAACTATCGACGGAGCCTGGGCTGTTCTTGGCAATTTTAATACTATGCTAGACATTACTGAGAAGCGAGGAGGAAAACACTTTGATCATCATAACATCTGCTTATTCAACAAAACATTACAAAGCACTGGGATAGCCGAGGTTAACATGTCCGGTCATTTCTACACCTTTAAGCGTCAACGCCTCTTAGAAAGACTCGATAGAGTTGTCTCTAATGATCAGTGGACTGCGTGTGTCTGAAGAAGGCTTCCAGGTTTCTGTCTTGTCTCACCTCCATTCCGACCACAACCCCATCCTGGTATTATCCTCTAAGGCAATAAAAGCAGGTCTAGCAATCTTTCATACCAAAGCAAGTTGGACAATCAACAATGACTTCTGTCACTCCATGATGCCCCTTTGGGACAAATCTAAATCCTTCACTGAAGCTTTGTCCCGCTTCAGGCCGTTGGTACTAAAGTGGGAGAAGAAAAACAACAATAAGAAGAAAAGTCTTAAAAAGGCCATTGTATCTAAACTATCCCGATGCCAGGTAAGGGACAATATTTATCCGAGTACTAACAATGATCTTCTTTCTGTTAGTTTGCAAGAACAACATTCCAAAAATTCTTCTCGCCGAGATTGCAATACTAAATACTTCCATTCCTATGTTAAAACCCGCCGTCACGCTATAAAAATCAGTAGGCTTCACGACATTTCTGACGATTGGGTTGAAGACAAGGGAGCCTTGCAACGTCTCATCCTAGATCATTTCTTTCTTCTCATGGCACAGCGTGATGTGCATCCTATTGGTACAGAACAAATCTCTTCCTATATTGGCACCTTCAAAGCTTTATCTCCTCAAGCATCAAATTTTATAGCTAGACTTCCCAGGCATGAAGAAGTTAGCAGAGTGGCGTTTCTCATGTTGCCATCAAAAGCGGCCGGACCGAACAGAGTTCACAATGAGTTCATACAATCTCAATGGCTGTGCATTGCCCTCTCCATTCTACTTACGGTGCAGCAAGGCCTTCAACACTGGCAAAGTTGATGACGACCTGGCTAATTCGCATATGATTCTCATCCCGAAAACTAAGCAACCCCAACACTGCTCAGATATGAGGCCTATTTCCTTAAATAACTCATGCTTCAAACTCATCTTGAAAATTCTTGTGGAACACATCAAGCCCCATCTCTCGGACTGGATTGCTAGTAATTAGGCCAGCTTCATCCCTGGTCGAAGTATATGTGATAATATTCTGCTGGTACAAGAAGTAATACACTCTATGAAGCTCAAGAAAGGTGGTAAGAAATGGGTTAGCATCAAATTAGACCTTTCTAAAGCCTTCGACCATATGGATTGCCACTTTATACATGACACCCTCATGAAGACCAGCATCCCTTCCATCACCATCTCTCTTATTATGGACATCATTACTTCGGGGAAGACCTCCATTCTGTGGGAAGGTACTCCTCTACCACCATTTAAATCTATCAGAGGGGTTAGGAAAGGCGACCCTCTCAACCCATACGTCTTTGTTCTATGTATGGAAAGACTATCCCAGGCAATCGATGAATCCGTCAACAACAACCAATGGAAGCCTATCAGATTAACTAGACATGGAACCCCCCTGTCACATATTTTCTTTGCAGATGATATCCTTCTAATGGCGGAAGCTGACCCGCAACAAGCTCATACCATCCTCGATATCCTCCATAAATTCAGATCTGTATCTGGGCAATCCATCTCAAATGATAAATCCCGCTGCTTCTTTTCAGCTAATGCAACAAGAGAAGACAAGCGCGCTTTCAGCGAGGTAATTGGCATTCAATGCACAAACGACCTGGGTAGATACCGCGACGTTCCTATCCTTCATCATCGTGTCAACAAAAGCACCCACCAGCATATCTCCACAACCATCAGGGAGTAGATGACAAGTTGGGCAGCCCGACATCTCTCTATAGCAGGAGAGTGACCCTAGCCAAAGCCACTCTACAAGCTATCCCTTCTTATACTATGCAAATAGTGAAGATCTCTCCTTCATTATGTAATGACATCAACAAACACATTAAGGACTTCATATGGTTCGGCGGGAGAGACAAGAAGAAAATCTCCCTAGTATCTTGGGGGAAGGTTACCACACCCAAATCTGCAGGAGGTTTAGGCATAAAGAATGCAAGAGACCAAAATAATGCCCTCATGTTGAAAAATGTGTGGCTCTTTCTAAACAACCACCCGTCCCTTTGGGTGCATATTATGCAGGAGAAATATATCTGAAGCTCACGTGCAGTAAACAAACCTTGCTCCTCAGCTTGGAGCTTCATTAAGTAGAACATGAAGACTGTCACTGATGAATGCCATAAAACAATCAATTCTGGTTCAGAAACTAATGTCTGGGCGGATAACTGGCTCAATGGCACCTCTGTCATGAAGCTTGATCCGAACTGGCCTATTCCACAGGAACTGAATGACCTCAAAGTCAGCTTGCTGAGGCTTGAAAATGGAGAATGGGATTATTCCTTCATCAATGCCTTTCTGCCTGCTGCTTCCAGCAACATCATCCATTATATCCCGCCTTCTACAGGTGATTCCCAACTAGACTACTGGGTTTGGCCCCGGGACACACTAGGTAATCTCACAGCCAAGGCAACATATAATTGGCTCCGTCACAATAATGTTGACCCTACACAAGGAACTTGGAACCACATTTGGAGTCTGAAAGTCCAAGAACGCATCAAGTTCTTTGCTTGGTTACTTCAACATCAGGCTCTCTTGACTAATGTTGAGAAGAAGAGAAGGCACCTTGACGTTGACACTCTCTGCCCTATCTACAACAATCATGAAGATACTCTCTTGCATTGCCTCAGGGACTGCTCTACAAGTGCAGTCATCTGGAGAAAGCTGGGCATCTCTGCGAACACCTTCCTCATCTCCGACGACGAGTGGGTAGGACGGGTCATCTCACCTTCACATACCTCCCAGGATGCTGCAATCCTACAACTTACTGCATGCTGGCACATCTGGAATATCAAGAACAAACAAGTCCATGACCATCAGGTTCCTAACAGTCAAACCCAAGCTGCTTTCATTCAGGAAAGATCTAAATCCATCATCCACGCCTTGGCTCCCATCTCCAACAGAGCTAAGCCAGTCGTGAAGCATATCGCACAGCCAGGCAGGGTGAACTTTGTGCTCTTTGTCAACGCTGCTTTCAGAGATGATACAGGAAATGTCATTGTAGGCATCCACATCATAGATGGCCATGGAAATTTCCTATCCGGAGAGGGGGTACCACTGCACGCCTCCTCACCCATCCATGTTGAATTACTAGCAATTACAATCGCCACTTCAATCTGTAAAGAGCGGCAAATGCTGAATTCTGTGATTCTATCTGACTCCAGCTCATCAGTGGAGCTGGTTAATCAGACGAAATGCACCTCACTGAAACTCCAATAGGTTTGGAGAAAATTTCAAGTCATCCAAGAAGCTCTGAACCATCTCTCGGTGATGTACATTACAAGAGAGTTGAACCAAGTTGCTGACAAGCTAGGAAAAACTTCTTTACTTTCTCACACTTCCTACTCTATTCATAATGATAGGCCATCATGGCACTCCGATGTACTTAATGTGAACCTCTCCTTAATTTGGCATGTTCCAAAGCATAGTATGAATAAGAATTAGGCTCTGGATTCCACAAAAAAAAGGGATGATGCCCCTTAGGTCTCCAATTGAGTAACCTAAGGCTTTCCTTCATAGCTTCAACTCAACTAAAAGTTGTTCCTTCTGATATTCAGTTAGATCTGAGTTGATAATAACTAGATTCATTATTTCTTCATCCATAAATTGTACTCTAAACCTTTCGACAGAACTTTCAGTTTGGGAAGGATCTTTTTTTCTGGTTCTCCGGTGGGATTGCTTTGTAGTGCAGTATAAATTACTATTTCAACTTTGCCATCTGGTTTAGGTAGTTCTTCGGCATCTAGAAATTCCAAGATTTCTTTCACCTCTAGATCATCGACCACCTGTGCATTGCCAACTAAGACACGCATCAGTATGTACACCATAGTTTTCTTCTCCCTTACCTCATCACAGAGTTGTCGATAGCTTTTGACAAAGTAAGAAGACTCAAAGAATGAGGGGACCTTCATGCAGTCATAGATGTTGAAGTCGATATGCTATCATCCAACTCTGATCATTATCATTCCTGCCACCACGTCGATGAGCGCTCTACTAGTTGCAAGGAAGGGTCGCCCAAAAGTCATTGGGCAACTAGGGTCCTCTAAGGTGTCAATCATAATGATGTCGCATGGTATAAAGAATCACCCAACCCTAATGGGAACATCTTGTACTACTCCAGTAGGTCTTGTAAAGGTGTGGTCCGCTAGCTAGATTCTCATATTCGTACTTACTATGTTAGTAAGTCCCAACATTTTTGTAACAGATAAAAACATTAGACTAATGCTTGCTCCTAGATCCTCTAGACTTTTTTGGGTCATGTTGTCTCCTACCTAGAAGGGAATAACAAAGGTGTCGTGATCTTTTTCTTGAAAGGCATGTTTTCCTTAACAAAAGAGCTGGACATCTTTGCTAACTTCACAGTCTCAACATCTTCTCCTCTCTTCTTTCTTAAAATCATGTCCTTGAGAAACTTTGCATAGGTAGGCATTTCCTTGATGGCATCCAAGAAAGGGATGTCGAGGTGTAGCTTCTTCACGGAAGCCATGAAATTCTCATACCTTTTCTTTAATTGAGCTTTCACTAGCTTGTGTGGGAAAGGTATGCGGGGTGCTTACCTATCCAAACACTTTTCAGAAGTCACGTCGTCACCTCCTTTCTATGTTACTTTTTTTTGCTTTGTAGGTACTTCTACTGGCTCCTCAGGGGTTGCATCTTTGACTATTACTATTTCTCTCTTCTTGTCAGCTGTGTGTATCACTATTCCTAACCTCAGAATGGACATCTTCATAGTTTCATTTCCTCGTGGGTTTGCCTCGGCGTTGGACAAGAATCGCCCTACCTGATGGTTGATGCTTTGAGCTAGGTTTGCCAACTGCTGATCTATTTGCTTGTTGTGTTGCTGGAGCTCCTCGATCTGAGCTGAGAAATGTCCCATTTTTTGTTGCATTAATTTGAGTAACGTTGTGTTGTCCATAGAATTCTTGTGTAGTTTCTCATTCAGATCATTTTGTTTTTGGCGAAGGACATTAGCTCGGTCATCATTGACGGCCATTGTTGCTGACCTTGCTGAGCATTCGAGTAGCTTCTTTGTTGCTGGAAACCTGTCTAGCATTGATGATTCTTCTGTCCTCCTGAAGAAGTTCCTCCTACCAACTGGTGAGAGTTTTCTACTGTGCTGGTGTTTCTGTATGAGAGTCTGTGATGGTCAGGACGTTGATACCAGACATAACTTACATTCTCCGTACTTTCATCATCGAGCTCACTTTGCATGACCGTGTGTGGTTAAAAGTCAGAAAGATTGTTTGACTCTCTACACGTGACACAGCTTCTGACTGCTTCTTGTCAGGCCTTGCCTTTATAGCTTTGCTCCTTCAAGGTTTGAACATCAGTCACTTTTTTTTCTAACTTGGCCGCCAGTGCTTATGTCACCTTTAATTCTCCAGGGGTAGAGTGACTTGTTGACTCTCTATCATACTCATTGTCCTGTTGATTTGTGTCCATATTGTCTATAATCTCCCTGGCTCTTTGGGAACTGAGCCCTAAGAAATCACTGCTTGTTGTAGAATTTAAATCTTTCGTTTCTCCAATGCATAACCCATTGTAGAAGGTGGTAATCAACTTGGGCTCAGAAAAACCGTGGTGCAGGCACTCCCATTGATAGTCTTGAAATCTTTCCTAGGTTTCATGCAGGTTCTCAGAGACCTTCTGTGAGAATCTGGTTATCTTGTTTTGACATTTTATCGTTCTCTCTATAAGGAAGAATTTAGCGATAAACGTGTTAGCCATATGTTCCCAGTCAGGGAGGCTCCCATCTTAGAGACTTGAGTACCATTCCAGATCTTTATCTCTTAAGGAGAAAGGAAAGTATTGGGTGTCGATATAAGATATCGGGACCCTATTAATCTTGAAAGTCTTACAGGTCGTCTTGAATGTCGTGAGATGATTGTAAGGATTCTCTTCACTAGTGTTTCCTCTAAAATGGTTGTGTTGAAACAACTAGAGAAAAGCTGGCTTCATCTCAAAGTTAGCCACATTGAGCGGTTGCTCCACCACCGGGTTCCTTTCCTCATTTACCCACACTTGGACAAAGGAACAAAGAGACCTAGCTTTAGGTGCTTTCTCTGCCATTGCTTTTTAGAAAATAGGAGGCTTGAAGAGATGAAAAAGTATCTGAAAAGAAGAGATGTAAAAGTGTGAGTGTGTTGTATAAATTATGTACAATAAGTATCTGCAATATTATATGCATATGTACAAGGTTTTTGGAAAAGTACAAGTTAAACTCGAGTTCGTAGAACGATATTCGTTGCCAAGTCCCCGACAATGGTGCCAAAAAGTTGATAAGTCTTAAACATGGGTTCAAAAATGGAGACATGTCTAGATCATAAGACTTTAATCATTTATAATTCCCGAATGTTTAAGACTCCTGCAACTAGCACAAGGTCGGAGTAGTTTGAGGTCGAACACAGGGATACAGAGAATAGTGCTTTGGAACCCAATTTTTACTTGTCTAAGATTGTCGAAGAGTCGAAGGATTAAGGTTTGTTGTAGCAAAAGAATCACAAAGAATTAAACTAAAACCTATTTCCAATGGGAGTTACTAGAAAGATTAAAGATTTGAGTATTTTGGGTTTTTAACAGTTTTTATGGTAGTTTTTGCATATAGGAACTCGAGGAGACAAAATTATAATCTGAGTATAGCACAAAGAAAGAAAACTTAATCATAACAAGCAGTTGCGGCCTACATCCAACATCTTCTTCTCTAAAAAAAACACCAACGAACCATGCACTGGATTCCTCCTCTCAAAGGTGCCAGGCGCGGGCTCACGCGGAAAGGTAAACTGGTTGCAACTCTGGTTATGGGTACTCTCGTACACCTGAATCAGACTAAGCTCTAGAAGTTTACGACATCCTTCTCTCGAAGGAGTCAAAATAGGAAAATGACTCGATAGCTAGTCAAAAGCGTGAATCAGAAAGAAGAAACTAGAATTCAGATGCAAGAAAGAAATCATCCAACAACATAAAGACATACAAAGAATGATATGAGATAAACTCCATAGATTCCAATAATCATAAAGAAGAATAATGGTTTAGTTACAATGCTATAATTAAGTGAAAGTAAATGTTGTAAAAGGAAGATAAGTATCAGTCACCTTGATTTAGGAGATCAAAGTACACATCAACTGACACCTAAGATAATGCTAACTCGATACCAGGTAGAGGCCATATCAGGATACGATCATGTCAGTTCATTGACCATGTTGGGAAATGGACCATGACGGGTAAGGGTCATATCAGAATAGGACCTCCGCCTGATATAGTCATGTCGGGTTGTTGGTCATGTCGGGCTACAACCGTGACGGGTGCAGATCGTATTGGGGTTGGTACCATGTCGGTTTGAATACATATCGGGTTAAAATTATCTTAAGGCTCTCGGATTCTTCGTGTTTGGTATAGGTGGGCAGGCCGTCTCAAGTTGGAGCCCCGTTAGGAACCTGGCATTCTTGAAGTGGCCTTGAGGATCATATCGTTCTGCTTGCTGCTGCTGAAATGGTTTCTAAGTGAAATCCTCTCATCCCTCTCAGGATGGGGGTGTGCTCACCTAGTAATCGCCTAACAGGCGCCTTGGGACTCGACACACTAGCTCCTTTACTTTAGGGACTAGCTCTAGTAGGGTTCGGCCCATCTTCTCATAGGCTTGTAGCTGCTATTTATAGGTAGCGAGTTGATGGAAGTTATAGCTTTTATTGTACCACATGTCTTTCATCTATGGCTCTGTTCTCGATGCTTCAACAGGGGCCGATACAATTGCCGCCCATCATGTGTGTTTGGCTGGGAGTCTGCCGGACAGCGAGCAAATCATGTGCAGTTGTGGTGGGTTGGAGCCTTGTCTGGCTGCGGCATCGACGGGTGGCCATGTCGGGTAACGACCTCGTCGATTCGTGAACCATGACGAATTAGGCACCATATCGGGTAGAGAGCTACAACAGACAGAGACTCCTGCACGACACACCCACGTCAGGTTGCTATCGTAGCTGGTAGCAACCATGACGGGTACGATGGCATGTCAACTTCGTGAGCTACTGGGTTGGAACGTGGACTTCAATGCTGATGGGCCTGATGGGCCCATTAGTTCTTCTTATCTCATGGAAAAATAGGAAAAGCCCTACAAAAGATGTGAAATATTGTCAGGGGCATAGTGGGAATGATTCTTCATAATAAATAGAATAAAACAAAGAGGAATTTAAGTTTGGAAGCTATTTTGATGATAAAATATAGGTTCTAGCAGCCATAAAATGGGTGTTATCAGTATGGCTATGCTTATTTAATGAAAGATTAGTCAGAAACTCTGGACAGGTTTACAAAGTTTATGAAAGAAGTACAAAAACTACTTGGTAAAAGTATTAAGACAATTCACTCTGATTGTGGTGGAGAATACTTAAACCAAGAGTTTGAGAACCATCTTAAAACCCATGGGATTGTATGCCAGTGGACTCCACCTGGAACACCACAACATAATGGTGTTTCAGAGAGAAGGAATCACATATTGCTAGATATGGTGTGATCAATGATGAGGATATTCTGACTACATTCTGGGGGTATGCTCTAGAAACTTCCGTTTATATACTAAATTGAGTACCATCTAAATTAGTTCAAAAGACACCATATGAGACATGGCAATGGAAATGTCTCAAAATATCTTTTATGAGGATTTGGGGATGTGACGCTTATGTTAAAATAATGTTTTCTGATAAGCTTGGTCCTAAATCTGATAAATTTTATTTTGTTGGAATCCTAAAGAAATAAGAGGATAGTACTTTTATTCCCCATATGACAACAAAGTGTTTGTTTTCAGGGATGCGATATTCCTTGAGATGGACTTCATTTCCAAAGGAATCAGTGGGAGGAAAGTGGAACTTGAAGGGGTTCAAGACAAATAAGAGAACATAGAATCGATAGATGAACAAGAGGAACAAAGAGAATCACAAGGTGTTGTGGAGTCTCAAATTCCTCAAGTAATACAAGAACCACATAGATCTAATAGGACATGCTTTGAGCCGGAAATATATGGATATCTTATGACTTAGGAAGGTAATGAATTGGTCATAGATGATGAGACAATAACCTTTCTAAATTCTATTGAAGGACCAGATTCTGAGAAATTGATTGAGGCCATGGGATTTGAGATGGAATCCATGTATAGCCAACAAAGTATGGACTTTTGTGAATCCACTTGAAGGGGTAGAACCCATAGGGTGCAAGTGGTTCTTTAAGAAGAAGACAGACATGGATGGAAAAGTTCAAACCTATAAGGACAAATCGATTGCAAAGGGTTTTAGACAAGTTCAAGGTGTTGACTATGATGAAAACTTTTCTCCAGTGGCCATGGTTAAATCCATCAAGATCATGCTTACTATTATAACTTATCATGACTATGAGATTTGGCAGATCAATGTTAAAACTGCATTTCTTAATGGGAATCTTCTCAAGGATGTGTACATGACACAACCTGAGGTTTTATAAATCCATAGGATGCAAATAAAGTATGTATGATACAAAGGTCGATCTATGGATTGAGGCAAGCATCTCAAAGCTGGAATCTTTGTTTTGACAAGACAGTCAAAGAGTTTGGCTTTATTCAAAATAAAGATGAACCTTGTGTGTACAAGAAGGTTAGTGGGAGCATAGTGACATTCCTCATATTATATGTGGATGACATATTATTGATGGGGAATGACATCCCTACCTCATAAAAGGTAAAGACATGTCTAGAAATATGTTTTCTATGAAAGACATGGGGGAAGAATGATACATCTTGGTGATAAAGATCTATACAGATAGATCCAAGAGGCTTCTTGGACTAACTCAAAGTACATACATTGACAAAGTGTTGATTTGGTTCAACATGGAGAACTCAAAGAAAGGAAACCTACCCATGCTACATGGAGTTCCCATCTCTAATGGACAAAGTCCTAGTTCTTGTGAAGAAAGGGAACACATGATTTTGATTCCATATTCCTTAGCAATAGGATCAATCATGTATGAAATGTTATGTACCCATCTAGACGTCTCATATTCATTTAGCATGACGAGCAAATATTACTCAAATCCAAGTGATGCTCAATGGAAATCTATAAAATGGGTGTTATCAGTATGGCTATGCTTATTTAATGAAAGATTAGTCAGAAACTCTTGACAGGTTCACGGAGTTTATGAAAGAATGACAAAAACTACTTGGTAAAAGTATTAAGACAATTCACTCTGATTGTGGTGGAGAATACTTTAACCAAGAGTTTGAGAACCATCTTAAAACCCATGGGATTGTATTCCAGTGGACTCCACCCGGAACACCACAATATAATGGTGTGTCAGAGAGAAGGAATCACATATTGCTAGATATGGTGTGATCAATGATGAGGATCTTCCGAATACATTATTGGGGTATTCTCTAGAAACTATCATGTATATACTAAACTGAGTACCATCTAAATCAGTTCAAAAGTCACCATATGACACATGGCATGGGAAATGTCTCAAAATATATTTTATGAGGATTTGGGGATCTAAAACTTATGTTAAAAGAATGTTTTCTGATAAGCTTGGTCCCAAATATGATAAATGTTATTTTGTTGGAATCCTAAAGAAATTAGAGGATAGTATTTCAGAGATGCGACATTCCTTGAGATAGATTTCATTTCCAAAGGAATCAGTGGGTGAAAAGTGGAACCTAAAGGGGTTCAAGACCAACAAGAGAACATATAATCGATAAATGAACACGAGGAACAAAGAGAATCACAAGGTGTTATGGAGTCTCAAATTCCTCAAGTAACACAAGAACCTCATAGATCTAATAGGACATGCCTTGAGCCTCAAATATATGGATATCTTATTACTCAGGAAGGTAATGAATTGGTCATAGATGATGATCCAATAACCTTTCTAAATGCTATTGAAGGACCAGACTCTAAGAAATGGATTGAGGCCATGGGATTAGAGATGGAATCCATGTATAGCCAACAAACTATGGACTTTAGTGAATCCACCTGAAGGGGTAGAACCCATAGGGTGCACGTGGGTCTTCAAGAAGAAGACATACATGGATGGAAACGTTCAAACCTATAAGAACAAATCGATTGCAAAGGGTTTTAGACAAGTTCAAGGTGTTGACTATGATGAAAACTGTTCTCCAGTGGCCATGGTTAAATCCATCAAGATCATGCTTACTATTTTAACTTATCATGACTATGAGATTTGGCAGATCAATGTTAAAACTACATTTCTTTGTGGGAATCTTCTCAAGGATGTGTACATGACACAACCTGAGGTTTTATAAATCCATAGTATGCAAATGAAGTATGTATGATACAAAGGTCAATCTAAGGATTGAATCTCAGAGTTGGAATATTTGTTTTGATAAGACAGTCAAAGAGTTTGGCTTTATTGAAAATAAAGATGAATCTTGTGTGTACAAGAAGGTTAGTGGGAGCATAGTGACATTCCTCATATTATATGTGGATGACATATTATTGATTGGGAATGACATACCTACTTCACAAAAGGTAAAGACATGTCTAGAAATATGTTTTCTATGAAAGACATGGGAGAAGAATCATATATCTTGGTGATAAAAATCTATAGAGATAGATCCAAGAGGCTTCTTGGACAAACTCAAAGTACATACATTGACAAAGTGTTGATGTGGTTCAACATGGAGAACTCAAAGAGAGGAAACCTACCCATGCTACATGGAGTTCCCATCTCTAAGGGCCAAAGTCCTAGTTCTTGTGAAGAAAGCAAACACATGATTTTGATTCCATATTTCTTAGCAATAGGATCAATCATGTATGAAATGTTATGTGTCCATCTAGACGTCTCATATTCAGTGAGCATGATGAGCAGATATTAGTCGGATCTAGGTGATGCTCATTGGAAATCCATAAAGAATATCCTTAAGTACATGAGAAGGACTAATGATCAGTTCTTAGTCTATGACAGAGAAGAAGAGTTGATGGTAAGAGGTTACACTGATGCAAGCTGCCATACTTACAAAGATGACTATAAAATGTAATCAAGATTTGTGTTTTTCCTAAACAATAGAGTTGTAAGCTGGAAGAGTTCCAACCAAAAAATAGTTGCCGATTCTACAATAGAGGCCGAGTATATTTTTGCATTAAATGTAGTAAAGGAGGATGTATTGATCAAGAAATTACATAACTTGGGGTTGTTGCAAGTATTTGCGATGCAATTGAGCTATATTGTGACAACAATGGAGCTATTACACAAGCTAAGGAACTCAGATTGCATTAGCACAAAAAGTATATACAAAGGCAGTTCCATCTCATACAAGAGATTTTATAGCAAGGAGATGTAAATATTGGCAAAGTGCCAACTAAAAATAATATTGTTGACTCCTTGACAAAGTCACTTTCATAGTAGAATTATGGACATGTAAGATCACTTTAAATCGATTCATGGGTGATTGGGTCTAAGCGAAAATGTGAGTTTGTTGGTATGTATTCTGAGAAAGCCAATCGTATGATAATTGTAATGGAATAACGTGTAAATGATTTGATTAATAAATAAAGATGATCTTTCAATCTATTTTGTTTAGTTCATTATGAGATAATGATGTAACATTATCTAGAGAATTATATTACTCAATGACATATGTATTCAAGTACATGACATGAAGAAATGATATGGTACATATGTTAAGAGCACATATATATTCTCATTATGTCCTTGATTAGTTGTTATTGTGGAAGGTTGATAGACAACAATAACACATAAGATTAGAGTGTGAGTTGGTTGATGACAGAGTCTCATTAGTCATGATATGGCAATATCAAACCAAGAACATATATACATGTTAGAGAATAGTGTATCGGATAGACCCACAATGAGACTAACACATGGAAGCCATTATCATGGTAGTCATAGTAATCTATCATAGTGATGGTGGTGATTGTGGTTCTTAGATCTGAAGTGACTACACTCATCACATGTTGTTCGGTACGCTTTGACATCATCAAACTCAATCCTAAAACATGGGTTGTCATAAAGGTGGTTATTGGGTGATTGTGACGAATGGGGATAGACTGTGAGTGATCTAGATGGGATTTGTCCCTCCTATGGGGGTTTGATATCCTAGGCCTTTTCATTAGAGAGAGTGAGAAATGCATGGCCATGCACATGTGAGTTAATATATGATATTGAGATTACATATATCTCAGATAGTCTACTCTGGTTCAAGAAATAAGATTGGATGTTGAAGATGATGACTACTTCGTGCCTCAAGTTCAATTTGGACATTAGTGACAAAGCAACTATACAAATACTATAATGTCATACACATATTTTAGGTTGAAGTTGTTCTCAAACTTTCTCTTTACTTAGGTAGCATTTATGTCGACTAGGCACCACTCATTGCTTGTGATGTCATAAGTTGTTATGAACATTCACGTCGACCAACTTAATATGGGATCTATAGGGTCACACCCATAGGTCTTGACCTAGAAGAGGAGTTTAATCTTGAATAATGATTCAATTGATTACTAAAGCTTTTATGTATTCAATTCACGCAATGGATCAATTGAACACACTACCAACCAAATGACTCACTCAGTGAGATAGCTATTTAGAGTGCCAAATGATCAACTCAAGTGTTGAGATGACCATTTGGAGTGTCGGGCTAATTGGAACTAAATTTGTGAAGTTCTGTGAAAAATAGGCACCAACTGATCGACTCACTAGGTGAAGTGATCGGCTCGGGAAGAGTGCGACAACTGCTTCACCTAGTGAACTGATCGGCTCAATTGGGTAGAAGGAAGGATCTAGTAAGTTTCCCAAATTTATGAGAAAGATTGATCATTTCAATTGTTCAATTCTATTGATGCATGGAATTAATGTTTAGCATTGATTGGAAATGAATTGCAAATTTCATGTGTTATTGGGAAAGTGCAAAATGATAGTCTCACTAGCCAGATGACCATCTGAGCTACTAGATGACCATTTCAGTGTTCGTAGGTCACAAAAATTCAAGATCCTCTGGTCCCTTCCACTCCCGCACAGACTGGGAACTGTGACCCAAACCCCTCCTATAAATAGATAGATATTGGGTGCTTCCTAGAATACAACACAGACAATTGAGAATAACTTGCTCTGACAATTGTTGTCTTCTCTGGTTGTGGTAACCTAGAGATCCCAAGCAAGTCCTACATGAATAGGGAGGGATAGCAATGGGAGAGAAAAAATGAGTATCATTGTTGTGAGAGAGCAAGTTGGTGGCTAGTACGCTAATAGGAGGGAAATATCCTTCCTATCCATTCTACAAGGATGACAGGAGTTGTAGGTGGTCTGTGTGGACTTCCATAGAGGCATGAAGGTTGTTGTCTACTGCTAGGAGGACAACGTCAACCTGTAGTTTGTGGTGTAGACCAGGAGGCACAACATTCAGATAAGTCCCAATGCAACTAGAAGATGGTTGTGCATCTACAATGACGAGGAGATGTCACTAGACTTGCTCCAGAACCAGGTATATCCTCAAGACCATCCTTCCCATCTTATAGTTATTGATGCAATCCACTTATTGATGGGAATATGGTAGATAATTTATTTTGTTTCATCTTCCTATTCTGTAGTCATATTTCCCTACAAGTTTCTGGTTATGTCATTCATCCATGTCTCAATTAGGTAAAATTACAAGACAAAGGAAACATGGGGCACTTTTTTAAGGGTCATACAAAGGAAAAAAGGGTCAGACTCACCAAAGAATATATTATTGAATCATAAGATTGCAATCATGAATGATCTTTAGAAGCACTTGACTTTAAAAGATTGTGTACCACTCTTCGTCTTCCTACATCTCATCCCAATAAAATATGATGGATTTATGTTGTGGAAGATTCAAAGGTGACTAGAATCTCATAACAGAAAAACTAGAATTTTCAGGAATGACAATGGAAAATCGTGGTCATCTTCAATCTCCAAATTATCACATACTCTAATTATATTTTTCTATTTTGTTTTCTTATTTTGTTTCTGAAACAAAACCCCAATTAAATTGTTTTCATGAACTCCATATTTTGAACTTGAATGTTGTTTTTTTGGCAAAGTGGGGGTGCCTAGTATCTTCCTTGGACACAACAAGATTGTCGATCCCAATCTTTTGTTCATGCATTATATGCCTTATCCTCCTTCAGGTGAAGTCACCTTATGATACTATTTTTTTTTCTCTTGATCCAACTATACACTACAAGTTTTAATTATTTTTCTCTTGAGTGGAGTATTCAGACCCTTATATTTTTATTTATTTTAGGAATTTAAAACAAACCTCCAACATTAGCTTTTGTATATTTATCCCTTGTGAGTAAAATATACTAGTGAATTTGTTGGGTATGGGTTTTACCATGGTAGATGTTGACTACTTGTGAGAACCTCACAATGTTACAGACTATTTTACCAATGGAGACAAAAATCCACAATAGCTATTTTCAGTAGTCATTTAAAACTCATACAATACATTAGAATGAAAAGGAATAAGATTCACTGCCTCATTTTAAGAGAAAAAGAAAGGAAAACTGTAATATATATTAAATCAATGGAAAAGATGCAAAAATCCAAAAAAAATCTCCATACAAAGGTAGAATGAGGTGTGTATAGCATGACCAATAGATATGGATCAGCAATCCTATTAGGATTGGTTAAGGTACTAAGGACTGCCACATTGCCTGGAAACCAATATTGTGGTTTGAAATCTTGAGTTCATAAAAATCATTTGTCTTGGGTTTTGTTTAGGAAAATAAAGAAAAAGAAAACAAATGAATAAAAATATTAGTGTGTTAGAGTAATTGGAAACACAAGATGACCATGAGTTTCCTTCTCACCCCTCAAAAAAGACAATTTGTAAAATTATGATATCTCAATGGCCGCATCATCTCTCACAATGAAAATCCATCCTAGGTCATAGGAATGAGATGCGAGAATATAAAAAGAGAATTCAATACATGCATGATCTAAGTTTCTCAATGTGTTCAAGCAATAGAATATGAAAATTGACTAGATTTAGCTAGACAGTTAGTTAAGCAATTTTTAGTTGAGTAACAACTAGAATAACAAACCAATATCTAGTTCAATTAAGTATAAAAGTTGGCAAAAATGACATATATTGAAAAAGTTGGGATCAATATAGATATCAAAGAATTCAACAAAAGGAATGTGTTACCTTCTTAACATTTCCACAACAATCTGGCATAGTGGAGTAGATGTTCTAGAGGAAGGATCTTCTAGGCACTAGGAAATATAATTTTGCACAAAGCGGGTAGTCTCTCTATGTCTTTAGGGGAGTTTAAAGGGGGGACTAGAGATGGTGTACATTGGTTTTTCTTTATAGTTTTGATTTAAGGTTCATGGGGTTCAACATCATGAAAAGAAGTTTCAAGAAGAAATCCCTATAAGACCAGAGAAAAGGAACCTCAAAGTTAGGATTTAGTCCAATGGTGAAAATCCTTAGAGGAAGATGAAATCTATAAGATTTTCCAATGTAGAGCATTTGATTGGGCCCCATGGAACCTCAAAGGAATGTTGGATTCCTTCAGGTGTTCCTAGGAAAGAAACAAAGTCTTTTTTATATCTCACTTTTATGATATTCTAAAAGACTCTAGAAAGATCTCATATACAATTTTTTTTTGGGTTGCATGATTGTTTTAATTGAGGAGTAAAACTTGACTAGAAAATATGGTAAGAGGATACAACTAAACATGATGGCCACGTCATGTATTTATCTCTTCTTTGGTCATCGAGATAATGATCTGATTGAATATAGAAAGGGAAAATGAATTCCCATCACATAGATACTTAAATAATTTATTTGAGAAAAATAAATTGGGAAATTGATCAGAATATTCTTATAAAAGGCTCATGAAAGGGACAAATATGTTTAAGTATAGCGAGAGAAACTTATGTCCTCTAAACGCTTGATAAATGTCGTATGGGTGAATGTGGGTGAACAAAATAGATAGAAATGAGTGAAAAAAGTGGAACATGCGTGGGTTAATTCAATCACTATCTAGAGAGAAGATCATATCTTGATTGTTGATTCAATGACTACAAAAAGGGTGTCAACAATTTTCTTCTCTCAATACAAGAAATACAAAAAAGTAAGACTACATCCTTGAGCAAAGACTGGCCCCCATTTGTGGTCATGAAATGACAAAAGGTGAGACTCCTCAAGTGATATTCTCTTGAACAACTAGAAGAGTAGTGTGTTGATCTATTTTACTATCAAGAATAGGTCAGTGGGACAACCATTCATTAAAAGAGTAAGATTGGCCACCAAACAATATTAAGGTTAAATGCAACATATTTAAGGCTACATACTATGCCTATTTAACCACTTCCCCATAGGGTGATGCTAATATTTTGAGGGGACTTTATCCTTTTTGGAGTGCTCCCTGTCTCATACTTACCTAGGCATCAAACAATCCTATACTCAATCATTGTCTGGTTTTCTCATTGATCATGCCGTTTTTAGGCCAAGGCGAAAGCAAAAGGAAATGTAGGGGCCTTAATTAGGGTCACCAAATGATCAAAAGGTTGATATCCATAAAAGGATATCTTGTTGAATTATGATTCTCTAATTGTAAATGATCTTTGAAAAATCTTGTTTTTCAAAGATTATTGTCATTTTCTTAATAGTAAAGATATGAGCCTTGATTAGGGTCATCAAAAGGTCAAAAGTTTGATATTCATAAAAGATTATCATCCTGACTGCCTGTGATGGATTTTCATCTTGGGATATTTAAAGTTAACTGGGATCTCATAAAAAAATGAGTTTTTGGTGATGATGGTGGACCACGGGCATCTTGAGTCCCCAAATATTCACACACCATAGTAACATTTTTTTCTTTGTTTTCTTGAACGAAATCCAAATTAAATGATTTTTACAAATTCAAGATTTCAAACCGCAATACCAATATCTAGGTGTTGTCGGGGCGCCTAGTACCTTCCATGATCATAATAGGATTGGCGATCATGATCTTTTAGCCATTGCATACACTACTTATCCTCCTTTGGATGGATTCATTTTTTGTCTTCTTTGTGTTTCATTCTCATATAAATGTCGATCTACACTTTTCCATATTATACTCATTAATAAAGTGGTGACTCTAAACCCTTATCTTTTTTATTTATTTTGTGAGTTTTATGAGATTAGATTTTACACATTTTTTCTCCGATAAATGAATAGCTTTTTGATTCCCTTGGGGATGGATTTCTTCCGGGTAAGACCTTAAGTACTCACAAAGTTGAAACTTATAGGACATGAAAAAATCTTAACATGTGTATCTTGAGGTAATTGGCATCAATGTTTAGGTCTTATGGCACTTTCCTACATTAACAATCATGACACTGATCTAGGTGTAGCTCTGTATAAAAACTATAAGGGAGAAAGTGTAGTTATCTAGTTGCTATTTTTTAGTTGATGAAAGGCACTTGGGTTGTAATATCATCAATGCACACAAGAAAACAAAATTTGATTGTTCGAAAAATAGTGGAAAGTGCCAATAGACTAAAAAAGAGTTATGTTGATTAATGGTGCGACTTTTATAATTTGAGGTTGATGGTGAGGTCTTCTTGATAGTTTCCATATATAAAGTTATTATAATACTTGAGAAATATAGTAATTTATCTCCAAGATACATATGATAAGATTGTAGATTATGAGCAAGCACCCATACTCAAAAATACAAAATTTTCCAAAAAAAAACCTTATCCAAAGGATATGTCATAGCAATAAAATGTAGGTAGCATAAAGGACTTATAAGGAATATAGAGTATACCATGAACACACCAATTTTCCAACAATAAGACACCTCTTAACTTGATATTATATTGATTTTTTGAGTCTAGATCCTAAATTGTTGTTCTTGTGAAGTTGTTCAATCATCCATCTTACATTAGAAACACCTTGTAAACCTCATCCTCCATTTGGAGAAGTAGTTTTCTCTAAGACTCCGTATTTGGGACCCAACCTTTATGTTGACCATGCAGATGATGATGCTCTTGATGCACCACCTTGGCCATCAAAAGGAGGTTGAAAAAGAGTTTTAGATGAGTTGACATCACTTTATCCTCACATCATATTGTGGGTTTTTTATCCTTAGGGTGGATTTCTCTCTCTAGGAGGAAGGCATTTATGGAAAAACTTATGTGTTTTAAACCCATGGATACCCACCATTTTATATAGGGCAATCAAGGGGTAGGGTTTAATAGAAACCCATTCTTATTCATGTTACAATTCATAAACAGACTCAAAACAAGGAAATTCAAATAGACATACAGTTCATTGATTGGTACTTTTATTTAATCAGTTGGTTTATTATGCCAATTTCAAATCCAATTCAGTCGATCATCGAAATTTGTAGTCCAAGTGACTTCATATTCTTCCCTTTAAACTACGAGTGTTGATTTGATTGGTTGACCGGCTCAGATTTTTGACTAGTCACTCTTCTAAATAATGTCCAATCAATCATCTAACACTCTTTTTATCAACTTGGCATAACCATTCAGTTGATCAAATAACTTGTCTTCAATGTATACATATTTCATATTCATTCTTGTTATTTAAGTGACTACAAACTTCTTTTCACTTCTGCATCCTTACTCATGTGACCTCCAATACATTGACTTGATCAAAGACATGTATGATAGCTCTACTACAAGTCTCAAGACGCCAGGAGGAGAGACACCAACTTTTCATATCACAGTTGGGGTACACCAAGGATCCACACTCAGTCCATATCTATTCATTCTTGTTATGTATGAGTTGACAAAGAATGTTCAGGATGATATTCCTTGGTGTATGTTATTTGCTGATGATATTGTTTTAATTGACAAAACTAAAGATGGATTGAATGATAAAGTTGAACATTGGAGAAAGGCATTAGAATCAAATGGATTGATGATTAGCAGGAGAAAAACTGAGTATATGCATTGCAATTTTAGCCAATCTCATAATGTGAATGATGAAGCCAAGTTGGACGGTGTAGATATACCAAAATGTGATAAATTCTGTTACTTGGGTTCTATTATTCAAATAGATGGGGATGTCAAAAATGATGTTTGTCACTGGATCACTGTAGGATGGTTGTAATGGAGGAGTGCAACTGGAGTATTATGCGATCGGAAGATCCCTCTCAGGTTAAAAAGTAAGTTTTATAGAACAACTATACGACCAACCATGCTCTATGGGAGTGAATGTTGGGCGGTGAAAAAATAAGGTCTCAACAAGATGAACATGGCTGAAATGCGTATGCTGAGATGGATGTGTGGAAAGACAAGAAAAGATCGCTTGAGAAATGACTATATCAGGAATAAAGTGGGGGTGGTGAGCATTGAGGACAAGTTGCACGAGGGCCGACTCAGTCGGTATGGACATGTGAAACGCAGACCAACTAGTGAACCTATACGAAGCAATGCTATTGAGCCAAACACTATTAATAGAATAAGAGGAAGGCCTAAATTAACATGGGATGAGCTTATAAAGAGAGATCTTGAATCTCTACATCTCAACCAAAATATGGCCCATGATAGAGCTGAATGGAAACGCAAGATCCATGTAGCCGACCCCAACATAGTTGGGATTGAGGCTTCAATGATGATGATGATGATCCTTACTCATGTGACCCAATATGTTCTGGATTATGTTTTTAATTATGTAAGAGATGTCACTAGAAATGAGAAGTACCTCACAACACATCACTTCCACCTTAAGTAATTGTGATAAATTAGAACAACGTCAACACCGATGCTATTGTTACCATATAATCCATTTGTCATAGATATCAAGATTGAATGAACACATGAAGTAGTCATCCTCTTATCATTTAATCTATGTCACTAGAGCAAATTATTGAGATTCTATGATCTCAATTTTATAGATTGACTCACATGACCATGGAAATGCATTTCATTCTTTCAAATATCAAGTTGACAGGATATCACACCAATAGGAGGGAAAATTCCATATATGTTACACATAATAGTCCACATGTATCACATGCACCCAATAACAACCTATTTTGCAACCCTAACTTTTTAAGTCAGATTAGCTAGTTTGGAGGTACATAGAACAACATATCAAAGATTTAGCTACTTCATTTATAAGTTTCAAAGTCATAATGTCACATTGGGATATGCATTTGACAACTATTAGATGGGTTTGGCGTGTCACTCGCAAGGTGGGCCTTTGTTTCATGGTTTGCATCTAATATCATGGATAAAGAGACATAGTCATTAGTCACCACACATACTAGTCTTATGCTTTATTATTTGTCTAAAAGATGAAAAATAATACCCAACTAGGGACTTAACAACAATGATAATTCCAAGTTCATATATGATCTCATGTTCCACCAAAACCATATATGGTTTACTCAAACACTTTTACTATAATACATTTACTCATTATCCTTCTATTGAAGAAAACATAATAAATGGAATTTTCATTTATTAAGATGAAATCCTATACAAAGTATTCCATTATAATCATCACACATTGGCTCTTAGGGCATACTACCAACATGTATCATATCCTAGCACAGACATATCTAATTTCTTATGAGTTGGAATTACTCCCCTGAGATACTTGGTCAATATGATATGTTGGAAGCTTTGATGTTGAGGAACTATCATCATCATACCCAAAAGATGTTGCACACATAACCAATTCAGCTATTATATGATTCTTTGTTTGTCAAATAACTTATTAGGATCCCTAATTGTAGGAGACAAAATCTTAATAATAGAGAAATTCCAATACTCAATGTTTGCATCGGCAATATGATATCAAAAAGAATAAACATGGGAGTTGGAGTGTAAGGTGCACAAGAAGTAACTTTATCTATTCTAGGTTTTTTGGAATGAAAATTTGTAAAAGAGGAGGTGATTGATATGACCCTCCTCTAATTTTATTATAATCTAATGACTAGTAGGCCTTGACATCATTTAACCCTGACATTATGTGATTTTCAACTACACTACATTTATACAAAATCTATTTTATTTAATACGAGGTACATAGTTTAAATACTAGCAATAAGATGAAGAAAATATGAGGAATATGATTCACCAAGGTTAAAACAACTACAATTATTATTGGGAGTTGGTTCAATAACATATAGAAGTTTTTAAAATAACTTGATCTAGGTAAGAGTCATTAATTGTTGTATGAGATCAATGGAAGTCCAGTTGTGACTGGTGTTAGATTGATCATACCAAAATCAACCAATTCTGATGTGGAATCTTGTTCACTTTAGTATTGGCCATAGGAATAGATGGCTATTGGATAAGAGATTGATGGAACACGATGGCCCAGGGGTGGACTTTGTGAATATCTACCAGAGAAGGGTTGATGGAGACCTTGGTATGATCACTATTTTCAAGATAGATGGTCATTAATGATTTGAGATTGTTGAAGAAGAGGGTAGGTGGTTTTAGTTTGAATGAGAGATTGATTGAGCTCAATGGCCTGAGGGTGGAATTTTTCAATATCGACCTGAGAAGGGTCGATGGAAACCTTGGTCTGATCACTAATTTGAAGAGAGATGACCATTACTAATTTGAGCTTGTTGAAAAAGAGGGGAGGTGGTTTTAGTTGGTCAGGGGGCATTAGAGAACAAAAAGGTGTTACCACCAACTGAATATAATGGAAACCAAAGTGGTATCCAACAATCGTCTAGGTCACTAGTGAGGGGTTGAAGGATGGATAATGAGATTGATTTTTGAGAGAATATGGTTTGATAAAGATGATCTTTCTTTACATTCACCTATATTAGTCAAGATGTAACCTTATTAAACCTTTCTTTACCCATTATCAACATTATCTTTCTATTATAAGGTGATTCTTCGGTACTATTAAGATATTCAAAATTAAAAGAGAAAGAAAAATTTACACTAATTATTTCTAGGTCCCTTTCTTAGTTCATCTACCTTTTATTTTCCACTTGCCTTCCCTTGCAAGTTGTTAAATCAACATTTTGTTGGTTGATAGGATGTGTTCTTGGAGGACAAAGTTGCATGTTTTTGTCTATCTCAGGTTAGGAGCTAAGGTTTGATTTTTTAAATGATTTTTGATGTTTTGGTGTGAGAAATCCTATGAAAAACCATATCAAAATAGATTAAGGCATGTTTCTTACGAGAAAAAATTACATGCATGTTGTTCGTTCCTTATTCTAAAATAATTTCTTTGGTTTGTAGTTGTAATGCCAATTTTACTAGTTGCATTTCTAAATTTATTTCTGATAATTTTAGTTTTTTATCTCCAATTCTCTTCTCAGAGAGCTACTTTAACAATAGTAGAATCCCTAGGAAATGACTATGATTGGTTTTTGAAGGATTCATAAGATTTCATGATTATTTAATATAAAAAACTTGTTGCGGGTCTATTTATAAATTGATAGATAACTTTGACCTATGTTAGTTTATATTTAGAGATATCATATAGTTGTAGTAAAAAATTACAATCGAACAACTAGTAACAACAAGAAAGTTTATCAATTTAAATCAGTAATAAGCTAACTATAATAGAGATGGTTGATGATCTATTATGATTTTTCAACTAACTTTTAGTATTGTATTGTGCCCGATGAAATATGTTTATGGACTAACAAATATCAAAGAGGAAATGACATGGAAGTTGATATGGAAACAAACCCCACCTTCCTGAAACTCCATGGGGGCTTACAGGACAAAGCCCAATGTCGTCATGTAAAGGTAGTATGTGAATGTGAATTGTAAAATAGTGAAATTCCTAGCATACATAAACAAACTACTAGATACATACACCAAATACATTCAAAATACTCAAAATATACATTATTACAACAATGAGTTAGTACAAATTTATAATTACAAACTAAAAAGAGAATTATAAAGTATGAATATGTATACTAAGTAGGATATTATAAAAAAGTTACAACCTAAACACATACTCATGATCCATATTTTTTCCCATGCTATCTATGAATGTAAAATATAGAAGAAACAAGTGTATCAACACAGAAGGTTCTAATACATAAGCATATAAATACATATATTTAAGGTTTTCATTACTTCAAATTTTTGTGATTTAAAAGAAATAAGGGAAAAATAGTTATTTAGGAAAATTAAATCACTTGTATTAGTCATTTTGTTCCATTATACAAAGAAAATAATCACTATAAGGCCTTTGACCAATTTCTTGTCAGAAGGGGTCTGTGAGGGACCTCAAGGCTAAAATCCAAGAGCTAACTGTGCTTCTACATGAGGAACATAAATGACGAATGTCAATGAGCAAGCACTATTCAAACATTGCATAAAGGACATATATATACTAATATGTATATATATATATATATATATATATATATATATATATATATATATAGGGCGTTCATTCGTTGCCCGCGCGGGTAACTTGGATTTTCTCTACCCTGCAGCCTAAAAAGTAACTCTCCTAGCCAAAAAAGTAAGTCTGCTGTCAAAAAAGTAACTATAGTGGCCAAAAAAGTAACTCTGCTGGCCAAAAAAGTAACTCTGTACAAAATATACAGCAGATATATATAAGGACGGGTTTTTTTATTTTGGAGGGGCAAATGATATTATTTTTGGCTAAATTTTTTTGGAGAGCTAGACAAAATAGTACTCTACAATTGCGAAATTTTTTTTTTGAAAAAAAGTGATGGGAAGGGTGGGCGGGTAGCTACCCGCGCGGGCAATAAAGATGGGCCCATATATATATATATATATATATATATATATATGGGCCCATCTTTATTGCCCGTGCGGGTAGCTACCCGCCCACCCTTCCAACCACGTTTTTTCAAAAAAAAAAATTCGCAATTTTAGAGGACTATTTTTTCTTGCTCTCCAAAAAATTTTAGCCAAAAATAATATCATTTGACCCTCCAAAATCAAAAAACCCGTCCTTATATATATGTTGTATATTTTGTACAAAGTTACTTTTTTGGCCAGCAGAGTTAGTTTTTTGGCCACCATAGTTACTTTTTTTACAGCAGAGTTACTTTTTTGGTCAGGACAGTTACTTTTTTGGCTGCAGGGTAGCAAAAATCCAGGCTACCCGCACGGGCAACGAATGAACGCCCTATATATATATATATATATATATATATATATATATATATATATATATATATATATAGTGACAATACATCGAGAAGAAACCATCACGTACTATGCAATAATACTATGCCGACATTTGTAAGTCAAACATGATACATACATATCGTGCATTCAACCAAGAAAACCATACTCATAAAATTATTTATAACTTCATACCCAATTTAGACTTTTTATAATTTATCCTTGATCATCTAGTCATATACATCACTTAATAAATAACAATTGATTATCATTAACATAAGAATCATCGTTATACATAGTTATTTGGTCCAAGTTATGGTTTTGGTCAAACTTGGATTGAAACTGATCTTCAACATATTTTGATATTTTTCAAGTGATCAAGAGGTCATTGTAAGGGTATGTTTTGAATTTATATCTTTTAGAGGATTTATTTGTTTTTTATGATTAGTAAGAGGATTAAAGCACTTACTTACATTTTAAAGCCAAAAGTCAATGCTAAGACATTCATGATTAATGTAGATTTTGTGTCATGAAGGGTAACACTTTACCAGTTTTGAGGCAAGTAAGGGTTTTGATGAATTTTTAAACAAACATTGAGCAACTGATTAAAGTTCTACAATGACATTCATATATGGTTCTCATGATTCATGATATGGTCATCATAAGTGCATGTAGGGGTGATTAAGCTCTACACTGGTTCAAGAAGTACTCATGGGTTGCTAATCAAAAGATCTAGGATGGATTTGATCATTCATGATTCAGGTTTAGAACAACAAGCCATTCAAAATTTCAAAAAGTACATCATTCAACAAATGCAAAATTGATCTTTTATACATTGTTTAATACATGTTAGATTATATACATATTAAAACCCAAAAGGAAGGTTTTGACAATGTCGGTCTCATTTTTATGATGAAAATATGATATCTTTGCCATATTTTCTCAATCCTAGAACAATCTAGGGTTTAAGTAAAATAAATCTACTTATAGAATGAAAGGATCTCAATTAATACCTCCACATACATTGATAAATTATTGGGATCCATCTAGATGACCCATGTGAGAACCCGTTGCACTAAATGAGATTACTCAAAACATAAAACACAATCAATCACCAAGTAACCACATACCTAAAAATATGGGTAAAGTAAAATCAATTTCAACATCAACATCCACTCAAAAAGATTTGCATAAGAGCCCAACATCTTTCTTATATCCATCCTATGCCAAGAATGTGATACAAATTGTTCTATCATCTTAGCAACAACATATATACATAGGAGACTAATATTTGTATATGCCACACAATAAACATTAATATGCTAACAAAATTCTGATTCATTTGAAACAGTATATACAAACTTTTTCTGCCCAGACTTGAGAGTACAAGGATGACTCTAGGACACACTAGACATCTAATCAACTTTCTCAAATATTCATTACTATAGCTCCTCTTTGCTTCCACATGTTTTTTTGTTACTTCCGATTACCTAAAAAAATGTGGCGAAGTACAAGGGTGAGACCCATGACCCATCAAGATATATAACCTCCAACAACGCTCATTAAGACCATCATACTATCACATGATAAAAATTTATATCATTTTCACAATATCACAGGGTATCAACCCTTATCAACACAAGAGGATTACACCTCATTCAGTGCTCAACCATGCCCAAAGGTCATTAAGACTATTATACTATTCCCTACAAGATCATCATTATCATTGCATGCCTTATAGCAAGACTCAACAACATCACTTACATATAATACACCAGATCAGCACAATATTGCATTAGTGAACTAGGAGATATTTATAAACCATCATAGAAGGGTTATATTAGCATTAAGAATATTCCTTTATTACATCAAGATATGATTAACCCTCATCATATTCACAATGCACATGTTTAGCATAAGAAAGTATCAGCCATGTGGCTATGATAACCATCAATCAACACATTAAGGTCATGATCATATTAAGGAGGTTAATTCACCATCATGCCATAATATAAGAAGTTTAAACATGAATACTCATCTTTATCTATTTGCATTAGAGTTAGGTTCAACACGATAAATTATATTAATGTTACTAATCAACACTCATACCCAAACCCTAACTCACGACATCCCCATTAGATCATGGATGCATAAGGTGAAGCATAACCATCACATTCCATAGTATTTTCAAGTAATAACCCACACATAAATCAAGGTGTAACCATCGGCTTATAGCATACTAGGGTTTCAAAAACAATAAGAGAGTCCTCCATGATTGTATTAGTCATTCAAGGACTATTCATACCCAATTACCATTATTTAGTTATATTAAATTTAGGTATAACAAGCTATACCTCATTAAGGTTACATATCAACACAATATGGTGATCATCCCTTCTATTAATATGAGTGAATAGGTAAGACTACCTTATTAAGGATAACCCTCCATTTGTTCCATCATTATTCAACCCATATCACCATACCACAATGTCACCCAGAACCATTGGATGTTTGAAATGTAAGAGCATTGGTTGTTTACATAAGTAAACACCTTGAATGAATCATCTATGATGTTATTGAGTTGTGATCTATAAAATTCACCATTTAACTGTTGACATCCTTTGGTTAACAACAATAAGGGTTCTGTTGAGAGTAGGGTAAAACCCACAATCGACTGTTCATTTAAAACAAGCCATCCATTGTCAACAAGTAAGCTCCTTAAGTTGATCATATAAAGGAAACCATATAAATCACATTATTAGGACCAACATATTACGTTATCCATCATTCCACTTTATTGGAGGGATAAACAATAGATCTTGACCATTGGTTCAAGTTCATATGTTAAAACGATCAATTACAGTATAGGTTCGACCATTGCATCAAGTGACCAAAGAAACTGTTGGTCTAAGGCTTAATTGATGCTACAACTGTATGATTAACTCATCATATATTTTGGAGACCTGATCCTCCATCATTAGTGATCATTAAGTCACCATAGGTTGTTAGATCAACACTATATTCATTAATCAACATCAAATATCAAACTAATATCACCATTGATTGATAGCAACATTAGGGTACTTAGTTGTTAATCACTAGGCTTATAATTAGGCCAACACCTGACCTAACGAGTGAATGTAAGTTGACACCTTTGGTCAACACCATCAGTTGTCATGAAGACAACACCCTCGGTTGTTGCAATGGTACCACCATCGAGTCATGTGTTTATAGAAGAAATCAACTTTAAACCCTAAAATTGACCATTGGTTGATAGGTGATTAACACCACAAGTTGTCAAACTAACCTGATCCAAGTCATATTATACCTTAGGAATAATTTACACATAATCACAAGTTCATATAGAATTGAAATCCGAATAGGGAACATTATAAAAATCAAAATCCAAGTCAAGCATAGCTTTTTTGTGCATGGATCATCATTTTCAAGCAAGAACATGAGCTAGAAAGCTTATGGTAAGCAATAAACATCGAGAAAGTTATAAAAATTTCCTATAATTAGAAGATGGACTCCCAAACATAAGAAAACACGAGCAGGTAGGGTAGAAAATCCAAGCATAAGCTGTGAACTCGTCCATCTAGCACCTTTCTTCATCAAATTAGCAAACCCTAAGCATAAGGAGCAAGAGAGGTAGGGTTTTAGAGCTTTAGAGCAATTTCTACCATGGAAAAGAAAGGTTCTAACCTTGATAAAGGTAGGAGGAAGGATAAAAAATAAATAAATTGAGGGAAGAAGGGTATTCTTACTCTTTTAGGTCAAGATCACTAGAAGGAAGCTTTTCAAACCCTAAAAGGAAGTCAATTGCAACCCTAGATACCTTTTCCAAGAAGATCACCTCTTTCTTCTTCCTTTGATAGGAAATTTGCAGCATCACATAGGGAGAGTGAGGTTCATACAAGGAGGGAAATGGTGGAGATAAAATGGCTCTTTTTGGTGCTTAGGGATAAGTATATGAAACTTTAAGATAAAGAAAAAGAAAAAGTTGAAGTTCTAATATCTTTCCAAGTGTCTGTGGCCTTAAACTATTAAAAATAAAGAATCACACATACAAGAATATCCCTCACTATCCTTAGAGACATACTTATCCGTCATTTCTTGAATTTCTAAGCAAAACAAATAATTCGTTAGTTGATAGCTACTAATGGTAGCTCATCCACGAAGGGTGAACCCTAAAATACCCTTGGAGAAAACACCTTCAAACCAAGGATTAAATAGGTGTCCCATGGATCAAAAAGCTAAAGAATGATGAGAGAATATCCAAAGAACCTAATTCAAGTTATAAATTGCAAATAAAACCTTTCAATTGGGTCAATTGTAGAAAAGTCTAAAATGTGCATAATATTGCATAACTTGCTCAAATAGTGTCCAAATTGGACCAAATTTGAAACTTAAGCTTGTCTTATGATTTCAAATCATATCACAAGGTTATATTAGGGTTATAGGAATTCATTTATGATAATTAATCTTGTTCAACACTTTAAGCAAGGTTACGGGTCTCACAACCATAAACCCCTAATAGGGATTTTGCCTCTGAAATCCAAGGTACACATAGATGGACACTTCTCATGCACATCATCCTCAATATTATAAATGGTTACTTCCATATTATGGTAATGTCACACTTCTCTTATAGAGGTCATGTTCTTATCTTTCAATTCATACATATCTTATCTTGGGTCAGCACAAACCCCCCCACATAAGAAGACATTTGCAAATATGGAACATAGAAACTTGTTGTGCCACCTATACAAATATAATAGTAACTTTCAACTTTAAATTCTAGGTGTCATTCTAAAATTATATCTAATGTATCAACAAACCATCTATCCTTTATAGTGGTCTTTCCCAACTACCACTAGACCATACACAACATTATAGAGTCACTTTTGTTTTTCCTTCCAAACAACATTTATAGGATCATCATCAACTCTCTCTCTCTATGAGAGAGGAATACTTGGAATGTTCATTTAATAAACATCTCCAACTTACAAATATTTCTCGTATTGTTGATTCATCTTGGATACTAGGATTCATTACCTTGGTATCCACCTCAAGTTCTATAAGGAACTCACATGATTATCTCATCCACTTTTACCAACATAACAAAATCAAGAAATATAAGAGGAGTCTTCCTAATTATTGGAAGTCTCAAAAGAAAACTCATCTCAAACTTTATGATCTTGGAACCATAGTCCAAACAACCTTATGATATAATAAGCTATCCACCCTCATGTTTACAACGAATCTTCACATACTAAGTGGAAATGCCCCACTTTAAAGTTGTACCCTACAAAGGAAATACATAAAGGGAAACACACTTACCACATCATAGGAACATTGTTCAAGGGTCACTAGCAAAAAGGTAACCAATTCTATTTTCATTATGCGAGTTACAATTTCTTATGTATCATTTTACCCTTTTCATTTTGGGTTTCTTGCCATTATCGTAGGAATCATCATGATTAACATATCTCATTACTCCTTACTTGATGACTATTTATCACATTTGGGTATGTTCTCTTATTTTATTATGTTTTTCAACCACTTATCAAAAGGTAAATCATCATATTCCATATTTTCTTCATTAAACAGGGATCGTCACCCTTAATTTCTTTCACACACCATGCTGATTTTACATTAACACTTTCTTACACACATTGGTTGGTCTAAGATTAACTCAGGTTCCACCTTATTTCTTTTTCATTGTTCCATTTTATCTTCTCATTTTAAGCTCATCATAGGAGTTTTCCCCATCTTATGTGGATTTCATACCTTGAATCACTTTATAAGCACAGACATATCTATCTTTTACTTTATTATCTTCATGAATTACATCTTCAAGAACTCCTCTATTTCTATTTGTATTCAGATTTAGATTTCATGGTGTTGTATCTTTCTCATACAGTTACCAAAAATTCAAGTTTTGATAGATAATGATGTAATTATCATCTTCTTTAAGGTAGGATTGAGATATTCACACCATGATTTCTTATTCATTATGCTCTTTAGATTGTTTCAAAATGACTACTTGATCAGAGTAATCAAAATGATAACAATCTAGGAGTTGTATACTTACCTTTTCTTCAATAATTGAATTCATAGCTAGGGCACCCAAGTATTGATATTAGGCAGTATGCACCATGTTTTTGTTTCATATACTTAACTTAGACATCATCCTAGTCCTAAGTCCTAGTGTCCCTATAGACTCCGTGAACCTAAAGCTCTGATACCAACTTGTGAAAATCTATTACACCAAATGAGATTACTCAAAACATAAAGCTCAATCAATCACCAATTAACCACATACCCAAAAATATGGGTAAATTAAAACCAATTTCAACATCAACACCACCTCATAAAAATTTGCATAAGAGCCCAACATCTTTCTTATATTCATACTATGCCAAGAATTTGATATAAGTTGTTCTATCACCTTAGAGACAACATATATACATAGGAGAACAATATTTGTATATGCTACACAACAAACATTAATATGCTAACAAAATTCTGATAAATTGGAAACACCATATACAAACTTTTCCTGCCCAGACCTAAGAGTACAGGGATGACTACGACACACTAGAAATCTAATCAAATTTCTTAAAGATTCATTACTATAGCTCCTCTTTGCTGCCACATGTTTTTTTTCATCACTTCTGATTAACTAAAAAAACGTGGCAAACCACAAGGGTGAGACCCATGTCCCAGCAAGAGATATAACCTCCAACAACGCTTATTGATTACAACATTTTAAATACATGATAAATAATCAGTTAGAGTATTTAATAATTAATTGAATAGATTGAGCAATTCAAGTATGCTAAACAGATTAAGCAAATTATCTTAACAACAAGTATGATCATCAATGCATATATAGATAACAAATAAATCCATTTCTCAGGATAAATATCTGCTGAAATATCATCAAATTGTATCTAATAACAATCATTATCATTAATCTGACTATCATCATATTCCTTGCTAACAGTACAAGCAATCTAGTATCTTAAGAATCCCTGACATCATGAATATGTCCAGTAACATAACATAGTTATCAATATTGTCATCTCAAATAAAGGAAACAGATCTATATCATAAGTAGAACTAACATCATAACACAATGAACTACATAGGCATAATTAGCAGTTTAAGCATTTCTAATTACATAGGCATGGCTAGCAATATTAAACATAGCTAGCATTAGTAACATCTTAACCATCAATGTTAGTATATTTGAAAACATAAGCATGTTTACAACATGAGAATAACTACAACATATCATATGTATTATCTCTTATTATACTATACATGATCTCAGTGAAAAGAAAGAAAATAAGGGTTATCATCCAATATGAAGCATTGTGTGTAACCCTAAACAAATATGCTACATGGTTGTCATACATCTTTTATTATGCCCTGGGGAATTTGAGGATACCACTCAAAATCCAACTAACCATTGCTAAGTCAAAATCAGTGCCATACAAGATCTAGGAAGAGCCGGACTCCTAAGATCTTCTCTGCCCCCGGTCGGTACGGGTCCTCTACAGTGACACATAAGGTCAAGCTGCTACAGCCTAGTCCATCCTTGGTATAGGTCACAACACTACTGAAAGGAGGTGGGTACACATACCCTATCATCCGAGGTACAACTACAATTGTCCTCCAATCTTATCACATATAAAATCACCGAGACATGACAGCCGTTGTTCTCAAACTAAGGGCTAGGTATGACCACAATCATCCTCCCTAAACACTTGAATTTAGGATGACAAGCACCTCGCATACTCATCAATATGCGCTCTGAGTTTCCCTTAGGAATACTCATTTCACCATCTGGGAAGTTCTGACACTCAGATGGATCTTTGGCATAGGGCACTACATGATTAGAGTTTCACTTGATTAGTTATGTAAATTGTGTGAATTAAGGCTTCATCAAACAAGTGGACATACAAACCCTAATTCACTTCTAGTAAGCATATAAATATTACAACTTCAAAAGATATAAAATGTGTGAAACATAATTTCTCATCTCATCATCACATGGTACTATTCACTTCCCATTCATGGGATACCCTATTCATCATACTATCACAAGATTAAATTCTTTTCACAATATCACAGGGTATCAACCCTTATCAACACTAGAGGATTACGCCTCATTCAGGGCTCAATCATGCCCAAAGGTCAATAAGACCATCATACTATCACATGATATAAATCCTTTTCACAATATCACAGGGTATCAACCCTTATCAACACAAGAGGATTACACCTCATTTAGTGCTCAACCATGCCCAAAGGTCATTAAGACCATTATATTATTCCCTTCAAGATCATCATTATCATTCCATTCCTTATAGCAAGGCTCATCAACATCACTTACATATAATACACTAGATCAACACAATATTGCATTAGTGGGCTAGGAGATATTCATAAACCATCATAGAAGGGTTATATTAGCATTAAGAATATTCCTTTATTACATCAACATGCAAGGAATCTAGATATGATTAACCCTCAACATATTCATAATGTACATGTTTAGCATAAGAAAGTATCAACCATGTGTCTATGATAACCATCAATTAACACATTAAGGTTATGATCATACTAAGGAGGTTATTTCACCATCATGACATCATATAAGAAGGTTAAACATGAATACTCATCTTTATCTATTTGCATTAGAGTTAGGTTTGACAAGATAAATTATATTAATGTTACTAATCAACACTCATACCCAAACCTTAACTCACGACATCCCCGTTAGATCATGGATGCATAAGGTGAAGCACCACGATCACATTCCATAGTATTCTCAATTATGAACCCACACATAAATCAAGGCGTAACCATCGGTTTATAGAATACTAGGGTTTCAATAACAATAAGAGAGTACTCCATGATTGTATTAGTCATTCAAGGACTATTCATACCCAATTACCATCATTTAGTTATATTAAAGCTAGGTATAACAATCTATACCTCATTAGGGTTAAAATCAACACTATATGGGTATCATCCCTTCTATTCATATGAGTGAATAGGTAAGACTACCTTATTAAGGGTAACCCTCCATTTGTTCCATCTTCATTCAACCCATATCACCATACCACAATGTCACCCAGAACCATTAGATGTTTAAAGTATGACCATTGGTTGTTTACATAAGTAAACACCTTGAATGAATCATCTATGATGGTATTGAGTTGTGATCTATAAAATTCACCGTTTCACCCTAAACATCCTTTGGTTAACAACAATAAGGGTTTTGATGAGAGTAGGGTAAAACCCATATCAGTTGTTCATTTAAAACAAGCCATCCATTTCCAACTAGTAAGATCCTTAAGTTGATCATATAAAGAAAACCATATAAATCACATTATTAGACATCATTCCACTTTATTAGAGGGATAAACATTAGATCTTGACCATTGGGTCAAGTTCATATGTTAAAACCATCAATTATAGTATATGTCCAACCATTGCATGAAGTGACCCAAGAAACCATTGGTCTAAGGCTTAATTGATGCTAAAACTATATGATTAACTCACCATAGATTTTGGAGACCTGATCCACCATAATTAGTGATCATTAAGTCACCATAGGTTGTTATATCAACACTATATTCATTTATCAACATCAAATATCAAACAAATATCACCATTGATTGATAAGATCGTTAGGGTACTTAGTTGTTAATCACTAGGCTTCTAATTAGGACAACGTATGACCTAAGGGGTGAATGTAAGTTGACACCCTTGGTCACCACCATCAGTTTCCATGAAGACAACACCCTCGGTTGTTGCAATGGTACCACCATTGAGTCATGTGTTTATACAAGAAATCATCTTTAAACCCTAAAATTGACCATTGGTTGATAGGTGCTTAACACCATAGGCTGTCAAATCAACCTAATACAAGTCATATTATACCTTAGGAATGATTTACACATGATCACAGGTTCATATATAACTGAAATCAGAATAGGGAACATTATAAAAAATTGAAATCCAAGTCAAGCATAGCTTTTTAGTGCATGGATCATCATTTTCACGCAAGAACATGAGCTAGAATGCTTATGGTAAGAAATAAATGTGGAGCAAGTTATAAAACTTACTTCTAATTAGAAAATAAAATCCCAAACATAAGAAAACATGAGTAGGTAGGGTAGGAAATCTAAGCATAAGCTGTGAACTCATCCATCTAGCACCTATCTTCATCAAATGAGTAAACCCTAAGCATAAGGAGCAAGAGTGGTAGAGTTTTAGAGCTTTAGAGAAATTTCTACCATCGAACAACAAGGTTCTGACTTGGTGAAAGGTAGGAGGATGGATAACAAAGAAATAAATGGACGGAAGAAGGGGATTCTTACTCTTTTAGGTCAAGATCACTAGAAGGACGCTTTTCAAACCCAAAAAGGAAGTCAATTGTAACCCCAGATTCATTTTCCAAGAAGATCCCCTCTTTGTTCTTCCTTGGATAGAAAATTTGTAGAAGCACAGAGGGAGAAAAAGGTTCATAGCAGGAGGGAAGTGGTGGAGAGAAAATGACTCATTTTGGTTCTTAGGGATAAGTATATGAAACTTTAAGATAAAGAAAAAGAAAAAGTTGAACTTCTAGTATCTTTCCAAGTGTCCATGGCCTTAAACTATTAAGAATATAAAAAAAACACAAGAAGATCCCTCACCATTCACAAATACATGCTTATCCCTCGTTTATTGAATTTCCAAGAAAAACAAATAATTCATTAGTTGATAGCTAGTAAAGGTAGCTCATCCATGAAGGGGTAAACCCTAAAATACCCTTAGAGAAAACACCTTCAAACCAAGGATTAAATAGGTGCCCCATGGCTTAAAAATCTCAAGAATTATGAGAGAATATCCAAGGAACATAATGCAAGTGATAAATTGCAAAGAAAACCTCTCAATTGGGTCAATTGCAGAAAAGTCCAAAATGTGCATAATATTGCATAACTTACTCAAACAGTGTCCAAATTGGACCAAATTTGAAACTTAAGCTTGTCTTATGATTTCAAAACATATCTGTTACAACCCCAATTTTTGGGTTCTTTTGGTGAGAAATGTAATTTCTCCTATTAAAGATATTTGAACAAATAATGATATAATTTGTTTTGAATAAAAGGATTTCATTTACAATAGCCTTGTTGGTTGTTTTGTGGGCTTTATTGGCTATTGGGCCCAATAACAAGGAAATGATAAAGGAAACTCCATTATTAAATGAGTAAAAAAGAAATGGAGAAAAGAAAGATATATAAACCTCTAGAAGGCAAAGGAATATTATCCAAAGGTGGATTTCGTGCCTCTTGGGTTCCTTGGGTGCCAAGGAGTCCAAAGTTGCAAAGGTAATGCAACAAGAAAAGAAAAGATCAACTAAATATTTCTTTATTAAGAAGGAAATTGGAGACAATGATAAAATATGAGAAATAAGTGGAAAGAGGTATGATTGAGTCATCTTTGGTGAATTTTCGTATCCATAAAGTTTCTAATGTTAGAAGGAATTCCAATAAGGAAAATAAAAAGAGAGATAAAGAGAAATCCTCGAAAAGAGATATTTTCATAAAGAAATAAGTAAGATAATGAGAAATAATGGATATAGATGCATCTAGAAGGATAATAAGTATCCACAAAAAAAGATTTCAAAATATTAGAGTTTCTTGGGGTCAAAGGAGCCCCAATGGAGAAAAAGAAAGAGAAAATAAAAATAATACAAAATAATAGGATAATGCGATACATAACTAATGAATTTTGTGGTATTGTTAAACAGAGATTTTTTCTACTATAAGAAAGTATAATTTCGTGCCAATGGATTAAAAGTCAAGCATAAAGAGAATAAGAGAGATGATTATCGAATTCCTAAATATCCAATGAATATAGTTTATTAAGGAGATAATTAGGAGAGAGAAGATTGCTTCTCAATGAAGAAATAAGTTTTGTTTTGGGAGATGGACTAGTTTCCTTGTGTATGAACATATTAGGGCATTGATACCCTCCCCTATATAAGGGGTATAACCTCTGGTTCGAGTTCAAGAAAGTTCCACGCATCCCTCTCTCTTCTCCTTCTTCTTTTTCATTCAAAACCCTAACCATGGGGGGCAATGTGACCCCGGAATAAAAAGGAGACTTGGCCAGGAGTATGATGGGGGCACAATTCTCCCACATCACCTGAGGGAAGCTCGGACACCATCTCTTGGCCCTAGTACATGCGCAATGCCGACAGGCAGGTTGCAGGCCGGACGCAGTTGCAGACCAAGCGGGCCCAAAATGGCCGCCCTAGCCATGACCCAAGGGCACCTCCCTGTGCGCAGAGGAACGACAGAGGTGGGCTAGCGATCCTTGGTGGCCGTCGGGGTCCGGGAAGGAGAGACCAGGCAGCATATGACCCTGACCTAGAGGCATCAGAAGGCATCCACGAGGAAGAAGATGAGCGGGGCATTGGACAGTTATGCCCTCCCGAGGCTTGAAGAGCTAGATCTTCATGCAGGGGTGAAATCGCCATTTCGTTATGTTTTTAAATCAGTTGGGCTACGTTGCATGGAAGAGATGACGTGGCGCTCGGTGATTGGTCCAAGTAAGTATATATTGCAAAATTCGTATCTTTTTATAGGTAGCTCAGATGGATGCATATAAAATATAAATTTTGCTTAGAAAAATGTGAGGAATCCATTAAAAATAGATTTAGAAGCTAATTCTTCTTTCAATTCGAAAAGTAGTGGAAGTTATCAACTTTAATGTATTAATGATTAAGAAACCCTAATTTGAGATGATTAATGTATTGAGAAGGGTTTTATGGATGATTAAAGTTGATCTGAACATGTTAATTATAAAAAGACATATCAAGATCTAAAAGGATGAACTTTACATGTAATTGGATTAAATTAGAGTTCCATGTACATGAATGAGCTTTAATGGGTCTTGAAACCCTAATGTTAGTAATTATGACTCTTAATCGCTTTAATTGTTCAAATTCATGAATAAAGCTGAGATATGATGGTTCTAAGCTATTTCGAGTATAAAAGTTCCTAATTATGGATAAATACCCTTAATATGGTAATTAGGGTTTTCTAATGAATAAAGGTGGAATTAATGATAAATTGAGTTCATATGTGAACTAGACCATAATGAACTATGAGTTGTTAATCCAGAAGGAACCAAACATAATAATTGGGCCTAATGATCATAAATGATAAAAATGGTAATTTTAATGTAAACGAGGCATAATAGACTTATTTGACATTTAATTGTGCATGTGATGTTGAAATTAGGGTTGCAAACTAAAGATCATTAGAAGTAATAAATATGGAGGCTAAAACCCTAATTGCATTAGAAACCCTAAAAGTGGACTAGAAACACTAGGAAGCGAGCTAGGTTTAATAGACCTTGATGGCTGATGCGTGCTATTTCAGCACATTTTTTCTATGAATTATTAAGCTTGTCACATAGAAATACTCCATTCATCTCTTGAAAATTGCACAAATTGATACTTTCTCATTTTATCACAATTTTGACAATCATGTGCATTTTATTGCAGTTTCAGGACCTGAGCCGATCGACTGGTACTGTCAACCGATTGTCTCACCGCATCAAACTGATCTTCTGACAATCTAAAATGCTCGGTTCGCCCTCAAGCGTCGATCATTGATCTCATCAGACGACGGCTGAGTTTCCCGATTCCTAAACCAAATGCTCAGTTGATTCCCATTGTTGAGCAACACAGAGCGGTTTCAACTGCACCGCCACCCTAATTAAGGATGGAAGCCGATCGATTGGCTACTGCATTCTAGAACCTTCCAACTGATCGGTTGGTTCCTGAACCGGTCGGTTGGCGGCGCGCAGACAGCAAAAACATCCCAGCCGCCAGCCTCAAAAACCCCTAAACCTAATGTATACCCCCCCTCCTTCTCTTATAAAAGGAGGGGCACTTCCTCCTCTTCGGGGCATCTTGGATTTCTTTGTATTGGGATTCTGAAGCAATTAGTGTTGTAATCACTTTCTTATTATGCAATAAAGTAGATTTTAGTTCAAGCATAGTTCTTCCATACTTGTTCTTGTCTCTTCATTCCGCCTTAGTCTTAATCTTATTTTCTCCTTTCGTTAATTCTGGAGCAAGGAACAAAGAACTAAGCCATTTCATTGTCTCTAGCATAAGGATTAATCTCCTGATTTTTGGGCTAGACTATGGCTTCAATACTTTCTTCCTCCATCTCCCCTTCCTCCATGAGTGAGTAGACTTCTATCGAGGCAAGGGGAATAACCCCTTAGCCATGGTTTTAACGACTTCTTCTTAAATGACTAGATGGTAATCGATTTTAATTGAACGGTTGATCTTCGGATCGCATGTTAATCCGGATGGAAATGACAATGGAAATCCGGATTTAGAACAATAAAATCGATTACATAGACGTTTTGATATGACCGTGGATTTTCGTCTTTTAAGATGATAAACTAGGAAGCATGAGCACCAAGACCAATGGGCTCATGTGGAGTTTATCTCTTGTGAGTTTTTAAATTTGCAAAACTTCATTGAATCATTGTTTAAGATTTAGTTGTTATCACCTAGGCTAAGGTAGTGAAAACCCCTACGAGCCTCAATTTCCTTCTCTTGATTTAATCACCACATCCTTGTTTTCTTTAATTCTTAGTCTTTCATTCATATAGTTTTTCTTGTGTTAACAATCTTCTTATTTTTTTCCTTGTGCATGTGTATTCTTGTTAAGTGCATTTCTTCTTGCATTAGTGTAATCAATCAAACCCCCAACTGGACTTTACTTTCTGCTTTAATAAAAAGAAAAATACCAAAAACAAATAATAAAGTTCTTCAATCTTTGGGTTCTAAGAACAATCTCTTAAAAGTTGTCCTGTAGGATCGATCCTTATATACTACCCTTAAAACTGGAAGTAAAAAAGGTTTAAACTCTAGGATTAACCATCTTAGTGATTGATATTGCAAAACGACGAGTATCAATTTGGCGCCGTTGTCGGGGACAACGAATTTTTTTTTCGAACCCCAAAACAATTTTAAAAACTTTTTTTCCTTTTTTCATGCCTTTCGAGTAACATTCCGGAAGTGTACTCCTCTTTCTTCCGAGTTTCCATTCTGGCAGTACGTTTTTTCTGCACACGAATAACTGCTTTAATTGTGTATGCGATGCTCGAACGATGATTTTCATCCTTTCAATCTGGAAATAGAAAGAACTTTTCATCGTCTAAACCGTCCAAATCATGTGAGAATGAATGAAGACGAGGTCGCCCGTAGGATCGACCAAGCTCTCGCAGCTCAAAGAGAGCTCATCCAAGCCGAACAAGCGGAAAGAGAAGCCACTTTGCGAGAAGCCTTTAGGGCCGAACAAGAAACCATAGAAGCCGATAGGAGGGAAGCCGAAAGGAAAAAACAATTAAAAGACTTTTTTGTTCCCAAAACGGCCTATGTGCAACATCCGGTTATACCCCCTGATATTATTGCTCCACAATTCAAAATCTGAACACAATGGATCACTATGATGCAAACCAACCCCTTCTCAGGCAACAATGGGGAAAGTTGCCAAGATCATCTTGAAAGGTTCATTGACCTTTGCTCTTTGAAAAAACTTCCGGGTGTCTCTGAAGATGCCATCCACCTTAGGTTGTTTAAGTATTCCCTCTCCGGCCAAGCTAGTAGCTGGTACAACACCATGGAGAGTGAAGAACATGTCACAACTTGGGAAGTTCTACAAAGCAAGTTCCTTGAAAAAATCTACCCCCCGTCTCTCACCTATGAACTTAGGGGCCAAATACCTCATTTTTCTATGTCCCCAGGAGAGTATTTAGGTGAAGCCTGGAAAAGGTTCAAAGATTTACTTAAGAAGTGCCCCCACCATGATATCTCTCAAGCCCAACTCATAGAGATTTTCTATCATGGTGTTGATGACGATACCAAATTCTTTCTCAATTCCTCATCTGGAGGAAATTTTATGCATCAAAGTTTAACTAGCGCATGGGAGGTAGTTAAACGGGCTTCCAAAACAAGGGCTAGAAGAGGGATTGGCGGAATCCTTAAGGTAGCCAAGGCAGAAGTTAATAATGATATCCAAATCATAGCGGAAAGTCTAAAATTAATTGCATTAAAACAAGATCGGTTAGAGTCATCCTTAGTCACCCTTAGGGAGTAACCCCAACAACTAAAAGCCATGGATTCCCTTTATGGTATTTTCCAAGGATACGACCATACCACCCTCCACTGTCAATACCTCTACAACATGCCCACGCAACCTGAAGTAGGACAACAACCAAAAGACCTCAATTCGATTCATACAATACCAGGCCAAAGCTACTACAATCCCAACCAACCTAGAAATCACCCTGGTTTTCAGTACAGGAACCCTTCAGGCGCCGAGAACTCTAACCAACTTCAACAAAGGCCTCCCTACCCTCAAAGTAACAATCGACCACCACCTGGATTCCCATACAACAATCAAAGAAATTTTGGAAATCACCAAAATCGACAACACTACCAAAAATTCCAAAATCTAAACCTTCCACACCAAAATCTAAACCAACCTCAACCCCCCCCCAGCCACCTCAAAATGCTCCTCCTCCTCCTCCCCTAGTCATCCTAGCTTGGCAAGCATAGAACAAACCCTCGTGGCTATACAAGCCCATCAAAGGCAACTGACGCACAGTTAGCCCGTTAGTTTGCCCAAAAAAAACCTCCTGCTGGGACTTTTGCAGGACAACCTCAAAACAACCCCAAACATCCTGAACAACTCAAGGTAGTCTCTACTCATTCGGGAAAAGTGCACGCCCCTCCCCCTCTAGAAAAATCTTCAGACCCACCTCTAGAATTCGAGGATGAGGACATGGTAGTTGTCGAACCTGAAGCCACACCCAAACCATCCGTCCCCGAAACCCCTCAAGTAGAAGATGAAGAACCAGTTTACAAACCTCGACCTCCCTATCAAGCCTGCCTCAAACAAACAAGACTTGATGCCCGCTTCATGAAATTTAGGGATGCTATGAAAAAAATACATGTCGACATTCCCTTCCTTGATGCTTTGGCAGACATGCCCGCCTGGTCCAAGTACATGAAATCTCTCTTGACTAGGAAGTATGTTACTAAAGAATACGAGACTGTTAAACTTGCTCGGACCACATCAGACATTATCCTAAGTAAGATGCCTAAAAAATAGAAGGATCCAGGTTCTTTTGGAATAGGGTGCTACTTGGGTGACAATGCTTGTAGAAAAGGCCTAGCAGATTTAGGAGCCAGTATATCCATCATGCCATATAGTTTTTGCAAAAGACTAGGATGCAACGACATGTTACCCACAACCATGACCATCCAATTGGCAGACTCATCCACAACTGAACCCATGGGAATCATAGAAGACATTCTAGTTAAAGTTGGAAATGATGCATACGTCCCTTGAGATTTTGTGATCATGGATATCAAGGAAGATTTACGCTACCCTCTCATTTTTGGACGTCCCTTATTAGCCACTGCTCGTGCCTTAATTGATGTTGAGGCTGGTACCATTTTGTTAAGGCTAGGGAAGCAAACCCTAGAGTTTAGGGTGTTTGAAAGCATGAGGGGACCTAGTCTTCAGGAAGAAGTCTACCTCCTTGATTGCATTGATGAATTAAATCAACTAAGGCAAGAATGGGAATTAGTTGATGACCCCCTATGCACTGCTCTCACCATCCCCGCCGAATGTGATTTTGATAATGAACCATCAAATCAACTCAAGATTCATTTGGACAACTTTGAGGAAATCCCATGTGCTGTGATTGAAGACCTTAAAATGATATCCACCATAGAAGAACAAACTGAACCACTAAAGGCCCCAGAAATGAAGGCTCTCCCCATAGGCCTGAAATACGTCTTTTTGGATGAACAACAATTATGCCCTGTCATTATCAATTCTGACCTTACCATTGAACAAGAAAACATGCTTATGGGAGAACTTAGGAAAAGGAAAACAGCCTTAGGGTACAAAATGACAGATTTGGTTGGGATAGATCAATCCATTTGCATCCACAAAATCCCAATGATTGAAAATAGTAAACCTTCCTGAGACCCGCAAAGGAAACTCAACCCAAACATGAAGGAAGTTGTCTATCTTGAAGTAATTAAACTTTTGACTGCAGGAATCATCTACCCCATCTCTGACTCTCCTTGGGTCATCCCTGTCCAGGTCATCCCCAAAAAGGGTGGGACCACAGTCATTAGGAATGAGAAGAATGAGTTCATCCCCACCCGTACCATCACAGGGTGGAGGATGTGCATTGACTATAGGAAACTCAACAAAGAAACTAGGAAAGACCATTTTCCTCTTCCCTTCCTCGATCAAGTTCTTGAACGTTTAGCTCATCAACAATACTTTTGCTATTTAGATGGCTACTCGGGTTTTTATCAGATTCCCATTCATCCTAAAGACCAAGAAAATACCACCTTCATATGCCCTTTTGGTACATACACTTTTAGACGAATGCCCTTTGGCATGTGCAACACACCAACCACTTTTCAAAGATGTATGTCTGCCATTTTTTCAGGGTTAACTGAGTCTGTCATGGAAGTTTTCATGGATGATTTCTCTGTCTATGGAGATAGTTTCAGTTCTTTCCTTGGGAACCTCTCCCTTGTTCGTGATAGATGCACCGAGTCACATTTAGTCCTTAATTGGGAAAAGTGTCAATGCATGGTCAAGGAGGGTATTGTTCTAGGCCATAAGGTGAGCAACCAGGGCATTGAAGTTGACCAAGCTAAGATTGAGGTCATCACCAAGCTCCCCCCTCCTACCTCAGTCAAAGACATCCGAGCCTTCCTAGGACATGCCGGTTTCTATCGGCGATTCATCCGTGACTTTTCCAAAATCACAAAACCTCTCACCAATCTTCTTCAAAAGGAGGTGCCTTTCCATTTCGATACAACATGCATGGAGAGCTTTCTATGTTTGAAAAAGGCTCTCACCACCACTCCTATCATCCGTGCTCCTGACTGGGCCTTACCCTTTGAAATCATGTGCAATGCTAGTGATTTTGCTGTAGGTGCCATTTTAGAACAAAGAATTGAGAAAAAACACCATGTCATTTATTATGCATCCAAGACCTTAGATGAAGCTTAGTGAAATTACACAGTCACTGAAAAATAAATGCTAGCCATTGTCTATGCATTCGATAAATTTTTCTCATATCTTGTTGGTTCAAAGGTTGTTGTTTACACTGATCATGCAGTTATTCGCTACCTCATGACCAAAAAAGATGCCAAGCCTAGACTCATAAGATGGATTTTGTTATTGCAGGAATTTGATCTAGAAATCCTAGACAAAAAGGGATCTGAAAATGTTGTGGCTGACCATCTCAGTAGACTTAGCTATAGCCCCATTGATGAACATCCCATAAATGAATCCTTACCCGATGACCAATTGCTCAAGGTAGACTCCCAATTTCCTTGGTTTGCTGATTTTGTGAACTATTTAGCTGCAGGTGTATTGCACCCCGAGTATACGGGACACTCTAAGGCTAAATTTTTACATGACGTCAAAAATTATTATTGGGATGAACCTTATTTGTTTCGAATTTGTGCCGATGGTTTATATCGTCGTTGTGTGTCCCATGAAGAAAGCATCGCCATTTTGGAACAATGTCACTCTGGCCCCTATGGTGGTCACATGAGTTCCCAAAAAATGGTTAGAAAAAACCTACAATGCGGATTATTTTGGCCCACCATCTTCAAAGACTCATATGATTATGTGCTTTCATGTGACCAATGTCAAAGGATGGGTAATATTTCCAAGCATGACCAAATGTCTCTCACCTCTTGGCAGGAATTAGAGATTTTTGATGTTTGGGGAATCGACTATATGGGCCCATTTTCTTCTTCTTATGGGTTTACTTACATTTTAGTCGCAGTCGATTACGTGTCAAAGTGGGTTGAAGCCATACCTACTAAAACATGTGACTCTAAACCTGTTAAGAAACTTTTTAAAGATGTCACTTTTCCTAGATTTGGAGTCCCTCGCACCGTCATTTCTGACGGGGGATCCCATTTTTTGGAGAAAAGTTTTGAGGCTCTTTTGAAAAAATATGGGGTTTATCACAAAGTTGCCACTCCTTACCATCCTCAGACCAGTGGGTAGGTAGAAGTATCTAACAGACAAATCAAATCCATTTTAGAAAAAACTATTGGACGAACTAGGAAAGATTGGGCATTAAAAATCAATGACGCCCTGTGGGCATATCGTACTGCCTACAAAACACCCATTGGCACCACCCCTTTCAGACTGATCTACGGTAAGTCAAGTCACTTACCAATAGAACTAGAGCACAAAGCAAGCTGGGCCATCAAAAGTTTGAATTTTGACCTTTCCATGGCTGGAGAGAAACGTTTTCTCCAAATGAATGAGCTTGATGAACTTAGGATGAGTCCCTACGAAAATGCAAGAATCTACAAAGACCGAACCAAAATGTGGCATGATGGTCACATCAAGCACAAAGACATTAGAGAAGGGGATCAAGTTTTAGTTTTTAATTCAAGATTACGACTTTTTCCTGGAAAACTCAAGTTGAGATGGTATGGCCCCTACATTTTCAAGTGTGCTTATCCACATGGCGCTTTTCTTCTCTGGGATAAAGTTTTGGGTGAGTTTAAGGTCAATGGGCACCGTCCTAAAAGATATATCACCACTGAAGATGTTGTCACTTTAGACTCAACCAAATTTCCACGCTTGCAGGATATGAACCTCACTGACCCTTCACCTCGCCCAGATTCCAATTAATTTGATCTTGGTCGAGCCACGACATAAAATAAGGCTCTAGTTTGGAGGCAACCAAACACTATCTTCCCTTATCATTTTGTTTTTCTTGTTTTTATTTTCCGTTCGGTTTTTCCTTGTTCCTGCTGTTGAGTCGATCGGTTCGCAATACCAGTCGCTCAGTTCGAGACTGAATTAGCGAAATGACCGGTTGGAAATCCATACGCTCGACTCGTCCGAATGTAGCTTCTGTCCTTTACTATTTTGCGTTTGGCGGCCAAGGCAGACCAGCCGATCGTTTGGCTATCCAAACGATCGGCTCGTGGATCCATTGATCTATATAACGCACCAGACGCGAGGTCATTCTTCCATCTCCTCACAAACCCTAGCCGCCCCCCTTCATTGTTCACTCGATCGCTCCTAGCTCTGCCCGTTCTTCATCCGCCCACTTTGATCCTCAGCCGGACGACCAAGGTCCGCTCTTCGGCTGACCGGTTCTCCCTTAGTCGGCCATTCGGCCTTTCCGCAAGAGTTATTTCATCCGCCCGCCTAAAGAGCAGCCGCCCACCTGACGAGCACGCCACCCGTCTCGAACTGCAGACGACCGACGGAGCCACTACAGCCACCGCTTGTCTTGGATTCAGCTGCCCGCCTGGCTCGACTGCCGCCCTCTTGAATCTACCGCCGCCCGTCTTGCTCTCCAGACGACCAACAGAAGCCTGTGTCACCACCATTCCAGCTCAACGACGGCCAGATCGGCTGAGTGCTCATATCTAGACTCAGCCGACCATTGGGGTATCCAGTCGCCTGTCTTAGAGGCTGAAACGCCCATTTCAGCTGCCCGACGATCGGTGGGTTGCTCCAGACAATAGGACAACCATCACCAGATTCGCTGAGTGCTCAGATTTAGACAGCCGATCGTTGGTCCTCCAGCCGCCAGTTTCAGACGCTGCAAATGCTCGTTTCATATACCAGCCGATCGGTTGGCTTTTGCAGACGATCGGTTGGTTTCCCCAGATGTTCATTTTATCTCTGCAGCAGTGATGTTCAGCTGTTTTTGCAAGGGCAAAGGCAAGGCCCATGCATCCTCTTCAAGGGATCCTCCCCACTATTCCAGTTCTCATCCCGGAATCCATTTCTACACACCCTCTCCTATGGGTGAGTCTTCTCCCGAGTTAGTCGAGGAGATGCTTCGGGACATCGACGAGGCGGATGAGCTTCTCTGCGAGATGGAGGGCACTCAGAAGGCAGCTAATGATCCAGACACAACCATCCCCTATTCACGTCGTATAGCACCTATTCCGGGTTGCTATGACCAGTTCACTAGCACTGACCACCGCCAGTGTTATGAGGATATGTTCGCAATTGGTGTTTCTCTTCCTCGATGGGCGTACGGCACAACCCTTGATGCTTTGGGCATCCGCGATGTCGTCGACGATATCCTCCGCAAAAACCACATTCTTAGCTTTCCCTACCATGTCACCTCTGTCTACTGTGATCTTACCCTCGAGTTTTTGAGCACTTTTCGCAGGTTACACTATTCTTTCGGTAACTCTAGTTGTAAGTACCGAATTTTTGGGGAAAATCTAGAATCATCCGCCAAGCAAATCACTTCTTTCATCCTCGACGGCAGGGATGACTATTGGCTAGACCAATGTATGGCACGGTCTCATGACTCCTACCCAGACCATTACGACAGAGATAAGTTTTGGGCAGAAATCACCGAGCTTCTTCCTCGTCTTCCTAGTGGGCCCAAGGCCTCCTGCATTCACAACCCGGTGTTTCGTTACCTTCATCGTATTTTGGCTTGCACCATTTTTAGTCGGGAAGGTACTCAGGGAGCAATTACTCAGGTAGAACTTTATGCTCTTTGGTGTCTTTTACATGAAGAACCTTTTAACTGGGGCAATGCTATCATTGAGCATTTTGGTACCCAAGCTAGCCGAGACACTTCCTCTTCTTTTCACATTGGCCACTATGTTACCCAACTCGCCATCTTTTTGGGTTACACCCACATCGCCTTTCCTCCGCTTGAGCTCAAAAATCACCTCATCAACACTCACTATTTGAAGAATAGTAGGTTTATCCATTTGGGCACTGAGGGTGTTTATTACCTTTTGTTCAAAGACATCAGGCGATCCTCCAGCTCTCATTATATTTGCGGTTTGCAGCAGCAAACTACATCTACGAGTTGACTAATTTACCAGTCCATATCCAGAGATTCTACCTGGAGCATCTAGACCCAGACATCATCCTCGAGCCACAGCCTCACAAGAGGAGCCTCTCTTTAGAGGCACACGACGACGACACTGGACAACCACCACCACCTTCCAGACGTCGCACCAGGTGGCGACCAGACGACGACTCCGGTCCTTACAGCTTCTACGAGATCCAGACTCATCTAGATGAGATTCAGCAAGAGCAGCAAAGACAGGGCCACCAACTCAATCACATGTACCTGATGCAGCGTTCGCAGGAGTCTTGGCATGTGGATTGCGGTCACTATGCCCCTAGTCGACCAGCTTATGATGAGTACGAAGCACACCAAAGTTATCCAGGCCCTGATTCTTCTTATTGGGCAAACTACTACTCCTCCCACCAGCAGCACCCTCCACCGCAGTGACTCTTCCCTCCATCTCGCTCTTAGAGTTTGCTCGGGTCGAGCAAATTTCTAAGTCTGGGGTGGGGGTGGGTGGTACGTGATCCACCCTTTATCTTCCCTTGTCAACATTTTTTTCTGCATTTTTATTCGTTTTGCCTTGTTTACTTTCAAACATAAGGCCTTTATCTAGCCGACTGAATGTCGTACTTTATCTTCAAAAAAATCAATTGCACTATCAAATTTATTTCAAAAAACTTTGCAATATCAAGTTCCCTATGATCATGATAGCAATTTTTGGAAACGATGGCAAGCCTTAGAGTATCAAATAGAATCAAATGCAGATTTTCTTAATTTTAGCATTAGATTAACTTATTCTTTTTACTCTTATATAATGTAGCTACATGTCTCTTCTATCATATGCAACGACAACTCAAAAAAAAGGTTTTTTGTTGCACGGGAAAAATAAATCGCACGCCAAACCCTAAGTCTGGGGTGGCATGCCCTTATTCCATACCCCACAAAGGGGCATACCATCAAAAGTTTCCAAAAAAAGGCACACAAAAAAAATTGTGGTCAATGTAATCACAAGTCCATGAAAAAATTATATCCCAAGTCGAATAGAGGAAGGATTTTTTCCATCACACCTCAAATTATTTATTGTCGTGCAACAATCAACCAACAATAAAAAAAATATGAGTGTCGAAGCGCAAGTTAGATCAAGACTGTCTTTACAAAGTATAAGTTAAAAAAATTAAGTTATGAAAAATGCTTTCTTGAGAAACATAGTTCTTGCAATTCGTGGTTCTAGGAGATGGTTCGCTTGGCCATGAAAAGGATAGAAAAATTGCTAATCTAGGGAGGATGAACTTGTTATCCCAAAAATTATTGTAATCTTTTTGATTTTTCAATTGCTTGAGGACAAGAAAAACTTTAAGTCTGTGGTATTTTGATGCGTGCTATTTCAGCACATCTTTTCTGTGAATTATTAAGCTTGTCACATAGAAATACTCCATTCATCTCTTGAAAATTGCACAAATTGATAATTTCTCATTTTATCACAATTTTGACAATCATGTGCATTTTATTGCAGTTTCAGGACCTGAGTCAATCGACTGGTACTGTCAACCGATCATCTCACCACATCAAATCGATCATCTGACAATCTGAAATGCTCGGTTCGCCCTCAAGCGTTGACCATTGATCTCATCAGACGACGGCCGAGTTGCCCGATTCCTAAACCAAACGCTCGGCTGATTCCCATTGTTGAGCAACACGGAGCAGTTTCAACTGCGCCACCAACCTAATTAGGGTTGGCAGCCAATCGATTGGCTACTGCATTCCAGAACCTTCCAACCAATTGGTTGGTTCCTGAACCGGTCGGTTGGCGATGCGCAGACAGCAAAAACATCCCAGCCGCCAGCCTAAAAAACCCCTAAACCTAATGTATACCCTCCCTCCTTCTCTTATAAAAGGAGGGACACTTCCTCCTCTTTGGGGCATCTTGGATTTCTTTGTATTGGGATTCTGAAGCAATTAGTCTTGTAATCACTTTCTTATTATGCAATAAAGTAGATTTTAGTTCAAGCATAGTTCTTCCATACTTGTTCTTGTCTCTTCATTCTGCCTTAGTCTTAATCTTCTTTTCTCCTTTCGTTAATTCTGGAGCAAGGAACAAAGAACTAAGCCATTTCATTGTCTCTAACATAATGATTAATCTCCTAATTTTTGGGCTAGACTATGGCTTCAATACTATCTTCCTCTGTCTCCCCTTCCTCCATGAGTGAGTAGACTTCTATCGAGGCAAGGGGAATAATCCCTTAGCCATGGTTTTAACGACTTCTTCTTAAATGACTAGATGGTAATCGATTTTAATTGAATGGTTGATCTTCGGATCGCATGTTAATCCGGATGGAAATGAACATGGAAATCCGGATTTAGAACAATAAAATCGATTACATAGACATTTTGATATGACCATGGATTTTTGTCTTTTAGGATAATAAACTAGGAAGCATGAGCACCAAGACCAATGGGCTCATGTGGAGTTTATCTCTTGTGAGTTTTTAAATTCACAAACCTTCATCGAATCGTCGTTTAAGATTTAGTTGTTATCACCTAGGATAAGGTGGTGAAAACCCCTACGAGCCTCGATTTCCTTCTCTTGATTTAATCACTGCATCCTTTTTTCTTTAATTCTTAGTCTTTAATTCATATATTTTTGCTTGTGTTAACAATCTTCTTATTTTTTTCCTTGTGCATGTTTATTCTTGTTAAGTGCATTTCTTCTTGCATTAGTGTAATCAATCAAACCCCCAACTGGACTTTACTTTCTGTTTTAATAAAAAGAAAAATACCAAAAACAAATAATAAAGTTCTTCAATCTTTGGGTTCTAAGAACAATCTCTTAAAAGTTGTCCTGTAGGATCGATCCTTCTATACTACCCTGAAAACCGGAAGTAAAAAAGGTTTAAACTCTAGGATTAACCATCTTAGTGATTGATATTGCAAAACGACGAGTATCAATGGCCTGATCAATGATAGGAAAATTGTATGTATATTTCAGGATCATCTTGTGTGCTTTCTTATTTATTGGATTTCTTGCTTAGTTGGATTATTTCTGCACTCAAGTCAGCCTGATAGGTATGTGGTTAATTATGGTTAATCGCATTAGTTTCCCGATGATTTTTCGGATGATTAATCACATTGAATGCAACCTATCAGTTTGGATGTCATACTTGCAAATCATAAAGTCACTATGATTATCACAATAATAATATAAGTGTGTATTCTCACACCTACATGCCACCCTGATAGATGATGCCAAAAGGTCAAGCCCAGGAGGGAAGACCCATGGGCACCATGAGTGGTGACCCCACACACCAAGCTCGGGATTGAGAAGGTGGTCTTTATTGCATGACTCATGGGAACCATGAGAGGTGACCCCAGACACCAAGCTCGGGATTGAGAAGGTGGCCTTAAGTCATTGGCAAAAGAGAAACCCTAAGGAGGGTATGCCAGGGTTAGGGAAAAAGCGGTGGAGAATGTCGCACTGAAAGCGTAATTTGTCTTGTAAATTAACTTGATTGTGATATTTAGATCGTTAGCCATATTTGTGAAATTTTGGTTGTCCCCACATAAATGCATATTCATTTATGTTGACCGACATTTTGTTTGTCGGAATTTTAGGTACATATTGAAAAGGACAAGCAGTAAAGTGGCATATTGTGAAGTTAAGAAATAAAGTGCAAGGAGGATTAGTTAGAATAGAGTCTAGATGTGGATAGAAGTTAGATATCTAAGTTTTTGTAAAATGTATGCAAAGTTTTATTTTATACCAGATTTCAGTTTAGTTTGGTAGAATTTCATAACTATTATTGATTATTTGTCGAACCATTGATCATGTTAATTGGGATAACGACTCTGACCTTTTGGTTTCCCTTAATTGGGGGTTACCGGGAGGTGGGGTTGTTACACTTGGTATTAGAGCATTGGTTCCTCATCTAATCTTTAGTAATTATTAAATTTTACAAACTCTGTAGAACCCGAGGGAGTTATTAGAGGATTTTCCAAAAGACAGAGGTGTCTAGAAAAGGATCACGCCCGGGGGCTGGCACGATTTTCCTCCACACCACTACTTGGAATACGAGGACTCTCAGATCCGTGTGACTGCTTGGCCAATGTCTTAGGATTTGACTCGAAGTAAGATACCTTTAGGACTCCCTCATCTATTTTTCATCCCTTCTCAACCCTAATTCTATTAAGATTTAAGTTTTAGGTGTTTCTCTCTCTTCTTCACTCTCTTGAGGCCAAGGTATGTATAATAAGGTTAAGTAATCATCCACCAAAAATTTATAAAAAGTATGTAAATAAGATTTCATGGACATAAGCTTAATAGTTTAAGCGTAAACTAAACAATAGATGCATGCTTAGGTCGTATGACATATGTTGTCATGCCCTTAGGAGATCTCTGAGGTTAGACCCTCTGGTAAGGAGGACGAGTAGAGAGTTGGTCTTGGAGGTAGAGATCTCCATTATAAGTAGAGACCTGGCACATCCTTTGAGGATGATGCTAACCCCAACCCTAAGTGGTGGTTAGAGAGAAAGATGACACGATGAGTTAGATGTCATGATAAACCAGGTGTGTGGGTGGACATGCTTTTGGATGCCCTTGACGATATGAGCCATGTGAGGTTGGATGATCTAGTACCTTTGGCGACCCAACCCTGGGAAGTGTCGTGCATATTAGAGTGAATGATAGCTCCTTTAATGATGAGGTTAGTGAAGAACTTATAGAAACCCTATGGGCTTATACGAGTAGGGCATAGCTTGCACCCAAAGAACGTCAGTAGTGTGGGAAGTAGGTTGAAACCCTGGCCAGAAGGGCATGATGGATAGATAATGAGATAAGAATAAAGAGCTATGGGTAATCATGAGAAAACATAAGTTTGAAAATAGGCTTCACCAATGTAGGGGTATGCTTGTGAGTTTGATCCACCTTCATGGAGAGAGGACCTCTAGTAGTAAGGTTGTTTGTAGGTTTAGCTCTAGAGAGAGAGAGTAGGACCCAAGTAATAAGGTTGGAAGCTTAGACTCTGAGATATGAGGAACAATGGGGAGTTGAGGATGATGCAATCTAAGTAGATGATAGCAGTTGCCTCATGAATGATCCCTGGAGGATGATGATATCTTTGTTGCCTTTAGAGGAACCAAACCCTAGAGGGAGGCTGAGACTGCTGATACCTATACGCCTATGGTATAGGTGTTTACCTTTTGAGATGGGAAGAAGAGTTCCTAAGACCATAAAGAGGTTTAGTAGCAAGTTGTGAGGCCTTACACCTAGTTGGTTGTCATTGAGGAGGACTATACTCTGAAGTGTTGTTCAAGTGGAATGATAATAGCACATACATGTTATACCTTATACGTGCTTGGTTTGTGGTTCAAAGGTTGATCATGCAGTGCGACATCTAAAAAGTGAACCTAGGGTTCCTACACCTAAGAGGGGATATAGTAGTACCTAGTGCACCTAATGCTCATGATGAGTTTTGAGTTTCTATAGAGTTGAGCATGGCACTCCTCATGTTTAGAGGAAAGGTGACACGACCAGTCTCCAAACTGACAAACAAATCGTTACAATTAAGCGGAATTAAAACATTAGCAGCAGATTAACAAAAATCACTTAAAATTAAAACCATTTGCAAAAAGATCCATTTCTAGGAACTCTTACAACAAGAACCAAAATATTATATATACATTCTGGTCCACAAAGTACATACCATGTACCTTCTCTTCTCGAGGATTACATACAACAGTTGCCCTGTTAAATCTACATATAAACAACATAACACCTCGAGGCATTCAATGCCAAAATCTCATATCGATCATTAAAAGCACTAACTACTGACTCCAAGGACCTGAGAGTACAGAGACGACTCATAGGACTCATATCTACCAAACACGACAGTCAGTATCTCCCCTTGAGATTTCACTGTTGTCCCTGATGTTGTTGTCCTTCCCATGTTATATGGTTTTTACCTCCTCGTCCTCGTCCACCTAAAAAGGTTGGATCCCACGGGAGTGAGACAATTGAAATTGTCCCAGTGAGAGATATAACTCTCCTCCAGAAATATTATTATTGCAAATAAACAATAATAAACTGAATAGGGGAATCTCTATTGAACAGCAGGATTTAATCATTATTAAGCAGAATAGAGAAATATCGTCTTTTAAAGCATTATAGCTATAAATGATAAATCATTAAATCATCTATCCATTTTAATAAGGAATATGTATAATGCCTATCCATTTAGGATACAGTAAGCAATGTAACATCAATCAATGATTTATGTGTTTCATCCTTAAGAAAATACACTACACGTCTTATTACATTTTACAATCATACTTATGCCCTGAGAAAGTGAGTCATACCACTCAAATCCAACCTTCGGTTGCGAAACCCAAAGCCAATGCCATACAAGATTAAAGGAAGAGTCGGACTCCACGATCTCATCCGTCTCAGTCAGTGTGAGACCACAAGCAGGACCGCAGTCTCTTGCTTACGTGACGTCAGTCACAGGGTTAGCTCTCATAGGCTACCCATTCTCTAGCCTGCCTTGGTACAGGTCACGGTGCTAGTAAATCTGAGCCACAAGCCAGTTCACCGTGCTCTCCGAGCCATGAACGCATTCATGCTCTATCACACCGAGCCATGGGCCTGTTCACCATGCTCTTATACATATCTTGAGTCTACAACCGAAGTTGCACTCTAATCCTCCTCATATTCGGCTAGGATAAACCTCGCATATTCAACAATATACGCTCCGGATTAACCAGCAGGAGAATCCGTTTCACCATCACCAGCTACTGAAAATGATGGATCTATGGCCAGGGCTCTACATGATAATATTCCACTTGATTATTTAAGTACATTACCATATTCTTTTAGCATCAGTCAAGTTTTCAAACAAGAATTATTATGACAAATGCTACAAAGAAACATGTGATACTTTTATCAAGTACTCTTCAGAACTTTATAAAACATTGGGATCTCAATCCCTTATCTCATTACTAGGAATTCACATCCCTCAACAATACCATCATACATATCATCATCATGTTTACCGGATCTGGGTATTCAAACCTTTAGTTCATCACTGAACATGGTTACCACTTATCAGGTAACTATTACCTCCAGGTCATCTGACCAAGGTATTCATGATACTTGTTACACAAGCATCTCACATTGCTTACCAGGCAAATTCAACTTCTTGTCACCTCTCACTAGGCAACAAATAAAATAATGTCTCACAAGGCCCATTTAACATCATAGTTCATACCTAGTTATGCTCGTCATCTCATGATACATGCATGGTTAGTATACTTGATAACAACCATACCAATTGCATATCAACATTATGCAGTACAAAGATAACATCACTATTCCCTCATTAGGGTTATGTTTTCCCATCCTTATCAATTAGGGTTTCATATAACATCACCCTATATTAAGGTTTCACATAACATCACCCTATATTAGGGTTTCACATTACATCACCCTATATTAGGGTTTCACATAACATCACCCTACATTAGGGTTGCACATAACATCACCCTATATTAGGGTTACACATAACATCACCCTACATTAGGGTTACACATAATATCACCCTACATTAGGGTTAGGGTTTCTCATCCTTCTCGATTAGGGTTTCATGATCACATTATCAAAGATCAAACCCTAATTCAAAACTCCATGCATCTTGGAGAATGTATTGATATTACAATTAATATCCAAAACCTAACTCATGGTTCCACATGTCTAGAATTACATGATACCTTCATAAGTATTCAATTAAACTTATGTATTGTAATTTTCCTTATTGATTAGGGTTTCCACTCTCCATTGATTAGGGTTTTATGATTACCTCATTAATCCAAAACCTAAGTCAGTGCTTCCATATATCTTAAAGAACATAGCATTATTTAAACATTAAATCATACTTATCATGGTTCCATGTACTAGGTACACACATCACCATCATACCTTATTAGGTTGACTTAACCTCTTACTAAAGTACATACAACTATGCATATCATAGTGTATTGGATTTATTACTTTCATAGGCATTGAGTGATAATCACTCTAATTATACTAATCACCTAAGTACTTTAGAGGTACTTCCATTGAAATCAACCTTAAGATACTCTTCAACCACTTATGGGGTTATTAGTACTTACATTGTTTGCATCAAATAGACCTTCAAACGGTCTTGGACCAACTTAAACCTTCAAACTGTCTTGGACCAATTGCACCTTCAAACGGTTTTGGACCAATTAAACCTTCAAACGGTCTTGGACCAATTAAACCTTCAAACAGTCTTGGACCAATTAAACCTTCAAATGGTCTTGGACTAACTGCAACTTCAAATGGTTTTGGACCAATTAAACCTTCAAACGGTCTTGGACTAATTAAACCTTCAAATGGTCTTGGACCAATTAAACCTTCAAACTGTCTTGAGGTCACTTGACCTTGAAACGGTCTTGAGGTCACTTGACCTCCAAACCGCCATGAGGTTACTTTATCTCCAAATGGTCTTGAGGTCACTTGACCTCCAAACGGTCTTGCTCTTTATCTTCAAATGGTTTGAGACCGTTTAGACCTTCAAATTGTTACGACCCCACCTCCCGATAACCCCCAATTAAGGGAGACTGAGAGGTCGAAGGCGCACCCATAACTTCTGGATCAAAGGTTCAACAATTAACAAATAAAAATTTCAAATTTTAACAGACTAAATGGGAAAATTGTAAGAAAATAAACTTTTGCATACCTTTTTGAAAATTTGGATCTCTAAACTTGTATCCACTTATGGATTCTATTCTAACTAATCCTCCTTGTATTTTACTTAATGTATTTCACAATATGACGATTTACTATTTGTGCTTTTGGCTTGTACCTAAAACGCCGACAAACAAAACATCAGTCAACCAAAGCTGGTATGTGGGGGAACAACAAACATGCAACTATGATAACAACATAATCATTCAATTAATCATTTAACATCCAAGATTATGTTTTAAATATAACTCCGCGATCCATGAGTACCCTATCCTCTGTGCTATCCCTATAGTGGACCTGGATACTACCTTCCTTATGGTAGATCCCCATTAAACCCCTCATGGTCCCACCTATAGGTGAACCAGTTTCTAGGGTTGAGTCACATGGCACTAGTCGTAAGTAGCCCACTCCTTAACTCATGGCAGGCTAATGGGTCTCATGTCACTACACTTGGTAGCCCAATTTCTAACCCACGATAACCTAGACCTTACTCTAGGTTACCCCTTTTTAGCCTTTACAAGCCATAGAGGTGGACCCGGATCTAGCCAGTTATACATGTATATTCATAGTGATAGTCATAGTCACTCTATAGTTGCATGAAATAAAAGCATCCAACAATTATTTCAAGCAATGAGGGAAACATCGATAAAATCCTCAGAAAACAAGTCGGGATAATCATAAGCGTAACCACATACCTGATTTGATGATTTCGCAAGCATTAAGCAAATCCAACCAAAAATGCAATCCAAGCAAGCAATTCAATAATCACATAATTCCTGAAAAGAATATGTACTCTATTTATTACACACTTTATCAAGAATCTACTTTATTGACTTGGATTCACTTTCTAGGGTTTTTGTATCCATTTTAGGGATTCATTTTGCAATTAGGGTTTCCCTTCATCTTTTACCATATTAAACCCTAATTTTATGCCATTACTCATTATCGCATCTATTCTTCAATATTAAGGTTATCTTAACGACATATAACTCTATTTTCATTTACATGCACATTAATCATCAATTAATTTCATTAAGCTTCTTTTACATTAAATCTATTATTTTTATCCTTTTAATCCATGACAAGATCATTATACACACCTATCATCAATTCAAAGTTCATTAAGGTCTAATTATCATATGAACTCATTTTGCCATCAATTCCACCTTTTATTCATGAAAAGACCCTAACTACTACATTTAGGGTATTTATCTAGAATTAAGGTCTTTTATATACAAATAACTTAGAACCATCATTAAATAATCATATTTTCACATTTTCAAATTAAATATGATTTTATCCTCTTTTACCCTAAATTAGGGTTTCTAAATTATTTAATCATTCTCATATGAGGTAAAAACCCTAAATCATGCAATTCTACATCTAGATCAGGTCCGAATCTAACATTATCATTTAGCAGGTTATTAATACTTCAATTAACCCATTAAGCATTCTAGATTCAACCTTTAATCACAAAAAGGGTTTTTAACTTAACTTTAATACACTTTTCATCAACTTATAGTACTTTTGCAATTAGGAACGGAATAAATCTTTAATATCATTTTTATTGGATTTCTCTCGTTCTCCTGATCAATTTTCATATTTTATTCGTATCTATCCGAGCTACGGTTTATTAGATATGATTTTTGCAAGGATTCACTTACCAGAGCCAATCGGATTGTGCCACGTCACTTCACCCATGCAACGATCTCACGACATGGAAACATAACACAAAGATGACTTTGCCCTTGACTTAAAGGCCAGTTCTTTAGCACACCGAGGGGTAGAATGGTCAAACGCCACCCTCCTTCTTCAACCTTGTACAGCCGACGACTGCTGCCCTAGCTGCTTCATGGCACGGCTCCAGCTCCCGCCTTGGACCCCTTCAGCGATCGGTGGCGGTCCCTTTCGATCAGTTGCCCTCCACCGCACCCACTGGTGCCTAGATCAACTGCCATGGTGGTGGAAAATAGGTCGAACAGACCTGCCACACGTCCGCCCTAAGCAACTGTGTTGCTGCTACCACGACCATCTAGAGTGAGGGAACGCTCACCCAAGCGCGTTATGTCGTCATGGAAGTGGTAGGCCTTCTTCTCTACCCCTCCCCAACCTCATATAGCTCCACGTTAGGGCTGCACTCTAGGTTTAGGGTTTGAAGATGAAAAGAGGAAGAAGAAGAAGAAACAGAAACGTGGGATTCTTTTGGACTCGAACCAGAGGGTCTCCCCTTTATATAGGGGTGAGTAAAGAAGCCCTAGGTCGGCTATTCATGAATCCAAGAGCCCCTTTCCAAGTAGGAAGTCAATTCCTTCAAAGAGAAGTAATATTCTCTCTCTTATTTATCCTTGATTATTATCTATTATATGGATATTAGGAAATTCGAAATTCCTCTTTTATTTTCTTTATTCTTGCTTTTTAATCCAATGGCACGAATTTCTATTTTCTTTTAATAGAAATTACTCCTTTTTATCAATATCACAAAAATCATTAATAATGCATTACATTATCCTCTTATTTTGTAATTTTGGTATTTTCTCTTTCTTTCCTCTTTATTGGGACTCCTTGGATCCCAAGAAACTCTATTATTTCGAAATCCTTTTTATTGGACACTCATTATCCTTCTAGATGCATCTAAATGCATTATTTCACATTATTCCGCATTATCTTGTTTATTTCTTATTAAAATAGTTCTTTTTGAGGATTTCTCTTTATTTCTCTTTTATTTTCCTCATTGGTGTTCCCTTTATCATTAGGAATCCTTGGGATACGAAATTCCACCAAGAATAACTCCATTACATCTCTTTTCACTTGTTTTCCACATTTTACCATTATTTTCAATTTATTTCTTAATAAAGAAATACTTAATTAATCTTTTCTTTTCTTATTGCTTTCTTTTTGCAACTTTGGACTCCTTCGAACCCAAGGAATCCAAGAAGCATGAAATCCATCCTTGGATTACATCTATTTGCCTTCTAGAGGTTTCTACCTCTTTTGTTTCTCAAATATTCAATTATTCATTTACTAATTGAATTTTCTTGTTATTCGGGCCCAATAGCCCATAAAGCCCACAACACAAACATCAAGGCTATTGTAAACGAAATCCGTTTATTCAAACCAAATTATATCATTATTTGTTCAAATATCTTTAATATGAGAAATTGCATTTCTCACCAAATGAATCCAAAAATTGGGGTTGTAACATCCTTCCCCTCTTATAGGAATTTTGTCCTCAAAATTCTATCAAGCAAACAAATAATTTAGGATAATACTTGTCCATGTCCATCATTGGCCCCTATGTGGCTTTACCGCACTCATGGAGCTCCCAAAGAACCTTTATCATCACATATTCTTTTCTCTAAGTTCTTTCATCCTGGCGTCTATAAACTGCACAGGTGACTCAGGCCATGTCAGCCTCCCTTGGGGCTTATTAGGTTCATTTCTCAACACATGGTCGGGGTACCTCACATAGTGCTCTAAATTGGACACCTGAAACTCATCACACATTACTTTATCCTGAGGGGTAAGGTCAAACTTAACCTTCTCCACCAAACCATGTCAAAAGAACCCATGCATCGGGGACTCATCTTTCTTAGCTATAACTTAGAGGGGTCGGATTTTCATGTCACATATTCTCCCACAGTGCACTGCATGTCAGTCTACTTTGCATCTGCTCATGACTCTCGTCATCTCTAGGCTCCTTTCAGCCATTACATGATCAAAGCGACTTCATCTACACACACTGTGGTCCTTTTCTAACCATCATGTGGTCCTTTCACCAACATCACCTTACTGAAGTGGTGACCGACACAACCTCCCTTACAGAGCTTCTTATAAAACTCGATACTGGCTATGGTGGTCATCGTCACATCTTTCATAGGACAAGAACTGTCTCTAGATATCACCTTGAACGATCACACATGCTCGCATCAGACCCTTTAGTCTGGATTATACTAACCATTAGTTAGGGGTGATAAACTATACTATCATCGAGTTCTTCATGTACCTACTTCCACCTCATGGAAGTGAACCTTTAAGTCATACTCATGAACTTTTGAACTCGCATCATGGTGTAGTTGAACCATCTCTCTCATATGTAATTCAACCCAAAATGTCCCTTGACAGTACTCTTTCTTTGTCCTGTCATCTAGGTAAGGAGATCTATCCTAACCCATATTGCATCTTGACCTTCCTCGGTCTAGGAGAGACTTACAACATCCATAGTGATGAACTCCCATTCCCTCTCGGGAACTCTTTATCCTCTATATCAATGCACTGGGTTACTAGTGTTCGTCCTTCACCCTCAGCTTGCATGGCCACATACCACATGCAGCCTCATCTTAAGCTTCCAAAGTGCTATTGTTATTTACTATCTTGGTAGAACCATGGTGTATGGCGACCTTCAATCATGATTTCCTATATGTCATGATTCCTCAAGATTGATTCTCTGAAACCCTAAACCACTCTCATCAGGGTTTTATCACCTTCTTTTCCAAAGAAGTGCATCTGAGGTTCTACCACCATCCTTTCATTGTATCAAGGACTAGACTGGCTAACCAAACAACCATTAACTGATCTCGTTACATCAGAGTGTTAGCCAAACATATCTTCTTTTCCAAACTTAGGGTTAGTCTTACAACCGAATTAGGCAGAATATATCTCAACCAGAGCACCCATTACCACTTCACCTTCTTATGTATTAGGTAATGTTGATGACATACACCTTCCTGCATGCCACTTATAATTTAATTTTAGCCCTAAGTCCTTCTTCATCAAGAACATTCTGAGCTTATTCTTTGGTTTTTGAACTCAACCTGGTATAACTCATAGCTCATGCTAAAAACATCCTTATAAGATGACTACCTTATTTCTCTTTAGCGTTTGCAAACTATCCATGTATCATTCACTTTACCAGGGTATGTTATCTACGTTGACCCCATATCTCGTGGCAACGTTCCAACCCACATCATCTTTATCCTTGGTGTATGGCATGTGTATTGTCCTATCTCTATCTCCCATAACAAGAGGAAATATGCATTTGGCTGCAGTCCAAATATAGAGTTCTTCCTATTCCAAGAGTAGAGATGGTACATCCCACCTTGCCAGTACACCTTTAAATCTAAGTTGAAATGTGCCACATATGTCTTAAGATCCCATTCATCTTGATATCAAAGTTACTTCCATGGAACACTAGTCTCGAACCTACTTGGGTCACCACACAATCCTTGGTCATCTCATCTAGGTCTATAGGGTGCCGATACTTTTAGGGTTGTTCCTCTTCCCTTATGCATCCAGAGAGTGCCCTACTCATCTGACCTTTGGGTCCCATGAGTTCATGAAGGTGATCAATCTGCTAACCCAAGGCCCTCTGACAATGATAGTTGTTACCTCCCGACCCTATGGTCCTATGCAACTAGGGAATTAGGCAACTCCTACTTCCATCAGTCTTATCCCTACCTGACCCTAGGATAGACTTAGGGTTATCTTATAGTACATGTTCAACTTAGAACCTTACCCAACCCTTCATCATCTCTCTCTCTCTCTGCATTCATGGGCTGACTTTCGTCCTTTCATAGGGATCATAGCAACCTTCCTACCTTGGTCAAGCCCCATATCGGTTACCTCTATGGTAACACATCCATATGCACTTAGAGATGGTTATCTATGGGTCTACAGGTTCATTCTCATACCATGTACTTTTCACTTAGCTTCTCACGATCCTATGAGACCTCTTTAGGTTACTTAAACCAACAAAACTGATAAACACCCTACCAAAGGGTCCCTTCTCCCAGGAGGGGAGGAAAACTTCACCTTGATAACACAGGTCACAAACGTCCTTATGCCTCAGGTTTACATCCGCCTGAGCATGCTTAACCCTAGTAAGTTACTAAGGAACAAGCTGACTACCTACTAAACCATGCTGGGTCATACTTGTTCTCATCCTCAACACTGGATCATGATCATACCTTCCCATGTCTTCAACTTAATTATGAGGGGTTCATTAAACATACCTTTAATGAGAAGTACCATGCTTGCATCTGTAGGAACTCAACTCTCATCATGAGAATTAGATACACCACTTCGCTTCTTAGGCCTAGGAACCCTAGGTTCACTTTTTGGGTGTCCAACTGCATGCTCAACCTCTTAACCACAAACCAAACATGTATCGGTTTATCCTTTTTCCTCAATCAACACTTTAACGCTGAGTCTTTCTCAAGGACAAACAACAAGGTACAAGGCCTCATAACCTGTTACTAAACCTCTCCAGGGTATACAAAACTTCTTCTTCCTTTCTTAGAAGGTAAACACTTATACCATAGACACATAGGTGCCAAAAGCCTCATCCTCTCTCTATGGTTTGGTTCTTCTAAAGGCAACCAAGATATCATTAGCCTCCAGGGGTCAAGCATAAGGCAACCACTATCATCCACTTCGGTCACATCATCCTCAACTCCCGACTTCGCCTCGTATCTCGGAGTCTAGGATTCCAACCCTCTTGCTGGGTTTCCTGCTCTCTCTCTAGAGCTAACTACCCTCACCATTAGAGGTCCTCTCTTCTTGAAGGATCAACCTCGAAAGCATGCCCCTACCTGGATGAAGCCTATGTTCAACTTATGTTTGCTCAAGGTTATCCATAGTTCTTTAAGCTTATTTCATAAGCCATCCTTCACTCTCTACTGGTTAGAGTTTCAACCTATTTCTCACACTACGAATGTACTCTGGGTGCATGCTATGCCCTACTCACATAAGCCCATAGGGTTTCTACAGGTCCTTCACTAACATCATCATCGAAGGAGCTATCCATTACTCTAACATGCATGACCCTTCCCAGGGTTGGGTTACCAAAGGTGCTAGGTCACCCATGGATCATATGGCATCCCAAAGGAAGGTCCTTTCAAAAACCTGGTCTATCGTGGTATCTATTCCCCACTTCATCGCTTTCTATCCAACACTTAGGGTTAGGGTTATCATCATCCTCAAAGTATGTGCCAGGTCTCTACTTGCAATGGAGATTTCTATCTCCAAGACTAAATCTCTTTATCTATCCTCCTGATATGAAGGTATAGCCTCAGGTCTCTTCTGAGGGCATGGAAACTTATGTCATATGACCTAAGCATGTATCTATTCTTTAATTTTCGCTTAATCTATTAAGCTTATGTCCATGACATCTTATTTACATGCTTTTCATTTAATTTGGTGGAGGATCCCTTAAAACTTATCAACCTTACACATACCTCAAGAGGGTGAGGAGAAGAGAGAAAACCCTAATCCTTAAGGTCCTTAACAGAATTTGTGATGAGAAGGGATGAATAAGATGAGAAAGTCCTAAAGGTATCTTATTTCGATTCATACCCTAAGACTTTGGCCAGGCAGTCACACAGATCCGGGAGTCCTCGTATTCCGACTAGCGGTACGGAGGAAAATATTGCCAGCCCCCCGTCGTTATCCTTTTCTAAACACATCTGTCTTTCGGATAATCCTCTAATAACTCCCTTGGGTTCTATGGAGATTGTAAAATTTAATAATTATTAATGGTTAGCTGAGGAACCTACGCTCTGATACCAAATGTTACGACCCCACCTCCCGATAACCCCCAATTAATGGAGATCGAGAGGTCAAAGCCTCACCCATAACTTCCGGATCAAAGGTTCGGCAATTAACCAATAATAATTATCAAATTTTAACAGACTAAACGGGAAAATTGTAAGAAAATAAACTTTTGCATACCTTTTTGAAAACTTGGATTTCTAAACTTCTATTCACTTATGGATTCTATTCTAACTCATCCTCCTTGTATTTTACTTCATGTATTTCACAATATGACGATTTACTGTTTGTCCTTTTGGCTTGTACCTAAAACACCGACAAACAAAACATCGGTCAACCGAAGCTGGTATGTGGGGGAACAACAAACATGCAACTATGATAACAACGTAATCATTCAATTAATCATTTAACATCCAAGATTAGGTTTTAAATATAACTCTGCAATTCATGAGTACCCAGTCCTTTGTGCTATCCCTACAGTGGACCTGGATACTACCTTCCTTATGGTAGATCCCCATTAAATCCCTCATGGTCCCACCTATAGGTGAACCAATTTCTAGGGTTGAGTCACATGGCACTACTCGTAAGTAGCCCACTCCTTAACTCATGGCAGGCTAATGGGTCTCATGGCACTACACTTGGTAGCCCAATTTCTAACCCATGATAACCTAGACGTTACTCTAGGTTACCCCTTTTTAGCCTTTACAAGCCACAGAGGTGGACCCGAATCTAGCCAGTTATACATGTATATTCATAGTGATAGTCATAGTCACTCTATATTTGCATGAAATAAAAGCATCCAACAGTTATTTCAAGCCATGAGGGAAACATCGATAAAATCCTTGGAAAACTAGTCGGGATAATCATAAGCATAACCACATACCTGATTTGATGATTTCACAAGCATTAAGCAAATCCGACCAAGAATGCAATCCAAGCAAGCAATTCAATAATCACATAATTCCTGAAAAGTATATGTACTATATTTATTACACACTTTATCAAGAATCTACTTTATTGACTTGGATTCACTTTTTAGGGTTTTTGTATCCATTTTAGGGTTTCATTTTGCAATTAGGGTTTCCCTTCATCTTTTACCATATTAAACCCTAATTTTATGCCATTACTCATTATCTCATGTATTCTTCAATATTAAGGTTATCTTAACGACATATAACTCTATTTTCATTTACAGGCACATTAATCATCAATTAATTTCATTAAGCTTCTTTTACATTAAAGCTATTATTTTTATCCTTTTAATCCATGTCAAGATCATTATACACACCTATCATCAATTCAAAGTTCATTAAGGTCTACTTATCATATGAACTCATTTTGCCATCAATTCCACCTTTTATTCATGAAAAGACCCTAATTACTACAGTTAGGGTATTTATCCAGAATTAATGTCTTTTATATACAAATAACTTAGAACCATCATTAAACAATCATATTTTCACATTTTCAAATTAAATATGATTTTATCCTCTTTTACCCTAAATTAGGGTTTCTAAATTATTTAATCATTCTCATATGAGGTAAAAACCCTAAATCATGAAATTCTATATCTAGATCAGGTCCGAATATAAAATTATCATTCAACAGGTTATTAATACTTCAATTAACCCATTAAGCATTCTAGATTCAACCTTTAATCACAAAAAGGGTTTTTAACTTAACTTTAATGCACTTTTCATCAACTTATAGTACTTTTGCAATTAGAAATGGAATCAATCTTTAATATCATTTTTATTAGATTCCTCTCGACTCCGAATCAATTTTCATATTTTATTTGTATATATCTGAGCTACGATTTATTAGATATGTTTTTTGGAAGGATTCACTTACCAGAGCCAATCGGATTGCGCCACGTCACTTCACCCATGCAATGATCTTGCGACTTGGAAACATAATGCAAAGATGACTTTGCCCTTGACTTAAAGCCCAGTTCTTTAGCACGTTGAGGGGTAGAACGGTCAAACGCCGGCCACCTTCTTCAACCTTGCGCAGCCGACGGCTGCTGCCCTAGCTCCTTCATGGCGCGGCTCCAGCTCCCGCCTTGGACCCCTTCAGTGACCGACGACGGTCCCTTTCGATCAGTTGCCCTCCGCCGCACCCACGGGTGCCTAGAACCACCACCATGGTGGTGGAAAACAGGCCAGACAGACCTGCCACACGGCCGCCCTAAGCAGTCGTGCTACTTCTACCACGGCCATCTAGAGCGAGGGAACGCTCACCCAAGTGCCTTATGTCGTCGTGGAAGTGGCAGGCCTTCCTCTCTACCCCTCCCCAACCTCATATAGCTCCAGGTTAGGGCTGCGTTCTTGGTTTAGGGTTTGAAGACGAAAAGAGGAAGAAGAAGAAACAGAAACGTCGGATTCTTTTGGACTCGAACAAGAGGGTCTCCCCTTTATATAGGGGTGATTAAAGAAGCCCTAGGTCGGCTATTCATGAATCCAAGAGCCCCTTTCCAAGTAGGAAGTCAATTCCTTCAAAGAGAAGTAATATTCTCTCTCTTCTTTATCCTTGATTATTCTCTATTATATGGATATTAGGAAATTAGAAATTCCTCTTTTATTTTCTTTATTCTTACTTTTTAATCCAATGGCAAGAATTTCTATTTTCTATTAATAGAAATTACTCCTTTTTATCAATATCACAAAATTCATTAATAATGCATTACATTATCCTCTTATTTTGTAATTTTGGTATTTTCTCTTTCTTTCCTCTTTATTGGGACTCCTTGGATCTCAAGAAACTCTATTATTTCGAAATCCTTTTTATGGGACACTCATTATCCTTCTAGATGCATCTAAATGCATTATTTCACATTATTCTTCATTATCTTGTTTATTTCTTATTAAAATAGTTCTTTTTGAGGATTTCTCTTTATTTATCTTTTATTTTCCTCATTGGTGTTCCTTTTATCATTAGGAATCCTTGGGATACGAAATTCCACCAAGAATAACTCCATTACACCTCTTTTCACTTGTTTTCCACATTTTACCATTATTTTCAATTTCTTTCTTAATAAAGAAATACATAATTAATATTTTCTATTCTTATTGGTTTCTTTTTGCAACTTTGGACTCTGTGGAACCCAAGGAACCCAAGAGGCATGAAATCCATCCTTGGATTACATCTCTTTTCCTTATAGAGGTTTCTACCTCTTTTGTTTCTCAAATATTCAATTATTCATTTACTAATTGAATTTTCTTGTTATTCGGGCCCAATAGCCCATAAAGCCCACAACACAAACACCAATGCTATTGTAAAATAAATCCATTAATTCAAAACAAATTATATCATTATTTGTTCAAATATCTTTAATATGATAAATTTCATTTCACACAAAATGAATCCAAAAATTGGGGTTGTAACACAAACGATCTTGGTCTCTAAACCTCAAACGGTTTGAAGAACGTTAGACCTTAAATGGTCATGGTCTCTAATTGAGCTTCAAACGATCTTGAACCTTTTACTCATCAAATGGTTTTGAAACCTTTTCAACCCAAGACCCTCAAACGGTTTGATGATTGGTTAACCCTAAATGGTTTGAGACTGTTTGATCCTCAAATGTTTTGAGACCGTTTAGTCCCCATACAGTCTCAGACCGTTTGGTCAAATCAGAATTGAAACCGTTTAAACCTAAATTAGGGTTTTGACATCAATTGATCTAGGGTTTTGAAACCAATTGAGCTAGAGTTCTAAAATCAATTGAATTTGATTTGTTTGAAGTTATTAGGTCATAAGACAAATTGATCCTTGAACCCATTGAAATCGTTTGGTCTCTAACGGCTTGAAACTGTTTGACCTCTAACAGTTTTGAAATCATTTGGTCACCAAACGGCTTGAAACCGTTTGGTCTAAAATGGTTTGAAACCGTTTGACCAACACAAAATGAAACCATTTGTTCTTGATATTCTTGAGGTGTGTCCTAAGATGATTTCATCATCATCAAGCTTCAGACTGCTGAATCCTATTATCATGTGTATGATAATTTCATCAATTTTTTGAGAAGAAAATAAAATATCAACATATGATGAGAAATTGAAATCAATAATAACATTGATGGGTTCAAGTTATATAATCCGCCTTCAAAGTAGCTTCAAAGCTTCAAGCTTCTCATCTCTAATGGTGAAAGAAGCTCCTTCAACAATCCAAGGTTCATTTCCAACTCTTTGGATGCAAAAGGCAATCAAGGTTGAGCATTGGATGGAGGAAAGAAGAAAATTAATGTTGAAATCCGATTTCAACCATCAATTCAAGGTTGAAGATGATCATGATCTTACCTTCATCTTGGGGAACATTTTCCTCCTGCTCCTAAGCTCCTTGGTCGTCAGCCAAAGAAAAGGAAGAAAGTGGTTTGCAAAATAGCCTTTCAAGTAAGGAGAAAATCGAGTACATATAATTGATTTTCTAAGAGAGAGAAAGTAGAAGAAAATTCATCCACTTTCTTGCCACATGCCCCCTCCCTTCCTTGCTTCTGAAGCCAACTTATCTTATCCTCAAATTCCTCTCAATTATCCTTGAATTAAAAGCAACCACATAAGCACCTTAATCATTATAATACTATTATCCATTTTTAGTGGACATTACTTTTTAATTAACAAATGTAAGTGGATTTATTCACCTACTTAGGATATATCGGTGAAACTCAAGGCATTTGGACGTCCTTACACTATAGGATTTCATAGGGTTTCAATTATGCTTAAATCTTGAATATTTTATTATCAAGATTATCTCTCCTAAAAAGTAGTTCAAACAAGACGCCCCTTTTTTGTTCTTTTCTCTAAATGATACCAAGAAATAGTATGGACATAATAGATGTGGTATTTTACATATCCAACCTTAGGTTTTGGGTAATTTGCAAATTACACCAAAACTAGCATTCAATACACAAGCATTACTCAAACAAGCTCCTTCTTGGGTCTTAGGCTTGTGGAAGCCATACCTCAACATCATTCTCATTCTTATGATGCTATAACATTTGAGAAACATTTATCATGTAAAATTTGCATGGTAACCCCTTAAATTGGGTAAATTGCACTTTAGTCCAAAACAAGAAAAATATTGTTTCAACATTATTCAAATAGGACAAAAATTGAAACATAAGCTCTCATTTAGTCTTATTTACTTTTCAAAAAGATAATGACAATAATCTAAATGACTTACTTAAGAAAAACTTCTAGGGTTAAGCCTTAACCCATGTCAGGGATGTTACAATTATCCACCCCTAACAGGGAGTTCGCCCCCGAAATCATCAAGAGAAAAGAGAAGGGTACTTCCTCCTCATCTCTTCCTCCAGCTCCCACATAGCCTCTTCAATGCCACAATGATGCCAGAGAACTTTCACAAGCATTATGTCTTTCTTTTTCAACTTTTTGATTCTCCTGTCAAGAATCATCATTGGTCCTTCTATATAGGATATATCTTCATTTAATTCTACCTCCACAGGTTGAAAAACTAACTCAGTGTCAGGGTGACACTTTCTCATCATGGATATATAGAATACTGGATGCAATCTGTGTAATTTAGGTGGCAATTCCAACTTATGGGCTACCTTTCCAATCCGTTCAGTGATTGGATAAGTCCCCATAAATCTAGGAGCTAACTTACCCTTCTTCCCAAATCTAAGAACACCTTTCCAAGGTGAGACTTTAAGATATACTCTATCTCCAACTTGGAATTCTAAAGGTCTTCACCGTTTATCAGCGTATGATTTCTATCTATCTTGTGCAGCCTTTAATTGTTGTTGTATTACTTTAATCTTTTCAGTTGTCTGTTGCACTAATTCAGGACCCAAAAGTTGATATTCCCCTGTTTCATACCAGTACAATGGAGATCTACAACGTTTACCATATAATGCTTCATATGTGCCATATCAATACTATGCTGAAAACTATTGTTGTAAGCGAATTCTATTAAGCTCAAGTGTAGATCCCAACTTCCTATAAACTGAAGGACACATGCCCTAAGAAAATCCTCCAAAGTTTGTATAGTTCTCTCAGATTGTCCATCTGTATGTGGGTGAAAGGCGGTACTAAATCTTAACTGCGTACCTAAAGCTTTATGCAGTCGTTCCTAAAAATGACTCATGAACTGGGGACCTCTATCAGAAACAATTGTAGCTAGAACCCTGTGTAAACGCACTATCTCATCAATATAGATCTGTGCAACTTTCTCAGCAGTATAGGTTGTTTTGACAGGAAGAAAATGTGCTGACTTAGTCAACCTATCAACTATAACCCAAATGGAATCATGACTTTTGGCTGTTCTGGGTAAACCAACCACAAAGTCCATGGTTACGTGATCCCATTTCCACTGTGGTATAGGTAAAGGTTGCATTGTTCCTGCGAGCTTTTGATGTTTAACTTTAACTTGCTGACATACTGGACACCACATAACAAATTCAGCTACATCTTTCTTCAAATTGGGCCACCAATACGTATCCTTCAAGTTATGATACATTTTGGTGCTCCTTGGATGCATTGCATACATAGATGAATGAGCTTCCTCCAATACTAACTTCCTTAATTCATTGGCATCAGGTACTGCCATCCTACGATGGTAACAGACTATCTCATCATCTGACTCATGAAACCCATCTTGTTTCTCAATACCATACTTTGATCTAATCTGCTGAATCACAGTATCAGCCTATTGTGCTTCTTTGATTTGTTGTTTCAGAGTAGGTTTTATGTGCATCTCAGCTAACAGTCCATCTAACAAGGATACTTTAAGTTGTATATTGTTTTTCCTTAAAGAGGCAAGCATGTCTCATTTAAAGCACACTAAAGAGTTCAACTGTGCTTTGTCCATGTTTGGTAATGATAATTTTCTACTTAGTGCATCCGCCACTACATTAGCCTTTCTCAGATGATAATCAATTGTACAATCGTATTCCTTGATTAACTCCATCCAGCGGTGCTGTCTCATGTTCAACTCATTTTGTGAAAAGATGTATTTTAGGTTCTTATGGTCTGTGAAAATCTGGAATGTCTCTCCATAGAGATAATGTCTCCAGATCTTCAACGCATGAACCACAACAGCTAATTGTAGATCATGTGTCAGATAATTTTCCTCGTGTTTATTAAGTTGTCGAGAAGCAAAAGAAATCACTTGATTATCCTGCATCAACACACATCCTAGACCATTCTTAGAAGCATCATATAAAATAATATACCCCTTTCCATGCTCAGGTAACACTAACACAGGTGCACTGGTCAACCTTTCTTTCAACAACTAGAAAGAATGTTGACACTTGTCATTCCAGACAAAAGGAACCTCCTTTCTGGTCAACCTGGTTAGGGGTAATGCTACAGAACTGAAGTTCTTAATGAACCTCCTATAGTAGCCTGCCAGTCCTAGAAAACTACGTATCTCTGTTGGTGTCTTTGGTTGCTCCCACTCCAAGACAGATTCTACCTTTTTAGGATTAACACGGATAACTGAGGCAAATATTACGTGTCCCAGGAAAGACACTTCTGATAACCATAATTCACACTTATTGAATTTGGCATATAGCTTGTGCTCTCTCAGTAAAGTCAGAGCCTGACGAAGGTGTTGCTCATGCTGTCGAGCATCTTTACTATAAACCAGGATGTCATCTATAAAGACTATTATGAATTGATTAAGGAATGGCTGGAAGATTTTGTTCATGAGTTCCGTGAATGCAGGTGGAGCATTAGTTAGTCCAAATGACATAACTATGAACTCATAGTGACCATACTTTGTCCTAAAGGCTGATTTAGGTATGTCACTTTCCTTGATGTGTAACTTATGGTATCCTGACCTCAGATCTACGTTAGAAAAATTGTTGCACCACGCAACTGGTCAAACAAGTCATCTATCCTTGGCAGAGGATATTTGTTCTTTATGGTTACTTTGTTTAGTTGTCTATAGTCGATGCATAATCGCATAGACCCGTCCTTCTTTTTCACAAAGAGAACCGGAGCGCCCCATGGTGAAGTACTTGGTCAAATAAAACCCTTTTCAAGCAACTCCTATAACCGTTTCTTGAGTTCTACCATCTGAGCAAGTGCCATTCTATAAGGTGTTTGAGCTATAGGTTGTGTACCCAGGATTCGATTAATCTCAAAATCAATCTCTCGGGGTGGAGGAACACCCAGAAGTTCCTCAGGAAACACATCCTCAAACTCCCTAACAATTGGAACTTTAGAATGACTAGGACTCTTTGCTCTAGTATCTACCACATGTGCCAAGAATGCAAAGCATCCTTGTCTCATCAACTTCTCAGCTGCCATTGCTGACACTAGACATGTTGGAACAATCTTTCTGTCCCCCTGAAAGATCCATGTAACACCATTGTTTGTGAACATAGCTTGCTTGGAACCGCAATCCAAGACAACCTTATACTTTTCTAGGGTGTCCATCCCAAGGATTATGTTGAACCCATGCATCTCAAGTGGTATAAGATCCACCTGAATGCTATGTTCTTAAAAAGAAAGAACACAGGGAGAACATACCTCCCCTAACACTGTAGATCCAATTAATGGAGTTTCTAATAACAAGTTATCTTCTCTATGAATGACATTCATATTGCAGTCATGAATCACTTCTCGAGTGATAAAGGAATGCATAGCACCCAGATCAATCAAAATAGATACAAAGCAAGATGAAGACATATCAGAATGAAACAATTCCATCTGACCTATCACAACTCATGGGTTGACCACTACTTCCAGCTATTCATAGCATAGAATCTTGCCATTGCTGGTTGTCGACCACTTGCCCTGTTTTTGGATGTTAATGAGCCAGCTTGGGATGCCTGTCCACGTCCTTGTGTGCCACAATTAAACTGTCGCTTCTGAGAGCCTTCTTGACTCCGCCTCGATTGTTGGGTTACACTCACATATCTAACTAATCTTTTATCAGATGTCCCATCTTCCCACATTTATAACAGACATTTTTCTCCCACTGTGGTCTAAATGGTCCTGTTACTGACTTTGATGCTGAGATGTGTTCTCCCTCTAATGGTAAACTATGACCTCTACCCTTGCTGGATGTCCACTGTGTTTGAGTATTAAACCTCGGTGGTGTTGTTGGTGCAGAAAACCATGGTTTCTTAAAACTTTCAGACCTCTGTCCTTGGAACTGTGTATACACTTTCTTACTATTGGCATGGTGCTTCTCAATCACAGACCTTTCTATCCGCCTAACGGACTCCACAAAGCTGGCAAACCTCTCTCTATTCTCTAGAGCAGATACTGGTGTGGTTAAATCATCGTTCAAACCCTTCTCAAAACATCGAATCCTCTCCTCATCTGTAGCAGCCATGTGCGGACAGAACCATAGAAGCTCCATAAACTTAGCTTCATACTCACTAATGTTCATTGGTCCTTGCCTTATCCGCTCAAACTGAGAGATTTTCTCATCAAGGTAAGTCTTGGGAAAATATCTACTAACGAACTCTCATCGGAACTCTTCCCATCTAACTTCAACACCCGACCTTTTGCCTTCTTCTATGGCTCACCAATGGCCAGCGCTCCCCTTCAACAGGTACATCGCATGCCTAACCTTCTCAGCTTCGGGGATATTAAGAATTCTGAAGGCCTTTTCTAGCTCAGTCAGTCACAAGTCTGCGTCTGCTGGGTCAGCTGTACTAGCATAATCAGTGGCTCCTACCCGTCAAAGTCGTTCAAAAGTCTTTCCAGCTCCATGTCCCTCATTGTGAGCTGGTGCCCTAGGTGCAGGTGATGGCATCCTATCAACCATATGTGTCATAGTCGCCATGAACTGCCCAAACAAAGCATGGAAAGCTGGGTTTTCTAGTGTAGCTTGGTAAAGCTGGGGATGTTCAGGTACTAGTTCTTCTCTAGCCTGATCCCTTGCACCTCCTCCTGGTGTAGCAACACTACTTTTAGCAGCATGTTCTTCATGTGATCCAGCCATCTTCAAGCTTTACTTCTTCTCCTAAGAGTAGAAGTCACTATCAGATAAACGAAAAGACACTAGAATAGACTCAACAAACTTAATCCTATGTCTTTGTAGACTCAGTGAACCTTAAGCTCTGATACAAATAAAATTGACACGACCAGTCTCCAAACCGACAAACAAATCGTTACAATTAAGCGAAATTAAAACATTAGTAGCGGATCAACAAAATCACTTAAAATTAAAACCATTTGCAAAGAGATCCATTTCCAGGAAACTCTTATAACAAGAACCAAAATATTATATACATTCTGGTCCACAAAGTACATGCCATGTACCTTCTCTTCTTGAGGATTACATACAACAATTGCTCTGTTAAATCTACAAATAAGCAAAATAAAACCTCGAGGCATTCAATGCCAAAATCTCAGATCGATCATTAAAAGCACTAACTACTGACTCCAAGGACCTGAGAGTACAGAGACGACTCGTAGGACTCATATCTACAAAACACGATAGTCAGTATCTCCACCTGAGATGTCACTACTGTACCTGATGCTTCTATCCTTCCCCTATTGTATGATTTCTACCTCCTCGTCCTCGTCCACCTAAAAAGGTTGGATCCCACAGGAGTGAGACAATTGAAATTGTCCCAGTGAGAGATATAACTCTCGGCCAGAAATATTATTATTGCAGATAAATAGTAATAAAATGAACAGAGAAATCTCTATTGAACAATATGATTTAATCATTATTAAGCAGAATAGAGCAATATCATCTTTTAAAGAATTACAACTATAAATGATAAAGAAGTAAATCATCTATCCATTTTAATGAGGAATATGAAGAACATGTATAACGTCTATCCATTTAGGATACAGTAAGCAATGTAACATCAACCAATGATTTTCGTGTTTCATCCTTAAGCAAAGATGCTACACGGTTGAATACATTTTACAATCATACTTATGCCCTGAGGAAGTGAGCCGTACCGCTCAAATCCAACCTTCGGTTGCAAAACCCAAAGCCGATGCCATACAAGATCAAAGGAAGAGTCGGACTCGACGATCTCATCCGTCTCGGTCAGTGTGAGACCACAAGCAGGACCACAATCTCTTGCTTAAGTGACGTCAGTCACAAGCTTATCTCTCATAGGCTACCCATTCTCTAGCACGCCTTGGTACAGGTCCCGACACTAGTAAATCTGAGCCATGGGCCAGTTCACCGTTCTCTCTGAGCCATGAACACATTCATTCTCTATCACACTGAGTCATGGGCATGTTTAGCATGCTCTTATACATATCTTGAGTCTACAATCAAAGTTGCACTCTAATCCTCCTCATTTTTGGCTAGGAGAATGCCCGCATATTCAACAATATACGCTCCGGATTGACCAACAGGAGAATCCATTTCCCCATCACCAGCTACTGACAATGATGGATCTATGGCCAGGGCTCTACATGATAATATTCCACTTGATTATTTAAGTACATTACCATATTCTTGTAGCATCAGTCAAGTTTTCAAACAAGAATTATTATGACAAATGCTACAAAGAAATATGTGATACTTTTATCAAGTACTCTTCAGAATTTTATAAAACATTGGGATCTCAATCCCTTATCTCATTACTGGGAATTCACATCCCTCAACAATACCATCATCACTATCATCATCATATTTATTGGATCTGGGTATTCAAACCTTTAGTTCATCACTAAACATGGTTACCACTTATCAGGTAACTATTACCTCCAGGTCATCTGACCAAGGTATTCATGATACTTGTTACACAAGCATCTCACATAGCTTACCAGGCATATTCAACTACTTGTCACTTCTCACTAGGCAACAAATAAAATAATGGCTCACAAGGCCCATTTAACATCATAGTTCATGCCTGGTTATGCTCATCATCTCATGATACATGCATGGTTAGTATACTTGATAACAACCATACCAATTACATATCAACATTATGTAGTGCAAAGATAACATCACTATTCCATCATTAGGGTTAGGTTTTCCCATCCTTATCAATTAGGGTTTCACATTACATCACCCTATATTAGGGTTTCACATAACATCACCCTATATTAGGGTTTCACATTACATCAACCTATATTAGGGTTTCACATAACATCACCCTACATTAGGGTTGCACATAACATCACCCTATATTAGGGTTACACATAACATCACCCTACATTAGGGTTACACATAACATCACCCTACATTAGGGTTAGGGTTTCTCATCCTTCTCGATTAGAGTTTCATGATCACATTATCAAAGATCAAACCCTAATTCAAACTCCATGCATCTTGGAGAATGTATTGATATTACAATTAATAACCAAAACCTAACCTATGGTTCCACATGTCTAGAATTACATGATACCTTCATAAGTATTCAACTAAACTTATGTATTGTAATTTTCCTTATTGATTAGGGTTTCCACTCTCCATTGATTAGGGTTTTATGATTACCTCATTCTTCCAAACCCTAAGTCAGTGCTTCCATATACTTGTAGCACATAGCATTATTTAAACATTAAATCATACTTATCATGGTTCCATGTACTAGGAACACACATCACCATCATACCTTATTAGGTTCACTTAACCTCTTACTAAAGTACATACAACTATGCATATCATAGTGTATTGGATTTATTACTTTCATAGGCATTGAGTGATAATCACTCTAATTATACTAATCACCTAAGTACTTTAGAGGTACTACCATTGAAATCAACCTTAAGATACTCTTCAACCACTTATAGGGTTATTAGTACTTACATGGTTTGCATCAATTAGACCTTCAAACAGTCTTGGACCAATTAAACCTTCAAACAATCTTGCTCCAATTGCACCTGCAAATGGTTTTGGACCAATTAAACCTTCAAATGGTCTTGGATCAATTAAACCTTCAAACGGTCTTGGACCAATTAAACCTTGAAACGGTCTTGGACCAACTGCACCTTCAAACAGTTTTGGACCAATTAAACCTTCAAATGGTCTTGGACCAATTAAACCTTCAAACGGTCTTGGACCAATTAAACCTTCAAAAGGTCTTGAGGTCACTTGACCTTCAAACAGTCTTGTGGTCACTTGACCTCCACACGGTCTTGAGTCACTTGACCTCCAAATGGTCTTGAGGTCACTTGACCTCCAAACGGTCTTGCTCTTTATCTTCAAATGGTTTGAGACCGTTTAGAACTTCAAATGGTATTGGTCTCTAAACCTCAAACGGTTTGAAGACCGTTAGACCTTAAACAGTCTTTGTCTCTAATTGAGCTTCAAATGATCTTGAACCTTTTGCTCATCAAACGGTTTTGAAACTATTTCAACCCAAGACCCTCAAACGGTTTGATGATTGGTTAACCCTAAACGGTTTGATACCATTTGATCCTCAAACATTTTGAGACCGCTTAGTCCCCAAACGGTCTGAGACCATTTGGTCAAATCAGAATTGAAACTGTTTAAACCTAAATTAGGGTTTTGACATCAATTGATCTAGGGTTTTGAAACCAATTGAGCTAGGGTTCTGAAATCAATTGAATTTGATTTGTTTGAAGTATTTAGGTCATAATACCAATTGATCCTTGAACCCATTGAAACCTTTTGGTCTCTAACGGTTTGAAACTGTTTGACCTTTAACGGTTTTGAAACCGTTTGGTCACCAAACAGTTTGAAACTGTTGACCAACACAAAATGAAACTGTTTGTTCTTGATATTCTTGAGGTGTGTGATAAGATGAGGTCATCATAATCAAGATTCAGACCTTTGTATCCTATTATCATGTGTATGATAATTTTATCAATTATTCAAGAAGAAAATAAAAGATCAACATATGATGAGAAATTGAAATCAATAATAACATTGATGGGTTCAAGTTATATAAACCGCCTTCAAAGTAGCTTCGAAGCTTCAAGATTCTCACCTCTAATGGTGAAAGAATCTCCTTAAACTATCCAAGGTTCGTTTCCAACTCTTTGGATGCAAAAGACAATCAAGGTTGAGCATTGGCTGGAGGAAAGAAGAAAATTAATGTTGAAATCTGATTTCAACCATCAATTCAAGGATGAAGATGATCATGGAGCTTACCTTCAGCTTGGGGAACGTTTTCCTCCTTCTCCTAAGCTCCTTGGTCATCGGCCAAAGCAAAGGAAGAAAGTGGTTTGCAAAATAGCCTTTCAAATAAGGAGAAAATCGAGTACATATAATTGATTTTCTAGGAGAGAGAAAGTAAAAGAAAATTCATCCACTTTCTTGCCACATGCCCCCTCCCTTCCTTGCTTCCGAAGCCAACTTATCTTATCCTCAAATTACTCTCAATTATCATTGAATTAAAAGCAACCACATAAGCACCTTAATCATTATAATACTATTATCCATTTTTAGTGGACATTACTTTTTAATTAACAAATGTGAGTGGATTTCTTCACCTACTTAGGATATTTCGGTGAAACGCAAGGCATTTGAATGTCCTTGCACTATAGGATTTAAACCACAGCCTTTTTAGTTGATGGGCACTTCAATTAATATATTTATTTTTGCTACAAAATAAATTAGGGTTTCAATTATGCTTAAATCTTGATTATTTTATTATCAAGATTATCTCTCCTCAAAAGTAGTTCAAACAAGACGCCCCTTTATTTTTCTTTTCTCTAAATGATACCAAGAAACAGTAGGGACATAATAGAGGTGATTTTTTACATATCCAATCCTAGGTTTTGGGTAATTTGCAAATTACACCAAAACTAGCATTCAATACACAAGCATTACTCAAACAAGCTCCTTCTTGGGACTTAGGCTTGTGGAAGCCATACCTCAGCGTCATTCTCATTCTTATGATGCTATAACATTTGAGGAACATTTATCATATAACATTTTCAAGGTAACCCCTTAAATTGGGTAAATTGTACTTTAGTCTAAAACAAGCAAAATATTGTTTCAACATTATTCAAATAGGAGCAAAATTGAAACATAAGCTCTCCTTTTGTCTTATTTACTTTTAAAAAAGATAAAGACAATAACATAAATGACTTAATTAAGCAAAACTTCTAGGGTTAAGCCTTAACCCAGGTCAGGGATGTTACAAAAGGGAGCCCCTTAAGTCGAAGGTATGTTTGATGAACCCCTCACAGCTAAGTTGGTGGCATGGGAAGGTATGTTCTTGGTCCAATGTTGAAGAATGAGAACAAGTATGACCTATCATGGTTTACTAGGTGGTCTACTTGTTCCTTAGTAGCTTGCTAGGGCCAAGCATGCTCATGTGGATGTAAACCCTAGACATAAGGACATTTGTGACCTTTGTTAACAAGGTGTAGTTTCCTCCCATCCTGGGAGAGGGACCCTTTTGTAGGGTATGAATCAACTTTTGTTGGGTTTAGGGTAACCTAAAAGGGTCTCATAGGATATTGAAAAGCTAAGTGAAAAGTACATAGTATGAGAGTGAACATGTAGACCCATTGATAACCATCTCTATGTGCATGTGGATGTGTTACCATGGTGGTAACCGATATGGGGCCTGACCAAGGTAGGCAGGTTGCCATGACCCCTATGAAAGAATGAAAGTCAACCCAGGAATGCAAAGAGAGATGATGGAGACTTGGGTAAGGTTCTAAGTTGGACATGTACTACATTAGAATCCTAAGTCTAACCTAGGGTTAGGTAGGGATAAGACCGATGGAAGTAGGAGTTGCCAAATTCCCTAGTTGCACATGACCATAGGGTCGGGAGGTAAAAACTATCATTGTCTAAGGGCCGTGGGTTAGGATATTGATCACCTTCATGAACTCATGGGACCCAAAGGGCAGATGAGGAGGGCACTCTTTGGATGCATAAGGGAAGAGGGATGACCCCAAAAGTGTCAGCACCCTACAGACCTAGAGGAGATGACCAAGGATTGTGTGTGGACCCAAGTAGATTTGAGATCAGTTTTCCATGGAAGTAACTTTGATATCAAGATGATCGTGATGTAGAGACATATGTTGCACGTTTCAACTTAGATTTGAAGGTGTACTGGCAAGGTGAGATGTACCATCTCTACTCTTGGAATGGGAAGAACTTTGTATTTGGACTACAACCAAATGCTTATTTCCTCTTATTATGGGAGTGAGAGATAGGACAATACGCATGCCATACACTAAGGATAAAGATGATGTGAGTTGGAACATTGCTATGAGGTATGAGGACAAATATGATAACATACCCTTATGGAGTGAATGATGCAAGGATGGTGTACAAATGCTAAGAGAAATAAGGTATCCATCTTATGAGGATGCTTTTATCATGAGTAATGTGGATTTTGCAAGTTATACAAGGTTGAGTTTGATAACCAAGAAGATGAGCTCAGAGTTTTCTTGATGAAGATAGACTTAGAGTTTGAGGTGAGGTTATACCTAGATTACATGGAGGAGTATGTCATCAACATCACCTTACACGTAAGGATGTGAGGCGGTAATGGATGCTTTTGTTGAGATGTAGCTGCCTAGTCTAGTTAGTGGAAAGGCAGGGAGAGGTGGTTAGGGAACCCTACATTGTGAAATATGTTTGGCTAACACTCTGATGCAATGAGTCTATTGATCAAGATAGTGGTTGTTGGGTTAGCCAGCCTAGGCCTTGATGCAATAAAAGGATGGTTGTAGAACCTCAGATGCACTTCTCTGTAAAAGAAGGTGATGAAACCCCGACTAGAGTGGTTTAGGGTTTCCAAGGAATCAATCTTGAGGAATCATGACATAGAAGATATCATGATTTTAAGTCACCATACACCATGGTACTACTAAGATGGTAAGTTTCGGTAGTACTTTGGATGCTCAAGAGGATGTTGCATATGGCATGTGGCCATGCAATCCAGGAGATGAAGGATGAATACCAGTAACCGAATGAGTTGATATAGAGGATAAAGAGTCCCTGAGAGGGAATGAGAGTTGATCACTATGGATGTGTAGTAAGTTTCCCATGGACCGGAGAAGGTCAAGATGCAATATGGGTTATGGTAGACCGCCTTAGCTTGATGACATGAGAAAGAAAGAATATTGTCAAGGGACAGATCCGGTTGAACTACATATGAGAGAGAGATGGTTCAACTACACCATGATGCGAGTTCAAAGGTTCTTGAATGTGACCTAAAGATTTACTTCCATAAGGTGGAAGTACATACATGAAGAACTCGATGTGAGTATAGTTTATCACCCCTAATGGTTAGTATGATCCAGACTAGAGGATCTGATGAGAGCATGTGTTCTTGTTCAAGGTGATACATGGAGACAGTTCTTATTCTCTGTAGGATGTGAGGATAACCACCATAGCCAGTATCAGGATGTAAAGAAGCTCTGTAAGAGAGGTCGTGTCAGTCACCACTTCATTAAGATGATGTTGGTGAAGGGACCTCGCGAAGGTCATAAAAGGACCACAGTGTGTGCAGATGAAGTCGCTTTGATCGTGCAATGGCTGAAAGAGAGCCTAGGGGTGACATGAGTCATGAGCTGATGCAAAGAAGACTGACATGTAGTTCAGTATGTGAGAATATGTGATGTGAAAATCCGACCCCTCTAAGCTATAGCTAAGCGAGCTGAATCCCGGCTACATGGGTCCATTTGATATGGATTGGTGGAGATGGTTATGTTTAGCCTTACCCCTTAGGATAACATGATGAATAATGTGTTCCATGAGTCTGATGTAGAGCACTATGTGAGGTACCCAAGCCATGTGATGAGACATGAACCTAATCAGCTTTGTGAGAGGCTGAAATGTCCTGAGTCACCTATGAGGACACGATATACTAAGGTGAGAGAGAACTCATATGGAAGAATATAAGATGATGAAGGTTCTTGAGAAGCACCATGGAAAGCTCGAAGCCACATGGGATCTATGATTCGATATAAGAATGGCTTATCCTGTTTGTTTGTGTGCCTGGTGGAATTTTGGGGGAAAAATTCATATAAGAGGGGAAGGATGTTACAACCCCAATTTTTAGGTTCTTTTGGTGAGAAATGTAATTTCTCCTATTAAAGATATTTGAAAAAATAATGATATGATTTGTTTTGAATAAAAGGATTTCGTTTACAATAGCCTTGTTGGTTGTTTTGTGGGCTTTATTGGCTATTGGGCCCAATAACAAGGAAAAGACAAAGGAAACTCCATTATTAAATGAGTAAATAAGAAATGGAGAAAAGAAAGATGTAGAAACCTCTAGAAGGCAAAGGAATATTATCCAAAGCTGTATTTTGTGCCTCTTAGGTTCCTTGGGTTCCAAGGAGTCCAAAGTTGCAAAGATGATGCAACAAGAAAACAAAAGTTCAATTAAATATTTCTTTATTAAGAAGGAAATTGGAGACAATGATAAAATATGGGAAATAAGTGGAAAGAGGTATGATTGAGTCATCTTTGGTGGATTTTTGTATACATAAGGTTTCTAATGTTAGAAGGAATTCCAATAAGGAAAATAAAAAGAGACATAAAGAGAAATCCTCAAAAAGAGATATTTTAATAAAGCAATAAATAAGATAATGAGAAATAATGGATATAGATTCATATAGAAGGATAATAAGTATCCGCTAAAAAGGATTTTGAAATATTAGAGTTTCTTGGGTCCTAGGAGCCCCAATGGAGAAAAAGAAAGAGAAAATACAAATAATACAAAATAAGAGGATAATGTGATACATAATTAATGAATTTTGTGGTATTGTTAAAAAGAGATTTTTTCTACTATAATAAAGTATAATTTCGTGCCAATGGATTAAAAGTCAAGCACAAAGAGAATAAGAGAGATGATTTTCGAATTCCGAAATATCCAATGAATATAGTTTATCAAGGAGATAATTAGGAGAGAGAAGATTTCTTCTCAATGAAGGAATAGGTTTCCTTTTGGGAGATCGACTTGTTTCCACATGGATGAACATCTTAGGGCGTTGATACCCTCCCCTATCTAAGGGGTAGAACCTCTGGTTCAAGTTCAAGAGAGTTCCATGCATCTCTCTCTCTTCTCCTTCTTCTTCTTCTTCATTCAAAACCCTAACCATGGGTGTGACGTCCCCGGAATTGCATTTCTCCAAACCCTATTGGGAATGAGATGTCAGAATCTGAAAACATCATCCAATCATATCAGAGAGCGATGCGGAAGCGAAATATGCATACATGAACATACAACCATAACATACTCAACATTCAACATGAATATTAATTATAACATGAACTATTACAGGTTACATTTACACATTGAATAGAAAATTTTATATAAGTCTATGAACATGTACGCTATCAAGGATCTTAGACAATAGGTACAACCTGGACAACTGCTCACTTCTTGTCTTTTATCCCAAGCTAGCTCTGAACCTAAAACATATGTGAAACAACAAATCAACACACAAGGTGTTGTGCACGTGGGTAGAAAGATACATACTAATATGCTTGCATAATTGAAATAACTTGAGAATGAAAGAGTAAAAGAAAACATTGTTTAAAGCGATGATCAGGTAAACACATATTTTTAGACGTCTTTTGATGCATTTGTACTACTAAGTAGTGTTGCACTTCATTTTTCCCCGCCCCTTGGGCTATAGGGACCGAGTGCCAACCTTATATTTAGAGGGGAGAGAGAGAGATGTTGCACTTCATTTTTCCCCGTCCCTTGGGCTATGGGGACCGAGTGCCGACCTTATATTTAGAGGAAGAGAGAGAATTGAGGGAGAGAGAGAGAGAGAAAGCTTATATCCACTTAGTAGCTACAAACCATCTATACTCTTTGTTGTTCTTATTGACATGGCGAAGATACTACAATCATAGTACATCCAAGCAATATTCTCAAATAAAGACAAGCAATACATCATAGCTATTGCACATAAGAAAACTAGTCATATACTTAGATAAAGCCCACGTACCTGAGTTCAGAGATTCATAGATATCTTTGATCATCTAGACAATCTGGTCATCACCTGATTAATAACAAATATTCATCATTAATACAAGGTTCACCATTATTAATGGTATTTAGGTCCAAATTAGGGTTTAAGTCAAACCTTAGTTCAAACTGATCTAAACTTTTGTTTGATATTTTTCTACTGGTCTTGATGTCATTATTTAGTTCTGGTTTAGTTTTCATAATTTTATGTCATCATTTAATATTTATTATCCATCATATAAGCATTTCACATCTTACTCGATATGACAGATATTAAAGTATTAAAAGGCTGATATTATGTTTCTATATTGTTCTACGCATTTTTATGAGAATAACGGTACCTTATTTGTATTTTTCTGATCAACAAGCTATTTACTATGAATTATCCAAGATTTCAATATTTTCTGGGATTTACCTTTTTCCAGCCACTTGGGCGTTGCCACGTGTCTAGTAAGACTCCTGGGCTCACGTTGAGCCAGCCGGTTCACTGGTTCCTGGACCCATCTCCTCTCCCTCACTCCCATGTGAGGGTTTCCAGGCCCGATGCTCTGCTCGCTGTGATATGCTCTTCCGCCGTTCCGCGATGTCCAATGACCACAGCACTGGATGAGGCCGTCAAATCTTGGTAAGGAACTACAAGTGAAGCTATGCCCAGTGGCGAGGATTTCTGGAGGCAAGACTCCATGGTGGAGCGGGTGCGGTCCCTCTCCTTTTTCCCTCCCATTCTTACTATCATGCCCAACCCTCCAATCTTGCGACATGGCCGCCACCATGAAGGAAGGAGGCGGCGAGGAATATATGGAGGTTGGGTCTTCCACATCCAGAGATGAAGCCGCCATCTCTATAGAAGTAATCTGACCCGTCTAGGAGTTCAACATCGAGACGAGGTTAGCACCTCCGTGGCTACAGACTCCGGCGAGCCTCGCTCACATTCCTTAGCTCCGACAAGAGGACCTTGGTCACCCGCCCAAGTGGTAATGGTCCTAGATCCGCAGGGTGGTCAGCTCGCTGACCCCTATTGTCACCGTCGTGAAAGCCTGGACCAGGCCAGGCTGGGAACTCAACGATCGTCGTCTCCTCCGATGATCTCGTGAGTGAGCAGACCACCTGATTGAGACCGGGCGACTGGAGGTGATGTTGCAGTAGACTCGACCCTTGCTCCTCTTTCTTGTTGTCAGAGGTGATCTTGTCAGAAACCTTCGAGATATGAATCTCCCCCGATCCCTCGGCAGTGAGAGACCTAACGGATCTGTAGTTGCAGACGACAAGGAGGGAAGGAATGATCTCGGCAGCTCCTTCCTGGACTCTAAGGATACAAGTCCACCATACATCCTTCGCACACCAACTCTATGGTCCAGAATGTCATGAAGAAGGCACCTACATATTATGCAGATCTTCACAAAGTTGAAGTATGGCTTTACTCATGTAGAAGAAGCTATACATTACTCCTGGAACCAGACTCCATATTCATCCAAGATAGCCTCAAGCACTTCGTATGATCCTTTCTGACACCGGTCGAAGGGGGGTTAGGAGAAATAGAAGGGAGGAAGAGGTCAAGGTTGTTAACCCTCACATGACTTCCATTATCTCAAACTAGGAGTCAATGAACTGCCCCTCACATTTCAGATCTGGAGAGTACTGTGAACAACAGCCAATGTGAAATATGTGGCGATCGGTGTTGCCTCCTCCACAGAAAATGGAGGTGTGGGGGATAAAGTCTCATTTCTCCTATTTGCATAGGGGACACTCAATATTGGGCCACGTTTCCTGGATTTGGGCTGCACCCAAGCAAAGGATAATAAGCCAGTGTGACACCAAATTTATCACAACTGAGGTCCTTAATTAATAAGAACAAAGTTCGACAATGTAGGTATCATCGAATGTATTCAATTTCACATAAGTACATCTCTTTATGAAAATCACCGATCATCCTGGAGTCCCTTACACTGTATATATTTTCTCATCCATAAAAGCTTGAGACTAAAACTCTATTATTTGATCATGTAAATGAAATCTTTAAAAATAGCCTTAGGAATAGGTGTAGAAACCTCAAATCAATTTCTATAATCATTGAATCTTGGTTAAACTAGTCCATGAATACCTTTGTGGTTTTAAAACAACTTAGAGTTCATCAATTGACCACATGATACCCCAATGTCAATCAATAATTCATATTACTCAAGGTACTTATTCAAATACTATATCCAATATCAAACTCCTAAAATTAGGATCATCACATTCACCCCACCTTAAATGGAATTTTGTCCTCAAAATTCAGCCAATATCATACTCAAGGCGATGACAAGGAGTTTCTACTACATATAGCCCACCTCTTCTAAGTGTTAAGGATATCATAGGTATAGATGTGCCTAAGTTTCCATCTTAAGGTATTTAATCATGTAGGGTATACCCACCCCCGCCTTAGATATGTTGAAGCATCATTTTTTTTAATAGGAAATGAAACATCAGTTGATGTCTTAGTCATAACGTACACTTGTATATCTTAGGATTTACATCCTCATAGTCCCTTAAGGATAAGGGTTTTGTTCATAATATGAAGTTAATAATGTACTACTTAAGCATTCATGCTTCACCCTATCAATAATATGGCGATGTCAAGTTTCATGCCATCATTTGTCAGAATTATCAGGCTTAACAACCTAGGGTGGTTTATGATCAACATCATACTAGTATTTTAGCATTATAGGGGAATTATTTTTCATATTTACATATAAGGGTTTCACCCTATTGTGTGATAGTTACCCTCAAACTTAGAAGCATAGTTTGAGAAAAATTGAGGTTAAGAACTATATTTTGTGATCATGTAACCCATGATCCAAATATGTCTTTATGTCTACCTCATGATGTCAGACTTATATCTTTCATGTAGGATATAGAGGGAAAGAGAATATACTAAGACAATTTTATCATGATTTCAAACTTAGATATTTCTTGTATGATATAGGAATGGAATATAGAATGGGTCAAGCTTATATGAGTGACTATTCATACATAATTCATCTTTATAGCTCAAGTGAGGTTTCTAGCATCATATTAAGAAAGAGAAGTGAAAGGAACCACATTTATGAGTATCTTATGCACAAGACATTTTACTCCAAGAAATAGCATTTCATATATCAACTCACTTGCATCTAATGATGAGATTCACAAACATATGTCACTAAAGCTAGGACCTAACTCAGCCAAAGGATTGACTTTATCATATGGGTCCTCTACCCATCCTTTTCTTTTACCCAATTCTCACATACAGACTTGAATCATGCATAAGGACTCAACTCAACACTCATGAGTAATCTAGTGTAGGACAGACACATTTTTTTACACATATCTCATATATTGGAGTCTAGGTCCTATGACCTTCTCCTTGTGGGTCTTACTCTCTCTAGAGTTCACTACATATCTCATCCTACCACTAGACATCCTCCTTGTATAAGAGCTTGAGGCTCATGCACACTCATCTCTATCTTAACTAAGCTTATCTTGAGTAGGAAAAGGGAATGTACTTTCATCATCACAACTTAGCATAGATCCTCCCAAGAATGGATTCGGTTCATATACAACTCAAATCTTAATAAGGAAACTTATACCATCATAGATCAACTTAGATAAGATTCTATATACTTATTTCCTTCATCTTTCTTTTGTCTATCTATCTATCACATAACCTTATGAGGCTCTAGACATCTAATCTAGACGACTCTCTCTTATAGACTGATGTCACTCCCTTTCACTTAGGCTGCATGAACACTAACTACTCTCCAGTGTGAGGGACACATTTTTATATTTACATATATATAGTAAAATATTATATAGTTTTTTTGCGAGAAGGCAGACGTCAGAGAAAACTATCGAGGCTCGAGCTGATTGGAAAACAAAACCAAATCAGCAAAATCTAGTGTCCCACACACAATAGATATTCTAGTGTCATGTCACCTAGTAAAATGGTGAGAACAAGGTGTATACTAGTGCAGAAACCTTATACATACGAGCTCTATATGGATAGGGTTTCACACACTTGTCTAAACCTAGTTCTCGAACATCTAGGTTCTAACCTAGAGGCTAGGTCAAACCTTATTCCTATAGAACAACTTACTAAGTCTCTAGGGTTTAAAGTGAAAGGTGAAATTTATTTATTTTTGTTTCATGGTGAGCAATTGTTAGGTATAGCTATTGTTCATGCTCTGATACCAACTGTGACGTCCCCAGATTTTGATTTCTCCAAACCCTATTGGGAATGAGATGTCAGAATCCGAAAACATCATCCAATCATATCAGAGAGCGATGCGGAAGCAAAATACGCATACATGAACATACAACCATAACATACTCAAGATTCAACATGAATATTAATTATAACATGAACTATTACAGGTTACATTTACACATTGAATAGAAAATTTTACATAAGTCTATGAACATGTACGCTATCTAGGATATTAGACAATAGGTACAACCTGGACAACTGCTCACTTCTCATCTTTTATTCCAAGCTAGCTCTGAACCTAAAACATACGTGAAACAACGAATCAACACACAATGTGTTGTGCACGTGGGTAGAAAGATACATACTAATATGCTTGCATAATTGAAATAACTTGAGAAAGAAAGAGTAAAAGAAAACATTGTTTAAAGCGATAATCAGGTAAACACATATTTTTAGATGTCTTTTGATGCATTTGTACTACTAAGTGGTTTTGCACTTCATTTTTCCCCACCCCTTGGGCTATAGGGACCGAGTGCCAGCCTTATATTTAGAGGGGAGAGAGAGAGATGTCGCATTTCATTTTTCCCCGCCCATTGGGCTATGAGGACCGAGTGCCGACCTTATATTTAGAGGAAGAGAGAGAATTGAGGGAGAGAGAGAGAGAGAGCATATATCCACTTAGTAGCTACAAACCATCTATACTCTTTGTTGTTCTTATTGACATGGCGAAGATACTACAATCATAGTGCATCCAAGCAATATTCTCAAATAAAGACAAGCAATACATCATAGCTATTGCACACAAGAAAACTAGTCATATACTTAGATAAAGCCCACGTACCTGAGTTCAGAGATTCATAGATATCTTTGATCATCTAGAAAATCTGGTCATCACCTGATTAATAACAAATATTCATCATTAGTACAAGGTTCACCATTATTAATGGTATTTAGGTCCAAATTAGGGTTTACGTCAAACCTTGGTTCAAACTGATACAAACTTGTGTTTGATATTTTTCTACTGATCTAGAGGTCATTATTTAGGTCTGGTTCAGTTTTCATAATTTTATGTCATCATTTAATATTTATTATCCATCATATAAGCATTTCACATCTTACACGATATCACAGATATTAAAGTATTAAAAGGCTGATATTATGTTTCTATATTGTTCTACACATTTTTATGAGAATAACAGTACCTTATTTGTATTTTTATGATCGACAGGCTATTTACAACGAATTATCCAAGATTTCAGTATTTTCTGGGATTTACCTATTTCCAGCCACTTGGGCGTCGCCATGTGTCTAGCAAGACTCCTGGGCTCACGTTGAGCCTACCGGTTCACTAGTTCCTGGACCCGTCTCCGCTCCCTCACTCCCACATTAGGGTTTCCAGGCCCGATGCTCTGCTCGCAGTGATATGCTCTTCCACCGTTCCGTGATGTCCAATGACCACAACACTGGATGAGGTCGTTAAATCTTGGTAAGGAACTACAGGTGAAGCTATGCCCAGTGGCGAGGATCTCTGGAGGCAAGACTCCATGGTGGAGGGGGTGCGGTCCCTCTCCTTTTTCCCTCCCATTCTTACTGTCATGCCCAACCCTCCAATCTTGCGACAGGGCCGCCACCATGAGGGAAGGAGGCGGCGAGGAATATATGGAGGTTGGGTCTTCCACATCCAGAGATGAAGCTGCCATCTCTATAGAAGTAATCTGACCCATCTGGGAGGTCAGCATCGAGATGAGGTTTGTGCCGCAGCGGCTACAGACTCCGGCGAGCCTCGCTCAAATTCCTTAGCTCTGACGAGAGGACCTTGGTCACCCGCCCAAGTGGTAATGGTCCTAGATCCATAGGGTGGTCAGCTCGCTGACCCCTATTGTCACCGTCGTGAAAGCCTGGACCAGGCTAGGTTGGGAACTCAACGATTGTCATCTCCTCCGATGAGCTCGTGAGTGAGCAGACCACCTGATTGAGACCGGGCAACTGGAGGTGATGTTGCAGTAGACTCGACCCTTGCTCCTCTTTCTTGTTGGCAGAGGCGATCTTGTCAGAAACCTCCGAGATATGAATCTCCGTCGATCCCTCGGCGGTGAGAGACCCAGCGGATCTGTAGTTGCAGACGACAAGGAGGGAAGGAATGATCTCGGCGGCTCCTTCCTGGACTCTAAGGATACAAGTCCACCATACATCCTTCGCACACCAACTCTATGGTCTAGAATGTCGTGAAGAAGGCACCTACATATTATGCAGATCTTCACAAAGTTGAAGTATGGCTTTACTCATGTTGAAGAAGCTATACATTACTCCTGGAACCATACTCCATATTCATCCAATATAGGCTCAAGCACTTCGTCTGATCCTTTCTGACACCGGTCGAAGGTGGGGTTAGGAGAAATAGAAGAGAGGAAGAGGTCAAGGTTGTTAACCCTCACATGACTTCCATTATCTCAAGCTAGGAGTCAATGAACTGCCCCTCACATTTCGGATCTGGAGAGTACTGTGAACAGCAGCCAATGTGAAATATGTGGCAATCGATGTTGCCTCCTCCACAGAAAATGGAGGTGTGGGGGATAAAGTCTCATTTCTCCTATTATCATAGGGGACACTCAATATTGGGCCACGTTTCCTAGCTTTGGGCTGCACCCAAGCAAAGGATAATAAGCCAGCGTGACACCAAATTTATCACAACTGAGGTCCTTAATTAATAAGAACAAAGTTCGACAATGTAGGTATCATCGAATGTATTCAATTTCACATAAGTACATCTCTTTATGAAAATCATCGATCATCCTGGAGTCCCTTACACTGTATATTTTCTCATCCATAAAAGCTTGAGACTAAAACTCTATTATTTGATCATGTAAATGAAATCTTTAAAAATAGCCTTAGGAATAGGTGCAGAAACCTCAAATCAATTTCTATAATCATTGAATCTTGGTTAAACTAGTCCATGAATACCTTTGTGGTTTTAAAACACCTTAGAGTTAATCAATTGACCACATGATACCCCAATGTCAATCAATAATTCATATTACTCAAGGTACTTATTCAAATACTATATCCAATATCAAACTCCTAAAACTAGGATCATCACAATGGGGGTTATGTGACCCCAGAGCAACAAGGAGCCTTGGACGGGAGTATGATGGGGGCACGATGCTCCTACATCACTAGAGGGAAGCTCGACCACCATCTCTTGGCCCTAGTACCTGCGCAATGCCGACGGGAGGGTTGCAGGCCGGCTGCAGTTGCAGACCAAGTGGGCTCGAATCAGCCACCCTAGCCGTGACCCAAGGGCACCTCCCTATGAACAGAGGCATGATGGAGGTGGGCGAGCGATCCATGGTGGCCATCGGGGTCTGGGAAGGAGAGGTCGGGCCACGTCTGACCCCTGACCTAGCGACAATGGAAGGTATCTATGAGGAAGAAGACGAGCGGGGCATTGGACGGTTATGCCCTCCCGAGGCTTGAAGAGCCAAATCTTCATGCAGGGGTGAAATCTCCATTTCATTATGTTTTTAAATCAGTCGGGCTACGTTGCATGGAAGAGATGATGTCGCGCTCAGTGATTGGTCCAAGTAAGTATATATTGCAAAATTCGTATCTTTTTATTGGTAGCTCAGATGGATGCATATAAAATATGAATTTTTCTCAAACAAATGTGAGGAATACATTAAAAATAGGTTTAGAAGCTAATTCCTCTTACAAATCGAAAAGCAGTGGAAGTTATCAACTTTAATGTATTAATGATTAAGAAACCCTAATTTGAGATGATTAATGTATTGAGAAGGGTTTTATGGATGATTAAAGTTGATATTAACATGTTAATTATAAAAAGACACATCAAGATAAAAAAGGATGAACTTTACATGTAATTAGATTAAATTAGAGTTCCATGTACATGAATGAGATTTAATGGGCCTTGAAACCCTAATGTTAGTAAGTATGACTCTTAATGGCTTTAATTGTTCAAATTCATGAATAAAGTTGACATATGATGGTTCTAAGCTATTTAGAGTATAAAGTTCCTAATTATGGATAAATACTCTTAATATGGTAATTAGGGTTTTCTAATGGATAAAGGTGGAATTAATGATAAATCGAGTTCATATGTGAACTAGACCATAATGAACTATGAGTTGTTAATCTGAAAGGAACCAAAGATGATAATTGGGCCTAATGATCGCAAAGGATAAAAATGGTAGTTTTAATGTAAAAGAGGCATAATATACTTATTTGACATTTAATTGTGCCTATGATGTTGAAATTAGGGTTGTGGACTAAAGAGCATTAGAAGTAGTAAATATGGAGGCTAAAACCCTAATTTCAATAGAATCCCTAAAAGTGGACTAGAAACCCTAGGAAGCGAGCTAGGTTTAATAGACCTTGATGGCCTGATCAATGATAGGAAAATTAGTTGTATATTTCAGGATCATCTTGTGTGCTTGCTTGTTTACTGGATTTCTTGCTTAGTTGGATTATTTCTGCACTCAAGTAAGCCTGACATGTATGTGGTTAATTATGGTTAATCGCATTAGTTTCCTGAAGATTTTTCGAATGATTAATCACATTGAATGCAACCTATCAGTTTGGATGTTCATACTTTGAAATCATAAAGTCACTATGATTATCACAATAATAATATAAGTGTGTATTCTCACACCTACATACCACCCTGATGGATGATGCCAAAAGGTCAAGCCTAGGAGGAAAGACCCATGGGCACCATGAGTGGTGACCCCATACACCAAGCTCAGGATTGAGAAGGTGGTCTTTATTGCATGACTCACAGGCACCATGAGAGGTGACCCCAGGAACCAAGCTCAAGATTGAGAAGGTGGCCTTAAGTCATTGGCAAAAGAGAAACCCTAAGGAGGGTATGCCAGGGTTAGGGAAAAAGTGGTGGAGAATGTCGCACTGAAAACATAATTTGGCTTGTTAATTAACATGATTGTGATATTTAGATTGTTTGCCATATTTGTGAAATTTTGGTTGTCCCCACATACCGGCATATTCATTTATGCTAACCGATGTTTTGTTTGTCAGCATTTTAGGTACATATTGAAAAGGACAAATAGTAAAGTGGCATATTGTGAAATTAAGAAATAAAGTGTAAGGATGACTAGTTAGAATAGAGTCCAGATGTGGATAGAAGTTAGATATCCAAGTTTTTGAAAAAGGTATGCAAAGTTTCATTTTATACCACATTTTAGTTTAGTTTGGTAGAATTTCATAATTATTACTGATTATTTGTCGAACCATTCATCATGTTAATTAGGATAACGACTATGACCGTTTGGTTTCCCTTAATTGGTGTTTACTGGGAGGCGGGGTTGTTACAATATCACATGGTTATATTAGGGTTATAAGAATTTATTTATGATAATTAATCTTGTTCAATACTTTAAACAAGGTTAGGGGTCTCACAACCCAATGAGGGCTAGCAACCATACCCTAGTAGGTCCAACCTAACCTAGCATTCCACCAGATCTTTCCCAGCCTGGCTTGTTTAGAAATTAGCACCGAAGCATGCATGAGGGATGTGGAAATTCTCCAACTCGTCACACCCTTCAAGGCGCACGAGGTCACTGTTGGTATGTATGCCCTGAGATCCAATCATGGGATGATTGGTGGGATACATTAAGATTGATTTGATAAACATCAAAGGCAAGCTTCCAATTCTTTCTGGTTCAGTCATATGAGATAGTGATAGAACAAATGGAATGTCTAGAGAATGACAGTACTCAATGATGTATGCTTTCAGGTTGAGGACCTGAACGATGAGATCATACGGATGCTAAGAGTTTGTACATTCTTTTTATGTCCCTAGTCGGATGTCATTGTGGAAGGTAGATAGACAACAATGACACATAAGACTAGATTGTGGTGTTGGTTGATGACAGAATCTCATTAGTCATGATATAGAGATATCAAACCAAACACATAGGTACTTGTTAGAGAAGAAGTGTACCGGACATACCCACCGTGAGTTTGACACATGGAACCATGAAATGGTAGTCACAGTCAGTACTCACATTGATGGTGGTGAGTGTGATTCTTTGACCTGAAATCACTACACTCAACACATGTCATTGGGCACACTTTGACATCATCAAATGCAGTCCTGAAACATGGGTTCGTATAAAGGTGATGATTGGGTGGCTTTGACACATGGGGCTTTTGAGGGGTGAGTGATAGATATGGGATTTGTCCCTCCTGAGGGAGTTTGATATCCAAGGGCACTTGATGAGTAGGATGGAGATAGGCGTGCGCACGCATGTGTGAATCAGTATGTGATATTGATGTCATACATATCTCGTTCAATCTACTCTGAGATCAAGAAAGTGAATGAACGTTGACAGGATGACTGCTCCATGCCTCGAGTTCATTCAGGATATCAGTGACAAAGGAATTATACATTCGATGTAACACCATTCACGGATTGTAGGATTGAAAGTTGTTCTCCATCTTTCTACTTTCACTTGGGTAGCACTGATGTGTGACTAGGCACCGCTCTTTGCTTGTGAAGTCATAAGTGTTATGGAATTTCACTACCAATGTGAAAATGGACCTGCAGGGTCACACACATAGGATTTAACCTGGAAGAGGAGTTTTGTCCACAAACAATGTTTAGATTGATTACTAAAGGAGTTTAGTAGTTCATTTAAACACTCAATCAATTGATAGCTCAATATCATAATGTTCTAGGTGTTGGACACATTGATTGGAGTATCAGATTGATTGAAATCGCAATTGACGCATTCTACACAATCTGCACTCCCAACCAATCGGCTCATGTGATGAACCGATCGGTTGAGCTTGGTGAACCGATCGGCTCAAGTGTTGAGTCGATCGGCTCAAGTGTTGAGTCGATCGGCTCATGGTCAGGGTGAAATGATTGCTTCAAGTGTTGAAATGATCGATTCAACTGCTGCAACCGAGCAAGTTGGGAAAGTAGGATTGGTGAGAATTTTCCTTGCGTTTCACTTGCCCAATTTGATTGGAACAAGGATTGGTATTTGATACCAATTAGAAACAAAAGAAGGAAAGTCAATCAGGACCACGAACCGACCGGTTCAGAAGTGAACCGATCGGCTCATGGGTCCCAACCGATCGGTTGAGATGTCAACCGACCGGCTCAGGTCCCCAACCGACCGTTTCAGTTGTGAAACGATCGGTTCAGGTTGCGAGTTGGTTGTTTTTGTGGAAAATCTCGAACCCTTCTACTCCTGCTTTAGTCCCATATTGCCCAGGATGGAGAATCCTATCCCATGACCCTCCTATATATATAGGGGTATTGGGGGCTTCTCAAAGTACAACTCAGTGCAACCAGTTGCTTTGTAAAGTTGTCGTTCTCTCTAGTTTTGGTAACCGAGAGAGCCCGAGAAAGTGCTACCCGAAAAGGGAGGCACAACAAGGGAAAGACAACTGCAGTTGCGACTGGTGGTAGGAGAGTGTGTTGGCGACTAGTACGCTGACAGGAGGGTGTGACTCCTTCCAATTCCTTGTAGGACAAGGAGATTGGAGTTCCAGGTTGTCCGTGTGGACTACTTCAGAGACGGGAGGTTTCTGCCACTCAGAGGACAACTGTCAATCCCGACAGTCCCGGTGAGACCAGGAGTCGTCAGTCCTGGTGCGACCAGGAGCTGCACAGACACCGTCCAAGACCGGAGGTGAAGACCGTGCAAGCTACGAAGTATTGTCACCGAGGAAGCCTCGGGACAAGGTATGATTCCACAAACCATCCTTTCCTATTGTATAGATGTTGACGTGTTTCCTTGTTCTCGGTTTGGGGAGGAAATGTTTTGTTTCTGCTGCCTTATCTGCCTCCCCTAAAACCCAACAGTGGTATCAGAGCCACGTCAACTGTTCTATACTTTAGGGATTATCGATATGATCGATTTTTGTTTGTCGCCTTTATTTATTGCATACGATCCGAATAATATTGGCTTTATGCATGCCCAATCCTAAATCCACAAATCCCAAATTACATATATGATATGTATTATTAATGCACTCGATACGTGTCGCCCTTAAACGAGTTTTGTGGTGGATGTATAGCGTGGTTATGGACAATAAACCCTATCTGTGTATGGTTGTATGTGGTTGCTTGCATCTCGGTCTGTGCACCAATCTTCCTTCTCCTATTCCTGATGTAACTCAAAATAATTCGAGATTTCTTTCCTACCTTTTCTCCCCTCGAATGTAACTCGAGGTTTCTCTTTTACATTGTAAAATAGCATAGATTTTATTTCCTGTTATGTCAAAGACCGAAGGACATCCTGACGACAGCTGAGATGATCAGTTCAAGGAGTGAACCGATCAGTTGACGTTCCAGACGATCAGTTCAAGGAGTGAGCCGATCGATTGATTACCGGTTCGAGGAGCGAGACGAGCAGGTGGCAGCCATGATGACATGCATGATGACCAGGCGAATCGATCGGTTGGAGGAGCCAACCGATCGGCTGGTGGCACCCAACCGACTGGCCTGATGGCAAGTCGATCAATCATGTGATGAGTTGATCAAACCCAGAAAGGAAAAGCACAGAGTTCATCTTGTACAGGTTGCATGTGATGTAGACCTAGATGACCGTGATTCCTCTTGGCTCGAGGAATCACATTAGGATGGCCATAATAATCGCTTTCATCGTTTTACATGTTTTCTGTGGGATATAACATGTATATGATACGTACTATGTATTGTGGTGATTGGATATGTATATGTATATAAAAACCAAATCCCTCATTAAATATTAAGTTTTAGATGCCTTCCAAAGACGACACACGTGAAAAGCTTGATCGACCAAGTGTGGGCACGCCCAAGCGTGGTGCACCGTCTATCTCGTTGAAGCGTGAAGGATGAATGTGTGGGTCTGCCCAAGCAGGGTACATATTCATCGTGTTGGGTTTGGGTCGGACTTAACAAGGTGACCTAGATAGGATCTAGCACCTTGAGGCATGGAGATGATCATGGCAAGGAGTTGCATATGACATCTTATCAAGAGTTGCATATGATGCAATTGGCAAGAGTTGCCTACCTGAGAGATCTAAGTTGTGGGTGATAGCCCAAGCTGGTCCATGACTTAGAGGATTTCAGGATCTTGCCTACTAGAAGGTTGTACGCTGAAATCTTCCAAATTGATGGTGAGGGCTATTAATTTGAACGAAAATAGTGGGAGCGATAATTAATTAAAGGCCTAATTTTATCGTCAACTTTTCAAATCAATCAAATAAGTCAGAAATGAGTTTTTGGACTAAAATTGCATATTTCCTTTTGTTGTACAAATGGCAACAAACAACAATCACTTTTCTTTGCGATTGGTCCTTGAAAAGGACAAGTTAAATGGGACAAACTTCCATGACTGGTATAGGACATTGAGAATTGTTCTCACTCAAGAGCGAAAGCTCTATGTCCTGGATACTCCAATTCCAGAGGAACCCGCTCCTAATGCACCAAAGGAAGAAAGGGATGCTTACAAGAAGCATGCTGATGATGCCATTGATGCAAAGTGCTAGATTTTGTGCTCTATGAACCATGAGTTGCAGAGACAACATGAGAACATGGGTGTCATTGAGATGATTCAGCATCTCAGGAACATGTATGAAGATCAAGCACGGCAAGAGAGATACAATGTCTCAAGGGCACTATTCAAGTGCTTCATGACAGAAGGAGATCCAGTTGGTCCTCACACACTCAAGATGATTGGGTATGTGGAGAACCTGCAAAGACTGGGATTTCCACTGAGCCAAGAGTTGGCTACTGACATGATACTGCAATCGTTGCCAGAATCCTACAGTCAGTTTGTGATGAACTACAACATGAACAACTTTGATAGGCCACTGTCAGAGTTGTTGGGCATGTTGAGGACAGCCGAGATACAGATGAAGAAGTACAAGCCTAATTCTGTGATGGTGATCACGAGAAAGAAAGGCAAGTCCAAGCACAAGGGCAATGGCAAAGCTAAGAAAGGTTTTGATACTAGCCAGGAGCCCAATTCGTCTTCAGCTCTCAAGGCCAAGGGAGGCGTGACCAAGAAAGGAAATTTCCACCATTGTCAAAATCCAGGACATTGGAAAAGGAATTGTCCTCTCTATCTGGAAGAACAAAAGAAGAAGGAGGCGACAACCGTCTCTAATTAAAGGTGTCATGAAAGTAAACTTATAACACTTTTGAGGTAGATGATACCAAGATGTAAAGTGTAAAGAACTCAATAAATGGGGCAAGTGTTGCCGCTATAGATAGGAGTACTTTAGTTTATTTTCAGCCTAAATGTCATGTAATACAATTATGAACTGCTATTTCATATTTGTCAATAGATAGAAACACTTTATTTTTCCATATTGTATGACAATGATGGCAATTAATAAAGTTGATGTTTCAATCTTAAAGATATGATCTTTGTGGCAATGCCTTGTTTATCTTGTGGTATTTGATATGCATAAGATAAAATGATACCTAAGAGTTATAGATAACTCAAACAATCAAATTAGCATCAATCATGAGAAATTCATTTCTAGTTTCCATGTGATGGATAAATCTAGACTCTTTTGGTTAGAGAACCAGTAAGAGATGTGAATATCTTGGACATGATTAATCAATATTCACTAAAGGTAGTGGGAGAATGATTATCCTATTAGGTATAATACATGTGATGTATTTACATACCTATTGGAACAAATGCTAATACTTCAAATGGTGTTTAGAGAAATACCAATATGAATATCTTGAAGTGTTCAAGATTATCATAGATGAAGTACAAATTTGGTAAAGTGTTAATTCTTGATGAGATCAATGAATGAAATACTTGGACCAAATGTTTGAGATCCTTATGAGTGATTATGATAGTGTACATAGTGAACTCATGATTAAGGCATGGTGATGTCTAAATCAAGAAGGAATCATACTCTAAGGAGTTAGAGAATGATTATCAAATAACTGAGTTCTTCTTAATAAAAGTATACCCCACACTAATAAAGGACATTAAGAATCACAAGGAGTTGTGAGTTCTTATATCCTTAACAGATACACCTCAATTATCTATGTGATGAGTTGTTCATGTGATGAGTCAACTATCTAGATGAATATGAGGAACTGAATTTTGAGTTATGGTTTATGACCATTACATCCTAAATGACATCCATGTGAACCATAAGGTATGACCTTGATGGTAGCACCCATTGGAATAAAATCCATAAGTGCAAATGAGTCTTAAGTGTTAAGACACATGGATAACATTTTGAGAAGGATGATGCTTGTTGATTGCAACTTAATGACTAAGACATTTAGCATATGGATACTAAAACCGCATTCCTATGAGGAATAAAACAAGGATGTGTATGTGACACAACCTATAAGGTTTATGAATCCATTAATGCAAATGAAGTCTATAAGTTACAATGGACTAATCAATGTGATTGATTGAGTACAAGAAACTCAAAATTGGATTTTTACTTTGATGATATAGTCAAAGGGTTTGACTGATATGTCAAAGATAAAGAAGGGATTTGTGATTTAGTGGGAGCGTGTTCACATTCCACATGTTGATGTGAAATAGAAATGTTCTAGAATGGAAATCCAAAAGTGGAAATTATTTTAAGGAAGATAGAGATGTTTCCTATGTGATAGGAATAGAGATCTATAGAGATAGTTCTCGAAAACCTCTTGACCTGAAAAAGAGAGAGCATACATTGGCAATGTGTACTGAAGGGTTCAGTGTACACAGATTCAGTGGGAAAAACTTGTCCATGTTATATGGAGTTAGAATCCCAAGGCCAAGTGTCCAATTCTTATGAAGAATGGGAACACTAAGAATATATATGGATCTATTATGTATTTAATCATCCCATTATCTTGCATGGCAAGAACAAAATACATTCATCATCTTATATGTAGGACATGACAATATGATGTGCTCATCCTGATAACTCATATGTGGGACATGACGAGTGGATGTCTGTCTACTTCCAGTAAGGGTTACTGGAATACCATGAGAACTTGATAAGTACTTGAGAAGTACTAGTTCTATGGAAATAAGGAAGAGTTCAATGTAAAGAGTTACATTGATGCGAACTTCCGAAAGGATAGAAAATTAATCGCAAAATATATATAGGATATATAAAAGTGAAAGTGTGTTGATAATTGGAAGTGTTCCAATAAAACCATTTAAAAGGAAATGACGAGTATCTATATGTTAGAGAATAGCAGTGGATACTATATGGATCTGGAAGTTCATGAGATGAACTTATAGACATTCTGGTCATTGATGACAAGTATGGAATCCTTGATCATGCAATGTGGCTAAAGGTTAGCAAAGGAATACTGGATCGCATATTACGACAACTCCATCTCATACGTATGACGTACAGCGAAGAGATGTGAGACATGCAGTTAATACCGACTTTGGCAAGGTGTTGCCATTACTCACTATGATCGCACTAGAGCAGAGTAACATGTGGGACATGTTTTGAAGATCACTATGAATATGATTCAAGGGTGATTGGCTCACAGTGCAAGTGGGAGTCTGTTGGTATGTATGCCCTGAGAGCCAATCATGGGATGATTGGTGGGATACATTAAGATTGATTTGATAAACATCAAAGGCAAGCTTCCAATTCTTTCTGGTTCAGTCATATGAGATAGTGATAGAACAGATTGAATGTCTAGAGAATGACAGTACTCAATGACGTATGCTTTCAGGTTGAGGACCTGAACAATGAGATCATACGAATACTAAGAGTTTGTATATTCTTGTTATGTCCCTAGTCGGATGTCATTGTGGAAGGTAGATAGACAACAATGACACACAAGACTAGATTGTGGTGTTGGTTGATGACAGAATCTCATTAGTCATGATATAGAGATATCAAACCAAACACATAGGTACTTGTTAGAGAACAAGTGTACCGGACAGACCCACCGTGAGTTTGACACATGGAACCATGACATGGTAGTCATAGTTAGTACTCACAGTGATGGTGGTGAGTGTGATTCTTTGACCTGAAATCACTACACTCAATACATGTCATTGGGCACACTTTGACATCATCAAACGCAGTCCTGAAACATGGGTTGTTATAAAGGTGATGATTGGGTGGCTTTGACACATGGGGCTTTTGAGGGGTGAGTGATAGATATGGGATTTGTCCATCTTGAGGGAGTTTGATATCCAAGGGCACTTGATGAGTAGGATTGAGATAGGCATGCGCACGCATGTGTGAATCAGTATGTGATATTGATGTCATACATATCTCGTTCAATCTACTCTGAGATCAAGAAAGTGAATGAACGTTGACAGGATGACTATTCCATGCCTCGAGTTCATTCGGGATATCAGTGATAAAGGAATTATACATTCACTGTAACACCATTCACAGATTGTAGGATTGAAAGTTGTTCTCCAACTTTCTACTTTCACTTGGGTAGCACTGATGTGTGACTAGGCACCGCTCTTTGCTTGTGAAGTCATAAGTGTTATGGACTTTCACTGTCAATGTGAAAATGGACCTGCAGGGTCACACACATAGGATTTAACCTGGAAGAGGAGTTTTGTCCACAAACAATGTTTAGATTGATTACTAAAGGAGTTTAGTAGTTCAATTAAACACTCAATCAATTGATAGCTCAAAATCATAATGTTTTAGGTGTTGGACACATTGATTGGAGTATCAGATTGATTGAAATCGCAATTGACGCATTCTGCGCAATCTACACTCCCAACCGATCGGCTCATGTGATGAACCGACCGGCTGAGCTTGGTGAACCGATTGGCTCAAGTGTTGAGTCGATCGTCTCATAGTCAGGGTGAAACGATTGCTTCAAGTGTTGAAACGATCGATTCAACTGTTGCAACTGAGCAAGTTTGGAAAGTAGGATTGGTGAGAATTTTCCTTGCATTTCACTTGTCCAATTTGATTGGAACAAGGATTGGTATTTGATACCAATTAGAAACAAAAGAAGGAAAGTCAATCGGGAATTGATCAAGACCACGAACCGACCGGTTCAGAAGTGAACCGATCGGTTGAGATGTCAACCGACCGGCTCAGGTCCCCAACCGACCGTTTTAGTTGTGAAAGGATCGGTTCAGGTTGCGAGTTGGTTGTTTTTGTGGAAAATCTCAAACCCTTCTACTCCTGCTTTAGTCCCATATTGCCCGGGATGGAGAACCTTGTCCTATGACCCTCCTATATATAGGAGTATTGGGGACTTCTCAAAGTACAACTCAGTGCAACCAGTTGCTGTATAAAGTTGTCATTCTCTCAGGTTTTGGTAACCGAGAGAGCCCGAGCAAGTGCTACCCGAAAAGGGAGGCATAGTAAGGGAAAGACAACTGCAGTTGCGACTGGTAGCAGGAGAGAGTGTTGGCGACTTGTACGCTGACAGGAGGGTGTGACTCCTTCCAATTCCTTGTGGGACAAGGATATTGGAGTTCCAGGTGGTCCGTGTGGACTACTTCAGAGGTGGGAGGTTTCTGCCGCTCGGAGGACAACTGTCAATCCCGACAGTCCTGGTGAGACCATGAGTCGTCAGTCCCGGTGCGACCAGGAGCTGCACAGACACCGTCCAAGACCGGAGGTGAAGACCATGCAAGCCGCGAGGTATTGTCGTCGAGCAAGCGTCGGGACAAGGTATGATTCCACAAACCATCATTTCCTATTATATAAACGTTGACGCGTTTCCTTGTTCTGGGTTTGGGGAGGAAAATTTTTGTTTCCGCTGCCTTATCTGCCTCCCCTAAAACCCAACAGTCACTGCGTGCTGCATGTGGTGTGTTGTCGTGTTCTCAAACTCCAACTACCGTTCAACAACAAAATTGACCAAACTTTGCATGCTTGAAAGTCTTCATCATCTCCAGTATCAACTCGTGTCTCTATTTGGCATCCTGGGTGTGTAACCTCGGCGACAAACTTCTTCCTCCATAAGAATGTCATCATTAGCCTCCACCATGAAAATGGAAGAAGGTGAATAGTATTTTAATCCTCCTAAGTCCATTCCAAAGCAACCAATGGATCGTTAGGGCTTCCAAAATCTCAGTACAACATTGAAAATCCTTGGGAAGAACACACAAACTACTTCTCGGCTCTATCTTTTTCCAAGATGGCACTTCCCATTAGACATCTACACTTCGTCTTATATTATAACATCTTAATATTTGAGACCTCAGATAAAATGACCACAAAAGAAATAATTAGACAATCCATATCATAAAATAGTTAGAATGCTAGGCTGCAAGTCACCAATTTAAAATTTCCCCTAACCGATACAGCGGTAGATTCTAATTATGTATAAGTACATATATCTACACACAAATTTATAAAGGTCTAACCAAAAATTCACATTCAATATTCACGGACATTTATTTGATAATTGAAAAGATAATTAGAATGATTCAACCTGATTTTTAAGAAATTTGTTAGAAAAAGAAACTGCGAACTTTTAGGTCAGCCACGTGTTGAAAACTCACTCTCAAATTTGATCAAGGCATGAGCGGTTTAGGTGAATATTTTCTGTCATATTATTTGCCAATTCTTAATTCTCAAGAATATATATGTACATACAACAACAACAACACAAAAGCCTCACATGCCTCTTTTAGCGTAAAAGTAACAAGATATTTATTTGTTGCGATAATAATCATCACCTTTTACCTTGTTCTTATCTTTTACGCCTCTAGGTGTCACTCTGAAGTTCAAGTTGGCCTTTATCACAAGAATGGATTAGGTAAATCATTCTAATTGTCTAGAAGGTGTACATCTTTTGTACAATGTGTAAGTCGCTTTATTACATTTACCAGATTGTCTAATAAATCATTAGGATATATTTATTTGATCCTTATATGTGTTTTAAATTAAAAAAATGTGAATTTCGGGCCAACCACTGAGATAGCGTTAGAGTCAGATTGGTCTCCTATTAATACTGTTCCAATTCTGACCACTTTGCTCGGTCCTAATAAGCCAGGGAAAGAAAAAACCGAGGTGATCAAAAACATGTCGCCAAAATGGAAAGCGGCATAGCGGATCAGGACGAGGTGGCAGTGCGAGAGTGAGGCAGCATCACTTAAGTCGTCGGAGATAAGATTTGAAACTAGAACCACTACAAATGGGGTCATCCAGCTTTTGACTCCATTCCCCATGGAGAATCAACGAGGCAAACCCGACCTTGATGCTCGACACGGAAGGCAAGGCACATGCGAAGGAGCTGCTACACACGCAGGAAGAAGCGAATCATATAGCGACCCCAATAGGGCTATCGAGAGGGAAGAAAGCCACTGTCATCTTGTTGAACTGCAGTGACAACAGGTTCGCCCATCAGCTACAAAGGACCTAGAATCAATTCGGCGTTAGGAAGACAAGAAAGATGAACAGGACGAGTCGTACGAGGTGCTAGCTTACTCCAAGGAAGTGGGCAGGGTCAACTGCAACATGGAATAAAGTAGAGCGACATATGAAAACAACCACAACAAGATCATCGACATAGCTAGCTGTCGCTATACAGGTTGTTAGAGTTTCTATGTATGTTGTGCACTTTACACATATGTGATAAATTTGTAGAATATGATCCATGTAATGTGTAAGACGAAGAAACTCTTCTCTTTTTGGGTTAAAAGCTTGTTACAAACATCCCTCCTGTCCCATTTGTGTTGTGGCAAAAATCATAGATGCTATAACTCGCACCTACAGTCTATATACTACAAAGAATAATTGATCTATCATTGCATATTAAGTGTTCGAATGAAAAAGAAGAGAAATTAATCATCCTGAGTAGACGAGTGATTTTACATCCAGAGGTCCCCTTTCAGATACACATGTCGATCGAGAGATTGTATCAGAGACATGCAATTAGATTTTTCTTATAGGGTACACATTTGATTAGTGGGATTTTCACAAATTCTACACTTTTCTATCGTCGTCCTACTTGATGCAATTTTTAAAATTTAGCAAAGATAAATTTTATTGTTTTATTAGATTTATTAAGTGCCAGATTGGTCTTTTCATCATGCCCGAGCTACACATTGAAGTTTGGGACAATTTTAGTGGAGATCAAAATTGAGATTTTTATTATGTCTGCCAAACTCCAGATTAGTTTCAGTAATATACAAATCAAACACAAAATTTGGTCTCAAAATGTAATTTAATATTACAAAGTACAAGATATCAAACATGAGACCGACATTGGCCTTTAGACTAAGTAGCACAGAGCATAATTCCTTTTGGTGACCTACAGACACTTATAGACTTTCTAATACAAAGCATAATTCCATATGGTGACGTAGAAAAATGGAATGAAATTCTACAAAACATATATGAAAAACACGATTTGGTAATTACCAAGCCTAAAAGGCACTACAGAACAATAGGGTTTATAGAACATAGAAATATGAGGTAGCACGTAAACCACGTATCAATTGAGACTAGTTATCAAATATTCGATCTTTTCTCCTCTCCTCAATTTTGTTCTACTCTTGTCCAGTATATGTTCTACTTTAGGCAATCTTTAAGTCCTCTCATCCTCCTATTTCTTCTCCTAAAATTCTATCTACCTATTTGTTTTCTAAAAACATGAGACCGTAATTAACAAATGGTCGTGGAACATCTTCCAGCTATCTCAGACTATCTATAAATGTTCTCTGATTAGCAAACAATTGCCCACCAAAGCCAATTCTTTTATACTTTTCAATTGTTGCGCGATGACGGCTCAGCCCAACATGTCAGATATGTGGTGAAAAATTCTGGTTGGGCAACCCACGATGTCATGAAATATCCTGCCAAATAGAGTATGTAGTTGCTTCTTCGTGGAGTCGCCAACTATTTCTATAGAAATCTATCAAAAGTAGTCTACATCTATAAAACCCTAGTGTTTGCATTTCATACTACCAACCTTTCTGCCAGGTGAGTTACACATATAAGAATGGGGAATAAGTTATTGGGAAAAGAAAAGAAATTCTGGCCATGTCTTAGTTGAATTTGGACTTGAATAAGACTTAGCTTGTGTTATCCATCCCAATAGGAGGCAAATCTAAGAAGGAAAGAAGATGCCCCCGATCTGCAACATGGCGTTGGACTAGGACTTGGACAAGGATTCTTAATTACAACCACATGCTATGGAGCCTATAAATAGAGGTCATGGGAAAAGTCATTAAGATCATCCCACCATTTGAGGTGTGATCCCTCTAGTTGCTCATTGGTGTCTTGTGTTGTAGAAGAGTAAGAAAACAAGAACAATTATAGGAGCTCTCTTGTTTTTTAAGAGAGGGTCAACGACTTCGTCTTGAAGTAAAGTAGTGGTTGATAGTTGGTGGTATATTGGGTGCACTTACAAAGAATCTCTCTTAGTTGATAAGAGAGGATCAATGACTTTACTTAGAAGCAAAATATGGCGGTTATAAACACAATGTTGCCATAGTGACAACGGTCCAACGCAGTCAGCGATCACAACGACATCAAATAGTCCCCAACAATGACAACTTCGTCATGAGGAGATCAAGTAAAGAGGATGGTTTGTACAAATTCTATTTGGTTCTCTTCTTCCTCATCTTTGTTCTTGTATAGGGAGGGCTACTTGGATTTAGGGGTGATTAAATCCAGGCGGTGTAAGTTGTAATCTTAACTGCATAGTACTTGTTGGCCGATATTGCTCTGTGATTTTTCTTTTCTTATCTTGAGGAGAGTTTTCCACATTAAATCGGGTGTTTCTTCTTTGGGTATGGTTGGTAATGCTTTGACAACACGTTTTGCCAATCTGAGACTGTGTCGGTACAACATCCCCAATAAGTAGTATCAGAGAACAGGCCGCAAATACTAGTCTAGATGGGAAAAGTTGAAGATGTGACGATAATAAAGTCGATAAGCACAAATTGTCAGATTTGAAGATCAAGATGGAGAACATTCTCTATTGTAAAGATATGTATGATTTGATAGAGGGACAAAAGTCACAATGTACGTTTGATGTGGAATGGAAGAAATTAAATAGGAAGACCATTAGAATAATGTGAAAGTGTCTTGATATTTCCATGTTCCATCACGTCTCACAAGAGACCAATGCCAAAGTTCTTTGGGAGAAGTTCAAGAAATTATATGAGTGAGAGACTGCCACAAATAAAGCTTTATTGATCCAAAAGTTGGTCAACCTCAAGTACCAAAATGGTACAAGAATTGTCGAGCATATGAATGAATTCCAAAGCCTGATAAATCAACTAGGGTCCATAAATATGGTTCTTGATGATGAACTTCAAACTATACATCTTGTGGGATCATTACTTGACATTTGGGAGATGCTTGTTACTGAGAGTGAGCAATTCTGCATGGGAAGACAAGTTGAAACTTGACCAGGTGAAGAGAAGTTTATTGAATGAAGAGATTTGGTCATGAGCCTCAGGCAACAATGGATCAAAGGTACACTTCACAAAGAGCAGGGGGACTAATAGAACAAAAGACCATGACAAATCTAAAAACCACGGTGACTCCCAGGACTACAAGAAGTATCATGGTAGATCCAAGTCAAAGAGTAGTAGAGGGTGCTTCCATTGTGGCAATCCAGAACATTTCAAAAGGGGTTGTAAGGTTTGCAAAAAGAAACATGAGTTTGAAGCTAAAGACAAGAAGGATGATGATGATAATACTACAATGACAATCTCAGATGCAATGGATGATGACGATGATGTAGTCTTGATAGTCCAAGAGAAGTGTTTGCATGTTGAGGATGACAATTTTGAGTGGGTGGTGGATGTTGCAGATTCTTATCATTCTTCACCAAGTAAGGAATTCTTCACTTCATACAAGAGGGAAGACATTGGGAGGGTGAACATGGGAAATTCTATCTTCTCCATGATTATCGAGATTGGAGATAGTTGTACTCAAATAAGTTTCAGTTGCACACTCACACTGAATGATGGTCATCACATTTCAATGTTGTGGTTGAGTTTGATATCTGGTTCATTCTTTGACAGAGAAGGTTGTCATATGGGTTTTGGTGATGGCAAATGCAAGAACACCAAGGGAGTTTGGTTATTATATGGGGAAAATTGTATCACACCTTGTATAAGACCCATTTCAAAGTGCTCAAAGGTGATAATATACCTGCAGTTGAGGATCACCAGATAGATCTATGACATAGACGTCTAGGACACATGAGTGAAAAAGGCTTGAAACTTTCATTAAAGCATAGATTGATTCCTTGTGGCAAGGATACTAGTCTCAGTTCATGTAATTCGTGTCATACATGAAACCATCGACGTGTTTATTTCATGACAAAATCAAAGGTGAAGTCATGACTTCTACAATTGGTTCATTTGGATGTCCGCGGTCTGTTTAAGGTGGCTTCATTGGGTGACAATAGATATTTTATCGCATTCATTGATGATGCATCTAGGAAGGTGTGGGCCTACTTATTGAAGACCAAGAATCAGTCTTTCAATATTTCCATAAATTTCATGCCATGGTGGAGCGGGAGATAGAGGAAAATGTATAGTGATGGACAATGGAGGAGAGTACACCTCCATGGAGTTTCAGGATTGATGCGTGTAGCAAAGAATACATCATGAAAGGACAGATCCCGACACACCACAACACAATGGTATAATTGAGAGGATGAATCGTATCATAGTGGAGAAAGTTAGATGCATGTTGAGGACTAGAAAGTTTCCAAAGACATTTTGAGACAAGGAAGTGTGTACTCCATGCTATCTGATTAATCAATCTCCATCATTTCCTTTGGGGTTTGATATATCTAAGAAGGTATGTACAAGAAATGATGTTTCTTACACCCATTTGTGAGTATTTTGGTGTAATGTTTATACGCATGTTCCAAAAAAAGAGAGCCAAAAGTTGGATGATAAAGCGGTGGCGTATATCTTTCTTGGCAATGGGGATCAACAATTTGGCTACATGTTATGTGACCCATGAAAAAGCTCGTACACATCTTCATGGACTTCCATTATGCCAAGGAGGTTTGATTTAAGGCCAACACATTGATGCCAACAATTGGAACCATAGGAACAATTTGAATAGATGTATGACTCATAACATGAAGAAATAAATGGTCAACAAGACAAAATTTTTAGTTTCTTGTTGGAAGATATAGAAGATTAAAAATAGTGTGATCATGAAAAGTTAGATGTGACCACTACTAGACAAGTTATCCATATCAATAGAGCAATTACAAATGTCTACAGATCATGATGAAAGCCGCCATCTCTACCTTGATGACAAGTAGAAACAAGTGGCAAATTGGAAAGCATCTGGCGGGATAGAGATAAAGACCATGTGATGCTAGACAAAATGGCTATCTTTGTAGTAAATTTTCCAAATGTGACATGCAACCAGATAAGAGGAAGAGGGGGAAGATCCATGTTAACACCATTCTGGAGGTGGAGATGAAAGCTATTGATGTGGCTCTCACAACAACTAGTATTGAGCGAGTCACTAAGCTCATCATTGAGACTAATAGTTTAATGTTTGTTGAGTTAATTCAAAGAAACAATGAAGAACACCATTTTAACAAAGATGCATCCATGCTATATAAAATAGTCCACATAAGGAGTTCATGTAATTTCTTTTTTCATTGTTGGAAGCACAAATAGTACTCATATGCTAATAATAGAGTATAGAAAAGCTCATGTGATGAGTTCGACACAATTCCATTCCTTTATTATTTAAGACTACAAATTAGTGCTTTTATTCTAAAAGGGCATTGTAGAAAAACCTACAGGGGATGTCATACAATTTGTTTCTTTTGTTTTATTTAACTATAAATTACTTTGGTATTCTAATAAGCCATTTGTTTTTGTTTATATCATATATACATGAATTTATCAAATTAAAAAATTTCTTCTTTTTGTACTACATATCGATATAGCATACGAAACAATATGTGAGGGGTGTGATGTAGTATTTAAATTTATTTTTTAAATATAAAATTATCCCTTGTGTGTTCAACGAGTGACAGTTCCTATTAGTATTCGCACTACACCAAGGCCAAAAGAGGTGGAAGACATAGTGGCTATGATTGACGATGGTAAATATTAATTACTGTTTAGAAAACTGTATGCTAAGGGTTCTATGCATTTTATTTGATTTTTTTTGCAAATGACAAATCTGTCCTTGTGTTCTAATACGGTAGACATGTGATGCATATATTTATACATTATTTTTGCATTCAATTTTTAAAATTAAAAACAGCCCCTTTAAAAGTATATTTATTGTATATTGAAATACGTGGGAGTGGATTCATGGAATATTTGCATATAGTTTTTAAAATTTCTGATTGTCCTATGTGTATTCCAGTAGAGATGTGAGCCAACTCCTACTAGGCTGAAGGAAGTATATGTCTAGGACACACCGTTTGATTGACGCCGTAATGGCGCGTGCAATGACGTGGTCTTATATATCATTGGAGCAATATTAACCAAAAAAATTATCACACTAGCACCAACAAAGTTCTTCTAGATAAAAGAGAGCCAAACGGGTTATACACGTAAGGAACCTTAAACATTTGTTGATGTAGAAGTAAAATAGTGTTCTTCATTAATATATGTTCTAAAGTCTGTGCATCAACAGGGGTTGGTCTCTAATAAGAATATCAAAGAGACTATTTGTATTGGACAGTGGTATACAACCTTATTCGGTACTTCAACAATCAACGAAGTGATGCGGAACGACATTTGTTGACCTAGAATTTATAAAATATTCTTCAATCTGTGCAGTATATGGTCTGAAGTCTGTACATCGTATGGGTTGATCTCTAATAATTCAGAATATGGAAGAGAATATTCGTGTTGGACAATGGTATACAACGTTATTCAAGCTGAACCAGGCTTGCATGGTGATCCTGACGACCCAAATAAATATACAGCTAGCCGTATATAATATAGAGTACCTATGTCGGCTGTCATGTAAATAACATATCATAAACAACTAAGAAGATCATACTAGAGATTGCTGGAGCACGCTACAGAAAAGCCAGTTTTCCAATGTATCTTAACACGGAACCCGAAAACCACGCCCACACCAAGCAGCACAATCAGCCCAGCCTCAGGAACCGTCTCTGGATCAGATAAAACATGGAGTCCAATTTTCACAAGTTGTTGAGGCGAAGCCGGTAGAAATACGTCAGTGTTGAATCTGTTCTCCTTGAAGCTGTGTGCACGCCCTGTGTAATACACGATATCCTCGATCACACCAACTCCCGCGTACGCACCTGCCACCCTCTTCCAACTGGAAGTGTCGATTGCACCGTCGATGGAGTACAAGAACGCCGAGCTAACACTGAGACGACGGGGTGGAGCAGTATAGGAATGCAATGGAACCACATACGTATATCTCAGGTACTGGGTCGTGTTAGCGTACCATCTCATGGTAATTGTACCGTTTTCCCTAACGATACTGGAGGTTGGGATGTCTTGTGTTGCTGCTGCGACGTCGTGTGAGGAAGCCGGTACGATTCTCAGTATCGAGTTCCGTAATCCCTGCATTTCTTCAGACAGAGAGGTGGCCTTTGTGTTAGCGTCATTTAACTTGGTCTCCGTTTCTTTCAGTTGGGAACGACATTCCTGTGAGTCTTTGGACAAAGATGCAAGTAGAGCTTCTGCTGAACTCTTATGTTCCTCTACTACCTTGAGCTTGGCGAGAGCCTCGCTCAGATCACGTTCGGCTATGTTCTTGCCGTCGCTGCATTCTTGAAGCTGCTTGGAAAGTTGTAACATTGAGTCGCGCAGATTGCTTTCTGCTTCTGTCGATTTGGTCCGGCATTCCTTCAGTTCCTTTGACAGTATCTCGATCGTGGCGTCGGAGGCTCTTCGCTCAGCTCGGACGGTTTCATCGCGTTCAGCTAGGTCTTTCGCCAACCGAGTTGCTTCTGACATGGCCTCCTCCGTCTCGCATTGTTTTTCCCTCAACGCCGCCCTCAAGGCCTCACAATCTCTCGAGAGCGAGGTGATCTCTGACTTGGACGCCACCAACTCGGCCTCACGTACCTCTATAGTGCTTCGCAAAGACTCCAACCGAGCTTCGGTATCTCTTCGCTCGGCATCGAGTCTCTCGTTCGTCGCCGCCAGATCTTTCGACAACGAGGCCACATCAGACTTCGCATCGTCCAATTCACGTTGCTTCGTTGCCAGCTCGGCGCCATACGTCTCGGAGTCTTTCAATAGCGATTGGATCTCCGATCTGGCCGTATCCAACTCAAGGCGCACCTCCGCTAGCTCAGCTAGGCAATCAATTAGGCCTTTGTCAACGCCAATGACCCTCAATCTACCATCATTTTCAAGCAATTGTTCTTGCATGTCCATGTCGGTGTCCATAGTAATATCATTGTTTCCTCTTGATAAAAACTCGATCGGTATAGCATTCTTAACGTCGGAGGATACCTTCTCTGCGTGGCTAATTTGTAGAACTACTGCCACAGGGTTGTCGCTGGCACTATCTGGGGTTGTTTCAGGCAAGTGGTCGTTAATGACTACGGACGTCATGGCTCGGTCGGGGGATATACACGAATGTATGATTTCAACAGAGCTCGCTCTACCAACAAGAACAAGCAGCAAGCGGGGTATAAATGAAGAAGATGGATGGGGCCGATGAAGCTGAGATACCATAAACACATATACTTTGCCTTCCAAACGGGAATCAGTCGAGTACATCACGAAATGAGACGTGAAGTAACGACGAGTACATCACGAAATGAGACGTGAAGTAACGAAGAGAACAAAGAACAAACGGTACGAACGCATGTGCATTCTTGGCTTTGCTTTCAACTTGGAATGGCGGACGCCGGACAAGTTCTTTACGTTCACGTATTGTAATTGCTTACAGACTGTTATGCTTGTTCTTTCCGTGCTTAGCGTTTGATTTGTGCCGGTTTCTCGGTTGAGACTAGAAATGGATTCTACACGTAGCTCTAGGATTTAGGGGTCCAGAACCGGACCGGACCGGATCGAAGACCGGCTTCATTAGAATTTATAGAATTTATAGACCGTAGACCGGACTGTTTTAAGGTAGGACTGGACCGGACCGGACCGTTTGGACCGCAATCAACCTTTTTTACATATTTTACAACTTATTTAATTGTACAAAGTGATAGTATTAGTCACTCCCAACAATTATATAACATTAATAGCAAACATTTACGCTACTAGTGCTTATACATATACTTGTTACATAATATACCTATAAATATACATGAATTTTATATAAAAGTTGGTCTGCGGTCCGGTCCACGGTCAGACCGGTTTTGGACCAGACCGGACCGAAGACCGAACTCACTAAACATCCTGGACTGTGAATGTGATCGAACTCATAATGGACTGGACCGGACCGAATTTAACAGTTGGTCCGATTTTGCGGTCTGGACTATTATTTGCCCACCCCTACCGGTAGGAGATTGCAGCTGGACTCTAAAATAAATCAATACACATACAAGCACAAACGTTGTAGGTTTCTGGGAAGCTAGCATGTTTTCATGCTTGTGAACTAGTATATCTTTCAAGATAAGGCTGTCAGTTCCACTTTTTTGGTGTTGAATATACCATGCTCGTCAAGTAGTTTCTGCCCAACTTTACCGTCTGCACCCCACAATGAGTAACACCGCATTGACATATTAAGGACAATTTCACACCATTCATGATGTACGTTTACAATATCTTAGCTAGCAATATCAATTCCGAATAAAATTCAGAGTGAATTTATGTTTTTATTCTTATCAAGAAAAGCAACATGATATATTACTCAATCATTGGTTTAAAGCGTTCATCAACATTAACGAAAAAGTTGTTACCCAAAAGACTTCCAAGTTTAGCTGCCAACAGTGGCAGAGCCAGCCCCCTGATGGAGGGGGGGGGGCATATATAAAAATAATATTAAGTACATATGTGGAATTCATATTGAGTGTCAACATATCTCACTCGACCTATTTACTTAGATCTAGATAGGAAAATAGATATATCTTACATAAATAAAAAAAGAGGTTGAAGACATAAGTCATCACTTGGGGAGTACTTAATTTTAGATCTATGTATATGGATTATGGTATATGTATATTATAATATATTACATACAATTATGATCTTTTTACATTTAAGATGAGTTTGAAATGGTGACTTCCGATACTCAAAAGATTTAATCTTTTTTAGAAGACCAACTATTCTATTAAATTAACTCTCCATAAATATAGGTAATTTTGATAAAAAAAACACATAAATTTAGTGTTCAATATTGACGGTGTGAATTATTATATATTTTTTTAGATTAAACAAATAATTTCCTACTTGACGAGCTTGACAACTCAAGTATTTAAAAGTAACATAAAGCTAAGAAAATTCAATATATTAGTACTATGTGGCAATTACTATTATTATTTAAAAATTAAAAAAACAACACTATAGCAATTTACTTATGATGGTGTTAAACATATTTATTAATTTTACTTAATAAATCAATAAATGTTTTTATAATATATTATTCACTAAATTATTATAATTATTATTTTTGGAAATTAGGTAAATGTAAAAAATCTATTATCTTTGACATCATGATGAAATATTATGTATAATTTAGAGGAACAACATTTGCACAACTTACGCATAGAAGTATAATTTTAAGAATTAATATCACAAGATACATGGTATTACATTATTTTAACAAATATTTATTGATGTATAAAAATTCAAAACAATACTCATATTTTACAAATATTATTAGTAAATTTATCGTGAGACCATGTACTACTAAGAATATCATATTTCATTTGTCATTATTTTTATTAACATACATTACACTCATAATAGAAAAGAATCATAATAAATCTGCACACGTAACATATACACTTATGGACTATGTTGTTGCTATATTTTTTATAGATTTAGTTATTTATACATAATATAGTACTATTTGATATCCAGAGTATATTATTAATTATGGATATTGGTTTTTTTGTTTTCGCATTACCTATGTACTTTCTATATTTGTTACACACTTAATTATTTATATATACTTTATAAAATATTTGGTATTCTATAAAGTATATAAATAATTATAGATACTAGTTTATTTTTCCCATTAACCATACAACTATGTACTTATTATATTTGTTATACATTTAAGTATATATTTATACATGATATAAAAATATTTGACATTTCATAAAGTATACTATTGATTATAGATCATAAAGTATATTATTAATTATAGATATCAATTTTTTATTTATTCATTATTAAATATTGGTGTAAACTAATACTTAAACAATTGACATTAATGTATGTATTTTTAGTATTGTTGTTAATATGTTTAATAAAAAAATACAACTTGTTAATTATATAACAATGAGATATATTTATAAAAATAAAGAAACATCATTTATTTTATAAAATTTACCCTAATTTAATCTATGTATATTTGTAATTCTTACTTAAATCGTATTGATAATGATGTTATTTATAAAAAAAGTTTACATAATTTGAAAATAGGCTAATAAGCGTGTGAAACGGATAAATATAAAAATAATTATTAACTTTGATACCATGTTACATATACATATTATATATGTTAAAAAAATTCAAAATTGGAGGGGGGGCACTTGCCCCTGCTTGCCCCCCCCACCCCCCCGCCGCCACTGGCTGCCAACCCAAGCGCAGCAAGCTTGTGTGTATGGACGTTACGCTCAAGCGGTATAAAGGAGAAACGAATAGGAGAGACAGCTGTCATTATAGGGCTATCGCCTCTTTCATTGGAAATAATTTTTTCAATCACATTCTTTGCATCAGATTCAATCTCCAGTCTAGTCCCTCCCTGAGATAAGGCAACCAATATACCGTAGAGAATACTAATGACTTTAGCTAAGAACGCACCCCTAACACGTCGTACTGATTTGGTTTCCATCATGATAACTTTACAATGGTGATACCTATATAGCAACTAGATGTGCTATGTTTTAGATTTTTGAAGCAGTATCAGTGTTAACTTCTAAAAAAATTACAGTATAAGGTGAAGGGGGGACCACGAGTCGGTTGGTATGCATGCCCAGAGAATGAATCATATGATGATTGTAATGACATAAATTGTAATTGATTTGATTAATAAATATGGGCAAGCTTCTAATTTATTCTATTTAATTCAATTATGAAATAATGATGTGAAATTATAAATGTCTAGAGAATTATATTACTCAATCATGTATGTCTTCAAGTATGTGACTTGGGGAAATGAGATCATACAAATGTTAAGAGTACATATATATTTTTATTATGTCCTTGATCGGTTGTTATTGTGGAAGGTTGATAGACAATAATGGTACATAAAGATCAGAGTGTGAGTTGGTTGATGACAGAGTCTCATTAGTCATGATATGGCTATATCAAACTAAGCACACTGATGCATGTCAAAGAACAATGTATCAGTCAGACCCACCATGAGACTGATACATGGAAACCATTACCATGGTAGTCATAGTCAACTGTCATAGTAATGGTGGTGTTTGTGGTTGTTAGACCTAATATCACTGCACTCATCATATGTCGTTCTGTATGATTTGACATCATCGAGTGGAATCCTGAAATATGTATTGTTATAAAGGTGATGATTGGGTGATTGTGACAAATGGGCGCCGGCTGTGAGTGATAGATATGAAATTTGTCCTTCCTAAGGGAGTATGATATCCTAGGCCTCTTGATTAGAGAGACTAAAAAATACATGGTGTGCACATGTGAGTCAATATATGATATTGAGCTCACTTATCTCAGACAGCCTGCTTTGGTTCAAGAAAATGATTAAATGTTGAAGAGAGGACTGCTTCGTGTCTCGAGTTCAATCTGGATATAAGTGACTAAGAAATCATACAAATATTGTAACACCAAGCACAAATTATAGGTTGAAGTTGTTCCCCAACTTTCCATTCACTGGGATAGCACTAACGTACGACTAGGCACGACTCTTTGCTTGTGATGTCATAAGTTAGTTATGGACGTTCACTATCAACGTGATATGAGACCTATATGGTCACATACATAGGTCTCGACGTAGAAGAGGATTTTAATCTTGAACGGTCATTGAATTGATTATTAAAGTATTTAGGTATTCAATTTACGCAACAGATGAGTTGGTTGCACTGTCAGATGATCATTTCATCCTGTGAGACATCCATTTGGAGTGTCAAACGGTCGAGTCAAGAGTTGATATGGACGTTTGGATTGTCAGACTTATTAGAAATTGAATTGGCTAAGTTTTTCCCAAATTGAGGTGTGAACTGACCATTTCACTCTATTGAACTAATTGACTTGGCTCGGGTCACTAGACGACCGTCTGGATGAGCGATACGCCCGTATCACATGTGTGAGATTACTCAGTTCGGGGAAAATTTGATTGCAACAAGGAATTGGTGCTGACATTCACGTTTTGCTTTATTTTCTCCTCTAAAAGGCTGGCATTATTTTCTCTTGTTTTTCATATTATTTGTTTTTTATCTTCTGGTAGGTCGGAATATCTCATCCTACATAAATATATTAGTAACGATGAATCAAAATGAATCACTTCAATTGTTTGTGATTCACTTGTTAGACCATGTTTATGTCTTTAAGGAGTGTACTATATATGTGTAAATGAACATGAAACAAAAATTTGTCTTAAACATTCTTAATAAAAAAATATAACAAAAACTAAAAATCACATTTGAAATTCTAGATACATGTTACTACTTTGTTGTGAAAGGAACAAACCAAAGATATGCAAAATATGACATACACACATCTCTTCTTCACTAACAAACTATCTACATTCTAATTTTTGAGCAAAATAGGGAAGAACTGCACATAAAACAATTGATAAAGAATGCTTCATGATCAACTTAAAAAAATTAACAATTATATTTATAAAATAAAAAATGAAGAGAGTAATAAAAGAATAGAATTATTCAATTTATAAGTTTGTAAAAAGCAGCTTCCTACTTTGTTGGATTGGTCAAAACATTATTCAAACTATGTACTAATATTGTATTTCTGATTGCATTCACCTTCCTAATGTCAAATCATACACACGACAGGGTTGACTCCTAATGTATTCTTTATTCTTTTTATACTCAACATGTCTTTGAAGAAAGACTAAATGTCCATGTTAAGACCAAGAAAAGTTGTTAAAGAAAATCCTGACTTTGGATTGTATACATCATACACATAAGAAAAGTGACATCATATATCTACATATTAAGATCGTTTATGTTTTGCAATTTTATTATAAAGTAGGACCTTCTTCGATGCAAATAAACATTTCCTTTATTGCAGATTACAAAGTTAAGCGTTTATAACATAATATCTTATATTTATAGTCATCATTGATCGTTTTTCTCAAGGCTAAAGAAATAGCTGCGGCGTTGTATTTCAGTAAAGAAAGCATATCAATTATTTTAATTCATAGACATAATTATTGTTTTTCTCATCCCGCTTTCATTTGCGCACACCTTTCTTAAAGGCCTGGTTGGCGTTAGTGATTGGTTAGTAGCTGCCTCCTTTTCTGGCTATATAAGGATCCACATTGTTACCACAATGCTCAAATTTGACTTCGCACAATGTGTTGCTTACGTGCTGATGGTCTCAATGGTTGGCGGCAACACAACTTTGATCGGTGCTCCCTCCCCTGACGCCTAAAGTGATCATATTTGGTACTCAAATTCGATACACAAATTATACAGCGGGAATTTGGGGATTTCCGCCCTACGGTCCTGGGGATCTTTATTTGATTACGTTCATCGACTACTTTTTCATGCCTGTCTCCCTTCTTCACTCCTGGAAAACTCACAAACTGTCAACCTGCTCCCTTCTTCACTCGGAAGACTCACAAACGGTCAACCTACTGATAAGTCAGGCTGTCATGGCACATGTTAAGGAAGATGTGGAAGATGCTGAAACACGAAGGGAGCAATAACATGCAGGTCCCACCAGTGCCTCGTTCCAGATAGAATCCTAAAATAGAAAATAATTACTGGGTATAAGGTACACCTGGTAGAGTTTGTTCATCACCAGATAAGCAGTAATTTCATCGTCCTATAGTTTGCAGCTTTTGTCCAAAACGAAAGCAAATAATTGATATGGGAAGTGACGATTATCCATACTGAGCCGAACCACACTTTGCTCATTCAGAGTGCTGATCATGAAGCCAGTATTGTGACATATAGGGCCAAGGGAATCTCCTTCCATGACATTCATTGGGAACTAGCCATGAGACAGACCAAGCCTCCATGGGTCTGGTTAAGTATTGAGGGTCTCCCATTCCACATAAGATCAGTGGCCACTTTTACAAAGATTCGTGAGCCTCTTGCCCTTTATGGAGGGATCTCCAGCTGGTTTTGAGATCCTATAAAATTTCTACTATCTTAGTTCTTGTCAAGTCCACGGTGGATCACCCTCCTAGGAAGCTATATGTGCGGATTTTGGAGGAGAATATCTTCTATCTATCTACCCAATCACTTGCATTACCCATGTAAAGAAATTGAATAGGCTCCTTTTGCTAGTGAGAATGAATTCCCCCTGGATGCCCTCAAGATATCTCCCATCATCAACACGGTCAATGATTGTGACATCATTGTGGCTCAAGATCTCACTCTCAGGAAGCAACTGACATTGATGTGCCAACATCAACCCTCATGTAACTTCCCCAACTTTGCTCCTCCTCACATCCTTATGTGCCTTCCGAACTACCTTGACTATGGTCTACCCCGCCGATTGTCCATACTTGGGAGGACAATCATGCAATGTACTCCCCTATGTGGAAAAGGACTACAAATGCTAACATGGTGGCCAATGATGATCTACAACCTACAACCACATGCCTTCCCGCCAAGTGTGCCTCCAATTGACCTTGAAGTCCATGGCTCTATTGAACTACTGGAAACTAAGGCAGTTGTCATCCTAGATGGACCTCTGTGTGGAGATAGAGCTACCCCCTGGCCAATCGGAGGCTCATGCATGCCCAACCGTTGCCATCTATTGCAAGACCGACTACCACAACTGTTACGACCCCACCTTCCGATAACCCCCAATTAAGGGAGACCGAGAGGTCAGAGCCGCACTCATAATTTCCGGATCAAAGGTTCGACAATTAACCAAGAAAAATTATTAAATTTTAACAGACTAAACTGGAAAGCTATAAGAAAATAAACTTTTTCACACCTTTTTGAAAACTTGGATCTCTAAACTTCTATCCAGTTATGGATTCTACTCTAACTAATCTTCCTTGTATTTTACTTCATGTATTTCACAAAATGACAATTTACTATTTGTCCTTTTGGCTTGTACCTAAAACGCCGACAAACAAAACGTCAGTCAGCCGAAGCTGGTATGAGGGGGAAATAATAAACGTGCAACTATGATAACAACGTAATCATTCAATTAATCATTTAACAACCAAGATTACGTTTTAAATATAACTCTGCGATCCAAGAGTACCCTATCCTCTGTGTTGTCCCCATTAAACCCCTCATGATCCACCTATCAAGTGAACCCGTTTCTAGGGTTGAGTCACATGGAACTACTCATAGGTAGACCACTCCTTAACTCATGGTATGCTAAAGAGTCTCATGTCACTACACATAGGTAGCCCAATTTCTAACTCTCAGTAACCTAGACCTTGCTCTAGGATTACCCCTTTTTTTAGCCTTTTCAAAGCAACAGAGGTGGACCCAGATGTAGCCAGCTATATATGTACTTATGGTGATAATCATAGTCACTTTATAGTTTTATGAAATAAAAGCATCCAACAGTTATTTCAATCCATGAGGGAAACATGAATAAAATCCTCGGAAAACTAGTCGATATAATCAAAAGCGTAACCACATACCTGATCCAGAGTAGCTTGATGTCCATGCATTAACATTCAACACAATTAAACAAGCAATCAACAATATCCTAAAAATAATGCATAACATCCAAGTGTCATTGTTTTATTCAAAACATTCTCAAGATCAACTTGGATTCCACCTTATGATTTCTTAGGCCAACTTTAGGGTTTTATTAGGGTTTTAGCCTTCATTATGAATTTATCACTTTTAATGCTCTTTTAGTCCACAAACCCTAATTTCAACATCATAGGAACAATCAAAAGTCAATTAAGTCCAATATGCCTCTTTTACACTAAAACTTCCATCTTTACCATTTTAAGTCATGTCAAGATCATTAAGGCCAATTATCATCTTTGTTTCCTTCCTGATTAATAACTCATAGTTCATTATGATCTAACTCACATATGAACTCTATTTGTCATTAATTCTACCTTTATCCATTAGAAAACCCTAATCATCAACTTAAGCATATTAGGTTACCCGTGACACCTAACATTATGATCATAGCAAGATGTCCGTATTGGTTTCAAAACCTTAAATAGCATGAAAAGAAACTTATAAATCTAGAATCATCTATTACTCATCATTATCACAGATTTCCTTATTATACTCGGCAAGATCAGGTGTTAGCCTGTCATGAACGGATCTATTCAATTAAGCATCAAATAAAACGAATCTAGGTTTTCCCTTTTCACTTTTAGAATAGGAAACATAATCAAGTTCTGATAACATTTTATTTGGATTCGTCTCATTTGCCTGATCAATTTTCATATATTATATGTCTACATATGATCATCCTAGCAGTTACTATGATATTTGCAAAAACATCATTTTTGGCCAATCACCAAGCGCCACATAAGAAATTAACTCTTTTTTATCTATTTTTGTGATTGACGTTAAATTATAATGAAGGTACCTTTTTGTCCCTCTCATAGAGACTTGGGCTGCTGTGAGACTAGGGCAACATTGTCCAATGGCTGTAAGCCATCCCCAACCTTGTTGTGTCGGGCTACAACACGCATAGTAGTGCTGACGTCGCCCCTTTCTCAACCCCGCAGGCGTAGGTCAGGCCGCGTGGATGTTGACGCAGACCAACATCCACCTACTCACAGCCATAGATCATCTCTTCCTTCGTGGGTCACCCTTCCTCTACCGTGCACAAGTCACCTCCTGCGTGTACACATCACAGGTGCCCTGGCGCTACAGACGACGATCTCCTACAAGGCCTGTTGGTATGTATGCCCTGAGAGCCAATCATGGGATGATTGGTGGGATACATTAAGATTGATTTGATAAACATCAAAGGCAAGCTTCCAATTCTTTCTGGTTCAGTCATATGAGATAGTGATAGAACAGATTGAATGTCTAGAGAATGACAGTACTCAATGACGTATGCCTTCAGGTTCATGACCTGAACGATGAGATCATACAGATGCTAAGAGTTTGTACATTCTTGTTATGTCCCTAGTCGGATGTCATTGTGGAAGGTAGATAGACAACAATGACACACAAGACTAGATTGTGGTGTTGGTTGATGACAGAATCTCATTAGTCATGATATACAGATATCAAACCAAACACATAGGTACTTGTTAGAGAACAAGGTACCAGACAGACCCACCGTGAGTTTGACACATGGAACCATGAGATAGTAGTCACAGTCAGTACTCACAGTGATGGTGGTGAGTGTGATTCTTAGACCTGAAATCACTGCACTCAACACATGTCGTTGGGCACACTTTGACATCATCAAACGCAGTCCTGAAACATGGGTTGTTATAAAGGTGATGATTGGGTGGCTTTGACACATGGGGCTTTTGAGGGGTGAGTGATAGATATGGGATTTGTCCCTCCTGAGGGATTTTGATATCCATGGCCACTTGATGAGTAGGATTGAGAAAGGCGTGCACGCATGTGTGAATCAGTATATGATACTGATGTCATACATATCTCTTCCAGTCTACTCTGAGATCAAGGAAGTGAATGAACGTTGACAGGATGACTGTTCCATGCCTCGAGTTCATTCGGGATATCAGTGACAAAGGAATTATACATTCACTGTAACACCATTCACGGATTGTAGGATGAAAGTTGTTCTCCAACTTTCTACTTTCACTTGGGTAGCACTGATGTGTGACTAGGCACCGCTCTTTGCTTGTGAAGTCATAAGTGTTATGGACTTTCACTGCCAACGTGAAATGGACTTGCAGGGTCACACACATAGGATTTAACCTGGAAGAGGAGTTTTGTCCACAAAGCAATGTTTAGATTGATTACTAAAGGAGTTTAGTAGTTCAATTAAACACTCAATCAGTCGATGGCTCAATATCGTATGGTTCAAGGTGTTGGACGCATTGATTGGAGTATCAAATTGATTGAAATTGCATTTGACTGATTTTGCCCAACCTGTGCTCCCAACCAATCAGCTCATGTGATGAACCGGTCGGTTGAGGTTGCTGAACCGGTCGGCTGGAGTGTCCAGGCCGATCGGCTCATGCCCAGGTTGAGATGACCGGTTCAAGAGTTGAACCGATCGGCTCAACTGGTGCAACCGACCAGTTGGGAAAATCATGTCGGCAAGGATTTTCCTTTCGTTTCAAATTGCCCAATTTGATTGGGAATAATATTGGTATTCGATACCAATTGGGAAAGAAACAAAGAAAGTCCTTTTGAGCCGGATTAGGACCATGAACCGATCGGTTCAGGGCACCAACCGATCGGTTGGAGTGACCCAAACGATCGGCTCAGGTCCAACCGATCGGCTCAATGGCCGAACCGATCGGTTCAATTGTGAACCGATCATTTCAAGTTGTGAATCGGTTGCTTTTTGTGGAAAATTCTCGAACACTTCTACTCCTGCTTTAGTCCCGCATTGCCCGAGATGGAGAACCCTGTCCCATGACTCTCCTATATATATAGGGGTATTGGGGGCTTCTCAAGATACACCTCAGTGCAACCAGTTGCTCTGCAAGTTGTCGTTCTCTCTGGTTTTGGTAACCGTGAGAGAGCCCGAGCAAGTGCTTCCCGCAAAAGGGAGGTGCAGTAAGGGAAGGACAACTGCAGTTGCAACAGGAGGCAGGAGAGCATGTTGGCGACTAGTACGTCAACAGGAGGGTGCGACTCCTTCCACTTCCTTGTGGGACAAGGAGAGTGGAGTTCCAGGTGGTCCGTGTGGACTACTACAGAGGCAGGAGGACACTGCCGCTTAGGAGGACAACTGTCATCCGACAGTTTAGTTCGAGTAGGAGTTGTCAGTCCCGGTGCGACCAGGAGCTGCACAGACACCGTCGAAGTCCAGAGTTGAAGACCGCGCATTGCGCGAGGTATTGTCGCCGAGCAAGCCTCGGGACAAGGTATGATTCCGCAGACCATCCTTTCCTGTTATATAGACGTTGACGCGTTTCCTCGGTATGGGTTTGGGGAGAAATTTTTGTTTCCGCTGCCTTCTCTGTCTCCCCTAAAACCCAACAGTGGTATCAGAGCCACGTCAACTACTCTATGTTTTAGGAATATCGATATGATCAATTTTGGTTTGTCGCCTTTATTTATTGCATACAATGCGAATAATATCGGCTTTATGCATGTCCAATCCTAAATCCATAAATCCCTAATTACATATATGATATGTATTATTAATGCACTCGATACGCGTCGCCCTTACACGAGTTTTGTGGTGGATGTGTGTAGCGTGATTATGGCCTATAAACCCCTATCTGTGTGTGGTTGTTTGTGGTTGCTTGCATCTCGGTCTGCGCACTGATCTTCCCTCTCTTATTCCTGATGTAACTCGAAATAATTCGAGATTCTTTCCTACCTTTGCTCCCCCCGAATGTAAATCGGGGTTTCCTTTTTAAAGCAATGTAATAAATAGAATAGGATTTTATTTCCTGTTATGTCAAAGACCGGCGGACATCAAGACGACTGCTCAGACGGTCGGTTCAAGGAGTGAACCGATCAGTTGACCTTCCAGACGGTTGGTTCAAGGAGTGAACCGATCGGTTGATGACCGGTTCGAGGAGCGAGACGAGCGGGTGGCGTACATGATGAGATGCACGACGACCAGGCGAACCGATCGGTTGGAGGAGCCAACCGATCGGCTGGTGGCACCCAGATGACCGGCTGGAGAGTACAGATCATTCAAGTGATGAGTTGATTAACTCGGATGGCAAGGCACAGATGTTCATCTTGTACAGGTTGCATGTGATGTAGACCTAGATGACAGTGATTCCTCTTGGCTCGAGGAATCACATTAGGATGGCCATAATCATCGCTTTTTATCGTTTGTGTATGTTTTCTGTGGGATATAGCATGTATATGATACATACTATGTATTGTGGTGATTGGATATGTATATGTATATAAAACCAAATCCCTCATTAAAATATTAAGTTTTAGATGCCTTCCAAATGCGACACACGTGAAAAGCTTGATCGACCAAGTGTGGGCACGCCCAAGCGTGGTGCACCGTCTATCTCGTGGAAGCGTGAAGGATGAATGTGTGGGTCTGCCCAAGCAGGGTGCATATTCATCGTGTTTGCTTTGGGTTGGACTTAACAAGGTGACCTAGATAGGATCTAGCGCCTTGAGGAATGGAGATGATCATTGCAAGGAGTTGTAGATGACATCTTATCAAGAGTTGCATATGATGCAATTGGCAAAAGTTGCCTACCTGAGAGATCTATGTTGTGGGTGACAGCCCTAGCTGGTCCATGGCTTAGAGGATTTCAGGATCTTGCCCACTAGAAGGTTGTACGCTGCAATCTTCCGAATTGATGGTGAGGGCTATCAATTTGAAGTAAAATAGTGGGAGCGATAATTAATTAAAGGCCTAATTATATCGTCAAATTTTCAAATCAATCAAATAAGTCAAAAATGAGTTTTGGACTAAAATTGCATATTTTCCTTTTTGTAGTTCAAATGGCAACAAACAACAACAACTTTTCTTTGCGATCGGTCCTTGACAAGGACAAGCTAAATGGGACAAACTTCCACGACTGGTATCAGACATTGAGAATTGTTCTCACTCAAGAGCGTAAGCTCTATGTCCTGGATACTCCAATTCTAGAGGAACCCGCTCCTAATGCACCAAGGACAGAAAGGGATGCTTACAAGAAGCATTCTGATGATGCCATTGATGCAAAGTGCTTGATGCTATGTTCAATGAACCATGAGTTGCAGAGGCAACATGAGAACATGGGTATCATAGAGATGATTCTGCATCTCAGGAACATGTATGAAGATCAGGCACGGCAAGAGAGGTACAATGTTTCTAGGGCGCTGTTCAAGTGCGTCATGACAGAAGGAGATCCAGTTGGTCCTCACACACTCAAGATGATTGGGTATGTGGAGAACCTGCAGAGACTGGGATTTCCACTGAGCCAAGAGTTGGCTACTGACGTGATACTGCAATCGTTTCCAGAATCTTACAGTCAGTTTGTGATGAACTACAACATGAACAACTTTGATAGGCCACTGTCAGAGTTGTTGGGCATGTTGAGGACAGCCGAGTTACAGATGAAGAAGGACAAGCCTAAAGCTATGATGGTGATCACGAGCAAGAAAGGCAAGTCCAAGAGCAAGGGCAAGGGCAAAGCTAAGAAAGGTTCTGAAGCTAGCCAGGAGTCCAAGCCATCTTCAGCTCTCAAGGCCAAGGGAGGTGTGACCAAGAAAGGTAATTGCCACCATTGTCAAAAGCCAGGACATTGGAAAAGGAATTGTCCTATCTACCTGGAAGAACAAAAGAAGAAGGAGGCGACTGAAGCCTCTACTTGAAAGTGTCATGTAAATAAACTTGTAACACTTTTTGAGATATATGATATCAAGATGTAAAGTGTAAAGCATTCTTACTTGGGGCAAGTGTTGCCTTTATAGATAGGAATACTTTAGTTTATTTTCAGCCAATAAGGCATGTAATACAGTTATGAACTGTTATTTCATACTTGCCAATAGATAGAAACACTTTATTTTTGCATATTGTATGACAATGATGGCAATTAATAAAGAGATGTTTGAATTTATAAAGATGTGATCTTTATGGCAATGCCTTATTTATCTTGTGATATTTGATATGCAGAAGATAAGACGATACCTAAAAGTTATAGATAACTCAAACATTTTTCTTTAGCATTAATCATGAGAAATTCATTTCTAGTTTCCATGTGATGGATAAAACTAGACTCTTTTGGTTAGAGAACCAGTAAGGGACATGAATATCTTGGACATGATTAATCAATCTTCACTAATGTAGTGGGAGAGTGATTATCCTATTAGGCATAATACATGTGATGTATTTACATACCTATTGGAATAAATGCTAATACTTCAAATGGTGTTTAGAGAAATACCAATATGAATATCTTGAAGTGTTCAAGATTATCATAAATGAAGTACAAATTTGGTAAAGTATTAATTCTTGATGAGATCAATGAATGAAATACTTGGACCAAATGTTTGAGATCCTTATGAGTGATTGTGATAGTGTATCATAGTGAACTCATGATTAAGGCATGGTGATGTCTGAATCAAGAAGGAATCATACTCTAAGGAGTTAGAGAATGATTATCAAATAACTGAATTCTTCTTAATAAAAGAATACCCCACACTAATAAAAGAAATTAAGAATCACAAGGGTTGTGAGTTCCTATATCTTTAACAGATACACCTCAATTATCTATGTGATGAGTTGTTCATGTGATGAGTCAACTATCAAGATGAATATGAGGAACTGAATCTTGAGTTATGGTTTATGAAACCATCACATCCTAAATGACTTCCATGTGAACCATAGGGTATGACCTTGATGGTAGCACTCATTGGATCATATCCATAGGTGCAGATGAGTCTTAAGTGTTAAGACACATGGATAACATTTTGACAAGGATGATGCTTGTTGATTGCAACTTAATGACTAAGACATTTGGCATATGGATACTAAAACCGCATTCCTATGAGGAATAAAAACAGGATGTGTACGTGACACAACCTATAAGGTTTATGAATCCACTAATGCAAATGAAGTCTATAAGTTACAATGGACTAATCAATGTGATTGATTGAGTACAAGCAACTCAAAATTGGATCTTTACTTTGATGATATAGTCAAAGGGTTTGACTGATATGTCAAGGATAAAGAAGGGATCTGTGATTTAGTGGGAGCGTATTCACATTCCACATATTGATGTGAAATGGAAATGTTCTAGAATGGAAATACAAAAGTGGAAATTATCTTTAAGGAAGATAGAGATGTTTCCTATGTGATAGGAATAGAGATCTATAGAGATAGTTCTCGAAAATCTCTTGACCTGGAAAGAGAAAGCATACATTAGCAATCTGTACTGAAGTGTTCAGTATGCACAGATTCAGTGGGAGAAAACTTGTCCATATTACATGGAGTTAGTATCCCAAGGCCAAGTGTCCAATTCTTATGAAGAATGGGAACACTAAGAATAGATATGGATCTATCATGTATGTAATCATCCCATTATCTTGCATGTATGACATGGCAAGAATAAAATGCATTCATCATCTTGTATGTAGGACATGGCAATATGATGTGCTCATCCTGATAACTCGTATGTGGGACATGACGAGTGGATGTCTATCTATTTCCAGTAAGGGTTACTGGAATACCATGAGAACTTGATAAGTACTTTGGAAGTACTAGTTCTATGGAGATAAGGAAGAGTTTGATGTAAAGAGTTACATTGATGCGAACTTCCAAAAGGGACAGAAAATTAATCGCAAAATATACATAGGATGTATAAAAGTAAAAGTTTGTTGATAATTGGAAGTGTTCCAATAAAGCCATTTAAAAAGGAAAAAGATGAGTATCTATGTGTTAGTGAACAGCAGTGGATACAATATGGATCTGAAAAGTTCATGAGATGAACTTATATTCCACTCATTGATGATAAGTCTGGAATCCTTGATCATGCAATGTGGCTAAAGGTTAACAAAGGAATACAAGATCGCATATTACGACAACTCCATCTCATACGTATGACGTACATCGAAGAGATGCGAGACATGCAATTCGTATAGACTTTGGCAAGGTGTTGTCATTACTCACTATGTTTGCACTAAGAGCACAGTAACATGTGGGACATGTTTGAAGATCACTATGAATATGATTCATGGGTGATTGGCTCGCAGTGCAAGTGGGATTCTGTTGGTATGTATGCCCTGAGAGCCAATCATGGGATGATTGGTGGGATACATTAAGATTGATTTGATAAACATCAAAGGCAAGCTTCCAATTCTTTCTGGTTCAGTCATATGAGATAGTGATAGAACAGATTGAATGTCTAGAGAATGACAGTACTCAATGACGTATGCCTTCAGGTTCATGACCTGAACGATGAGATCATACGGATGCTAAGAGTTTGTACATTCTTGTTATGTCCCTAGTCAGATGTCATTGTGGAAGGTAGATAGACAGCAATGACACACAAGACTAGATTGTGGTGTTGGTTGATGACAGAATCTCATTAGTCATGATATAGAGATATCAAACCAAACACATAGGTACTTGTTAGAGAACAAGGTACCGGACAGACCCACCGTGAGTTTGACACATGGAACCATGAGATGGTAGTCACAGTCAGTACTCACAGTGATGGTGGTGAGTGTGATTCTTAGACCTAAAATCACTGCACTCAACACATGTCGTTGGGCACACTTTGACATCATCAAACGCAGTCCTGAAACATGGGTTGTTATAAAGGTGATGATTGGGTGGCTTTGACACATGGGGCTTTTGAGGGGTGAGTGATAGATATGGGATTTGTCCCTCCTGAGGGATTTTGATATCCATGGCCACTTGATGAGTAGGATTGAGAAAGGCGTGCACGCATGTGTGAATCAGTATATGATACTGATGTCATACATATCTCTTCCAGTCTACTCTGAGATCAAGGAAGTGAATGAACGTTGACAGGATGACTGTTCCATGCCTCGAGTTCATTCGGGATATCAGTGACAAAGGAATTATACATTCACTATAACACCATTCACGGATTGTAGGATGAAAGTTGTTCTCCAACTTTCTACTTTCACTTGGGTAGCACTGATGTGTGACTAGGCACCTCTCTTTGCTTGTGAAGTCATAAGTGTTATGGACTTTCACTGCCAACGTGAAATGGACCTGCAGGGTCACACACATAGGATTTAACCTGGAAGAGGAGTTTTGTCCACAAAGCAATGTTTAGATTGATTACTAAAGGAGTTTAGTAGTTCAATTAAACACTCAATCAGTCGATGGCTCAATATCGTATGGTTCAAGGTGTTGGACGCATTGATTGGAGTATCAAATTGATTGAAATCGCATTTGACTGATTTTGCCCAACCTGTGCTCCCAACCAATCGGCTCATGTGATGAACCGGTCGGCTGAGGTTGCTGAACCGGTCGGCTGGAGTGTCTAGGCCGATTGGCTCATGCCCAGGTTGAGACGACCGGTTCAAGAGTTGAACCGATCGGCTCAACTGGTGCAACCGACCAGTTGGGAAAATCATGTCGCCAAGGATTTTCCTTTCGTTTCAAATTGCCCAATTCGATTGGGAATAATATTGGTATTCGATACCAATTGGGAAAGAAACAAAGAAAGTCTTTTTGAGCCGGATTAGGACCATGAACCGATCGGTTCAGGGCACCAACCGATCGGTTGGAGTGACCCAAACGATCGGCTCAGGTCCAACCGATCGGCTCAATGGCCGAACCGATCGGTTCAGTTGTGAACCGATCATTTCAAGTTGCGAATCGGTTGCTTTTTGTGGAAAATTCTCAAACCCTTCTACTCCTGCTTTAGTCCCGCATTGCCCGGGATGGAGAACCCTGTCCCATGACTCTTCTATATATATAGGGGTATTGGGGGCTTCTCAAGATACAGTTCAGTGCAACCAGTTGCTCTGCAAGTTGTCGTTCTCTCTGGTTTTGGTAACTGTGAGAGAGCCCGAGCAAGTGCTTCCCGCAAAAGGGAGGTGCAGCAAGGGAAGGACAACTGTAGTTGCAACAGGAAGCAGGAGAGCGTGTTGGCGACTAGTACGTCAATAGGAGGGTGCGACTCCTTCCACTTCCTTGTGGGACAAGGAGAGTGGAGTTCCAGGTGGTCCGTGTGGACTACTACAGAGGCGGGAGGATACTACCACTTAGGAGGACAACTGTCATCCGACAGTCCAGTTCGAGTAGGAGTTGTCAGTCCCGGTGCGATCAGGAGCTGCACAGACACCGTCGAAGTCCGGAGTTGAAGACCGCGCATTGCGCGAGGTATTTTTGCCGAGCAAGCCTCGGGACAAGGTATGATTCCGCAAACCATCCTTTCCTATTATATAGACGTTGACGCGTTTCCTCGGTATGGGTTTGGGGAGAAATTTTGGTTTCCGCTGCCTTCTCTGTCTCCCCTAAAACCCAAAAAGGCCCTCACGCCTTCCTGGCTCTCATTCGTGCTCTGTTGGTGTCATGGCTTTGTCTTCGTAACCGGCCTCTGCTCCACATAAAGGCAGTGCTCAGCCTTGCGTGCCTCCGCCTACCCCTACAGCAAACCACCACCCAAGGACCAGCGGCGCTGCAGCGTCGGTCGCCGACATCAAACCCAGGGTGATCGAGGCCGCTGGTGGATGACCTTGGCGGGAGCAAGAGACACTCCCTGGACGACCTTCTCCCCTCGGTCCCCTGATCTTCTTCTGTACCTCGTCTATATATGGACAGATCACGCCGCCTCCCCCTTCTCTCATGTCAGGGCGACTCCCGCTCCAAAAGCTCCAGTGCAGACTCATGTGTCGCACATTCAAAGCCGACGCCTCCCCACCCCTGGCATATGGTAGCTTGGCAAGGGGGCCAACCACCTCTATTGGGGATCCGCCGATCCTGTCCTTGAGCTGGGCTACATCGAGGGCACCCAGGTCGGCAAGGACGAGGCTGACAACAACGTGGTCACATGCACCACCTTCTATCTCGCCATCACCACCTGCACCTGGCCTTGGAGGTCTTTTTGAGAAGGTTTCAAACATCAGGAGTTCCATTGTTACTTCCATGTCTAGCCACATCTTCCGTGGCCACGCGAGGGATGCCTGGGTTCATATATATATATACAACTTTGGAGAAACCTTAAGGGCTATCGGAGAGAGGAACAAATAGAGTCCAATCCATTCCTTATTAACTCGTGGATGGGAGGAAGAGACTAGAAGGTCTTGGAGAGGAAACCTTCCTTATACGTATTTGTTGATTGAAAAACAACGTGAGTCACAACTTACCCAAGTTGGAATTACAGATTTTCGTATGTGATAGCCAAGGATAGAAAATAAGCACTTGCAATATATTCCTTCCTAAAGGTATATGGACTCCTTTCCATTATTTCTATTCCTTGAAATCCAAGAAAGCAAGTGGGGTTCAAAGTATTTCTCATTATCCTTCATTTCCTTTCCTCTTTTCCTATTTCTTTTATTAGAAATTACGTATAAACAAAATTTATTCAATATCTTGTATTCTTTTCTATTATATGGACTTTTCTTCCTTTCTTCTCTTTTATATGCATTAATAAATTAATCTTAATAGGAATCATGAAATTCCTATCAAAAGGGATATTTGCATAGTAATCCATTGTTTGAAGCAAAACCTACAACCTTTTTAATTAAGTCCAAGACATACTATCTTTACATTTCAATTATGGAAACACATACAAATTTGGGGTTGTAACATCCTTCCCCTCTTATAAGAATTTTGTCCTCAAAATTCTATCAAGCAAATAAACAATTCAGGATAAAACTTTTCCATGTCCATCATTGGCCCCTATGTGGCTTTACCTTACTCATGGCGCTTCCAAAGAACCTTTATCATTACATATTCTTTTCTCTGAGTTCTTTCATCTTGGCGTCTATAAACTGCACAGGTGACTCAGGTCATTTCAGCCCCCCTTGGGCTCACTAGGTTCATTGCTCAACTCATGGTCTGGGTACCTCACATAGTGCTCTAAATTGGACACATGGAACTTATCACACATTTCTTTATCCTGAGGAGTAAGATCAAACTTAACCTTCTCCACCAAACCATATCAAAAGAACCCATGCATCAGGGACTCAACCCTCTTAGCTATAACTTAGAGGGGTCAGATTTTCATGTCACATATTCTCCCACAGTGAACTGCATGTCAGTCTACTTTGCATCCGTCCACGACATCTCGTCGTATCTAGGCTCCTTTCAGCCATTGCATGATCAACGTGACTTCATCTACACACATTGTGGCCCTTTTCTAACCATCACGTGGTCCTTTCACCAACATCACCTTACTGAAGTGGTGACCGACACAACCTCCCTTACAAATCTTCTTTAAATCCTGACACTGTCTATGGTGGTCATCATCACATTTTTCATAGGACAAGAATTGGCTTCACCTATCACCCTGAACGAGCACATATGCTCTCATCAGACCCTTTAGTCTGGATCATACTAACCCATAGTTAGGGGTGATAAACTTTACTAACATCGAGTTCTTCATATACCTACTTCCACCTTTTGGAAGGGAACCTTTAGGTCAAACTCAAGAACCTTTGAACTCTCCTCATAGTGTAGTTGAACCATCTCCCTCATGGGTAGTTCAACCAAATCTATCCCTTGAAAAAACTCTTTCTTTCTTATGCCATCTGGGTAATGTGATCTACCATAACCCATATTGCATCTTGACCTTCCTTGGTCTAGGGAGACTTATCACAACATCCATAGTGATGAACTCCCATTCCCTCTCGGGAACTCTTTATCCTCTATATTAATGCACTGGGTTACCGATGTTCATCCTTCACCTTCTGTCATGCATGGAAACATACCACATGCAGCTCATCTTCAGGATCAATAGTAATGCTACCACTCATTATCTCAGTAGTATCATGGTGTATGGTGATCTTAAAATCACGATTTCCTATATGTTATGATTCCTTAAGATAGATTCCTCGGAAACCCTAAACCACTCTCATCAGGGTTTCATCACCTTCCTATCCAAAGTGTGCATTAGAGGTTCTACAATCATCCTTTCATTGCATCAAGGACTAGACTGGCTAATCCAAACAACCATTAACTTTTCAAAATATCTCATTACATCTGAGTGTTATCCAAACACATTTCCTTTCCAAACTTAGGGTTAGCCTAACAACCTCTTCTAGCCAAACTAGGCAGTTATATCTCAACTAGAGCATCCATTACCACTTCACATCCTTAGGTATTAGGTAACATTGAAGGTATACACTTCCATGTATTTCACTTATCGTCTCACCTCAACTCTATGTCTATCTTCATCAAGAACACTCTCTGATTTCATCATCATTGTGATCAGACTCAACCTGGTATAACTTGTAAGTTCCACATAGCTCATGATAAAAACATCCTTATAAGATGACTAACTTATTTCTCTTTAACGTTTGCAAACCAGCCATGTATCATTCACTTTACCAGGGCATGTTATCTTGTTTGTCCCCATATATCGTGGCAAAATTCAAAACCACATCATCTTTTATCCTTGGTGTATGGCATGTGTAATTTCCTATCTCTCACTCCCATAATAAGAGGAAATAAGCATTTGGCTGCAGTCCAAATATAGAGTTCTTCCTGTTCCAAGAGTAGAGATGGTACATCCCACCTTGTCAGTACACCTTTAAATCTAAGTTGAAACATGTCGTATATGCCTCTATATTACAATCATCTTTCTATCAAAGTTACTTCCATGGAGCTGATCTCGAACCTACTTGTTCCAAACACAATCCTTGGTCATCTCCTCTAGGTCTTTAGGGTGCCGGCACTTTTGGGGTCATCCCTCTTCCCTTATGCATTCAGAGAGTTCCCTACTCATCTGCCCTTTGGGTCCCATGAGTTCATGAAGGTGATCAATCTCCTAACCCATGGCCCTCCGACAATGATAGTTGTTACCTCCCGACCCTATGGTCATGTGCAACTAGGGAATTAGGAAACTCCTACTTCCATTGGTCTTATCCCTACCTGACCCTCGGATAGACTTAGGATTCGAGTTATAGTACATGTTCAACTTAGAACCTTACCCAAGCCTTCATCATCTCTCTCTGTATACATGGGTTGACTTTCATCCTTTCATAGGTTTCATGGTGAATTGCCTTCCTTGGTCAGGCCCCATACTGGTTACCTCCATGGTAACACATCCACATGCACTTAGAGATGGATGTCTATGGGTCTACAGGTTCCTTCTCATACCATGTACTTTTCACTTATCCTCTCAAGATCTTATAAGACCTCTTTAGGTTTTCCTCAAAACCCACAAAATTGGTATACACCCTACCAAAGGGTCCCTCTCCCATGATGGGAGGAAACTACAACTCTTGACAACAAGGTCACAAACATCCTTAGGGTTTACATCCATATGAGCATTCCTAACCCAGCAGCTGCTAAGGCACAAGTGGACCTCTGTCCAACCATACTTGTTCCCATTCCTCAGCATTGGATCAAGATCATACCTTCCCTTGTCATCAACTTAGCTATGAGGGGTTCAATGAGCATACCTTAAACTTAATGGGCTTCCCTTTTTCCTCTATTCATGAGGAGTATCATGCTCGAAACTATAGCAACTTAATTCTCATCATGAGCATTAGGTATATCGCTTCCCCTCTTAGGCCTAGGAACCCTAGGTTCACTTTTTGATGACCAACTTCATGCTCGATCTCTTAACCATAAATCAGGCATGTATAAGGTATGATACACACTCCCTGTCATCCTTCTACTTGAGAAAACTTTAGAGTCAAGTCCTCCTCAAGGACAACCAACAAGGTACAAGGCCTCACAACCTGTCACTAAACCTCTCCAGGGTATACTGAACTCCTTCTTCCTTTCAGAAGGTAAACACTCATACCATAGGCACATAGGTGTCAGAAGCCTCATCCTCTCTCTAGGGTTTGGTTCCTCCAAAGGCAACCAAGATATCCTCAGCCTCCAGGGTTTGTGCATGAGGAAACCACTATTTCCACTTGGGCCGCTCCATCCTCGACTCCCTACCATTCCTCATATCTCAGAATCTAGACTTCCAACCTTCTTGCTGGGTTTCCTGCTCTCTTTCTAGAGCTAACCCTACAACTAATCTCACCATTAGAGGTCCTCTCTTCATGAAGGATCAACCTTGAAATCATGCCCTTACCTGGATGAATCCTATGTTCAACTTATGTTCACTCAAGGTTATCCATAATTCTTTATGCTTATTTCATAAGCCATTCTTTACCCTCTCCTGGTCATGGTTTCAACTTATTGCTCACACTACTAACGTACTCTGAGTGCATGCTATGCCCTACTCGCATATGTCCAGAGGGTTCTATAGGTTTTTCTCTAACCTCATCAATGAAGGAGCTATCCTTCGCTCAAACATGCACAACCCTTCCCAAGGTTGGGTCTCCAGAGGTATTAGGTCATCCATTCTCTCATGGCTCATATGTCATCCAAGGCATGTCCATCCAAACACCCAATTTAACTCATCATGCCTTCTCTCCTTCTAACCTTCACTTAGGGTTAGGGTTAACATCATCCTTAGAGGATGTGCCAGGTTTCTACTTTTAATGGAGGTCCCTACCTCTAAGACTAACTCTCTTTACTCATCCTCCTGACAAGGAGGTCTATCCTCAGGTCTCTCCTGAGGGAATGACAACTTATGTCATACGACCTAAGCATGTATCTATTCTTTAGTTTACACTTACTCTATTAAGCTTATGTCCATGACATTTTATTTACATGCTTTTTATTAATTTGATGGAGGATTTCTTAGACCTTATTAATCTTACCCATACCTCAAGAGGGTGAGGAGAAGAGAGAAAACCCTAATCCTTAAGGTCCTTAATAGAATTTGTGATGAGAAGGGATAAATGAGATGAGAAAGTCCTAAAGGTATCTTATTTCGATTCATACCCTAAGACTTTAGCCAGACAATCACACGGATTTGGGAGTCCTCGTATTCTGACTAGAGGTGCGGAAGAAAATATTGTCAGCCCCTAGTCGTGATCCTTTTCTAGACACCTCCGTCTTTCGGATAATCCTCTAATAACTCCCTTGGGTTATATGGAGTTCGTAAAACTTAATAATTATTAATGGTTAAGTGAGGAACCTATGCTCTGATACCAAATGTTACGACCCCACCTTCCGATAACCCCCAATTAAGGGAGACCGAGAGGTCAGAGCCGCACCCATAATTTCCAGATCAAAGGTTCGACAATTAACCAAGAACAATTATTAAATTTTAACAGACTAAACTGGAAAGCTGTAAGAAAATACACTTTTTCATACCTTTTTGAAAAAATCGATCTCTAAACTTCTATCCACTTATGGATTCTACTCTAACTAATCCTCCTTGTATTTTACTTCATGTATTTCACAATATGACAATTTACTATTTGTCCTTTTGGCTTGTACCTAAAACGCCGACAAACAAAACGTCGGTCAGCCGAAGCTGGTATGAGGGGGAAATAATAAATGTGCAACTATGATAACAACATAATCATTCAATTAATCATTTAACAACCAAGATTACATTTTAAATATAACTCCACGATCCAAGAGTACCCTATCCTCTGTGTTGTCCCCATTAAACCCCTCATGATCCACCTATCAAGTGAACCCATTTCTAGGGTTGAGTCACATGGAACTACTCATAGGTAGACCACTTCTTAACTCATGGTATGCTAAAGAGTATCATGGCACTACACGTAGGTAGCCCAATTTCTAACTCTCAGTAACGTAGACCTTGCTCTAGGATTACCCCTTTTTTTAGCCTTTTCAAAGCAACAGAGGTGGACCCGGATCTAGCCAGCTACATATGTACTTATGGTGATAATCATAGTCACTTTATAGTTGCATGAAATAAAAGCATCCAACAGTTATTTCAATCCATGAGGGAAACATCGATAAAATCCTCAGAAAACTAGTCGGTATAATCATAAGCGTAACCACATACCTGATCTAGAGTAGCTTGATGTCCATGCATTAACATTCAACACAATTAAACAAGCAATCAACAATATCTTGAAAATAATGCATAACATCCAAGTGTCATTGTTTTATTCAAAAAATTCTCAAGATCAACTTGAATACCACCTTATGATTTCTTAGGCCAACTTTAGGGTTTTATTAGGGTTTTATCCTTCATTATGCATTTATCACTTTTAATGCTCTTTTAGTCCACAAACCCTAATTTCAACATCATAGGCACAATCAAAAGTCAATTAAGTCCAATATGCCTCTTTTACACTAAAACTACCATCTTTACCATTTTTAGTCATGTCAAGATCATTAAGGCCAATTATCATCTTTGTTTCCTTCCTGAATAATAACTCATAGTTCATTATGATCTAACTCACATATGAACTCTATTTGTCATTAATTCTACCTTTAGCCATTAGAAAACCCTAATCATCAAGTTAAGCATACTAGGTTACCCATGACACCTAACATTATGATCATAGAAAGATGTCCATATTGGTTTCAAAACCTTAAATAGCATGAAAAGAAACTTATAAATCTAGAATCATATATTACTCATCATTATCACAGATTTCCTTATTATACTTGGCAAGATCAAGTGTTAGCCTATCATGAACGAATCTATTCAATTAAGCATCAAATAAAACGAATCTAGGTTTTCCCTTTTCACTTTTAGAACAGGAAACATAATCAAGTTCTGATAACATTTTATTTGGATTCATCTCATTCGCCTGATCAATTTTCATATATTATATGTCTACATCTGATCATCCTAGCAGTTACTATGATATTTGCAAAAACATCATTTTTGGCCAATCACCAAGCGCCACATAAGAAATTAACTTTGTTTTATCTATTTTCATGATTCACGTTAAATTATAATGAAGATACCTTTTTGTCCCTCTCATAGAGACTTGGGCTACTGTGAGACTAGGGCATCATTGTCCAATGGCTGTAAGCCATCCCCAACCTTGTTGTGTCAGGCTACTGCACGCATAGCAATGCCGACGTCACCCCTTTCTCAACCCCGCAGGCGTAGGTCAGGCCGCGTGGATGTTGACATAGACCGCCATCCACCTACTCGTAGCCGCAGATCATCTCTACCTTCGTGGGTCACACTTCCTCTGCCATGCGCAAGTCACCTCCTGTGTGTACACATCACATGTGCCCTGGCACTGCAGACGACGATCTCCTACGAGACCCTCACGCCTTCCTGGCTCTCATTCGTGCTCCGTTGGTGTCTTGGCTTTGTCTTCATACCCGACCTCTGCTCCACATAAAGGTGGCGCTCAGCCTTACGTGCCTCCACCTTCCCCTACAGCAGACCACCACCCGAGGACCAGCCGTGCTACATCATCGGTCGTCGACATCAAACCCAGGGCGATCGAGGTCACTGGTGGCTGACCTTGGCTGGAGCAAGAGACACTCCCTGGACGACCTTCTCCCCTTGGTCCCCTGATCTTCTTCCGTACCTCTTCCATATACGGAAATATCACGCCACCTCCCCCTTCTATCATATCAGGGCGAATCCCGCTCCAAAAGCTCCAGTGCAGACTCATGTATCGCACATTCAAAGTCGGCGCCTCCCCACCCCTGGCCTATGGTAGCTTGGCAAGGGGGGAAACCACCTCTACTGGGGATCCACCAATCCTGTCCTTGAGCTGGGCTACGTCAAGGGCACCCAGGTCGGCAAGGACGTGGCTGACAACAACGTGCACCTGGCCTTGGTGGTCTGTTCGAGAAGGTTTCAAACATCAGGAGCTCCATTGTTACTTCCATGTCTAGCCACATCTTCCTTGGCCACGAGAGGGATGCCTGGGTTCCATATATATATATATAGAACTTTGTAGAAACCCTAAGGGCTATCGGAGAGAGGAACAGATAGAGTCCAGTCCTTTCCATATTAACTCGTGGATGGGAGGAAGAGAGCAGATGGTCTTGGAGAGGAAACCTTCCTTATACATATTTGTTGACTGAAAAATAGCGTGAGTTACAACTTACCCAAGTTGGAATTACTGATTTTCATACGTGATAGCCAAGGATAGAAAATAAGCACTTGCAATATATTCCTTCCTAAAGATAGATGGACTCCTTTCCATTATTTCTATTCCTTGAAATCCAAGAAAGCAAGTGGGGTTCAAAGTATTTCTCATTATCCTTCATTTCCTTTCCTATTTTCCTATTTCTTTTATTAGAAATTACGTATAAACAAAATTTATTCAATATCTTGTATTCTTTTCTATTATTTGGACTTTTCTTCCTTTCTTCTCTTTTATATCCATTAATGGATTAATCTTAATAGGAATCATGAAATTCCTATCAAAAGGGATATTTGCAAAGTAATCCATTGTTTGAAGCAAAACCTACAACCTTTTTAGTTAAGTCCAATACATACAATCTTTACATTTAAATTATGGAAACATATACAAATTTGGGGTTGTAACAACAACTCCTATCTCGATCCCCATGGAGTCAGAGTGAGAGCCTCTTTGACAGATCTGAGTCGGGAATTCCATGGGGCCATAAACGTTGATGTTGCGGCTACCTATTCAGTTACATGTGCCGGGATGAGCGATGAGTTCAGGTTGCCACATAGTTTAGTGCACCACCTCCAACCCTATGAAAATTGAGTGAACTAGAAGTTGTAGATCCAAGGCCGAAGGAAAGAACCCCTCCTGGCAGAGCCAATCATCTAGAGGTGGCACCCCCTTCTTCTCTACTACATCCAAGATCCCTTCTATGACCATCGAGACATGTGACATGCCTGAGTCAGCCTCCCCCTCCCTCTCTATGGTCCCCAAAACCACTTCATCTCACATGTCAGGGACATGTTCATGGAGAATTTCCCTAAATCATTGTGTCTTCACATGTAAGAGAGAGATGTTGTAGGCCATTATAAGTCACTTGCCACCACATACTTCTGCATTGGGACCTAGGTTCAGGTGCACCAAACATGTTATAGATGGTGGCATCTGTTCGCTTATGTTGGTGCCCCAAGATTTAGCTTGATGTATCATCTCATGTATCAGCAGTCTCTCCAGTGACGCAAGCAACAATCATGGGGCATCACTAATACAGAATGACATATAACGTCACATTTGCTAGCATCCGTTAAAAATAAAACACCAATGCTAATAAACTACGATGTCGATTTAACACGACAATTGACACGTATATGTGAAGGTCATCCCCTTTACAAAAGATATGGGTATCACTTTTTATTTAACATAGGCTAGTCAAAATAAAAATCGACATCCAAAATCACCCACAAAATACAATTTTCTAGGGAAAAGAAATTTTCCTCCAAAATTTTTAATTCTACGTCAGTTGGAGAAACACCGACGACTCATGTTCCTCGCCAAGGCCCACGAAAGTTTTATCCCCCCATATGTCCTCAGTTGTTTAAAAAACAACGGACGACTGAATATCCTTCGCAAGACAAAACTTCATTCCTTATTTGGCGTCAGTTGTTGCACAACAACCAACGAAGATGTGTGTTCGTACGTTGTCCCCGTGAAATTTTTTTCTTCAAAATTGCCGAATCGGCGTCAGTGTTAGGGGAGAAACCGACAACTATGATTGTAACACAAGAACAAATTTTTTTTGTCGGCGTATGTGGATAGGCGTTAGTTATTATACATTGATACCGACGATGAACACCCTGTGTCCCTATACAATTTTTTTTGTTTGAAGATATAGATGGTGTTAAGCATCAGTTTTACACAATATCCGATGTCGATAATTAATTGAATAGCCCCCGTGCGAGCCAGACTCTTGCCCTTCTCTGTTTCATTCCCAATTCTCTATTGACACTCAAGCTAGGTATCACGATTTTATGTTGCCGCTCGCCGCCGCTTCTGATGCATTGGAGAGGAGCTCGCCGCCGCCACTGTGGAGAGGAACGGCCACTGAGGAGCTCGCTACTGCCGCTCCAGTTCAGTCGTCGCAACTCTACTTTAGTTGCCTCCACCACCGCTCGCTTGCTCAGTCATCTCCGCCAACGACCACAACCACAACCTGCCATCCTGCCACCGCTCACCACCTGCTTCACCATAGCTTCAGTCATCTCCGCCTCCACCTCCGGCCACAGCTGCGACCACCTCTACAGCCACAGCTGCGACCACCTCCACCTCCGGTCGCCGCCACCACAGCCTGCTCTACCAATGCGGTGAGTTTTTTGTAAGATTATTATTGATTAATTAGGGTTGATTAATATTGATTAATAAGGGTTAAACGAGGAATGAATGAACTTAGTTCAATATATAATTGTTCTCCAAAATTGTGTAGTTGATTAATAATGATTAACTAGGGTTAATGATGAATGAATGAATTTAATAAATTGTTATTTCTTTCTTTCTCTCTTGTTAGTGATTGATTTAACTTATTTCTTTTTTTGCTCAGTATATTTAACTTATTTCAATATATAAATATTCTTCAAAATTATGTAGTTGATTATTAATGATTGATTTGGGTTAATGATGAATGAATGAACTTATTCAAATGGAAGAATGAATTGAATTAAATGATGTTACACAAAACCTAGGATATGAACGATGATACTATGATTGTAGGTGTTTGAATGACAACATATATACATGTATTTTGTTGGCCTAGAAACTCGTTCGAGATTTACTCATTAGGAGTAAATCTTGGATAGTACCCAAGTTTGGGACTCTTCTTGAACACTTAATCTCACTTAGGATGTAAGTGTATAATGTGTATTCAATTTTCATGATGTTTCGTCAACACTTTCCCATTTGTTCTCTAAGTACATATGTTGGTGGGCATTTCCCATGTACATCATTGTACTTGGAGAACTGTAGGGAAATGTTGTCGAAATTTCTTGAAAATCGAATACACATTATACACTTACTAGTGAGATTAGGTGAGAAAGAATGGGATAGGTGGTACATATTTATTATATATAAGACCCTAAACCCTAAACCCTAAACATTTAACCATAAACCCTAATCTCTTAAGCCTAAACCCTAATCTTTTAACCCTAAACCCTAATATATACTTGTTTTCTCTTTGATCATAGAATGGATAGATCATGGATGTCCATTCCAAATCGCTGCACCCCAGAGTTTATTTCTAGTCTTGTTTAGTTTATTAGATTTGTCAAGGAACATAGGAAATAACCTCGAGATACATTCTACTGTCCATGTAGGCATTGCGGTAACAACTTGAAAGTTAGCACTGGTGACGAAATCAAAAGTCATGTCATGTGCAATAGGATTGTACAAGGCTATACAGAATGGAACTGGCATGTAGAGATTTCAAACCTAAAATCAGTGGATGTCGATAGCAGTGCTTGTGTGGAAAAAGAAATTGCCTCTGATGGCGTAGATGTGTGGACATCGTTGATGCGATGTTGGATAGTTGTGGGGTAGAGCACACCGATCCACCTCCCATGTTTAGAAACATCGTGCATGATGATGACAGACCATTATACACAGTTTGTACTAAGTTTACGAAACTTAGCACTGTGTTGAGATTGTATAAGCTGAAAGCTAACAATAGATGGAGTGACAAAAGCTTCACGTCATTGTTGTCTTTGTTGAAAGAAATTCTTCCTAAAGGAAACGAGCTGCCAATCTCAACATACCATTTAAAGAAATTATTGTGCCCAATGGGAATGGAGGCCAAGAAGATACATGCATGCCCAAATGATTGTGTATTATTTTAAAAGGACTATGTGGATTTGAAAGATTGTCCAAAATGTGGTGCATTAAGGTATAAAATGACGACTTCGGGGGAGTCCAAAACTGGTTCTCCTGCCAAGGTGATGTAATATGTACCTATAATATCACTGTTTCAACGATTGTTTGCCAATCCAATAGATTCGAAGAATTTGAGGTGGCATGCAGATGTTAAGAAAAATAATGATGGGATCCTACAACATGCGTCTGATTCCCCATAGTGGAAGAAGATTGATTTATTGTACCCTAAATTTGGTGAAGAAGTTAGGAATCTAAGACTTGGGCTTTGTAAAGATGGGATGAATCCGTACGGGACATTGAGCATCCAACATAGCACTTGGCATGTTATGCTTATTATATATAATCATTCACCCTGGTTGTGTATGAAAAATGAGTACGTTATGCAGTCATTGTTGATATCAGGCCCTAAACAACCTGGAAATTATATCGAAATTTATCTTGAACCTCTGATTGATGACTTAAAGAAACACTGGGGTGAAGGTGTGATGACCTATGATGCTTCACAAAGAGAGACATTTCATTTGCACACTATGTTGTTTTGCACTGTTAATGACTTTCCAGCATATGGGAATTTGTCTGGATATTGTGTCAAAGGATCTAAAGCGTGTCCTATATGTGAAGAGAACACTGATTCAATAAGACTAAAACATGGTGGCAAGATTATATATCTTAGTTATCGAAGGTTTCTTCCAAAATTCCATCCATACCGTAGGTTGCACAAAGCATTCAATGGACAGAATGAGGAACAGAGTGTGCCTAAACCTATACCAGGGGAGGTTGTTTATGAAAGAGTAAAAGACTTTGTCAATGAATTTGGTAAGAGATCACAATGTACCATGGCCACACAGAGTGACAAATATTTATTAAAAAAGAATTCAATATTTTGGGATCTTCCTTATTGAAGTTCTTTGGCAGTCAGGCATTGTATCAATGACATGCACGTTGAGAAAAATGTTTGTGATAGCGTCATTGGTACTCTATTGAGGATACCAGGTAAGATTAAAGATGAGATAAAATTCAGAATGTACCTACATGAAATGGGAATAAGGACAAAATTAACAGAACTAGTTAGTGGCGATTGGAGAAGATACTTACCTCCTACTTGCTACACGTTGTCTAGAAAGGACAAGAAAGCTTTTTGTGATTGCTTGGTAAATATTAAGGTGCCACAGGTTTACTCATCCAAAATCCGTAGATTGGTATCAATAAAAGGTCTGAAGTTGATAGGTATTAAATCTCATGATTGTCACACTCTAATGCAACAAATATTGCCCGTGGCAATTCGATCTATACTATCGAAGCATGTAAGGTTTGCAATCACCAGAATTTGTTTCTTTTTCAACAGTCTGTGCAGAAGAGTTATTGATCCTAAGACTCTTGATAAGTTGCAAAGAGAAGTGGTTGTTACCATATGTCAACTTGAGATGTATTTTCCTCCTTCGTTCTTTGATATCATGGTACATCTTGTTGTCCACTTGACTAGGGAAGGGAAAATATTGGGACCAGTTTTCTTGCATTGGATGTATCCTTTTGAATGATACATGAACATTTTTAAAGGTGATGTTCGAAACCATTATAGGCCTGAAGGGATTATTATTGAGGGTTATGTTGCGAGAGAGGTTATGGATCTTTGCAATGACTTTCTGAGTGGTAATGACATTCCTATTAATGATAAGAATATTGAGGAGTATTCTGACAAAGGAATTTTGGGATCACCGATGAAAGTAATTAGTCGTGAGCTGTTGGAACAAGCTCACTTGTATATTTTACACAACATCAATGAAGTGAATGTTTATATCGAGGAACATACCAATTTCATCAAGAAACAATATCTTCAAGCCAATTCAATGTGGCTTGCTAGAGAGCATAACAAGACATTTATTAAGTGGTTTGAAGATAAAGCCTTACGTCAACTATCTCAAACACCAATTAATCTTGCTGAAAATATCAAATGCCTCGCCTTTAAACCAAAATTGAATGTTATGTCTTATGAAGGGTTTGACATAAATGGGTTCTCATATTACACAAAGCGTCAAGATGGTAAGAGCGTCGTCCAAAACAGTGGGCTCACCCTTCAAGCGTCTTCATTGTTTTTTGCAAGTGAAAAGGATAAGAGTCCATGTGAAGCTAAAATGTCATATTATGGTGTCATTGAAGGCATATGGGAGTTTGACTACGTAGATTTCAGAATTCTACTCTTTAAATGTAATTGGGTTGATAACACCAATGGAGTTATAGTGGATGAATTGGGTTTCACATTAATGAACTTTGAAAAGATTGGTGAGAAGGGTGAACCATTTATATTGGCATCATAGGTAAAACAAGTATTTTATATCGATGATCCTGCAAATGATAAATGGTCGGTTGGTCTTCATGGTAAAAGACAGTTCATTGAAGATCCTATAGACGAAGAAGAGTACTATGATAAGTATGATGACTCGAGTCCATTCTTAGTTGGGTTACCAACACCACCAAATATTGAAGCTAACGATGACTTGTATGTGTGCGGACATCACTATGAAGGAATGTTAATTGATAAAAGATTGTAGTATTAGAGGCATGTTTTTATTTTTTTATATGTTTTATTTTTCTGAATGTAAACTTTATAATGCATTATTATCTTCTAGTTATGTTAAATGTTAAATGATTTATTTTTTAATGACACTTTCAGATGGTTGAGCATGAGTATGATGACCGTGATGATGATTACCGTGAGGGTGAGAAAATCAATGTGTGCCTCACAATGTAAGTTTTAAAATATATCCTATGTTTCTATCTATATGTCCATTTATAAGTTATATCATGTAAGTGTGTTTTTTTTGTCAAATTTTTGGTTGATGATGTACCCCCTGAAGAACTTGGGGCACTTGATGAGCAGAAAAAAACAAATTGAAAAAGTGAGGGGCATCACTATGATGAACAAGTTACTACAACAAAGGGGCAATGGACCCAAACTGGCTATGGATTTTGATCATGCAGGAAATCCTGTTGGAGTGAACTGCAACTCGTTTATTTCATATCTTGGGCTTCTTACTCATAGACATTGTAGTCCTAATGTAGAATCTTGGCATAAAGTTCCTAAGGGAAAGAAAGACTTAGTATGGAAGGAACTATGCGTGATTTATTATTATTTGCAATTCTATTTTTCATATTACTAATTTTTAGGATACTAGTTAAATATATGAAATTTTGCAAAGTATATTTGAACTGGATGAAAGTGTCACAGAACCGTTCTTACCCCAATCCTAATCCTAGTGCCTAGATAGTAGTAAAAGCATTGAAACGCCCGTCCCTGAGTCGCCCAATATGATCTATCACACCGACATATACAATAAGAAATAATAAATAAAAAACTAGAGATATTTAAAGACCAACTAACCCAATATGGCGATATATCCGATATATCCTTATCATCAGAGTATGTAGAGTGCGGAAGCGTTCTTATTCATTATTCCATTTGTATTGCCTAAAATAAAGAAAATTGAGACTCAATCATGCAATTTCATGGTACGCTATCAAAATCAAGTAAAGCGATTTATAACAAAAGAGTATACTTGGCAGGACTTATAATCAAAAGAATAACAAATGATTTCCAAAAACAATATCATTTGACAAAATTTTTGGTATTCAACAATTTAATTTTTATTACGTGTTCCCATTATGTTGTAATAAAAAAAGCATGCTTATATATTTTGTGTGACCTTATTACCCCAACGCGATGGGGAAGGTCACTAGGCTCCTTCTAACCATAGGAAAATTGGAGGCCAATGTAAGTCCCACCTCCAAATGAGGGGGTTGTTGCACTCAATATCAACATTATCAATATCATCATCATTATCAATATACGAGCAGTCATAATGGGCATACAATTTATGTTTTCATGTTTTTCAAAATATAGTATAGAAAAATAGAAGACTAATCATAGGGAACAGTAGCTCATCCAAGTAAGTATCCAAGTATACATTCAAGAGATACATAAAAGTATCATCAATATAATCAAGGAGGAGTTATATAATAGTGTACCTTTCATCGAGGAATTAAAGTATGATCAATATCAGAGTCAATAGGTCAACCCTTCGAGTCAGATCCTAAATCATCAAGATTGGATCAAGGGTCAAGATCATGACTTTTAGAATATCATATTTGAATATTCGAGATTAGGGTTACACTTTTCCTATGTCAACCTTAGGGTTGGGTCATTCACTTATGATCCATAATATTTCAATATGTCCAACATTATTTCAAGTGTACAATATATTCAAGTGTGAATGAATTACCTAGGTTTTCTAGGATCATATATGTTAACCCTAACTTTATGATTAATATACAAGTCATCATCACATTTCTAGATCATCATCATGATAACTAACATCATTGGAGTACAAGGATTAGTTTGATTAAAGTAGAGTCATGAATCATACACATAATCAATCTTTCCACAAGATTTAGATCCATTATCACAATATTAAGGTTAATCCTTGGTTCAATGTATATGATTCACATTCTAGTACAATAAGTTGCAAGATCAGATCTAAACTCATATTTAATCAAGTTTGGCTTCAGGATGATCATTAGAGTCAAATATCAGAATTTCAAGGGATTAATCACTAAAATAGAGTCATTTGACAAATTAAATAAGAAAGAGATAAATATTTAAGTATATCAGTGATAATAGTTTGGAATCAGGTATCAAAAGTATTTTTAATCGATTAACTGGATTTTTCTGATCAAGATTGACTATTTACTTGTAATTTTTAGAACTAGGATGTATTTTCTACGATTAGAACAAGATCTGACAATTTATTTGATATTCAAGTAGAGAGGAGGTAACAATTACCTTAAATGGAAACACAAGGGCCGTTGGATGCACAAGAAATGGACTATATTGGTGATTCAACCCTATTTTAGGGCTTCATCTTGTGTCATATTGCATTTCAATCACATTTATACTTTCTAGATTACATGTTATTTCCCCCAATATGCTTATTTCTATCAAATGCACTTATGGAGGCTTTTTGCATGTTTTATAGGTACTTTTTCCACTACTTGATGGAATGGAAAGAAGATGGTCCAATCTAGGGTTTCCTCAGGCTTGGAGGAGCCCAAAATGAGGCCAAAACCCTAAACCCTAAACCCTAAACCCAAAACCACTTCCAACCTACCCCAAGTGGTCAAAGAATGTTTTGAAGCAATACCCTCCATGGATGATCAAGTTCAATGCTCAAGTACATGGGAGGGACACCAAAACCACCGTGGTACTCCACCATGGTCGTGGTGGACATGCCCCAAGCACAAAAAATCATTGTAACTCCCAGAATTCGATGAATATGGCCAAAACTACCATGGTGATCAATATGACTATGGCCATAGGTTCGCACCACGACTGTGGTGACTCCCCACAGCCGTGGCCATGCATGTACACCTCCCTTTGATCTCCACTTTTTAATTCCCATGGCCGTTCACATCCACCACGGTCGTGGTCTACCCTACCACAGCCGTGCTACTCACAAAACCCACCTAGTTTTCACTGCTTTACCTATTTTACCCCTAACTTTACCCTAGACCCCCTAGATCCCTATATATGCCCTGGTGGCGGTTGGGGGTTGGCTGCTTAGAGTGCCATTTTTGCTCCCTTGTCACCTCCACTCCATTCCACTTCACCTCCACCTCAAATCCACCCCATTTCACCATTCCCACCACATAACCCCCCATATCTAAGCCTTCCATCCACTTCTCACCATCATCCCACTCCATTCCATCCAAGGAGAAGAAGGAGGACGTCCTTGCAGCAGTCGGAGGGAGGAAATTCCTCATCTACACTGAGCTCCATGGCTACTTCTTCCTCTATCTCCTTTCTTTTTGTATTTTGCTTTGTTATGAGTAGCTAAGCCCCTTGGGTGGGCTGTTTGGGGGAAAATGACATGCAAACATTGTAATTACATTTGTTAATGATTATATTCTATTTGCATCTCACTCTCCATGGATTGCTTTTTGGTTTGTGTGTGAAATCACCTAGGAATTTAGGCAAATTGCTTATATGTGTGAATTTTGGGATTTGCCCCTAGGTGTAATTCTTAGATCCCTAGGTTGCCTCCCATCTTCCTACATCCTAATCAATCTCCCTAAACCTAAGTGAGAGATCTAAGTAGCTAGATTAGATAATTCTAGTGCAATTAGCATGGATCCTTCTCAAGGCTGGAATGTGGGGGAATTGGGGTCCAAAGCACTAATTTCACCTCCTCATTACTACCCTCGGCCCCTAATTGCCCTCGAAATGCCTAATCTAGAAACCTAGAATTGATTAGACTCTAATTGAATTGAACCTAATCCCTAACCCAATTGAGCCTCGTAAGGGTAGTATGGGGTGTTAGGGACTAGTTCCCCTATACACAACCTAGCATATCCATGGCCAGTTAGTAGCTTAGGTTAATTAATTAGACTCTAACTTGTTGTTTGGTTTGGATAATCTAAATAGAATCATAATGTTCATACGTTACCCCCCAACTTAATTGATAAGTTCATACTCCTAAACAACCCATACCTCCCTTTATTTCTTAAAACCCTAGCTTTGGTGCTTTCTTAGCTTAGTTGGTTCTTTTCTTGCTTAGTTAGCTTCTTGCTTTGTTCTTGCCTTGTTCATGTTAGTTTAGCTCTTTAATTGCCCTTTTGCTTCTCTCTTGCTTGTCGTAGTGTAATTTTCCTTTTCATACCTAGCTTAATCCTTTCTTGCCTATTTAGCCTTACTCTAGCCTAGGGTTAACTTAGATTTCATTATTGCCTTTAATTCCTCATTTGTTCATAGTAGTTTAACAATCAAACCACCTTTAAACCCTTAACCGTAGTCTCCGCAGTAGGAACCCAACAAAACTAACCTAGCTCTAGTGCCCCCTCTTCTCCCTGTGGATCGACCCTATACTTGTCACTTACCTATACTACGACATGACCCCGTGTGCTTGTGGGCGTAGTTGTTTTAGTGTGAGTAGGTAGGCAATTTAGGTTTTATAAATATCAAAAGTAAATTCACCACGTGCGCTTCTGTCTGTGGGGTTGCATCTATTCAAAACTCCAAATTGAGTAGTGTGTAACACCATTGGCGGGAGCGCACCAAGCTTTCTGGCATCGTTGCCGGGGATTAGAGGCACTCGACCTAGCTAGTTAGTTTTGCTTTGACTTTTCCTACTGCACTCATCATTGCTATTCTTTATTCATCATTCTTTGCATTCTTTGTGTACATTGGTTTACTAACTTGTTCTATTTGTTTTGGTTGTGCTTTGTTCATGTGAAAAGCCATTCAAGGAAGACAAGATGGAAGGCCATGATGCACGAACCCATCCATTTTCTCCACCACCCTACCTCCAAGGCTATCCTAAGACATACACACCCCACCACCTCCATCGCCACAACCTTCCCACCATTTCACCTTCCAAACTCAGTTCCCTCCTCCACCTCAATTCCTAAGGCCATTAATAACAATGCCACCACCACAACTATCACATGCTCCCCTACTTCCTGTGAGAAAATGGATATGGTTTCAGTCATGGGGTGTGACATGGTTGTTGATAAGCTTATCAAGGGAGGGAATCAAGTTGACAAAGATCTTAGTGAAGAGCTCTTGCCAGAAAGTCCTTGTTCGCAAGTGTCCCATATGATTGAAGCCCCCCTCTTTGATGCCTATGAAGACCCATTTCTCAAGAGAGAGAGAAACTATGGCATGAGATTACTGAAGGTCTTAAGGCTGATTAAGATCTATGATGATGATCCCCAAGGAGAGGAAATTGTTGAGAAGCACTCAAGAAGCTTGCATGACCCTTGGGAGGAAGATCAATCAAGGAAAGCATTTGATAGGATTGCCTATGATGGGGGCACAAACATTTTGTTTTTGGACAATGGTTGATGGTGAAAGAACAAGAAGCCTGGTTGAAGGCATGAAACTTAGCGCTTGTGGGAGGCAACCCACATAGGTTTGGGAAATTTTGACCCAACCTTCACTTTTTGATACAATTGCTTTGTTTTTACACTTTCCAAGAAAACACACACACACACTTGTGTTTAATAGTTTTTATCTAATTTTAAGATGTGCAGGTGGTAACAGGGTGAAATGAAGGAAATTTGAGTACAATTGAGAGAAGGATTCAAAGAAAAATCACTTTGGGTCAAGTTTTTGGGTGTTTGATGTTCCTCATTTTGAGAGTAGCAGCTACAGGGACCACCACGGCTGTGGCACATCAATACGACCGTGTCCATTTGCATGAAAAAACACCAAGTCCCTAGATTCAGAAGAAAAATTGAGAAAAGCTGCCAAAGGACTGCACCACGGCCGTGCCAGGGAGCACAGTCGTGCAACTTGAAGCCACCACGGCCGTGCTATGCAGCACGGCCGTGCTACAGACCAATTTCAGCCACTGAAGGTAGATTAGTGCAGCAACTAGTATGCATATCCTCCACCATAGGGAGGAACACTGCCAGAGCCTTGAGAGAGCCATGATCGTCTACCCTATCATCCTAAACTCTAGGATCATGTTGAGGACTTCATGATTCCAAAGTTTGGGGTGGTAGGGTAGGTATGCCCTAGTTTCACTTTACATTTCACCAACCACATCCACTTTTGTTTTCTTGTTTTTTCTATCTATCTTAGTCATCTTTACTTCTTTGCATACTTGCATGTCATGTAGTTTACTTTCTTGCAATTTTTGCATAATTTTAAAAAAAAATTGCTCTTCTTGCCATGCATTGCATATCATACAAATTTTTGGTAATTCTTGCATGTTATAGCTAGTAGTTGCCTGTTTACTACTTTAAGTTCAGTAATATAGGGTTTAGATGTGATTGAAGGCAACTAGGCACCGTTTTGGTCAATTTTGACCAAATTTGAGATTTCTTATCTAAAAAGTGTGTTTTGACCCAATCTCTACTGTTTTGAGTAAAAATGATTACCTTTGACAAATGCAAGTGACTTATCATTGTTTATTGCTAAATGGTATCAATTCTCGACTTTTTACATGTGCATCACCTCTCTTGTGTTTGTGAATGATTTGGTTGATTTGTGAGTTGAGCAAGCTATGAGCGCTTAGTGTCTATGAAATCACTTGATTGAAGTATTAATTTCATCTTGTTCAATCATGTGGTGTGATATCTAGGATGAAGTATTGGATTAATTTTCATGCAGGATGTCTTATGTGGAAAATCATACCAATGACCCCTCTTTGATTTGACTATTCATCCACGATCTTCATACCCCTCCGCCTCATAAAAAGATGCCCTAGTGCACATAATCAACATTGGACACCTCCAAAAGTTTGGGGTGGCCATATCTCCATCTCCCCGCTTCACTCTATCCATCATATGCCCTATCTACACCAATGGCAAAGAAAAAACAAGCAAAAATAAAATAAAAGGATGCTCCAATTTAAGAGCATTCAAATAAAGAAAAGATGAGTGTGTAAAAACACTCCAAAATCTTACCGCAACCCTTGTCTTCCACTTTCATACCCATTGAGCTAGGAAACATCAAACCTAGCTCATTTTGCCTTTTCCACAGCCACGTGGATCATTTGGTGTGATTTGAAGCATAAGATTAAATGCACGGAAGTGAAACAATACTCCTATTCGTCCTTGATTAACTCCACCATGAAACGGTTTACCTGGAACTTTATGGAAGAAATATGGATAACTTGTGTATTCTATGCGCTATATTTGAAGTTCATATGCTTTGTGCTCTTTTTATGATTGGATTGTGAAAGCAGGTGAGGAGAGAAGTGAAATGCATGTACCTAGTCATCCTTGATCCCATTCAGCGATAATCATCTTTTACATTGCATTTGTCATTTCTTTTTGTGTAAGTTTTGTAGAGAGATTGAGTTGGAGCATACTTGAGGACAAGTATGTCTCAAGTTTGGGGTGGTGATTCATCCCTATTTTAAGGCTTCATCTTGTGTTATATTGCATTTCAATCACATTTATACTTGCTAGATTACATGTTATTTCCCCCAATATGCTTATTACTATCAAATGCACTTATGGAGGCTTTTTGCATGTTTTATAGGTACTTTGTCCACTACTTGATGGCATGGAAATAAGATGGTCCAATCTAGGGTTTCCTCAGGCTTGGAGGAGCCCACAATGAGGCCAAAACCACTCCCAACCTACCCCAAGTGGTCAAAGAATGTTTTGAAGCAATAACCTCCATGGATGATCAAGTTCAATGCTCAAGTGCATGGGAGGGACACCAAAACGGCCGTGGTATACCACCATGGTCGTGGTGGACATTCCCCAAGCACAAAAAATCACTGTAACTCCTAGAATATGATGAATATGGCCAAAATGACTGTGGTGATCAATATGATTGTGGCCATAGGTTCCCACCACGACCACGGTGACCCCCCACAGCCGTGGCCATCCATGTACACCTCCCTATGATCTCCAATTTTTAATTTCCACTGCCGTGCCCATCCACCACGGCCGTGGTCTACCCTACCGCGACCGTGCTACTCACAAAACTCACCTAGTTTTCACTACTTTACCTATTTTACCCCTAACTTAACCCTACACCCCCTAGATCCCTATATAAGACCTAATGGCGGCTGGGGGTCGGGGGTTGGCTGCTTAGAGTCCCATTTTTCCTCCCTTGTCACCTCCACTCCATTCCGCTTCACCTCCACCTCAAATCCACCCCATTTCACCATTCCTACCACATAACCCCCCATATCTAAGCCTTCCATCCACTTCTCACCATCATCCCACTCCATTCCATCCAAGGAGAAGGAGGATGTCCTTGCATTAGTTGGAGGGAGGAGATTCCTCATCTATACTGAGCTCCATGGCTACTTCTTCCTCTATCTCCTTTCTTTTTTTATTTTGCTTTGTTATGAGCAGCTAGACCCCTTGGGTGGGCTGTTTGGGGGAAATTATGTTACTTTGATACCATGTTGGGGGAAAATGACATGTAAACATTGTAATTCCATTTGTTAATTATTATATTCTATTTTCATCTCACTCTTCATGGATTTCTTGTTGGTTTGTGTGTCAAATCACCTAGGAATTTAGGCAAATTGCTTATATGTGTGAATTTTGGGATTTGCCCCTAGGTCCAATTCATGGATCCCTTGGTTGCCTCCCATCTTCCTACATCCTAATCAATCTCCCTAAACCTAAGTGATAGATCTAAGTATCTGGATTAGATAATTCTAGTGCAATTAGAATGGAGCCTTCTCAAGGCTAGAATGTGGGGTCCAAAGCCCTAATTTCACCTCCTCATTACTACCCTTGGCCCCTAATTTCCCTAGGAATGCCTAATCTAGAAACCTAGACTTGATTAGGCTCTAATTGAATTTAACCTATTCCCTAACCCAATTGAGCCTCGTAAGGGTAGTAGGGAGTGTTAGGGACTAGTTCCCCTATACACAACCTAGCATATCCATGGCCAGTTAGTAGCTTAGGTTAATTCATTAGACTCTAACTTGTTGTTTGGTTTGGATAATCTAAATAGAATTACAATGTTCCTATGTTACCCCCCCAACTTAAGAGATAAGTTCATACCCCTAAACAACCCATACCTCGCTTTATTGCTTAAAACCCTAGCTTTGGTGCTTGCTTAGCTTATTTGGCTCTTTTCTTGCTTAGTTAGCTTCTTGCTTTGTTCTTGCCTTGTTCATGTTAGTTTAGGTCTTTAATTGCCCTTTTGCTTATCTCTTGCTTGCCTTAGTGTAATTTTCCTTTTCATACCTAGCTTAATCCTTTCTTTCCTATTTAGCCTTACTCTAGCCTAGGGTTAACTTAGATTTCATTATTGCCTTTAATTCCTCATTTGTTCATAGTAGCTTAACAATGAAACCACCTTTAAATCCTTAACCCTAGTCTCCGTAGTAGTAACCCAGCAAAACTAACCTAGCTCTAGTGCCCCCTCTTCTCCCTGTGGATCAACCCTATACTTGCTGCTTACCTATACTACGACACGACCTCGTATGCTTGTGGGCTGACATGAATTTACTGTGCGTATAACGCAAGTGCACGCACCAATGTAATATAGGCCTTTGTGAGGCCCGATTCGAACTCAGGGAATGGATTTTTGGTTGACTACTACTAACTGTTTGCAATCAGCTAGACCGATTAAAATGGTTTGAGAGTTGATTGAAAAAGAAAAGAAAAAGAAAAGAAAGCAAAACAATCGATTAAATGGTTGGTTTAATCAATTAAAGATGGAATCTTTAGGATTGCGGTTTCACCGCAGGTTCTCGTTGTGCTAATTCCTATATAATTATCCTAATTTATCTCCTATTCCAGGTAGTGTCCTGTAGTCAGAATTATTCGCTATCGCGATACAATTCACTACCTAAATCTAGGTCGGTTCCACAGTCATAGTAACCTATACCCTAGATCAGGTGCATGAAGATCATACTCTAGATTTCCACCATTAATTGTACATCGCCTTGTTCAAAGCATTTATTAGTTAATGTGATATCTGTCTCTTTTCAACCGTTAATTCTTCTTTCAAAGTAATTAAAGGTATTAAATTATCATTAAGGTGATCAATCATAATGCTATAATGGAGAAAATGAAAACATACCACGGATTTTAGAGACAAATTATGATAACTATGTCAAAACTATCATACAACGATCACCCGGGCTACTCCCGGTCCTAAAGATAAAGGGGATTAGCCCCGCATGTTCATCTCAACGAAAGACATGATGAGAGAAAGGGAAAACATAAGGAAAACATGAATAGATGTGATGTAAACCCCTGAACGGAGGAGATCCAGACATCCCCATCATAGGATGAACAATCTACAGCCTTTCGGCAGTGGAAAACTCCTTCTGCGGCTCTCAGAACGATCAGGGCATGGCTGTGGGCTTCGTTCTTCTCTCCTTCTCCTCCTTGAGACTTGTGCAATGGCTATGGACATGATAGATTGCTTAGGGCCACCGTAATTAGGTATATGCACCACTTTTGGTCACCCATATATCACCACCGTATGATTAGACACGATCTTTAGCAAAGCATGATCTGACAGCGTCGATACCATCGACGCGGGTTGATGGTATCGACCTGCATGAGGCACCAGCGCTTGCGCGATTCTTGGGGTTCTCTCTGATGTTGCCTCGATACCATCGACTGTGTGTCGATGGCATCGACACCTTAGGCGTCGCTTTTCTCTGGAATCTGACGCTGAAGCTAATTTTGCTGAGGTGAGGTCGATAGTATCAACTTTGGGTCAATAGTATCGACATCTAGAAATCTGGCTCGCTGACGCTCTCTCGATACCATCGAGAGTCCAATCGATGGTATCAACTTCTGGCTGCTCTTCTCCGGAAATGCACTGTGACCAGGTCGATGGTATCGACCATCCGTCGATGGTATCAATGTATTTAGATATCCGAATTGCCTAAAATGAAGAGAAGAACACCAATCAAATCAAACAAATATGATCTTTTAGACAGAATAAGATGAACCAAGGTAAATTTGATGCAAAATGAGATTATAGACTAAAGGTAACGAATCATGCGATATTAATCACAAATATGATCACAATACACATAAAATGTATGCAAAACCAGTCTATAAAAATGACTCAAAACCCCAGCATCAAACTCCCCTAAGCTTGCACATTGCTCGTCCTTAAGCACAAAACTGTAGAATAGAATTGCGAGAGTCAACTAAAGAACATATTAGCATAAAAGACAACTCAATATGACTCCCACCTGTCATGCACATGTCGGCCCTCACTGACCACAAGACGATAACTACCCTAGAGGTGACAATGATCATCCATAAGAAATGTCCACCCCAAGATCATCAAACACTACCAAATAAAGTAGTTGATATAATAAATTCCTCTGATTCAGACTTAGTGCATCTTGTGATCTCCTATCTACGTTGCTCAAGTTTTAACTACCATCTATATGGAAGCAGATCTCCTAGTATACAATAATCAGGAGATAATCATGGGTGGCCTACCATTTTGAGAAACGGGTGTATGAAATGGGTGGCTGTGGAAGAAAGAGAAACACCAAATAGTTTTATCATGCAAAATCAACAAAATGACCTAAATGATGCATATGCATATGAAAATGACCTAATGCCTAAATTTTAGGTAGAATGATGCATGCACTATCATTCCGTCTCAAGATGAGATGGAATGACTGCTAAAACTACATTATGTGCTTATTCATTTTTTTTCTTTATGTATACATGTAGGTGAAACAAGTTCCTTTCTCCCTCTCCTTTTTTTTCACTTACATTTCTTCTCTTTTTCTCTTTTTTTTTCAATCCCGCATTTTTCAATCACTCATTTTTCAATTGACTAGAAGAAAATTCACAAATTTTTTTCTTAGGCTTATTTCCACTTAGCTAACATCATTGATGCCTTACAAATTACTTTTCAGAGGGTATAGAAAAATTTTCCTACTTTTCTTATTTTCCAGAAGAAATAAGGTACAAAAAGTCCTATATGCTCTAGAGTATGCAAAATGCAACTATAACGACATGCACTTGAGAATGTGTGAATGCATAGATGTGAAATCTAGCTACAATGAAATCCTATCTACATGTCATGCAATCAAGAGATGAAAAACTATAAGTGCTTCCAGTTCTTATGGTGGATATTGAATGAAATGAAATGGATAGATCACAAGACTAATGTACAGAACCATTGGAATAGATTATATTTCCCTCTTTACTGACCTGTGTAACAATAAATCAAAGGGTTTCTCTCTCTCACTTTCGATTAAAGTCCCATTACCATTTGGTCAGTTTAGGAAAAACATCCATGTCTGTCCACATTTCTTGAATCATACGGCTATACAATTATGATCTTATTTTTTAAAGTTGACAAACCCAATTATTTTAATAGGTTAAGTGCTCAATTTCAAACAAGTTCAACTTACAAATTCTTGAAAAATTTTCAATTATGCTCTGATTTCAGATAATGGCACCCATAACTCCCATGTGAAAAACATTGAGATGACACATTAACATTAGATATGCATGGATACACTAGATAGCATGTTGATCCTAAAAACTTAGAAAATTGCTAAAATAAAAGAAAAGGAAATAAAAGATAGAAACTATTCCATCTCCCCCTTAAGCTTGAATTCGACTATGACCTCATAGTCAAAAACAATCTCAGCAGGTGGAACAGTGATACCGTTTACTACTCAGGTGGTGGGTACTGTGGGGCGGTGGGATCCCAAAATGAATATTGCCCTTGAAAGTTTGGATCATATGGGGGCATCAGTGGTGGCACGAATGTGTCAATCTCCATGGGAGCAGCCCGTGAAGAGGATGAACCGACGTTCCTCACCATGATGAAAGAAAAGAGATAGAAGAATGGATCTCAGTGAAGATCTCCTATTGCTGTGTAATACTCAGCGAAAGAGTTGAGGGGATTTTCTCTGAAGGTGTGAGTAGAAATGAGAAACTATCCCTCCTTTTATAACTGAAATCGACGCCACTGTCGCTCCGTCAATACCATCGACGGGGTTTCGATGGTATCGACACTTTCTGTTTCAATTACGCTCATGAGGCCCGGGCGTCGCTTCCTCACTGCTACCGTGTTGATACCATCGATAGGGATGTTGATGGTATCGACTTAACTGAGATGGATTTCTCTAAAAATCTTTACGGATCTCGCGAGCATCGACTTCTTGGTCGATACTATTGACCCGATGCTTTTTTTTTATGATGTCACTGATGGTAGGTCGATACCATCGGTGAGGCTGTCGATGGTATCGACTCAGAAAATTTTCTTTAGCCGCTTGCCTGCACCCACGTCGCTACCATCGACATTGTGGTCGATGATATCAACTTTTAAACAGTATTTCACACTTCAAAACATGAGTTAGGGTACCATTTTTACAAAAAATATCAAAACCTAAGCAAAAACTAAGTACATCAACATAAAAGATCATAACCAAACATAAAATAAACCTAAAGTTGGATTGTCTCCTAACAAGCGCCCTTGTTTAATGTCTTAGGCTTGACATAAGGATACCTTTAACCTTGGTTGCCAAGGGATGTCTCTAATGATTCATTTGGCAATTTGAATTCAACTCTATCATCCCCAATCCCAAGTGTCAAGTAACCTCATCCATTGGCAGTGATTACATCAGTCGTAGCTTGGAACAACCTTCCCAATAGCATCTCACCTCCTTCCATCTCATCTATGTCCATGACCACAAAGTCAATAGGGAAGATGAATTTGTCAACCTTGACTAGCACATCCTCGCATATACCTTGTGGCTTTACAATGGATCCATCCGCCAACTCAATTGTCATGGAAGTTTGTGTTGGCTTCTTCAATCCCAACTTTTGAAAAGTGGCAAGTGGCATAAGATAAATGCTTTCCCCTGAGTCACACTGTGCTTGTGGAAAATTTTGACCACCTATGGAACATGGGATGTAGAAACATCCTGGATCTTTCCTCTTCTTTGGAATCCTTCCTTTGATTATAGAACTCACTATTTCATCAGCACACACAACATCTGTATCTTTGATCCACCGTTTTTTGTTGATGATGTCTTTCATGAATCTTCCATATGAAGGAATTTTCTCTATAACCTCCACCAATGGAATGTTAATGTGGAGCTTCCAGAAGATCTCAAGAAATTTCTTGAAGTGCCTTTGCTCTTTCCTCGGCTTTAGACTATCTGGGAATGTCACGCTTGGCTCCTTTATGTGCTTATGCGGTGGCACATATGGGCTATTTGGGATCTCCTCCCCTAAGCTTGCTTCAATGTCACCCTCTGGCGTAGGCTATGGCACGTCATTTATGGTTGGTGTGGCTCGTGGGTGCTCATCCTTCTTAGTGGTAGTAGATCCACTACAAAGTATGGCCTTCACTTGCTCCTCTTGCCTAGGTGTGGGCACGACTGTGATGGGTTCTTGGTGGGATTTGCTGAACGGGCGACATCCTCCTGGTAGTCCATATAAGCTACGGGGGTATGGCACACTAGGTTTTGCCTCCATTTCAAAATGCATTTTTTCCCTTTTCATGGACCTCCCCCACCGGGGGCTCTGTCTCCTTAATCACAGATATATACTTCACTTGATGATGTACTTGAGAAGCCTCTGCATTCCCAGCTGGTTTTTGTTGAATGATTTGCTTCATGGCAGCCACCTCTGTTGCAATTTGGGTTATGGACGTCTCTAGAATCCTCAGTTGTGCACCTTGGATCTGTATCTGCTTCCCAAACTGGTTCAAGTACTCACTGTGTGACTGTACTGACTTGGCGAGTGAGCCCATCAATTCCTAATTTTGCTTCACCACCTGACTAAGCAATTCATTATTCTTTTCCTCTAGGGTAGGTTGCGGCTTATGAAAATTTTGTTCCTTCCACCAATCGTAATTGTTATCTCTATATCCCTATTGATGCATATACTTTTCATGTGCTTCATCATCAGACCCATTGTCCTCTTTCTCTAGGAGCTTCTTGGCTATAAGATCAATCTTTTCATTAAGCGCTTTGATGACCTTTGCTTCATGTGTCATGCCAACCTGCTCAGGTGCATCTCTTTCACCCCAAGACTACTTTTTGGACATGTTCCTTAGAATCTCCCATCACCTTATGCCTATGTTATTCAAAAAGAAACCAGAACTTGCTGAGTCCAAATTGCTCCTATCATGTTCATTTAGGGTGAACTAGAAAATTTTAGCTTGCTTCTCCTTGTTTAAGCCATGATGTGGAAACTTCCTCAGCATTATCTGGAAGCGCTCCCAAGTTTCAAAACAAGTTTCACCGGTCGCTGGCTGAAGTTGTGTATCTTCCTCACTAGATCGTTCATCTTTTCAGGTGAAAAGAAACACTCAAAGAACACCTCAACCATGTGATCCCAAGATTCAACGTACTCGTCATCCAAATTGTGAAGCCATTCCCAAGAATTTCCCGCTAAAGAATTGGGAAAAAGTTTCAGGTACAGTGTCTCTTGTGGAAACCTATCAATCTTTATCATGTCGTAGTTTTCCACAAACGTGTTGATGTGCATCACCGGATCTTCATTCTTCAGCCCATGGAATGCATTAGATTTGACCAAAGTGATTAGACCTGGGTCAACTTTGTAGTTAGGAATGTTGATGGCCTGCTTCTTAATTGGCCCCTTAGATGCAAAAGAGGACGACATCTTGATTTTCTCCCAAATTGTTTGTTCATCAGCCATTGCTTCGAGAGTAAAATCTGAATTCTCGTTCTCGAGTTGATTTTGGGTGTCGTTCTCCTCATAGTCTGATCCCAAAAATGGGACCTCCAGCGATGACTTGCATAGTCTGTGCTACGCGTACTCACTATGCACTTGTACCTGCACAGTAATAAATTTAATTAGGCACAGTGCTAGACGATTACAGATTATAAAAGATAGACGAATAATTTTCAAAATTTAAAATTTTTTAAAAAATTGGCCTGAGTGTCCGCTTGCAGCCCTCGTAGTGTCGAAAATTGTCGTTCCCTGGCAACGACGCCAAAAACTTGACACAAATTTACCGTGTGTATAACGCAAGTGCACGCGCCAATGTAATATAGGCCTTTGTGAGGCCCGAGTCCAACTCAGGGAACGGATTTTTGGTAGACTACTACTAACTGTTCGCAATCAGCTAGACCGATTAAAATGGTTTGAGAGTTGATTGAAAAAGAAAAGAAAAATAAAAGAAAGCAAAACAATCGATTAAATGGTTGGTTTAATCAATTAAAGATGGAATATTTAGGATTGCAGTTTCACCGCAGGTTCTCATTGTGCTAATTCCTACACAATTATCCTAATTTGTCTCCCATTCCAGGTAGTGGCCTGTAGTCAAAATTGTTTGTTGTCGTGATACAATTCACTACCTAAATCTAGGTCGGTTCCACGGTCGTAGTAACCTATACCCTAGATGAGGTGCATGAAGATCATACTATGGGTTTCCACCATTAACTGTACATCGCCTTATTCAAAGTATTTATTAGATAATGTGATATCCGTCTCTTTTCAACCGTTAATTATTCTTTCAAAGTAATTAAAGGTATTAAATTATCATTAGGGTGATCAATCATAATGATATAATGGAGAAAATGAAATCATACTATGGATTTTAGAGACAAATTATGATAACTATGTCAAAACGGTCATTCAACGATCACCCAGGCTACTCCCGGTCCTAAAGATAAAGGGGATTAGCCCCACATGTTCATCTCAATGAAAGACATGATGAGAGAAAGGGAAAACATACGGAAAACGTGAATAGATGTGATCTAAACCCCTGAACGGAGGAAATTCGGGTGTCCCCAGCGTAGGATGAGCGATCTACAGCCTTTCGGCAGTGGGAAACTACTTTTGCGACTCTCAGAATGATCGGGGCATGACTCTGGGCTCCGTTCTTCTCTCCTTATCCTCCTCGAGACTTGTGCAATGGCTCCGGACGTGATAGATTAATTAGGGACACCGTAATTAGGTATATGCACCACTTTTGGTTGCCCAAAGATCACCACCGTATGATTAGACACGATCTTTAGCAAAACCTGATCTGACGGCGTCAATACCATCGACGTGGGTCGATAGTATCGACCTGCATGAGGCACCGACACTTGCACAATTCTTGGGGTTCTCTCTTATGTTGCCTTGATACCATCGACTGTGTTTCGATGGCATCGACGCCTTCGGCATCACTTTTCTCTGGAATCCGGCGCTAAAGCTAATTTTAATGAGGCAAGGTCGATAGTATCGACTTTGGGCCGATAGTATTGACATATGAAAATCTGGCTCGCTGACGCTCTCTCGATACCATCGATAGTCCCATCGATGGTATCGACTTCTGGTTGCTCTTCTCCGGCAATGCACTGTGACCAGGTCGATGGTATCGACGTATTCAGATATCTGAATTGCCTAAAATGAAGAGAAGAACACCAATCAAATCCAACAAATGTGATCTTTTATACAGAATAAGATGAAATAAGGTAAATTTGATGCAAAATGAGATTATAGACTAAATGTAATGAATCATGCGATATTAATCACAAATATGATCACAATACACATAAAACATATGTAAAACCAGTCTATAAAAATGACTCAAAACCCCTGCATAATGGGCGTAGTTGTTTTAGTGTGAGTAGGTAACCAGTTTAGGTTTTATAAATATCGAAAGTGAATCCACCACGTGCGCTTCCGTCCGCAGGGTTGCATCTATTAAAAACTCAAAATTGAGTAGTGTGTAACACCATTGACGGGAGCACACCAATTGGGCCATGCCTAGTCATGGCTCACTTATTCGAGGATCCGATTTGATCCCTGATTGGACGGTTCACTCTTTGATTTATCGGTTCACTTTGTAGTCTGTTGGCCCCCCCAGGACCGGTTGGTTTCCCTTCTGGACTGACTAATCTGGGACTCTCTTGCTCTCTTTCTATTCCTCATGAATCTAGGAATGAGGAGTAGGGTCGTCACTGTGTAGGGGAGCTAGGAGTAAGAGAGGCCGATGGAGGCCACAATCATGTTGTATGTGATCACTATAGCTTCACGAGTTGGATGGCGGCGGTGGATTGAGGTGAGATGGTGAGGAAAGCAGACACCCAGAGGGGCCTATGCGGCGGCGCAGCCATGGAAGTAGGAGGTGGCGGGGAGAAAATTGGACCGTTCAGGGCTGAGGGAGTGAGCAAGGGCATGGCTCTAAGAAAGATGTGTTTGCTATCGACCTTGGGGGGGTCCTTTTATAGTGGTAGGGGCAAGGTTTTAGGGCTACCGATCTTTGGTGGCAGCCATGGCCGCCGAAAAGAGAGGGGAGAGTGAGGGGGGTGTTTTGGTGGCACAAAAAGGTGAGAAAATCAGTCAAAGTAGGGTTGGGTGAGCGCGAAATTGTGAGGTGAACATTCCCTCTCGATTAGAAATTGGAATCGAGCCATCTTAGGTTTGATTTCCCTCTTGGGGTCGTAATTGCACCTCCTCGCAATCAGCGGGAGGTTGAAGATAATCCATGGGCCGTTACATCAGCTCCTGATCTGTGGGATGGCACATCCAAGGGCTGAGGTCGCCCTGGATCCTTTCCTTGGATTGCTGACATGGAAAAGCCAACAAGAGGGCAAATAAAAGGATATAAAAAGGGTTTTTTAGATGCAAAACTGCAAAAATTCGTGGATTGCTGTAGGAATGTCCAAATGAGATGATTTTTGGACCATAGCTTCACAAAAATGCAAAGAACCTTTAGAACAAGTTTGAGAACTAGAAAACGAAGTTTGATGGACAAATTTGCTTCTTTGGACAAAGTGATGAATTACTCAAATTTAAGGTGTTATAATGTGTATAAAATCCACATTTCTCACCATATTTCAAATTTGAGTACCAATATTGATTACGAAACCAAGAAAAATAATTTGGGACAAAGAGTGAGTATAATGAGGGAAAAATAGTAATTACATCATAATTATTCAAAATTCCACTTTGTCACATACTTCCCTCCTAAAAAGGGAATTTTATCCCCAAAATTCATAAACATCCTCAAAATTGGGATTAACTAAATCCAGATCATATCCTCAAAGACTAGAGTATCCTCAACTACATAATTAAAATCACATCCTCAAAATTCAAGTAGTCCAATAATTACAATTGGGATTCCATGTTCCATATCATAACCAACTTGGTACTAACACTATTTCATCATCGAGCAATTGAGTATCAAGGTCAATACAGTTGCCATATGAGTCACAAATATGGAAAACATCCTATTGATCACAAATTTGGAGGGATCATATTTTAGGTCAAACAAATAAAGTCCTTGAATCAAAAGTACAAGGTGACTTTCAATCCCTAAATCTCAGGGTCTTAGCTTCTACGTTGGCCTAGGTGGGGTTATACATCCATGATTTGAGATTTCATATTTCAACATTTTGAGACAACATCATACTTTCAATATCATTATTTCGAGCTCAAAATCAATGGGAAGGTCCCACCCTAGTCCTAATGAGAGATAAACCCTAAGTCATAAATCGAAAGAGTCAATATAGTCATCATTTCAAAATATCAAGATTTGGGATTTTTAAGTCATTAGGTGATTTGTAGATCCAAATAATGTGAACATAGGATTTGCATCATTATTGAGATTGATAATCATGAGTCACAGTTCTATTAATAAATATCAAGAGTCAAGATTTTAGACACCAAAAGCAATACATCCAAAATTTGATTATATGTATAAATATTCCAAAGCTAGGTTTAGATTCCTATTTAGACCGTAGTGGAGATCACTCATCTATATTCAATTTCGATCAACAATATTCAAGAAATATTCGAGCAACATATCAAGATTTCATTATTAGGGTATCCGATTTTGATGAATGATCTAGAGCTAGGTCTATCTAGGAAGTAAACCACAATCTATAGTCAAAATTGCCATATATCAAGGTCATCAATATTCAAGATCGGATATCAACCATGGGTTTAACCTATTAGGCTTAGGTCATCCACTCCAAATCGGGTGAAAAGGGATACCTTTCCAAACTCTAAACATTCAACAAGATGAAAATTTATAGGTAGTCATAATTGGGATGTGACCTAGGTTAGGGGAGTCATGAGTCAACTACCACCCTAATCTGGCACATTACCAACATTAGTCATTATCAATTGAGGTTATTCAAATAGGGAGAGTATCAATGATCAAATCGTATATATCAATGTCATAAGATCAAAATTCAAAATAATAGGCAATAATGTCAAGGTTTGTATTCCCTTCCTTTCATGATCAAGGTAGTGATATAATTTGAAAATCAAGGATTTGAATTTGACATTCAAGGAATTAGAGCATAATAGTGCAAAATCTAGGCCCATAATCATCATATCAAAATCGAGATTGCAAAAGGCATCAATAGTTAATAGGAAAACTACTTTTTGCATCATAGGTCTTACATCATGATTTTGTGAGTCTTAGCCTTAGTCACCTGATAGCATGGTCAAGATATGTATAAAATAGGATACGAGTTTGCTTAACTATATTTGAGGTTTAATCAATAATAGGGCAACATGGACATTAATCAAATAGAGACCTCATCAACAATGAGGTATAAGGTATAAGTCCTTATTTCACCAGATCAAAATCATTAATATTTACCTCAAACATAGCAAACATGTAGTCAAGTTTTGGCTAAATTGAGTTTGCATGATGTTATGGGTCATACAAGAGTATTTGATTTCAAGCTTAATTGATCAAAATTGATTTTTCAAATTAAGGCCAGATCATGGTATCAACTTTCAAAATTTTCTAGTGATATTCATTTTTCCCATGCATAAGCTACCCATAATCAAGACATCATGTTGTAAAAGGTCACAAAAAAGAACCACATGAGGGGATGAGATGACTACCTAATATTCATCAACATGGGTGGATTGGGTAGTCCTTAAAGAAAAGATGAGATGCTAGAAGACTCTCTAGTGTTTCACAAGAGAGCCTTTAGGTCCAGTTCTGGAGCAATTAAGGCCAAGTAGAGCGGGGGATCTCAACCACTATGAAGATAGATAGGAGAAATTATGCCAGGACCCCAAGCCTAGACACCTCAATTTTCACCATTATGGACTTTAGGGTTTCTTGGGTGTAGGAGACTTGAGAAATTATTTACATAAAGTATATGGGAGTGTGTAAGCTCTAATACCAACTATCGCAAAATCGTTCTTACCCCAATCCTAATCCTACTTCCTAGATAGTAGTAAAAGGATTGAAGCGCCTGTCCCTGAGTGGCCCAATAGGATCTATCACACTGGCATATACAATAAGAAATAATAACTCAAAAACTAGAGATATTTAAAGAACAACTAACCCAATATGGAGATATATCCTTATCATCAGAGTATGTAGAGTGCGGAAGTGATCTTATTCAGTATTCCATTTGTATTGCCTAAAATCAAGAAAATCGAGACACAATCATACAATTGCACGATATGCTAACAAAATCAAGTAAAGCGGTTTATAACAAAAAAGTATACTTGGCAGGACTTATATTCAAAAGAATAAAAAATGATTTCCAAACCCAATATCATTAGACAAAATGTTTGTTATTCAATGATTCAATTTTTATTACGAGTTCCCATTATGTTGTAATCAAATAAGCATGCTTATATATTTTGTGTGACTAAATTACCCCAACTCGAGGGGGAAGGTCACTAGGCTCCTTCTCACCATAGGCAAATAGGAGGCTGGCGTGGCTTATATTATCAAACTAACAAACTCACTTAGGGTTGAAATCCCTATGTTTTTAACCAAAACAACGTGCAATAATACCACCCACAAGCGGACGGGTCTTATCGCAGTATAATTGAGGATCGAATCCCAAGGGACAACGTTTTTAAGAATCTTTTGTCTAGTCAAATCTAGTTGAATCAAGACTACTATTTAGAACAAGGTTGGTTGATTTCGTGTTTAATTAAACTAAATGCGAGGAAAGTAAAAGAGAAGGATTAAAGGTTGATTAAAGATTAATGATGGAAATCACTGGGATGGTCTCGGGTTTCACCACCACTACACATGCAATCACATCCAAACATCAAACATCCAGGCAAGATATAATCATTCAAATAGAGCTACAGCAAAACCCCCCATACGAGCGTCAGGTTCGTGTAAGCATCACCTTAGGTATCAGATGTCTCGTCACCATCCAGATCACATACTTACAGCTCCGAAGATATCAAAATCCAAATGAAGTTGTGGGCCCCCTATACAAGCGTCAGGCACACAGAAGCGTCACCGTGGGCTAGATGGCTCATCACCACACGGATCATACACTTACGACCTCAAGGAATCTCATTCTATTTCTAGTTTGGGAGTCAACCGCGTTAATCAAAATTCAATACCTACGCATTGAAGTTCTCACAACATAGGAAACAAACAAGATATATGCAAGCAGGTGATCAATCCACAAGCACACATCGATGATTAACAATGAAATGAAAGATTATATACATGCCATGGAATGTTTAACAAAGAGATATGAAAGTATGGGCGGCGGAGCTAGTCTCCGCACCCCAGTGAAAGTAAACTACTCGCTCATGGTGAGAGAAACAAGAATAACAAGAGAGACAGAAGTTTCCTCCATGAGCATGCTGAAGAAGATGATCGCAGCTCGATGGAGAAATGGTCTTCTACACAATGTCAGAGCAGATCTGGAAGAAGAGAGAAGTACACCACGATAGACGGGGCAGATCTTCTCTCTCCACCTTCTCTTTCTTCTCGTGGACCTTGCTCGCAGCAGGAGGAGCAACTCGTGGAAGAGATGGCGACATAGAAATGGCGTAGACACAACAGAGCTAGACCCAGATCTAGATTTAGATCCAGATCTAAATGAGGTGGATTGCAGATCTGAGTCTTCACTCCAGATCTGGGTGACCAGGCCACAAAACCACCACGGGGCAGGTTCTTGGCTATGGAGATCGTCTCCTTAGGCCCAGGACAGACCTGTAGCCTAATAGAGTCTGGAGATGATCCTTTGACTGGCTGGAGTCGTGTTCTATTTATAGGCAGGTTGGCACCGACATAAAATCGCGACTTTAGTAATTTTGTAGCAGGTCGCGGCTTTTTGAATGATGCCGCGGTCGCGGCTTATTTCACAGTCGTGGCTTTTTGAATGATTCTGCGGTCGCGGCTTTTTGCACGGTCCCGGCTTTTTGAATGCCGCGGTCGCGTCTTGGAAATGGGCCTAGGGGATAAGGCCCAAAGCTCGAGACAACCTGTAGAAGGGTGCAAAAAGTCAATAAATATAGGAATAAAATAATTAAGCTAATATAAGTTGCATATAAGAGGATAAGGCCAATAAAATCGCATTAAAGCAATTAATCCAAGTAAATGAACATATTAGAAGATAAAGCCAATAAATGCATGAATGTAACCAAAACGGGGATAAATGAGATGATTGAACTACGATGAGTATGCATTCATCAAAATACCCCGAACTTAAACGTTGCTCGTCCTCGAGTTACACAAAATCCAAAACACTCGCCAGATGAATACATTCAACTCATGCGACTGCTTCATCTTCACATCATGATTGTTTCTTTTCTGCTCGGTATGACTAAGTGTCTCAACATCCTGAGATCATAGAACACATTTTACTATATCTTCGTTCCCTAGTTCGCTTCCCAATATCACTTCCTCTCTACGTTTTCCAAAATCAAGCATGTCAGAGAGTTTCGTAAGAGTCCAGAGATACCAGTAGAACAACAAGTGTGCACCTGATCTAACACTGGTGTTTTTAGGATGTTGGTGAGCGTAGGCATTCATTGTACCAGTGGGTGGAAAAGGGAGTGAAGGGTGGTATGGAAGGAAGAAATAAATCACTCCTCTATTTGACTCGAGATTTTTATTATATGATATGCAATTTCATTGATTGCATTTTTTTTGTGTGAATCTCTCCTCTATTTGACTCGAGATTGCATTTCTTTTTTTGTGCGCTTAGGAATCTTTTCTTGGTGATACACCCCTATTTCGTAGCGAGGGGTATGGAAGAAGCGTAAAGAGAGAGAGAGTGTGCCACCCCGAACTTAGGGTTTGGCACTATATTGGCTATTTTTGTTTGTTTTTTATGAACAGAGGGGAAAGAAGATGATGGAAGAAGTGTAGAAAAGAGTTCAGATCAGAGTGCAACTTGATTTACAATTCAGTGCACCGGGTCGTTCTCCTTATCATACTCTGCTCAAATAATGACTTGATGAGGATCCGATGGAGATTCCATGCTATTGTTCCACTGGTCAGATAGGAAGCACAACGTGTTTGATCCCTCTCAGTTTGACAGATACTTGCCATATCTACTGATCATGATGTTAGGATTCATAAGCTTCACATGGTGATTTCTAATCATTGCCTAGTTTCAGAAATTGTTCACCTTGAGGCTTCACTTCGAATAAGGAGGGTATAATGATTCAAAACTGTAAGGGAAAACATGATAGTCGGCTAGGTAATGGCTTTTGATTGAAACAGAAGCATCAAAACTTCATCAAGTTTCTATACAAACAACTATGAAAACTTTTGAAAATTTTAAAAAATTTTGAAAAAAATTGCTCAAAATTGCAACAAAATTTCAACGATGAAATCTTAAGTCTGAAACTGATAGGAGAGGGTGGAAAGTAAAGTACGTACCACCCACCCTCCACCCTGAACTTAGAAATTTGCTCATCCCGAGCAAACTCTAAATCTGAGATGGAGGGGTAAACGCGTGTCAGTTGGTCCACCAGATGTGGTTGCATTCCTTTCGGTGACGCGTCCTCCATCTGAAATCTCAAAAATGGAAACTATCCGAACTTAAGACTGCATCTTGCGATGCATTGTCTACCAGGAGCAAAATTTTCTAAAAACAAAACTAAAAGTAATGACTAAGTTAAAGATCGGGTTGCCTCCCGACAAGCGCCTTTATTTTACGTCGAGGGCTCGACGTGATTTCTTTAGCTCTCTGGTAGGTATTTCGGTTTGGATAGATTCATCAATTCATCAGTGCTAGTATCAACTGTGGTGAAATATCTCTTCAAGCATTGGCCATTTGCCACAAAATCACCTGACTTCTCACTCCATAAGGTAAATGCACCATGTGGATAGATGCTTTTGACGATGTATGGTCCCGACCATCGAGAATGGAGTTTTCCTGGGAATAACTTCAGTCTTGAGTTGAACAGCAGAACTTGGTCTCCCACTTGAATGTCCTTCCTCTTCAGATGACCATCATGCAAAAGTTTCGTGCGTTCCCTGTAGATTCGTGCATTCTCATAAGTTGTCATTCGGAGTTCATCCAACTCTTGAAGTTGTAGAATCCTGGCTTCGCCTGCTTTCTTCATGTCAAAATTCAGTTGTTTGATTGCCCACCATGCTTTATGTTCTAGTTCCACGGGCAGGTGACATGATTTTCCATAGATGAGTCTGAAGGGTGTTGTTCCAAGAGGAGTTTTGAACGCAGTTCGGTAGGCCCATAAGGCGTCATTGATTTTCACTGACCAATCCTTTCGGTTGCATCCTACTATCGTTTCCAGGATAGCCTTGAGTTGATGGTTTGAAACTTCTACCTTCCCACTTGTTTGTGGGCGTTAGGGGGAAGCTACCTTGTGTGTTACACCATATCTTCTCAACAACGCTTCAAAGCTTCTTTCCAAAAAATGAGAACCTCCATCGGAGATCACAGTGTGTGGAACTCCAAAATGGGGAAAAATGATATCTTTGAACATTTTAATGACAGGTTTTGAATCACTAGTAACCGTTGGTATTGCCTCTACCCATTTGGAGACATAATCAACTACAACTAGGATGTAGGAAAATCCATGTGAGGATGGGAATGGACCCATGTAGTCCACTCCCCAAACATCAAAAATCTCAACTTCTTGCCATAGCTTAAGTGGCATCTCATCTCTTTTCATAATGTTTCTCGTTCTCTGACACTTGTCACATGACAGAACAAAATTGTAAGCATCTCTGGATATGGTTGGCCAAAAGAAACCACATTGGAAAACCTTCAAAGAAGTTTTCTTAGAACTCATATGGCCTCTGACTGGGCCTGAGTGGCATTGTTCTAAAATAAGTTGGGCTTCTTCCTCAGCGATACAACGTCTGTAGAGACCATCAACACAGAGCTTGAAGAGGTACGGTTCATCCCAGTGATATTGCCTCACATCGTGCATGCATTTCTTTAGAGCATTGCCAGTACGCTCAGGGTGGATGACACCAGCGGCAAGGTAGTTCACATAGTCTGAGTACCAAGGAGTATCTTTTGAGACTTTCATAAGCTGGTCATCTGGAAGAGAGTCATTAATTGGTATCTTCTTAGTTTCTAGAGTGTGGATACGGCTTAAGTGGTCTGCTACAACATTTTCTGTGCCTCTTTTATCTCTAATCTCAAGATCAAATTCTTACAATAGGAGAATCCATCTTATTAGCCTTGGTTTTGCATCTTTCTTTTTTAGAAGATAACGAATAGTAGTGTGATCGGTGTAGACAATCACCTTTGAACCAATGAGGTAGGATCTAAACTTATCAAAGGCATATACGACTGCTAGGAGTTCCTTCTCAGTAGTTGCATAGTTCCTCTGAGCTTCGTCAAGGGTCTTCGATGCATAATAGATGGCATGATGTTTCTTCTCTACACATTGGCCCAGGACGGCACCCACAATGTAATCACTAGCATCACACATAATTTTGAATGAGTGATCCCAATCTGGGGCTCGAATGATGGGTGTTGTTGTAAGGGAATGCTTTAGGTTGTTGAAACTCTTGATACACTCTTCATCAAAATGGAAATCAACGTCCTTCAGCAACAAGTTTGTCATGGTCTTGGTTATCTTGGAGAAATCCTTGATAAACCTTCTATAGAAGCGTGCATGACCAAGGAATGCACGAACTTCTCTTACATTGGTTGGGATAGTGAGTTTAGAAATCACTTCGATCTTTGCTTTGTCAACTTTGATTCCTCAATTACTGACCCTATGGTCGAGGACGACACCTTCGTTTACCATAAAGTGACATTTCTCCCAATTAAGCACTAGATGTGTTTCTTCGCATCGTTTGAGGACAAGGGAGAGGTGCCTTAGGCATGAATCATATGAATCTTCATATACGGAGAAATAATCCATAACAACTTCCATAATAGTTTCGGTTAGCCCAGCAAATATTGCTGCCATGCAACGTTGGAAGGTTGCAGGCGCATTATAGAGTCTGAATGGCATCCTTCTGAAGTCATAGGTTCTGAAGGGGCAAGTAAAAGTGGTTTTCTCTTGGTCATCTGGATGTATAGGAATTTGGTAGAATCCAGAGTAACCATCGATATAGCAAAAATATTCCTGGTGAGCCGATCTCTCTAAGACTTGATCTAGAAAAGGCATCGGGAAATGATCCTTACAGGTTGCCTTGTTTAACTTTCTGTAGTCGATGCACATCCTCTACCCGGTGACTGTTCGAATGGGGATGAGTTCATTATTTTCATTCCGTATCATAGTAGTGCCACCTTTCTTTGGAACGACATGCACAAGACTCACCCAAGGCGAGTAAGATATCGGATAGATGATTCCAGAAGTGAGCAACTTGATGACTTCGTGGTAGACTACTTCCTTCATATTAGGATTCAACTTTCGTTGATGCTCAACAATCGGCTTGTGGTCTTCCATCATAGGGATTTTGTTCATGCAAAGTGCTTGACTGACCCCAGTGAGATCGATCATCTTATAGCCGATAGCTTTCTTTCTTTCCTTTAATTCTTTCAAGAGTTGATCTTCTTGTTCGGTTGTTAGATCAGAATTTATAATAACTGGACAAACCTTGAGATCATCCAAAAACACGTACTTAAGTCCCTCAGGCAGGGGCTTCTGGTTTCTCGCATGGCTCTTTAGTTACAATCATAGCTTTGAGTTCCTCAAACCTAGCTTCAGGATCTTCCTCTACAGAGTCGAGGCGAAGGACACAATTTTTAACTTGTTCATTGATGAATTTTTTAGCAGATGGGTTTGTTAGAGCTACTTCCAAAGGATCGTCTTGTTCATATTCCTCTTGTGTGAGGAGAGACATTTGTTCAATGCAATCGATCAAATAGACATCTTCCTGCATGCTGGGTCTTCGCATGCTTTCAAAAACTTTGAACTCGAGGGTTTCTTTCCCTAGTCTGAGCAACAAGGTCCCTGCTTTAACATCAATCAAAGCTCTTGCACTGGCGAGGAACGGACGGCCAAAGATAAGAGGGTATTTGGCGTCTTCCTTTATGTCCATGATGAAAAAGTCACATGGGACATAAGAGTCTTTTCCAACTTTGACAGGGACATCTTCAATGATTCCCAACGGAAGAGTCATAGAGTTATCTGCAAGTTGAATGGTCATTCCAGTCGGGAGAAGTTCTGCAAACCCTAACCTCTTACAAAGGCTAAGTGGCATGATAGAGATGCTAGAACCGAGATCGTCCAATCCTTTCTTACATGAAGAGTCACCGATATGGCATGAAATCCCAAAGGATCTTGGGTCTTTCTGCTTCTTGGGCATCTTGCATTGAATAATATCAGAAGTGGTTGATGCTAGCTTAACTGTCTCGTATTCTTCAGTTATGTACTTCCTTGTGAGGAGATACTTTAAGTACTTATTCCAGGCTGGTATCTCGGCCAGCGCATCTAGAAAGGGTATATCTACATGAAGCTTCTTCATAGCTTCTTTAAATATGTTGAATTGAGTATCGAGCTTTGTCTGCTTCAAACAAGCTGGGAAGGGAGGACGGGGCTTGTATACTGGCACATCCGACTCAGGTGTGTCTTCTGCCTCCACAGGAAATGGTTCCTCCAATCTTGCTTTGTCTGTATTATCAACAGCTTGTTGTTCCTTCGGTTGAGACTCAGGTATTGTATAGTCTTAGACATTCACAAAGTCATCATCGTTTGTTGCCACTATTGGTATCTTAGCAGGGGGGTCAGAATAGTCTTTTCCTGACCTGGTGGTGACAACCTTCAATTTCTCTAGGTGCTTAGGATTGTTCTCAGGTTGACCAGTAAAGGCTCCAGTAGGTGGCTTCATGCTAGCTGCAAGTTGAGCTAGTTGAGATTCAATAGCCTTCTGATAGGCTTGCTGGTTAGCTATCATAGTCTGCTGCGACTGCAACATCTTCTCAATAGCTGACAATTTGTCATCAGGATGGATGGGACTGACTTGTTTCCCTTGTTGTTGTTGTTGATAGGGGACTTGGTTGGGGTTCTGAAACTGAGAATTGTTCTGATAATTGTTGTAGTTTCTATTCTAGTAGTTTCCTCTAAAGTTCCCATGATTCCCGAAATTTGGTTGTTGGTTATACTGGAATCCTGGCGGGCCTCGTTGTTGAGTATTTGAACCAAGTTGTCATGGTTTTTCCACTCCAGAAGGATTTCCATATTGAAAACCTGGATGGTTCCTATTCTGATTCGGATTATAGTACCCTTGACCAGGGTTGGTGTTGACATCATTCAGATTTTCCATTTGACCATTATCTCCTTGGGCATAGGTATTGCTCGAAACAACATCGTAGAGAATGTTACATGCAAGAGTAAAATGATCAGTTCCTTTGCATGCTTCACAGAAGAGTGAAGCTGCCTTAACTTGTTCTTGTTGTCGAGGGGGCGAACGTCTTCTTTCATAAGCTGCGAGAGATGATTTTTAGATGGTCTTGCTTTTCAACTAGGAGTTTGAGAGACTCAGTGATAGACTTGTACTCGGGTGTTGCTTCGGCCATAGCTACCTTTAGCACTCCTTTGCCAATAGGTCTACCCCAGTTTGCTTGGTTTTCAGCTCCAAGGGTGACTACCTTCCATGCACTATCATAACTCTGACGCATGAAGTTTCCTCCAGACGAGGAATCCAAAAACCTCTTGATATCATCATCCACACCTCTGTAAAAGATTTCAATGAGTTGATTCTTTGGAATGCCATGATGTGGTCACCTGCGTAGAAGCTCTTTGTATCTTTCCCATGCTTCAGCTAGGGATTCTCTAGGGACCTGGGAGAATTGTGTTATTTGGCCCCTGATTTCATAGGTGAGAGAAGGTGGATAAAACTTTTCCAAAAAAACATTTTGAAGTTGTTCCCAAGTGGTGATGTGTTCACATTGCAAGGAGTTATACCAACCCATGGCTCTATCGGCAAGAGAGTATCTGAAGAGATGGAGTCTGATGGCATCATCCGTGACTCCATTTTGCTTCGTCATGGCACATAGATCTATAAATCTCAGAAGATGTTCTTGACTATCTTCTCCTTGCTTACCATAGAAAGGGCTATTTTGAAGCAAAGTGATCCAATGTGCCCGTATCTCAAAGTTGGGAGTGTTGATGGGAGGAGGTTGCACTGGGTGATGAACATCAGCATCTTTAGGGATTGAGAACTCCCTAAGGTCGTTTTGTAACTCTGCTTGTTGAGCTGCTGCTTGGGCTGCTTGGATTTCTTCTTGAACTGCGGCTCGGGCTTCTTGCATAAGCCTATCTCTTTGTGCATTAAGGGCTTGAGCTAACCTTCGAGCAATTTCCTCCTCTTGAGCCATTCTTTCTTGGTTCTCTCTGTACTGATGGCGAAAGGTTCTGTCTATCTCAGGGTCAAAGCTAGCAGAGAGTCCGGGACTGTCTGAGCGGTGCATACACTAGACTTTGTGGGTACCTAGGATGAAAAGATCTTTTGCTGGTGAGATGGACGGAGTAGATCTGAATTCAAGTATATATGGTCGATAGTATCAAAAGTAAAAGAAAAACCGAAATTAGTCTTAAGAGAACTAGATTTAACTAGATGATTCAGTTGTCCCCGGCAACGGCGCCAGAATTTGACGTGGCTTATATTATTGCACTAACAAACTCACTTAGGGTTGCAATCCCTAAGTTTTTAACCAAAACAATGTGCAATAATACCACCCGCAAGAGGACAGGTCTTATCACAGTATAGTTGAGGATCGAATCTCAAGGGACAACATTTTTAAGAATCTTTCGTCTAGTCAAATCTAGTTGAATCAAGACTAATATTTAGAACAAGGTTGGTTGATTTTGAGTTTAATTAAACAAATGCGAGGAAAGTAAAAGAGCAGGATTAAAGGTTGATTAAAGATTAATGATGGAAATCGCTGGGATGGTCTTGGGTTTCACCACCACTACACATGCAATAACATCCAAACATCAAACATCCAGGAAAGATATAATCATTCAAATAGAGCTACAACAAAACCCCCCATACGGGCGTCACATTCGCGTAAGCATCACCTTAGGTATCAGATGTCTCGTCACCATCCAGATCACATACTTACAGCTCTGAAGATACAGAAATACAAATGAAGTTGTGGGCCCTCTATACAGGCGTCAGGCACACAGAAGCATCACCATGGGCTAGATGGATCATCACCACATGGATCATACACTTACGACCTCAAGGAATCCCATTCTATTTCTAGTTTGGGAGTCAACCATGTTAATCGACATTCAAAACCTATGCATTGAAGTTCTCGTAACATAGGAAACGAACAAGATATATGCAAGCAGGTGATCAATCCACAAGCACACATCGACAATTAACAACATAATGAAAGATTATATACATGCCATGGAATGTTTAACAAAGAGATATGAAAGTATGGGCAGCGAGGCTAGTCCCCGCACCCTAGTGAAAGTAAACTACTCACTCATGGTGAGAGAAACAAGAATAATAAGAGAGAGAGAAGTTTCCGCCATGAGCATGGTGAAGAAGATGATCACAGCTCGGTGGAGAAACAATCTTCTACACAACGTCGGAGCAGATCTAGAAGAAGAGAGAAGTACACCATGACATACGGGGCAGATCTTCTCTCTCCACCTTCTCTTTCTTCTCGTGGACCTTGCTCGCAGCAGGAGGAACAACTCGTGGACAAGATGGTGGCGTAGAAATGGCGTAGACGTAGCAGATCTAGACCCAGATCTAGATCTAGATCCAGATCTGAATGAGGTGGCTTGTAGATCTGAGTCTTCACTCCAGATCTGGGTGAACAGGCTGCAAAACCACCACGGGGCATGTTCTTGGCTATGGAGATCGTCTCCTTAGGCCCAGGATAGACCTGCAGCCTAACGGCGTCTGGAGATGATCCTTTGACTGGCTGGACTCATGTTCTATTTATAGGTAGGTTGGCACCGACTTAAAATCGCGACTTTAGTAATTTTGCAGCAGGTTGCGGCTTTTCGAATGATGTCGCGGTCGCGGCTTTTTGCACAGTCACGACTTTTTGAATGATGTCACGGTCACAGCTTTTTGAATGCCGCGGTCGCGGCTTTTTGAATGATGCCGTGGTCGCGGCTTTTTGCACTATCGCGGCTTTTTGAATGTCGCGATCGTGGCTTTTTGAATGTCGCAGTTGCGGCTTGGAAATAGGCCTAGGGGATAAGTCCCAAAGCTCGAGACAACCTGCAGAAGGGTGCAAAAAGTCAATAAAAATAGGAATAAAATCAATTAAGCCAATATAAGTTGCATATAAGAGGATAAAGCCAATAAAAGCTCATTAAAGCAATTAATCCAAGTAAATGAACATATTAGACGATAAAGCCAATAAATGCATGAATGTAACAAAAAATAAGCTAAACAAGATGATTGAACTATGATGAATATGCATTCATCAGAGGCCAATGTACAAGTCCCACCTCTGAATGTGGGGGTTGTTGCAGTCAATATCAACATTATCAACATTATCAATATCATCATCATTATCAATATATAGGAAGTCATAATGGGCATGCAATTTATGTTTTCATGTTTTTGAAAATATAGTATAGAAAAATAGAAGACTAATCATAGGGAACAATAGCTCATCCAAGTAAGTATCCAAGTATACATTCAAGAGATACATAAAAGTATCATCAATACAATCAAGGAGGAGTTATATAATAGCGTACCTTTCACCGAGGATTTCGAGTATGATCAATATCTGAGTCAATAGGTCAACCCTTCAAGTCAGATCCTAAATCATCAAGATTGGATCAAGGGTCAAGATCATGACTTTAGAATATCATATTTGAATATTGAGATTAGGGTTACACTTTTGCTATGTCAACCTTAGGGTTGGGTCATTCACTTATGATCCATAATATTTCAATATGTCCAACATTATTTCAAGTGTATAATATATTCGAGTGTGAATGACTTACCTAGGTTTTCTAGGATCATATGTGTTAACCCTAACTTTATGATTATTATACAAGTCATCGTCACATTTCTAGATCATCATCATGATAACTAACATCATTGGTGTTCAAGGATTAGTTTGATTAAAGTAGAGTCATGAATCATACACATGATCAATCTTTCCACAAGATTTAGATACATTATCACAATATTAAGTTTAATCCATGGTTCAATGTATATGATTCACATTCTAGGAGAATAAGTTGCTAGATCATATCTAAACTCATATTTAATCAAGTTTGGCTTCAGGATGATCATTAGAGTTAAATATCAAGATTTCAAGGGAATAATCACTAAAATAGAGTCATTTGAAAAATTAAATAAGCAAGAGATCAAGATTTTAGTATATCAATGACAATAGTTTGGAATCAGGTTTCAAAAGTATTTTTAATCGATTAACTAGATTTTTCCTTATCAGGATTGACTATTAACTTGTAATTTTTTGAACTTGGATGTATTTTCTACGATTAGAACAAGATCTGAGAATTTATTTGACTATTTGAGCAGAGAGGAGGTAACAATTACCTTAAATGGAAAGATGAGGGCCATTGTATGCACAAGAAATGGACTAGATTGGGCCACATCTAGTCGCGACTCACTTATCCGAGGATCCGATCTGATCCCTGATTGGCTGGTTCACCCTTTGATTTATCGATTCACTTCGTGATCTGTTCCCCCCAGGACCAGTTGGTTTCCCTTCTAGACCAACCAATCTAGGACTCTCTTTCTCTCATTCTATTCCTTGTGAGTCCATGAATGAGGAGGAGCAGGATCATCGGCGTGGAGGGGAGCTAGGTGAAGGAGAGGCCGATGGAGGCTGCAATCATGCCGTATGTGATCGCCACGGCTTTACGAGTTGGATCGCCACAACTTCACCCAGAGGGCCCTATGCGGCAGCGCCACCATGGAAGCAGGAGGTGGCGAGGAGAAAATTGGACCATTCAGGGTTGAGGGAGTGAGAAAGGGCATGGCTCTAAGAAAGATGTGTTTGCTGTCGACCTTGGGGGGTCCTTTTATAGTGGTAGGGGCAAGGTTTTAGGGCTACCGATCTTTGGTGGCAGCCATGGCCGTCGAAAAGAGAGGGAAGAGTGAGGGGGTGTTTTGGTGGCACAAGAAGGTGAGAAAATCAGTCAAAGTAGGGTTGGGTGAGTGCAAAATTGTGAGGTGAACATTCCCTCTCGATTAGAAATTTGAATCGTGCCATCTTGGGTTTGATTTCCCTCTTGGGGTCGTAATTGCACCTCCTCGCAATCAGCGGGAGGTTGAAGATAATCCATGGGCCGTTAGATCAGCTCCTTATCTGTGGGATGGCACATCCAAGGGTTGAGGTCGCCCTGGATCCTTTCCTTGGATTGCTGACATGGAAAAGCCAACAAGAGGGCAAATAAAAGGATATTAAAAGGGTTTTTTAGATGCAAAAATGCAAAAATTCATGGATAGCTGTAGGAATGCCCAAATGAGATGATTTTTGGACCATAGCTTCACAAAAATGCAGAGAACCTTTAGAACAGGTTTGAGAACTAGAAAACGAAGTTTGATGGACAAATTTGCTTCTTTGGACAAAGTGATGAATTACTCAAATTTAAGGTGTTATAATGTGTATAAAATCCACATTACTCACCATATTTTAAATTTGAGTACCAATATTGATTACGAAACCAAGAAAAATAATTTGGGACAAAGAGTGAGAATAATGAGGGCAAAATAGTAATTAATTCATAATTATTCAAAATTCCACTTTTTCACAGAAAGCATGCATTGTAAATGCGAGATGCAGCGTTGTGGGAGGGTCCGAAGGAACTATAGGACAAATCACTTGAGATTACATACGAGATGTTGAGAAGCGGAAGAAGTCAGCCACTAAGGAATGGAACTACCTGGACCCCAATGACTGGGAGGAGTTTGTTGCCAAAAGAAAATTGATGAATTCAAGGTATTAAGCGCCACTCCCAATTTAATTAATATACATTCTTATGTATTCACCTATTCAAGATTGACCTTTAGTGTAACTAACCAAATAAATGTGCTTACTAACAAGGCTATCAGTGATGCTTAAAGAGTAAGGCATGCACTGAATGTGCATGACCACACAATGGGTCCAAAAGGTGATGCACACATTCGCCAAAGACTACAGGTTGTTGCTGCTGCTGAGTCTGCTGCTACTTAGGAGACTGGGGAGTCCTCTACTATTATTCCCGCACCTCTACCTCGCCATGCTGTGTGTATAGCTGGGAGGAAAAATAAGAAAGGAGATATAACCAAACTCGCAATTGTTGAGGCGGCTGCAAAAATGGTTAAATTCAACTCTCAGAGCAATCAATATTGATTATTATGTTCACTTACCAATTTCTATTGATAGCGATTAGTGGGAGCTTCACGAGATGAGGAAGCAAGGCAAGTTCATCCCTGAGGGCACAAGGATGAATTGATAATTTCTCTTGGTAACCAAGAGCATCCTGGAGTTGTTAGGGGTGTAGGTACTGGTGTGGGAATAAAAGCGTTCTTTGGGCCAACACAACGCAAACATGTCCCAAAAGTGAGATTTTCAAAATCTTTTTTTAGAATGTCATTGCAAAAGGGAATTCAATTATCAAAAGCTAGCATTTCTTCTATCCATGTATAGGTAGACGAGTTAATTGATAGGAGAGTCGAGGATGCACTTGATAAGAGACTCCATGAAGCAATGAGCAAGTGACAAGTGTCTCAAACTGCCACTCAGACAATACTTGTGGCGTGCCACTCTTCTCCTACTGTAGAGGTGGTTGGGAGTAATCCTGTAGACCCACCACCTAGCATGTCTGCTGAAAGTATTTTTAGGACATAGTAGCTAGTTTTTTCAAGATGATATGTTTATGTATATATGTATATAACATACTTTACGTAAATTTGTAGGGGTTGAAGCCATGCCATCTAAAAAGTAAAGAAGTTATCGATGCAGAGGCTAAGGCTTACCCACCCCTTCCAGGGGACATGTTTCATGGAACTCCAGTAGCAAATGGTGCAATTCGTGTGAACCCGAGACTTGTACTCCACCATTGGAGGCATCACCCATTGCCATATGCCCACCAAGATTTTGAAATGCTTGGTGAAGCAGAAGGAGGAGTGATATTGTGGCCCAAAATAGATGTCATCTATACTGATATTGTATGGTAAATTTACATTACATTAATTTGTTGGCGTGTATATATGAGCTAGTCAATTGATCCGAAATTATATATACAGGTCCAAAGGAAGAAACCCACTACAACTTGGACTCCAACTCCACCTCCTCTTGAAGCACGTAGTTGGCATACAAGGGACCTATACGACTTGTTAGGTCCTAATTGTAAGGGTATGGCAGTATGGATAGGCAAACATAACCCAAATTTTCCTATAAATGTTTCTATTCTGGTGGAAGCTACAGGCGAATCATACGATAATAATCTATTTATACAACATATTTTGGAGTTGTTTCATTATGATTGGCTAAATACATCTATGATAGAGCTATGGATATGGTGAGATCTTGTTTATATATCCATATACCTTACTTTATATACGGTGATCTGGTTTCTTATATATTAATGCATACATAATACATGTTTTGCAGCCACTTACACACGATCTATAAAGATTTTTCATTTCCCCATGTGGGATTTCTAATTCCATCTTTGATCAGTCATGTAGATAAGGAGCCTTCATCAGTTACCTCATACTGCTCTGTCGCTTTTAAATATTTTGGTAAAAAAAAGAAGACGGTGATAATAGCTTCATTCAATGTTGAGTAAGTTTACTTTGCTTATAGATTGGACTTAAGAAAATTACATTTTATTGTGGATTTTGAGTTATTAAGTTTTAACTTTCTTACCTCTAGTGTTAAGCATTGGGAGTTATTGGTTATTGTCCCCAAGATGTACATAGTTTATTATCTAGATCCTTTGGGGAAGGAATTAGACTCATTATATGGACACCCAGTGAAAAGACCATTATTCACGTGAGAAATCTTTCATATTTTATATCCGTTAACATCTATTATTACATTATTATTTAATAATGTAATTTAATGTGTTACATTAACTTGTAGGGCTTTAAAAGCGTTCAAAAAAGCTAGAGGAAACATGTCCAAGACAAAGAAACCATTACTTTGGGAGAATGTGAAAGTAATTTCCTGACTCCAATGTATATATTATTTATGTGAACTATGCTTGCTTGTATTTGTTAACATTGTGTATGTTTCAATTTATAGTGTGCTACACAAAACAACAGCTGGGCATGTGCATACTACGTGATGTGATATATTGACCTAATTATCAAACATGCTGCAATGAAAATTGATACCATACAACATGTATTATATATAATCTCATTAGATAATATGAAATATATCAATATTATTATATATTATGAATTGTATATATACATCATTCTCTTTGTAGGTGTTTAAAACTAGTGACTTCACTATAGGTGAAAAGTTATTAGATGTATATACTCCCTATACGATGGAAGAATTGGATGATGTAAGAGAACAATGCGCAAAAGCCTTACAAGTAATGAGAATTTTTTATTATCATTGGAATACTGATGGCGATGATGATGATGATGATAATGATAAAGAATGATATTTTTAAACTTTGTCGTCATAATTATTTCTCTATTTGATGACATGTTAAACTTTGAAAGAAACACTTATATATACATGCCATAATGAATTTTTTTGAATTGTCTTATCTATACATATGTGTGAATGTGAAGATGAATACTTGAATGTTTCTACATGTGTCTGAGTGTGAAAAGAGATGAAATGAATGAAACTACAGGTTGCTACATGTGTGTGAATATGAAACAGAGGAATGAAATGGAACTACAAGTTTCTACATGTGTGTGATGAATCATAATATCAATTAAATGTGCTTATACATGTATGTAAATCACCTGATCCATATATAATGTTGTACATCCTTGTTAATTTTGCATGTTTGTGTCCTGTTGTTGGCTGAAATCAATGGATGCTATAAACCTACAGTTCAGAACTGAACTACAAGTTCTGCATCCTACCGACCAGCCAGACAGTCGGCCTACAAGTTGATAAAAAAAATCAAAACATAGTCGTCTGTTAACAAAAGAAATCGACAACAACAACTTAACTCGTCGGTTATTAATAGTTAACTGACGTCTTTATCCCTAATGGTGTCGGTTACTATTTGGTTAACTTAAAAACTATCAATAATTTTAGGTCAACGGAGTCAGTTTTTTTTGCTAACCAACACCTATGGTCTAACCTAGGGCCAATTTTTTTTTTGGGATGGGATGTGGTGTCAGTTATGACTTGATAACTTACGTCTATGGTCCTCCTATTGGCACGTTTTTTGGGTTTGCAATCAGGGGACAACTTTGTGTCATCGATTATGAAACTGACACTGAAGGCATCCACATTTAGTGTCACCCACTTGGGTGTCACTTGGAAACTGACTTCTAAAGTCATATTTAACCGATGCTAAAGGTGATATTTGTACTGGTGCATCCAGGGCAAAGGGGATTTTAGGGACGAGTGAGAGTTCATCCAACATAGTTAGATTGGCCAACATGAGATAGAGTACACTAGAGTTAGTGGGAAACACCTTCCCACCTAGCATGTCCCAACTCTGGGTTTGGTTTGAGAGCCAACAATGGTCTAAGGATGAGATAGTTCTGGGACCCACTTGGCCTTAGAGGGACCAAGATATTATGTTTTGGGCAAAGTCAGGAGATTTGAGATAGGAGCCTCACATCAAGGAAAGATGTTCTTTTTTGACATTAGCTCCACATGAGAAGAGGTAGACTAGGGGGAATTTGAGGAGCTAGGAGCGATATGACTAGAAGTGAATCACAGAGTCCTAGAGAGTATCTAGAAATCTTAGATAAATCATGATATGGGATGTGAGAGGTGTAGTAAGTGATAGTGTTGACCAAACATTTATACGATGTCTATATTTTGATGACTCAACATTTCCATTCATATATATCTAATATGTCTATTTGGGATTGATTTTAAATATTAGGTACATGATAAGTATCAATTCAATCAATCCCTAGCTTTATCAAGTTCAAGTCAAAAGCAATGGAAATGGACTTATGTGGAAAATTCCCTAAAACCCTTAGGGCAATTTTGTAATCATTTTGTATTGATGCTGTGCCTTGTCACTAAGATGAGAAAAAATCAGGAGCACTTAAAACAAACTTTTAAGCACTCTAATGATGAATTTTGTAATTCATCACAGAGAGCTTGTTCTGTCGAGTTTCATCTTTGATAAACTTGATCGACACCCTTGATGAATTTTGAGAATTACCAAGTTTGACCGAGTTAATCTTGGAGATAACTCGATCATTAACTTGATCCGCACCTTACACAGCCAAAACAAATTTAGGCCACCGGTCATGTTTCATATAGGTTAAACTCGACCAATGATTCAAATTTGCCTTGTCACATAGTACAATCGATCGAGTTACCTTTATTGAAACTCGATCGACTGCACTATATAGAGTGTGCAGAAAAAGTGTTTCTAGCTATTCGAGTGTTGCAAACATAAAAACTAGATCCATTGAAACACACCAAATGACTAGATTTTGTTCTAAGTGCTTCTAGTGGCTAGAGGACATACCCAACTATAAATAAGACACCTTGGGATTCATCCCAAGTTTTCTCCTTCATGCTAATCAAGCTCCTAGATATAGTTGAGTGTATTTGTATACTAAGAGCCCCTTTCTCTCTCTTACTTACACATCAAAACATCTTTATGAGTGAGATAGGCTATGTGTGAGAGAGCTACTTCCTTCTAACCATTGTGAATTGCTTCATCTTCTCTTTCCCAATGCCTTTTTCAAGAACAAAGTTGATGAAAGCTTCTCCAAGTTGAAGGAGAAGGTGAAGGTTGAAGATCTGTGAGAAGAGTGGGTAATTCATTCAAGGAAGAAGACTTGTTGCAAGAGAGGAGCTACTTGGCAAAGGTGTCCAACTTGTTTTAAAAGTGGGTAAGCCCTTGTAGAGGTTGAACACTCTTTCTAAATGGATAGGTAAGACCTTGTAAGGTTTATTGGCTCCTTTTGATCCTTAAAAAAGGAAGGCTAGGTATTCATGCCCTGCAAAATAAAGGTATAATTGTATTTTTATAATGTAATATAAGTATGCAATGGTTGAAAAAGCCTATAGGTTGACCTCTATAGGTAGTGGATGTACACTCACCTAGTTTAGAGTTTGGAACCACTATACATAGCTTGTTCTTGATCTTATTCAATCTCTCTCATCCTTTCTATTTGTTTAATTCCACATCAAATTCTATATTTTCAATCCTATATCTTGAAGTAATTTGAAAGTCTATCAAATTTTGTACAAATGTTTTTAGACCTATTAACCTGCCTCTAGATCCCATTGTTCTGAGGAGTGGTATCAGAGTCGTGGTATTCTCCAAAAAGATATCCCACGTGACGAGAAGATGTGCGACAACCTTGTAGGTTCTCTCAATTTGGAGGGTGGATTCTCCATGAGACCTTCAACCTTAGACAAAACAAACTTCCTCTATTGGAAGCGAAAAATGCAATTCTACTTGCAAGGGATGAGCTATGGCATGTGGAAAGTGGTCATCCTTCCCTACAAGGAGCCAGTGGGAGATATAGCTATTGGGGATGAAGCTACACTCAAGAAGGCACAACTTAATGCAAAGTTCATAAGCATCATTTATGAAGCCCTCACTCCTTTTAAGTTCAATAATATCTCTTCTTGGGGTGCCGCCCATGAGATATGGAACAAACTATGCATCACCTATGAAGGGACCAAGCAAGTCAAGGAGTCCAAATTCTACATGCTCAAAGGTCTCTTTAAGAACTTCAAGATAGGTAAGAAGTAGAAAGTGGCAGAGAAGTATTCAAGGCTCAACACCATCATCAATGGTCTTTCTTCTTTGGGCCAACCTTTGGATCAAGTCACCATAAATTCCAAGATCCTTAGATCTCTTCCTAAGAGATGGAAATATAAGGTGACATCTATTGAAGAAATAAGAAGCCTTGCTGATACGGCTAACAAAGAGATCATTGGAAATCTCCAATCCTATGAGCCTAAACTTGACAAGCAAGAAGAGGACGAAAAGCTAGAAGAGGAGGAGTCAAAGAAGATGAAGGAAAATGCCTTCAAAGCTCAAGTGGCGGCAATTGTTCTTCAAAAACAACTTTCTTGTCAGGCTATTCCTTGAACCAGTTAAGATGAAGCCCCTAGTGATCATGAAGACAACTACTCCAAGGGGAAGCACTTCAAGGGAAATCCCTCCTCCTCCTCTACTCCAAGTTGCTATAAATGTGGCCAAAAGGAACACTAAAAGAATGATTGTGCCAAGTCAAAGAAGACCTACCATAAGAGTGGCTCCAAGAAGAAGGAGGACTACAACAAAGAAGGCAAGTTCAAGAGGAAGGACAAGAATAAAAGAAGAAGCAAAAATGCAACCCATCCTGCATGGAAGGAAGGAGTCTTCTTCTAGTGATTCCATCTCCAATGAGGGAGAATGTCACCTTGCTCTCATGGCCTCTACTAGTGAAGACATATGTGAGGTAAGTGAGGTAAGATTTAATAATTTATCTAAAGAAGCCCTCATTGAAATGCTTAATTTTCCTTGTTCTTCTTATTCCAAATGCAATACAAGAAGAAGAGGTTAGAGAAAATTATTGACGACTTGTATGCCAAAATTGATTTCCTTGAGCAAAATGAGAAAGTTCATCTTCATAGTATAGATTCTTTACAAGGTCAATTTCTTTGACTTGAGATCTAATACAATAGAGTTGAGTTAGACAATGATATTTTTCTTAAGAGAATCAATGCTTTTATAGATGAAAACCAAACTCACCTAAATGAGCTTGTTTTGATTAGAACTGAAAATCATAAGCCTGTTACCAAGTTCAGTGAGCATAGACATTATTGTGATAATCTTAAAGATGATAATTGAATATGTCTTGAAGACCTTATTTTACTTAGAACTGAAAATGCTAGATTGCTTGATAAAGTCAATGATCTTTATTCTAGATCTTTATTTCCTAGTCTTCGCTTGACATCAAGTCTCTCGTTCTTTGTTGCCAGGTCTTTCAACAAAGATGTTGCATCTGACTTGGCACCGTCCAACTCTCATTGCTTCATTACCAACTCAGAACAACATGTCTCCCAATATTTCACTAGCGACTGGATCTCTGATCTGGCCATGCCCAACTCAAGTTGCACCTTTTCTAGCTCGACTAGGCAACCAATTAGGCCCTCGTCAATGCCAATGAACATCAAACTACCATCATCTTCAAGCATTTGTTGTTGCATGTCCATGTTAGTGTCCATAGTAATAACATCATTTCCTATTGATGAGATGTCGATCGGTATAGCATTTTCAACGTCATCATCAGAGGATACCTTCTCTGCATCGTTGATTTGTAGAACCCTGGCCATAGGGTTGTCACCGACACTATCAGGGGGTGTTTCAAGCAAGGCATCATTAATGGATATGGATGTCATGGATAGATTGGGAGATATATATATATCGATGTATGATTACAACAGAGCTTGCTCTACCATAAGAACAAGAGGAAAGTAGGGTATAAATGAAGAACATGGATACCAAAACAACATATACATTGCCTTCCAAGCCAAAACTGGTGGAAACAGTCGAGTACAACACCATTCGAGATGTGAAGTGAAGCAGAGAACAAAGAACAAGCGGTTTGGACACATTATGTGTTGTTATCCTTTGGTTTTCTAGAGGAATAGCGGATGCAAATAAGTTGTTTAATAAGTTCATCTATTATGGATGCCTACAACTTCCCTCAGTTATTTATCTTCTTTCTATGCTTCCCGGTAGCTAGTTTTTGACAGGTTCTTAGTCGAGACTAAGGGGATTATGGATGTGAAATGGAATTATAAACTTGAGATGTATGGGGAAAATCCTAATAGAGATCAAGAGGGAATCTTTTACCCACATAACTCATAGGATTGGAATAACATGGTGTTCAGAAATAAACACCTTGCTCTGATGGTAATCATTTATCTTATACATAAGGTGAAAGAGACTAGAACATGTGGTCTTGGAGTTAGGTAGACCTCATATATCATCAATGTACAAGTATATAGGGAAAATTTGTGTTCAACACACATTGATAAAGTAATTTCACGTATAATATCATATATATATATATATATATATATATATAAATATATGTGTGTGTGTGTGTATATGTATACTTTATTGTGAGGAGAGAAGTCTATTTCAATGTGTGCTTGCCCAACTTAGTTGTCCCTTTGAACCATTCCTCGTGGGATCATCAGTTTTGGGACAGTAGGTTTACCACTATGTTGTTCAACTCATGGGAAGCAGACCCATCCCTTCAACGCACTAAGTAGTAGCTTTTGAGATAAACCTTATTTGGGAGGATCAACAACATTCTCTATTGATCTAATAAACTGTAGACATATAACATTATGGGTAATGAAGTCACTCACCTCTTAATACCTTAAACTCATAAAGCTCTTACCCAAGTTACCCTTAGATTGTTTAGCTTTGTCTATGGTTGACCTATCGTCACAATGTATTGAGATAGGGGGAAATGTCTTTGAGACTACAAATAAATTGAGTAAAAGACTTATAAACCAATAAACCTGACAACAAGGTAGATCTAAGGCTATAAACTTAGCCTTCATAGTGGTTCTAGTCCTCATAGTTTTCTTAGATGATTTTTAAGGGACTACAAAACCACCTACTCAAAACACATAACCACTGGAGGAGTTGGTTTTATTAGAGTCAACAATTCAATTTGAATCCATATACCCTTCTAACACGGACAAAAAACCACTCCAATAAAGACCATAACTCACGGTACCTTTAGGATACCTAAAAACACTAACTAAAGCCTTCCAGTGATCCGAGTTATGGCAACTAGTGTACCTACTTAGCATACTTAATGTATAAGGAATATTTAGTCTAGAACAATTGGTTATGTAGATCAAGCTTCCTATAACTTGGATATATCTAGTTTGATCACATGTTTATCTTTTTGTGCCTTCAAATGTAAATAAGGATCATAAGGAGTACTAACAGATACACAAGAGTATATATTTAACCTATGTAAACCTTTTCTACATAGTGAGACTGATTTAATGAATAACCAAAAGTACATCTACTTAATTTAATACCAAGAATAACATCAAAAACTCCTGAATCATTCATATCAAATTTCTTGGAAAGAAAGAAATTTATTTCAAATAATTTGAGTATTAGATCCAAAAAATTATATATTGACTACATAAAAATCACATTAACACATATGCATTATCAACAGTCTTAGAATAAATGTATATATCATATTCAATTGTATTAAATCCATAAGATAAAATAGTTTTATCAAATTTATCATTCCACTGCTTAGGTACTTGTTTTAGATCATACAAGATTTAGAAGTCTACAAACTTTACGTTCTTGACCTTGGACCACAAAACCCTCAGGTTGATCCATAAAGATTTCTTCCTTAAGATCAACATTAATAAAAACAATCTTTACACCCATTTGATGGATTTCAAGATTATGGATCACGAAAAATGAAACAAAGACACATATGGAGGAGATCTTTGTTACAAGAGCATAGGTGTTAAAGTAATCAACTCCTTCTTGTTGCTTCTAACCTTTAGCTACCAACTTGGCCTTAAACTTATCTATGCTACCATCTATCTTTAGCTTCTTTCTAAAGACCCATTTGCATCCAATGGTTTTATAGCCTAGAGGAAGATTAGTTAGAATCCATGTATGATTGTACATGATAGATTCTAATTCACTGCCAATAGTTTCCTTCCAAAAACCAACATCTATGGATTTCCTAGAATCTTCATAGAAGTTATGGTCTTGTTCTACTATAAAGGTGTTGAACTTGGAGCCACAGTTCTTTGTCACATTATCCCCTTTACCCTGACCAAAGTCACTTGGAGGATCAACCACTTCATGGTTCAATGCTTCAAGTTCATGTATGGTTATGTCAGTAAAATGAGTTGAATCTTGATTGGTTATGAAGGTTATGAAGTTTCAACATTTGAAGGGCATTCATAAACTTCTTTGGGAACACTAGGTTAAGATGTTTTCACTATAAACAACATCTACAAGTATTATTTTTAGTATGGAGCTTGTGTTAGTCAGGAATGTCTAAATTTTATCACTAGAAATTTATTTCCATTGCTATTTTCAATGTAACATATGAAAACAATATCAATAGTTTTGGGATCAAGCTTTCTTTTCTTATTTTTAGGGGGGAAACTTTGGTCAAGCACCCTGAAACTTTTAGCTAATTTAAAACAGGTTTCTTGTTAAACCAAAGTTCAAAAGGTGTTCTCTCTATGTGTTTGAAAGGGATAGAGTTCAACACATAGTTGGTATTTAAAAGAGTTTCACCCACATTATATGATGTAGACTGAATTTGGACAACATGGCATTGACCATGTATATCAAGGTTCTATTCTTTCTTTCATCTAGACAATTATATTGTGGGTTGTATGGGGCAGTGGTTTCATGAATAAGGTCATGATCTTCACTGAACTACTTAAGTTCATTAGAAGTACAATCAGGTCCTCTATTAGATCTAACCCTCTTATGTTTCTTCTCGGTCTAGTTTCCTACTAGTGACTCATAAATTCTAAGTTTTCCATTTATTCATACTTAGATTTCAACAAGTAAATGCAACAATATTAGGTAAAATCATCAATAAATGTCACAAAATATCACATTCTATCATGAGCAAGAATACTTTTTAAATCACATATATCAGTATGAATAAGCTCAAGTAGTTATGTGTTTTTTTCTACTAATCGAAAAGGTTTTTTAGTTAATTTTGGCTTGAACACATATTTGGCATCTAACATCATTAGAGATTGGAGTCTTGAGAATTAATTCCATGTGAACTATACTTTTCATAGTGTTCTTGTTAACATGTCATAAATGTGCATGCCAAATATCACTAGATATTGAAGTAGAAAGGATACTCAAATAGTTATTCTGACATCCAACTCATAAAACATAATTAACTAATGCGGAAGCATTCTCTAAGCAGTGGATTACCGAAAATCACTAAAAATTAAAACCTTTTTATCAAGAGGTCCATCAAATAAAAAATTTCTCACATAGAACAAAAGTAACACATTTACATTCTATTTTTTCAAAAGTACATATCTTGTATCATCTCTTTCTATGAATTACAAGCATCAGCTGCCGTGTTAAACTAAACACATGCAATATGAAAATCTCAAGGCACTGAGCCAAAATCTCAAAAACACTAACTACTACTCTGAGGACCTGCGAGTACAGAGACGACACATAGGACTCTATCTACATCTATACAAGGCATAACAACCAGTGTCTCCACCTAAGACTTCACTGCTATCCCTGTTGTTGCTGTAGCTATCCTTCCCTTATTGAAGGATTCATGTCTCCTCGTCCGCGACCATCTAAAAATGTAGTTCCCACGGGGGTGAGACAATTATAAATTGCCCCAGTAAGAGATATAACTCTCCGCCAGTAACATTATTATTGCAGCTTAAGAAGATAGATATGAATAGAGGAATCATATTTGTTTGACAGCAGTTAATTCAATGTCTAACATATTAGAATATTATTCTTATCTAAATTATTGCGGCTATAACTTGAAAAAGGAACATGTCACTTATACATTAAGGAATATGAAGAACATGTATAACATTTATTCACTACAGAATCATTACCACAACATTAACTCTCTTCAGTCTTAGATCTTATATCTAATGCCTGGCATTGTCATGGTGGAGTCATGGCATGTAGCCATACTCTTCAAACTGCTGGGATCTTATTCCCTCAACTCACCAAGTACAATTCCACTTCTTAACAAGTTCATCATCATGATTATAGCATCTGGGTATTTGAAACCATAACTGACCATAGGATACCTATTGCCACTTATTAGGTAACTTAATACCTTCAGATCATCTGACCAAGGACATCATAATTCTTGCTACACAATGTATTACACATATTACACAAAGTTCAATGATTCTTACTACACAAAGCATATGAAGGCTTATAAAGCCTATAAAACATTATCAATAACCAAAGCATCATAGCCCATACCTGCATGATTAGTATTCATGATAATAATTATAATGCTTTCACTTCAGTACCATACAACACTAAGTAATACCATTATTCCCTCTTTAGGGTTCATGGTATCTGTTTCACATCAGTACCCTACAACACTAAGTAATACCACTATTCCCTCTTTAGGGTTCATGATTTCTCTTTCACATCAGTACCTTTCATTAGGGTTTTCCATAAATAACCACTTGGGTTCTTAAGATCATATTATTAATGACCAGCCCTATTCCATTGCTTATCATAGCTAGAGGCCAAAATATATATCAGAAGTATTCAAACATACTTATATATCCTCATCATTCATCATTGAATGTATTATCAACACAAAGGATGAGTTTATCTCTCATCTTTATCAGACTATGATTGTATCATAGTATATTAATTTGGATTAACCTTTTCATAAGGTATGTTAGCCTACAATCATCAAGGTGAATTGCATCTCAATGTAACAATTATCAAGACACATTTCATGTGTCATCCATTCCAATTATAATGGACTTATAACACATCATGGTATATCATAATTGGGGTGTTGGATGCGATATCTATCATATCTTGATGTATCACTTCCCTCAACACCTTTGTCTTACTTGAGTTCATTCACTTAGCTTGTATTAGGGTATTCCCCATCCTAATAATTTATGCACTAGACCATCACATTCATCATGCAATGTATTGGTCATAGCTCATCTATTTAGAAAATACAACCATTGCCAATGATATGGAATCACGCTTGAGTCAGGAACTAATAATGTAAGGATATCCATTATCACCCCTCTAGGTGATACATTTGTCAATACATTAATCACTATTCCATTAATAGGAATAGGATTTCCACAATTATAATTTGAGGTTCAATTAGCATCTCATATATATATATATGTATTTCACCTAGGCTTACTCTTTTTAGAGGTTCACATAACATCCTTCTATATCAGGGTTTCACCTAGTATTATTTGAAATTTGGATTTCACAACACATCACCCAGTGATAGGACTTCTCCTAGAATTAAAAGCACTACCCTATATTAGGATTTCATGCACCTTTACCCCATTTTAGAGATTAAGGTTTACTATTCACATCCAAGTAGGGTTTCTCTTACCTCATACCTAAATTAGGGTTGGTATGTACAATTCCCATTAAATTAGGGCTTCTTACATTGAGACACTAAGTTAGGGTTACATCATTACCCTAGATTATGATTTCACTGAGCTTTGCCCTTAAATTAGGGTTTCACATAAATTTCACCTCAGAATAGGGTCTACATTCAATAACCCACAATTAGGGTTTACTATTCATCCCAATTAGGGTTTCACTTAGAATTGCTCTAAATTAGGGTTAGGGCTCAATGATTAGGGTTTCATGATCTCATTATTATGGATCGAACCCTTATCACATAGTTTATTCATAATGAGATAATTAGGGATTAATTATATAAGCATTCATCTCTATCTTTCTCTCTCTCTCTCATCCTATTTAGGATGTTAAGTAGGTTGAAGATTGAATTAGGTCAGCTCTTCATTTAAGTTTACATAGTTAGGGTTGACCTTTATAATCACCATTGGTCTACATTCTGAATAATCAAGTAGATAATTGACCTTTAAACATATGAGGTGTCCAAATGGTTTAACCAATTTGAACCTCAAAAGGTTTTTGTCACTTATACCTCAAGCGATCTTGGTCACTTAGACCTCAAACGGTCTTGTCCTATTAGGTTCAAATGGTTTGAAACCATTTAGCAAAGTAGTTACTTGAAACCGTTTGCTAAAGGTGCCCACTTGAAACCGTTTGGTAAAGGTACACACTTGAAACCATTTTCTAAAGGTTACACTTGAAACCATTTTCTAAAGGTGACCCTTGAAACCATTTGCTAAAGTTGAACATTGAGATCTTTTGCTAAAGCAACATTTTGAAAATGCATGAACTCAACCGGTTTGGGATCGTTTGGTCCCAAACGGTCTTGAGACCATTTGGTCCCAAACGGTCTTGGGATCGTTTGGACTCAAACGGTCTTGAGACCGTTTGGTCCAAACCTCCTCAAAACCGCATGGACCAAATATGGTCTCAACCAATCAAATCAATTTAGGGTTCTCAATGTTGATTCCTTCAATCATTGAAATTCATGTAACCAATCTTGAATTGGACCTATCACCATACTTCAATTGAGTTAATTAGGTCATCCTTCAACTGATTTGACCCTCAATTTACACTCAATTGGTCATCAATTAGGGTTTGAATCAATTGGATTAGGGTTTGAAATTGATGATCCTTCAACATTAACCAATGTGAGTCTAGTTGCTTTAAAACTATTGGACCATCATCCAAATTGGACATGACCTGACCCCAAACGGTCTTGAGGTCATTTGGATGTCCTCCAAACAGTCTTGAGACCGTTTGCCCATGTCAACATCAAAATCCAAGTCATCCAATTAGGGTTTGGTTCATTGGATTGATCACCAAATCAGCATTTGATTGCACTTCAACTTAGTACCTTTGGATCTTCAACCACCTAACCATTCTCAACCCTAGACCTACAAACGGTCTTGGGTGACCACCAAATGGTATTGAGACCGTTTGGGTGATCCCCAAATGGTTTTGAAACCATTTGGGTCAATCAACCCAATGCATCAACTTATTCAATTGGAAATTCAAGACTTAGTCGATTAGGGTTTGCAAATAAGGGTTTGCAATATAGTGGGACTAAAGTGACGATCCCACCTGCTAAAATAGGTTACCGACAACTACATGTTACGACTGGGAGGTCGTGATTCAGCAACCGTATGCATTAGTAGGAGGACAAACAGATTTCACCATGAGTTAACATTGAAGAAGGTCTACTAACCTACACTGAGCTAAACAAGTTTATCAGTACTAGCCTAAGGCACAAGTACCGCTCGTCGAGACAATGACGGTCATGGAAGCTTAGTGGCCACTACACGTTCAACTGGCTAGTGGCCACTAAGCTTCCACGACCGTCATTGTCCCGACGAACGGTACTTGTGCTTTAGGCTAGTACTGATAAACTTGTTTATCTCAGTGTAGGTAAGTAGACCTTCTTCAATGTTAACTCGTGGTGAAATCTGTTTGTCCTCCTGCTAATGCATACAGTTGCTGAATCATGACCTCCCAGTCATAACATGTAGTTGTCGATAACCTGTTTTAGTAGGTGGGATCGTCACCTTAGTCCCACTGTATATGTACTAAGCTAGTGTTGTATGTAAATTCAGTGCTACTGTTGTTATGCACTATATATGTGTTAGTCTGGCATGTTATATGAATCTGAAACACTTGTGTGTGATGCACTTTATGTATTGTATTTGTATCATGCTTCTCTTCATTGTGGCTTCTTTTCCTGTTTCATGGCTCTTCAATATGATTTTGTTGACAATGATGACAATGATGAATAAAGAATAACTTTGTTATCATAATTAATTTTGTGTGAATGGGAATGAATTTTTATGAATTGTCACATGTGTGTGAAAATCATCAATACATGTATGTTTGTACATGTGTATGAATGTGAAAAGAGATGAAATAAATGGAACTGTAGGTTGCTACTAGTTTCTACATGCGTGTGATGAAAAAAAATAATATGAATTAAATGTTCTTATACATGAGTGTGAATCACATATATATATAATATTGTCCATCATGTTAATTTTGTAGGTTTGTGGCTTGTTGTTGGATGATATCAATGGATGTCGTAAAACCTGCAGTTCATAACTGAACTGCAGGTTTCTCATCCTGTGACCAGCCACAACAGGTCTGCAGACTGACAGAAAAAAAAACATAGGCGTCGGTTATTTGAACAAAACCGACACCTATGATATACGGCGGCGGTTTTCCACTTAAAACTGACGTCTATGTGACTAGGTACCACGGCCGTGCTGGGAAGCATGGCCATGGTGGCAGACAGGGGATAGGGCATCGGTTATTATCACAAAACCTACGTTGGTTCAGATGATGTGGCGTCAGTTTCTCTTAGAAAATTGACGCCTATAATCCCTTTACTGGCGTGTTTTTGGTGGCGGGAAGAGTTTTGGCGGCGGTTATTTAGTAAACAACTAACGCTTATAGTCCCTTTGCTGGCGTGTTTTCGGTGGCAGGAAGAGTTTGGGCGTCGGTTTTTACTAAACAACCGACGCATATAGTCCCTTTGCTAGCGCATTTTCCGTGGCGAAAAAGGTTTTGGCGTCGGTTGGGATCCGACGCCGAAGGTGTCCCCCTTTAGTGGTGCCCACTTGGGTGTCACTTTGAAACCGACACTAAAGAGCTTAAATAACCGACGCTAAAAGGTTTTTATGTAGTGGTGATATGATGTCCATATTATTGAAAGGAAGAAGCATAAAAGAACATACTTCTATCATCACCCAAGAATATTTACCAAAAGAGAAACATATATATCTAACACAGATAATTCACTCAACAATCCTTTATTTCTTTGGAAAAGTTCACTGAGAAAGTTCACTAAGAAATTTATTTAAAAATATTCACTGAGAAGGTTCACTGAGCAGTTTGTCTTGGAAAATTCACTAAGTAAGTTCACTAAGTATGTTCACTGAGTAATTTGTTTTGAAAATATTCACTAAGAAAATTCACTGAATATGTTCACTAAGTAATTTGTTTTGAAAATATTCACTGAGCAAGTTCACTGAGTATGTTCACTATGTAATTTGTTTTGAAAATATTCACTGAGCAAGTTCACTGAGTATGTTCACTAAGTAATTTGTTTTGAAAATATTCACTGAGCAAGTTCACTAAGTATGTTCACTAAGTAATTTGTTTTGAAAATATTCACTAAGCAAGTTCACTGAGTATGTTCACTAAGTAATTTTTTTTGAAAATATTCACTGAGAAAGTTCACTGAGTATGTTCACTAAGTAATTTGTTTTGAAAATATTCACAAAGGAAATTCACTGAGTATGTTCACTAAGTAATTTGTTTTGAAAATATTCACTGAGCAAGTTCACTGAGTATGTTCACTAAGTAATTTATTTTGTAAATATTCACTAAGCAAGTTCACTGAGTATGTTCACTAAGTAATTTGTTTTGAAAATATTCACTTAGCAAGTTCACTGAGTATGTGCACTAAGTAATTTGTTTTGAAAATATTCACTGAGCAAGTTCACTGAGTATGTTCACTAAGTAATTTGTTTTGAAAATATTCACTGAGCAAGTTCACTGAGTATGTTCACTAAGTAATTTGTTTTGAAAATATTCACTGAGCAAGTTCACTGAGTATGTTCACTAAGTAATTTGTTTTGAAAATATTCACTGAGCAAGTTCACTGAGTATGTTCACTAAGTAATTTGTTTTGAAAATATTCACTGATCAAGTTCACTGAGTATGTTCACTAAGTAATTTGTTTTGAAAATATTCACTAAGCAAGTTCACTGAGTATGTTCACTAAGTAATTTGTTTTGAAAATATTCACTGAGCAAGTTCACTGAGTAATTTGTTTTTGAAAATATTCACTGAGCAAGTTCACTGAGTATATTCACTAAGTAATTTTATTTTGGAAAAATTCACCGAGGAAGTTCACTTAGAATATTCACTATGTAATTTATTTTGGAAAAAGTTCACTAAGAAAGTTCACATAGCTCTTCCTATTTACTTTCATTATACTCTCTAGATTGTCTCAAAATGACTACTTGATCAGAGTAATCAAAAAGATAACAATCTAAGAGTTTCATACTTGCTTAATCTACAATAATCATATACCTGGCTAGGGTATACAAGTATTGAGATTATGTAGTATGCACTTTATTTACTATCATATTTCTCACTTTTCATATCATTATACACACAGGATTTTCCATTCTTGAATTTTCTTCAAGCATCACTTCTATATTTCATCTTTCAACACACAGATAAGGGAGATTATAAAACATTTAAAGGAACACTGAGTAAGATATAAGTTCTCATATCCATTGTGTCCTTATAGGAGTAATTAAAGGAATTCAAAAATAACTACTTTCATATCTTTAGCACATAGAATCATGATATGAAATATCAAAACAAAACTATTTCATCTGACCAGTCTGGGACGTCTGTCCACGTCCTCTATTATTACTAGAAAATTGCCTCCTTTGTGAGCCATATTGACTCTACCCCTGAGGTTGAGTCATCCTCGAATTCCCATCTGGAAAATCCTTTGCCAGATGTCCTGGTTGTCTACATTGGTAATAGATCCTGGGCGCAAAATGTCTGTGAGATCCAGTCACCGATGTTGATGCTATATCGGAGGCTCTACTTGGAACATTACTATGATCCCTATCCCTACTCGACATCCATTGTGTCTGGGTATGGAATCTCGATGATGCTGTCGATGCAGAAAATCTCGACTTCTTAAAACTTTCAGACCTTTGTCCTTGAGACTGGGTGTACACCTTCTTTCCACTAGTCTGTCGTTTCTCTATTTCAGACCTCTCTATCCTCCTTATTAACTCCACAAAGGTGGCAAACCTCTCCCTATTCTCTAAAGCAGACAAAGAAGTGGTTAGTTCAACTTTCAACCCCTTCTCAAAATGCCTAATTCTTTCCTCATCACTAACTGCCATTTGCAGACAAAACCGCAACAACTCCATGAACTTAGCTTCATATTCGCTAATGTTCATCTGTCCTTGTTTGATCCTCTCAAATTGAGATATCTTCTCATCAAGATACATCTTAGGGAAGTATCTACTGACGAATTCTCATCGGAATACCTCCAATCCAATTTCTTCACCTGGTCTCTTATCTTCCTCTATCATCCACTAATGACCAACACTTCCTTTTAGGAGGTATACAACATGTCTTACCTTTTCAGATTCAGGAATATCAAGGATCTTGAAAGCCTTTTCAAGCTCTGTCAGCCACAGATTAGCATCTACTGGATCATATGTACCAGCATAGTCTATGGCTCCAACCCGGCGAAGTCTCTCGAAAGTCTTGTCGGCTCCATAACCCTCATGATGGGCTGGTGCCCTAGATGCAGGTGGTGGCATCCTATGTTCCATATGTGTCATGGCTATCAGGAATTTCTCAAATAGAGCATGGAGAGCTGGATTTTCTATCACAGTTGGGTCAATCTGGGGTTGTTCAGGTACAGGCTCTTCCCTATTATGGTCTCTTGCACCTCCTCCTAGTGCAGCAGTGCTGCCCACAGCAGCATGTTCTTCAAGTGGTCCAGACATCTTCAAGTTCTTCTTCTCCTATGTGAGCAGAAGATACTATCAGATAAACTGGAAGACACTTAGAATATAATCTACAACCTTAGTCCTATGTCTCTGTAGACTCAGTGAACCTAGAGCTCTGATACCACTTAATTGTGACATCCAACTCATAAAACATAATTAACTAATGTGGAAGCGTTCTCTATGCAGCGAATTACCGAAAATCACTAAAAATTAAAACCTTTTTATCAAGAGGTCTATCAAATAAAAACTTTCTCACATAGAACAAAAGTAACACATTTACATTCTGATTTTTCAAAAGTACATATCTTGTATCATCTCTTTCTGTGAATTACAACCATCAACTGCCCTATTAAACTAAACACAGGCAATATCAAAAATCTCGAGGCACTGAGCCAAAATCTCGAAAACACTAACTACTACTCCGACGACCTGAGAGTACAGAGACTACACATAGGACTCTATCTACATCTATACAAGGCATAACAGCTAGTGTCTCCACCTGAGACTTCATTGTTGTACCTGCTGCTGTTGTAGCTGTCCTTCCCTTATTGGAGGATTCCTGTCTCCTCGTCCGCGACCACCTAAAAATGTAGTTCCCACGGGGGTGAGACAATTGTAAATTGCCCCAGAGAGAGATATAACTCTCCGCTAGTAACATTAGTATTGCAGATTAAGAAGATAGATATGAACAGAGGAATCATATTTGTTTAATAACAATTAATTCAATGTCTAACAGATTAGAATATTATTTTTATCTAAAATATTGCGGCTATAACTTGAAAGAGCAACATGTCACTTATCCATTAAAGAATATGAAAGACATGTATAACATTTATTCACTACAGAATCATTACCACAACATTAACTCTCTTCAGGTTTAGATCTTATATCTAATGTCTGACATTGTCATGGTGGAGTCATGGCATGTAGCCATACTCTTTTCACAAAGTGTTGGGATCTTAGTCCCTCAACTCACCAAGTACAATTCCACTTCTTAACAAGTTCATCATCATGATTATAGCATCTTGGTATTTGAACCCATAACTCACCATAGGATACTTATTGCCACTTATTAGGTAACTTAATACCTTCAGATCATCTGACCAAGGACATCTTGATTCTTGCTACACAATGTATTACACATAGTACACAAAGTTCAATGATTCTTACTACACAAAGCATATGAAGGCTTATAAATCCTATAAAACATTCTCAATAAACAAAGCATCATAGCCCATACCTGGCTATACTCCTCATCTCATTATTCCTGCATGATTAGTATTCATGATAATAATTATAATGCTTTCACATCAGTACCATACAACACTAAGTAATACCACTATTCTCTCTTTAGGGTTCATGGTATCTCTTTCACATCAGTACCCTACAACACTAAGTAATACCACTATTCCCTCTTTAGGGTTCATGATTTCTCTTTCACATCAGTACCCTTCGTTAGGGTTTTCCATAAATAACCACTTGGGTTCTTAAGATCATATTATTAATGATCAACCCTATTCCATTGCTTCTCATATCTAGAGGCCAAAATAGATATCATAAGTATTCAAACATACTTATATATCCTCATCATTCATCATTGAATGTATTATAAACACAAAGGATGAGTTTCTCTCTCATCTTTATCAGACTATGATTGTATCATAGTATATTAATTTGGATTAACCTTTTCATAAGGCATGTTAGCCTACAATCATCAAGGTGGATTACATCTCAATGTAACAATTATCATGACACATTTCATGTGTCATTCATTCCAATTATAATGGACTTATAACACATCATGGTATATCATAATTGGGATGTTTGATGCGATATCTATCATACCTTGATGTATCACTTCCCTCAACACCTTTGTCTTACTTGAGTTCATTCACTTAGCTTGTATTAGGGTATTCCCCATCCTAATAATTTATGCACTAGACCATCACATTCATAATGCAATGTATTGGTCATATCTCATCTATTTAGAAAATACAACCATTGCCAATGATATGGATTCACCCTTGAGTCAGGAACTAATAATGTAAGGATATCCATTATCACCCCTCTAGGTGATACATTTGTCAATACATTAATCCCTATTCCATTAATAGGAATAGGATTTCCATAATTATAATTTGAGGTTCACTTAGCATCTCACATAAAAATATGGATTTCACCTAGGCTTACTCTTGATTAGAGTTTCACATAACATCCTTCTATATCAGGGTTTCACCTAGTATTATGTGAAATTAGTATTTCACAACACATCACCCAGTGATAGGACTTCTCCTAGAATTAAAAGCACTACCCTATATTAGGGTTTCATGCACCTTTACCCTATTATAGAGATTAAGGTTTACTATTCACATCCAAGTAGGGTTTCTCTTACCTCATACCCAAATTAGGGTTGGGTTGTACAATTCCCATTAAATTAGGGCATCTTACATTGTGACACTAAGTTAGGGTTACATCATCACCCTAGATTATGGTTTCACTAAGTTTTTCCCTTAAATTAGGGTTTCACATAAATTTCACCTCAAATGGTGTCTACATTCAATAACCCACAATTAGGGTTTACTATTCATCCCAATTAGGATTTCACTTAGAATTGCTCTAAATTAGGGTTAGGGCTCAATGATTAGGGTTTCATGATCTCATTATTATGGATCAAACCCTTATCACATAGTTTATTCATAATGAGAGAATTAGGGCTTAATTATATAAGCATTCATCTCTCTCTTTCTCTCTCTCTCATCCTCTTTAGGATGTTAAGTAGGTTCAAGATTGAACTAGGTCAGCTCTTCATTTAAGTTCACATAGTTAGGGTTGACCTTTATAATCACCATTGGTCTACATCATGAATAATCAAGTAGCTAATTGACCTTTAATCATATTAGGTGTCCAAATGGTTTAACCAATTTGAACCTCAAAAGGTCTTGGTCACTTAGACCTCAAACAATCTTGGTCACTTAGACCTCAAACGGTCTTGTCCTATTAGGTTCAAACGGTTTGAAACTGTTTAGCAAAGTAGTTACTTGAAACCGTTTGCTAAATGTGCCCACTTGAAACCGTTTGGTAAAGGTACACACTTGAAATCGTTTGCTAAAGGTGACCCTTGAACCATTTTCTAAAGTTGAACATGGAGATCGTTTGCTAAAGAAACATTTTGAAACTGCATGAACTCAAAACCGCATGGACCAAATATGGTCTCAACCAATGAAATCGATTTAGGGTTCTCAATGTTGATTCCTTCAATCATTGAAATTCATGTAACCAATCCTGAATTGGACCTATCACCATACTTCAATTGAGTTAATTAGGTCATCCTTCAACTGATTTGACCCTCAATTGGTTATCAATGAGGGTTTGAATCAATTGGATTAGGGTTTGGAATCGATGATCCTTGAACATTAACCAATGTGAGTCTAGTTACTTTAAAACTATTGGAACATCATCCAAATTGGACATGAACTAACACAAAACAGTCTTGAGGTCGTTTGGATGTCCTCCAAATGGTCTTGAGACCGTTTGCCCATGTCAACATCAAAATCGAAGTCATCCAATTAGGGTTTGGTTCATTGGATTGATCACCAAATCAACATTTGATTGCACTTCAACTTAGTACCTTTGGATCTTCAACCACCTAACCATTCTCAACTCTAGAACTCCAAACGGTCTTGGGTGACCACCAAATGGTCTTGAGACCATTTGGGTGATCCCCAAATTGTTTTGAAACCGTTTGGGTCAATCAACGCAAAGCATCAACTTATTCAATTGGAAATTCACCACTTAGTCGATTAGGGTTTGCAATTAAGGAATCATTCACAATTGAAAACTTCAAGATCAAAACAATTGAAACCATTGGATCAAGATCCAAGTACCACAACATATATATTCAAACGGTCAACCATTCCAAATGATTTGGAACCCAAACCACCAAACTGTTTGCAAACAGTTTGGTCACCAAACGGTTTGGTGAAACTGTTTGGACTCAACATTGAAACCGTTTGCCCTAGATATTTGGGGAGGTGTGTGCTTATGATGATTTCATCATCATCAAGCTCCAAACTCGTGAAATCTTCTGTGATTTCCATGGAGATTGCATAAATCAACCAAACTTAATTTCGGAAATGTAGAAATGATCACCAATTGATAAAGAATTGATTGCAATAATAAAGTTAAGGGTTTAAGTTATAAAACCCACCTCCAATTGAGCTCAAAATCTCCAATATCACAGAAACAATGGTGGATGAAGCTTTTTCAACTCCCCCTAAGCTCGTTCTCAAGCTTTTGGTTGAAAAGATTGGCTAGGGTTGAAGATGGAGTGAAGAAAAGAAGAAATCAATGATTTATTTTCGATTTCCACCATGGAATCAAGGAGAACGAAGGTCAAGGAATTACCAAAAGGTTGGGGGTTGTTCTATTCTTGCTCCCAAGCTCCCAAGGTCGTTTTCCAAGAAAAGGGTGGAAGTAAATCCGAATTTCCCTCTCATTCTATGGATAAATGAGCTTATATGTGAATTTTATTAAAAATTCAATTAGGAGAGAGAAAGTAGGAATTATCCCCTCAATTCCCTTGCCACTTGACCCCTATCCTTCCTTAGGGATGAGGCTATCCTCTTGGCCTCTTATTCCCTTCAATTATGCACATTTTAAAGAAAAACAAATTAAGCACCTTAACCCTTTTTATATTAATATCCATGACTTAGTGGATATTTCTTTTCCTTATAATAAGGTGAGTGGAAATTCCACCTCCTTGAGATATTTCGTGGCTCTTGCAAAAAAACAAAGACGACCACACATATATGAACTCAACTGTTTTAATTTTGGTTGAAAGCCCTTTAATTAATACATTCATTTTTGCCCTAAATTGAATTAGGGTTTCAATTAGGATTAAATCTTGATTATTTTAATATCAAGATTCTCTCTCCAACAACTTAATTCAAATGAGGCGCCCCTCTCATTTTATTTACTCCACATGTTGCCAAGAAACGTTAGGGACCTTATTGAAGTGGTAATTTGCATATTGAACCCTAGGTTTTGGGTAAATTACACATTACACCAAAACTAGGTTTTAATGCACAAGGATTGCTTTACAAACTTAATCTTGGTGCCCAAGCTTGTGAAAACCATACCACTACATCATATTCATTAGTATGATGTCTCAACATCAGAGGAACATTTTATCATGTGCAATTTGCAATTTAACCCCTCAACTTGGGTAATTTGCACTTTAGTCCAAAATAAGCAAACATTGCTTCAACATTATTCAAACATGACCAAAATTGAAACATAAGTTTCTCATGAGCCCTAAATACTTTTCCCAAGATAAGATTAAGAATATACTCAACCTTATTAGGCATAACATCTAGGGTTAACACATAACCCAGGTCAGGGATGTTACAATTACCATTAATATGAGAAGTACCACTACAGGAAGAGACATGTAACTTAACTAAATCCCCACAGATGTACCCAACGCTTCTGTAAGAACCAAATATAGAGAATACAACTTTGTTCCCTTGACACAGAAGAGTATGAACAAACAACATGATCAAGACTTCGCTAACTGGGTTTTTCTTAAAACTAGGAACATGTGAAATATTTTACAGTCTAAGAACATTTCTAGATGTGATCTTCAGATCCACACGTACATAACCTACAATCTTCTTCACAGACACATCATCACCTTAAGAGATCACACAATTGTTGAGTGCCTGATAAGCATCATGTAACTTGGTCTCCGTTTCGTTCAGTCAGGAACGACATTCCTGTGACTCTTTGGATAAGGATGCAAGAAGAGCTTCTGTTGAGCTCTTCTGGTCCTCCAATACCTTGATCTTGGCATGAGCCTCGCTCAGATCATGTTCAGCTCGCTTATTCTGGTTCCTGCAATCGTCAAGTTCCTTGGAAAGTTGTAACATTGTGTCACGCATGTTGCTTTCGACCTCTGACGATTTGGTCTGGTATTCCTCCAGTTCCTTCGACAACATCTCGATCTTAGCATCGGAGGTTCGTCAGTGAGCTTGGATTGTTTCATTACATTCAGCTAGATCTTTGGTCATCCAAGTCACTTCTGGCCTCGCCTCATCTACCTCGCTTTTTTTCTGCCTTAGATCAGCCTTTGAGGCCTCAGAATCTCTCAACAGCAAGGCGATCTCCGACTTTGACGCCACCAACTCGACCTCACGTACCTCAATGGTGCTTTGCAAATAGCTTCTCGACTCCTCCAATTTGGACTTGCATTCTTCCAGTTCATGACGCAAAGACTCCAGCCATTCTTCTGTATCTCTTTGCTCAGCATCGACTATCTCATTTGTTGCCACCAGGTGAGGCCACATCTGACTTCGCATCGTCCAATTCACATTTCTTTATTGCCAGCTCAGCGCCATATGTCTCAGAGTCTTTCACTAGTGATTGGAACTCTGATCTCACATTTCTCAACTCAAGGCACACCTCCGCTAGCTCATCTAGACAATTAATTAGGCCTTCATCAACGTTAATGACCCTCAAACTACCATTATCTTCAAGCAATTGTTCTTGCATGCCCATGTCGGTCTCCAAAGTAATATCATTGTTTCCTCTTGATAAAAAGTCGATAGGTATAACATTCTCAACGTCGTCATCAGAGGATACCTTCTCTGCATCACTGATTTGTCGAACCACGACCACAGGGTTGTCACTGAAACTATCTGGAGTTGTTTCAAACAAGGTGTCATTATTGCTGGCGATGGATGTCATGGCTAGGTTGGGAGATATACAGACATTCATATATCACAACAGAGATTGCTCTACCATAATAACATGTAATGCAGAACGCAGGGTATAAATGAAGAAGGTGGACGGTGCCGGTGAAGCTGAGATACCAAAAACACATATACTTTTCCTTCCAAATGAGAACTGCTCGAGTACATCACGAGCAGAGATGTGAAGTAACGAAGAGAACAAAGAACAAAAGGTACGAACGCATATGCATTCTTGGATTTGCTTTCAACTTAGAATGGCGGACGCCAGACAAGTTCTTTACGTTCAAGTATTGTAATTGCCTACAACTTCTTCAGTGTTATAGTTGTTCTTTCCGTGCTTCACACATGATTTGAGCTGGTTTCTCGGTTGAGATTAGAGAGGAATTCTACATGTTGCTCTTTCAGGAGCAAAAAATTCACGCTCCTACACCTATATATAACGGGTGAGGAAACTGATATCGATGGGGCAAATCGTAAAAGAGATCAAGAGAGAATAATTTACGCATTCATATCAGAAGATACGAATATCATGGTGTGCTCATTTACAAGCTTAGTTGTATATTTTATGCATGAGCTGAAACAGTCCTTGGGATAAATAGAACTCATATATGATCAATGCATAAATGGATTAGAAGATGCATTTATCACACTTTGTGAGAATAATGTCATATATAGAGCTTCCAGGCTAATATTCCTCATACAATCCACTTTTCACCTAAAGAGGCACTCAAATTTGTTGTTGCGACTTGCTATTGCATTTAATCCTACTCTTACATCTACTCCGAAGACGCATTCCTAAGTAATTAATTGAGAGCATTTACCGCAGAGATTGAGTGCAATATGTGTGGAACAACATCCCGGAATAACAAATTTGAAACCCTAAGGAGACCATTGAGAGGTAACACAAGTGGTTTGGTTGATCCCCTCTACTAAGTATTGTTCACTAACATCGGATTGGCTAGAGCAGTTGCTAAGGTTTTAGCTCACCCCAGCACTAGCTCTCTACCCGTCCTCCATTCTCGAGGCAGTTTGCTACCTATGAAGCCCTCGCTCCTTGATGGGGGTATAGCCATCCTCTTGCTCCATCTAGCTTGCCCCATGACAGACATTTTGTCTAGACATGCTTGGAATCCAGTCTCGCCAACATGCAAATATGGTTCTCACTAGACACAATGGCTAGAGACTTCGCTCACTCCTACTATGATATTCTTCAGCCTACTATCATTTCTGAAGGTGGGTTGCTACCCTCAGTCATTGAGGATAGGGATCGCCACCTTGTCTGATCCATCAAACTTGAACGCCAGTGGGAGATTCAACCAGCTATCACAACCTGCTCACAAACCTTTATTCTATCTAGATCAACCATCATTTCATGATACTTTACGCATCTAGTATACAATCACTTCTACTCACACTCCATCCAACGCATAGTCTCCATCTTCAACCCTTTCCCTATTCTCTTTGATTGAGATCTTCCCTCACTATGTGGCGAGTGTGCTGACAAAAACCGTTGTTGGGATCAACCCATAAGCTCCAGTCTGCATGAACCATATCTTTTGTAACACCTTCTGAATCATGCCCCTGATGGACTAAGATACTCATTTCCTCCATCCATCATTAGGCCCTTCAGAGTGGCATTATGGGGTGAGGAGGAGCTTCACATGACTGTAGCTGCAACTCATTTACAATAAGAAGAGGTCAAGTGGGAGATATCAAACCCGTCTCCTCGCACCCTAGCGCTCCGGCGATTAGGGCTTGCGGGCAGTGGACGTATTCTCCCCTAGATTAGGGTTTCTCTCTTGCAGGTTCAAGCAGGGGGCGTGCGTTGGGTCTCGTCTCCATGGCGGCGGATTTGGCAGACCGTTATGCAGGACTGAACATCTCTGATGGTGAGGAGGATCCGATCGATGGTAGATGGGTGGGTGACGGAGCGAAAGAAGACCAGGCCGAACTGGCACTGGTGGGGAGGCTTCTAACGGATCCCACATACAACCTGAAGGTGATGGAGAGGACTCTTACATAGGCGTGGAGTCTCCGGGAGACGGCGGTATTCAAGAAACTGGAAGGCGACACCTTTGTGATGCAATTTTCACACTGGCGCGACAAGCAACGCGTCAAGGACGGCACACCGTGGAATTTTGACGGGCGACTGTTACTCTTCAAAGAGATTGATAACGAGGAACAACCAGGGCATCTACAGATCAACCACACACCCTTTTGGGTATGTTTCTACGGTGTGCCAATGGGCTACAGAGGTGAAGCGATGATACGAGAAATCGCGGGGCGCATCGGCGAGGTGGTGGCTACGGACAGGGATGCGTCGGGATGGGACTCTTCAGTAAGAGTTCGAGTCATACTGGACGTGACCCGTCCTTTGAGGAAAACCCTAAAACTCAGGGTGAAGATTGGACGCATAGTTGACGTTGATGTGAAGTACGAATGGCTAGCAACTTTCTATTTCTACTGTGGACTGATCGGCCACGTCGACAAAGACTACAACACCAACGAGGAAGCGAGCGATAACCAGCAGCGTTGGGGTCGTTGGCTGCAGGCATCCCCCTGGAAGAGTCGTCGGGGGGAGAGCAATCGAGAGGATGGGGAGAGCAGCATTAGAAGGAAGCTGACGATTAAGGGGGACGATGCGTCAAGCGAGGGGCGTCGAAGGGGGCGCGGGGGAGAGGAAGATGAAGTGAGTAGTGTGGGGTTTGTGAGGGGAAGTGACGTTGCCCTCAAGAGTTAGGGGTGACGAAGTGTGGGAAGAGCAGGACGGGACTAACGGGAGTGGGAGGGAAAGAGGGGTGCGGCGTTTCCAACCGCGAGGGGATGCTGGGATGGAGAGCGGGGAGGAGAGGTAGACACGGGCGGATGGGACGACACGTCAGCGTCAGGGCGGCCTGGGGGCGGGGCGTCAGAGGGGTCGATGGGTGAAACACGGGGAAGGGACGTTCGTCCATGGGAAGAGGGGGGAAGGGGCACAACGGAGCCTATGGTGACGGGGGTGGGGGCATTGAAGCAACACAGCAGCGGTAACACATTGCCGAGTCTGAGTAAGGAAGGTACAAAACAACGCTACACGAAGGACGAACTTCTGGGAATCAAGGACATGCAATGCCTTGATGAGGACGCACCGTCATCTGATCAGGAAAGTCCAACAACATCAACGACAGCCAAAGATGTGGGGGGTGCATCCATGCAAGAACGTGAAGAGTTGGTGATTGAGGAGGTATGCTCAAGAGGGCACCCGTCTGGGGTGGGGAAGGCAACGTCTTCTGGCAACGTCGGGGAAGATGACAACGACAAGAGCACGAAGGCAATGAAAGTAGTGGATACACCTGAACAGAGGCTACCCATCAACGAACAAGGCAAAGCATCCAAAACACCCGGTCCCAAGAGCATGGTAATGAGGGCACAGAGAAGGAAAGAAGCAGGGTTGCGAATGAGGAAGGCGAACAAACAGTTAAAGGAGAAGAAGAAACGGCAACCATGGGTCTACAAGATGAGTAGGGGGGCAAGGTTGGGAATACCGGAAGAGGAGGTGGTTTGGGAGCAAACAACAGGGAAGAGGGGGAGGAATGGAGAGGTGTGCGACATGGAACTTGATGAGATACCTATGAGCGAGATGGGGGGAAAAAGAAGCAGGAAGCTCGCTGCAATGGAAGTGAACAGCTATGGGGTCCCTAGGACTCAAGTAACGGAGATTGGCGGTGTCCAATCCCGTGAAGGACAATGAAAATACTTAGCTGGAACTGTCAGGGGCTGGGCGACCCTAACACGTGTAATGCTTTCTGAGCGTGGGTTTGGAGAGAATTTCCCAACATAGTTTTCCTCATGGAGACTATGATCGCTGATAGGAAGCTAGAAGATGTGAAGAGGAGTTGCAGGTTCGTTGATGGTTTGTGCATTTCCAGTGAAGGGCGGGCGGGGGGTATAGGGTTCTGGTGGAAGGACATTGATGTGGAGGTGACAAACTATTTTCGAAGACATGTGACAGCTGTGGTTAAAGAAAGGCACAATAGCACGACGTGGAGAGCGGAAGGCATCTACGGATGGGCAGATCAGGCAAACAAATATAAGACTTGGGAGATGATGAGGATGATAAAGGGAGAGGCAGCTGAACTGATCATATTCTTCGGCGACTTTAATGAGATCGTATCCAACATTGAAAAGAAAGGGGGCCTGCCTAAAGAGGAGAGATACATGCAAAATTTTTGGGACGTGATTGATGACTGTGAACTGGTGGACATGGGATTTGAAGGAAATACTTTCACATGGAAGAGGGGACTCATAGAGAGAACTCTTGTCCAGGAGAGACTCGATAGATTTCTGCCCGAGCTTGAGTGGAGGGAACTTTTCACTTCCTGCAAAGTGTTTCATCTGCCCATATATGAGTCGGATCACGCACCCATAATTCTGAAGGAGGATAGGAGAAGAAATAATAAAAAGAAAAGAGGACATTTCATGTTTGAACCTATGTGGGCGGGGGAGGACAGCTGTGAGGAGGTCATCAAAGAGGCATGGGAAGCTGAAGAAGGGAGTGAACTTAAGACAAAAATGCTGAGATGTAAGGAGAGTCTTAAAGTGTGGGCTGTTGAGAAGTTTGGGGAAAGGAGAAGGAAGGTGAAGGAGATTGAGAATGAGCTAAAAGAGCTGCAGGCTCTCCCCCCATACCAGATTAATCTTGAAAGGGCGAAGGAAAAATCAAAAGAGTTGCAATATTGGCTGCAAAAGAATGAGGAATATTGGGCTGCAAGGGCTCGGGTGAAGGAACTAAAAGAAGGGGACCGTAACACTGCCTATTTCCATCAAAAATCTTCAAACAGGAGGAGAAGAAATAAAATAGAGTGTTTGGAAGACGATCAAGGGGTGATGAAGTCACAAGAAGAGGACATCAAAGCCATAATTGTAAAGCACTTTTCACAGCTGTTTTAGACTTGCTTTCCCACAGGCATTGAGGAGGCTATAAGGGGGCTGCGGGAAATGATAGATGGGGCACAAAAGGAGGAGTTGGAGAGAGATATAGAGGATGAGGAGATATGGACAGCCATAAAACAAATGCACCCAAATAAGGCACCGGGGCCAGACGGCATGAAGGCCATGTTTTATCAAAATTATTGGGGTATTGTTGGGAAGGATGTGGCGAGCTACATTAAAGGATGGTGGAAGGGTGAGAAGGATATAGGTGAGGTGAATGACACCCTAGTAGTGCTCATCCCAAAGACGGAAATGCCAAAGACAATTGGGGAATTCCGCCCGATCAGCTTGTGCAACGTGGTATATAAGATCGCTTCTAAAGTCATGACGAACAGATTGAAACCTCTCATGGACAACATTGTATCGGAGAATCAAAGTGCCTTTGTACAAGGAAGATTGATCACGGACAACGCCCTCATAGCATATGAAGTGTTCCATGCCATGAAAAAAGACAAGGGAAAGAAAAAGGGCAGCCTTGCTTTAAAGTTAGACATGTCGAAAGCGTACGACAGAGTTGAGTGGGATTTTCTTGATGCTGCTATGGAGAGAATGGGGTTTGGGCTGAAGTGGAGGACTAAGGTCCAAGAATGCATAACGTCTGTCAATCACGTGTTCGCCTTTAATGGAGACAAGACCCAAAGCACAAAGCCTTCATGCGGACTTCTCCAGGGAGACCCTCTTTCACCCTACCTTCTCATTATATGTGCGGAAGCTTTTTCATCATTGATTTCTACTGCTACACGTGAAAACCTTCTACATGGCATCAAGCCATGTAGGGGGGCGCCGCCTATCTCACACCTTTTTTTTTGCAGATGATAGTATACTATTTTCTCGAGCTACCACCACGGAATGTCTAAAGATAGCTGAAATTATCAGCCAATATGAACAGGCATCAGGACAAAAGATAAATTTCTCAAAGACGGAGGTCGTTTTTAGCAAAGGGACAATGACAGACAAACAAGAGGAGTTGAGGCAACTTCTTGACGTGAGAGTGGTGGACAGACATGCTAGTTATCTCAGGCTCCCAATAGCGGTGGGAAGATCAAAGAAGCAGGTGTTCAGCTACATCAAGGATAGGATTTGGAGAAAGTTACAGGGCTGGACGAAGAAGCTTTTATCAAAAGCGGGAAAGGAAGTTCTCATCAAAGCGGTAGCCCAAGCGATTCCTACATATGTTATGAGCATGTTCCAGCTGCCGGCAGGTACCATAACGGAAATACAAAGGATGGTTACTAGATTTTGGTGGGGGGCAAAAGATAAAGAAAGGAAGATATCATGGATGAGTGGGGAAAACATGTGCAGGCCGAAACGAAAGGGGGAGCTTGGCTTTAGGGACTTCCATACCTTCAACCAAGCTCTCCAAGCAAGACAACTATGGTGGATAGCAAATAATCCAGAATCCCTAGTGGCTAGAGTTCTCAAAGCTCATTACTTTCCAAGAACGTCTATATGGGAAGCGAGAAGGGGACACAATCCCAGTTTTACATGGAGATGCCTATGGGGTGCAAAGGCGCTGCTACAAGAAGGAATGCAGTGGATAGTGGGGGACGGCATGAGGGTGAACATATGGGAAGATAAGTGGCTTCCGGGGGAGGGGGAATCTCTTGCACGCTTCAGAAAGGAAAATGGGCCTGAATATACCATAGTTCGAGAACTCATGACAGACGATGGTACCCGATGGGATGAAGACAGAGTCAAGGATTGCTTTCCCGAGGACTATGCGAGAAGGATCTGTGCTATACATAGGAGCATGAGAAATACTGCGGATACACTGATGTGGTGGCCTTCGAGGGACGGGGAATTTACTGTTAGATCAACCTATTGGATGGGGTTGCTTAGGAAGGAGGAAGCACGGACCTTTGCACAGCAGAGAGGGGATTCTTTGTGGAAACATATCTGGCATGGCGGGTGGAGACCCAAGACAACTCACTTTCTGTGGAGGGCAAGCACGGGCAGTCTAGCGACGAGGGGGCATCTACTTGACAGACATTGTGTGGATGACGGAAAATGCACGCTGTGTGGGGCTGAGAAGGAAACGATTCCACATATGCTCTTCCACTGTCCTAGCGCGATAGAGGTGTGGGAGAAGATGACGAGAGATGTGTAAGTGTGGGTGAACGACGTTACAGACGAGGACATCATATCATCCATGAAGACAGCATTGGAGGGAAGGCCTTTGAGCGAGACTGAGTAGATAATGGCGGGCATGTGGGTAGTATGGAGAGTTCAGTGCAACCAGATTTTCCAAAGCAGCGACGTGTGCAGCAGCTATGTGTTACGTGAAGCAAAGTCGACGGTGCGTCGAGGGGCCAACTGGCAAGCTGGGTCGGGGCGCGGGGCTGACCGAGGGGCAACCCAATGGGAGGGGCTAACGGGTGTTAGGAGTGGCAGAAGAGAAGATGGAGGCATGATGGGTTGCTGGACAGATAGAGGCATCGACACAGTGGTGAAAATCACCAGCAGCGGTGAGGCGTCACAGACGGGAGGCAGCATCACGGGAGGAGGGGGCGTTGCGAGCAATGCAGCTGACGCTGCGTTGGGGGTGGAAGGGGACGGAGGGGCGCTGGGGAATGAAGATGCCAATGCGAAAGGCAACGGCAGGGGGGGCGCCGGCCAGCGGGGAAGCGCGGGAGGGGGGGCGTTATGGAGAATGCTGATGGGGGGCGGTGTCGATGGCGGAAGACATTGCAAGGCAGGTTGAAAATAAATGTCGACGGGTCAGTAGGGGAGGATGGAGGGGCGGGTATTGGGTGGGCTGTCAGGGATGAAGAGGGCAGATTGGTGGAGGTAGCGGGGGAGAAGGTCAGCACAGGGACGGGCGTCACCATGTCGGAGTTACTAGTGGTGAGAGCAGCGCTGCAATGGGCAATCACGAAAAGATATGACGTCATTGAAGTGGAAACTGATTCTATGGAGGCCGCCCAAGCATGCACAACCAAGAAGGCACGTCGAGACTATGTTGGAGCCATTGCGGATGATGTCAGAGATTTAAAACTTCACTTTTCCTTTTGTAGTTTGAGTAATGTCAATCGTAGATGTAATAGAGTCGCTTATGAGGTGGCCAACTTGGCCCGTAGGGGCAATGCAGGTAGATTTTCCTTATCGAGTCATTTTCCTTTGATTTTGCAGTCATCTGTAAACTTGGATTTGATTAACTAGTGATAGCATCGGGAAGTCCCAATCATAGGGCTTCCCATCCCTCCCTCAAAAAAAAAAGAGGTCAAGTGGTAATACCCGAAGGGGACCAGGCAACCACCTGGATCGATAAAGATCTAGATGACCTCCTTGGGGAGGACATCAGTCAGGCATAATAGGAGTTCGTAGGTGATCCAATACCTAATCCAATGAGAGAGAGCATGTGGATGACACAACCAACAACCCAATATCAATAGCTACAACACCATCCCTTCGTAGGACTCCCACTGCTTTCCTGATGTCCGACCATCTGCCTCCACTCCAGAAATTAGGTAAAAACCCATACAATCACTGAGTCACTAAGACAAGATTCATAAGCCTCAAATTGAGACCTGGGCCACGGAAGGAGTATTGCCAAAATTGGTAAGAGCATGGTCATTTGAAACGTCAATGCCCAATTGACATGGTATGCTTCTCTTGTGAAGGATGAGGTCATAGAGCAGGTGAATGTCAGATATAATATACACGACACTTGCCTCCTCTTGAAGATTCTTCACCTCATCACGACCCACCTATCTGCCACATGATCCCTCCTCTTCAGGATGCTAAGCATTTCCTTCCCCTCCCAACAAATCCTTGTGGTTGCCTCCACCCTACCAAACCATGAACCATGGACCATGAAATGTTCCACCCTTTCCTGCAATCAAGACAAGGATGATGGAGATCCATTTGGCTCACTCCATCAAGTGGGATATTGGAGCCTTACTCAGGTCAGCTACAGTGGTTTCCTATCTAGTGGGTGTGCCATCAAAATGAGCCTATGGGTGAGCACCAACATGGCAGTGACGATTATCCACACTGAGCTAAACCACACTTTTCTCATTTGTACTGCTGACCGTGAAGCTTGTATTGTGACATATAGGGACAAGGATGTCCTTCCATGACATTCATTGGGAACTAGCCGTGACACAGACCAGGCCTCCATGGGTTTGGTTCATTCTAAAGGGTCTCCCATTCCACTTAACATCAGTGAGCATTTTTACCATGATTCTTGAACCTCTTGCTCCTTATGGAGAAATCTCTAGCTGGTACCGAGATCCGACAAATTTATCCACCATCTTGGTTCTTGTCAGGTCCATAGTGGATCACCCTCCAAGGTAGCTACCTATGTAGATCAAGGAGCAGAATTATCTTCAATATATCTACCAAGTCGCTTGCATTGGCCCATCTGAATAAATCAAATGGGATTCTTTTTATAGGGAGAATGACTTCCCTGATTCCCCTTGGAGGCCTGCAAGATATCTCCCATCATCAACACGGTAAATCATTGTGGCTCTAGATCTCACTCTCAGGTAGAAACTAATAAGGTTGTGCCAACATTGACCCTCATATAACTTCCCAGACTTTGCTCCTCCTCCTTACAACCTTATACATCTTCCCAACTACCTTGGGTATGGTCTACCCACACCAATTGTCCATCCTAGTGAGGACAATCATGCAATGGACTCTCCTACATGGAAAAGTCCTTGAAATGCTGACATGGTGGCCGATGATGATCTACAACCTACAACCTTGTTCCTTCTCGCCAAGTGCGCCTCCAATTGACTTTGAGGTCCATGGCTCTACTGAACTACTAGAAACTAAGGCAATTGTCATCCTAGATAGATCTTTGTGTGGTAATAGAGCTACCCCCAGGCCAACTGGAGGCTCATGACTATCTGTTGCAAGATCTTCTACAACAACTCCTATGTTGAACTCCACATAGTCAAAGTGAGAGCCTCTTCGATGGATCAAAGTGAGATTTCCATGGGGAAATAAATGTTGATGTTTCAGCTACCCGTTTAGTTATAGGTGTTGGGAGGAGGGATGAGTTCAGTGTGCCACAAAGAACATTGCACTGGCTCCAGCCCTACAACCATTGAGTGGACTAGTAGTCATAGTTCTAAGGCCAAAGGAAAGAACCCCAACTGGAAGAGCCAGTCATCTAGAGGTGGCACCAATTGCATATTGTAACATACTAAATTCTGGGCATTTTGCCTTTTGGTCCTCTTTTCCATCTTTTCCTCTCGTTTCTATCCTCTTAGTATGTTCTGTTTAATTTGTGGAGAATATGATGGTTAATGAATATTTTTTTCACCTTTTATTCCAATATTCAGGTTTATGCACAAATACCTCAATAAAAGCTTAGTAATGGGTGTAATATGTAAAATTTCCACTTAAGTGATAAAAAGAATAAAGAAATACATGCTAGAACTTTCTAGTATCTTTCAAGATATGAAAAATACAAGAAATCTCAAAATGTGCATAAAAGGGGATAATAAATGTCATAAATGGAAAAAATAGGGAATACATTGAATAAAGAAGGATAATAAGGAATATATTGTTTCAAAAATCATAAATAGGAATCCATGAGATAATTTGATAATAAAATTCATTTTCTTGAGCGAAAAGATCCACTGGCCAAGTATCATCTAATTTGGATAATAAATAAATATATAAAAGCCTTTATTAAAAGATAATGGGAAATAAGCCAAGAAAGAGAAATAAAATATCTAATATACTCAAATTATAAAACTAACACCAAATTCATAATCTAAACATAAAAATAAGCGGTTGGGCAATTTTGCAACTAATTTGGATAATGTTTGATTAATGAGTAAAATAGGAGAGAAAAAGTGTAGAATCTTCTATTTATTAAATAAATAAATAAATAATCTCAACTTGTGAAATTAATGATAAAATCCTATTCAAGTCACTTAGGGAAACTTATGGATGAAGTTTTATAATTTTTGGATAATCCTAGAGTCATTAAAGGAGGAAAGAGAAAATGATATTTGAATTATTTAACCTCTAAAACTTCCCCAAAAGGAAAAAATAACTCCATATTTGGATTCTACGCATCAAAATCAGTCAGAGTATGAATTTTGATTAATTTTGGATATTGTTTGGGCCTCCAAACGAGGAGAGAGAAAGACATTTAAAATAATATGTCTATTTGGCTGAATTTTGGTTAGGATTAGATTTTCCTTGGTCAGGGCCTCTGATCGGATGGCCATGATCCATCAGTGGACCCGGATCCATGGATCAGATGGCTGGTGGTCGTATTCTTCCTTGAGTAGATTAGGAAACAAGTTATTTCTTTCCAAGAATTCAAATCCAAATATCTCAAGATATACTCGATGAAATTCGATGATTTTTTGTTCTACGAATTCCTCATGGGACTCCGCACAATGTTATTCCAAAAATTGTGTTTTGACAAAAATTCAAGAAACCCCCAAATTGTACGACATCTCTCTCTCACTCCACCTAGTTAAACCCTAGCCTAGACCTCCTTGCCTATATATATCCATACCCCTAGGTCTGCCGTCACCTTAGTGACTCAACAATACTTTCGATTTGGTAATTCGTGGACGTTTGGACCCTCATCTAGCTGCCGAAGACCTCCATTTTGTGGCACCCTTCTCGCTCTGCTCTCTTCATCTCTGTTCAATTGCAAGGTACCCTTAGATTCGTCTCTTCTTCCTCTTTCTTTTGCATGCTTAAACGCGAAGTTTGGTGGTGTATTCCATTTTTACCCAAAATAGCAAGCAAGAAGCAGAAGCTTCTTGCCAATCGCCGGTCAGGAGCGTTGGGGAAGAAGGTTCCCTCACATTTTTATAGTTTTTCCCTTCTTCTTTCCTCTTCCTTTTGTTTCTCACGGAAGGGTATGGAGGTCTTTTAACCTAGTTTTGTTTTGTTTCAGATGAGTCAAACCTAGGCATTGACTGCATGACTTGGCCACCCCTCATTGGGCCAAGTCAGTAGGCGGGCCCGACCTCTCGCTATGTCTGTTTGATATGAAGTGCCTATGTGACAATTTCTATTTGGTCAGTCTTAGAAAAATCGTATCTTTTTACTCATTGGTCAAAAAATAGAAATAAAATATGTTTTGGAATCAAGAAAACGTAAGCTATCTAATAAAATAAAATTTGATGTCTGATTTTGAGTTTTTTGAGTAGGTATTTTTGTGGATGATTTAATTAACTAAATATCACAAAAAAATAACCCTAAAATTCAATATCTTCAAAATACATAATATTATATGTTATCTTGATTAGAAGAACGTAACTAAGACATCAATGATGGTTTTAGAGTCTAATTCGATCATTTGTGGAAGAAGTTGACAGTTTTGGGGTTTTGGATCTTTAATGAATAAACATAATATTAATAATGGATCATATCAGGAAAAATGGATCTGATCTCATGTAAAGATTATGAAAAGTGGTTCTAGGACTCTAAAGATTAAAGGTATGTTCTTAATACACTTCAGTTGGGAATATTTGTGCCTTGACCTACTTTTCAATAATGAGGCTTCATTGAATCCTATTTCTTATACTCTTGATTCTTTTGCTATTCTTGACTCATAATCAGTTTTGGAATATTGTTCTTGGCTCTTGGTACCCCTTTGCCATGTTCTATTTAAATGATGCTATTACTTGCCATTGTTTCTAGCATGTTTATTTTATTAGACTTACTAGCTATAGTAGTGGTACTTATGTACAACCACCCATAGTTGGGGAATGTGTTATTTCTCCCCTGGGGAACATCTTATTCTCCCCCGCACATGAAATATGTGTATGTGACTGGGAATGTGTTACTCTCCCCTCACCCTTTGGTTGAAGGTCTGGTAGGTGCCTCAACCCTACTTAGTTAAGGTAGTCAATATTAATCATGCATGCACTTCTTTTATTATACTTTGTTTATGGCAAGCATCTATTGAAAGCTTCTTGTATATTTAGCCTCATTCTCTTGTTATCTTCATCTTATGATGAACGCTAACAAATTTTTACATATTTTGCTTATCTTATTATCCTAGAATAGTTTTGTGACACATACTTTTTATTTTCCTTTCCCTTTTGTTGGGTGCCTTCCCAACCACCCAGATGTGGAGCCAGGTGATGTATAGGACTTGAAGAACTTGGATTTGCCTAGACTTAGCTGATGGAGTTATGCTTTGGGAGACAAGGTTGTGGTAGTCTAGACTTCCCTCTATATATATCCTAGTTTATGTATGTTGATGTAACCCTATAAGGGAGATTGTTGATGTATTTTTGTACAATCTTTTATGAAATTGATTTAGTCAGAAATTTTTTTATTCCGCTGCTTTCCAATGTGTTTTGTTTACCATATTTTACTAGAGGGTGGTTTATTGCACTCTTTACAACATGGTATCAGAGCCCATGGTAGTCGGAATCTGGATATTTCAATTTTGTCTCCCTAGTTAGAATCCATGTGTTACATAGTTCCTTTAGGTGACATGGTTACCCTAGACTTGATCTACGTTGAAAGGTTGACTTAGAACCCTATAGTTTCACTTTAGAGTCTTGATGAATAAAACTCTAATATACTCATAATTAAAATATGCATAATTTGATGTTGTTCAGGTTTGTCTTTCATCAACTATTAGGGCATGAAATTGAAGTAAAGGTGTCTAGAAAGGATCAAGGTTTTAGGGGCTGGCAATATTTTCCTCCGTGCCACTAGCTTAGTTTACAAGGACTCCCATGCCTATATGATACCGACCTGACCTGAGCTAATATGAATTGCCCAAAATAGTTTTCTTTTAGGCAATACTAACCTTAGAGTTCTATGTTGTATATCTTTGGGTATCCTAATAGTTTGACTTAAGTTTCACATGTATGTTTGTTTCTCTTAGAACCGTAATATGATAACCTTATGACTTGTTTGAGGATGAATACTGAGATAGTTTCCTTATGTCCCTCAAACCACATGCTTGGATAGTTTATTCCTAGAACCTAGACTTTGAAGTTTGGTGTTAAGTGAGCTATTGGGGTGCGCAATGGAAGTGTGATGGATCTTGTATAAAGTTTAGTTAGACTTATTCTTCAACCCTAGTTAGTTTGGCTTGATAGGTTGAACTTTTTAACGGGTGGAGTATAGTTAGTTTGATGATGTTGCATGGTTAGATTTCGAGGATGAAATCCTCTTTAGTGGGATGGAACCCTATAACATCTTGAATTCTATCTAATCTATCGTTAGAAACCCTAACCCCATACTTAGGAGGTTGTTGTGCTTGAATCCTTCATGTTATTCAAACAAGTAATAGTGGTAACCCTAACATGTTTTTTATATATAATGAACATATAATGGTCATGGTGACCTAAACCCTAAGTTATAATAATCTAACCTTAACAAGTACATCCTTAATGCCTTTCATGAAACATTAATGATAAGTGACATAACTAGTTAACATACATTGATACACAAAAATGATATATATATAATCCTCTAATCACATATTAATGAAGTCATCAATATAAAATGCAAGTTATCTTGTTATCTAGTAGACATGTGATTAGTCACCTAATGTGAATCAATTCCTTAATATGTAATATGTCTCACCTTGATCATTAAAATACATGTAATGGCCTCAATACAAATATGAAGTGATTGGATTCACATAATTGTGCAAAAATCAATAATATAAATGAATAAATATGAGGAATGATTAATGATGACATTAATGTGAGAAATAAAGATAATGTGACAATGAGATTATGTTTAATATAAATATATGTGATTGATGTGACATAATTTGAAATAATTGTAGACTTAATAACAAATTGAATAGAATGCCTTATTTCATGTAAAATAATTTGTTATAATTAATAAAATGATCATATGAGGATAAGGAAGTATAAATCCGAATTATTAAGGAAAATGATCAAATATAATAATGAATGTTGAGATAATTGAGTAACTCCTAATTTTGATAAAATCCTTAATAAGATAAATGAGAAATACATATAAATAGTTTAATGCATGATGATGAAATATAACCCCTTTTGGCAATAAAGTGTATATGGCATGATGTAATTAATATAATGATGATAATGTGATATCATAAAGTGTATAATGTTAATGATCCAAAAATGTAAATAATGTTTTTTTGGTCGGTAAAAAATGTGTTACTAAGATTTAAGTTCCCAAAATTTTGGGTACAAGAGATTGCACCCCCAAATCAATCCTGAATAAAACATCCAACAACTAGATAGACTAACTGAACTAAGCTACTAAAACATAGTAACAAACTACCTAAACAACAGAAGGGGACAGACCCACAATACAGACTCAGAGGTGGCCAGAGATGCAACCTAGACCCACAATACAACTCATACTGACATAGGCAATAGATCCTTCCTCTGAAAGTATGGCAGAATGAGCAGCCAGAGTCATCAGTTCAGTATCCAGGAAAACCCATGAGCAGCATGGTGGGAACCCAACTACTATCATCTAGGCACTATTTCTGGCGATCAAAAGAATCAATCAAGAAAGCCTGCAGCACAATGGTCCTTTAGCACAAATTAACTCAATAAGCTAATCATTAACACACTGGCATTAAAATCAGCATCTAAAAGAATGTGGAATAACCAACTAGCAAAGACAATCTGAACCAGATAAATCAAAGTCCTATGCTCAGCTGATCACCTCTTTTACTTAACCAGAAACTAGATATGATCTCCAGCAGACTAAGAAATCATCAAGAAGAACCAAAGAGCTGGTCTCATCAAATCATAGGGCCCAGATGACTGACTACTCGCTCACTAGCATTAAGCTCATTTCTTGAAAATATGAGGACTGATCAGCAACCTGAGAGCAATATGAAACTCAGACTCCAACTCCAAAATATCAACTGATAACTCCTTAAATCCAGCTCGAGACCAACAACAACACAAGATCAGGACAGGGATAAAAAGGAAACACCTCAACCCCCATCCCTCTTCATCTTTGTTGACTTCTTTTTCCTGTTGTCCCAAGATTCCTCAATCTCCAAGGATTCAACCACCAAGCAGTCAGAATCAATCCCTGAACATGAGTCATTCATAGATCCATCATCATCATCGAAGATTTGTTCCTTCCTCAGTTGGTAGTCAGCCGAACAACCACTACTTTCCCAAATTTTGTTAACCTTCCACGAATCAGAGCAGTTGCGAGCAAGTTCCAATTCACAATCAAGATTAAGGCTATCCAGATTGTAGATTGGGGATGACCCAACCATCTCCGGTTCCATAATCCCACCTACAGGACCTTTGGGTTGATGATCATGAGCCAAAGCACAACTAGTGAGGACTACTTCTTGAACCTACTGAACGATGACGTTCTGCAAGCCCTCGTCTTCATCAGCATTGCCTACAAGCGTCACCAACGAGCCCCCTTGCTCTTTAGCATCTTGAGTCACTTTGTCTTTAGAGGCATTTATGCAAACACCTCTCTTCTTCCCGTGCCTTACCTGCAAATAATTTTCCAGGATTGGTTTCCTTGACTTCGACGTGCAAGATGAAGCTCTGTGCCCGAACAACTTACAACTTGGACAGGATACCAGATTTGAAACTATCTCAACCTTCAACTGCTTGACAGTTGAATCCACTTCAACCTTTGTCGACCTAGGCAGGGCAGAGCCATTGCAAATCTCGACACATGCTATTGCAGCACCCAAGCAACCGGTGGTCGTTGAGCTGTCGTCGAAGTCGACTGGCATCCCTATCATGCTCGCAACTCTTGCGATGCTGCTGTGAGTCCAAGGAACACCGGCGTTTTCGATTCTAACCCATATTGGAACCTAAGAGAAAGATAGAGGGGGAAGAGAGATTCCGGGCTTCCACAAATGGGCGATAACCAGTGACCCATCCATGAACCATGGCACCTCATTCAGCACACGGTCTCTCTCTATTTTAGACGACATCTTGATGATGAAGGCCTCCCTCTCTTCAGCGAAGACTTCAATTGCACCACTAGGGCGCCACATCCTTTTGATCCAACCAGCTAGATGCTCATGGTAGGGTTTCCTTCCAACAAAACGAATTGAAAGATACTCACCCCAATCCGGCACAGGACAATCCAAGCTAGAGATGGAGGCGCATTTGACCCCATCTTTAAGGATTGGCTCGACATACTCGATGGTAGCAACCCCATCAACCTCCTGATCTTGTCTACTGGTGATTAACCATTCGGCAATCCGTGAGGCGGTGGCTACTCTGTTGACAGGGTGGATTGGCGTGGACGAGGAGGAGGAGGATGCTTCTGCCTCCTCCTTTCCTATGGGTTGAGCTGGTGATCCAGAGTGGCCAGGGTTGATTTGCTTGCCTCCATCCCCAGTTTCTGTAGGTGGACAACCTGGAGGAGTTGTCAAAGACGGCTCTATAGCAGCAATGGTCTTCTCCCCTCGGCCGCCAGAAAATCACCCCCGACCTCACCCACGCCCTCCGCGTCCCCGAGCCATAAAATGTAAATAATGTTAAATCTCATAAAAACAATCTTAATAGTGGAACCATAGGTTATCCTTGAGAACCTAACCTATGTTGAGATGTATGTAAAATTTTTGAACCCTTAGGTGTAGTTGAAGTATAAGTTTTGGTGGAAGTTTTATGGTTGGAGAAACAACCTAATATTTTGTGATGTGAGGTTGCACACTCATTCTTCCCTAATAGGTACTGATTTTGGGGATGAAATCCTCTTTAAGGGGTGGAGTGCTGTAACATACTGAATTTTGGGCATTTATCCTTTTGGTCCTCTTTTCCATCTTTTCCTCTCGTTTCTATCCTCATTGTCCGTTCTGTTTAATTTGTGGAGAAAATGATGGTTAATGAACTTTTTTTTCACCATTTATTCCAATATTTAGGTTTATGCACAAATACCTCAATAAAAGCTTAGTAATGGGTGTAATATATAAAATGTCCACTTAAGTGATAAAAAGAATTAAGAAATATGTGCTAGAACTTTCTAGTATCTTTTTGGATATGAAAAATAAAGGAAATCTTGAAATGTTCATAAAAGGGGATAATAAACGTCATAAATGGAGAAAATAGGGAATACATTGAATAAAGAAGGATAATAAGGAATATATTGTTTCAAAAATCATAAATAGGAAGCCACGAGATAATTTGATAATAAATTCATTTTCTTGAGCCAAAAGATACTTAGTGGCCAAGTATCATCTAATTTGGATAAAAAATAAATATATAAAAGCCTTTTATTACAAGATAATGGGAAATGAGCCAAGAAAGAAAAATAAAATATCTAATATCCTCAAATTAGAAAACTAACTCCAAATTCATAATCTAAACATAAAAATAAGCCTTTGGGCAAATTTGCAACTAATTTGGATAATGTTTGATTAATGAGTAAAATAGGAGAGAGAAAGTGTTTAGTCTTCTATTTATTAACTAAATAAATAAATAATCTCAACTTGTGAAATTAATGATAAAATCCTATTCAAGTCACTTAGGGAGACTTATGGATGAAGTTTTATAATTTTTGGATAATCCTAGTGTCATTAAAGGAGGAAAAGAAAAAATGATATTTGAATTATATAACCTCTTAAACTTCCCCAAAAGGAAACAATAACTCCATATATGGATTCTACGCGTCAAAATTAGTCAGAGTATGAATTTTGATTAATTTTGGATATCGTTTGGGCCTCCAAACAAGGAGAGAGAAAGACATTTAAAATAATATGTCTATTTTGCCGCATTTGGTTAGGATTAGATTTTCCTTGGTCAGGGCATCTGATCGGATGGCCAAGATCCATCAATGGACCTGGGTCCATGGATCAGATGGTCGGTGGCCATCTTCTTCCTTGAGTAGATTAGGAAACAAGTTGTTTCTTTCTGAGAATTCAAATCCAAATATCTCGAGATATACTCGATGAAATTCGATGATTTTTGGTTCTACGAATTCCTCGTGAGATTCCACACAACTTTATTCCAAAGTTTTTGTGTTTTGAAGAAAATTTGAGAAACCCCCAACTCGTGTGGCATCTCTCTCTCACCCCACCTAGTTAAATCCTAGCCTAGACCTCCTTGCCTATATATATCCATACCACCCCTAGGTCCGCCGTCACCTTAGCGACTCAACCATACTTTTGATTTGGTGTTTTGTGGACGTTTGGACCCTCATCTAGCTGCCATAGACCTCCAGTTTGCGGCACCGCTCTCGCTCTGCTCTCTTTGTCTCCGTTCAATTGCAAGGTACCCTTAGATTCGTCTCTTTTTCCTATTTCTTTTGCATGCTTAAACGTGAAGTTTGGTGGTGTATTCCATTTTTTCCCAAAATAGCAAGCAAGCAGCAGAAGCTGCTTGCGGCTTGCCGGTCGGGTGCGTTGGTGAAGAAGGTCCCCTCACATTTTTACAATTTTACCCTTCTTCTTTCCTCTTCCTTTTTTTCTCGCACAAGGGTACAAAGGTCTTTTGACCTAGTTTTGTTTTGTTTTAGACGCGTCATACCCGGGAATTGACCACATGACTTGGCCACCCCTCATTGGGCCAAGTCAGTAGGCGAGCCCGACCTGTCGCTATGTCTGTTTGATATGAAGTGCCGACATGGCAATTTCTATTTTGTCAGTCTTAGAAAAATCGTATCTTTTTACTCATTGGTCGAAAAATAGAAATACAATATGCTTTGGAATTAGGAAAACGTAAGCTATCTAATAAAAATATATTTAATGCCTGATTATGAGTTTTTTGAGTAGGTATTTTTGTCGGCAGGCTGTATATATTCTGAATCAAGATCTGAGTGCACAGCCCAAGCACATGAGGTTAAGTCATGCTATTCACTGCCTTATGGAGAGTAGAGCTGGCTGGCGACTACTGTTTACACAGAGAGACTGCAACAAAGCTACTGATGGCCTAGCTAAGTTCCATCTAAGGAATAGATCTGGTCACTGTTCTTATACTAGGCCACCGGAGGCGATTATTGATTGGTACATCATAGATAGATGTAATGGTAGTAGTACTACCACGTTTAATTCTGATAGCAACTCGTGTACCTTTCCTTTTGAATATTTGCCTGCGTGAGGAGAGCGGGATGAATAGATGATCTCCTGACTTTGCCAAAAAAAAAAGTCAATATCTTTAAAATGCATAATATTATATGTTATTTTGATCAGAAGAACGTAACTAAGACATCAATGATGGTGTTAGAGTCTAATTCGATCATTTGTTTAAAAATTTGACAGTTTTGGGGTTTTGGATCTTTAATGAATAAACAAAGTATTAACATATATTGGTTGTCATGAGAATGGCCGCAAGGGCGATCCCGGTGGCGAGCGAGGAGGCGAATCTAGCAGCCACTGGGGAAGAGCTTGTGAGAGATTCTGATCAACCTGAGGCCTCTCAGGTTGGTAATGTGGTGGATCTAACCAATGTGGTGAAGATTAAGGATCCGGGGAAGATGAGAAGCATTAGATTTGGCTCGATTGGGGTCTCGTCACAGTCTAAGTCCTGGGCAGATCTGGTAGCAACGAAGAAGGACACTCCGGTAAGCTCCTTTAAGAAGGTGGAGGTTCAAGTGGAGAATGACAAGTTTCTCTATCCAAAGGCCATAGCGGAGAGGAATTTACATAAATGGAGTATGGCGGCGGCAGGCTACATTGTTCGACTTACTCCTCACTGGCCTTCGGTGGTGCACTTTCTTGCTCAGTTATGGAAGGTGAAAGGTTCACTAGAAATCAAATCGAGAGGGAAGGGATTCTTTGTGCTTCTATTCTCAAATGAAGAGGATCTGGCAACAATGTTGGATGGAGGATCATGGTTTATTGTGGGGAAACTGCTAATCATCAAGAAATGGGAGAGAGGGGAGCCTATGGATAAGGTCAAGATGTCTGAGATACCGATATGGCTTAAGATTTATGACTTACCACTAGAGCTCTGGGATGAGGAGATGTTCTTGAGAATTGGTTCCTACCTTGGGAAGCCTCTTCAGACTGATCAGTTAACTGTGGATCTCACTCGTTTGGAGTATGCGAGGCTGCAAGTGTTGGTAGATGTTGAGTTTTCTTTTCCAGAAGATCTTGAGATACAGAGTGATGATGGCCATGTTGATAAAATTCAATTCGACTACGAATGGAGGTCGAGCACCTGTAATCTCTGTGGAAATTTTGGACATGAATTGGGTTTATGTGCCGAAAGAGAGAAGACTCCTAAGGTGGTAGTGATTCCTCCTCCTAAGAAGCAGGTGTGGGTGCTGAAGAAGAAGAATCGAAACTCAACTACTGAAGATGAACCGAAGATTTTTAGTGATGTCGTCGAAGACATCACTCCTGGTGGTGATGGCATAGTGAAGTTGGTGGAGGAGGTGAGACCATTTGAGGAGAGGTGGATTGCTCAGTCAAATATCATTACTCCATCTCCATCACCCGAGTGGGAAACACAGAGGAGAAGAATTAAATCCCCCCAAGAGTGGCTTCAAAGCCAATGTCTGTGGCAAGGAATATTCAGTTGTCTCTGAACAAGTTCTCTTTATTAGAAAATTTGGGTGATGGTGCAGGTGGTGTTGTCAATGCGGGAGTGGAGGTCCTACCTTGTCTAAATGGATATGCCCTTATTTATTTGTGCCTGGAATGTCAGGGGGATTCATACTAAGGTACCCCGCATTTGAGGTGAACTAGATAGGATGAAGGCATATATATGTCATTTTGGAAATGAGAACGAAGAAGGAGGATTTAGAAGGAATTGTTGAGGAGATTTGGGCTGGTGCTTCCTATGTTTTGAACGAGGACCATTATAATTAAACTCGTATTGTTGTTCTCTGGAGGGATCCTAACTTCAATATTAAGAAGACCTTAGACAATGACCAGATTGTTCACTGTCAGGTTGATATTGAAAGTCGGCAAACTAGTTTTTACCTTTGTACTATCGATGGTTCTATTGATGATGGGGAGAGAAGCAGAGTCTGGGAGGCTCTGAATTCTATTTCTAGTGTCAAGGGGCTGGCATGGTGTGTGCTTGGAGACTTCAACGCTGTGAGGTTCTCGTTTGAGAAGCTTGGTAAGCAACCCCCGACGAGCAGGAGCATGAATGATTTCAATATCTCTCTAGAGGTAAATGGCATTATTGAGATTCCTTCAAAGGGGCCTTTTTTTACTAGGCACAGTCACAGTAAGAAGGGCGTCAGCACCTTTTCAAAGATTAATAAGCTCTTTTATGATCTAAATTTCCTTGGTATTTTTCCTGCCATGTGGTGTGAAGTGGTTTCCAATACTGTAAGTGATCATCGTGCGGTTGTGATGCACTTACAAACCAAGAAGAGGAAGAATTCACCTTTTAGATTCATCAATAGTTGGATCACCCAACCTGGTTTTCAGCAAGTGGTGGATCAAGCATGGAGGAGTCTGGTTGTGGAAGGTGCTCCTATGTACATAGTCTATAGGAAGTTGAATGCTATGATGGAGGCTCTTCTGAATTGGAACAAGGAGCAGGTTGGCAATTTTTCTTCGAAAGCCAAGGAGTTAGAAGTTGAAGCTCTAGAGGTTCAAAAGGAGGTTGATAGATTTCCTAATGACCCTGTTCTACAAGTTAAGTTGTTTGAGATGAGGGAAGCTCTCAGTAAATCCTTGATTGATGAAGAGTGCTTTTTAAGACAGAAGTCGAGAGCCATTTGTCTCAGGGAAGGGGATAGGAATACTTCATATTTCTATGCCTCCCTTAAGACAAGAATAATATATAATGGGATTCAAGTGCTTCATGAGCGTGACAGAACCATTAATGATGAGGATGGGATCACTGATCACATTGTGGGTTTCTATAAATAGTTTTTCAACTCTTCTAATTCTAGTGTTGTCTGTTGAGATGATAGTTGGTAGCTGCCCACTTTGTCTGAAGAGCAGAGTATGAATCTGAGGAGCTGGGTTATGAAGGAGGAGGCAGATATGCTGGTTAAGCATATGAATGGGGACAAGGCCCCGAGTCCTAATGGTTTTAATGGTGCTTTTTTCAAAAGTTGTTGGTCGATTGTGGGTGAGGAGGTTACTAAAGCTATCATCTAGCCCACGATGACACTTCTGTGTGCCTAACGCATGTATAGGGGGCCCAAAACTTCAGTTGGATATCTGTATCTTCAGAACCATAAGTGCATGATCCAGATGGCGATGAGAAATTTGAATGCCTAGGGTGATGCTTATGCGAACCTAAACATCCCTCCGGGAGGGTTCACAGAAGTTCTATTTGGATAGTTAGATCTTGCCTGGATGTTTTTGATTGGATATGTTTGCATGTGTAGTGGTGGTGAAACCAAGGACCACCCCAACGATCTCCATCATTAATCTAGACTCAACTTTAATTCTGTTCTTTACTTTCTTGCATTTAGTTTAATTAAACTCAAATCAACCTTTGTTCTAAATATTAGCCTTACTTGAACTAGACTAGACTAGCAACAATTCTTAAAAACATTATCCCTTGGGATTCGATCCTTAACTATACTGCGATAAGACCTGTCCGCTTGCGGGTGGTATTATTGCACAAGGTTTTGGTAAAACTCAGGGATTTCAGCCCCGAGTGAATTTGTTAGTGCGATAATAGACCATGTCACATATGTTTTTCTCCACTCAACAAACTCCATCCAATAATATTTATCAATATAGTTCCATTTAAGAGTGTGGTCCTGATCCTTCTTGTCTCCAAAGATGCAATCTCTTATGAGGATTGTCAGGCAATCTCTATATCTTCTCACAACAAGATGCATAATAAATTTGCAACATAGCTTTTCATCAAGCTCATACCAACACTAAAAGGTTCAATTTACTACTATTTATAAATGTCAAAAGAAAGAATAGGAAAAGACAATAAAAATGTAAATGCATTTATCTCACTTCTAACTCCTTCCAGATGAGGTCTTTGGTGGCCGTACTCACTTGTCTCCAATTCCCAACAAGGAGAGTCACTTTGCTTCGACTAAGGACCCCACAATACCTAACAAACTCTTTAGTAATAGATGTTCCTACTTCATTGAATTCAACGACACCCTTCCACCCTTGCCTATTTGTGGCAATTTTCATCAAAGTTATCCCTCTTGGACGTTCTATTTATCAACAACATCAACACCTTTATCAGGATGCTCAGGATCCTCACATTCACGCTCTTGACGCTCAAGATCACTATGCTCCTAGTCAAATGCCATCCAAAAAATCAAAAGTAAACATTTGAAAAAGTCAGATCATACATAAATAGTTAAATCACATATAAAAAGTCAGATCACATATGAAAAAGTCATATCACATATGAAAACGTTAGATCACATATGAAATAATAAACATGTTATACAATGCAAATAACATATGGAATAGTACATGTAGTATACCTTAAACTAATATCCTTTATGTGTGATCTTCATGTGTATAGTCATTAGTGTTAGACTCAACATCCACACTTGGTAAGCCAATATAAAGTGGACTAGAGTCATCATACTTGTCATAGTACTCTTATTCATCAATATGATTTGAAATGAACCGTCTTTTCCTATGAAGAATGACATACCAATTTTCTTTTGTAGGATCATCCATATAGAATACCTTTATTGCATGTGATGCCATGATGAACGGTTCATGCTTCTCGCTTGTCCACTCAAAATTCACTATTGTGAAACCGCATTCATCAACTACAACTCCTTTCTTGTTATCAACTCATTTACCCCTAAATAATAGAATTCTAAACTATGTGTAGTCAATTTCCCATATGTCTTTAATGAAACCATAATAAGACATCTTTCCTTCACATGGACTCTTATCCTTGGCACTAGAAAAATGCAAAGAAGATGCCTACAGAGTGACCCCACTATTTTAGATGACATTCTTATCATCGTTACATTTTGTGTAGTATCAAAAACCATTTATGAAAAACCCTTTGTAAGATGTAACATGGGTCTTTTGGCTTATAATCGAGCCATTTGATGGTTTTTGTAACATTATTTGGTGCTTGAGACAATTTATTGAATACTTTCTTTTCAAACCACCTAATAAATGCCTGATTATGCTCTCTAGTGTGCCACATTGAACTGGCTTATGGATAACTTGTATTGAGCTCATTGGTGTGTTTGGTGATATAAATGTCTACATCGTCAATGTTGAATAAAACATACATGTGTGCTTGTTCCCACTGCCCAAAATTGATATTTATCTATCATTCTCCTAAAATACCTTTGCTGGAATAAATGTCAGAATTCACAGTATTAGCAGGGGTTTCATTGTAACTCAATAAGTCATTGCAAAAATCCATAACCTCGCTAGAAACATAACCCTCAATCATACTCCCTTTAGGGAGACAACAGTTTTGAGCATCACCTTTAAAAGAACTCATGTACCGCTCATAAGGATACATCTAGTGCAAGAAAATTGGACCCATTTTCACTTCCCTACTCAAACGGACAACCATATGTACCATGATATCAAAGAACGAAGGGGGAAAATACTGAGCAAGTTGGCATAGGGTAACGACCACTTCTCTTTGCAACTTATCTAGAATCTCATAATCAATTACTTTTCTACATAGAGTGTTAAAGAAGAAGAAAAACCGAGTGATTGCAAACCTTACATGCTTAGGAAGGATAGATTGAATAGCCAAATGCAATGTATGTTGCATTAGAGTATGAAAATCATGAGATTTAAGACTTATCATCTTTCTGTCCTTTATTTATACCAATCTAGGAATATTGGTTGAGTATCCCTGTGGTACCTTAACATTACACAAGCACTCACAAAAAGTTCTCTTCTCCTTTATAGATTAGGTGTAACAAGCATGAGGTAGATATGTGCAATGACCCTTGGTAACTTCTTTTCTTATTTCTTTCATAATACCCATTTCACATAGGTCCATTCTGGATCTGATGCCATCTTTAGTCTTATGGAGTGTATTCAATAGAGTACCAATAATGCTATCAGAAATATTTTTCTCAATATGTATGCTATCGATACAATGTCAAACTGTCAAACAACTCCAATAAGAAAGATCGTAGAATATTGACCTCTTTTTGAGTAAATAATTTTCACATGTGAGAGTAGTACTTGGTATCTTACCAAAATAATTTACAATGTCATTTACTCTTGCATAAACACCCTCTCCTAACATAGGTTTAGGAGCACTTCGTTGCTTAGTTGATCCCTTGAATGTTTTGCAAAAATTTTGGTAACGATGCAACTTTGGCAGAAGTCTTCAACAATCAAGATATATAGTCTTACCACCATGTTTTAATCAATTAAAACCTATATTTTCCCCACATATAGGATATGCCTTGGTTCCTTTGACGCTGCAACCAAACAAGTTCCCATAAGCAGGATAGTCATTAATAGTGCAAAGTAGCATAGCACATTAATTAAACATATATTCATGCAAAGCATCATAAGTCATCACACCTTCTCCCCATAGTTTCTTTAGGTATTTAATTAGAGGTCATAGGTAAACATCAATATCATTTCCAGGTTGTTTGGGCCCTGATATCAACAACGACAACATGCTGTATTTATTCTTCATACACAACCATGGAGGAAGATTGTATACAACAATCATGACTGTCCAAGTGATATGTTAGCTACTTAATTTTTCATAAGGATTCATCTCGTTAGTACAAATTCCAAGTCCTAAGTTCCTGGCTTCTTTTCCAAATTTAGGATACAATAAATCAATCTTCTTCCATTGCGGGAAATCAAACACATGTTGTAACATACCATCATTGTTTTTTTACTCTGCATGGCAAGATACATTTTGTGCATCTATGATATTAGAAATCAAAAGTTGAAACTATGGTATTATTGGCATATACCACATCACCTAAAAAGGATACTCAATTTTGATCTTACTTGATGTTGTCCTTTTGTACCTACACGACCCACATTTCCAACATTCTTTCAAATTGATATAGTCCTTTTAAAATAGCACACAGTCATTTCAGCATGCATGCATCTTCTTGACCTCCATTCCCATTGGGCACATCATGTTTTTTCATTTTGTATGTTGAGATTGGAAGCTCACTATCTTCAGGAAAAATTTCTTTCAACACAGACAATAGAGAAGTGAAGCTTTTATCACTCCATCTATTATTAACATTTAGGGTATACAATCTCAACACAACACTCAACTTCATAAACTTATTCCAACCTAAGTATAGTTGTTTCCCAACATCATGGACAATGTTTCTAAATATGGGAGGTGGGTCTATAACATTTACCTTGTAACTATCTAGCATTGTGTCAACTGTGTCTTTTGGAATTGGTTCATTCTCATTAACAACGTCAACCATTTTTTTCGACAAAACTATTACCACTAACAATTGATGTTCTCATACTAGGAATATCTCCATGCCAGTACCATTATATACAACCCTATAAAATTCCATTGCACAAGACATGATCTTTGATCATGTCAACAGTGTCAACTTTTCAAGTTGTTACTAAAATTCCTAAAGGGGAAATAGAACCTATCTCTAGGTTGTTTTGTATGTTCCTCTACAAATCTTACAAACTCATTGAGATCATTAATAAACTCAAAGCACAACAATTTGGTTTAGACATCCATGATCAATCCATTTCTATGATCAGATGGGAGACGAGTAGCTCATCATGTACTAGCTAGTAAGTTAATTTTAGAAAAAAATATGTTTGAATTAAGTCCTAATCATCTAGTAGATTCACATTCACTAGGGATTAAATTCTTCTAATCGGATATCTCATATATGAATTTTAGGGTTTATAATTCATCATAATCTCATCATAATCTAATTATATACATACTTAGAAATATTTTTAGGTTTACAATAAAAAATCTTCACACGTGGCTCTAGAATTACAGTTCATACACAATTATCAGTTAGAAATAATTTTAGGGTTTACAATTTATAAATAATTCACAACTAATAGATCTAGAATTCATTACTATTAATCTAATTAATCACATCACAAACATACAATTAATACTTCACAATCATACAAATTCATCACATATAGCCCTAGAATTACTAAAGTTATCTGAGTCGCCGTTACTATCAAACAAACTATAACTAATTTATTGAGCCATTTGTGGTTTCATACATTGAATTTTTTCATGTTGGGTAATACGGGCACAAAGTATAGTAGCGGAAAAAAAAAATTATCCATCAATATTCCCATTAACAGCAAGATCACATCAACTAATATTAAATAGGAAGGATGGTTTTATTGAGTTATACCTGGTCCTGAAGCAAGTGCATCGATAAAACTCACTTATTTACAACTACTGACAAGTTACTCTTGTACGACGGTTGTGCAGCTCCTGGTCTTCACCATGTCCAATGAATAAGACAGCTTCTGCAACACTCCTATGGTCAAGCCATAGACTGTTGGCTAAATGGACATCTATAAATCCCTTTGTTTTGAGTATGACAAACATTTCATTCTTATTAATCTAACGAGCTACTTGAGTGTGCAGGATGACAAAGCAACAAGGGAAAATCTACAAGCTTACATATTTATATTTTCATGCAATGTAATAACTGTTGTAGAAACTTGTACAAAAATATAATGTACAAGTACTTAGAATTGCATGTAAATCAAGCGTTAGATTTTCCCTAGCTAAACACCACAGTTAGACAAGTCATCCCATTCAAATAGGATTACTTTTGCACACTCACACACATAATTAGTGCCTAAATTGAAACCTTGAAACAGGATCAATCTCGGTCGACAAACTCCTCGACCGAGACACTCTCGGTCGACAATCTTCTCGACCGAGAAAGATCCAAAGTAGCCGTTAGACACAACAGACAAGTTAGTTGGCAGTTGGAGAAAGACGTTGCAAATCACTTGTTCCAGAGAGCCTGCCGGTCGACAAAAGTTCGACCGAGTAGGTGTCTCGGTCGACCATTTGTCGACCGAGATGGTCTCTGACAGCAACTGCAGAATTAATTAATTAGCCGTTGTTAAAGCAACAACTTTGTACCTAACGGCTAGTTAAGCACTTAGAAACCCCTAGAAGTTGTCTAGAACGTCCTTAAGCATCCTTAGGCCATTCCTATAAATAGGACAAGCCATAGGACACCTAAACTCACTTGTTTTACACTTGCTACTCTTGAGAAACCTTTGAGCATACTTTGTGCAATCTGTTTGTGAGAATTTGAGCATTGTGACAATTGGCCATTTCATTCCTTAGCTCATAATTCGTGTCCTATAGGCTAGTATCTCCTACCCATTGCAATCACAAGTTCACATACTTGGTTAGGAGATCTTTACGCTTGATCTAGGCAAATCAAGCCTTGGGCTACAAAGGATAAGTTGTAATTTCTGTTTTCTTTCTTGTTCCCTATTATTGTTTGTACTCTCCTTGCTACTCCTAGGTTGGAGGCTGCGGATTGGAGAGGGTAAAGATCTTCTTGGCGAAGAAGGAGACTTTGAGCTACTTCAGAAGGCTGGTGCAACGGGAGGTTACTTCTAGAGAGGAAGGCTACTTCAAGGGGGAGCTTGAAGTTACTTCAAAGAAGGCTACCTCAAAGTTGGTGCACCTACTTCAGGGTGAAGGCTGCTCAAAGGGTGTAAAGGAAAGTATTGTATTTTGTATAAATCCTCGAGAGGTAATAAAATAAATACTTTCAAATCCCGGTTGGGTAAGCAACCGGGTAGTGGACTGACAACTATAGTATTTGCTATAGTTGGAACCACTCTAAACACCTGTCTCTTTCTTCTAATTTCAATTGTGGTTGTTTGAATTCAATAAATTGTTAAAATAATTCAAAAACTCTATTCACCCCCCCTCTAGTAGTTTTTCAATTGGTATCAGAGCAGGCTTCAAGGAACCCTAACAAGGTCTTGAAGAATGGAGGGTAGTGGTGATTACAATCACAACAAAAGGTGTTGCTTGGACAAAACTACAACATATTGCAATTGGTGCTTAGGTACAAGCCACCCAACAACTGGATGCCCATGGAGATCTAAGAAGGAAGATGAGAACAAAGATTATCTCATTGCTACAACTAGCGAGGAAGAAGAAGAAGAGGTAAGTCTTTTTGATTTATCTAAAGAAGAACTAGTTGCTAGCCTTGAAGAAACACATATTAAATATGTTGAATGCAAGAAGAAATTAAAGAAGTCAAATAAAGCAAATGATGAATTACATGCTAAACTTCTTGCTATTACATCCGAAAACGAAGATCTTAAAAAGACCATTGAAGATCATGATATTAATATAAAATCTATAGAGGCAAATTGTAATCTACTTTCTTTAGAGAATAATAATTTGCAAAGACAAGTGAATGATCTTCAAAAACAACCCATTTTGTGCAACCATCTAGATTATGATTCTATTGTCAAAGAAAGAAATTTATTGTTATCTAATCTAGATCAAGCAAAAATAGATATTAAGAAGAGAATGGAAGAGATTGCCAAGTTACAACAAAAAGTCAGTAATTTAAATAATAATGGCATTCTTGATCAAATCTTAGATAATTCCTATCATCAAATTGGGAGAAGAGGACTAGGTTATAAGCCTAAAGAGAAGTCCTATCAACCTAGTTGGAAAAGGTCACAAACCCATCAATTTATATATGTACCTAAAGGAACAAATACATTTGTACCAAAGAACAACCTAGAACAAAACCATAGAAAATGACTTGAGGTTGATTCTATATGTTGCCATTATTGCTCACGCCTTGGACATTACTCTTTTTCATGTCCTTATAAGAGAAAAGATGTCAAGTTAGTTTGGGTTCCAAAACCTCCAAACTAAATGAACAGAATCTAGTTGAGATATGACCATAGACATTGGTTGCATACTTCTATGTCTATCTCAACTCAACATAATGAGATTACAAATAAATATCTAAATAGTTAACTCACACATTATGTTTTATTAACAGTTCCAGGAATCTTGTCGGTCGAAAAAATTTTGACCGAAAGACCATCGGTCGAACAATTGTCGACCGAGCACATCACTGTTCTCCAGTCTACTACAAAATTGCTGCATTTATTTTTCCGATGAAATTGCTATGTACTTATGATTGATGACTGGATATATTTTGGAAATCATCTCTACAAATATAAATGAAATTAATATTAGTTTATTCCCTAGATGATTTAAAGTTTAAACTGAAATCATGCTTAGTCAAATGAAAAGAAAATACCTATTTTCACATGATTGTTCGTAAAAGTATCTTCTGGTCTATTCATATACTAATCATGTGATGGAATTATTATTGTATGCTGTTATTATCATTATACCATGCTTTCATCATTTGAGTGCACATAGATAATGACAATTGTATGCATGGATCCATGAAAATATATAGGCAAACAAAATAATTTATTGGTTATATGCTATTGCTTGCAACACATAAAGATAAAAATCCATAAATTAGTATCTTTGAAGATTTGAGATAAATAATTGTGCCTTCAATTAAGAATCATATTAAGTATTATGCTTCATCTTGACATTTAATTAAATTTTATGCAGATATTATACTCAATATATTCAATCTGAAAATCTGCAAAATTTATCTCTTTGTCAAAATAAAATTTGACCAAGGGGCGCTATGGTCGTAGTCAAATTCGACCTAAAATAAGTTTGACATAATAACTATTTGGATATCCTTTTATGATTAAAAGAATAATTAATTTATGATCACAACTTGTCCCAATATTGTCAATAATAAACACAATATTACTCCCTTAGAAAATCTATATATGTTCTCTACAAATATAGTCTATCACTTACATTAAAAATCAGCTTCAAATTCGTACTCAGTAAGTCTGTCGGTCGACGAACTCTTCGACCGAAAACCTTTCGGTCAGCCCCTCTCTCTCGACCGACAGAATCTAGATAGATTTAGCATCGGACACACTTTCGGTCGACAACTGTTCGACCGAGACAATGTCGGTCGACAATTGTTCGACCGAGAAATAGCCGTTGGATATGACCGTTGTAAACTGACCGTTATGACTGTTTATGAACGTTATATGACCGTTGGGGAGTCGAGTGGCGCGTCTGCAACATGACCGTTGTGGACGCTCGGTCGACGAATCGTCGACCGACCAAGTCGCTGGATTGTTATAAAAGGAACCAAAGACGGGTCACTTCCTCACACTTGCATACTCTTGCTTCCATAGGCTCTCTCTAGTGCATTTTTGTGCAACTCTTTAGCATCCTCATCCCCAAGCCTTCCTTGCTTCTTATCCACCTTCAAGCAACACAATGGCCTCATCATCTGCTCGTGGGAAGAAGAAGGTCGCCGGCAGGAAAGGAAGGGAAGCTCGGGAAGCTACTCCACCACTGACGATCATCAACGACATTGCCTTCGTCGATGGAGATGCTGGTGATCGATATCTACGGATTTCCTCCAAAGCTCCTCTCCCACGACGACCAGTTGAAGTTATGGACTTCATCAACATCGTCGACTTGGAGGACCTTTTCGAAGTGCAAAAGTTAAAAGAATTCATCAACCCTTCTCTTCCTTCCTATTCAATCAAGGTAGTGAATGAATTTTATGCAAACCTCATTTCCCACTCTGAAAATGAAACCATCTTCTTCTATACTATGGTCAATTGGCATAGCTTCCGATTTACTGAAGGGGACATTCTTGACATGCTAAACATTGACATAGATGAATATCAAGACACCCTTGACCTTACTTCTGGAAACCCCCGTAACCAATTTCTCCAAGATGACCATACCATTAGTCTTAGTGACATCAAAAGGACCATTTTTCAATCCAATACAACCAGTCACGAAGATAGAGGCACATATTATGCTATAAATCTCAAACCAGCTGCTAGGATTATAAACCTTATTATTTCAACAAACATACATCCTAGAGCCAATAAGTCTGAAGTTCCTGTTTTTCGTATGTGTCTAATATATGCCATTATTTAACGTATTCCCACAAATTTTATCCGCATCATTCTTAAAAACATGCTTGAGTTTTCTGGAAATCCTCCATATGCCGATTTTGTATGCCAAATTACTCAACATTTCCTTAAGATCCAACTTGAGGATATGGGATATACATGGGAGCGTAGACCACAAAAAATAAGTAAGAATATAGTAGAAAAAATGGGAATTGATTTTGGTCATAAAAGGGCTAGAGTAGAAGGAGAAACATCTCATCAAGACATACCACCACCCCCTCCTTCTACTAACCTATCACATGATCCCATTCAAAACACTCTTACTTATATTGCTGGCTCCCAATATCACCTGAGCAAACAACTAGACTATAACCATCATGCCATGACTTATATAAACCAAAGAATGCAAACCCTTTCACCAAACCAACCTGATGAATATCCGTATTCTTTAAATCCTGGCATTCTCAATCCATACAATCCTTCGTACAACTATTATCAAACTCCACCTCCACCATCTGTGGATCTTACGCACACTCAGTTTTCTTCCATGCAACTGCAAGATATTGCCGCTCATTTCCGATTTGACCGAATTCCTACATTCTTGGAAGCATATGCTTTAACTAAGACAGGTGCTCTAGATTGGCAAACCTTGGTCCAGTATTATGGAACTGAGCCTTTTCTTGGGAAAGACCCTGACATTGATGTAATTCTTAAGTCTTTCTAGTAAGTGTTGGAGTTATTGTAATGATATCTTTTGAATAATTGTAATGGGTCATATCTATATGATGTGTCTATCTTTCTATGCTTGTAATACATGCTTTTAATGAAATTGGCCATCTTTACTTGATTTCAATGGATATTTTTATAAAGAGCACGTGAGACATCTTCAAAATATGGATTATAAGATCATCATTGTAGAGCATACAAAATAAGGGGAGTAATAAATAAAAAATGCAACCTTTAAAATTGTGGCAAAATTGACAAGGATCTATGACACAATTACTTAAAACAGTTATGAAACAAATCCAGACACATTCTCGGTCGAGAAACTGTTCGACCGAGAACACTATCGGTCGAAAGATCATCGACCGAGCAGGTTTCTGTTGTCAAGTCTGCAATAAAACTGAATATATTTGCAAATCAATCATGTTTCCCTTCATCATGTTGAAGATAAAATTGGCTAATATTTTTACAAAACCGCTTCCACTAGATCAATTTAACAAAATTAGGAAGCAATTGCTTATCACTTCTTTGAAAGATGTTTTCTTTGATATTTGTGCTACTTAAACAAAAACTCTTATTTCGCATCATGATACTTTGGCTTTTAAATGGACATCTTTTTCATTAGATTTGATGGGATATCTAATTAAGGGGGAGTTTTTATTCTTAACGATTATCTTTTTGAAATGACAAAGGGGGAGAGATAAATATAAAACTAAAACTTAGTAATTATGTAAAACTCAATTAATGAGTTTCATAAATAAACTCTTGGCTTTACATTGAAAGTTGTTATATTCCCAAATGATCTGGATTTTATGTTCCATAATTCATGGGGAATAATAAGCACATATTTTATACACAAGATAAAAAGCTACAAAAGGTAATCTAAAGGTATGAAACTCATATGTTTTATATTTACTTTATTTATATTTTGGAAATGTTTGTCATCTTCAAAAAGGGGGAGATTGTTGGCTAAATGGACATCTATAAATCCCTTTGTTTTGAGTATGACAAACATTTCATTCTTATTAATCTAACGAGCTACTTGAGTGTGCAGGATGACAAAGCAACAAGGGAAAATCTACAAGCTTACATATTTATATTTTCATGCAATGTAATAACTGTTGTAAAAACTTGTACAAAAATATAATGTACAAGTACGTAGAATTGCATGTAAATCAAGCATTAGATTTTCCCTAGCTAAACACCACAGTTAGACAAGTCATCCCATTCAAATAGGATTACTTTTGCACACTCACACACATAATTAGTGCCTAAATTGAAACCTTGAAATAGGATCAATCTTGATCGACAAACTCCTCGACCGAGACACTCTCGGTCGACAATCTTCTCGACCGAGAAAGATCCAAAGTAGCCGTTAGACACAACAGACAAGTTAGTTGGCAGTTGGAGAAAGACGTTGCAAATCACTTGTTCCAGAGAGCCTGTCGGTCGACAAAAGTTCGACCGAGTAGGTGTCTCGGTCGACCATTTGTCGCCCGAGATGGTCTCTGACAGCAACTGCAGAATTAATTAATTAGCCGTTGTTAAAGCAACAACTTTGTACCTAACGGCTAGTTAAGCACTTAGAAACCCCTAGAAGTTGTCTAGAACGTCCTTAAGCATCCTTAGGCCATTCCTATAAATAGGACAAGCCATAGGACACCTAAACTCACTTGTTTTACACTTGCTACTCTTGAGAAACCTTTGAGCATACTTTGTGCAATCTATTTGTGAGAATTTGAGCATTGTGACAATTGGCCATTTCATTCCTTAGCTCATAATTCGTGTCCTATAGGCTAGTATCTCCTACCCATTGCAATCACAAGTTCACATACTTGGTTAGGAGATCTTTACGCTTGATCTAGGCAAATCAAGCCTTGGGCTACAAAGGATAAGTTGTAATTTCTGTTTTCTTTCTTGTTCCCTATTATTGTTTGTACTCTCCTTGCTACTCCTAGGTTGGAGGCTGCGGATTGGAGAGGGTAAAGATCTTCTTGGCGAAGAAGGAGACTTTGAGCTACTTCAGAAGGCTGGTGCAACGGGAGGTTACTTCTAGAGAGGAAGGCTACTTCAAGGGGGAGCTTGAAGTTACTTCAAAGAAGGCTACCTCAAAGTTGGTGCACCTACTTCAGGGTGAAGGCTGCTCAAAGGGTGTAAAGGAAAGTATTGTATTTTGTATAAATCCTCGAGAGGTAATAAAATAAATACTTTCAAATCCCGGTTGGGTAAGCAACCGGGTAGTGGACTGACAACTATAGTATTTGCTATAGTTGGAACCACTCTAAACACCTGTCTCTTTCTTCTAATTTCAATTGTGGTTATTTGAATTCAATAAATTGTTAAAATAATTCAAAAACTCTATTCACCCCCCCTCTAGTAGTTTTTCATAGACTACAGGATATATTTGTCCTCCTAGCAGTAGCCAACAGACTCCTGCCTCTAGAGTCGTCCACACAGACCAACTAGAACTATTGTCATTCACATAGAATGAACAAGAAGGAGTTGTCCTCCCCGTTGGTGTACTAGTCACCAATCTAATCTCCCACAATGACAACTTCTTAGTTTTTCTCTCCCATGGGCTATCCCTCCTTTTCATGTCGGACTTGCCCGGGATCTCTTAGTTATCACAACCAGAGAGGACAATAGTTGTTAGAGGAATTGATTCTCAATTGTATATGTTGTATTTGTTATGCTTTGGCAAGCCCCCAGTTCCCCTCTATATATAGTAGAGGCCAGAGTCAAGGTTCTCAGTTGCTATTCAATACATCATTAATGTGCAGGAGTGGAAAAGACTGAAAGATCTTGAATTTTTGTAACCTGCATCAGTTGAAAGGGTTGTTTTGTCAATCCTCTCACAATGCCAAATGTCTGTTTGGCAGTTTGTAACCTGAAACAAATTTGGTTATTCTGAATCCAATTAATATCTCATATTAAATTCTTTGTTCCTCAAGTAAAGAACAATCAAAACTATTTAGGAAACATCCCAAACGTTTGTTTGACCCAACCAGGCCATCTGAGCCAAGCGAGATGCCTTTCTCACTCACCCAGACAGCCGTATGGTGAGTTGAGTCAAGCCAGTCGGTTCAATCACATTGAGACAATCACATCATGGGAAGAACTTATCCAAATGGATCTCCGATCAACATGACCCCAGACGGCTATCTCAACTACTTGAGATGGTTGTTTGGCTACCCACACGGCCATCTCACTCAGTGAGATGTTCGTTTGGCAGACCTGGTCAGTCAATCAAGTGATCATTTGTGTGAACTGAATACCTAAACACTTTAGTAATCAATTCAATGGTCATTTAAGATCAAACTCCTCTTCTAGATGAGTTTCTATGTGTGTGACACTTTAGGTCCCATGTCATGTTGGCAGTGAATGTCCATAACTAGCTTATGACATCACAGGAAAAGAGTGGTTCCTAGTCGCACATCAATGCTACCCAAGTGAATGGAAAGTTGGAGTACAACTTCAACCTACAATCTATGTAAGGTGTTGCAGCGATTGTATAATTCCTTTATCTCTGATATCCAAGATGAACTCGAGGCATGGTTGGTCATCCTCTCAACATTCAATCCATGTTTCTTGAAGCAAGAGAAGACGGTTTGAGATAATGTGACATCAATCTCATATATTGATTCACATTTGAATGCACATGCGTTTCTCAGTCTCGCTTATCAAGTGGCCAAGATATCATACTCTAGTATGAGGGAAAAATCCCATATTTATCACTTGCAGTCTATCCCCATGTGTTAAAGTCACCCAATCATCACCGTAATAACAACCCATGTTTCATGACTGCATTTGATGATGTCAAAGCATATCCAACGACATGTGATTAGTTCAATGATTTTAGGTCTAAGAATCACAATCACCACCTTCACTGAGAGATGAATGTGACCAAAAAACCACATGTCACTCTCAAGATGGGTCTGTCCGATACACTGTTCCCTAACATGTATTTGTGTGCTTGGATTCATATGGCCATGTCAGGACTTAGTGAGACTCAGTCATCAACCAACTCACACTCTAATCTTGTGTTGAATTGGTCTCTATCTACCTTCAACAGTAACAACCGACTATGAACATAATGAGAATATCTATATGTACTCTTAACATCTGTATGATCTCATTTCAATAAGGCTAATACTTGAAGACATACATCATTGAGTAATATTACTCTCTAGACATTCACTTTGTATCCTCATTAGCTCATAATTGAGTGAAACAAATGAATTGAAAGCTTTCCTTTATATATGTTGTTATTATTCAAATACTTTTAGGTAATTATGCCATGTCAATCATCATATGATTGACTCTACGGGCATACCTTACCAACAGAATCCTACTTTCACTTAGAGCCAATCACCAACAGATCTAACCCTGAGTGATCTAAACATGCTCAACATGCTTCTGTTGCGCTAGTGCTAATTTAGTGGGTTAGCAACACTTTACTTATAGTCAGCATATTGTCTATTTCTTATCTCTTCACTCTGAGATGAAACTGCGGTAATATAGTATCTGATATTCCTTGCCTAAAAATTAGCTCCATTGTTGTTACAATATCTCTACTGAGTCATCAATGGTCAGAACATCTATATGTTCATCATATGAACCTTTAGATCCATACATTATCACTCTTTGTTCATAATACAAGTATACTCGGCTTATATTGTAGATTATCATTAATTGCTATTAGTTCGGAACCTTTCCAACTAATCGTCACTTATTCTTTAAAATCAAACATATTATAATTTGCGATCACTTTACTGATTTATGAAAGCTTGCATCGATGTAACTCTTTACGTCTAACTCTTCCTTTTATTGCGGTCATCATTGACTAGCAATCTTATCCTTAGTCACTTCTCAATTACTATGGATAACTTTAATGACTTTCCAATAACCCTTATTGGAATTTATACCATCTTGCCATGTCCATTACATACAATATTATATGGGATAGGATTTTTAGTAGCTTACATGATAGATCCACTATTGGGCTGACCCATGGAATCTTATTCATGATAATGTGATTCATAAGGCTATTTCTAACATGAAGGCTCTCAATGACCAAAATGATATGATCCTGTTCAAAGGGAAGAATGAATTCAATTTAAAAGATGGATGGGGAATCTCTAGAAGTAAGGGTGAGAAAGTCAGCTGGGCTAAATGGGTGTGGAAGGCAAGGTTTCTGAGGAGTTGTTCTTGCTTCCTTTAGAAATGTTTTTTGAAGAAGATCCCCACCTGTGATTACTTGAAAAAGATTGGCTTCTCTTTGGTGACAAGATGTGCTCTCTACTGTTCTGAAGAGGAGGATATGGAGCATCTTTTCTTTAATTGTTCCTATAGCTCTGAGATTTGGTATTTGTTTGAGAATACTTATGGAGTTAAACCAGGGTGGTTGGAGGAGATCCTTCAGTTCTCGGGAGAAAGGAAGACTGATGTGGGTCTTATCCTTCAAAGGATTTTCCAGGAAAGGAATCTTAGAATCTTTGGAGGTTCAGGAAGAAGGCCACCCGATATTTGGAAAACCATCTGCACAGATACAAAGTCTATTCACGTGTGAAGTTGTATAGATAGAGTAGATATTTTCTTTTTCTGCTATTTCTTTTTCATACGGGGTCAGCCCTAGGCATTGTATATACCCGACTTTTTAATGAAATAGAGAAACACGCTAGGTTCACCAAAAAAAAATTGAATAAACATAGTATTAATACATGATCATGGTTATCATATTAGGGAAAATGGATCTGATCTCGTGTAAAGATTATGAAAATTGGTTCTAAGACTCTAAAGATTAAAGGTGTGTGCTTAATACACTTTAGTTGGGAATATTTGTGCCTTGACCTACTTTTCAATAATGATGCTTCATTGAATCCTATTTCTTATACTCTTGATTTTTTTGCTATTCTTGCCTCATAATCAGTTTTGGAATATTGTTCTTGGGTCTTGGTACCCCTTTGCCATGTTCTATTTAAATGATGCTATTACTTGCCATTGTTTCTAGCATGTTTATTTTATTAGACTAACTAGCTATAGTAGTGGTACGTATGTACAACCACCCATAGTTGGGGAATGTGTTATTTCTCCCCTGGGGAACGTCTTATTCTCCCCCACACATGAAATATGTGCAGGTGACTAGGAATGTGTTACTCTCCCCTCACCCTTTGGTTGAAGATCTGGTAGGTGCCTCAACCCTACTTAGTTAAGGTAGTCAATATTAATCATGCATGCAATTCTTTTATTATACTTTGTTTATGGCAAGCATCTATTGAAAGCTTCTTGTATATTTAGCCTCATTCTCTTGTTATCTTCATCTTATGATGAATGCTAGTCTGTTTTTACATATTTTTCTTATCTTATTATCCTAGAATAGTTTTGTGACACATACTTTTTATTTTCCTTTCCCTTTTACTGGGTGCCTTCCCAACCACCCAGATGTGGAGCCAGGTGATGTATAGGACTCGAAGATCTTAGCTTTTCTTGGACTTAGCTAATGGATTTATTCTTTGGGAGACAAGGAAGTGGTAGTCTAGACTTCCCTCTATCTAGATCCTAGTTTATGTTTGTTGATGTAACCCTATAAGGGAGATTGTTGATGCATTTTTGTACAATCTTTTATGAAATTGATTTAGTCATAATTTTTTTATTCCGCTACTTTCCAATGTGTTTTGTTTATTATATTTTAGTAGAGGGTGGTTTATCCCACTCTTTACACATATCTACTACATCTAAGATCTCTTCTACGACCATCGAGACATGTTACATGCTTGAGTCAGCATCCTCCTCCCTCTCTATGGTCCCGAAAACAACTTCATCTCACTTGTTGGGGCCACGTTCATGGAGAATTTCCCTAATTCATAGTGGATTCACATTCAAGAGAGAGATGTTGTCAGCCATCATAAGTCTCTTGCCACCACATACTTATGTATTGGGTTGCAGGTTCAGGTGTGCCAAACACGGTTTAGATGGTGGCATTCGTTTTCTTATGTTGGTGTCCCTAGATTTAGCATGATGTCTCATCTCATGTATAAGCAGTCCCTCCAATGACATAAACATAAATCAAAAGGTATCCAAGGAAGAGGGGATTTTAGGGATGAATGAGAGTTCATCGAACATATATAGTTAGGTCGGTCAACATGAGATAGAGTACACTAGAGTTAGTGAGAAACACCTTCCCATATAGCATGTCCCAACTCTAGGTTAGATTTGATAGCCAACAATGGTCTAAGGATGAGATATATTTGGGACCCTCTTGGCCTTCGAGGGTCTAAGATGATATGTTTTAGGTAGAGTCAGTAGAATTGAGATAGGGACATCACATCAAGGAAATATGTTCTTTATTGATATTAGATCCACATGAAAGGAGATAGAGTAGGGGGGATTCGAGGAGCTAGGAGTGATATGATAAGAAGTGAATCACAAAGTCCTAGACAGTATCTAGAAATTATACATAAATCATGATATCGAATGTGAGAAGTGTAGCAAATGATAGTGTTGACCTAACAGTTATACATTTTCCATATTCTGACGATGACTCAACTATTCCATTCATATGTATCTGATATGTCTATTTGATATTGATTTTACGTATTAGATACATGAATAGGATCAATTCAATCAATCCCTAGCTTGATGAAGTTCATGTCAAAAGCAATGCAAATGCACTTTTGTGAAAAATTCTCTAAAACCTTTAGGAAAAATTTGTAATGATTTTGTATTGATGAGTTGACTTGTAACTAAGATGAGGAAAAACCAGGAGCACTTAAAATGACCCTTTAAGAAGTCTAATGAAAATTTCTGTGATTCAACATAGAGCTTGTTCAACCAAGTTTCATGTCTAATAAATTTGACTGACACCCTTGATGGATTTTTAGAATTTCTAGGTTTAGATGAGTTTATCCTGGAGATAACTCAACTAACACCCTACACAACCAAAACAAATTTAATCCACCATTCGTGTTTCATATAGGATAAACTCAACTACCACTTAAAATTTACTTTGTCGCATAGTGCAATCAGTCAAGTGAACTTTATTGAAACTCGACTGACTGCACTATACAGAGTCTGTTGAAAAAGTGTTTCTAGCTGTTGGAGTGTTGCAAACATCAAAAATAGATATGCTACAACACCCCAAACTACTATATTTCTTTCCCAAGTGCTTCAGTGGCTAGTGTACATGCCCAACTATAAAGAGGACCCCTTGGAATTCATCCCAAGTTTACTCCTTCATGCTATTCAAGCTCTTAGATATTGTTGAGTGCATTTTTCTACTAAGATCCTGTAAAGAGTGGGACCGAATAGTGGGACCACTCAATGATACAAACACGAGCCATGAAGTAATTAACCAGTGGAAACCATAACTATTTACAATGTTACATAATATTTCTATGCACATAACTCTCTCACCCTAAGGGTGGTACATAAATTGAATAGGTTACATCTATACACACATAATCCCATATACAGAGGATAACAAGGCTATCTCGTATTGTCCTTAACTTCACCAATGAGCTCACGATCATCATGAGTCTCTTCCCTATAACACACCTACACCTAGGTGGAGGGAACACCCAAAAAAATAGGAAACAAAATAGTATGCATCAGCAAAAGCTAAGTATGTACATTTAACAATATTTTGGGCATTTAAATGGGTTAAAGTGACAAAAGAGATATTCCCTTAAAAAGGAGGGTCATTAAAGAATATGTAAATTCCAACAAGAGATATATCAAGAAAATGAATTCCAAAAGAATGAGGCATATAAATAAATAAATGAGATAACACATCTTGCCATCAACCATTCACAATCCCCCAACAATCATAATCATTCACATGTAGATATATTGGACTAAAATAATTATAGTAGGGCCAAGACACCATTTTTTCATTGAACTATATATATACTTTTGGTAGAAATAGCACACCCATAGGCAGAAATAGCACTCTTCTATATATATAAGGGCAGAAGTAGCACACCCCAGGTAGAAGTTGCACCCGTAATGGTTACACTTAAGCATCTACTATAGTTAGCTAGTGAAATTATCTACCATGAATAAATAGAGTGGCAAGATACATTATTCATCAAACACATGTGGCAAGATCTAATAATGATAGTAGGTGGGGTCATTGACCCAATGCATCATAGTCACAACAATCTCAAAAGAGAATAATAAGTTAGAAATGATAAAATGTGATGCTTCAATAAGTGGAGGAAAAAGAGTAGATGTCCCAAGAGACGTCTCATTGTAAAAACAAAGAGTCAAATCATGCCCAAAATTAATAGGGAGAAGTACATACCCGATCTTCTTGACTAATTGTTAGATTAGTAGGTGTAATAGGTCTCTAAAGTTGAACATTCAATCTAGTAACACATTAGGTATGTTAATTAAATAAAACACACTCATACATTCCTAGTATAGCTATCAAAGTTGTTCATATCCCCATTTGATCACCTACATATTAGATTTATAATCTCTTTGAAGTGAACATATCTTTGATTAGATATATTCTTAATTTTAAGATCATATTGAGTTACATAAATTAAAGTATGATCAAGTTTCATATATGTGTGTAACAATATGCATTACCCTAGTTAGGTATTGTAATATCATTCTTTGTCTTTATCTTTCATAGTTTACTTTGGTTGATTAGGTTGAGGTTATGAACAATGTGAGATATTATTGGATCATAGTATCCTTATTAGGATAATTTAAGGATTTAAATACCATATATTCCCATATATGCCAAGCATGAATGTGATGTTTCAACTAGGATAGATTAATCTCTTGCTCATTTCACCTAGAATGTTATCTTTATTATTTATCTTCTCTTTGATAACTATATTGAAGTTGGTGATACAACCTTGTTGTATACTAATTGTAACATTGTGTTATTGTAATCAATATTGGGGTAATAAAATAAATGATAAATGATCTTTCCTTTATGAAGAATTATACCTTAACCATAATAATTATCACCAATTATTATAATAATACAATAGACTTAAACATGTGGGTTTATTTTCTATCATATATATAAATATGCGTATATATATTGTTAAACATACAATACTTTTATTTAGTTATTAAGTTCACATATTATTCAATTATGTCCTCATTCAAGTTCACTATGTCACCCCTCTAATATATTTATCTTATTCATTATCTAAATATTGAGAAAGAGTAGGAATAATTTCTTACCAACCTTTGAGTGAAGATTTTTCTATGACGCACAAATCTCGACTAGATCAGAAGGTGGAAATGAGCTAAAACCTCCTCATTGAGTCTCATTCAACTAGACCAAATGCTTTTGAACAATGGATTTCCTCGTGGACATGACATGTAATTTGGGTTCTTTTTTTTAGGGTCAAGGTAGTGCAAGGGAAGTCAGGTTGATCTCAAGGTGAAGAAAGATGGTTGTTTGGTGGATACTTGGTGTATAGGGTTGGTTGTGGTGGTTTGGTGATGGTGGTGCCATCCTAAACTACATTCCTAGTTATTTGTAGTTTGTAGTGCCATTATAGGCTACTATGCCATTAGTTCTCTCTCTGTTGTGGTGTCTAATAGGTGCAAGGTAGCAATGACCCGTGGTGTCAAGGGTTCCATGGTTGTGAGGAAGATGGAGGGAGAAACACATGAATGTGGGATGAAGAGATATTGTATCCTCTAGAGTTGACATATGTCGATTTTGGTGGTGTGGAGATGCCATGCAGCAAAGTGATGGCGAGGAGGAAGATATTTCTCAGTCATAGGTATCTGACTGTGTGCCAGCCGCAAGGCGCAAGTATTGGTGGCCTCTTTGTCCATATGATCCTCTCCAGGGAGGAGATTAAGAGAGGGCAGTCATGCATTGAAGTCTCTTACATCTAAGAAGATGTTGATGGTGGCTTCCTATCATTGTCATGGACACTAGGGAGAGGAAGTCTATGTTGGGGTCTCAGGAGGTGATCCATTAGTCAGTTGGATTAGGGTGGTTGACTGAGATCACAAACGTTGGCGACTGCAAGTGAGGAGAGACACTGGCTACAACGGATTGAAGGGTGATGAAAGTAGGAAGGTCGGTGGATGATGATGCTACCTAGACGTGCCCAACACAGTGTGGCGACACTAGCGCTATTGGGAGTAGGTGGATGAGGAGAAAATGGAGGAGAATCAAGGGAGATGAGGAAGAAGAATGGATCAAGGAGGGTTTTCTTATTGCTGCTTGGTTTTTCATCATTCATGAGTCTAGTGGCATAGGCTAGGGGAAAGGTCCTCAGTGTTGTGCAAGGTAGGAAGGAGATGAGGAAGCAGTTGTTGCTAGGGTTCATGAGGAAAGAGGGATATAAGTAGAAGAAGTCAAGAAGAGGAAGTAAGGGGAATATGGGCGATGAGAGGAAGAGAGATGTTGGAAGTTTCATAGAAACACACTCTTTATTTATGATGACAAATGTTGGACCTAGGTAAAGGGATAGTAATTCCTGACATTACATCCATATAATTAATTATATATCATTATTGTGGTCAATTAACATATTAAATCTATTTCTTTCTAATACTCTTATTTGCTAATTTAACTAGGGAAGTATTTGAAGTTGATTGACCCTGAAAATAGCTAGGTTGTCTAATTAAGATGCAAGGGGTTCAAATTTAACATTTGTTTGGTATTTTGGAATTTTTTGATGTTATATTTCCTTAACAATTCATTTAATGTGTGAATTACTCACTCATTGTCATTTGTGTCATTTATTTTAATGTTGATTTATTTTTTTCAACTCATACTCATAGGAGATTTAATAGAGTCTAACTTATTATTTAGGGTATTGTACATTAAGTCTATTAATCCTTTTTATTGTAATTATTTTATTTTTAAAACCTTTACATAGTGTATATTTTTAAAGCATGTTGAAAATAAGTTTCAACTCATAATATATGTTTGGGAACTATGATTTATTTTATTTTGATAAAAAGGTTCTAAGGAAAGAGGAGGTAAGAGTAAGGTACCCAAAGTTGGGTATGTTACAACATTGCACCCCTTAAAGAGGATTTTGTCCCTGAAATCCACCAAGGTACAACCCAATATACTAAGCTATAATTTTCTAACCAATTATGAGTTTCTAATTCACTAGATAAAGTTAATGTAGTGAGTCCTAGCATAACATACCCACATCGCACTTGTATGTAGAAACCAAAGTGAACTTATATTACTCCATCCATCACGTCTTACTATCTTTCATATTGTGAATTGGTCTAGGAAATTTACACTAAGATTGATGATGATATTAAAAAAAATTGTTATGGTTATCTACATTTTTAAGGTGGTTAGTCCATCCTACTATTTTTATGTTTGGTATCCCTTCCATTATCAGTTTCCAATTCTAATTACCATTGATTTTAATTATTTATTAATTTAAGTTATAGAGCTAAGTGCACAAGGTTCCACTCTTAAAAGGACCTATCTAAGAATACATAGATTCGAGAGGCGTACCTGACTAGATTATATCTATTATATTTGTGTTCTTCCTCTTAATCCTATATCACACTTATGTCTAGGGTCAGAGGCTTGAACATGCAAGTCAAGGATTTCTTCACTAACGGGCCTATCTACTAATACAAGTTCCTTGTGGTGGTGACTTTGTTCCAAAACCATCGATGAAATCACAAAAAATATGTATTAATAATTTAATAATGAAAATAAGTCTGACGATGAAAATATTGTGATGGGAATCCAAAAATCTGCCGAAATCAATCTGAGAACCAAGTCGACTACTTCCTACCATGTACAACAAATATTATCACCCTTACATCACTTCATTTTTGCAAAACAGGCTTCTCTACACACATCATCATGGAATAGAACAATCATATCCAAATTCTAGATGAGGATGGATACATGTTTCTTCTAGCATGCGGTTCACTTCTAGTAGGTCCTACTAGGCATGACCTATATTATTCCACCATTCTCTTATGCATGTGTTAAGCCATCACCTCCCAAAACATAATTTATTTATAAGATCGTGTAACCATAATAAGAACATATTAGGGTCTCTACTATCCTAGTTGGCTTACATCCATGGTGTCTTTACAAGTCCATGTGAACTAGCTAGTCAACTATTCTTCATCTCACACATCACATAATCTAATTATAAGGTGGCAATGAGAAAGCGGTCAACTCTTAAAGGACCAACCCTAGATGTACCTACCTCATGTAACCTCTTTGTCGGTTTATATGCAAAGTTCAAGAAAAAGAGTATCCACTATAACTTCTAGACATGACTGTGCCCCCATATATCCTCGGGAAAAATAACATGGCACAAAGTTTTATTGTATGATTCAACTACGTGATCATGCTTTTATAGGACAAGGGAGATAAGCATCATTCCTACCTTATGGTATGTGATGGATGAACCCCAAGGATTGTTACATGAAACCTATATATTCCTTTACCAATTCTTCATTTAAGATTTATCACAAGTTTATCTAAGATAGTATCCAACCCTTGATGGTGAGCCTCAATCATACTATGTTGAAACAACTACATGTTATAGGAAAGACAAGCCTAACCAGAAGGATCTAGTTCATATCATCATATACTATCATAAAACATCTCAAAATCTAAAACTCATGTCAATATCCTAATTTTGTATCCATTCATGCTCATTCCACATAACGCATGTATCATAGGCATTCTAGAAATCAACAGAAGAAAAAGGTTTACTGACTTGTACAAGGATGAAATAAAATTATGAGAGTTCAAGTCAACCTACTCTGTATACGAGATGAAGTACCTACCCATAAGGGGGGGTAAAGGTTAATGTCTAGGAGAGTCAACCATTGGTGTATATGGATATACCTCTATAGTGAGGGTAGGATTCATGTGGGCTTACCCAGAATGGCAATGGAATAGACAATTTGGGATGAATAACACCAAGGTGAACAGTGGTTGAAACCCTATTTGGTAATGTATGACTCAACTTTAGGTATGCAAACAACCTTTAAGGGGACACCTTACCTATTTAAGGAACAATCAATAGGATAAATTGAGATATTCCAGTGACCGACTGCTTAGGTTGTGATACCATTTTGTAAAGAGTGGGACCCAATAGTGGGCCCACTCAATGATACAAACGTGAGCCAAGAAATAATTATGTAGTGGAAAAAATAACTATTTACAAAGTTACAAAATATTTTGATGTACATAACTTTCTCACCCTAAGGGCAGTACATAACATGAAAAAGGTTACATGTATACACACATAAGCCCAAATGCAAAGGTTAAAAAGGCCATCTCAAGTTGTCCTTAAGTTCACCAATGAGCTCACGATCATCCTAAGTCTCTACCTTGTAAGCACATACACATGGGAGGAGGGAACACCTAGAAAAGTATGAAACAAAAGAGTATGAATTAGCAAAAGTTGAGTATGTACATTTGACAATATATTGGGCATTTAAATGGGTTAAAAGGGAAAAACATATATTTCCTTGAAAAGGAGGCTCATCAATAGATAGGTATGTTCCAATAAGAGATATATCAATAAAATGAATTCCAAAGAATGAGGCATATAAATAAACAAATGAGATAACACATCTTGCCATTAACCATTCACAATACCACAACAATCAGAATCATTCACATGCAGATATATTGGACTAAAATATTTATAGTAGGGGAAACACACCACTAAGTCATTAACTTGTATATATATTTTGTGTAGAAATAACACATCCATAGGCTAAATAAGAATACACACACACACACACCTACACACACACACACACACACACACACACACACACACACACACATATATATATATATATATATATATATATATATATATATATATATATATATATATATATATATATATATATATATATATATGGGTAGAAGTAGAACACCATAGGTAGAAGTAGTACACCTTAACGGTTATGCATAAGCATCTATGATAGTTAGCTAGTAAAAATTATCTAACATTCATAAATAAAGTGACAAGATACATTATTTATCAAAAACATGTAGCAATATTCAAGCATAATAGTAGGTGGGGTGATTGACCCAATACATCATAGTAACAACAATCTCAAAAGAGAACAATAAGTCAGAAATGATAGAATGAGATATTTCAACAATTGAAGCAAAATAACAAATGTTCCAAGAGATGCCACATTGTAAGAAGATTGAGTCAAATCATGCCCAAAATTAAATAGGGTTATGTACATACCTAGTCTTCATGACTAATTGTTAGATCAGTAGGTGTAATAGGTCTCCAAAGTCGAGTATTGAATCTAGTAACTGATAACATCCAATTTTTCCAATATTATATGTTTTATTTTATCCATATTTCCCCGCTATTTAGACAAATTCATATCCATTTCCCTCCTACCTGCATATATTCTCCTTACCTTACGTTGACAAGGACTATGGCACTAAAATAAAGGAAAAAAAGTATGGGAAGCTCAATTATTAAATGTTGAGCCATCACCAGTTGACAACATATGGCCCTTGGGTAGCCGTTAGCTTACCCCCACCGGATGTTTCCAAACAATCCCTGTCGTGCCACCAGTTGACAACCATAGCATCCCATCAACCACAGGCACATCTACGCCTATCAACCGGTAGGGGTTCTACGATCATCAACTGATGGCGTACCAACTACCAACACCTGTAAGCACATCTTCACCTATCAACCGGAGGGGGGCTTCTACAACCATCAACCGATGGTGCGCCAACTACCTACACTCAGTGGCACGTCTGCACCTATCAACCACATAGGAACCCTCGGGCACTAGTGATAACCTCCCATTTTGTGACATTATCTTATTAGTTCTCCTTAATTTTCCATACTCTTTCTTAGATAAATTAGATAGAATCATTAACGTTTTACTTTATTGCTGATATACCAATAAACTAACTTCTCTTCTTTATCATTACAGGGAAACACAAAAAAATTACAAAGACTCCATACGTTCCCAAGACCGCATGAAGGTCATACGGTCCCAAGACCGCATGAAGGTCATACGGTCCCAAGACCGCATGAAGATCATACGGTCCCAAGACCGCATGAAGGTCATACGGTCCCAAGACCGCATGAAGGTCATACGGTCCCAAGACCGCATGAAGGCCATACGGTCCCAAGACCGCATGAAGGCCATACGGTCCCAAGACCGCATGAAGGTCATACGGTCCAAATACCGCATGAAGGCCATACGGTCCCAAGACAGCATGAAGGCCATACGGTCCCAAGACCGCATGAAGGTCATACGGTCCCAAGACCGCATGAAGGCCATACGGTCCCAAGACCGCATAAGACTAAACGATCTCAGAGACCGCATAAAGGCAAACGGTTTGAGAACCCCAAACGGTCTCAAGACCGTTTGGGCTCAACTTAAGTCTATAAATAAGACCCCAAGGGTCACCTCAAGGGGGGAGAACGCTCAGACGTCGAAAGGCTGCCCCAATCATTCTAGAGCTCCTGCCACTTCCATCCTCCGCCCTGAGGTTGTCGATCTGAGATCCATACTCCATCCTGAAGCTGCTTTCTCCTTCTTCGCTAAGAAGGTGGGAAGAGGAGACCTCCTCATCGTGCAACCTACGAAGACTGGTGGATCGTTTCTCTCTCTCCCCAAGGAGTTGACTTTCCCCCCTCCTTTGTGGGGATGATGCTCTCTCTCTCTCTCTTCTTGCCTCCTTGTTGGTCCTAGTCATGAGGGAGTAGTCTTCTTAACTAGGGTGCGGGGAGTAGCCCCGCTACCCATACTTTCATATCATGTAAAATGTAATCCTTAGGTTGTAATAGAGAGTTCTTATCTTTGTTAGTTTGACATCAAACGATTAGTGAATGCATGTTGCTTGATCTCCAACTTGTGTTATCCTTTATCTTTTAGTATGAATTGTCTACGTTTGTACTATTAGATTCGAAACTCATTTGCATGTTGGTTCTTGGTGCATGTATCCACCATGCATCTGTTTCGGTATCCAGAAGTGTATCTCAAGAAGTGGAGTAAACTCACTATCATCCGTTGCACTTTCATACTATGAAATGGAATCAGTTGACGTATGGAAGTGCAACCTTGGTATGTCGAGGAACACACTTTGCAAGGGGAATGATGCAAAGTAATGTGACCATTTGTTCGGGAATGGCTGGCGTTGCAACATTCCCGCACTTCTCGTAGCTAGATTATCCGAAAGGAGGCTAGGTATACAAGGATACTAACTAACCGAACTCTTTTTGCAGGTTAAGTTTTGCTTTGCATGTGTTGATTGATGTGTAGTGGCGGTGAAAAACCGATTACACCCTAGTGATCTTTCATCATTGTTAACAACCTAGATTTACTTGCTTTCTTTACTTTACTTGCACTTAGCTTAAAAACAACCCAATCAACCTTTTGATCTAAATACCAACTATTGAGTGATTAAGTGAAATTCAAACATTTTCCATCTTGTTGGCAACAACAAGATCGTTGTCTCGAGGATTCGACCCTTAACTATACTGCGATAAGACTTCCACATATCCTAGCATACGTGGGTGGAGTTTTAACTTAGTATAAGCAAGGCTAAACTTAGAGATCTTCTATCTCTAGGATTTTTAGTGGTGCACGCAACTCCACGTAAGTGGAGGCTCCATCAAAAAATTGGCACCGTTGTCGGGGACAACGGAACGTTCTAATTTCGTTTAGTACCTTGTTAGTTGGTTAGGATTTTTCACTTTCTTTTAACCATTACTCCAAATCTTCTTGATTTCTTTGTTTCTCTTCATCATCTAAACGTGTGAATTTCCTTCTACTCAGGTAGAAAATGTGTATGCAAACTCCGCATCACATCGGATTCTCCCCTGAACCAGAGTACGACTCTGAGGTAGAAAGAAGTTTCCATCGAAGGATTGGACTTAATCGCCAAAGAGCCAGACATATGGCTGAGGAGCAACGCCTCGTTGCAGAAAGAGTCAACGCCGCCATAGCTGCACAACGAGCACAACTCATTGCCGAGATTCGAGCTGAGGAACAAGCCCGCATCCAAGCTGAGAACACTGCTGCTCAATTAGCGCTAAGAAACAAGCAACTTCAGGACTACGCAGTCCCAAAGAATTATGAAGACGATCACCCAGTCCGACCGCTGATTATTAACATACCAAACTTTGAAATTCGGATGCAATGGATCCAGATCATGCAAGGCATCTCCTTCTCTGGAGGACCTGGAGACGATTGCATGGATCATCTTAAGAGATTCAAGTCACTCTGCCGCCTTGTACCTCAAGCGGGAGTTGCCTTGGAGGAAATAATGTTACACCTCTTTCACTTCACCTTATCTGGAAGAGCACTAAGTTGGTACAATGCTTTAGATAGGCACCCTATCATCACTACTTGGACCCCTTTAGAAGAAAAGTTTCTTGAGAAATTCTTTCCACCTTCACTAACCTATGAGATCAGGGGACATATTAACCACTTTGCCCAACTACCTAGAGAAACACTTGCGGAAGCTTGGGAAAGATTCAAAGAACTCCTGAGAAAGTGCCCTCATCATGGCAGATCTCAAAATCAACTAATAGAAACATTCTATAGAGGAGTAAGTGATGATATCAAGCAATTTTTAGACTCCTCATCTGGAGGAAACTTTATGAGAAAGAACTATGAAGATGCCTGGAATATAGTCACGTTAGGGGCTGAGAACCAATCCAATTGGGGAAGGTCATCTAACCAATCTAAGGGAGTCCTTAAAGTCTACAAGGCTGAAGAATCCATGGAACTCAAGGCCATTGCAGAAGCCTTAAAGACTATTGCTACTAAGCAACAAGCTCTTGAAAATTCTTTCGGAGAATATGACAAGAAGAAAAGCTCCCAGTTTCAACAAGTAAAAGAAGCTACTGGAACTTGCGAAGCTTGTCATGCATCTGATCATCCCACATTATCATGTGGTCTGTTATACAATGTTATGATGGATCTACAACCACCAGTGCCGCAATATGAGCCCATTATTGAACATCCTGAGGACCAAATGCCAGAGCAAGTCAACTCCATTCACTCAATACCTGGCCAGGTGTATTACAATCTAGACAAACCAAGAAACTACCTTGGTTTTCAATAAGGGAATCCTGCAGGGACTGCCAATCCACAACAACAGATACAAGGTGGATCTTTCAATAGACAACCACCAGGATTTCAGAATAACTTCAACCAAAATCAAGGGAATTATAGAAATGGGTTCCAATGATCCAATTATCCTAGGAACCCCTCTTACCAATATACCCCTCAAGGACTGCACCCACAGCTGCAACAACCTCAGTTGCAACAGCCACAACAACCGCAGTTAACAGCACCCCCACAACAACCACAAGGGCAGCAAGTCACTCAATATCAACAGAGGAGTGCCCCTCCCCAACCATATGATGAAATTTCTTTGATTAGACAGATGCTACAGTCTCATCAAACCATGCTTGCAAACCAACTGGCTCAACAAAATGTTGTAGAGGCCCAATTAGCACAGATTGCTGCTCCGTTAAAACCACCGGTAGGTACCTTAGCTGGGCAACTAGAGGCAAACCCAAGGCATGACCAAAATGGACCTGAGCAACTGAATGTTGTCACCACAAGGCCTGGTCGTGTCCTTCCTGATACCACTAGAATCATCCATGATGATGAGGATGTAATTATTCTTTCCCCAACAGAAAGCTCAACCAATGAAAAGGAAAAACCTACTACAACTACTGGAAGAGAAAAAGAAAGGGAACCAATGCCATAAGTTCCACCCAGAATTCCTTATCCGGACAGGCTGAAAGGAACCAAAATGGACACCAGGTTCCAGAAATTCAAAGAAGCTATGAAGAAACTATACATTGATATACCATTCCTCGATGCTCTTTCTGAAGTGCCTGCTTGGGCTAAATCCCTAAAAACCCTTCTATCAAGAAAATACATGACAGAAGAGCACGAAACGGTGAAACTAGCTCAGACCACTTCAGACATTCTACTTAACAAAATGCCAAAGAAAAAGAAAGACCCAGGTTCCTTCGGTATTCAGTGTTCTATTGGAAATGGCTCCAGCAAGAAGGGCTTAGCAGATTTAGGGGCAAGTATATCCATCATGCCTTACTCTATGTGTAAAAGATTAGGTTTCACTGATTTGCTACCTACGACAATGACAATTCAGTTAGCCGACTCTTCCATATCTGCTCCCCTTGGAATCATTGAAGATATACCGGTCAGGATAGGAACGAATTCTTATATTCCGTGCGATTTCGTTATTATGGACATACAAGAAGACCTAAGATACCCGATAATCTTCGGCAGACCTTTCTTAGCTACTGCCCGAGCACTTATCGATGTAGAAGCAGGGACTATTATCTTGAGACTTGGGAAGGAAGCTTTTCAGTTCAGAGTTCTTAATAGCATGAAAGGTCCAAGCATTCAAGAGGAAGTTTTTCTCCTGGATGCTATATATCAAATGTCCCAATTAGAAATGTCTGAACCCTCTGATGAATTGTAAAATACCTAAAATAATTTGGAAGTAGAATTCTCGGCAAATGAACTAGTGCAACAATGCCTTCAATACTTAGAAAAAGTTGAGGAAGCCCCAACGGCCACCTTTGAAGAACTTAAGGCTGTCACCATTATAGAAGCAACCGAGCCACCTAAGGCTCCTGAAATGAAAGCCCTACCCGAGGGACTCAAACATGTCTTTCTCGACAACGAGAAACTTTGTCCAGTGATTATCAGCTCCACTCTGGAAGTAGACCAAGAAGACAGACTTCTTGATGAACTAAAGAGACACAAGAAAGTTATCAGATATAAGATGACTGACTTGACGGGTATAAATCTAGCCTTTTGCATGCACAAATTGCCCATGATGGAAGATTTCAAACCATCAAGGGAACATCAAAGAAAGTTGAACCCTAATCTCAAGGAGGTAGTTTGTCTCGAGGTTCTCAAACTTCTGAAAGCAGGCATCATCTACCCAATCTCGGATTCTCAATGGGTAAGTCCCGTGCAGGTGGTCCCTAAAAAAGGGGGGACCACTGTTGTTCTTAATGACAAAAATGAACTGGTACCTACTAGAACAGTAACTGGGTGGAGAATGTGTATCGACTATAGAAAACTTAACAAAGCAACAAGGAAGGATCATTTCCCCTTGCCCTTCTTGGATGAAGTTCTCGAACGACTCGCTCACAAAAAAATTTTCTGTTACCTTGACGGATATTCAGGATTTTACCAAATTCCAATCCATCCTGAAGATCAAGAAAAAACCACTTTCACCTGCCCTTTTGGAACATATGCCTTCATAAGGATGCCTTTCAGGTTATGTAATGCACCCGCAACCTTCCAAAGATGTATGAACGCTATCTTCGCCGGATTAACAGAATCTATCATGGAAGTCTTCATGGATGATTTTTCCGTATACTGAGATTCTTTCGACAACTGTTTACTCAATTTAAGAAAAGTCCTGCAAAGATGTGAGGACACCAACCTGATCTTGAACTGGGAAAAATGTCACTTTATGGTGACTGAAGGTGTGGTCCTAGGACATCGAGTAAGTAGTAAAGGGATTGAAGTGAATAAAGCAAAGGTAGATGTCATCTCAAAGCTAACTCCACCTAAAGACATCAGAGGAGTCAGGGCATTCCTTGGTCATGCAGGATTCTACACGAGATTTATAAAAGATTTTTCAAAAATAGCAAAGCCACTGACTCACCTGCTGACCAAAGAAGCTGATTTTATAATTGACCAAGAATGCATTAATAGCTTCATAACTCTGAAGAATGCCCTTATCTCTGCCCCTCTTCTAAGAGCTCCTGACTGGTCTCAACTGTTTGAAATTATGTGTGACGCTAGCGATTATGCTATAGGGGCAGTCCTTGGTCAAAGGATAGAAAAAAAGCCTTACGTCATATATTACGCCTCCAAGACGCTTGATGAGGCACAAAAGAATTATACTACCACCGAAAAAGAGTTCCTGGCAGTTATCTATGCTTTTGAAAAATTTCGGTCTTACCTAATCGGGTCAAAAGTCATAGTATATACTGACCATTCTGCGATACGATACTTGGTCCAAAAACAAGATGCTAAACCCCGACTTATCAGATGGGTTTTAATGCTTCAGGAGTTTGACTTAGAGATCAAAGACAAAAGTGGGGTTGAAAATGTCATCGCGGATCACCTCAGTCGTATTGAAGCTAAAGATTCCGATAAATTACCCATTCGAGACTCTTTACCAGATGATCAACTAATGAAGATTACTATTGGATTTCCCTGGTATGCTGATACTGTTAATTATTTGGCAACATAAATCATCCATCCGTCTGCATCTTACCATGACAAAAAGAAATTCATTCATGACGCTAAGCAGTATTTCTGGGACGAGCCCTACCTATTCCGCTTATGCGCAGATGGACTTTTTCGTCGATGCATTCCGGAGACAGAATTCACCTCGGTTCTAGAGCACTGTCACTCAGGCCCTACTGGGGGCCACATGAGTTCTAAGAAGACAGCCCTTAAAGTCCTGCAATCCGGTTTTTACTGGCCAAACATTACAAAGGATGCACATGAATACGTGCGATCATGCGACAAATGCCAACTATCCGGGGGGATTACCAAAAGAAATGAAATGCCATTGAATATATGGCAAGAAATCGAACTCTTCGATGTATGGGGAATAGATTACATGGGTCCTTTCCCCCCATCTTACGGATTCATGTACATCTTGGTTGTTGTGGATTACGTTTCGAAATGGGTAGAAGGTCTACCAACCATTTCTTGTAATTCAAAACCGGTAATCAAGATGTTTAAAGAGATAATATTCCCCAGATTTGGCGTTCCAAGAATGATAATAGATAATATTCCCCAGATTTGGCGTTCCAAGAACGATAATATCCGACGGTGGATCACATTTCTTGGAATGGAGCTTTGAAGCCTTATTAAGAAAATATGGAGTCAACCATAAATTTTCCACACCGTATCATCCACAGACATGTGGACAGGTTGAAGTCTCCAATAGGCAAATTAAAGCTATCCTGGAAAAAACCGTCAATAGGCACCGCACCGATTGGTCCACCAAACTATCTGACGCTCTATGGGCCTACCGCACAGCTTTCAAAACACCAATTGGAACAACACCATTTCGATTAGTGTATCGGAAGTCTTGCCATTTGCCAGTTGAATTAGAGCATAAGGCTTGGTGGGCCATTAAGCAACTAAACTTCGATCTCAAAGGCGCTGGTGAATTCAGACAACTTCAACTCCAAGAACTAGAAGAATTACGAATGACAACCTACCACAATGCAAGAATTTACAAAGAACAAACCAAGATGTGGCACGATGGCCACATAAAAAGAAAGGATATAATCGTCGGAGATAAAGTCCTCTTATTCAATTCCAGACTAAAAATGTTTCCTGGAAAATTGCGTACTAAATGGTCGGGGCCTTTCACAATCAAACATATCTACCCGATAGGAGCTGTCATTATTCTCGATGATAATGGAGGAGAAAGGACCGTTAATGGTCATAGATTAAAGAAATACCACACTCCAGCAGACAAATTATCAAGAAAAACTATAGAGATCCAAGATCTTATAACATCAACATAGCTGTAGTAGAATTTTGTCGAGCCAGCGATGTTAAACCAAAGCGCTTCTTGGGAGGCAACCCAAGACCTGAGTATCACCTTTTCTAATTTTCTAGTCTTTTATTTTCTTTTAAACTTTATTTGCTTTATTTAAGTTCTTTCATCATTAATCTAAAAATACATAAAAATTCACATAATCTAAAACAAACATAAAAACACAAGGTCTTAAAAACAAAAACCTTAGCGGTTAGGGGCGCCCCCCCAAATCCTATAAAAATACACCCCCCCCCCCGCCCCCCGTTCTTTCTTCTAGAATCCCGAATTCTCGACTTCCCTGTTTCATTCCAGAGCTTCGTTTTCATGCTCGTTTCCCTCTCTGACGCTGCCGTCGTCTCCACCACCGTTTCATCACCTCACCGTTGACTCAGCTTTTTCGCTGTCGTCTCTGGCTCCGTCATTGTCCCCGCACATTCCTGCGCTCCTGCTCTGCTGCTCGCCGTGCCCAGCATTCTCGCCGCCCTCACTTACAGGTAGACCACCCAGCAGTTTAATGGATTACACCACCGCCAGACGGTCGTGGATTTTCGAACTCTGTGGTCGCCACCATCGCCATCAGTAACGTCGACATGCTTACCCTTCGTCGCCGTCGCAGTTCCCTGCCGACGAACGGCCGCGTGGTTTGTCTCCCGCGCGGTTCATCTTCCTTTCAGTCTGCAAACCGTTTGGGACCATTCGGTCTCCAAACCGTTTGGGACCATCCGACCCCCAAACATGTTAAAAAAAAAATGAATACTCAAGACCGTTTGAGACCAAACGGTCTAAAAACCGTTTGAACTCAACCAATCTAATAAACCTCAAACTCCAATAACATTACTTTGTTATAATTTCAAATTTAAGAATTCTAACTATTGTTTTCTTGTCAATAATTTTAGAATGACATCACCTTCCAAGCAACCTCAAGGAACAGCTGATGCCCCTTTCTGGACAAGGGAACAATTAGAAGCTGATCATGAAAAACTACAACAAGTCGTAGATAGCTATGAAACGACTGGAAGGGTCCCGGCAAAGGTGAACCTTCTCAAAGTCATGTATGAGATCAAACGCATCAACAAATGCTTAGCTGAGGTACCCTCTGAAGAAGAGGTTGAGGAAATTTCATCTGACGAGGCCTCGGAATATCAGCCTTCCCCCGAGGAAGAATCACCCACTGCAAAGTCTAAGGGGAAGAGAAAAGCCCAAGCAACCACATCAGAACCAGCACCCAAGAAAAGGGCCAGGAAGCAAGTTCACCCTGCCACTGCAAGGGAACAAACCCCGGCAGGGTACATCTCACCATCCACCACCACCACTACCACCCCTGCCACAATTACCGTTCCTATTTTCCCCCCCATCACCACCACAGAACCACCACCTGAAAATCTTTATCTCCATTACATCCCTTCCATCAGCCAAACTCTTAAACCTACAAAGTATGTCTGCCCAAGCATACTTATGAAGATGGGGATCTATAATAGAATCCTCACACTACTTGACAATTCCAATCTTTCTCGGCTATGCTTTGTACCCGAAACTCCCTATATTGAGCCAACAACAGAATTCTTCACCTATTTCCACAAAGAATCGGTGGACATCATAGATAGAGCAAGGGACGGTGGTGACCGTAGAATAACCACCAGAATCTTTAACAACGAAGTGGTCATCACTGAACATATGCTGAATGAAATCTTTATAGATAACCAAGACCAGCTGAAGAAAGCTAAGGCCGCTGGTACAGAACACCCCAAGTTCAACAAACATACCTTCTGGAAATCACTAACGGGGATACCAAATTTTGATGCAAAGATAAGAAAGGCCTCTAACATTCATTCTGGCCTAGTGCGCACACTTCACAAAATCATCGCTGGCGCACTCTTCCCCAGATCAGAAGGAGGAACTGTACTCATATCTGATCTCTATGTTCTCTGGTCCGTCCTAAATGGAATGCCAGTTAACATTGGACGTCTTATGCTCCTCAAGCTATCAGCCTTTGCCCTAGGAAAAGAAATTTGCACGGGTGGTCATATCACATCCATCATCAAATATCTTAAGATGGATAGACTTCTACCCAAATGCAACCCAATAAAGGGCGACATCCTTACCAACGAACATACATTAAAGAACTGCTATATCATAAAAGAAAAGGATGCAAAGCTACACTACGTTTTCTGCCCCACAACAAAATCCTACAAAACCCTGCTCCCACTTCCAGAACTTGCTGACTATGACAAAGACAAGCTCCTATTCTCAGACAACGAGATCGTCAAACTCATAACCTCAGTCAAAGCCACAGAGAAGAAAGCAACAGCAGGGCAGGCAGAGCTCAACATAAATGCCCCGGCAGCTAAAATAAAAAAAGTTCCAGTCAAACGACCTTCCAGAAGGCTGGTGAAGGCGCATGAGCTGTCGGGGACACCAACATCAAAACCCCACCCCGAATCTGAGCCCCCCTTCCAGACGAGCATATTACAACCTCATCACTAGACTCTTTTATAATGAGTCTAAATGTTGAGCTCACTACCACCTCTCCACCTTCCACCACCCCAACATCCACTACCCCACCACCTTCAACCACCCCACCATCTTCCATTTATCCACAATCAACCACTCTTCAATCATCCTCCACACCACTTTTCACTACACATCCCTTCTCCACAACCATACCACCACCCCCACCCTTCTTCACTTCGGGCATCCCATTCTCCACTACAATGCCTGAATTCACCTCCTTCACCTCCACCGCCTTTCCATCAACATCCCCGGATCCATTCCTCTCTCCGGGTATGTCACCACCTTTTCCATCCACCACCACCCCGACATCGCTGGTGACCCCATCCACAGTCACCACACAGTTCGCGGGTCCATCAACAGTGTATTTTCCGCACGACACTACCATTCCACCCTGACCCCAGCCACCTCACTCTTCATTTACTGGTGTCCCTTTTACTAACGTTGGTGAGGAATTCAGACGTCAATTCGACACCATCTGAAACCTCCTCACCGACCCCTCTAACATTTAAATTCTATTTTTTCTTATGTGCAGGGTCTAACACAACAGGTCGCCAAGATTGACGAGCAGAACCGCGCCATGCCAAGCATCCTCCAAGGAATCCAACAACGCCAAGATTCAGTGGCCAAGCAAGTCGACCACATCGACGACCACTGTAAAACTTTGCCTGAGTTGATCTATGGAGTACAACGCCAACATGAAGCGTTGGCAAAGCAGGTCGATAGGATCTCTACGCAGACTCAACCTCTGCCAGAGACCCTCCGCGAGCTCAAGCAGCAACAGCAAGCTTTCAGCACGCGCCTAGACGACATCAACAACACCCTCACACAACTACATAATCGCTAGGAGGTGTCATCAAACAATGAGCTTATTCAACTACGAGCTCAAGTAACTGACCTCACAGCACGACTCCTCTCAGTCGAAGAGCATTATTTTGATTTAAAAGAAACCCACGAAGCACTGCTCGAAACACACGAGCACGTGCAAGTGGCATACGACGAGCTACAATCCCTCCATCGTCAGTTCAAGAAGAAAGCACATAAGAAAACAACTGATAAATCAGCAGCAGATGAAGATGATGAAGATGACGATGAAGATTCTGATTCCTCCGCCGACTCAAACAACAGTACCACCTCAGCTGATGACTCTGATAAGACAGATGATGCTGGGGCGGGCCCCAGCTAAGGAACAGAACCAAAACACCAGAAAGATCACCAAGCTGGTGATAAAGATCCCAAATCCCCTGCTCACACGGAGAACGTCAACATATATTATGGGGATCAATTCCTAAACTACTCCATGGGATCTTTGGGGGAGGCTGCGAAAGAAGTGGCTTTTGCTGAGTTCGAAAAATGTATTCTGGGAACCAACAACAGTATACCAGCCACAGCAGCTCAACAACTCTCTGCACCTGAACCTTCAGTGCCTTTTCCCCCTGAGTAGGAAGAATCAGAAAGAGTACGCCTAGACACTGATGAAGAACTAGATACTCCTTCTGATTCTGACAGAGATGAAGATCTACAGCATTACATGGCCGACTTAGAGCAGACTTCTTCCCCCACACCGCAAGAACTACCCCCGCCGCCACCTCTACCTCATAAAATGCACGACCTCGATATGGCAGCCATCTCTACCTTAGGCGCACAGGATATCTTCATCCTGAACACTATAGTAGATGATGCCAAGGAAGGGGGGGATGTTATCTATCAAAACACAAAGACCAAGTGCAAGTTGACACGTGAGGATTTCCGCTCCATCCTCCAACCCCGGTCTGAGGTGAAGATGGCAACCTTCCGCACCCTTCTTGCCAATTCTATCAAAATTTATAGAAGTCCCAAGCGGTAGCAACCTGTTCTGAATGCCTCACTAACTTTGGGTTTGTGCTTGCTATACAAAGAACTACAGCACAAATCCATTGAGCGGTTGCATAGGGGAATGGCCAGAAGACCACGTTTTATATCCGTGCCATTTCAAGTCTGTGGTCACTGGCTACTTATGATCGTGGACACCTTAGCTAGAGACGCAAAGGTGTACAACTTCTGTGCTAGTGAACTAAAGGCCAGAATAATCAACTTTGTCGGCACTGAAGCCGGGGAGGCAAGATGCATCCCTTTCCGGCTTCTAAAACTCATATGGGCCGCATGCCCTTCTCTCCGCCAGGATTGGAGTCAACCCTGGTTTAGAATAATCAACTCACAAGTCCAAACCACTGAAGGATCGGGGGACTGCGCTTTCTACGTTATACGGCACATTTTAGCGCTAAACCAGCAAGTCCCATTCACTGATCCAATTAACGAAGATTTCCATTCCTTGCGAGGGCGTTACGCCATGGAGCTTATCTGCGATAGAAGGTTCTTCAACGACCCTACTATGGCGCCAGATGACGTCCCTCATTATTTTTTTTTCATCCATCCAACGTCTGCAGAGGAGACCATTCAGACAAACCCTAGCAGAGTTGGCAAAAGAAAAGCAGCCAACCAAAGTCACTGAGCAAAGTCAATGGAACCTTTACACCTTCGACCTGGCTCCAGATAAAGGTGATGTTGATCTGATATCCGGGGTAACCATCTAGAGATCTTCACCACATATGGTGCCCCCATCTGCCATTGAACCATCATTTCCAAATTTCGATCGGGAAGCTTGCAAAAGTCTTTCAGACAATGAGCTCCGACTCATAATGTCACGGCTATATGCCGAAAAGGACGAGCTTGTATATATTGACGGGGATATCTTGGTTATGGCAGATGTCCTCCGTGAAACCGTACATATCAAAGGTTCCATGTATGTAAGTGTAATGACTGCTTATCAATACTTACTCGCACGGAATCACCACACGGTCTATATGGTGTCCGCTTACATGAAGGATGATCTTTTAGGGCTGAAGAACTTTGGAACAAAGGAGCCACTCATCTCTTATCTCCAGCATACAACTCTGAAGCTCATCATGCTACCTTTCCTTCATCAAGAGCACTGGATGTTACTGGGAACTAATCTTCATGAAGGAACAACAATAATCTACAACAGTTCTGACAGCCAGTATGATCCAGAACCGAAAGAATATACTACAACTCCAATGACACCAACGGAGGAGGTGGCGAAGGAGTGTGCTGACAAATTACACGATCTTTTGGGTCAGCACACGCGGGCATATGACAAAGATCACTTCAAACCACCAACATTTTGCCACAGGTGCCCCCAGCAAATTAGAGAATCCAACGACTGCGACTTCCACGTCCTCTTCTGGATGTATACAATTGTGGCCCTTCACAAGCCTATAGAGGACATGACAGAAGTGGACTACCACGCACTACGTGGAAAGCTCGCAGCCACCTTACTCAGAACTCATGGGGCAAATAAAGGATTAACAGAAGCCTAATGTCCTTGTCCATGCACTTCTCAACCTATCACATTGACACTCTGTGGACAGAGTGAGTGATATGTTAGGGGGGGGGGAGTGCACTGGACAAGGGCGAGGTATCATTCTTCTTCAACCCTTCTATCTCTACTCCTTCCCTTAACTCATACTTTTCCGCACATCATTTTCAAACTTTCTGTTCATATTTAGACTTTTTCCAGTAATTTCTTCAATAAAATAACTCTTAAGTATAACTTTCATCCTGGAAAGAATCACCCCTAGCTAAGTTAGAGATAAAGTAGTCCTCAAGAATAAATAACAAGATTAGCATATAGGCATGAATGGCGAATTTATAAATTACATTCACAATTGGTTTTTATGCTTTTACTTCAATTCTATCTCAGACTCTTCACAGGTCAACTTCAGGGCCAAAGCAAACCGAAAACTCTCAAGGTCAAGAGGGAAATCAGGGGGAAATCCAAAATCAAGAAATCTCGCAAGCGGACCACCAAATAAAAATAAGTGCATGTCAAGAACCCTAAGAACAATTTTCTTCTTTCAATAAAAGAGGCTTGGCCGCCCAATCAAAAACCCTAACAAAAACCCACTTCCTAAGCCTGTGAGTTTCGAATAAAAGCCAGAGTGTTGAATAAAAACATGAGAGTTGTGCCACACATAAGGACCTATATGAAGAGCCAATAAAGATCTCACCCGGCTGGTACATACAACTTCCCTCATGAAGGCAGATGTGTCATGCCCGGTAGTGAGATCCTAAGGTCTCTTAATATATGAAAAGGCTGATAAAGGACTCGGCCGGCCGGTACATTTAGCTGCCCTCATGAAGGCAGATGTGTCGTGCCCGGTATCGAGACCCTAAAAGCATAAGACAAACCCTCCCCCACTTGAAGGGGTAATTACACAATAAGCCTTTTAAGCCAACCCTCATACCCACTCTAGCTGCCGGTAGGTTTCTCAAAAGAAGTATAAAACTGATTAGAGTCGATGACATGCACGTAATAAGAAAGGTGGTCCCAATGCGAGACTCGCGATATGAAAGGAACCTGAGATCCATGCAACTCTTGATACTCGAAAGAGTTAGTGTAAGCAGAAGACCTAATAAGACCGCGGTAGATCTCTGATCTAGAATTGAAGTAAGAGTATGGAAACCCTAACTAAATAAAATCGCCTCGCCACTGCATGCCTTAGCTCTATCTAACTTGAGGACAAGCTAGACTCTAAGTTAGGGGGGGTGATAACCTCCCATTTTGTGACGTTATCTTATTAGTTCTCCTTAATTTTCCATAATCTTTCTTAGATAAATTAGATAGAGTCATTAACTTTTTACTTTATTGCTGATATACCAATAAACTAACTTCTCTTCTTTATCATTACAGGAAAACACAAAAAAATTACAAAGACACCATACGGTCCCAAGACCGCATGAAGGTCATACGGTCCCAAGACCGCATGAAGGTCATACGGTCCCAAGACCGCATGAAGGTCATACGGTCCCAAGACCGCATGAAGGTCATACGGTCCCAAGACCGCATGAAGGTCATACAGTCCCAAGACCGCATGAAGGTCATACGGTCCCAAGACCGCATGAAGGCCATACGGTCCCAAGACCGCATGAAGGCCATACGGTCCCAAGACCGCATGAAGGTCATACGGTCCCAAGACCGCATGAAGGTCATACGGTCCCAAGACCGCATGAAGGCCATACGGTCCCAAGACCACATGAAGGCCATACGGTCCCAAGACCGCATGAAGGTCATACGGTCCCAAGACCGCATGAAGGCCATACGGTCCCAAGACCACATAAGACTAAACGATCTCAGAGACCGCATAAAGGCAAACGGTTTGAGAACCCCAAACGGTCTCAAGACTATTTGGGCTCAACTTAAGCCTATAAATAAGACCCCAAGGGTCACCTCAAGGGGGAGAACGCTCAGACGTCGAAAGGCTGCCCCAATCATTCCAGAGCTCCTGCCATTTCCATCCTCCGCCCTGAGGCTGTCGATCTGAGATCCATACTCCATCCTGAAGTTGCTTTCTCCTTCTTCGCTAAGAAGGTGGGAAGAGGAGACCTCGTCATCGTGCAACCTACGAAGACTGGTGGATCGTTTCTCTCTCTCCCCAAGGAGTAGACTTTCCCCCCTCCTTTGTGGGGATGATGCTCTCTCTCTCTCTTCTCGCCTCCTTCTTGGTCCTAGTCATGAGGGAGTAGTCTTCTTCACTAGGGTGCGGGGAGTAGCCCCGCTACCCATACTTTCATATCATGTAAAATGTAATCCTTAGGTTGTAATAGAGAGTTCTTATCTTTGTTAGTTCGACATCAAACGATTAGTGAATGCATGTTGCTTGATCTCCAACTTGTGTTATCCTTTATCTTTTAGTATGAATTGTCTACGTTTGTACTATTAGATTTGAAACTCATTTGCATGTTGGTTCTTGGTGCATGTATCCACCATGCATCTGTTTCGGTATCCAGAAGTGTATCTGAAGAAGTGGAGTAAACTCGCTATCATCCGTTGCACTTTCATACTATGAAATGGAATCAGTTGACGTATGGAAGTGCAACCTTGGTATGTTAAGGAACACACTTTGCGAGGGGAATGATGCAAAGTAATGTGACCATTTGTTCAGGAATGGCTGGCGTTGCAACATTCCCGCACTTCTCGTAGCTAGATTATCTGAAAGTAGGCTAGGTCTACAAGGATACTAACTAACGGAACTCTTTTTGCAGGTTAAGTTTTGCTTTGCATGTGTTGATTGATGTGTAGTGGCGGTGAAAAACCGATTACACCCTAGTGATCTTTCATCATTGTTAACAACCTAGATTTACTTGCTTTCTTTACTTTACTTGCACTTAGCTTAAAAACAACCCAATCAACCTTTTGACCTAAATACCAACTATTGAGTGATTAAGTGAAATTCAAACGTTTTCCATCTTGTTGGCAACAACAAGACCGTTGTCTCGAGGATTCGACCCTTAACTATACTGCGATAAGACTTCCACGTATCCTAGCATACGTGGGTGGAGTTTTAACTTAGTATAAGCAAGGATAAACTTAGAGATCTTCTATCTCTAGGATTTTTAGTGGTGCACGCAACTCCACGTAAGTGGAGGCTCCATCAACTAGTTGATGGCGCGTCTGCACCTGTCGACCGGTGGAACTTATGTTCCCATCAGTCAATGGTGCACCTGCTTCTGACATCTGATGGCTACCCTGATAGGTGTCGTACTCGGACCATTAAACATGTTCCCCGAGGATGAGTACTTGGGAGGCTTGGGGAACAAGTAAAGGACCCCAAGATGATGCCAATAAAAGGTAAATGACCAAATACAAAAGGAATATGTGCAAGTCTTTTCTGGTCCAGTACTGATGTAAAGTCGGTACCACCGACTTTTGGTGTCGGTAGTATTGAGTCTGTGAAGTTTGAATGTACCTAAAAATGCACAAGAACGTGGATAAATGCTCAAGATAAATATTAAACCATCATAAATAGTAAAAATCATATAATTTTATATATTAAGATGGAACAAGCCATTGATAGCATTTCATGCGTAATGAGTCAAATAAATTACAAATCAACACATAAAATCAAGTAAAATATGCCTATGAAAATGAATAAAAACCCATGCATCACTTACCTATCCAAGAGGTAGTCTTCTACCTCACAACAAGGTCTTACTCACTCTTACAAGCAGCTCAATTCCTTCTACTAGGACATCTCCTCCTTGCAAGAAGTCTTTAGCCTTGAGGATTTACCCACCAAGCTCCTTGGATCTTCCGCCTTGTCCTATTCCTTCATTTAGAGAATATCTTCACACCTTCTTCATCCTCGAAGAATAACATCAAAGCATCCTTCACACATAGAAGATCACTTCAATCTTTTCTCATGGAGAAAGGGGATTGGGAAGTGGAAATAATAGAGATATTTACAAAGTAACAATAAGGTAGCTCTCTTACAACATTCCTAACTCACTCATAATCACGAAAAGCTTTGTAAATGAGAGAGAGAAAGGGGCTCAAAGGGGTTCAACACACTCAACTATGGCAATGACCAAGGATATCATGAAAGAGAAACTTAGAATGAACTCCAAGGGGTCCTATTTACAACTAGGGGTTTTCCATTGGGTGTGGGATCACTTTTTGATTCCTAACAACTCTCCAACAGATGGAATCACTTTTTCTGTGTTTTCCATATAGTGTATTCGGTCGAGTTTTAATAATGGTAACTCGAACGATCCACTATCTCAAAAATCAAATTTTCAAACTATCAGTTGAGTTTTTCTTGGGGTAACTCGACCAATCAGCTAAGATTAACTTTGGTCTAAAAGTTGGATGGTCGAGTTCTGTGAGTGTACAACTCGGCCGATCCAATCATTTACAAAAATCCATTACAAGTTGGTCGAGATTCGAACTTGACTGATTAAGTTTCTGTGATAAACTTCTCAAAATGATTTTTAACTGATCAAACGATGGAATTAAGTGTCCTTGGTTTTTTTCATCTTAGTTACAAGTCATATCATCAATACAAATGATTACAAAAATATTCGAAGGTTGTTTGGAGTGTTTTCCACAAAAGTGCATTTGCATTGCTATTGACTTGAACTTGGACAAGCTAGGGCTTGAGGAAATTTATCCTTTTCATGTACCTAATACCTGAAACTTATCTCAAACAAACATATTAGATACATATGAATGGAGTGGTTAAGTCATTATCAAAATATGGATAATGTAGAATTCTCAAGTCAACAGAGTATGTATGGGGTAAGGAAGGATGTTTAGTTAAATCCAAATATTGTTTAAGGTCATTAAAATAGATAGGAAAAATCATAAAAGGGGTGTATTTATAGAAATAAAATATGTGCTAAAAGTTCACAAGATATCATGTTATCAACACCCCAAACTTAGATTCTAGCCTATCCTTGGGCTAATAGATAGAATCATAGCATAGAGTGATGAGACAAAGTTATTCTTTTTTGATGTACACACTACTACAAAATTATTTCATCCTTACAACAAAACCCTTGTGACAAAGTCTGTTCACTTTCTGGAGTTCTATCTCCCCCCTTTATTTCCAGAGTTGCATGACTTTGTACCTTTTTCATTGTCTTTTGTAGTAAAGGGCTCTCTCTCACAATGACCTCCCTACCCTTGGTTTCTGGCTATACATGTAAATGATTCCTACAAGGGGTAGCTTTCACACCCTACCTTTATTTGGGTCGCATCTAAGCTATCGTATTGGGGTAGGTTAGGATGTTAGTGCTTTCCTATATTCCTCTGTCTGCTTCAACCATGTTGTTGTCGTAAGGACAATGTTTCCTGATTGGGCCCTGATGTAGAGTCAGGTGGTTGTACGAGGTCTACTTTGGAATGCGGGTGGGTAAAACTTGGCTTCTAGACTCCACTTCCCAACATGACATATCTTGTGACAATCTGACAACAAATTAAACCGTCCCCAGTAAATAATTGTGGAATACCCATAAGTAGTGGATTAACAAAAATCACTAAAAATTAAAACCATCAAATCATCACCAGTAAATAATTGCAGAATACCCATAAGTAGTGGATTAACAAAAATCACTAAAAATTAAAACCATTTGCAAAGAGATCCACTTTTAGGAAACTCTTAAGAAGAGAACCAAAGTATTACATACATCATGGTTCACATTGTACATACCATGTACCATCTCATCTCGAGGACTACATATAATAGTTTCTTTGCCAAACTATACATAAGCAACATAAAACCTCGAGACATACAAGCCAAAATGTCAGATCGATCATAAAACCACTTAGTACTTACTCCAAGGACCTAAGAGTACAGAGACGACACATAGGACATATATCTACAAGACATGACAGACAGCACACTCGACCTGAGATGCTACTGTTGCCCCTGATGTTGTTGTCCTCCCTCTGCTGTATGGTCCCTACCTCCTTGTCCGCGTCCACCTAAAAATTTTGGTGATCAACGAAGTGAGACCCATGTCCCAGCGAGAGATATAACTCTCTGCAAACAATATTATTATTGCAAATAAACAGTAATAAAACTGAGCAGAGGATTCTTTTATATTAATAAGTAGGATTTAATCACTATTTAAGAAAAATAGAGCAATATCATTTTTTGAAACATTGCAGCTATATATGATAAAGTAGTAATTCATCTATTCATTTTATAAGGAATATGAAGAACATCTATAACATCTACTCATTTAAGATGCATTAAGAAATGTAACATCAATCAATGATTTTTTTATTCCATCCTTAAGTAAATACGTTACACTGATGATTACATTTTACAATCACACTTATGCCCTTAGGAGATGAGGTATACCGCTCATACCCCAACCGACCACGATGGTGTAAATCATCAATTCCATTCATAGGTCAATGGAAGAGTTGGACTCCACAACCTCATCCGTCTCGGTCAGTGTGAGACCACAAGCAGGACTACGTCAACTGCTTAACATAGCTTTCCAGGGTATACTGGCAACTTTGCTATAGAGATACAGCGGAAGCTACACTCCTTCGGCATTGAGAGATTTAATGTTTATCTCACATCAATCTGGCATTCATCATCATTGGGAGATTCATGATACATCCATCCTGGCACATATAATGAAGGATTGAGAGATCTCATGTTTATCTCACATCAATCCCAAATTAGGGCGTAAGGATATTCACGTCCATCACCCTTACATATTCAAAAATATGCCCTCTAGGAGATCCCATGAGAAAACCTATTTCACCATCACCAGCTGCTGATGATGATGGATCTATGGTCAGGGCTCTACATGATAAGATTCTACTTGATTAATTAAGTATATTACCATATTCTATTAGCATCAGTCAAGTTTTCAAACATGAATTATTATGAAAAATGCTACAAAGAAAGGTGTAATACATCTATCAAGTACTTTTCAAATATTTAGAACACATATAACATTTAGGATCTCAAACACTAATCTCTTTACTGGGAATTCTCATCCCTCGACATTATCATCATCATGATTACTAGATCTGGGTATTCAAACCCTTAGTTCATCACAGAACACAGTTACCACTTATCGGGTAACTAATACCTCAAGGTCATCTGACCAAGGTATACATTATACTTGTTACACAAGCATCTCACATGGCTCGCAAGGCCCATTAAACATCTTGTCGCCTCTCACTAGGCAACAAATTATTATATGGCTCACAAGGCCCATTAAGCATCTTTATCAAATAAACATCATAGCTCATACTTGGCTATGCTCATTATCTCATGATACCTGCATGGTTAGTATACATGATAACATCCATATCAATTACATATCAACACCATGCAATACAAGGGTATTACCACTAATCCCTCATTAGGGTTAGGGTTTCCCATTTCTTATCGACTAGGGCTTCATATACCATTACCCTATATTAGGGTTAGGGTTTCCCCTTTATTATAAATTAGGGTTTCAAGATCATATTATCAAGGATCAAACCCTAATTCATAATCTACACATTTTAGAATCATTAATTTATGCACATTACATGTTTATTACACAAGTATGAATTTCTCTCTCATCCTCTATAGGATGTTGATTATTCCTTACTTTATTAAGTTGTCTCAACCTTTCCTTCAAGGTACATTAGCCTACTTAATCATTATTCATTAAACTCCATACCTCTTAATGTATAACTTGATATAAAACACTCCATGTGTTACTCCATCAAGTGCATTGCATTTAAGGTGCTTCCACACCATATCGTTTTGGAGATGTATGTATGCTTGCTTCCTCATTATAGGTTTGGAGGTGTGTGTATGCTTATCGGTTTGCAATATAGCCCCTCATCTTGGGTAAATTGCACTTTATGCCCAAACTATCATGTAATGCACAAACAATTTGCAAATAAGCTCAATCTTGAAATTCAAACTCTACAAGAGTCTTAATTACTTTTCAAAAGATTAAAAAAAGTTTGTAAACAACTTACTTAAGCAAAAATTCTAGGGTTAGGCCATAACCCAGATCAGGGATGTTATAATTATCAACTCCTAACAGGGATTTCATCCCCAAAATCTCAAGAGAAAAGAGAACGGTACTTCCTCCTCATATCTTCCTCTAGATCCCATGTGGCTTCTTCAATGCCACAGTGATGCCATAGATCTTTCACAAGAACTATGTCTTTCTTTTTCAACTTCTTGATTCTCCTGTCAAGAATCATCATTGCACCTTCCACATAGGATATATCCTCATTTAATTTTACCTCTAAAGTGTAACATCCCTGACCTGGGTTATGCCTTAACCCTAGATGTTTTGTTTAAGAAATATAATTATATGCTTGCTCTTATCTTTTGAAAATTAATTAAGGCTCAACATGAACTTATGTTTCAATTTTAGTCCTTTTTGAATAATGTTGAAAACCATATTTTTCCTGTTTTGGACTAAAGTGCAAATTACCCAAGTTGAGGGGTTAACTTGCAAATGTTACATGATAAAATGTTCCTCAAGTGTTGATGAAACATAATAATGAAAATGATGCAGAGGTATGTCTTGTGGTAGCCTGAGCACCAAGAAAGGGCTTATTAACCAATGTTTGTGCATTAAAACATAATTTTGGTGTAATGTACAATTTACCCAAAACCTAGGGTTCAATATGCAAAATACCACATCTAGAGAGTCCCTAATATTTCTTGGTATCAATGAGATACAAGAAAATCATAGAGGCATCTCATTTGAATCTCTTTCGAAGAGAGAGAATCTTGATATTAAAATAATCAAGATTTAAGCATAATTGAAACCCTAATTCAATTTAATGCAAAAAATATATATTAATGAAAGTGCCCTTTAACCAAAAATGTGATGGTTGAATTTATATAAGTATGGAAATCCTTGTGACTTGCAATGACACCGAAATATCTAAACTGAGTGGAGAGCCCACTCACATTAGTTAAAGAAAAAGTAATATCCACTAATTTTTGGATATTATTATTATATTGATTAAGGTGCTTAATTTGTTTTCTTTTAATTCATGAATAAAGAAGAGGATTTCGAAGGAGAGGATGATGGCTTCGTAAGCAAGGAATTGAGGGAGATAAGTGGCACCAATTTAAGGAATTGAAGGATTTTTATAACACTTTCTCTCTCTTGAGTTTACCTTATATACATTCCATTCTTTCACCCACATGAAAAGCTTTTTTGACTTTTCTTTCTTTCCTTGCTTTGGCCGAACACAAAGGAGCTTAGGAGCAATAGGAGGACATACCCCAACCTTTAGGTGAGCTCCTTAATTATCTGCAACTTTGATTTCATGGTGGAAATCGAAATTCAATGCTTATTTTCTTCTTTTCTCCATTCAATCTTCAACTTTAGCCATTCCTTTCACTCAAAGACTTGAGGACGAACCTTGGGAAGTTGAGAAAGCTTCATTCACCATTAAAGACGTGAAGCTTGAATATTGGATTCAATTTTGAAGGTGGGTTATATAACTTGAACTCTTAAATGTTATTATTAATTTCATTTCTTCATCATGTGTTGAATCTTTCTTCTTTCTCAAAATTCATTTTGATTAGTTGATGAAATCACCATAAGAATCATAGAAAATTTCGAAGGTTTGTAGCTTGAAGATGATGATGTCATCTTAGCACATGCCTCAATAAATATCATGAGTAAATGGTTTGCAATTTTGATGACCAAATGGTCTCAAGACCGTTTGGTGATCAAACGGTCTCAAGACCGTTTGAGGGCAAACGGTCTCATGACCGTTTGAGGTCAAACGGTATCAAGACCGTTTGGGGTCAATTGCTTATGTGGATGAATGAAGATCCAATGGTTCAAATTGATATAATTATAATGGTTTCAAGAATGGATGATCCATTGATTACAAACCCTAATCGGATTGATTGGTTGAAACCCTAAATTGATTGAGTCGATTTCTATGTTGAATGGCCCAAATGGTCTCAAGAACATTTGGAGACAAACAATCTCAAGACCGTTTGAGGCCAAACGGTCTCAAAAGCTTTTGAAGGTCAAGGGTTGTGAATGATGGTTGGAGATCCAAGGGCTATAATTTGATGTACTCTCAATGCTCCAATTGATGAATGATTCAATGAAGCAAATTCTAATCGATTGATTGAAGGAAACCCTAGATGACCCTTTCAGTTTCAAGGTAGTTTGGGCCAAACGGTTTTCAAAACCATTTGAGGACCAATCAGTTTCAAGGTTAATTTATTCAATCAGTTTCAAATGTTGATGGGTCCAATCAGTTTCAATATACATATGATCAAACGGTTTCAAGGGTTAGATGCCCAAATGGTTTCAAAACCGTTTAGAGGGAAAACGGTCTCAACCCTAGATGCCCAAACAGTTTCAAAACTGTTTGGAGGGTAAACGCTTTCAAAATTGTTTGGAGGTTGAGGGGTCAAAACCGTTCGGAGGTTCAATGTAACCAAAACCGTTTGAAGACCTAATGTGATGAAAGATCAATTAACCCTATGATTTTTAATGATGTATATCAAAGATAATTACAATGGTTGTACCTTTAAGGTACTAGGGTGATTAGTACCCTTAGAGGGGTTAACCTTTGATGCTTATGGAAACAAAATCTCAATACACTATACTAACCCTAAATGTATGTACTTGAATGAAGGTTGACCTAATCTAATCAAGCTTGAAGTAATCAACATCCTAGAAAGGATGAGAGAGAGAGGAATTCATACATGTATAATAATCATGTAGTGGTTACGCCTCAACACTTTCAACATGAATAAAATATGTAATTAGGGTATGATCCTTGATAAAGAGATCATGAAACCCTAATTGAGAAGGTTGATGAGCCTTAACCCTAATTTAGGGCAATACTATGTGAAACCCTAATCTAGGATAATTGTGTAACCCTAATATAGGGTGATGATATGAGAAACCCCAATTCAGGGTAACATAATGAAATACCTAATTTAAGAGGGTGCTTGATGAAACCCTAATTTTGGGTAAAGTTACATTAAACTCTAATTTGGGGGAAAGCTATAAGAAACCTTAATTCAAGATAATGATGCTATGTGAAACCCTAATCTAGGGTGATGCCATGTGAAACCCTAATGCAGTAATGTGATGTGAAACTCTAATCCGGAGTGATGCTATATAATGCAATATGAAACCCCAACCCTAATATAGGGTGAAGGTATGTGAAACCCTAATTCTGAGTTATAGTGCATGAAACCCTAATCTTGGGTAATATGATGATAAATCATAACCCTAATTTTGGGTAATGGGATGAGTATCCCTAATTGATATGATTTGGAAATCATAACCCTAATGAGGGAATAGTGATATTACCCTTACATTGCATAGTGTTGATATGTATTGGATATAATTGTTATCATGTGTACTAACCATGCAGGTATCATGAGATGTTGGACATAGCTAGGTATGAGCTATGATGTTTATTATTGAAATTGTTTTATGGGACTTGTGAGCCATAATATGCATTGTTTCCTAGTAAGAGGTAACAAGAGATTAAATGGGCCTGGAGAGCCATGTGAGATGCTTGTGTAGCAAGTAGAATGTTTACCTTGGTCAGATGACATGAAGGTATTAGTTACCTGATAAGTGGTAACAAGTGTTCTTTGATGAATTGAGGGTTTGAATACCCATATTCCATAATCATGATGATGAGATGTTAAGGGATGAGAATGCCCATGATGTGACAAGGGATTGAGATCCCAATGTTTTATAAAGCTTCGAAAAGTACTTGATAGAAGTATTTCACATTCTTTGTATCATTTGTTATAATAATTTATGTTTGAAAACCTGACTGATGCTAAAAGAATATGGTAATGTACTTAATTAATCAAGTGAAATCTTATCATGTAGAGCTCTGGCCATAGATCCATCATTGTCAGTAGTTGGTGATGGTGAAACAGGTTTTCCCACGGGATCTCCTGGAGGGCGTACTGTTGAGTATGTGGGGGTTTTGGGCATGAATATCCTTACTCCCTAATGTGGGATTGATGTGAGATAAACATTAAATCTCTCAATTCTTCATTATATGTGCCGGGATGGATGTATCAAGAATCTCCCGATAATGTTAATGTCGGATCGATGTGAGATAAACATGAAATCTCTCGATTGTGAAGAGAGTATAGCTGTCAGTATAACTCTATAGTGAAGTTTCCAGTATACCATGAAATGCTATTTAGCAGAGACACAAGATGTTCTGCATTTTTGTACTCACACTGACTGAGGAGGATGAGGTCATGGAAATCTGGCTCTTCCTTGACCTATGTATGGTACTGATTTCGACTTCGCAATGGTGGGTTGGAGTAGGAGCGATATACCTCATCTCCTCAGGTCTTAAGTATGATTGTAAAATGTAATCAACCATGTAGCGTATTTACTTAAGGTTGAAATATGAGAATCATTGGTTGATGTTACCTTGCTTAGCATATCCTAGATGGATAAATGTTATACATGTTCTTCAATTCTTTATTGGATAAGTGACATGCTGCTTTATCAAGTTATAACTGAAATGCTTTGAATAAGAATATTGCTCTAATCTGTATAGACATTGATTTATCTATTGTTGAATATATATGATTCCTCTGCTCAGTTTTAATCTATTAAACTACAATAATAATGTTTCTGGCAGAGAGTTATATCTCTCGCTGGGACAATTTCAATTATCTCACCCCCCCGTGGGATCCAACTTTTTAGGTAGATGTAGAAGAAGAGGCAGAAACCCTATAGTAGGGGAAGAGCAACAGCAGCAACAACATGGACAATAGTGATATTCCAGGTGCAGGCACTGGCTATCATATTTTGTATAAAGAGTCCTATGTGTCGTCTCTGTACTCTCAGGTCCTCAGAGTTAGTAGTTAGTACTTTTAACGAATCACTCTGAGATTTTGGCTTGATGCCTCGAGGTTCTTACGCTTCCTGTGTATAGTTTTAATAGAGCAGATGATGCTTGTAATCCTTGAGAAGGGATGGTACAAGATATGTACTTATGAACCAGGATGTAAATAAAATACTTTGGTTCTTGATAAAAGAGTTTTCCTGTGTTTGGATCTCTTTGTAAATGGTTTTAATTTTTAGTGATTTTCAGTAATCCACTGTTAATGATCGCTTATGCTTAGTCAATGATGTTTTGTTCGAATGGCCTGTCACATACAGGTTGCAACACCAACTCTATATTGGGATGACATTTTCTCAGCATAGATACGTGGAATACTGGATGTAGTCTATGTAGCTCAGGTGGCAACTCCAACCTATAAGCTACCTTTCCCATTCGTGTTGTCACTGGATAAGGTCCCATAAATCTAGGAGCTAACTTACCCTTTTTCCCAAATCTAGGAACACCTTTCCAAGGAGATACTTTGAGATACACCCTGTCTCCAACTTGGAATTCTAAAGGCCTACAATGCTTATCAACATAAGATTTTTGTCTATCTTGTGCGGCTTTCAACTGTTGTTGTATTACTTTAATCTTCTCAGTTGTCTGTTGCACTAACTCAAGACCCATAAGTTGGTATTCTCCTATTTCATACCAGCATAACGAAGATCTACACCATCTACCATATAAGCCTTCATATGGTGCCATATCAATACTAGTCTGGTAACTATTGTTTTAGGCAAACTCTATGAAGCTCAAGTGTATGTCCTAACTTCCTACAAACTGAAGAACACATGCTCTAAGAAAATCTTCCAAAGTCTGTATAGTTCCTGTAAGGACCCTGACCTTTGTTTTGGGCTTACCCTATTTGTTTTGCCTAAACCTTGTGCTTGGTTTCTTGCTAATCACCTTTAGTGGTGATTAGGGTTTGCTTGTGTTTTGTTGAGAGTTGGAGGTGCTACTTGCAAAATAACCTAAGATAGGGTTGGAGAGCAAGTTTTTCACCTTGAGAGATGTGTTTCTCTCTCTTTGCTTCCTCTAGGGTTGAGAGGAAGGTTTGGGCTCGTGCCTTGAGTTGCCTTGGGCTTGGTTGAGCTCTTTTGGGCCTTATTTTCCCTTGTTTGGGCCTTGCCTTGCTTGGTTGAGCCCTGTATCGGGCAAGGTAGCTTGTGTCGGCCATGGTGTGTGTCGGCCATGCCTTGTATCGGCCTAGAGGAGTAGTGTGTCAGCCATGGACCATCTTTAACCCCTTGACCTCATTTGTGTCACCACTAGTGGACACTTGGCGCATAGTGGTTACATGTGGCAATAGCCTTGGACATGTGTAGAAGGTGAGATAAGGAGGTGGCTTTTGCACTTGGACAAGTGTCCCTAGGTGGGAGACATATTACCTTGTTTTCTCCTCCATCCTCTTCTATATATACATCTCCTTCCACTTCCTTAGGATCCCTTTTAGCTCTTTGTTGCTCCTCTCTTTCTTGGTGCACGATACATCTTCCCTTTGGTGTGTTTGGTGGCCGATACAACTTAGTGGAGCAGGTTGGTGGCCGATCCTCTTCTTGAAGTCTTCTTCTTCTTCCTCCTCTATCTTGGTGGTCGAACCCTAGGAGGGTCTTTTTCTTTGGTAAGAATCTTCCCTCTCTCCTTAGCATCTTCTTCTCCATCTTGCCTACCCTTCGACCATGGTGGTTATGATCCTTATTCCTTTTCTTGAGGTGGCTGAAAGTGGTGTGCTTGGAGCTAGGAGCTAGAAGCTTGGAGCTTTGGAGCTTGAGGAGTTTGCTTAAGGCGGGTTACATAACTTCTAACCCTAGCTATACTACCTTCTCTATGCTGTATGATTCATATATGTGGATGATCAACCATTGCATGTTATGTGTTCTTTCTCTAGTACATGTTGTTTATCTTATGGATATAGTGAGCATGATGTTGTTGATGGTTTATATACCTTTGGATCTAGTTGGCCAAACCATAGTTTAGGGTTTCTTTTGGAGCAATACCCCTTTCTCTCCTTGGTTTTTGAGAAATGAGTTTGAGATCTAGTGATGTGGGAATTACCCCTCTCTCATTTAAGTTGAGAGATGAGCCTATATTCTAGTTGCTTGGGCAACACCCTCCTTCACCATGGATTTGAGAGGTGATCTCTTGGATATGTGATGACCTAAGTTGAGGTTGATCCTTGTGGTTGCCCGATTTGTGATAGAGGTTGTGCAAAACCCCTATCTCTTAGTTGTTGGGAGGTGAGCCGATCTTCTTGATCAATTAGGGTTTGGTGCCCTTGCGCTTGAGGTTGAAGATGACCATGTTGGGATGTGCCTTGCATGATATGACCTTGGAGTAGTGTTGCCCAATAGCCTTGTCTTGGGTTGTACCTTTGGCCGATATGCCTAGTTGAGCTTGGCCAATACCCTTTGTGGGGTTGGAGCTTGGGTGATACACCTTGATGTGTGCTTTGCACGACACACCTTGTGATAGCTCTTGGCCGATATGAAGTAGTCTTGTGCTGCTCGATATGGTGGGTGCATGGTGAAACCCTATTAGGTGCCTTAGTGGTGGTCGAGATGAGGTGTTTGACCTAGTTGGACGATAGGTCTTCTTAAGGTGTTTCTTGTTATAGGTGGGCAACATCCTAGCCTCTTCCTTGGATGATATGAGTAAGATGGGTAACCTTGTGTCGAGCATGGGGTTTGTGTTTGCCCGACACACCCTATGTGAGTTGTCCGATATGGTGACTTAGTGGTTACCATGCTCTTGGACGATAGAGTGCCTTGGCCAACATAAGGGTCTTTTGAACAATATGGGTGATGGTTGAATGATAGGGTGTCTCGGGCATCATGCACCTGGTCGACATGCTTCTTGTTGAGAGGGTTGGACGATAGAAACCCTAACCCTAGTGCACGATATGATCCCTGATGCACGATAGGATGATGTGTTGTTGGATGTTTTGATGGCACATGTGCTTTAAGGTTTGGAACCCTAGCCGATACATCTTTTGGTGAGGGTTGGTGCTGCCCGCCATACCTATAGTGAGGGTTGCAGGTGCTTTGGTGAGGGTTGTGATAACTCGGAATGTATATGGCTAATAATGATAACACAAGTGATATGGTGTAATCACCTTGAATCCTGCAATTATGATAATGAGTTAAGATGATAGGTTGTGAACCAGGACGCTTGGAAGGATATGATGCTGCTATACATGATAATGTGACACATGCATATGATCACAAGAATGGGGCATGATATATGCTTATGATTGATAATAAAACGATGATTTCTATAGCTTATGTGTAAAATACTCATGGATGTTGCTTTATACTTGGTAGCATGATAATTATGTTAATCAATGATGACTTCAGTTATCTCTATGGATGTGTATACTAACCATGCATGTATTTCATATGGATTAAAAGCCTGATAAGATCTATGAGATGTATGTGCTTGAATAGCACCTTGTGGTGATGAGACAACAAGTTGATAGGTCTGAGGACCTGATATAAGGTTGAGTGTCTGGTTGAGGTGGTATCCTCTGATAATGAGATAAGGGATGCGTTCCCAGAATGATGATGCATGATTATGATGCCTTGAGAGGTAGTGGTTGATATAATGAGGGATTGAGGTCCCAGGACAATATGACGATGGCAATAATGATGTAATTCTATAAAGCTATGTTTATATGTTGGTTGCCTCAACAATTGGCTTAAAATATACTAATTAATTATAGATGAACATATCATGTAGTTTGCCCTGGCTATAGATCCATCATCGTCAGTATTTGGTGATGGTGAAATAGGTTTATCCTACGTGATTACCAGGAGCGCATATTGGTGAATATGTGTGGTTTCCCCTAGCCTAAAATAGGAGGATTTGAGTGCATCTGTGGTTGAAAACTCAGGATATATGGAGCATGGTGAACAGACCCATGGCTCAAGATATGTGATGATGAGCATGATGCATTCATGGCTCAGATGTATATATGGGTAGCTTGCGGAGCTGACCCAGAGGCTGAGGCCCTATAATCTTAACACTACGGTCTTGCTTGATGATTCGTGTACTGACCATGAGAAGGTGATGTCATGGAGTCCGGATCTCCTTAGACCTTGTATGGAACCAGATTGGGCTTCGCAGCCAATGGTTGGATTTGAGCAGGGAAGGCTCACTTCCTCAGGGCATAATAAAATGTAATCCAGCCGAATAATATATCTTGCTTAGAGCAAAATATGAAACATTGATTGAGGCTTTGCTTATATAGCTGATCTAGTTGTATTATGTAGTTGTGTGTACAGTCCTTATATCTTGTGATAAGATCTTATAAATCTTATCTTTTCAATCATGTTCCATAAAGAAATACTTGGTTATATGCCTCCCAGATATGTTGGTAAGATTGATGGTAATAATAGCCTTGCTCAGTATGCTTCTCTTATTATACGCTTTATCAGTTATCTGTTGTTATCTGCTTTAACCTTTTGAGGTTTTATAGTTCAGTGGGGAGTTATGTTTCTTGCTGGGACTGTATGTCTCACCCCGCTGGTTTATACCCTTTTTAGGTGATCACTCTAGACATGGTGGTGGTCGTGAGGTTGCGCCTGAGCAACAAGAAGAGCATTAGAAGGTAAGAGATGGACATGCTACTATTTTGGTGGTTTTGTAGTAGCATCCTAGAGTCATCCCTGTACTCTCAGGTCCTAGGAGGTGTTTGATGATGTTTCACGATGTTTAGCTGTTGTAATCTTGTATATCCTTCTGCTGGCCGTACATGGTTGTTATGTATGTATAAACAGGTGTTGAACTCTAGTGCTAACTGTACAATTGGTTCTGATAAGATGTGGACCTATAACAAGGCTTGTGAAGGTTTATATAACATGTTTCTCTACAGGATCTGGATGCAAAAGTTCTCTCATGTATGCTTTCCACAATTGGTTTTAATTAATCCGTGTTTTCAGTAATATGTTGGTTCCACACATTTTCGCGTGTCATGTCATTGTTTGTGTGATGGTGGGGTGTCACAGTTCCCTCATATTGCCCATCTGCCTAAGGGTGGAAAGTTGTGCTAAACTTCAACTGAGTACCCAAGGCTTTATGCAGTCGTTCCCAAAAATGACTTGTAAATTGGGGACCTCTATGAGATACAATTTTAGCTGGAACCCTCTGTAATCACACTATCTCATCTATATAGATCTGTGCAAGTTTCTCAGCAGTATAGGTTGTTTTGACAAGAAGAAAATGTGCTGACTTAGTCATCCTATCAACTATCACCCAAATGGAATCATGGCCTTTGGTTGTTCTGGGTAAACCAACCACAAAGTTCATTGTCACATGATCCCATTTCCACTGTGGTATAGGTAAAGGTTGCATTGTTCTTGCGGGCTTATGATGTTCAGCTTTAACATGCTGACACACTAGACACCGCATAACAAAATCAGCTACATCTTTCTTCAAACCAGGCCACCAATTCATATCTTTTAAGTTATGATACATTTTAGTACTCCCTGGATCCTCCATGACTAGCTTCCTTAAGTCATTGGCATCAGGTACTACCATCCTACCATGGTAACAGACTGCCTCATCTTCTGACTCATGAAAACCATCCCGTTTCTCACTACCATACTCTGACCTGATCTGTTGAATCACAGTATCAGCATATTCTGCCTCTTTGATCTATTGTTTCAAAGTAGGTTTCACTTGCATCTCAGCTAACAATCCAGCTAACAAAGATACTTTAAGCTACATATTGTTTTGCCTCAAAGAGACAAGCATGTCTCGTTTAAAGCACACTAAAGAGTTCCACTGTGCTTTATCTATGGGTAGCGATGATGATTTTCTACTTAGTGCATCTGCTACTACATTAGCCTTTGCTGGATGATAATCAATTGTACAATCATAGTCCTTGATTAACTCCATCCAACGGTGTTTTCTCATATTCAACTCGTGTTGTGAGAAGATGTACTTTAAGTTCTTATGGTCTGTGAAAATCTGGAATGTTTCTCAATAGAGATAATGTCTCCAGATCTTCAATGCATGAACCACTACATCTAATTCTAGATCATGTGTCAGATAATTCTCCTCATGTTTCTTAAGTTGTCGGGAAGCAAAAGAAACTACATGATCCCTCTGCATCAGCACACATCCTAGACCATTCTTAGAGGCATCACATAAAACAATGTATCCCTTTCCTTGCTCAGGTAAAGCTAACACAGCTGCACTGGTCAACCTTTCTTTCAACAACTATAAAGAATGCTAACACTTGTCATTCCAGACAAAAGGAACTTCCTTCCTAGTCAACTTGGTTAGGGGTAAGGCTATAGAACTGAAGTTTTTAATAAACCTCATGTAATAACCCGCCAGGCCTAAGAAACTGCGAATCTCAGTCGGTGTTTGGGTTGTTCCCACTCTAACACAGATTCCACTTTCTGTGGATCAACACGAATACTCGAAGTAGATATAACGTGTCCAAGAAAAGACATTTCCGACAACCAAAACTCACACTTGCTAAACTTGGCATATAGCTTGTGTTGTCTCAACAATGTCAAGGCTTGACGAAGGTGTTGTTCGTGTTGTTGACCATCTCTGATGTATATCAGGATGTTATCTATGTGGACTACTACAAACAGATCAAGGAATGGCCGAAAGATTCTATTCATCATATCCATGAATGCAGTTGGTGCATTAGTTAGTCCAAATGACATAACTACAAACTCATAATGACCATAACTTGTCCTAAAGGAGGACTTAGGTATGTCACTCTCCTTGAAACATAACTGATGATATCCTGACCTTAGATCTATCTTAGAGAATACTATTGCACCACGCAACTGGTCAAACAGACCATCTATCCTTGGCAGAGGATATTTGTTCTTAATGGTCACCTTGTTAAGCTATCTATAGTCTATGCATAATCTCATAGACCCATCCTTCTTTTTAATAAAAAGAACTGGAGCACCCCACGGATAAGTACTCGGTCGAATCAAACCTTTCTCAAGCAACTCATGTAACTATTTCTTAAGTTCTGCCATCTTAGCTGGCGCCATCCTATAAGGTGTTTGAGCTATAGGTTGCGTACTTGGAATTAGATTAATTTCAAAATCAATCTCTCGGGGTGGAACAATGTTTGGAAGTTCTTCAGGAAACACATCCTCAAACTCCCTAACAACCAGAACTTCAGAAAGATTAGGACTCTCTACTCTGGTATCTATCACATGTGCCAAGAATGTGAAGCATCCTTGTCTCATCAACTTTTCTGCTACCATAGCTGATACTAGACAAGTTGGAAGAATCTTTTTGTCCCCCTGAAAGACCCATGTCTCACCATTTTCTGTGAACATAGCTTGCTTGGAACCACAATCCAAGACAACCTTATACTTTTCTAGGGTGTCCATCCCAAGAATTATGTCAAACCCGTGCATCTCAAGTGGTATAAGATCCACCTGAATGTTGTGTTCTGAAAAGGAAAGAACACAGAGAGAACATACCTCCTGCAACACTATAGATCCGACTAACGAAGTTTCTAATAACAGATTGTCTGCTCTACCAATGACAATCATATTGCAGTCATGAATCACTTCTTGAGTGATAAAGGAATGTGTAGCACCCAGATCAATAAAAATAGTTACAAAGTAGGATGAAGACATATCAAAATGAAATAATTCCATCTGACCTATCATGAGTCGTTGGTTGACCACTGCCTCCAGCTGATTCATAGCATAAAATCTTTCCATTGTTGGTTGTCGACCACTCACCCTATTGTTGGGTGCATATGAACTAGCTTGGGACACAAGTCCACATCCTCATGTGCCACTGCCAAACTATTGCCTCTGAGAGCCTTGTTAACTCTACCTTGGTGGTTGGGTTACACTCATGTCTCTAGCTAGACAATCTTTCATCAGACGTCCCATCTTCCCACACTTATAACAACCTCTTCCCTCCCATTGCGGCCTAGATGGTCCTATTACTGACATTGATGCTGAGATGTGGGCCCCAATTGGCGGTAAATTATGACCTCTAACCTTGCTAGTTGTTCACTGTGTCTGAGTATTGAGCCTCGGTGGTGCTATTGGTGTAGAAAACTTTAGTTTCTTAAAATTTTTGGACCTCTATCCTTGGAATTGTGTATGCAATTTCTTACTGTTGGCTTGACGTTTCTCAGTCACATACCTTTCTATCTGCCTAACTGACTCCACAAAGGCAGAAAACCTCTCTGTATTTTCTAAAGCAGATACATGTGTGGTCAATTCAGTGTTCAAACCCTTCCCAAAATGTTGAATTCTCTCCTCATCTGTAGTGGCCATGTGCGGACAAAACTGTAGAAGCTCCATAAACTTAGCTTCATACTCGCTAATGTTCATTGGTCCTGGCCTTATCCGCTCAAACTGAGAGATTTTCTCATCCAAGTAAGTCTTGGGAAAGTATCTACTAAGAAACTCTCATCAAAACTCTCTCCATTCGACCTCAACACCTAGTCGTTTCTCTTCCTCAATGGCCCATCAGTGGCCAGCACTCCCTTTCAATTGGTACACTGCATGCTTAACTTTCTCAGTTTCTGGAATACTGAGGATTCTAAAGGCTTTCTCCAACTTAGTAAGCCATGAATCTGCATCTGCTGGGTCAGCTGTGTCAGTATATTCGGTGGCTCCTACCTGACGTAACCTCTCAAAGGTCTTACCAGATCGTTGCCCCTCATTGGAAGTTGGTTCCCTAAGTGCTGGTGTTGGCATCCGATCTACCATATGTGATATTGTGTTCATGAACTGTTCAAATAGAGCATGAAAATATGGGTTTTCTATCGAAGCTTGGTTATGTTGGGGATTCTCAGGTACTAATTCCTCTCTAGCCTGATCCCTTGCACCTCTTCCTGGTGCAGCAACACTACTATTAGCAGCACGTTCTTCATGTGATCCAACCATCTTTAAGGTTTACTTCTTCTTCTATATGAGCACAAGTCACTATCAAATAAATTGGAAGACACTAGAATAGACTCAACAACCATAATCCTATGTCTTTGTAGACTCAGCAAACCTTAGGCTCTGATACCAAAACTTTGCAACGATCCAACAACAAATTAAACCGTCACCAGTAAATAATTGTGGAATACCCATAAGTAGAGGATTAACAAAAATCACTAAAAATTAAAACCATTTGCAAAGAGATCCACTTTTAGGAAACTCTTAAGAAGAGAACCAAAGTATTACATACATCATGGTTCACATTGTACATACCATGTACCATCTCATCTAGAGGACTACATATAACAATTGTTTTTCCAAACTATACATAAGCAACATAAAACCTCAAGACATACAAGAAAAAATCTCAGATCGATCATAAAACCACTAAGTACTGACTCCAAGGACCTGAGACTACAAAGACTACACATAGGAATTATATCTACAAGACACGATAGACAACACACTCAACTTGAGATGCTACTGCTGCCCCTGATGCTATTGTCCTCCCTCCACTGTATGGTCCCTACCTCCTCGTCCGCGTCCACCTAAAAATGTTGGTGATCAACGGGGTGAGACCCATGTACTAGCAAGAGATATAACTCTCTGCCAACAATTTTATTATTGAAGATAAACAGTAATAAAACTGAGCAGAGGATTCTTTTATATTAATAAGTAGGATTTAATCACTGTTTAAGCAGAATAGAGAAATATCATTTTTTGAAACATTGCAGCTATATATGATAAAGCAGTAATTCATCTATTCATTTTATAAGGAATATGAAGAACATGTATAACATCTACTCATTTAAGATGCATTAAGAAATGTAACATCAACCAATGATTTCTATATTCCATCCTTAAGAAAATACGCGACACGACTGATTACATTTTACAATCACACTTATGCCCTGAGGAGATGAGGTATACCGTTCATACTCCAACCAACCACGATGGCGTAAAGCATTGGTTCCATACATAGGTCAATGGAAGAGCAGGACTCCATGAACTCATCTGTCTCAGTCAGTGCAAGACCACAAGTAGGACTACGTCAACTGCTTAACATAGCTTTCCAGGGTATAGTGGCAACTTCACTATAGAGCTACAACGGCAGCTGCACTCCTTCGGCATCGAGAGATTTAATTTTTATCTCACATCGATCCAGCATTCATCATCATCAAGAGATTCGTGATACCTCCATCCTGGCACATATAATGAAGGATTTAGAGATCTCGTATTTATCTGACATCAATCCCACATTAGGGCGTAAGGATATTCACGCCCATCACTCCTACATATTCAAAAATATGCCCTCCAGGAGATCCTATGGGAAAACCTATTTCACCATCACCAACTGTTGACGATGATGGATCTATGGTCAGGGCTCTACATGATAAGATTCCACTTGATTAATTAAGTACATTACTATATTGTTTTAGCATCAGTCAAGTTTTCAAACATGAATTAGTATGACAAATGCTACAAAGAAAGGTGTAATACATCTATCAAGTACTTTTCAAAGCTTTATAACACATATAACATTTAGGATCTCAATCCCTTATCTCTTTACTGGGAATTCTCATCCCTCGATATTATCATCATCATGATAACTAGATCTAGGTATTCAAACCCTTAGTTCGTCACAGAACATGGTTACCACTTATCAGGTAACTAATACATCTAGGTTATCTAACCAAGGTATACATGATACTTGTTACACAAGCATCTCACATGGCTCACAAGGCCCATTAAACATCTTATCATCTCTCACTAGGCAACAAATTATTATATGGATCACAAGGCCCATTAAGCATTTTTATCAAATAAACATCATAACTCATACCTGGCTATGCTCATCATCCCATGATACCTGCATGGTTAGTATACATGATAACAGCCATATCAATTACATATCAACACCTTGCAATACAAGGGTATTACCACTAATCCCTCATTAGGGTTAGGGTTTCCCATTTCTTATCAATTAGGGTTTCACATGCCATTACCCTATATTAGGGTTAGGGTTTCCCCTTTCTTATCAATTAGGTCTTCAAGATAAAATTATCAAGGATCAAACCCTAATTCATAATCTACACATTTTAGAATCATTGATGTATGCAAATTACATGTTTATTACACAAGTATGAATTTCTCTCTCATCCTTTCTAGGATGTTGATTATTCCTTACTTTATTAAGTTGGCTCAACCTTTCCTTCAAGGTACATTAGCCTACTTAATCATTATTCATTAAAGTCTATACCTCTTAATGTATAACTTTATATAAAACACTCCATGTGTTACTCCATCAAGTGCATTGCATTTAAGGTGCTTCCACACCATATCGTTTTGGAGATGTATGTATGCTTGCTTCCTCCACATCAGTTTGGAGGTGTGTGTATGCTTACTTCCACTATATCGGATTGAAGGTGTATGTGTGCTAGCTTCCACCATATCTGATTGGGGGTGTATGTGTGTTAGCTTAACCCATATCGGTTTAGAGGTGCTTGTGTGCTTGCTTCTACCCAATATCAGATTGAAGGTGCTTGTGTTCTTGCTTAACCTCTTCAAACCTTCATGGATATGACCTTCCCTTAACCATGGGTTAAGTGATAGGCTAAAAAACTGGTTGAACCTTTATCAACCCATTGTACAAACCAATGCACACCCCTATCAATTTCCAAGTCATCTAGGGTTACTTTTCCATATCGAGTTGTAGGTGTATGCTTGTGTGCTTCCACATGATACTGATGATGTCATCATCATCAACCTCTAGGCCTTTGTTCTTACTGTTCTAAGTCATGGAAAACAGTCCCATGAAGCTTTTAGAACTCAAAGGATCAGCAATTATTCAAAAGAAATCGAATTGCAAGTAGTTCAACAAGTATGACAAAATTGAAGGTGCATAATAATATAATTGGGTTTAAGTTATATAACCCACATTAAGAACAACTTCAAAGCTCCAAGCTCCAAAGATACACGTTCCTAAGGTTGAAGATGAACTTACAACTCCTCTATATACAAAGAATCACCATGGATAAGCAATTGGTGAAGAAGAAAAGAAAAGAAATCAAAACTCTAAAATCATGCTTCAATCCAAGGTTGAAGATGATCATGTCCTCACCTTAGGATTAAGTATGAGCTCCTTCTTGATCCTTAACACGTTTCCATGATACCCTTGTGTCCATGCACGATATTCCACCCCTCTTGCATGATATGACACTCACTTGCACAATATGCCACTCAACACTTCACTCTATGGCCGATATCACCCTATATGGCTGATATCACCTACTTGGCCGATATGCTTTTTCTATGGGCGATATTGAAGGACCTATGCTCGATATCCTTGAACTCTTGCAGGATACAAGATCTCTATGCATGATACCTTAGGGTAGGAGGGTGGTAAGAGTCGAAATATTTCATTAAGGGGTGAAACTAGGGGTATATATACTTGTTGCTCATGGAGGGTAAAAATGAGGTGTCATCAATTTGAGCGAGTAGGTGCCATGTGTCCATGCATTGATGAAACATGTACATGCATGCATAAACATTTATATTGTCATGCAAAATGGTTGATGGTAATCTATGGATGAAGATGTGTACATTACATATCCTTTTGAATAAGATATATCAATTAATTCATCACTTTATTCACAACCCGTCACAACTTTACTAAGGAAGTTGTAACCTGACACAACTCACATCCTTGAGGTGCTTTGCATGATATGGCCCTTTCCAAGAGTTCACAAAACGATATGAGGCTCTTCCCTTGGCTCCTTGGCCAATAGGCACTCATATATAAGCTTTTCAACTTGATACAACTCAAGTTAGTGTTTCATATTCAACCCCTTTTCTTGGTCATTTCATTACAAAAAGTACCATCATTCACAATTGATTCAACCATGGTGTATCCTACTTTATCTCTCCTCTATATGATACTAGGAGGGAGTAGGGACACTCTAGAGGTGTTAATTTCCATATTAACCCTACATTTTGGGTAAATTACAATTTGTACCAAAACTGGTGCACAATGCACTAACATTATTCAAACAAAATGTAACTTGTGATTTAGGATTTCCACAAGCCATCATTTAACATAATTTTTTTTCTTATGATGCTAAAACACATGAGGTACATTCAACATGTGACATTTTGCAATATAGCCCCTCATCTTGGGTAAATTGCACTTTATGCCCAAACTATCATATAATGCACAAACAGTTTGCAAATAAGATCAAACTTGAAATTTAAACTCGACAAGAGTCTTAATTACTTTTCAAAAGATTAAAACAAGTTTGTAAACAACTTACTTAAGCAAAACTTCTAGGGTTAGACCATAACCCAGGTCAGGGATGTTACATATCTGCATTCTTAAGTGCAGCAATACACCATCCGTGTGGAGTCATTCGTCATCATTTTAGGCACAAATCTCATGATTTTATCTCGTTTGGATTTTCATTCTTCTCTCAGGCTTGGGAAAGGGGATTGTAAGATTTCCGGGTGGCCAAGCCTCTTTTCATACCAATGTGGGGATATTTATAAGTGGAAGGGACAGTTGTTTCTATCTTACGAGAGGTGTAGACTTTATAGCTAGTATCGTTAGGCTAGGGTGATTGACCGGGAGTGTGGATGGTAAAGTCCTCCTTATTTCTAGGGATTCAATAGATTCAGGAGTGTTCTTCCGCTTTACACAATGTTTTGCTACAAGAATGGAATAAAATCATATTATTGTGTCCTTTTCTTTTATGTGGATTAGTAACTCATTTGCATCATTCTAGGGATGATTATGCTAAAAGGTAGCAAGAGAACAAACAAGTATAAGAATGGGGTTATTGAATAATATTAGGAGATATCAAAACTGCAAACTATAGTAAATGGTTTACTTTATGAAAGAAAGTTCAAAGGTCAAAATTTTTCAAAAAATTTCAAAATTCCCTACTAAGTAGGGGTAAAAGTTAGAGTTTTTACAACTTATTTAAATTGGTCTTCAAACTTTGAAATCAATCTTAAGTGGCAAAATTGTACCTCTCATGTCTATTTATAACTCCTCCAACAAACTTATGATTCAATCTGACCCTAAGTGTCAAAGATCAAGGTGTAGGTATAAGCGAGCCTGCTTTAATTTTATTATTTTTTTAGAAATAGCCCATTTTGAATGTAGCATCCTATCAGTGTGACCGCCTCAGAGAGCATGATATCTTTTAATTTGTAGGCTTTCAACTTTCATCTCTCTTAGGGCTAGGGTTTCCATCCAGGCCAGGCACTAAAACCCGCAATTGTAAGATAGAGGCCTTTGTTGTGGACTTCTGTGACAAAATTGCATTTTCTTGAAGTCATTTTTCTTTGAGATTTTGTACTCATTTCCATGGTTGTGGATCATGTCTACAATTGCCTTTGTACATGTTACTGGCTTTTCTTCAGTTAGTGTCTTCGATGTAGTCATGTTCGTACGTTTGTTCAGTGCAAATGTTGAATCTGAGTTGTTGTACCTGTTACCATGCTTGTTGAATCTGAATCTAGAAGTCTTTGTTTTGATGTTGACTACAAGGAGTGTCCATTTATTATCATGCAAAATTGGTAAAAAAATGAAATTAGGCAGTGAGTCCATTAAGCGCAGCTGCAGGCGTTCTTTTTCTCCGAACTTTTCATTCTTTAGTATGTCATCGACAAGAAAGAAATATGCCATACATACATCAGGCATGTTGTCACCTAACCGGCCTAAATCACACATCTAAAATGGAGTAGATCTAGAGTAGTCAGACTTTTAAGATTATAACCTGACACTCAAGTCCCCACAACTATTATACGGGGTCCGATGTAGTATTCGGGGTCAAACCATAAGGACAAGGTCAACAAGTGTTGAGTATGTGGAGTCTCACACTCTTACACTCCAAATGAATAGGTGGGGTAAAAGGGGTTCCATAAGGAATGAAGGTGCTTTGGATGAAACAAAGAAAGGTAAAAGAAAGAAAGTAAAGTTAACAGAAAAAAGTCAACAAGAGGTAAGAAGCAAAGATATGGAAGGAAACTTGGATCGAGTTTCACCTACTAAGGTCTCTCATCAACATACAAAACTCACATCCCTTCATATAATCCTATCAACATTATAAGCAATCATCAAAATGTCTATTCCCTCCTCTATCGAGATAAGGATAGATCTAGGTTCTAATGTAGTCTCTCTCTAGAGATGATGTCCCAATAACCACAAATCAAACTGTATGACCGTTAGCTTTAGCATTCCAACATTTTCATGCATTCATACTACTCCATAACACTAGATAATGATAGTGCTACTCTTTTGAGGTACAAATAATCAAACATCACAAGATGGTAGCTAAGCATATAAGTGAATCATTAAAAACAAGTGTATGGAGATAATCTTGATAAGAGCATATATATATTCAAAGGGGAGAAAGAATATACATATTGGGAGAGCCTTACTGGCTACTCCCATACCAAGTTAGATGTTTAGCCACACATGTTAACGAGCAGCATAATGACATCACAAAATGATAGATACATCAATAACCATGAAGAGGGCGAGTACAATGTGATGAAGATGATAGATCTCGATAGAGAGAGAAGATGGAGATACACCACTATACTTCTTCAAATCTAGATGCAGAGTGGGCAATGTGGCGAATGCTTCTTCCTTCAATGAAGAGGGTGATAATCTTCTCTCTCCTCCAACTTCTATCTTCCAAGATCTAAGACTTATGGTATAGATGTGAGTGACTCTGGAATTTGGCAACACTTTGTGGTCCTTGATGATCTGATGATTTAACAAGTTGAGGTGGAGGGTCTATTTATAGGTGTTTCCCACCGACTTAACCATCTGGGTTGCAGTTGCGGTATGGCCTCGGTTGAGGCATGGCCTAGGCTGTGTCTTGGCCTCAGTCATGGCTTGGCCTTGGTAGAGACTCTCATCATGGTCGTGGTGTGCTAGCTGTATGCCAAAATTGAGGGGGAGCCTCGATCACGGTAGGGCCTCGACCGTGGGGTGTTGCACTGGTGGATGGTCGCGGCCGTGGTGTGAAGAGATGGTGATAGAGGCATCAAACACGGTAGAGTCCTTGGTGGACTATACAGCCACGGTCGTGGTGTTGACCCCGACAATGTCTTGGCATGACCCTGCAAAAGTGAAAGATGTGTGTAATTGGGATTTTTCACATAAGTCACTAAAATAAGTAGAGAAATCTATAAAAGGTATGCTAGGAGAAGCATAAATCATAAGCAAAAAGTACACAAAATGAGATGTTCTCAACTCCCCCAAACTTAGTATTGAGCATGTCCTCAGGATAAGGGTAGGCCCAAAATAGCTATCAGGGTCAAAATAAAAATGTGAGTCGACAAGGTCAAGTACAAGGCCAAGGATCAAGCCAAGCCAAAGATAACAACCAAACTGACATGATTAGTCAATTGTTTAACTTTGCAAAAAGGCAAGCTTCAGTAAACGACCAACTTGCTCAAATTGCTACCACAAATGCAGGAGTGTTAACTACAATGCAAACTCATATGGTAGACATGCAAACCCATCAAAGGCAGATTGATCAACATCTTGCAAAACTACCTAAACTTTATGAGAAACCCTTCAGGGAAGATCCCATCAAATAAGAAGACTGTAAAGATGGCCACTCTCTGATCAGGGAGGATGTTGGAAGATCCTAGCACTAACAACACTAAACAAGGAGGAAGTTGTAGTGAGCAACAATATGAAAAAGAGATTGTAACGGAAGAGTCCAAGGGACAAAGATCAACTGTAGACAGAAGAGAAGAAAGAAATGGTGAAAAGAAGAGGGATGAAGGGGTCAAGAACTTGGATCCTATAGGAGAAGTTATTTCAAAGAGAAATCTGACATACTAAAATTGTGTGTATAAACGCAAGTGTACGCGTCGAGTAATATAGGCCTATGTGAGGCCCGAGTGGAACTCAGGGAGATGTAGTCTCAGTGACTACTCCTAACTACGGTGCGATCAGCTAAGCTGATAAAAAGGTTGAGTTTGAGTTTAAACAAAATAAAAGAAAATTAAATGAAAATTACTGGTGATTAATTCAAATGATGTGGATTCCTTAGGATTACCAATTTCACCATGGGGTCTCATTATATCTTGTTTCTTCCAAATTAATATCAATTTTACTCCTACCCTAGATAGAAAGCATGTAGTAAGAATTTCCCACTTCCACGGTGCAATTCAATACCTAGATCTAAGACAATTCTGCGTGTGTAGCAATTTATATATTAGTCTAGGTGCATTATCGAAGACTCTAGATTTCTTTCCACTAACCGTATGTTACCTTTTCCAAAGAATGCTTAGGAAAGTGTATAGATTGTGGTTTTCTAACCTTCAATCCTCCTTCCAGGGAAATTATCAGTGTATTACTCTACCGATGGTGATCAAGCATAGGTAGATCATTCGAAACACAACTATATATCCAGGAATAAAGATAAATCTATATTAATTCATGCAAAAAGTCAATACATAGATTCCCCAGGCTACTCCTGGGTCCTAAGGAACGAAGGGAGTTAGCCCCGCATGGTTTTTAGTTGCGAATACATGCAGAGAAAGGATAAAAATGTGTGAAACATGAAAGAAATTCGTGTAACCTTTAGAGAGAAGGTGTTCCAGATGGTCCTCCTTGAGAAACACACATTTTGCAGTCTTCTGGCAGCAAAAACTTCCGTCGGAGGTTCTCGAATCACCCAGTTGGCGTCCTTCGGCTCCGTTCTCCTCTCTCCCTCCTCTCTGGCTTCTGTGCGGCATGTAATCAAATCCTCCCTAGGTTTTTTTGTCCTTTCTTAGGTTATAGGGCCAACTTATGGTACCACATAACATGGACCATTGGATCTGGGCGATCTAATTGATTGCAGAATCTGACAGAGTCGGTACTACCGACAGGATGGTCGGTGGAACTGACTCTTCTCTTCTCTTTAGGTCGACTACTGATGAAATCTCGATGGCACCAACCTGATGGGTCGGTGGCACCGACACTGTAATGTGCATAAAGTACCTGAAAAATGCAGAGAAACATGCGTAACTATAGGGAATGCATAAAATCATATAAATATGATAAAATAAGTATAATTTGATGCAAAAAGAGTGTAGAGGACAACAATAGTGATTTATGCAAATATAATCAAGAAAATGACAAAAATGAGCACAAAACAGATATAAAATAAGCATGTAAAAGCGACTCAAAACTCATGCATCAAACTCCCCTAAGCTTAAACCTTACTCATCCTCGAGCGACAAAACCTTTGGATCTGATTGAGATAAGTCATCTGAAGGACACAAGTGCATAAAGTACATCTAAAAAGTCCCCACCTTTGGTCCTCATACCGGCCCTCACTGACCAGTGAACACTAACTACCATCCAGGCAACCAGAAACCTCTATAAAAGATGTCTATCACCCAATCAATGAAACACTATCAATTAAAGTAGTTAATATGATAAACTCATTTGGTTCATACTTGGTGCATCATGTGATCTCCTATCGACATTGCTCTTTTTCTCTAACTACCATCTACATGGAAGCAGTTCTCCAGAGAATTATTTAATGAGGAGAAAATCATGAATGGCCTACCGATAAGAGCAACAGGTGGTCGGGATGGGTGGCTGCAGAAGAATCATGAGCACATAAAATCAGTCATGCAATCAAAAATTATGATGAATCTATGATGATGAAAATTATAAAATGATCCTAATGCCTAATCATTGATGTGGTATGATGCATGCAACTATTATTTCATCTCAATATAAGACGAAACATCTACAAAAACTACATCATGTACTAATTCTTCCTTATGATACAGGTAGGATTATGCCCTTTTTCCCTCACTTTTTGAAACTATACAATCTTCTTTTTTTATTTTTATTTTATTTTTTCTTTTTTTCTTTATCCAAGCCCCCATTAAACATGACATAGCTATTACGGGCTTACACTACACTTTTCTAATCATGATACTATATGCTTTATGTGACGCAATTGTAACTATATGAACAAAGATGTTATTCAACTAAATGACATGCACCAGAATTTTGTTGTGCATGTATGAGTTTCTATTTTTTTTCATTTTTCACTAATGCAAGCTAAAATAAACAACTATTATGCAAGGTCCATTATGCAATGTAAATGCAATCAAAAGAAAGAATGATAACATATACTCAATCTTCTTATGGTGGAGTGTAAAGTGGATGTGTGCGGTGGATGAGATCACACAACTAAGAGATAGAACCTTTAGAGAAAATCATATGTCCCTCTCTAATGACCTGTGTATAGGGTAATGAAGGGGTTTCTCTCTTAAATTTTAGTTTAAGGTGACGTTAGTATTTGGTCGGTTCGGGCTCAACAACCTTGTCAATCACTTTCCTTGGACAATTAAGATGGTCATTCATATCCCCATGTCCTGAAGCTGACTTACCCAAGAACTTCCTCAGTTATGCAACTCAATTACTCACAAGATAAGGTCAAAAATTTTTAAATTTACTCATTTTTCATGTGCATACAATCTAGAGATTAATATACTCAAATGAAAACATGCATTTACTTCTCCACAAATTACACTAGATAGATTGTGGATCTTAAAAATTGCAATAAACCTAGAAATAAGAACAACTAAATTTTTCAAAAATAAAACATCAGAAAAGAAATAAAGAAAAGCTTAGATAAAAGGCTATTCCAACACCCCCCCTAAGCTTGAATATTACTATGGCCTCATAGTCAAAATTCCAACTTAAGAGGTGGAACAGCGGTACCATTTGCTCTGATGGGTGGTGGAGGTGGATGGTTGGAGGCTCATTTGACCATGTTGTGCTTGCTAATCTACCTATTCTTGGTGGCCCATTTTTGTGTCTTAGTTGTGCTAAGACATGACATTCATTTGCCTTCTTTGCTCTACAAAAAAGTGCTAAAAATGTTTCGGTGTTGTTTACGGCCTCTTTTAGGTGGATGTTTTCTAGGAGTCAGTGGCCTTGACTAGGAAGTCGGTGGTACTGACTCTGCCAATGTCTCTTTATTGATTGTGGCTGCTCCACTATGGAGTAGAGCCTTCACCTTCTCTTCCTTGTGTGGCATTCTATACCCTCTCGATAATCCATACAAACTACGAGGGTATGGAACTTTGGGGACATATTCCATATCCAACTGTATGATGTTTTGCTCAGGTATCTCCTCAATAGGGGGCTCTGGCTCCTTGTTAACCAAGATATATTTAACCTATTGATGTCGTTGCACAGGTGTTGTATTCTCAGTAGGTTCTTGCTGAATGAGCTTCTTCATGGAAGCCATCTCCTCTACAATTGAAGAAATTTGATATTGCATGCTCTGTATCTGTGCCCCATAATATTGAAGAACCTACTACGTCTATCCCATGAACAGCTCATTTTGTTGGAGTAGTTGCCTCAGCATCTCATTGGTATTATCTTCTTCATTGTTTATATACCCCTGTTGCCTCATGTATTTGTCTTTTTCTACCTCTTCTTCCTCTTCCTTCCGATATACCTTCTTAGCAATCAAATCCAGCTTTTCATTCAATGTAATGATCGCCTTTAACTCTGCCACACTCTTGATGTACTTCATACATTCTCTCTCATTACCCCAAGATTGGTTTTTGGCCATGTTCTGCAGTATCTCCTGGCACTTACATGGCGTGTTGTTGAGAAAGAACCATGTGCCTTCACTATCTAGAGTGACAGACTCGTTATGGTTAAGACCAAAATAGAACATCTTCTCTTGGTTCTCTAGATCTATCCCTTGATGAGGGACTTTTTTTAGCATATTTTGGAATCTCTCCCATGCCTTTGTATTTGATTCTTCAGCCTGTTTCTTGAAGTTAAAATCTTCTGGACCAACTCATTGGTCTTCTCCGACCGGAAAGTATCTTTCAAAGAAGATCTCAATCATATGATCCCATGTCTCAACTGATTCCTTTGGCAGGTTGTATAGCCATTCTTTTGCCTTGTCTGCCATTGATGACGGAAACAACTTCAGGTAAATAGCCATTTGTGGAAACGGATCCACCTTCACCATGTCACAACTCTCTACAAAGTTGCAGATATGTGCCACCGAGTCTTCATGAGTGTGCCCATGAAAAGCCTATGATTTAATTAATGATATCAGTCCTGGATCAATCTAGAATTGTGCCACATTCACTGCAAGTTTCTTTATCGATCCCAGCTGATCACTCAAAGAAGGCACCTTGATCTTCTCCCATATGGTGTTTTCTTCAGTTGTTGCTCTGTCACCCATTATAACTTTACTAGTACCTTGAAATTTCAAATAATAGTATATGAACCAATTCTAATAATTGAAAAAGATAAATAAGATTTGTAATTCAGTTCAAAATATTAAAATAAAATTACGAGAAATAAAAAGTGGCCTAGAGTGGCCGACCGCAACACTCGTAGTGCTGAAAACTTGTCGTCTCCCTAGCAATGGTGCCAAAATGTTGACACACTAAAACTATTTGTTTAAACGCAAGTGTACGTGTTGAGTAATATAGGCCTATGTGAGGCCCGAGTCGAACTCAGGGAGACGTAGTCTCATTGACTACCACTAATTACGGTGCGATCATCTAAGCCGATAAAAAGGTTGAGTTTGAGTTTAAACAAAATAAAAGAAAATTAAATGAAAATTACTGGTGATTAATTCAAATGATGTGGATTCCTTAGGATTACCAATTTCACCATGGGGTCTCGTTATATCTTGTTTCTACCAAATTAATATTGATTTTACTCCTATACTGTATAGAAAGCATGTAGTCAGAATTGCTCGCTTCCACGGTGCAATTCACTACCTAGATCTAAGCCAATTCCACATTTGTAGCAATTTATATCTTAGTCTAGGTGCATTATCAAAGACTCTGGGTTTCTTTCCACTAACCGTACATTACCTTTTCCAAAGAATGCTTAGGAAAGTGTATAGATTGTGGTTTTCTAACCTTTAATCCTCCTTCCAGAGAAATTATCAGTCTATAACTCTACCAATGGTGATCAAGCATAGGTAGATTATTCAAAACCAACTATATATCTAGGAATAAAGAGAAATATATATATTAATTCATTCAAAATGTCAATACAACGATTCCTCGGGCTACTCTCGGGTCCTAAGGAATGAAGGGAGTTAGCCCCCCATGGTTTTCATTGCAAATACATTTAGAGAAAGGAGAAAAATCGAGGAAACATTAAAGAAATTTGTGTAACCCTTGGAGAGAAGGTGTTCAGGATGGTCCTCCTCGAGAAACGCAGATTCTGCACTCTTCCAGCAGCAAAAACGCTCGTCAGATGTGCTCGGATCACCCGATTGGCGGCCTTCGGCTCCGTTCTCCTCTCTCCCTCCTCTTTGGCTTCTGTGTGGTGTGTAATCAGATCCTCCCTAGGTTTGTGCCATCCTTTCTTAGGTCATAGGGCCAAGTTACGGTACCACATAACGTGGACCGTTGGATTTGGGCGATCTAATTGATTGCAGAATCCGACAGAGTCGGTTCCACCGACAGGATGGTTAGTGGCACCGAGTCTGCTCTTCTCTTCAGGCTGACTACTGATAAAATCTCGGTGGCACAGACCAGATGAGTCGGTGGCACTGACACTGTAATGTGCATAAATTACCTAAAAAGTGCAGAGAAATGTGTGTAAGTACAGGGAATGCATAAAATCATATAAATATGATAAAATAAGTATAATTTGATGCAAAAAGTGTGTACATGCCAAAAATAATGATTTATGAAAATATAATCAAGAAAATGACAAATATCTGCACAAAATATATATAAAATAAGCCTGTAAAAGCGACTCAAAACTTGTGCATCAAAATCCTTATGCCCCAAGAATTCCCTTTCCCTACAAACTGATCAAAGCACATTTAAAGAAGAGGTATGAGAAGTTTATGGAAGCAGTAAAGAAGCTATACCTGGATGTCCCCTTTATTGATGTGATTGAAGAGATGTTGACATATGCAAAATTATTTAAGGACTGTTAAGCATCTGATGATATTTGGGAGATCGTTCCTCTCAAACGGAAGGGCTCTAATAGATGTAGAAGAAGGAATCATTACTTTTCGTGTAGGGGATGACCACATCGACTTCTGAGTACAAGATTCAATGAGAGGACTGTCTCTTTTTGAGTCAATTTACTTTATGGATAGCTATAATAAATAATATGAATAAGTGCAAGAGGACAAGGCGATTGTTTATCCCCTCATACGTTCCTTGAATAGTCCAGACCCTACAGTGGAAGATCCATAAGTCATAGAGATCTTGGATTACCTGATCAACTTAAGAATAACTCAGTGAGGTTGAAGAAACTATCAAGACCGCAAAGTACGCCTCATTGAACAAACACCTAAAGAAAAGAGAGCACCAAAACCAAAGACAAAATTGAAACTACTTCCGGAAGGGTTGAAATATGAATTCCTATACAAGGAAGAGATATATCATGTGATTGTCAATGCCAAATTGACAAATGATCAACTAGAAAGGTTGCTAAGGGAGCTCAGGTTGCATACAAAGGTTATAGGGTATTTGGTAGACAACATCAGAGGCCTCAAACCTGCCTTGTGCATGCACATAATACATCTCAAAGAATCATCTAAACCATTAACTCAACCATAGAGGAAGTGAACCAGAAGCTAAAGGAAGTTGTGAAGAAGGAAGTTATTAAGCTACGAGATGTAGAGATCATTTACCCCATAAGTGGCAGTAACTGGGTAAGCCCTATCCATGTAGTACCTAAGAAAGGTGGAATGATAGTGATAACAGGATAGGACAAAGATGACGTGGCAACAAGAACGGTAACTGGTTGGGGTATGTACATTGACTACCACAAGTTGAATGCTGCTACCAAAAAGGATCATTTCCCTCTACCTTTTATAGATCAAGTTCTAGAAAGATTAGCTCACCATGATTACTTCAGTTTTTTTAATAGGTACTCATGATTCTATCTAGTACTGATTCATATTGATGATTAGGAAAAGACAACCTTCACCTGCATATATGGCATGTATTCTTTCAGTAGGATGTCATTTGGATTGTGTAATGCGCCAACAACTTTCCAACGCTGCATGATATCTATGTTTTGGAACATTCTAGAAGACATAGTGGAGGTAATCATGGATGACTTGTCTGTCTATGGAACATATTGTAAGGCATGTCTAAGAAACCTATCTTTAGTGCAACATTGTAAGGAAAAACATCTTGTCCTCAATTGGGAAAAATGCCATTTTATGGTCCAAGACGGTATCGTCATAGGGCATAAAGTTTCCAAGGAAGGAATCGAAGTGGTTCTAAGCAAGGTCAAAGACATATTCTTGATTGTTCCACCCAAATCCATTACAAGAGTAAGGAGTTTCTTAGGCCATGTGGGATATTATAGATGGTTTATAAATGACTTCTTGTAGATCGCTAAACCCCTTTCAAATCTCCTGATTAAAGATGCCTTCCAAGCCCTTAGAAGGGCATTAACAACAACACCAATTCTACAAGAGCCATATTGGGAGCTACCTTTTGAAATTATGTGCGATGCCAATGATTTCACCATCGGTGTAGTCCTTGGACAGACAAAGGATAAGAGACACAATGTGATTTGCTACGCAAACTGAACATTGGATGAGGCCCGAGTGAATTACACCACCACTCAAAAAGAAATGATGGCTATTGTATTTGCTTTTGATAAGTTCAGATCATATTTGGTAGGATTGATAGTAAAAGTATACACTGATCATGGAGCTATAAAATATATCATGCATAAGGACACAAAGACAAGACTTTTGTGATGGGCTTTATTACTACAAGAGTTCGACCATGAGATTATTGATAAGAAAGTAGAGAATGTGGTTCCATACCACCTGTCAAGGATAGTTTTTGATGAAGAAAATAAATTGCTAGTAAATGAAAACTATGTTGATGTAGATCTTTTGATGGCCCAGTTGGAAGAGCGGAGCATGCCTTGGTTTCTTGACATTTGCAGTTATCTAGCCTGCAGCCAAATCCCATCAGAGATCACTTATAATCAGAAGAAGACATTATTCTCCGATCTAAAAAACTACTATTGGGATGATCCATTGTTGTTCAAAAGATGCTCTAACAACTTATATCGCCATTGCATACCGAAAGAAGAAGTGACCCCAATCCTCAAAGAATGCCATTCCTCACATTAGGGGGGCCACCACGGGGGGGGGGGGGGGGGTGGATGAGAACAACTACAAAAGTCCTAAAGTTAGGATTTTATTGTCCCACTCTTTTTAAAGATGTTGTGTCATTTGTCAAGACTTGCAAAGAAATTCAACTTACAGGATACATCAGCTGAAGGAACGAGATGTCGATGGCTGATTGGGAGGAAATTGAAATCTTTGATGCATGGGGGATTCATGATATATGACCTTTTCCATCATCAAAAGGGAACCAATATATACTTGTTGTTGTCGACTACATCTAAAAATGGGTAGAGGATATTTCCACCCAAACATGTGACTCCAAGGTAGTAATCAAGCTCTTCGACAAAATTATCTTCCCATTGGTTTGGGGTACCACGTACTATCATAAGTGACGGGGGCCTCACTTCGGGGAAAAGCAGTTCGAAGCATTGTTGAGGAAGTATGGAGTAAAAAACAAGGTTGCAACACCAGACCATCCCCAAACATCAGGACAAGTCAAGGTATCTAATAGGCATATCAAACAACTCCTAGAAAAACTGAGTTGCACAAGGAAAAATTGGTCTACCAAACTCCACTATGTGCTATGGGCTTACCGTACAACGTATAAGACACCTATAGGCACGACACCCTACCATTTGATTTATGGGAAGTCCTGTCATCTACCCGTCGAATTAGAGAACAAAGCCCTATGGGATATCAAATTTCTAAACATGGATCTTGATAAGGTAGGACAAAAAAGATTTCTCCAACTTCAGGAACTTGAAGAGTTGAGACTGCATGCTTATGAGAATGCAAGGATCTATAAGCAAAGAATTAAGGTATGGCATGACTCCCACCTAAAGATCAAGGATCTCCATGACGGAGACAAATTTCTTTTATTCAACTCAAGTATCAGGTTGTTCCTCGAAAAGCTGAGAACAAGATGGTTCGGCCCCTTTTCAATCATAAAAATATACTCATAAAGGATGATGGAAACAAATAAAGACAAGACATGCACTTTCAAGGTGAATGCGAAGAGAGTAAAAATATATTATGAAGATGAAGCTTTGTGAGAAGGACTGAGATGAGTTTATGAGAACCTAGTCCTCTAGTAGATGGAACGAATGAGAAATTATCGCCATTGGTTGAAAGAAGATGAAACCAGAATGAAAGAGAGTCAAGCTAAAGGACTTTAAACTAGCTCTTCTTGGGAGGAAACCCATGTTTTTGGTGCTTTCTTGTACAAATCATATTTTTCTTTATCTCTATTTTAGTCTATGAGCTATGTACCTCTCCCCTTCTAGGTATTTTGGGTTTTTGCATCTAGAAAAAGTATAATTGTAGTATGTACATTACTTTCTTTTCATAAAAGTTTTAATACAAGATTAGGTGTATTAATTGATTCTATTAACTTAGTTTTGTGTGCAACACAGTCACGACACCCAATTTGGTCACGACATCTGCCATAGTTGAGGCACTAGCTTTACACACCTTGGGACCGCGATCGCAGCAAGGTCGAAAGCCAAATTATTCTCAGTCGAGGCGGTCTACCCGGTCACGATCACGACTATTCTTGAGTATATAAGCAAAACCCTTTCAACAATAGAGTTTTTATTTCTCTCCTTGCTCTCCGAATCCTGAATGTTAGAAGAAGATTAACTAAAGAATTGCAAGACGTGAGTCATCAACATGACGATCAACAAATAGTTAAGAACATTTGCTCCAAACCCACCTCTAATGACGTCATACTCTTACTGCAATAGTACCACATCCACCACTGCCTCCTTGCTGTTGTTTCAAATCCTAACCACGGCAAGGTACTGATTGTGCGTTCCTTTTGTTCACCATCATTCCTATTTCTTGAGGTTTTCATCACCTCTATTGAGTATACAACCCTATGTTTTGATTTTATCCATGTCATGCTAACTATTAGAATCACCTTATGTCCACTCCTTCGACGGAGTTAGCCGTTGCTTTCTCTTTGTTCATGACTACTTTGGTCTCTTCAACCTATGGTTGAACTATATGCAGTATCTTACCCACAAGCTTCTAGTTCTATCGTCGTTGGTTGATAGATTCTTTTTTGAGCGGGAATACCCACCACGACCACGACAGTCACGGTCGAGTAGGTACCTCCCTGATCACAATCATGACACTATGTGTAGCTTTGGCCACAGTCGTGGTCCTCCTTTGCAAGAATTTCTCTTGATCAGGTCTAAAATGACTGTGGTCACAACAACCACCACGGTCGCAATGTTTCCTTGCCGCAGTCACAGTGTTCCTTTGGTTTCATTAGTCATGTGCCACAAGCACGACACCCTCCTCAATCGCAGTACTACTTTCTGTTCAGGCTGCGGTCGCAACTTCTCATGCATTTTAAGCAATTAAAAATGAATTAAGTGCTAATATCATGAGTAAAATAAAAAATACAATCTTGGTAACAACAATTTTAATATTGAATCTTTCAGACTTTTGACTTCAACTGATGACACTTTTATGAAGAAAGCAACTTCATTGAGGGGTGCAGAGGAAAACTAACTAATGCACTGAAAGATAACCCAAACCTCTCACCGACAAAGAAGCTTCAGTTGCAGCTGATGAAAAAGAAGTATGAGTACATCCTGGCTCACAAGACGCTAGAGGTGTCTGACAAGTCTCAAGAAATATCACGAACATAGATTTCTGAGTACCAGCTATCTAAAACTGAGCTAAAGAAGCTAGAGAAACACAAATTTGAAACTGAGGATGTAAAAAGTGGCAAGAAGAGGAAATTGACAGTCGTGGAGAAATCAAAGGGCCAAGAAAAAGAAGCAACCCCAAAAGATGTCGATGAGGAAGAACAGAATGCTCTCAGCTAGCAGGTGCCAACATTCGTGTCAAGAGATCAAATACACCAGTCACAATTTGACTGGGTACTTAAGACCAAAGGGTTCAAGCCTACGTGATATCTGGGCATTGAGAATTTTAAGAAGATGGGAATCTATGATAGGGTGATCAACTTTATACAAGGTGAAAATCTACACACATTGTGTACCTTAGAAGCCCCCTCACTAACTCAATTGACGATAGAGTTCATGTCGTCATTAGAAAAGCTTTTTTTCAGTGAGGATGAGCGTAAAAAGGGAAGGGCAATTTCAAACTAGAAGTAACAATAGGAGGCGAGGATCATATGATTACTAAGTCCATGCTCAATACCATATTCACCAAAACTACTGAAGAAGCACAAGCCTGCTCAACTGCACCAGGCGAAAAATATTCCATCAGTTACAGTAGTCATAAGATGTGGGAGAATCTAACCAAAGAACACGAGCACAATTCAAAGAATTCAAAGGCAACTCTCATCACCTCTCGCTTTATCTGAGTGGTACTGAAAATAACTGCCATTACGGTCTTCACGAGATCAGAAACCAGAGGAGGGACTAAGGGGGACCTATTTCTAATATGGTCCATGCTCAACAAGAAACCAGTGAACATTGGGAGACTTCGAATCGAGAGACTATCAGTCGTAGTGGGAGGGGAAGCAAAGCAGATGAAAGAATTCTACATGGGAAACCGGATAACTAGAATAGCTTATCACTTTATGGATGCAAACCTATTATTGAAATACAAGAAGTCCAAGGGAAAGTCAAATATTGACATTAAGTACCTCATCAACACAGGCATTCTGGCACCGAAAGGACACAATCTTTTCTACAAACAAAGCTACTCCAAGGTACTTCTACCCCTCCCGGAGATGGCATATTATGATGCCTACAAGTTGCGGCCCACACAAGAGGATGTGGATAAGATGAAATTAGGTGCTATCAGCACATCTGCAAGCCCATCATCAACCATTGGCGAGAATGATGTGATGGATAAGACTCTAGAAATGGAGATGCAAAAGCAAGAGGAAAGAAAGAAATTGGTGATAAGGAAGAGAAAGAAGAAAACATCTGACAAGTCCCCCGCCCCAAATCTACCCTCACCACACATTCTTGTAGAGAAGGAAGTAAATAAAGAAGACCAACCTGAGGTGGCAGTGCATGAAGAAAGCGACCAGGCACACCTTGAAACCACAGAAAGAGAATGGAATTTAGAGGTCGAGCAAGAACCCCATCAAGCGTGCGAAGACCCCAAGGTTGCACCCAACCCCGTGATCCTAGAAGTGGTACTACATGTACCAGAGCAACCGGAGGTGAGTACTTCTCCCAAGGAACCCATGTCGATCCTAAGCAAAATGAGCCAACACGACAACTGAAGGAGATAATAACATCGACGACACTGTCAATGACACTTGTAGAACTGCAAAACCAATGCCCACTAACATTAGGTGATGTATTAGGGCACAAATTTGATGCCATGTGGTTACACATGCATCATACTTCCAAAATTAATTTCAATATTACTTCTAGCATGTGATCACTAACTACATAGGTACAAATTTTAAACGTAAGAACTGAGGCACTCCCCTAATTCATGCAAGGGGTCATCAACACCCAGAACGCAATGATGGGGGCTTTAAAGACATTAATTGAAGAGATGGAGAACCTTAGAAAGGAATGAAATGCCATGAGAATAGATAAAGAATTGATGTGGAAGGGCCTGAAAAAAGAACGTCAGTGCTTAGATGAGTAATGTTGATAGCTTGATGTAGAATTCTAGGAGATAGACAGTTGGTGACAAAGAAAGAGGTCAAAGCATCTAAACAACCCTTCCACATCACAAGATTCCTCAAGCCCCTCGAGCCCAGACAAAGACGATGATGACATAGGAGGGATAGGTGTGAGCACAACTTCAAAGGACGAAAGGGCCAATGTGAAGACCACCCCAATGGTGGAACCATCTGCAATAGAAGCACCACAATAGTCATAACCTCGTCAAAATGTCGAGATGAAGAAAACAAATGCCTTATAAAAACATTTGACTTGAACATCAACCCAAAAGAGGACAAGGCTACATCTGAGGAACATCAACTGATCGTCTTCATTAGAGATGAAAGAACTGCCATAGAGGATCTCACATCACAACAAATAAGAAATATCAACAAATTCTTGGATGACATGACTTTCGGATTCGATATCTGCAATGATATCTTCAAAGACCCGGTGTAGTACGAGCATGATGATTCACTCTATGATAGAAAGATGGTTGCGACGCTAGCCGCGCTCAATTTTATAGAATTATAGCAGTCGTCAGAAGAGAACCAACACATAGAAGACTTAACTACCAAGATATCCATGAACAATGAAAGCAAAGTGGCAAACCAAACACCATTTGAGACAAAGGTACATCTTCCCGCTATAGAGGTACAATCCACAATAATGCAGACATAAGGAGACAGTACCTCAGAAGACAAAGAAGGTGGACTCGCCTCCTTCTTCACTAATGAGCCAGTTAGAAAGCAGAGTGCACCAACTCATGATGTACCATTACGTGTTGCCTCTCCTCTACACTACAAGATAGCATGCATGGACATGACCTCATTATCAAGAATTACATGCAGAGATGTCCTTATCCTAATAGACATACTTGACGATAACCTTCTAGGCAATGATATTTTCTACCACAACAAAGGAAGGTTGCTTAAATGAGAACATTTTAGAGGGATCTTTCAAAAACAAGCAAGAGTACATAAGAAGTTGTTTAATGTACTCTGTGCAACTCTACTTGAAGAATTTCTACATCCCAAAAAAATGCAACCTGTCTTCAATGAAAACGCGCATCTAGCAGGCCAACTTTTCAACAAAAATGACAAAGATGCTGATGTGAAAGAACTACAATGTGTAGTGAGTAGAGAGGAGATGATGTTTGTAGTCCTGCCTATAAGTACTGTAAAGCACTAAGCATTGATTGTCATCAACCTCTATGAGAGATGTAGAATAGTGTTCAATTGATGCACAACTGAATTGGATAGAACGTCCCTAATCTACAAAAACAAGGAAGTAAGAGACATCTTAAAGGTGTCATTACGTCTGCAGTGGGCTATACAGATGGCACACAACAAACACAAAGGGATGTGGAAGCAGTTATCTATATGTAAAAAGGTCCCTCTAGAAAAGACTAGAACACGAGATTGCGCCTTCATATCTCTCGGAATGATGAGAGCAATCAATAAGGGAATCCTACTAGAAGACCTCTGTATAGAAGATCTACATGGGTTGTGTGGTGTCTATGTAATGGAGGTTATCTACGATCGTTGCTTCTTCAATCACCCAGTGATGCCTTCAAATGCAGTACCACGTCAGCTTCACCAACAAATACCCCAACCTAAAAAGCAAACTTGGAGGGAAAGACTTATAACCATGTGGGTTGATCTAGAAGAACCTACTAGAGCATCTAATTGGAAGGAAGGATGGGCAGCCGACACCCCTGACAAGGTAGAGAAACAACCTAAGAGCAAGCCTGAACACACTCCCATAACAGAAATAGACAAAGAACAACCTCTAGCTCATGTGGCCGAAGAAGGGGAGATAGAGGAGAGGATATGCCAGAGATTAAACCAGATGGGCCGGTAGGAGAAATACTGCCAACCTTCAAGGATTTTGATAGGTGGAGCTACGGAAGCTTGTCACTAGAATCCCTGCAGCTGATAATGAAATGCTTGACGGAAGGCGAGACCATGGTAGAGGCAATCTTCGAAAGGGATGCAATATGTATGCTAAAGGACAACCTTAGAGATACTTTGAAAATAGGATGGTACCTTTCCGTCAGTACTATGTCAGCCTACCAAGCACTACTGAATGACAACATGCCAAACATGCATATAGCCTACTTCCTCTTAGTAGATGACATCTTAAAGAATAAAAGGTCAGGAAAAAAATACCGCTTACTACAACGCCAGGAGACCTCTCTTCCATATTATATATTCTTGCCCATTCTACATGATTGTCACTCGACTTTTCTAGTTTTCAGTGTTATAGCTAAGACTGAAATCCTCTACAACATCTCAGATGCATCCTTTGCACTCAACAAAAGAATGAACATGACTACTACAAAAACACCTACAGAAGAGAAGGCAGTCGCATGCGCCATGGTAGTTGTAGAAATGCTCAAACACCATGGAAAAGGGTACAAACATAAAGAAGGTAAAGACTTCAAGAAGACACAGTTCTGTAATAGAAGCCCTCAACAAGTACCACTGTCAAACGACTGCAACTTCTATTGTCTAGTCTGGATGGTCGCCATGTCTACCATGAATATGAAGGTGGAGGGCATGCAACATGAACAATACCACCCAATACGTGGAGTATACACCAGCATGATCCTTGACTCAAAGTGGGCCACCACAAACAACTAATAGTAATAAAGAAAACTCGTTTATACATCCAACTTCTACTTTGACATCCCGGGTTGAGGTGAATGATAAGTTTGGGGGAGGAGTCATAAACGGGCATGAGAGGTACTATTCTATTGCCAAAACTTTCAAAAATTCAAATTTACTTGTACATATTCTCGTTTCTACTACAATCAAGTATGAGAAACTAAATTTTCAAAAACTTACTTTTAGAATTTTTTTGTAAGTTGTAGTTTTGCTTAGCCACTTCTTAGACTAGTTAGTCTCCTTGCTAAATGTTGTAGTGCTATGATTTCTAGAGAGGTGAAAATGAGAGACCAATACACATAATAGTAAAAACAAGAAGCATAACAATACAATTTTATCACATTCTTACGAAAAAATGTTGAGTGTGGAGAAATCCTAAGTCTATGGAATCCCTGGAACTGGAGGACTTTACCAAGCCATACTCCTGACCAATCACCCTAACCTGACGGTTCTAGCAAGAAAATCCTTACCTCCCTCGGGATGGAATCAGCTTCCCCTTCCAAATTTAATTATCCCCACTTTGGAATGAAAAGAGGCTTGGCCACCCAGAAAATCATGTAAAAACCCCTCAACCAAACCTGAGAGGACATATAAAAATCCAAAAAGAAAAAAAAATAATAATGAGAGTTGTGACCAAAATATGTCAAAGGATCCCATACAAATGGTATATTGTTGCACTCATGAATGCAGATATGTCATGCCCGTAAGTAGAATCCTGAAGCCAAATTTAACAACCTTCAATCCCAAGAAGCCCTCACGCAACCACCTGACTTAACGTGAGGAGCCCTTGGGGCAACACTATCCTTACGACAGCTTGTAGGTGAGGGAAATTGAGGAGAGTAGGAGAACACTTAAGGCCTAAAACCTACCTGAGCACACTAGCATAGGGCCAACTAAAATAAAGGGAGCATGTGAAAGCTACCCCTTAAGGGGATGTTGTATAAATATGGCTAGCAACCTGGCACATGGAAGGGTAAGTTATTGAGATGGAGGGCCCTTTACTACTAAAAGGGATTGTCAAGGATTCAAAGTCATGCAACTCTAGTTACGAAGGAGAAGAAATAAAATCTCAGGATAGAAATGAGCATACCACAAGAGTTTTGATGTGAGAATGAGATAAATGTGTAATGGTAAGCTTTCTAAAAAAATTTGTTACCCATAGATCATATATGTATGATTTCTGACCTACCCTTATCTTGAGGACATGCTCGATCCTATGTTTGGGGGAGTTGATAGCATATCATTTTGTGCACTTTTTGCATATGATTTATGCTTTTGCTAGCATACCTTTTATAGATTTCTCTACTTATTTTAGTGTCTTATGTCAAAAATCTCAATTACACACATGTTTCACTTTTTAGGGTCATGCCAAGACATGGACACGGTCAACATCACAACCACGGTTGTAGAGTCCACTAAGGACCCTACCGTGGTCGATGTCTCTATCATCATCTCTTCACATCGCGACTGTGACCATCCACTAATGCAACGCCCCATAGTAGAGGCCCTACCGCGATTGAGGCTCCCCCTCGACCGTGACATATAGTTGTCACACTGCAACCGTGATTAGAGTCCTGACTGAGGCCAAGCCGTGACCGAGGACAAGCCGCGACCTAAGCCATGGCTCGAACGAGGTCATATCACGACTGCGACCTAGATGGTTAAGTTGGTGGGAAGAACCTATAAATAGACCCCCACCTCGACCTATCAAATCATTAGATATCAAGGACCATTAAGTGTTGCTAAATTCCAGAGTCACTCACATCCATACCATCAATCTTGGATCTCTAAAGACAGAAGTCAGAGGAGAGAGAAGATTGGTTGCCCTCTTCTTCGAAGGAAGAAGTCACTGCCACATCGCTCACTCTAGATCTATATTTGAAGAATTATAGTGGTGTATTGCCATATTCTCTCTCTATCTATATCTATCATCTTCATCACATTGTACTCTCCCTCTTCGTGGTTATTGATGTATCTATCATTTTGTGATGTCGATATGATGCCCATCAACATGTGTGGCTAAACATCTAACTTGAGTTGGGAGTAGCCACTAAGTCTCTCCCAACATGTATATTAATTCTCCCCTTTGAATATATATATGCTCTTATCAAGATTATCTCCATACGCTTGTTTTTAATGCTTCACTTCTATGCTTATCTACCATCTTGTGATGCTTGATTGTTGGTACCTCAAAAGAGTAGAACCATCCTTATCTAGTATTGTGGAGTAGTATGAATGCATGAAAGTTTTGGAATTCTAAAGCTAACGGTCAAAAAAATTTCTTTGTGGTTGTTGGGCCATCATCTCGAGAGAGAGACTAGCTTAGAACATATTTCTAACCTTATCTCGAGAGAGGAGGGAATAGAAGTTTTGATGATTGCTTGTAATCTTGATAGGAGTATATGAAGGGGTGTGAATTTTGCAAGTCGGTGAGAGACCTTAGTAGGTGAATCTCGATCCAAGTTTCCTTCCATATCTTTGCTTCTTACCGCTTATTGACATTTTTATGTTGACTTTACTTTCTTTTTTTACCTTTCTTTGTTTTGGACGGGGCACCTTCGTTCCTTACGGAACACCTTTTACCCCACCTATTTGTTTGGAGTGTAAGAGTGCGAGACTCCGCATACTTAACACTTGATGACCTTGTCCCTGTGGTTCGACCCTGAATACTAAATCAGACCCCTTATAATAGTTGTGGGGGCTTGAGTGTCGGGTTATAATCTTAAAAGTTCGACTACTCTGGATTTGCTCCATTTTGGACGTGTGATTTAGGCCAATCAACTTTTTGAGTTGATAATATCTCATTTCGTGCACTTTTTTCATATGATTTATGCTTCTCCTAGCATACGTTTTTTAGATTTCTCTACATATTTTTGTGCCTTATGTTAAAAATCTCAATTTCACACATCTTACACTTTTACAGGGTCATGCCAAGATATGGCCGCAGTCAACACCATGATTGTGACTGTATAGTCCACTAAGGACCCTACCGGGGTTGATGCCTCTATACCCGTCTCTTCACACCGCGACCACGACCCCAAAAAGTTGACCGGCCTAAATCACACATCCAAAATGGATCAGATCCAGATTAGTCACACTTTTAAGATTATAACGCTACACTCAAGTCCCTAATCATAATGAGGATTCCTTTATAAGGAGGGGCAACTATGGTGGTCATAATGATGCTTATATTCCTAAAGGAGAAAATCATGACTGATTAGTTGCACTTTTAAGATTATAATCTAACACTCAAGTCCATGCAAGTATTATACGGGGTCCAATGTAGAATTCAGGGTCGAACCACAGGGACAAGGTTTACAAGTGTTAAGTACACAACATCTCACACTCTTACACTCAAAATGAACATGTGCGGTAAAAAGGTGTTCCCTAATGAACAAAGGTTCTCCAGCCATAACAAAGAAAGGTAAAAGACAGAAAGTAAAGTCAATAGAAAAATGTCAACAAGTGGTAAGAAGCAAAGATATGCAAGGAAACTTGGATTGGGTTTCACCTACTAAGGTCTCTCATTGAATTACAAAAATCACACCCCTTTGTATACTCCTATCAAGATTACAAGAAATCATCAAAAGATATGGATAGATCTAGGTTCTAAGATAGTCTCTCTCTTGAGATTATGACCCAACAACCACAAAGAAAACTGTATGACTATTAGATTCTGCATTCCAACACTTTCATGCATTCATACTACTCCATAACACTAGATAAGGATGGTACTACTCTTTTGAGGTAGAAACAATTAAACATCACAAGATGGTCGGTAAGCATACAAGTGAAGCATTAAAAATAAGCGTATGGAGATAATCTTGATAAGAGCATATATATATTCAAAGGGGATAAAGAATATACCTGTCGGGAGAGCCTTAGTGGATACACCCAACCCAAGTTAGATATTTAGCTACACATGTTGACGGGAAGCATAGCGGCATCACAACATGATAGATACATAAATAACCACAAAGAGGGAGAGTACAATGTGATGAATATGATAGATCTAGATAGAGAGAGAAGATGGTGATACACCAATATACTTCTTCAAATCTAGATCTGGAGTGGGCGATGTGATGGTAGCTTCTTCCTTTGAAGAAGAGGGTGATCAATCTTCACTCTCCTCTAACTTTTGTCTTCAAAGATCCAAGACTAATGGTATGGATGTGAGTGACTATGGAATTTGACAGCACTTCATGGTCCTTGGTGATCTGATGATTTGACAAGTCGATGTGGGGGATCTATTTATAGGTACTACCTATTGGCTAAATTGGACCTTAATATACCCTTTATTTTGATTATGATAAACATTTCACTCTTTTGGATCTAACATGCTACTTAAGTATTTTAGGGTTCAAAGTAATAAGGAGATCGTACTAAGAGGAAAATACAAGATTAGTGCCAAATTGAAGAACAAATGTGCTTAATTGTATATGTGTTCATGATTGTACTCAAATGTAAACACTTGTACAAGGATATAATGTTCAAGTACTTATACATCATGTAAATCAAGCATTAGATCTTCCCTACCCACTTTTAGCCCTTGGATATATTTCCCCCTAAAATTAGAGTAACCAACACACATTGAAACACAAACTTTGTAGGTGATTCAAAAGTCTAAAATAGGGACACCCTCAGTAAAAGAACTTGTCGACCAAGACACACTCGGTTAAAGTTCTTGTCGATCGAGAACCACCTCGGTTGAACTTGAGAGCACTATTCAACAACTTACACAATTGTTCTCTAAAATAGTATGATGTCGAAGATAATCTCGATCGAGTAAGCAATGGGGTAAAGCTTGCATCCATTACACTGTGTGGTTGGTAGTTGGTAATTGGAAATGGAAATTACAATACCTTTACCTTAAACCCAGGCACGATCGAAGAAAATACCGACCGAGACATAGTTCGGTCGACCAAATTGTCGACCGAGCAGGGTTCTATATTGTTCTTTTCAAGCACAAATAAATTAGCAATTGCTATCCAACTAATGTACACCTAATGGCTAGTTAAGCACTAAGAACACTCTAGACACTCCCTACAACGTCCCTAGACACTTTCAAACCATTCCTATAAATAGGAGAGGCCTTAGGACACCCAAATCACCACTTGCATACACAATACATAAGCTACACTTGAGCATCCACTATTGAGAGCAACAAAGCTAGAATTCACTTGCCATCTTCATCCTTGTGCTATAGAGTTGTGTCCTATAGTTACAGTATCCTAGCCACCATGTATAGCCACTTCCATCTTAAGTGGATAGGAGGTCTAAATGCTAGATAAAGGATCAAAGCACTGTACTTCATTGGATAAGTATTTTCTTTCTTCCAATATATTTCTTTTATATTGTATTTTGTTCTCCTTGACTACTCCCTGGGTTGGAGGTTGTTGAAACAAGGTTTCTTGGTGCTACTTCAACAAAGTGAAGGCTTATCCAAGGTTTGCTTGAGATTACTTCAATAATCTTCTTCAAAGGAGGTTGGATCTACTTCAAGGTGAAGGTTGTCTCAAAGTGGTGGAGCTACTTCACGGTGGTGAAGGTTGCTCCAAGGATTGCTTGTGGTTACTTCAAGAAGGTTGCTTCAAGGGGGTTGAGGCTACTTCAAGGTGAAGGCTACTTTGAGTGGAAGGAGATTGTATTTTATGTAACATCCTGGCAAGGTAATAAAATAAATCATTTTCAAAATCCCAATTGGAAACAATTGGGTAGTGGACTGACATCCATTGATTCAAAGGCTGGAACCACTCTAAACCGAAGTGTCTTCCTTGTTTCCTCCTCCTTCTTTGGTTAAGTGCTTTAATTGTGTTAATTAGTTTAATTAACTTTAAATTATCCAAAAATCTCTATTCACACCCCCTCTAGATCTTTCAATTGGTATCAGAGAAGGTCTTCAAGGAGGCATAACATGTCTTGAAGAATGGGGGATGGTGTACTTCACAACCTCAACCTCAAAGGAACCTACATGAGCCGGCCACCACCCTTTGATGGAAGCAACTACACATATTGGAATAGAAAGATGCAACCTTACTTCCAAGGGATTAGCTTGGACCTTTGGAGGATGGTATCTACACCGTATGTACTTCCCACGATGGAATATGCAATATGGGATCCAAATACGGTACAACAAGTTCAATTAAATGCAAAGGTGGTAACAATTTTATATTGTTCTATATTTCTATAAATGAATTTAATAGAATATCTTCATGGGAGACTGCCAATTAAATATGGCATAAACTTTCAAATACACATAAAGGTACAACTCAAGTAAAGAATACTAAGATTAATATGCTTAAACAAAAGTTTGAACAATTCTGAATGCTATCTAATGAGACTATTAGTGAAATGTATCCAAGGTTTTCTTCTATTGTTAACAGCTTGAATGCCTTAGGTAAATATATAAGTGAGGAAGATCATGTCTCTAAGATGCTTAGATCGTTTCCTCCACAATACAAGCCAAAGGTGACGACCATTGAAGAAGTCAATGACCTTACCACTTTGAAGATGGAGCAACTCATCGGCAATCTAGAAACTCATGAGGCTACACTTGAAGAAGAAGAAAGATTGGAAGCCAAACACAAGAAGGAGAAAAGAAAGGACGTTGCTTTTAGGGATTCAACTAAATAAAGTAATGAAACAAGTGAAGAAGATATCAGAGAAGAGGAACTCATTGTAAATGGTAAGCAATATAGAAGGTTTAAATCTAACAAAAAAAGGTTTTGTCCCCCCCCCCCCCGCTCAAAAAAAACACAAGGGTTGGACCATTCCTTTCCTACCGAGCATGATTCTTTGGTTTCTTCCTCTTCTTCCCTTAGGTGATTTGAATGTGGTAAGAAAGGACATTTCAAAATGAGTGTAACAAAGTCAAGAAGGGAAAGAAATCTTCTCTCAAGAAGAAAGCAAAAGCCTACAAAGTAGCTTGGGATGACTCAAGCGATGATAGAAAAAGTGAGGAGGAAATGTAATGTCTCATGACCAAAGAAGACATGGTAAGATGCTTCATTGCAACAACAAATGAAGAAGAAAATGAGGCAAGTCTCCTTGATTTATCTAAAGAAGAGTTAGTTACTAGTATTGAAGAATTACATGATAAAAATGTTGATTGCAAAAAGAAATTAAAAAGGCTTACAAAAACAAATGAAAATTTGTATGCTAAATTGAATGATCTTACATTTGAAAAGGAAAGTTTTATGTCTGAAAAAGCTACTTTGAAAGCATCTATTAATGATTGCAATATTAAGTTGCTTACTCTAGAAACCAACAATAATTTTATTTGCCAAGAAAAGGTTGAATCGCTTGCTAAGAAAAATTATCTTCAAACTCAACCTATTCTATGTAATCATTCAGATTATGATGCTATTGTCAAAGAAAGAGATAGTTTGCTATCTAATCTAAACCAAGAAAAGTTAGACATTAAAAAGAGAATGGAGGAAATTTCTAAGTTGCAAAAAGATATTTTTAGTTTTTAAAACAAAGACATTCTTGATAAAATCCTAAAGGACTCATCTGGGAAAATTGGGAGGAGAGGCCTGGGCTATGTGCCCAAAGTTAAATCCTTCCATAAGCCTAGAACTAGAAAAACACAAAAATCCAAATCTAAGGTCATGTATGTGCCCAAAGCCAATATTGCTAAGAAGAGGAATGAAATTGATTCTATTTGTTGTCATTACTATTTACGCATTGGACATTATTCATTTTCTTTTTCATACAGGAAAAAGGATGTTGACTTGGTTTGGGTTTCAAAACTCCCAACTTAAAAATGTTGGTCATAATAGTTGCGATTTTACCTAAGGTTCACATTGAAATTTATAATGTCTTATCTCAACTGAATTAAGCATCAACTTGTATATCATTGTATATTTTGTGTGCTTAATAATGATATCCAAAAATAATGGAATGATATGTTTACATTAGAAATGTTGGATTTCCTGAAATTGCACAGAAATTTATCTCATTTTAAACTCTCCCCGTCGAATAAAAGATCGACCGATGGTAGTTATGTCAACATTGTTTTACTGGTAAATCTTTTCGGTCGACAAATAGCTCGACAGAAAATTCTTCCGGTTGAAGAAATGTTTGACCGAAGATAGTTTTGTCAGAACTACTTATTGAAAACAAAATTATTCAACTGCAATTAAATTTGGTGACCCAAATTTGTACTAAACTCCTCATATTAAGTTGTTCCAAATAGTTGAAATGATAAAATATCTATAGTAATGCTCCTAACCAAATGGACCACTATATGGGACCAAAACTTAAATATTTTACAGGTTTGGATGGTCTATTAAAGCTACTCTAAAAGGCACATAAAACAAGAAGATTTTCACACACTTGGAGAAAAGGTAAAATTATTGTTCAAATGAAAATTTAAAATGTAAAATTATTGGTATAAGTAATGTTGGTTCAAAATTTTAAATGTACTATGTGTCAAAGAACTACATTATAAGTGCTATAACAATGGTTATGATTCATAGAAAAACATCAAAGTCATTGATAAAGGAAATTGTAAACTTCATGACACTATGGACATTAGTCATGGAATAAAAAGAATGTTCATATAAGAAACATGCTTAGAATATAATCATTACTTAAACTTTCTTTTGATAAATATGGGATTTGTGTATTCTAGGCACGAAAAAACAAGATCTTTTTAAATAACTAAAATTTTGCTAGAACTCAATTGAATCTCATCTATATGTGGACTGATGACAAAAGATGAATTTGATCTTAAGACACAAAAAGGACTCATCCTAGAATATTCCACATCTAGTAAATCATATAGGATTTATAAGTCTACATTCAAGAGAAATGAAGAATAAGTGATGATTATATCTAGCAAACTCAAGACTTAGTCATATCCTAAAAGGAGTAGATTATTGGACAACTTCTATAAGAGCTTAAACAATGCATAAGTTTCAACTCCTAGAACCAAAAGCAAATAATCAATTGTAACTAAGTGGACATGACAAAAAAATAAATCTTGGATATAATGAATGAAAATAGACTTTGATATGACTCATGCATTAATGGGTTAGACTTGAGGTCATATGGACATCAAACTCTTCAAATGGATGCAAAATAAAAGGATCATTAAAAGTGAAATTTTTGACTTGAAACAAGATCGAATATTCATACAAAAAGAAGTTGACTGGACATTTATGTCAATAAAATATCTTGGCTCATTCTAGATAAAGTTGCATTAATGGGAAATCTATAGAAATGCCTCTCAGCCAAAAAACGTTTGACCGAGGGGCTCCCCGGTCGAAGTCATGGTCAACCAAAAATAAGCCTAACAAAAATGCTTATATTTAAATCAAATCATTTTCACCTGACATTGGTATATTAAATCTATAAGTTGCTCATCATGTTAAATACTTATAATAAGAGAAATTGTTAAGATAGTGCACGAAATATGATTGCTTATAAAAATTGGCTCATAATCTTACTTAATCAATTGATTTCAGAGTAGGTTATAATTTGAAATACCTTAGTATCTTTAAGTTCACTCTTCTTATGAGATTAAGGGAGAGCTCAATAAATTCTTGAATATACTGCATAACTTGCTCTTAATTAAATTTTTTAAACCTATTAGGGCTTAACATCCCTTGTATTTGGTTAGAGATGTATTTATTGATTCCACTATGAGCCTAAAGGACTCTCATATCATTTCAAGGATTAAAATCCTTTATAAATGGTTGAGAAACTAATATAAAAATATATTCATGAGCCTAAAGGAATCTCATATCATTTTAGGGCTTAACATCCCTTGCAAATGGTTGAGAAATTGATCTTGGTTCTTGAATTGTGGCTAAATTTGACATTCTTTTTTAAGTAAACAATTAAGGGGAGTAATCAATTAAGGGTGAGTCTTACTGACTTACATGTGATTATATGGCTATCTCTTTTAAATGAGAAAGGGGGAGAAATAATATAAATCAAAATAAATGAGTTTCATGTTCTCTTCGCTTAACATTATGGCTTGACATTATGTGATACTACATTCCTTAAGAGATGGATATTGTGTTCCACACCTCTTTAGGAATGATTAGCACACACTTTATGAAAACAAGAGAATATTCTCATCTCAGGTAAATCTCAGGTATGAAACTCATCTCATTTAAATTATTTTGATTATATTTTCAAAATGTTTGTCATCTTCAAAAAGGGGGAGATTGTTGGCTAAATTGGAAATTAATATACCCTTTGTTTTAATGATGACAAACATTTCACTCTTGTGGATCCAATGTGCACCTTGAGTATTTCAGGGTTCAAAGCAAAAGGAGATTCTACTAAGTGGAAAATAGAAGATCAGTGCAAAATTGAAGAACAAATGTGCTTAATTGTATATGTGTTCATGATTGTACTCAAATGTAAACACTTGAACAAGGATATAATGTACAAGTACTTAGACATCATCTGAATCAAGCGTTAGATCTTCCCTACCCACTTATAACCCATAGATAGATATCCCCTAAAAGTTAGAGTAACCAACACACATTGAAATACACACTTCGTAAGTGATTCAAATGTCTACAATAGGGCACCCTCAGTCGAAGAACTTGTCAACCAAGACACACTCAGTAAAAGTTCTTGTCGATTGAGAACCACCTTGGTTAAACTTGAGAGCACTGCTCAACAACTTACACAATTGTACTCTAAAATAGTCTTTGGTCGTAAATAATCTCGATCGAGTAAGCAACAGTCTAAATCTTATGATCGTTAGATTGGGTGGTCGGTAGTTGGGAGTAAGAAATTGACATTGCAATACCTTTTCCTTAAACCCAGGCTCAGTCAAAGAAAATCTAGACCGAGACACAGTTTGGTCGATCAAATTGTCGACCAAGCAGGATTTAGGATTGTTCTTTTCAAGCACAAACAATTAGCAATTGCTATCCATCTAATGTACACCTAATGGATAGTTAAGAACTAAGAACACTATAGAAACTCCCTAGAACGTCCCTAGACACTTTCAAACCATTCTTATAAATAGGAGAGGCCTTAGGACACCCAAATCACCACTTTCATACACAATACCTAAGCTACACTTGAGCATCCACTATTGCGAGAAACCAAGGTAGAATTCACTTGCCATCTTCATCCTTGTACTCTAGAGTTGTGCACTATAGTGACAATCTCCTAGCCACCACATATAGCCACGTCCATCCTATGTGGATAGGAGATCTAAATGCTTGATATAGGATCAAAGAGCTATACTTCATTGGATAAGTATTTTCTTTCTTAAAATCTATTTCTTCTATATTGTATTTTCTTCTCCTTGACTACTCCTAGGGTTGGAAGCAGTTGAAAGGTGGTTTCTTGGTTCTACTTCAAAAAAGTGTAGGCTGATCCAAGGTGTGCTTGACATTAGTTCAGGAAGGCTACTTCAAAGGAGGTTGGAGCTACTTCTAGGTGAAGGCTATCTCAAGGTGGTGGAGCCATATCAAGGTGGTAAAGACTGCTCCAAGGATTGCTCGTGGTTACTTCAAGAAGGTTGCTTCAAGGGGGTTGAGGTTACTTTAAGGTAAAGGCTACTTCGAGTGGAATGTGATTATATTTTAAGTAACATCCTTGTGAGGTAATAAAATAAATCGCTTTCAAAATCCCAATTAGAAACAATTGGGTAGTGGACTAACAACCTTTGATTCAAAGGTTGGAACCACTCTAAATCAAAGTGTCTTCCTTGTTTCCTCCTCCTTATTTAGTTGAGTGTTTTAATTGTTTTAAGTACTTCAATTAACTTTAACTTATCCAAAAAGATATATTCACCCCCCTCTAGATCTTTCACTACCCACTGACATAACCATTTGGGTCGTCGTCTCGGTATGGCCTCATTTGAGGCCTAGCCTAGGTCACGGCTTGGCCTCGGTCATGACTCTCATCATAATGGGAGTGTGTTGGATGGTTGTATGCTATGCTCGAGGGGGAGCCTCGATCGTGGTAGGGCCTCGACCAAGGGGTGTTGTGTTGGTGGATGGTCGTGGTCGTGTTGTGAAGAGACAATGATAGAGGCATTGACTACGGTAGGGTCCTTAGTGGACTTTACAGCTGTGGTGAGGTGTTGACCACGAACATGTCTTGGCATCACCCTGCATAAGTGAAAGATGTGTGTAATTGAGATTTTTGACATAAGGCACTAAAATAAGTAGAGAAATCTATAAAAGGTATGCTAGGAAAAGCATAAATCATATGCAAAATGTGCAAAAAAATGAGATGTTATCAACTCCCTCAAACATAGGATTGAGCCTGTCCTAAGGCTAAGGGTAGGCCCGAAATGATCTATGGGTAATTAATTTTTTTCAAAAAGCATACCATTACAGAGTTATCTGATTCTTACATCAAAACTCTTGTGGTATGTTCATTTCAATTTTGAGATTTCATTTCCTCCCCATCATAAATAGAGTTGTATGACTTTGAATCCTTGTCAATGCCTTTTGGTAGTAAAGGGCCCTTTGTCTCAATAACTTACCCTTCCTTGTGATAGTTTTCTAGCCATACTTGTACCACATCCCCTTGAGGGGTAGGTTTCACACCCTCCCTTTATTTTAGCTGGCCCTATACTAGTGTGCTCAGGTAGGTTTCAGGTCTTAAATGTTCTCCTGCTCTCCTTGATTTCCCTCACCCACAAGCTATCGTAAGGACGGTGTTGCCCCAAGGGCTCCTGATGTTAAGTCAAGTGGTTGTGTGAGGGTTGCTTGGGATTGCAGGTGGCTAAATTTGGCTTCAGGATTCCACTTACAGGCACGACATATCTACATTCATGAGTGCAACAATACACCAGCTGTGTGGGATCCTTCAACATCTTTTGGGCACAACTCTCATTATTAATTAATTTTTCTTTTCTTTTTGGCTTTTCATATCTCCTCTCAGGTTTGGGTGATGGGTTTTTACATAATTTTCTAGCGGCCAAGTCTCTTTTCATCCCAAAGCAGGGATAATTAAACCTGGAAGGGGCAGTTGTTTCCCTCTCTAGGGAGGCGAGGATTTTCTAGCCAGAATCATCAGGTTAGGTTGATAGGTTAGGAGTATTGCTCAGTAAAGTCATCTAGTTTCCAGGTATTCCATAGACATAGGATTTCTCCATACCCAACGTTTTGTCGTAAGAATGAGGTAAAATTGTATTATTATGCTTCTTGTTTTTACTATTATGTGTATTGGTCACTCATTTGTTCCTTTCTAGAAATGATAGCACTACAACATCTAGTAGGGAGACTGACAAGTCTAAGAAGTGGCCAAGCAAAACTACAACTTGCAACAAAATTTTTGAATGTAAGTTTTTGCAAAATTTGTTTGTATTGCATGATTGTAGAAGAATTGAGAATATGTACAAGTAAATTTAAATTTTTGAAACTTTTGGCAATGAAATAGTACCTCTCATGCCTGTTTATGACTCCTCCCATAAATTTATCATTCACCCTGACCCGGGGTGTAAAAATTGGAGTTGGATGTATAAATGAGATTTCTTTATTGATGCTAGATGTTTGTAGTGGCCCACTTTGACTTGAGGAGCATGCAGGTGTATACTCTGCGTAGTGGGTGGTATTGTTCATGTTGCATGCCCTCCACCTTCATATTCATGGTAGCTAGGGTGATCATCCAGGCTAGACAATAGAAGCCGAAGTTGTTTGACATTGGTACTTGTTAAGGGCTTCTATGGCAGAACTGCATCTTCTTGAAGTATTTTCCTTCTTTATTCTTATACCCTTTTCCATTGTGTTTGAGCATTTCTACAACTGCCTCGACGCATGTGATTGTCTTCTCTTCTCTAGGTGTTTTTTCATAGTCATGTACGTTGTTTTGTTGAATGCAATGGCTGCATCTAAGCTATTGTAGAGGACTATAGTACAAGCTATAATAGTGACGACTAGAAAAGTCCAATGACTATTATGTAGAATGGGCACAAATTTATAATCTAGAAGAGAGGTCGCCAGGTGTTATAGTAAGCGGTCTTTTTTACTCGACCTTTTATTCTTTAAGATGTCATCTGCTAAGAGGAAGTAGGCCGTATGCACTTTCAACTTGTTGTCATTCAGCAATGTTGGGTAGGCTGACTTAGTGCTGATGGAAATGCACCCTCTTGTTTTTAAAGTATCTCTAAGATCGTCCTTCAGCACATAGATGCCATGCCTTTCGAAGATTGCCTCTACCATGGTGTCACCTTCCTTCAAGCATTTCATTATGAGCTGTAGGGATTCTAGTGACAAAATTTTGTAGCTCCACCTATCGATATCCATGAAGGATGGAACTATTTCTCCTCCTGACCCATATGATTTAATCTCTGGAATATTCTCTTCCTCTATCTCCCCTTCTTTGGGCTCGTGAGCTAGAGGTTGTTCTTTGTCTGTTTCTGCTATGGGAGAGTGTTCGGGATTTCTCTCAGGTTGTTTCTCTACTTTGTCAAGGGTGTTAGATACCCATCCTTCCTTCCAACCAGATGCTCTAGCAAGTTCTTTTGGATCAACCCACATGGTTTTAAGTCTTACCCTCCAGGTTTTCTATTTAGGTAGGGGTATTTGTTGGTGAAGCTGATGTGGTACTACATTTGAAGGCATTTTTGGGTCGTTGAAGAAGCGACGATCGTAGATAACCTCCATTGCGTAGACACCATGTAACCCATGCAGATCTTCCACACAGAGGTCTTCTAGTGGTATTCCCGTATTGATTGCTTCAATCATTCTGAGAACTATGAAGGCACAATCCCCTATTTCAGCCTTTTCTTGAGGGACCTTTTAACAGATAAAGAACTACTTCCACATCCCTTTGTGTCTATTATTCGCCATCTGTATAGCCTGCTGCAGATGTAGTGGCACCTTTAAGATGTCTCTTGCTTCCTTGTTTTTGTAGATTAGGGATGTGTTGTCCAATTCAGCTGTGCAACAATTGAACAGTGTTGTACGTCTCTCATATAAGTTGACGACAATTAGTGCCCAGTGCTTTACAATTCTTATAGGTTGGACTACAAACTTTATCTCCTCTCTTCTCACTGCACATTGTAGTTCTTTCACATCAGCAACTCTATCATTTTTGTCAAAAAGATGGCCTCCTAGATGTGTGGTGTTATTCAAGACAGGTTGTATTTGGTCGGGATGTTGAAATTCTTCAAGTAGAGTTGCAAAGATTACTTTGAACAACTTCTGATGTACTCGTGCTCATTTTATAAATATCTCTCTAAAATTGTCTCTATTAAGAGACCTTCCTTTGTTGTGGTAGAGAATATCATTGCTTCGAAGTTTGTCATTCAAGGACGTCTGCTAGGATATGGACATCTATGCATGTAACTCTTGATAATTAGGTCATGTTCATGCCCGCCATGTTGTAGGGTAGAGAAGGGGAAACACTTAATGGTACATCATGAACTGATGCACTCTGCTTTGTGACCACTCATCAATGAGGAAAGAGGCGAGTCCACCTTCTTCATCTTCTGAGGTACTGTCTCCTGATGTCTGGATTTCTATGGATTGTACCTATGTAGCGGGAAGTTGTACCTTTGTCTCCAATGATGTTTGGTTTGCCGCTTCACTTTCATTATTTGTGGATATGTCAACTACTAAGTCTTCTATGGGTTGGTTCTCTTCTGACGACTGTTGTAATTCTGTAGAATTGAGCGTGGCTAACATAGTAGTTATCTTTTTGTCACATAGTGAATCATCATGCTCGTACTGCACTAGGTCTTCGAAAAAATCATTGTAGATATCCATTTCGAAAGTCATGTCATCCAAGAACTTGTTGAGATCTCTTATTTCTTATGATGTGAGATCTTCTATGGCAGTTCTTTTGTCTCTAACGATGATGGCCGGTCAAGGTTCCTCAGATGTATCCTTGTTCTCTTTTGGGTTGTTGTCTAAGTCAAACATTTTGATAAGGCATTCATTTTCTTCGTCTCAGTGTCTTGATGAGGTTCTAATTGTTGTGGTTCTTATTTTGTTGGTGGTTCCACCCTTGGGGTGGTCTTCGCATTGGCACTCTCATCCTTTGAAGTTGTACTTGGACCTATCCCTCCTATGTCATCATCGTCTTTGTCTGGGCTTGAGGGGCTTGAGGAAGCTTGTGATGTTGATGGGCTAGTGAGACACTTTGACCTCCTTTTTTGCCACCAACCATCTATCTCTTGGCATTCTGGATCAATCTGTCGGCGTTCCTCATCTAAGCGATGACGTTCTTTCTTCAGGTCATTTAATGCTTCTTCATACCCCTTCCACATCAATCCTTTATCTTCTCTCATGGCATCTTATTCCTTTCTGAGGTCCACCGTATCTTCAATCAGTGTCTCCAAAGCCCCCATCATCACGTTTTGGGTGTTGATGACCCCTTGCATGTACTAGGAGAGTGCCTCAGTTGTCATACTTAAACTTTGTACCTATGTAGTTAGTGTGCACATGTGAGAAGTAATATTGAAATAAATTTCAGAAATATGTTGCATGTGTAACCACATGGCATCAAATTTATTCCTTAATACATCAACAAATGTTTGTGGGCATTGGTCTTGCGGTTCTATAGGCGTCCTTGACATTGTCGTCAATGTTACATGCTCAGGTTGTGGCCCTAGCTTGTGTTGCTTAGGATCGACATGTGTTTCTTAGGCAAAGGTGCTCACCTCTGGTTGCTCTGGTACTTGCAGTACCACTTCTGGGATCACGGGGTTGGGTGCAACCTTAGGGTCTTTGCACACTTGATGGGGTCCTTTCTCAACCTCTAAATGTCATTCTCTTTCAGTGGCTTCGAGGTGTGCCTAGTTGCTTTCTTCATTCACTGGTACCTCACGTTTATCTTCTTCATTTACTTCCATGTCTATAGGAATGTGTGGTGAGGGTAGATTTGGGGCGGAAGATTTGTCTGACATTTTCTTCTTTCTCTTCCTTATCACCATTTTCTTTCTTACCTCATGCTTTTACATCTCCATTTCTAGATTCTTATCCCTGATGTCCTTCTTGCCAGTAGTTGATGATGGGCCTGTGGTAGTTCTGATAGCACCTGAGTACATCTTATCCACATCCTCCTATGTGGGCCACAGCTTGTGGGCATCATAATATGCCATCTCCGGTAGTGGTAGAAGTACCTTGGAGCAACTTTATTTGTAGAGACGTTTCATGCCTTTCTGTGCCAGAATTCCAGTGTTGATCAGGGACTTAATGTCAATCTTTGTATGTCCCTTGGTCTTCTTGTATTTCATCAATCGGTCTACATCCATAAAGTGATAAGCTATTCTGGTTATCTGGCTTCCCATACAGAATTCTTTCGTCTGCTTTATTTCCCCTCTAACTGCGGTTGGTAGCCTCTCGATTAGTAGTCTCCCGATGTTCATTGGTTTCTTGTTGAGAATGGACAACATTAGAAATAGGTCCCCCTTAGTTACTCCTCCAGTTTTTTATCTCATGAAGACTGTATTGGCGGTTATTTTCTATACCACTCAGATAAAGCAGGAGGTGATGACAGTTGCCATTGAATTCTTTGAATTGTGCTCATGTTCTCCAGTTAGCTTCTCCCACATCTTGTGACTGCTGATTTGTTGTTCACATATAACTTGTTCAAAACTTGTAGGACAAACATACTTTAAAACATGTAATATGGATTGTTAAGTTTCACGATCTTATTATCTAACATGCTCTAGGATGAAAACTACTTATATATTGCATTAATAATTCATATTTAAGCTCAAGACAAGGACCACTTAACTAAAATAGTAGGATCACTTGTACCAAACATCATTCATACTTAACCCTTTAATCATCTTGAAACCCAAATTAATCCAAATTCGGATAATAATGCTTTAACAACACTAAATCTGGAAAGTTGTGAAAACTAAACATAAAAGGTGATCGATGGCATCTTTTTCACCTGTCATAGTTGAGCAGGCTTGTGCTTCTTTACTAGTTTTTGTGAATATGGTATTGAGCATGGACTCAGTAATCATATGAGCCTTGCCTCATATTCTTACTTCTAGTTTGAAATTGCCCCTGCCCTTTTTGCGCTCACCCTCACAGACGGGAAGTGTTTCTAATGACGACATGAACTCTGTTGTCAATTGAGTTAGTGAGGAGGCATCTAAGGTACATCGGGTGCATATATTTGCACCTATTAAGAAGTTTATCACCTTATCATAGATTCCCATCTTCTTGAAGTCCTCGACATCCAGATATCACGTCAGTTTGAACCCTTTGAGCTTTAGTACCCAGTCGAAATGTGACTAGTGTATTTGATCTCTTGGCAAAAATGTTGGCCTTTTGGCTGAGGGCATTCTATTGTTCCTCATTGACCTCTTTAGGGGTTGCTTCTTTTCCTTGGCCCTTTGATTTCTCCACAATTGTTAATTTCCTCTTCTTGCCGCTTTTTGCATCATTGGTTTCATATTTGCACTTATCTATCTTCTTTAGCTCAATTTCAGAGGGCTAGTACTCAGAAGTCTCTTGCAACGCCCCTCCAAGTACATATAGGACAGCGGAAGCAAGCCTCATGTTGTCCATAACATGGGTCACTTGGCTCGGAGGAACATTACAAAATATGATAAACATTGCAATAAGATAAATGAAACACCATGCATCCAACTCAAAATATAGATTCATACATTGTTCATGGAAGGGAAAGACATAACTATATCATCTGATATCAAAATCTAATACATGTAGGCTGAGCAAAACTAAAGCATAAACTGTCTTATCTTGATCTCAAGTCTAATACATATAAATTAAGCAAATCTAAAACATGGAAAGATAAACTAAACTAAAGGATCTACTAAGTGGTAGATGGCACCCCACCGAGCTAAAGCCTTTCTTGAATCAGGTACCCTTGATCACTCATGTTAGTTCCCTCTTGCTCCTTGATCTAGGGACATCTCGTCCCATGGCCATGCGAAAGAAATCATTAACATCAGTAAGCGGCATTATGCATGTTATAAGAACTGAAAATAAACATATACTTGAACTGAAATAAACTTGACATAACTTGACATTACGAATTCTCATTACATTAACCTTCATTATATCAATGAATTAAGAATGTTATTATATGCATTCTCTCCTCACTGCCCACATGGGGCACATCATGCTCGGAAAGCCCATCATTGCTAGGAAGCCCATAACGACCATAAAGGTCCATCGTTTCGAGAATCATATAATAAGTTACTTAATTCTCTTAACTTAACATTAACATCATTGTTCTTATCTTGCCATCAATGTAAATTGTCCTCATCCAATAATTGCACCAAAGTGCTCATCAATGCCATAAAGACAAATAACATAAAGAGGAACAATTTACAACTTAAGTACATTAGCTTAATCATCATGGGATTTCTCCCTCTTAATATTGACATTAACATTACATGATTTGCATGATTCTTTATTCAATTTCTGAATCATTGCATAAGCATAGCATTAAACTAATTAACATCAGTGATAAGCATATGACTTTACGGACATAACAACAAGCATATAATCAAAGGCATAATCATTATCTTGATTCCATTCATTAACATGAAATTCTAGAGCATAAATTCTTAAATCATACATAGCAAGCAACTCATCCAAAATAAATATTCATAATGACATGACCCACTTACCTTATTGGAGAAAAACCTAATCTTAGTCTCCCTGATCCTGAGTCAAGTCCTAGGTTCCTGAAATTAGCATGATTTAGATTATTTAACACTTTAATTACATCTTAACCCTAACAAACCTTAAACCTGATACTTCACGAAAACCAACCCAAAACATGTCTCCAAACCCTGACCACGGGTTAGATCTCAAAATATTGAGTAAAATTCATATATAACTTGTCCCCATACAATCTACCAATTAGAAGTTACAATTTTTCATTGATCGGTCAATCGGATCACTCCTTGCTTCCACATGGGTCTGGAACCCGCGCCTGGCTGGGCCAATCAGAGCCAGCCACGTAGGTGAGGAGCCTCCTTTTCTCTTCCTTGCAGAAATGAGAAATCGAAGGGGGAGAACCTGAGTCAGGGGATATCGGGGAGATCTTGACTGGGAGCCGATTGCTCAAAACTGCAAAAACCCAATAAATCAACTGCGGAATCATCAACCGCATCTCACTCCAGACTCGGCGAGGCCAAAACAAGCACTATGAATCCTAGACCACTGAGATGCAGCCTCCAGTTTGTGAAGAATAGAGCGAGGTCAGGTTTTGTGAAATCAAGGGAAAGCATGTGAAGATAAGATTGGAAAAATGACCAAGCGTGAGGGATCCCAAGACAAGATTTAGACATCGAAGTACTCATCGGAATAGACCCAAACCATCAAGGATAGATGTCTCCTTGTGGCCCCACCGGAGAATAGAGAGGAACTCAGAAAAACTGTAACATGTGAGAAACCAATCGGAAACCACAAAGAAACACAACTGTAACGATCGAAGCACGATCCCAGGTGTGAGGCAACAATGGGGCACGCAAATCCTTGGTCGGAGACACACTGATATGTTGATATGATGAGCGGTGGCGCTGTGTAATCGGCGGCTACAAGCCCCGATGATAGGAGAGAACCTTGCAGAATCGAAGAAGAAGGGGTCAGGATGCTAACCTACCAGCCAATTGGTCGAGGGAGACCGGACGAGGCCGGGGTGAGGTGCAGGTCGCAAGAAGTGTAAACTGAGTAGGCGGGAGTGGCAAGGGGCACGAGCGGCAAAAATGGGTGAAGAGGAGTGTTTTTCTAGGGTACGCGGTCGTGTAGAACCAACCATATATAGGTTTCGTGGGCTGGTGAGCCCTCGGAAAATCCAAGGACGGTGGAGGAGTCCCTTCCCTTTTGGATGTTTCTCAGTAGGGCACCAAAACACATCGAACCAGGGATCAATGGGACCATGGATCGCTCCCGGTTCCATTTGCGAAGAAATCTCCTAAAACAGACCATCGTGGTGAGAGAACCGGACCCGTGAAAAATGCACCAGAGACCTGTTGCTCTTGGTCTCCTACCTGAGGTAGGAGATGGGTCCGCAGCCATCAGATTGTCATCCGACAGTCTGGATGGACAGCGCATCAAGGTGGCGCATGTGACATGTAAACGAAAGAAAAACCATATGAAATCGACGAGATTAAATCAAAATCATTAGATTTTAGGGTTTACATTATAGCAAAACTTCCCAAAAATGATTGAGGGGTCAAACGAAGTCCGATTAGGCTCATTTTCGACCATAAGCTAATTAGAGGGTTTAGAATCTCTCTATCTTAATGGATTTGCATTTTGTTGCCCTTTTGAACATCAATTTCATGTAGGTTGCTAATGGAATACATGCATTATGAAAAATGTGACATTAATAGAATTATCATTTATTAAATGGGCTATGTGTGACAAAGCTAGGTTTATGAGATTATTTCATCATACATTGGACTAAGAGGTCCCATAAAATTCCATCTTGTTAGATAAAGCTTAAACTTGAAAACTAGGGTTTCACATTAAGGTACATTAATATATTTAGGGTTTTGAGGATGTTACAATTCTACCCACCTTAAATAAATTTTGTCCTTGAAATTTCTTATACTACTACCCACCTTAGGGTTTTCAATATTCTCATAACATCATAACTTATCATTCAAAGCTCAAGACTAACACATATATGATCCAAGGATAAAGTCAAAATCTAAATGTGACAATCTAAACCATACCTTGATCACTTTCCTCCTCCATGTCCATAGCAAACACTATGGCATGTCTCTTAGGGGTTGGGTTCTGGTTTCTTGTTTCCTTCCTCTGTATCTTAGGGCAGTCAGGCTTTATGTATCCAGGTTCTCCACAGTAGTAGAATAAACCAGTACTGAACCTACACGGCCCTCCTTGGACCCTTTTGCAAGTCAGGTAATGTGCTTTCTCTGGGGCAGCAAGGGCTTCAACCTCAGGAGCCTTCCTCTTGTTGTTGGGAGGTTGATGTTGATTGTTCTTTTGAATAGCCTCCTTCTTGTAGGACCTCCCTGGGTAGTCTTCTATCTCTAGGGAAGTATCTAATGCATCTTGAAGGGTCCTGTGGCCTCTTCCTGATAGGGCAAAGCTCAAGTCTGGCTTCAGTCCTCGGATGAACTTCTTTGTCCTACGTCGCTCGTCGTAATCATATCCATACTTCTGCAGAACCCTGAACTTCATAGCGTATTGGGTCACCGTCATGTCGCCAACCAGAGCTAGATTGGAAAACTCCATCTCCTTCTTCTCTATCATGGCTTCAGACATGTAGTGCTCCTGGAAGTCTTCCACAAAACCTTCCCATGTGAGTGCAGGTGCATCAACAGCTCTGGAGTTGAGGAAGTTCTCCCACCATGTACGGGCTGCTCCCTTCAGCATGTGGGTGGAAAAGCAAACCCTAGATTGTTGAGGGCAGTCCAGGTCATGAAAACAATGCTCCATGCTCAAAATCCATTCTTCTCCCTTGGTGACGACATCATCCTCTCCTTCTCCAGCAAAGGAGTCGGGCCTGATCTTCAAGAAATCCACCAAGGTCAGCTCGTGGTGTCTGGGTTGACATTGTCCTTGTCGTAGGGCATTGGTGAGTAGTTGGACTAATTCCTCCAGGGTTGCCTTAGGGTTTCTTCTTGATCCACTTACCTCACTTGAAGAGATAGCACCATCTTCCCTATCCTTTCCCTTATCAGACTTCTTAGGAGCCATCTAGAAAAACAAGGTATACCTAGGGTTAGAACATGTAAATCTCTAGCTCAGTGGCCATCTACTCATTGCTCTGATACCATATTGTAATTCCCCTCCAAGCACATATAGGACAGTGGAAGAAAACCTCATGTTGTCCATAACATGGGTCACTTGGCTCAGAGGAACATTACAAAATATGATAAACATTGCAATAAGATAAATGAAACACCATGCATCCAACTCAAAATATAGATTCATACATTGTTCATGGAAGGGAAAGACATAACTATATCATCTGATATCAAAACCTAATACATGTAGGCTGAACAAAACTAAAGCATAAACTATCTTATCTTGATCTCAAGACTAATACATATAAACTAAGCAAATCTAAAACATGGAAAGATAAACTAAACTAAAGGATCTACTAAGTGGTAGATGGCACCCCACCGAGCTAAAGACTTTCTTGAATCAGCTACCCTTGATTGCTCATGTCAGTTCCCTCTTTCTCCTTGATCTAGAGACATCTCTTCCCACGGCCATGCGAAAGAAATCATCAACATCAGTAAGCGGCATTATGCTTGTTATAAGAACTGAAAATAAACATATACTTGAACTGAAATAAACTTGACATAACTTAACATTACGAATTCTCATTACACATTAATCTTCATTATATTAATGAATTAAGAACATTATTATATGCATTCTCTCCTCACTGCCCACATGGGGCACATCATGTTCAGAAAGCCCATCATTGCTAGGAAGCCCATAAAGACCATAAAGGTCCATCATTTCGAGAATCATATAATAAGTTACTTAATTCTCTTAACTTAATATTAACATCATTGTTCTTATCTTGCCATGAATGTAAATTTTCCTCATCCAATAATTGCACCAAAGTGCTCATCAATGCCATAAAGACAAATAACATAAAGAGGAACAATTTACAACTTAAGTACATTAACTTAATCATCATGGGATTTCTACCTCTTAATATTGACATTAAAATTACATGATTTGCATGATTCTTTATTCAATTTCTTAATCATTGCATAAGCATAGCATTAAACTAATTAACATCAGTGATAAGCATATGACTTTACGGACATAACAACAAGCATATAATCAAAGGCATAATCATTATCTTGATTCCATTCATTAACATGAAATTCTAGAGCATAAAATCTTAAATGATACATAACAAGCAACTCATCCAAAATACATATGCATAATGACATGACCCGCTTACCTTATTGGAGAAAAACCGAAACTTAGTCTCCCTGATCCTGAGTCAAGTCCTAGGTTCCTGAAATTAGCATGATTTAGATTATTTAACACTTTAATTACATCTTAACCCTAATTAACCTTAAACCTGATACTTCGTGAAAACTAACCCAAAACATGTCTCAAAACCCTAGACATGGGCTAGATCTCAAAAAATTGAGAAACATTCATATATAACTTGTCCCCATACAATTTACCAATTAGAATTTATGATTTTTCATAGATTGGCCAATCGGATCGCTCCTTACTTCCACATGGGTCTGGGACCCGTGCCTGGCTGGGCCAATTAGAGCCATCCACGTAGGTGAGGAGCCTCCTTTGCTCATCCTTGTAGAAATGAGAAATCAAAGGAGGAGAACCTGAGTCGGGGGAAATCGGGGAGATCTTGACTGGGAGCCGAGTGCTGAAAACTACGAAAACCCAAGAAATCAACTGCAGAATCATCAACCGCATCTCACTCCAGACTCGGTGAGGCCAAAACAAGCATTGTGATGCCTAGAACACTAAGATGCAACCTCCAGTTCACGAAGAATAGAGCGAGGTCAGGTTTCGTGAAATCAAGGGAAATCCTGTGAAGATGAGATTGGAAAAATGACCAAGCGTGAGGGATCCAAAGACAAGCTTTAGACGTCAAAGTGCTCACCAGAATAGTTCCAAACCATCAAGGATAGTTGTTTCCTTGTGGCCCCGCCAGAGAACAGAGAGCAACTCGGAAAAACTGTAACATGTGAGAAACCAATCGGAAACCACAAAGAAACACAATTGTAATGATCGAAGCATGATCCTAGGTGTGAGGCAATAATGGGGTGCACAAATCCTTGGTCAAAGACACACCGAGAAGCTGAGATGATGAGTGGCGGCACTGTGCAATCGGCGGCTACAAGCCCCAATGATAGGAGAGAAAGCGGGGCGAAACAACCTTGTGGAATCGAAGAACAAGGGGTCAGGATGCTAACCTACCAGCCAATTTGTCGAGGGAGACCGAAGGAGGTCGGCGCGAGGTGCAAGTCGCCGATAGTGTAAAGTGAGTAGGTGGAAGTGGAAAGGGGCACGAATGGAAAAATTGGGATAAGAGGAGTGTTTTTCTAGTGTACACGGTCGTGTAGAACCAACCATATATACGTTTTGTGGGCTGGCGAGCCCTCGGAAAATCCAAGGACGGCAGAGGACTCCCTAAAAATTTGGGCGTTTCTCAGTAGGGCACCAAAACCCGTCAAACTAGGGATCAATGGGACCGCGGCTCGCTCCCGGTTCCATTGGCAAAGAAATCACCTAAAACGAACCATCGTGGTGAGAGAACCGGACCTGTGAAAAACGAACCAAATACATGTTGCTCTCGGTCTCCTACCTGAGGTAGGAGATGGGTCTGCAACCATCGGATCGTCATCTAAGGGTCTGGATGGATGAACCATCAAGGTGGCGTGCGTGACATGTAAAAGAAAGCAAAACCATATGAAATCGACGAGATTAAATCAAAATCATTAGATTTTAGGGTTTAAATTATAGCAAAACTTCCCAAAAATGATTGAGGGGTCAAACGAAGTCCGATTAGGCTCAAATTTTGACCATAAGCTAATTAGAGGGTCTAAAATCTCTATATCCAATTGGATTTGCATTTTGTTGCTCTTTTGTTCATCAATTTCATGTAGGTTGCTAATTGAATACATGCATTATGAAAAATGTGACATTAATAGAATTATCATTTATTAAATGGGCTATGTGAGACAAAGCTAGGTTTATGAGATTATTTCATCATACATTGGACTAAGAGGTCCCATAAAATTCCATCTTGTTAGATAAAAGCTTAAACTTGAAAACTAGGGTTTCACATTAAGGTGCATTAATAGATTTAGGGTTTTGAGGATGTTACATCTCTGTTCGTGACATTTCTTGAGACTCCTCAGACTCCTCTGGCGTCTTGTGAGCTAGGATGTACTCATATTTCTTTTTCATCAGTTGCAACTGAAGCTTCTTCTTCGGTGAGTGGTTTGGGTTACCCTTCAATGCATTAGTTATCTTTTCTAAGTTTTCCTCTGAACCCCTCAATGAAGTTTCTTTCTTCATCAAAGTGTGTTCTCAATTGAAGTCGACGTTCTAAAATTTTCAACATTAAAATTGTTGTTAGCAAGGTTGTATTATTTAATTTTATTCATGGCATTAGCATTTACTTAAATTTTTAATTGCTTGAAATAAATGAGATGTTGTGATCGTGGCCTGAACATAAAGAAGTACCAAAGGAACATCACAACAGCATCAATGAAACACTTCCACCATGGTTGGTTCCATGACCGCGGTCATTTGAGACTTGATCAAGAGAAATTCTTGCAAAGGAGGACCGTGCCCACAGCCAAAGCTACACATGGTTCCGCAGCCGCAGTCAGGGGGTACCTTCTCAACTGTGACCGCGTCAGTTGCGGTGGGTATTCCTGCCCAAAAAAAACTGATCGACCAACGGCGATACCACCGGAAGCATGCGAGTAAAATGTTGCATTAATGTTCAATCATAAGTTGAAGAGACCAAAGTAACCATGAACAAAGGGAAAACGTCGGCGAACTCCGTCAAAGGAGCGAAGATAAGGCGATTCCAACAGTTATTGTGGCACATAATAAATCAAAACCTAGGGTTGTATATTCAAGAGAGGTGATGAAACCTCAAGAAATAGGAATGACGGTGAACAAAAGGAATGCGCAATTAGTACCTCAATGTGGTTAGGATTCAAAACGGAGGCAAGGAGGCATCAATGGAGGTGGTGCTATTGCAGAAAAAGTACGATGTCAGCGGAGGTAGGTTCACAATGAACGTTATTTACTATTTTATTGTCATTTTTATGACTCGCATCTTACAATTCTTCAGTTAATCTTCTTCGAATGTTCCAGAGTCGGAGAGAGAAAAACCCTATTGTCAAAAGGGTTTTTCTTATATACTCAAGAATTGCCACAACCATGGTCGGGTAGACCACATCAACCGAGGTTAATTTCACTTTTGACCTTGTTGCGACTGTGGTCCCAAGGCATGTAAAGCTAGTGCCTCGACTGTGACAGACACCGTGACCACAATCGGTTACTTGATCACAGTGGAAACAAAACTAAGTTAATATAATCGATTAATACACCTAATATCAAATTAAAACTATTGTGAAAAGAAAGTAATTTACATACTACAATTATACTTTTTCTAGATGTGAAAACCCAAAATACTTAGAAGGGGAGAGGTACATAGCTCATAAACTAAAATAGAGATTAAAAAAAAACATGAAATGTAAAAGAAAGCAGCAAAAACTTGGGTTGCCTCCCAAGAAGCGCTAGTTTAAAGTCTTTTAGCTTGAATCTCTCTCATTTTTGCTTCATCTTCTTTCGACTGACGGCAATACTTTCTCATTCGTTCCATCTGCTAGAGAAATGGGTTCTCCCAAACTCAGCTCAGTCCTTCTCACAAAAGCATTGTCTTTATAACATCTTTTTACTCTTGCCCATTCACCTTGACGGTACCTATCTTGTCTCCAGTTATTTCCATCATCCCTGACGGGTATATTTTTATGATTGAAAAGGGGCCAGACCATCTTGTTCTCAGCTTTTCAGGGAACAACCTGATACTTGAGTTGAATAAAAGAACTTTGTCTCCTTCATGGACGTCCTTACTCTTTAGGTGGGAGTCATGACATTCCTTAGTTCTTTTCTTATAGATCCTCAAATTCTCATAAGCGTGCAGTCTCAACTCTTCAAGTTCCTAGAGTTGGAGAAATTGTTTTGCCCTGCCTTATCCAGATCCAAGTTCATAAATTTGATATCCCATAGGGCTTTGTGCTCTAAATCAAAGGACAGATGACAAGACTTCCCATAAATCAACCGGTAGGGTGTCGTTCCTATAGGTGTCTTGTAAACTGTGTTGTAAGCCCATAGTGCATCATCAAGTTTCATAGACCAATCTTTCCTCATATGACTCACAGTCTTTTCTAGGATTTGTTTGATTTGCATGTTAGATACCTTGACTTGTCCTAGCATTTAGGGATGGTATGGTGTTGCAACTTTGTACTTTGCTCCACACTTCCTCAATAGTGCTTCAAACTACTTTTATTGAAGTGATACCCCCCCCATATCTTATGATAGTACGTGGTACCCCAAATGGTGGGAAGATAGTTTTCTCGAATAGCTTGATTACTTCCTTGGTGTCACATGTTTTGGTGGAAACAACCTCTACCCATTTCGAGACGAATTCGACAACAACAAGTATATAATGGTTCCCTTTTGATGATCGAAAAGGTCCCATATAATCAATCTCCCATACATCAATGATTTAAACTTCCACCCAATCAACCATCGACATCTCATTCCTTCAGCTGATGTATCATGTAAGTTAACACAAGTTGTAGGTCTTGACAAATGATGCATCATCTTTAAAAAGAGTGGGCTAATAATATCTGGACTGTAGGACTTTTGTAGCTATTTTTTCCTCCCACCCTTGGTTTCCCCCATATGGTGAGGAGTGGCATTCTTTGAGGATTAGGGGCACTCCTTCTTCCAATATGTAAAAACAATATAAGCTGTCAGAGCATCTTTTGATTAATAGTGGATCATCCCAATAGTAGTTTTTTTAGCTCGGAGAATAATTTCTTCTTATCATTATAAGTGATCTCTAATGGAAGTTGACCGTATGATGAATGCATATTCATCACAGTTTCAGTCACCATCTTTGGCTCAATTTTGCCTAGTATTTTCAGTTTTATTTCCTAAAATCTTATAATATATGACTTTACTCAATTCGTTGGATTTTCGACGCTTGTTGACTAAACTTATGTGTTTTTCATGCAGGTTGAGTGGGACACGAGGGAGTCAAACCTTCAACTAGGGCCCATCCACTAATAGCGGGCCCTTCTTTATTCAAGCCCATCACCACACGGCCACCCCTGCCCAAACCGCGATCACCATCTTCATCCCACTTGATCCCGATCTAACACCTCACCTCCACCATTGTGATGCCTACTGGATTGCGATCAACTTCACTACACCATGACCCACAGTCACACCTTCCTGTCACCAACATCGCGACCTCTCCCCCCTCCACTAATCGTGATCATCTTCCTCACCAGATCACGATGCCTCCACACCCCTCCATTCACCGCGACGTAAACCTCCTTCCAATCACGATCAACATCCTCTTCGACCTCCACACCACCACCTGTATCCAGCCCTAACTATGACCCGTGGTGGCATTAATCATGCCCAACCCGCAATCGAGCATCGCCTATAGACCATGACTTCTCCTCCTGTCTGTGACTTCCCCCTCCATCGCATCACCATCTGCGGTCTCCACCAGCAGATAGCTGCAGACGGTGCTTCTCATTTGTCTCCCCTACTGGATCGTGACCTGCAACCCTAACACCGTGGGCAGCTATCTCCCAACCGTGCCTGTAATAGCAACACCAATATTGCAACCTACTCCTCTTACCTACTGCCTTACACCTCGACCTGCGGTCACACCCTCTGCAGACCGCGACTCCATCCATCAACTAGAGTGTGATCCATGTATATACCTTGCTCATCGACTCCTTACACCAGACAGAACCATCACCTCCAGGTCACACCATACTCTGCATCTCCATCTCCACCAATAGCGACGTCGACCTCCACCATCATCAACGCCTGCACATGCCCCCTTCATCCTCGCCACGACGTCTACCCTCTTCGACCTCCTATTGGATCACGACCAACACCCCCTCTGCAGGCCGCAACACCTATCTCCATCAGGTCCTGACCCGTGATGGCGCTCACCCCCACAATACCACAATCTGTAGAAGCCAACAATGAACCACAACCAGGTCCCTATTGGACCGCCATCATAGACCTTGTTCATCTCCTCCAAACTGGATCGTGACCTCCCCTGCACCTCGATCGAGGTTTGCAGCAGTGCCTAGCAGGCCGCCCACTACTATAAATACCCCCCCTACATCACTCTTGTGGGGATCGATTCCACCACTGCCAGGCTATGCCCAGGAAGTGCTTGACCCCTGGGGAGTCTGATCCACAGCCAAGAGCCCCTCTACGGTGGTCTTATGCTTCCGATCCATCCATCCATCTCGTCTTCTCCCCCATATCTATGGTGGAAACCCATATCTGGTCCGTTCAGCCACCATCCATGTCCGCCGACGCATCCACAGGTTGCTCCTCCTACTGTGAGCAAGGTGGATGAGAAGAGAAGGAAGGTGGAGAGAAAAGGCCTTCCCCATCTACCGTGGTGTCCTTCCCTCCTCGTCCAGATCTGCCCCAACGTTGCACAGACGATTGCCTCTCCACCGAGCTACGATCGTCTTCTTCACCATGCCCATGGCATAATCTTCCCTCTCTCTTATTCGTTTTGTTTCTCTCACCATGAGTGAGTAGTTTGCTTTTGTTGGGGTGTGGGGACTAGCCCCGCTGCCCGTGCTTACATGTCCTTTTATTAAACATTCCATGGCTTGTATATAACTTTTCATTTCGTTGTTAAACGATTGATGTATTCTTGTGGATTGATCACCTGCTTGCATGATCTATTCCATTCCTATGTTGCAAAAACTTTAATATGTAAGTTTTGAATGTCGATTAATGTGGTTGACACCTTGATGAGAACTTCTGATGGGATTCCCTGAAGTCGTAAGTGTGTGATCCATGAGGGGACGAGGCATCTAGCCCGTGGTGATTCTTCTGTGTTCCTAACGCTCGTATGGGGGGCCCACAACTTCAGTTGGATATATGTATCTTTAGAGCCGTAAGTGCGTGATTAGGATGGCAACAAGACATCTGATGCCTAAGGTGATGCTTACGCGAACCTAACATTCATATGGAGGGTTTGTAGCAGCTCAATTTGGATGGTTATATCTGGCCTGGATGTGTGTGTTTGGATATGTTTTCATATGTAGCAGTGGTGAAACCCGAGTCCATCCCAGTGATTCCTATCATTATTCTTTAATCAACTTTTAATCCTACTCTTTACTTTCCTTGTAATTAGTTTAATTAAACTTGACTCACTCCTTGTTCTAAATATTAGTCTTGATTCAACTAGATTTGACCAGTAAAGATTCTTAAAAATGTTGTCCCTTGGGATTCGATCCTCAACTTTACTGTGATAAGACACTTCTGCTTGTGAGTGGTATTATTGCATAAGGTTTTGGTAAAAACTTGGGGATTTCAGCCCTGGGTGAGTTTGTTAGTGTAGAAAAAACCACGTCAAATTCTAGTGTTGTTGCCGGGGACAACAGAATCATCTAGTTAAATCTAGTTCTATTGAGACTAATCTAGCATTTTACTTTTACTTTTGATACTATTGAGCATCTACTTGAATTTGACTCTACTCTACCCATCTTACTACAGAAAGATCTTTCCATCCTAGGTACCCCCAAAGACTAGTGCATGCACCGCTCGAATAGTTCTGGCCTTGCTACTAGCTTTGACCCTGAGATAGAATGAACCTTTCAGCGTTAGAGTAGAGAGAACCAAGCTAGGATGGCTCAAGAGGAGGAAATTTCCCAAAGGGTAGCTCAATCCCTTAATGCACAAAGAGATAGGCTTATGCAAGAAGCCCGAGCTGCAGTTCAAGAAGAAATCTAAGCAGCTCAAGTAGCAACTCAAGCAGCGGAATTACAGAAAGACCTTAGAGAGTTCTCCATCCCTAAAGCTACTGTCGTTCACCACCCAGTACAACCTCCTCCCATCACTGATCCAAATTTCGAGATCAAGTCACATTGGGTTACCCTACTTTAGAACAACCCTTTCTACGGTAAGCAAGGAGAGGATAGTCAATAACATCTTCTGAGGTTTATAGATCTATGTGTTATGACAAAGCAGAATGGAATCATACATGATGCCATCAAACTCCATATCTTCAAATATTCACTTGTCGATAGATCCATGAGTTGGCATAACTCCTTGCAATGCAAACCCATCACCACCTGGGAACAACTTCAAAATGTTTTTCTAAAAAAATTCTATCCTCCTTCCTTCACCTATGAAATTAGGGGTTGAATAACACAATTCGTTCAGGTCCCTGGAGAAACCCTTGCAGAAGCATGGGAAAGATACAAAGAGCTTCTACACAAGTGTCCACACCATGGCATTCCTAAGAATCAACTCATCAATATCTTTTATAGAGGTGTGGATGATGATATCAAGAAGTTTTTAGACTCCTCATCTGGAGGAAACTTCATGTGTCAAAGTTATGATAGTGCATGGAAGGTTGTCACCCTTAGAGCTAAAAATCAAGCCAACTGGGGTAGACCCGTAGGGAAAGGAGTGTTGAAGGTAGCTATGGTAGAAGCTACCCCTGAGTACAAGTCTATTTCCGAATCTCTAAAGCTCCTAGTTGCCAAGCAAGACCACCTCGAATCATCTTTTGCCGCCTATGAAAGAAGGCACTCACCCCCTCAACAACAAGAACAAGTTAGGTCAGCTTCACTGTTCTGTGAAGCATGCAAAGGCACTGATCATTCTACTCTATCCTGTAATATTCTATATGATGTCATTCTGGGTAATACTTGTACCCAAGGATGTAATGGTTAGATGGAAAATCTGAATGGTGTCCACACTATCCATGGTCAAGGATATTATAATCCAAATCAGAATAGGAACCATCCAAGTTTTCAATATGGAAATCCTTTGTGAGTAGAAAACTCACAACACCTTTGTTCCAAATAATCAACAATGAGGCCCATCAGGATACCAGTATAACCAACAGCAAAATTTTAGGAATCAAGGGAACTTTAGAGGTAACTTCCAGAATAGAAACTACAACCAATATCAAAATAACTCTCAATTCTAGAATCCTAACCAAGTCCTTTATCAACATCAACAACAAGGGCCACAAGCTAGTCCTATCTCTTCTGATCACAAATTGTCGGCTATTGAGAAGATGCTACAGTCACAACAGACTATGATAGCAAACCAACAAGCCCATTAGAAGGCTATTGAATCCCAACTAGCTCAACTTTCAGCTAGCCTCAAGCCACCTGCTGGAGCTTTGGCTGGCCAACCAGAAGACAATCTGAGGCACGTGGAAGAAATTAAGGTTGTAACAATACGTTTTGGCTTTGTCTTACCAGAACCCACAACTCATGTCACTGCAACAAATGTCCAAGGTGGTGAGCATAATGCAGTTGCAACTCAGAATGAAAAGACAACGCATCCAGAAGATTCTTGTCCTACCCCTCTACAACCTAAAATTCCAGTGTATAAACCTCGTGTGTTGTTTCCAAATTGACTAAATTTTACTAATCTTAATACTAGGTTCAACAAGTTTAAGGAAGTTTTGAGAAAGTTGTATGTCAATGTCCCACTCCTGGATGTCATGAATGAGATGCCCCAATGGTCTAAGTTCTTCAAACTCCTACTCAGTCGAAAGTACAAAACTGAAGAACATCAGACAGTGAAGCTGGAAAGAACATCATCAGATTTAGTTATGGATAGGATGCCTCACAAATGTAAGGATCATGTCTCTTTTGAAATTTCCTACTCGATAAGCAATTCCATCAACCGGATGGGTCTAGCAGATCTTGGAGCTAGCATTTCTATCATACCTCTTAGCCTATGCAACAGATTGGGACTTACTAACTTCTTACCCACTAAAATGTCCGTCGAGCTTGCTGACTCCTCCATAACCAAGCCAGTTGGCATCATAGAGGATATCCCCATAAGGCTTGGGAATCTATATGTCCCATGTGATTTCATAGTTATGGACATCAAGGAGAATCCATGTTACCCCATAATTTTTGGAAGACCTTTGCTCTCCACTGCTAGAGCTCTAATTGATGTTGAAGCTGGAATTTTGACCCTAAGAGTGGGAAACCAATCTTTTGATTTTTGTGCATCCAAAAGTGCAAAGGAACGCACTAAAGAAGAAGATGCATATTTTGTTGACTGTGTTAATCAATTTACTAAAATGCACCAGAAAGTCCTTTCCTCAAAATCTGATATTCCCTCAAAAGAGGACCATGACGAAAATGAGACTGAGAGTGAACCAATTTATGTAGAGACAAAAGAAATACCGGCAACTATGGAGGAGACACCTCTCGGCCCTGTTGTTACACATATTGATTCTTCTTCAGGTATCCATGAGCCATCTCATCGAGAAACTACTATCCTCTTCAATGTACCGGCAACCCAACTGACGGAGACTACTCATTTCATCTTTCCTCCTCAATAAGATATGGATTGTAGTTTCTACCAAGACCAGCCCCCACATCCATATTTGATGGACATCACTGACCAGCATTGCTATGATGAAGTGATAGTGCATCAACAAATGAACTTTTCTTTTACGCCTCAACAACACTACACCATCAATGATGCCACTCAGGTCCCCTACAACTATTCTCCACCTTGCATTGAGAAACAAAGAATGATTCACCATAACTCAAGTGGTTTCCCAATATGTTCTGACAATGGTCGCTCCATATGTGGAAGAATACAAGAAGCTAGATTCAAATCAAGGATAAAGGAATGGCTGAAAAAGAAACCACCAAAAGAATATGTCAATCGAGCCCAAGCTCCAATTAGAGCCCCACCATGGTGATCATATCAGCATGTCGATCCATTGACATAAAACAAAGGCACTTGTCGGGAGGCAACCCGATCCTTCACTTAGCTTTTACATTTCAGTTTTGAATTAGAAATTTTTTCCCCTAGTATATAATGCATCACAAGATGCAATCTTAAGTTCTGATAGTTTTCATTTTTGAGATTTCAGATGTCAGACATGCGTTGATTGGAATGCAACCACACCTGATGGTCCAACCGGCATGAACTTTCCCCTCCATCTCGGCTTTAGAGTTTTCTCAGGATGAGAAAATTTCTAAGTTTGGGGTGGAGGGTGGGTGGTATGTACTTTACTTTCCACCTACACCCATCTGTTTCAGACATAAGATTCCATCGTTGCAATTTTGATCAAAAATTTTAAAGTTTTCAAAGTAGTTTGTATAAAAACTTGATGAAGTTTTGACACTTTTGTTTCAATCAAAGCCATTACCTAGCTGGCTATCCCATTTTATCATGCAGTTTTGAATCAGTTTTGACCCTCCTTATTCGAAGCAAAGCCTCAAGGGGGACAATTTCTAAAACTAGCCAATGGTTAGAAATCACTGTGTGAAGCTTATGAATCCTAACATCATGATCAGTAAAAATGGCAAGTATCTATCAAACTGAGAGGGATCAAACACATTGTGCTTCCTAACTGACTAGTGGAACAATAGCATGGAATCTCCATTAGATCCTCATCAAGTCATTATTTTAGAAGAGCATGATAAAGAGAACAACTCGGTGCACTAAATTGTAAATCAAGTTGCATTCTGATCTGAACTCTCTTCTATGCTTCTTCTACCATCTTCTTACCCCTCCATCCATCAAAAAGAAACAAAAATAGGCAAAATAGTGCCCAATCCTAAGTTCGGGGTGGCATACCATCTCCCTCTTGATTCTCTTCTTCCATACCCCTCGCTACGTAATAGGGGTGTATCACCAAGAAAAGATGTCATTATGCACACAGAAATGCAATCTCGAGTCGAATAGAGGAGAGATTCACACAAAAAAATAATAATTAGAGTTGCCGTCAATGAAATTGCAACCATATAATAAAAATCTTGAGTCCAATAGAAGAGATATTTATTTCTTCCTTCCATACCATCCTTCACTCCCTTTTCCACCTAAAGGCACAATGAATGCCTCCCTTATCTTGAAAAACACCAGTGTCAGATCAGATGCACACTTGTTGTTCTGTGGGTATCTCAGGACTCTTACAAAACTCTTAGACATTCTTGATGTTGGAGAAAGTAGGGAGGAAGTGCTTTTGAGAAACAAACTCATGAACGAAGATATTGTAAGATGTGTTTAGTGATCTCAGAAAGTTAAGATGCTAAGCTATACGAAGTAGAAAAGAAACAATCGTGATGTGAAGATGAGGCAATCACACAAGTTGAAAGTATTCATTTGGCGACTATTTCAAATTTTGTGTTACTCGAGGATGAGCAACGTTTATGTTCGGGGTGTTTTGATGAATGCATATTCATCACAGTTTCAGTCGCCATCTTTGGCCCAATTTTGCCTAGTATTTTCACTTTTATTTCCTAAAATCTTATTATATTCGACTTTACTCAATTCGTTGGATTGTGGATGCTTATTGACTAAACTTATGTGTTTTTCATGCAGGTTGAGTGGGCCATGAGGGAGTCAAACCTTCAATTGGGGCCCATCTGCTAATAGCTGGCCATTCTTTATTCAAGACCATCCCCACACGGCCACCCCTGCCCAAACCGCAATCCGTGTATACTTATAATCATTCATAAGAGATACAAGGAGACCACTATACATCCAAGGACTTACGTACTCAAGACAAGAGTCTTCTAACTACACAAGGACTTGCCCACTTCATCAAAATGTCTTCATCCCTAACCAAGGACTTACCCATACTTGCATAAAGTCTTTGGCTTTGAAAGATTTACCCACTCTTCTTAAGTCTGTGTGTTTCCCTTCTCCTTCACCTAGAGAATATCTTCACCTCTTCTTCCAAAAGAAGACCAACAACAACTTCACCTTCACTCAGAGTATCTTGCTTCAACCTTTGCTCTTTGAGAAAGGGGGTAGGGAAGACGGAAGGAATGAGAGCTTTACAAGGACATGGAGGTAGCAATCTTACAACATATCTATCTCACTCATAATCACAAAACGTTTTGTAAAAGAGAGAGAGAGAGAGAAAGGGGCTCAAAGGGTTGCAAGACACTGAACTGTAGCAAGGACTTAGAATAGCATGAATGAGAAAACTTAGAATGAACTCCAAGGGGTCCTATTTATAGCTGGGGGTGTTTCGTTGAGTGTGGGATAACTTAAGAATGAAATATAGCCATTTTACAAGTTACTATTTTTTCTCACAACAACTCTCCCACATTTATAATCACTTTTAGGGTGAATGATTGTTGATGATGTTTATCAAAGGTAATCGCAATGGTTGTACCTTCAAGGTACTTAAGTGATTAATACCTTTTTGAGTGGTTAATCTTTAATGCTTAAGAAAGCAATGCCTCAACACACTATGTTAACCCTAAACGTGTGTACTTAAATGAGGGGTGGACCTAATCTAATCAAGTTTAAAGTGATCAACATCTTAGAGGGGATGAGAAAGAGAGGAATTCATACATGTATAATGATCAAGTAAGTGGTTAAGCCCCTACACTCTCAACATGAAAATAATATGTAATTAGGGTATGATCCTTGATAAAGAGATCTTGAAACCCTAATTAAGAAGGTTGATGAACCCTAACCCTAATTTAGGGCAATGCTAGGTGTAACCCTAATCTAGGGTAATGATGTAACCCTAATCTAGGGTGATGATATGAGAAATCCCAATTTAGGGTAATATAATGAGAAACCCTAATTTAAGAGGATGCTTCATTAAACCCTAATTAAGGGTGAAGTCGTGTGAAACCCTAATCAAGGGTGATGTCAAGTGAAACCCTAATACCAAGATGTGATGTGAACTCTAATCCCAGGGTGATGCTATATAATGTTATGTGAAACCCATAAATGGGGAGATGTTATGTGAACCCTAATTTATAAAGATGGAAAACCCTATTCCTAATAATGGAATAGTGACTAATATATTGATAAGAGAAACACCTAAAAAGGTTGATAATGGATATCTTTGTATCAATAATTCCTTAACTCGAGATGAGTCCATATCATTGATAATGGTTGCATATTTCAAATAAATGACTCATGACCAATACATTACATGATAAATGTGATGAACTGGAGCATACAATATTAGGATGGGAGATACCCTAATACAAGAATAGTTTATGAACTTAAGATAATAGGTGATGAGGGAAGTGATACATCAAGACATGATATATATCACTTCCAACACCTCAAGATTAATACACCTTGATGTATTCTAAATCCAATATACTTGGATGAGTAACACATAAAGTGTGTCATATCAATTGTTACATTGAGATGTAATGCCCTTTGATAAGTGTACGCTAATATGCCTTATGAAAAGGTTAAGCCAAATCAATAAAGTATGATGTAATCATATTCTGGTAAAGTTGAGAGAGGAACTTATATCTTGCGTTGATAATTAGTTTAATGATAAGTAATGAGAATAAATAAGCATGATTGAATACTTATGTTATTAATGTTGGCTCCTGGTGCGTCCCCGCTAGTGGTGCTTTTACACCCCACAAGGTCGGAGCGCACAGGATATGGGATCTTATGCTTTTGAAATTTGTAAGACCTACACTAAGTACCTATGTCTACTAAGACACTACGCCCGCAAGCGCACGGGGTCATGTCGTAGTATAGGTGAAGCGGCAAGTATAGGGTCGATCCACGGAGATAGAGGGGGCACTATAGTTATACGGTGCGAGCTACGTTCCTTTTGCGGATATTAGGGTTTTAAAAGGTTTGGTTGTTTGATTACGCTAATGAGCAAGTAAGAAATGTGAGATGGAAACCAAATTATGGAAGAGCAAGAAAATTAGTAAACTAAGTTAACAAACTAACTAAGCAAGAGCAAGAAGAGCTACACTACTCTAGCAAGGCAAGAAGCAATAAAGAACTAGACTAACCACTAGCAAGAGCAAGAGCCTAAGTTAACACTAAAGAGCAAAACTAAGCAGTTGACTAGATTATGCAAAAGCTACTAAATTAGACTAGCATGAACAAGCAAACAGAGCAAGATTGGTTTTAAGCAGTTGATTAGGGTAGGTGGGCCGTTTGGGGGATGTAACTTTGATATTAGTTGGGGGATATCATTAAACATGCAAGGTTCTCATTTCATATCTAGATTACCAAACTAAACAAAAAGGACAATGCCATTAGAATATACCCTATACTACTAGTAGAAGACTAGGGTTAGGTGTAATTCTAATGGGATTAGCCAAATCTAGGTTTCTACTGTAAGTGATAGTGAGAAATTGAGGGTTGAGGGTAGAAATGGGAGTAGAGATGAGGGTATTTGACCTCATGCCACTAGCCACTCTAGCCATGAGAAGGCCCTAGGCAATTACATCACTCTCACTTACACTAGCTACTTAAATCTCACACTCACTTGTAGAAGGAGGGATGTGTATGTAGGAACAAAGGGGGCTAGCTAGGGATCCACTAATTGGACTTAGGAGCCAATCCTAAGATTGCCACATACACTCCAATTCCTCCTAGAAGCTAAGTGTCATCAAACATCTCAAAGCAAGCAATCCATGTTATAAGCACAAACCACATGCAATAAAATGGGAAATGAGATAGAAGCAAGAAGTAATCATCATAGATATGAATTAAGTTCATTACAAGAAATTATCCCCCAACATGGTATCAAAGTTACATTTAAATCCCAAACTATCCACCACAAGGGGCTTAGCTAGACATGATCAAGAAAATAAGAAAAGAAAGGGGTAGAAGAAGGGACTCCATGAAGCTTGATGTAGAAGCCTCCTTCTTCACCTCCAAGATTGTTGTATACGTCCTCCCTCCTCTAAGGGTGCATGGGTGCATGAAATGGTGGGGGATTATGGATGAAAACCTAGGAAACTAGGATTCCATGGTGGAATGAAGGTGGAAATGGTGGATGGTGAGCAAAAATGCAAAGGGTTTGCACTCAAAGCTCAAGGAAGGAGAATGGAGCTGGGAGCAGTTGTAGGGGCATCTAACCTCCATGCCCTAGCCTCCATCTATGTATATATAGGTGGTGGGGAGACACTAGGGTAAGTGGGGGGTAGTTTAGGAAAAGCAGTGAAAAGTAGGGTAGGGTTGGTGGACCACCACGGCCGTGGTGGTGTGCCACGACTGTGGTGAGGGTGGTGGAGGACGGTCATGGAGTGGTGAAATGGTCATGGTGTGAAGGAATTTGTAAAAAGGTCAAGTATGGTGGTAGCCACGGGCGTGGCAGGATGCCACGGTCGTGGTGGGTTAGGGGCACCACGTCCGTGTTGGGTAACACAGCCGTTTTGGAGGAGGAGGAGGTGACCGTGGGGAATCACCACGGTCGTCTTGAGCTGCTTCGGCCACGGTCGTGGCAGGTGACCACGTTCATGGCATTTTGGGGGTGACAACCTGTAACTCTGGCCAAATTAGTGCAATAATTCCCACGACTGTGGCAGGGTGCCATGACCGTTTTCTCTTCTACTAACCCTGACCGTGCTGATGGCCACGACTGTGGTGTCTTCAATGGCAATGGTCGTGGAAAAGGGCCACGTCCGTGGGATTCTGTGGGATGTCCCTATTGAACTTGGTGTCATATTGCTAAAAAAGGCACGACCGTGGCATAGTGCCCATGGCCGTGGTGAGGTTGGCCTCACTTAATTACACTTCAATCTTCGTCATTCTTGGATTTCATTGCTTGGGGACGATTCTTGACCATTGGAGGTAGGTTGAGGGAGACTTTGGGGCCTTCTTTGGGTCCCTCCATGAGTGGGGGAACCCTATAACTCCTTATTTCTCTCTCTTCCATCTAAGCATGGTTCAAGTACCTGAAAAATAGTGCAAAGAATATCTATAAGCATATTTGTGATGATAACCATATTAGGGAAAAAGACTTGTAATATAACATGTTTAGATGCAACTGAAGTACAAAATGGCAAAGGATGGAGCCCTAAAATAGGGCTAGATCACCACCCCAAACTTAAAACATACTTGTCCTCAAGTATGCTCCAACTCAATCTCTCTACAAAACTTCCACAAAAAGAAATGACATATGCAATGTAAAAGATGATTATTGCTTAGTGGGATCAAAGATGACTGAGTGCATGCATTTCACCTCTGTCCTCTCCTACTTTCACAATCCAATCATGAAAAGAGCACAAAGCACATGAACTTCACATATAGCGCGTAGAATACACAAGTTATCCATACTTCTTCCATAAAGTTCCGGGTAAACCGTTTCATGATAGTGTTAATCGAGGATGACTAGGAGTGTTGTTTCACATTCATGCATTCAGTCTTATATTTCAAATCATACCAGATGACCCATGTGGCTGCGGAAAAAGGCAAAATGAGCTAAGTTTCATGCTTCTTAGCTCAATGGGTATGAAAGTGGAAGAAAGGGTTGCGGTAAGATTTTTGGAGTGTTTTTACACACTCATCTTTTCTTTATTTGAATGCTCTTAAATAGTAGCATTGACGTGTATTTTACTACGTGCTAAAACGCAAGTATACGCGTCGAGTAATATAGGCCTTGTGAGGCCCGAGTCGAACTCAGGGATACATGAATTATTGGAGACTTCTACTAACTAATCGCAATCAGCTAGACCAATTAACAAAGTAGGGTTTTGTTGTTCAAATTAAAAAGAAAATAAAAATCAAAAAAAGAAAACAATCGATTAAAGGTTAATTTAATCAATTCAAAGGGATATCTTTAGGATGGTGGTTTCACCGCGGGTCAACATTGTATTAGGTTTTATATAATTCCTCACACTTCTCTCTCTATCCGGGTAGTGGCCTGAAAACAGAATTACCCACTGTCGTGGTGTAATTCACTACTTAGATTTAGGTTGATTCCACCGTCGTAGTAATCATTCCCCTAAACTAAGTGCATTATAAACGGTCTCTCAGTTCCCACCATTAATTTTACAACTCCTTTGTCAAGGGTTTTATTAATTAATGTAGAATTCGTCTCTTTTCAACCGTTAATCCTTCTGTCGAAGTGATTAAGGGCATTAAGTTATTATTATGTGATCAAGCATAACAATAGAAATGGAGAAAACGAATCTATACCACGGATTTAAGAGAAAAATATGAATTATTGATATAAAAATGTCATACAATGCATTCCCGGGCTACTCCCGGTCCTAAAGATTGAGGGTTTTAGCCTCTCATGTTCATCTCACACGAATACATGGTAGAAATTGGGGAATTCATAAGAAAAACGGGAAATAAATGGGAAAACCCCTGAACGGAGAAGAACTGGTGGATCCTTGGTGTAGAACACGAGCTTCCCCCGCCTGTCGGTGGTGGAAATCGTCTTCGGCAGCGTCCGAATCACCCGGGATGAGCTTCTCGGCCTCCGTTCTCCTTTCTCTCCTCCTCGGCACTCGTGCAATCCAAAAATGAGATGATGATCTCGTCTGGGCGGCCGTCATTAGGTATAAGTCCCTAATTAGGTCGTCAAATAACAACAGCCGTCCGATCGAGATCAAAACAGATCCAACGCATATCTGTCGGCGTCGATACCATCGACACGGGTCGATGGTATCGACGCAGCCGATTAGCGGAAGCTTTCCTTTCTTTTATTCTGAGCGCCTGTGGTGATCTCAATACCATCGACTTAGGTGTCGATGGTATCGACTCCTTTAGTGTCGATTGTTGTTGTTTAGCGACGCTGTAGCTCCCCTTGTGTCGATGGCATCGACTTGGGTCGATGGTATCGACAGTTTCCTTGCCGGCAACTTGAAGGGATCTCGATACCATCGACTTAGGTGTCGATGGTATCGACTCTGTATTGCTCTTCTCGGCTGACAACCTGTGGCTTGGTCGATGGTATCGACTTCCGTCGATGGTATCGACGGAAGCAGATACTTGTTTTTCCTGAAATTTCACAACAAGCCCAAGTAAATCCACACAATTTATAATAAGATGATAAATAATGCTCAAAATAGTAAAACAAAGGGGATTTGATATAAAATGATGGCAAAGACCAAATAAAGTGAATTATGCAATAATATCCATGAAAATGAGTAATTAAAGCACAAAACACATATGAAATAGGTCTCTAAATGCGACTCAAAATCATCGCATCAAACTCCCCTAAGCTTAAACATTGCTCGCCCTCGAGCAACTAATCTTTTAGAATAAGATTGCAGATGTCAACTAAAAATCAACACAGCACCCCACATTCCACATGACTCCCACTGAACGTTCTCAAACCGGCCTTTCCTAATCACAAAACAGTAATTACCCTACAGGCGAAAATAATCATCAATAAAAGAAATTATCCTTCAAACCGATGAACACTATCACATAAGGCAGTTAACATAATAAAATTTGCCGATTCAGCATTAGTGCATCTTGTGATCGCCTACACTACGTTGCTCGCCCTAACTACCATCTACATGGAAGCAGTTCTCCTGATAAACATGAGTGAGGAGAAAATCACGGTGGCCTACCACTCCGAGCAACGGGTGGATGGAATGGGTGGTTCATGGAAGAATTTGGAAGTATTACACAGTTTCAAAATGCATACAACAAAATGCCCTAAATGATGCAAATGCACATTGAAAATGCCCTAATGCTTAAAATTGGGTGGAATGATGCATGCACTAACCTTCCACCTCAAAAAGAGATAGAAATCTAATTAAGCCACATCATGTACTCAGTTTCCTTGTTATGCAAGTGATATCATGTTCCTTTCTCCCTCTTATTCCATTTCCTTCTAAATTCTCTTTTTTTTTCAAATATTTTTTTTCAGATTTTCAGATTTTTTTTTCTTTTAGCCTCTTAGCCCACATATTCATAATTGCTTAGAGATACATGTGTTAGGCTATTTTCTTCATGATTGGAAATCTTTGTACTATTTCGAGGGTATGGAACATATGGAACAATTTAGATCACTTTTCAAGACAACCTGATGTACATGGTGTGCTTATGCGTGAAAATCATGAAAGTTATGAGTGCAAGTACATGACATGCACCTAAATGTAATGTGCATGAATCACCATACTTTTTTTTCGTTTTATGCAAAAGTATGAAAATAACAATGCAAATCCTATCTACATGCTATGCACGCAAGAAGGAATTAAAACTGTACTTTACTTCCAATTCTTTGGTGGATTATAGAAAAATATGAAGTGGAATGATCACAAGATTAAGTTACTGAACCTTAGAAAAATATCATGTGTCCCTCCTTACTGACATGTGTAGTAGTTCAAAGGGTTCTTTCTCGTATATCCAATTAAGGTCTCATTACCATTTGATTAGGTTAGGCTCAAACAACCATTACTATCCACTTTTCATGAGTCAATGGGGGTGTGGGTGTGACATATTGCTTTAGAGTTGACATAATCAATCATTTTCATAGGACAAGTTTCCCAAGGACAACCAAGTTAAGCTATCCAAAAGACCCAGAAATTTTGAAATTCCCTTAAATTTCCCATGAAAAAGCGAGATGACAATTTTTAAGACATCCACAATTACACTAGATAGATGTGGATCCTAAACAAACTAAAATTGCAAGAACAAATTAAAGCAAAAACTAAAAATAACTAAAGAAAAGATAAAAGATATAGCTGTTCCAGCCACCCCCCTAAGCTTGAAATCAACTATGACCTCATAGTCAAAAACCAACTTAAGGGTGGAACAGTGATACCCTGATCAATCTTGCGGAGGAGGTGGTGGGTATTGCGGTGCCGTAGGATCCCAAGACGGGTACTCCCCCTGGAAGCTTGGATCATATTGGGTCCTCGGCGGAGGCTGTGGATAGCCTCCAAAGTAGTCTTGACTCCAGTATTGGTCAAAGAAGGGCTCCTGATGCGTCTCTATCCGCTGCAACCGGGTGTGCATTTGCTCTTGGTTGGCGAGGATGAGCCGCTCATTCTCGAACATAGCCCGTTGGTTGTCAAGTACCCGGCTCGTAGTCTCATGAATGCCGGTATACATACCCATGTGCTGCTGCTGAGTCTGCTGGATGTCCTGCAGCATGGTGTACATCCCATGCATGGAATAGGGATCCACAGATGGCTGCTTGTACTGTGGTGATGGCGGCGGGGGCTGAGATGATGAAGAAGCACCCGGATACATCCTAGGACGCTTCCGTGGTGCCACACGTGCTCGAAGAGGTGTGAAAGCCTCCTCTTCCTCTGCAGCCTCGCCTTCTTGCTCGTCACCACCGCTGTCTTCCTCGGAGGACTCGATGGCTATGATTGGCCACCGGAAGTGCTTCTTGCCCTCTATGTTGAAGACGTCGTCCGGTAGGGAGCTCTCCTGATAAGCTTGGTTGACGTGGCAATGAGCGTACGCCAACCCGTTCCGAAAAAGAATAAGGTTTGAACGGTGCAAATGTTGCACGTTCACCTTGCTCCTCGTAAAGATCGGAGTCATGGACTGAAGGTTCAGCCCCAAGTAAAGCGCCAACTTGGTGACAAGACCACCAAAATGGATTGGAGCCTTCCTTGTGCTCCTCTTCACCACCAGGACGCGCTGTAGCCAGAACGCCCCCCAGTTGCACTCTTGACGTTTCAGGAGTGCGTAGAGAAAGAACAGGTCACTCTCCTAAAACTTGCTCAAAGCAAGATCGCTTCGAGCGAAGAAAGTCAAGCTCAACATCCTATGCAGGACCCGGACGAACGGGTGCTCAAAATCCGCTACCGCTGCATTATGGTAGCTCACAGTCTTTCCTGCCGGCACTGTAACTAGCTCGGCGAAGATTTGGTCGTAGTCGGTGCGGGCGTCGGGGCGTCGGTGATCGTTGCGGCTGTGGTTCCAGTTGAAGATGTCGTTGAACTGCTTCAACGTGATGTCGTAATTTTTGTTGAAGAGTCGGAAGGACACCCTTCCCCTACTCCACGTCTGGTCCGATGGTACCACGTCATTTGGTACGACGCAGATATCAAGAGATGCCATGAACTCAGCCACCAGTTCCTTGTATGTGGGCCATTCGCCGAAAAACGGCTGCCCATCCGCATGACAGTCGATCTCATAAAGGTGATTGGTGTGCCGCGCTTGCCCGGCCAACACATAGGCCAAGTTGGCCTCGAACCCTAGCTCCTGGATCATGCCCCGGTCCACATACCGGGTGGGCTCGAACTTTCGCTTCATAATATCCTCGTAGACCTTCCTCACATCCATGTTGGCATGAATTAGGCGTGGACGAGGGATGGAAGCGGGTGGGGGAGGAACAAACTCCTCGATCTCCATAGGGTGAGCACTTGAGGACGACGCTCTGGCGGTGTGCACCATGGTTGTGAGAAAAGATGGGATTAGAAGAAAAGAGCTCGGTGAAGATGGAGAAGAAATTCTCCGCTCGATGAAGATCTCCGCTCGATGACGCTTCTCTGCAGTCTTGGAGGGCTCGGGGGAGTGCTCGGCGCAAAGGAGGATACTTTCTCTGAAGGTGTGACGTCAAGTGACGTTGCAAGTCCCCTTAAATAGGCTTGATCGGCACCCTTGTTGACCCGTCGATACCATCGACGTGGGTCGATGGTATCGACACATCTCGCGGGTATCCGCCCCCCTCGCGAGTATCGACGGCTGACGTTTGCTGGATCGAGAAACCCGGATTGCTGACGGGTCGATACCATCGACGGAAATCGATGGTATCGACGCAGCACCCGGATCGCTGACGTGGCTGTTGCGATCGTCGTCGATGTCTGTGTGCGGATCGGTGACATGTCCGTCGATACCATCGACGGGTGTCGATGGTATCGACTTGCTTTTATTGCGACCCCGCCGTTGTGTTGCATTCAACCTGTGATGATGTCGATACCATCGACGAGGCCATCGATGGTATCGAGTTGACTGAGCAAAATTCATCTGAATATCTCCAGAGATCTCGATGGTATCGACTGGGGTGTCGATACCATCGACACTTTTATTGCGACCTGTCTGTGACCATGTCGATACCATCGACGGGGGTGTCGATAGTATCGACACAGTGCGATTTCTGCTGGTGTCAACCTGAACCCATGTTGATACCATCGACGGGTGTGTCGATGGTATCGACCCTGCCTGTGCCTGCACATTCAACAAACGGATCAAGGTATCATTTTTAAACTAAAATTCAAACGAAATAAAAGCAATCTATGACTAAAATTAAACTATCCTAGTGTACCGATGGTTGGATTGCCTCCCAACAAGCGCCCTTGTTTAGCGTCTTAGGCTAGACGTCTTCCCTTCATCTCATTCATGCACAAGTGAAATGAGTTTGACCTCATTCACTTTCCTCTTGTAATTCTCACCAAAATACAACTTCAAGCGTTGCCCGTTCACCAAGAACGTGGCATCTCCATCACGCACGAGAATCGCTCCGTGCGGTTTTACCTCTTCCACAATGAAAGGTCCACTCCACCGGGATTTCAGCTTCCCGGGATGCAGTTTGAGACGGGAGTTAAACAATAGAACGTTGTCTCCCTTCTTGAACGTGCGCATCTCAATATGGCGATCGTGTATCAGCTTTGTGCGCTCTTTGTAGATGCGGGCATTCTCATATGCCGTCATGCATAGCTCATCCAATTCATTCAATTCAAACATCCTTTTTCTCCCGGCCTCATCATAGCGCAAGTTCAGCCTTCTTAGCGCCCAATGGGCCTTGTGCTCTAATTCCACCGGAAGATGGCAAGCCCGGCCGTACGCCAACCTAAAAGGCGTGGTGCCTATAGGTGTTTTGTACGCCGTTCGATAAGCCCAAAGTGCGTCCGGTAGCAATACACTCCAATTCTTCCTTGTGGATGCTACGGTCCTTTCTAAAATCTTCTTGATTTCTCTATTTGATACCTCCACTTGTCCTTGCGTCTGTGGATGATATGGGGTGCCGATGTTGTGCTTGACCCCATATTTCTTTAAAAGTGTCACAAATTTCTGATTTCGAAAATGTGTGCCTCCGTCACTTATGATCATTCGGGGAATCCCGAACCTGCAGAAAATGTTCTCTTTGACAAACCTGCACACTACGTTAGAATCATTAGTCCTTGTGGGGATTGCCTCCACCCACTTCGACACATAATCTACAGCAAGTAAGATATAAAGATTTGAATTTGAGGACACAAAGGGTCCCATGAAGTCAATGCCCCATAAATCAAATACCTCAACTTCCTAAAATCCATTCAGGGGCATTTCCTGTCTCCTTGAGATGTTACCTGCGCGCTGGCACGGGTCACATTGCCTAACAAAATCATAGGCATCCCGGAACAAAGTGGGCCAATAAAGGCCGCTTTCCAACACCTTGGCTGCTGTCCGTGAGCTAGCATGGTGTCCTCCTGTAGGCGACGCATGACAGTGGTGGAGAACACTCTCGTACTCCACCTCCGGCACGCACCTGCGAAGAATACCATCCCTGCACTGCTTCAAGAGAATCGGGTCATCCCAAAAATAATATCTCAATGAATGAAAGAATTTCTTTTTCTCTTGATAGTACCAATCCTCCGGGATGATCCCGCAAGCCAAATAATTCACAATTTCCGCAAACCATGGTTCTTTAGAATCAATTTTTAAAAGTTGCTCATCGGGAAAGGTCTCAGTAATGGGTATGTGCAAACCTTGTTCATCAACCCTCTCTAACCTAGACAAGTGGTCGGCTACCACATTTTCAATTCCCGACTTGTCCTTGATTTCAATATCGAATTCTTGTAGGAGCAAAATCCACCTAATTAGTCTAGGCTTTGCATCCTTCTTCTCCATCAAATACTTTATTGCAGCGTGATCAGTCCACACAACCACCTTAGAACCCACTAAGTACTGCCGAAATTTTTCAAAGGCGAACACGACGGCCAGTAACTCCTTTTCCGTAGTTGTGTAGTTCAATTGAGCATCATTAAGCGTTTTTGAGGCGTAGAAAATCACAGCAGACTTGTTATCTACCCTTTGCCCCAAAACAGCTCCCACAGCATAATCGGACGCATCACACATCAACTCAAATGGCTTTGTCCAATCCGGCATTTGAACAACCGGAGCTGAAATCAACTTCTCCTTCAAAACCTCGAATGCGTGAAGACATTTCTCATTGAAATCAAAAACTGCGTCTTTTTCTAACAATTCCGATAATGGCTTTGCGATTTTCGAAAAATCCTTAATAAATCGCCGATAAAACCCGGCGTGTCCTAAAAAACTTCTCACCCCTTTTATAGAATTTGGTGGGGGTAACTTAGAAATCACCTCAATTTTTACGGGGTCTACCTCAAGACCCTTGCTAGACACCTTGTGTCCTAGCAGAATTCCTTCCGTCACCATCATGTGACATTTCTCCCAATTGAGGACCAAGTGTGTGTCCTCGCACCGCTGCAACACCTTATCTAAGTTATAAAGGCATTCATCAAAAGACGCTCCATACACCGAGAAGTCGTCCATGAAAACTTCAAGACACCGCTCTACCATGTCAGAGAATATGGAGAGCATACAGCGTTGAAAAGTCACCGGCGCATTGCATAAACCGAACGGCATACGGCGGTAAGCAAACGTCCCATAGGGACATGTAAACGTAGACTTCTCTTGATCCAAAGGATCAATAGAAATCTGGTTGTACCCCGAATAGCCATCTAGAAAACAAAAATGCGACCGACCAGCTAGACGTTCCAAAATCTGATCGATAAATGGCAATGGAAAATGATCTTTAAGAGTTGCGGCATTCAATCGGCGGTAGTCAATGCAAACACGCCACCCGGTTACCAATCGGGTGGTGACAAGTTCATTCAAAAGATTTGTAGTGATAGTGATTCCGCCCTTTTTAGGGACTACCTGTGTGGGACTCACCCACGTTGAATCGGATATGGCATAAATGATCCCTGCAGCAAGAAGCTTTATGACTTCCTTCTTGACAACCTCCATCATGCTTGGATTTAGACGTCTTTGAGGCTGTATGACTGGCTTGGCTCCCTCCTCGAGCCGAATCTTGTGTTGGCAAAGTGTAGGGGAGATCCCCTTGATGTCCGCCACAGACCACCCAAAAGCTCCACGGTGGTTCTTCAGCACTATCAGTAGTTGCTCCTCCTCATCCGCACTCAAGTATGCAGAAACAATCACTGGTAACTTGTCCTCCTCAGCTAGAAAGATGTACTTCAGATGCGGGGGCAATGGCTTCAATTCCAGATCCGGTGGGCAAATAAGAGATGATTGTAGCGGTGGGGGAAGTGTACCCAAATATTCATGATGCCTCGTGTAGAAACATGGAAGCATTTGAAGCATTTTGGCGCACTCCTTGAGTGAAGTACTCCGCATCCAATCATAAGTGACATTTAACAAACACGCCTCCAAAGGCAATTCCGGATATGCATCAAAGACGGAAGTAATAATCACATCATCCTCCCATGAAGATGGAATGTCCTCATTCTCATCATTTGGAAACCCAACAGCCTTGCATAAAGAGACAACTTTAGTTTGCTCCATAAGGTCCACTGCTAGGGTCCCATTATCTATCCTGCTCATAACATGAGCCATATCCAAAAATGGCTTCCCAAGACAAAGTGAGATATTTCGTTCCACATGCTTAACCATGTTGCAATGTGCTTTTACTTTATTAGATGCATTACCATTGGGCATGACCATCTCAAAGCGATCATCCGCAATGCCCAAGGTCAAGCGACCTCTCCCCATCTCCAAGATCATATCAGCTGTAGCTTGGAATGGGCGACCAAGTAGTAACTCATTTCCGTGCTCGTCCTGCATTTCCATAACGACGAAATCAGCCGGAAAAACAAAGCGGTCTACCTTTACCAAAACATCCTCACAGATTCCATACGGTTTCACCACAGAATTATCGGCCAATTGGATGGTCATGTTACTTGGTCTCGACTCCTTCAATCCAATTTTCTTGAACGTAGAAAGGGGCATCAGATTGATGCTTGCCCCAGAATCACAAAGTGCTTCGCCAAATTTGAACTTCCCGATAAAGCAAGAAATATTGAAACAACCGGGATCCTGTCTCTTTGGCGGCAAAGTGCCCATAATAAAAGCACTCACTTGCTCCTTCAATACCACGACCTCAGTGTTGGGTATCTTTCTCTTCTTGGTGATTACATCTTTGAGAAACTTCCCATAAGACGGGATTTGTTCAATCGCCTCTAGCAAAGGAATATTCACTGATAACTTCCTAAAGTTGTCCAGAAATTTCTTAAACTGTGCATCCACCTTTCTTGCTTTTGCACTATTGGGATAGGGGACCGGAACGGTATGTGCCCTTTGACGAGGTGGCACATAGGGAGTTAATTTCTGTGGTTCCTCCTCAGTGACTTGTTCTTCCTTACCATCTTCAGCTATGTCCTCAGTTTTCTCTATGACAGGTGCGGGCTGCTCTTTGACTGTTGCTTCTTCAACTGTGTCTTGCAGTGTGCTTGTGTCATCCGCCCTTGGATTTAACACTTTCTTACCGCTCCTCAATAAGATGGCCTTGGCCTGTTGGTTTCCCCCGGGAACATTGGTGTTCCCCGGAAAACCCGGATGTGCCGGCTTCTTCAAGCTTGCAATCTCGGCTGCCATCTGCGCCATGGAAGTCTCTATAGTTCTCATTTGAGCCCCGTGGCTCTGCAAAGTCTGCCCAAACTGGTTCATAAATTCACCCTGCTGCTTTATTTGTTGCCCAAAAGTGTTCATCAACTCTTGATTTTGCTTTATGACTTGATTTAGCAACTTCGTGCTCTTGTCCTCCGTGACCGGTGCAGGTTTGGCGTCCAGATCCTGCAGAAAGTTATTTGGATCCTTCCATGAAAATTTCTTGTCCTTCCGCCATGAATAATCGTTATTCCTGTACCCCTGCTGTTGCCTCATGTACTTGACCTGAGCCTCATCCTCGGACTCATTGTCTTCCTTCTGCAGCAACTTCTTTACGAGAAGGTCCATCTTCTCGTTCAGCTCTCTCATTGCCTTTGACTCACTGGCAACTCTTGCTTGCTCAACTGGGCCTCTTTCTCTTTCCCCCCAAGATTGCTTTCGTGTCATATTCTTCAGTATTTCCCAGCATCTTGTATCAGTGTTATTTAAGAAAAATCCGGAGCCAGCCGAGTCCAAATTGCTTCTATCATGCTCGGAGAGAGCGAAGTAGAAGATCTTCACTTGGGTTTCCTTGTCCAGTCCATGGTGTGGACATCTCCTCAACATGACTTGGAATCGCTCCCAAGTCTCAGAATAAGTTTCACCTGCCTGTTGGGTGAAATTGTGGATCTTACGGATCATATCATTGGTCTTCTCAGGAGGGAAGAACCTCTCGAAGAAAACCTCCACCATGTGATCCCATGATTCAACAAACTCGTCGTCGAGGTTATGAAGCCACTCTCTTGCCACTCCAGCCAAGGAACTCGGGAATAACTTGAGGTAGAGCACATCCTGCGGAAATCGATCTATCTTCACCATATCGCAGTTCTCCACAAACTGACTAATGTGTGCCACTGGATCTTCATTTTTCAGTCCGTGAAATGCGTTGGATTTGACCAAGTTAATCAGTGCTGGGTTGATCTTGTATGTAGGTATGTTTAGCCCCTGTTTCTTTATAGGCCCCTTTGATGCCGAGGAAGAAGACGCCTTGATCTTCTCCCATATTGTCTGTGCTTCAACCATTACTTCTTCTTGTTCTTGATCAGATTCAGAATTTATATCACTGTGGTGATCCTCCTCGTAGTAGTCCTCGTCCTCTGGTCCCGTAGATGGAACCTCAGGTGTGCGATTCACGTAGTCTCGACTACGTGTGTGCACCATGCAAAGTACCTGAAAAATGGAAATAGGGGTTCAGTACAATGCTTTGAACGAGTCAACACAATTATTGAGAAATAAAGGAATTTTTTGAAATTGTTCTAAAAATAAATAAAAAAAATGTGGCCTAGAATGGCCGCTCTTAGCACTCAAAGTGCCAATAATTCGCCGTATCCCCGGCAACGGCGCCAAAAACTTGACGTGTATTTTACTACGCGCTAAAACGCAAGTATACGCGTCGAGTAATATAGGCCTTGTGAGGCCCGAGTCGAACTCAGGGATACATGAATTATTGGAGACTTCTACTAACTAATCGCAATCAGCTAGACCAATTAACAAAGTAGGGTTTTGTTGTTCAAATTAAAAAGAAAATAAAAATCAAACAAAGAAAACAATCGATTAAAGGTTAATTTAATCAATTCAAAGGGATATCTTTAGGATGGCGGTTTCACCGCGGGTCAACATTGTATTAGGTTTTATATAATTCCTCACACTTCTCTCTCTATCCGGGTAGTGGCCTGAAAACAGAATTACCCACTGTCGTGGTGTAATTCACTACTTAGATTTAGGTTGATTCCACCGTCGTAGTAATCATTCCCCTAAACTAAGTGCATTATAAACGGTCTCTCAGTTCCCACCATTAATTTTACAACTCCTTTGTCAAGGGTTTTATTAATTAATGTAGAATTCGTCTCTTTTCAACCGTTAATCCTTCTGTCGAAGTGATTAAGGGCATTAAGTTATTATTATGGTGATCAAGCATAACAATAGAAATGGAGAAAACGAATCTATACCACGGATTTAAGAGAAAAATATGAATTATTGATATAAAAATGTCATACAATGCATTCCCGGGCTACTCCCGGTCCTAAAGATTGAGGGTTTTAGCCTCTCATGTTCATCTCACACGAATACATGGTAGAAATTGGGGAATTCATAAGAAAAATGGGAAATAAATGGGAAAACCCCTGAACGGAGAAGAACCGGTGGATCCTTGGCGTAGAACACGAGCTTCCCCCGCCTGTCAGTGGTGGAAATCGTCTTCGGCAGCGTCCGAATCACCCGGGATGAGATTCTCGGCCTCCGTTCTCCTTTCTCTCCTCCTCGGCACTCGTGCAATCCAAAAATGAGATGATGATCTCGTCTGGGCGGCCGTCATTAGGTATAAGTCCCTAATTAGGTCGTCAAATAACAACAGCCGTCCGATCGAGATCAAAACAGATCCAACGCATATCTGCCGGCATCGATACCATCGACGCGGGTCGATGGTATCAACGCAGCGGATTAGCGGCAGCTTTCCTTTCTTTTATTCTGAGCGCCTGTGGTGATCTCGATACCATCGACTTAGGTGTCGATGGTATCGACTCCTTTAGCATCGATTGTTGTCGTTTAGCGACGCTGTAGCTCCCCTTGTGTCGATGGCATCAACTTGGGTCGATGGTATCGACAGTTTCCTCGCCAGCAACTTGAAGGGATCTCGATACCATCGACTTAGGTGTCGATGGTATCGACTCTGTATTGCTCTTCTCGGCTGACAACCTGTGGCTTGGTCGATGGTATCGACTTCCGTCGATGGTATCGACGGAAGCAGATACTTGTTTTTCCTGAAATTTCACAACAAGCCCAAGTAAATCCACACAATTTATAATAAGATGATAAATAATGCTCAAAATAGTAAAACAAAGGGGATTTGATATAAAATGATGGAAAAGACCAAATAAAGTGAATTATGCAATAATATCCATGAAAATGAGTAATTAAAGCACAAAACACATATGAAATAGGTCTCTAAATGCGACTCAAAATCATCGCATCAATCACCCACTCCCCAGTCATGCCTCTCCACCAGCTAGTACAGCCCGCCGTCCATGGAAAATAGAAGGAAGAGAATAGAGAAGGGAGGTTGCAAGAAATCTCTAAGAAGGGAAACTGAAGACGAGAAACATAGGGGTCAACCCGACATGCTTTCTAGCATTGTCGAGGTGGTGGTGTTGAGCAGCGAGAAATAAGTGGTGGCCTGGAGTGTAGAATACCAATATAGGGCATAGATGAGATTACATTGGGGATGTGTATGAGTTTCTGGAGGGGCCTCAAAGCTTCAGTAGCTCCAGAATGTCACATGGAAGATCAAAGACAATTACCCCTTTTTCTCCACCATAGCCAGAACCAAGCGGCGGCGACCTCATGGAGAATGAGCTCCATTGTCGCATCCTAGGAGATGAGTAGCCGGGGAGGTCTCTCTAAGGGGTTCAAAGCTAATGTAGGCCTTAGAAGAAGATGAGAGGCACTGTTGTACCATCAATTTCTCATCGGAGATCTTCCTCACAGTGGCGGCTGTAAGACAGAGCCCAAAGGCGCATCGGGCGTGGAACGAGTGAGGGCAGGGGTCAACTTCATGTGGACTAGAAAAAGAAAGGGGTTGATCTGGGTTTAGGACCCGAAGCCGACCGACCCAGACCATAGAACCACCATGTGTCAATGTGGGAAAAGGAGGAGTGAGTCACGCCCAATATGGCCATGTGTCTGCGTCCGATTGGCCTAAAAAGGTAATTTCTTCAAAAATGTTTAGATCTTACAAAATTCATAATAAATAGCTCAATTTTTAGAAAAATATATATAATATACGAAAATTCTCAAAAAAATGTGTAGAACAATATGGAAGCATAATATTAGCCTTTTAATGCTTTGATATTAGTGATATCATGTAAGATGTGTAATTCTTAGTTCATGAGTAATAAATATCCAATGATGATATAAAAATTATGGGAAAATGTCAGTAAGTCAATAATCATGTTTATAATACATATGATATTAGATATGGTCATGTTGATGCACGAAATCACATAATTTACTACATATGGCTAATTAGGGCAAATAACCCTAAATAAAATGCAATAAATACGTACATGCTCAATAAATGATGAAATTTATAGAATAAGTTCATATCAGTAACTAGAAGATAATATGTAAATATGAGATCAGTTTTATACACTAAATCCATGTTATATGAAGTTGACCTTTAATACATGGTTTGAAACCCTAATTTAGGTAATGTAATAAACTAGGGTTAAGATGAGAACATGATGGTGATATGTGGTCTTGTCTTAATCAAGGTTTGACTAAGGATATCGTTGACCTGAGGAATATGTGATGATTAGGAATATCTCTTTGGAAGTTACTCCATTACCTCTTACTGGGCTTATTATACAATATGCTTGTGTTATATGTGTAGTAAAATACTTGACATATGATATTGGATGAAATGATTGTTCTTGCATGATATGTTTCTTGATTTTTCATACTTATGACTATGAATACATGAAACATAATATATATGTTCCATTATATCCAAGCACTTCAACTCTTTGGTTTTAAAATGTTGGAAATAAAGTACTTCAACTCTTTGTAGAGTAGTATTTGAAAGTGATCCAACTCTTTGGTAGTCTGATCACATTATGAAATGATCCAACTCTTTAGTAGTTGATCATAAGGCCTTAATGCATTCAACCTATGGTGGTCAATGCATGGGTGATATAATGGAAAATGTGCTTAAAATATGTGTTCTCTTTTGTTAATGAACATCTTTGTGCAAGTATATATTTTTTTTCTTATATTTCTTTAAATTGCCAAGTATTAGTTTTATCTTATTGCCAAGATATGATGAGAGGTATATAAAAGACACGTAGGCATCCTCAGTACAATATTCTTGAATATTGTGTTGACGTGTACCACATGTAATCTTTTGTTTAGGTTGTGGACATGTGATCTTGAAGACCAGTATAGTTGTGAGTTGTGTGGCGAGATGATGTACAGGTGGACATGTTGTCTTAAGATCATGTAGTTTAGTGGTAGTACATGTATATGTAGAAGTTTGTTGTTCAATATGTAATATCAAATGTTGTAATAATTCTTTATGCAATTATATGTTGAATGGTGAACATGTGTTATATTTTGAATGGTGAACATGTGTTGTATGGATTTACTATTGTTCATGTGCATGTGCTATTATATTTCCTCCTAACTTCCTCTAATTTTATCTTTCTTAGCCTAGTGTGGGGTGTTTAAATTGGGATTCTCACTAAGGTGAGGGTTTCAATTTGGACGTCACACATCAAATTAAGTTTTAGAAAATCTAGGGACATCACAGGTGGTATCAAAGCATGGACAATAGAAAAGCCTGACATTTGCTCATTATGCAACTCAAAACTAAAAAACCTTGAACTTAATAATCTTTAGGATTAGATTAGTTGTCTTTTAGAGACTAGATCTGACCTAGCTTCTAGGTTAGCACTTACATGTCTGAGAACTAGGTGTAGACTAGTGCTTGTTGTATAGAAGGTCCTTAGATGTCGTTCTTTCCTTATATTACAATGGTATGGGACGTTGTATTATTTGAAAGTAATGTGCATCAAGGGAAGAGAAATCCTAGACATACAATGCTCATTGTCTAGGGTAGCTACACTAGTCTACACCATGTTCTCACCCTGTTCATTAGTTTTCATGGCATTATACTCTCTACTATGTGAGGGGCACTCATTTTATGGATTTGGTTTTTGATTCCAATCGGATCAAACCTTGGTAGTTTTCTCTGACACATGTTTTATCGGAGAAAAACTATATAATATTTTATTATATATGTAAGTATTACAAAAATGTGTCCCCATACATGTATGAGTAGGAGGTGACCATGAAACCTAAGTGAAAGTGAATGACATTAGTCTAGAAGAGAGAGAGTAGTTCTAGATTAGATGTATATAGCCTTGTTTGGTATATGTGATAGATGAAATAGATGAAATAAGTTTTGATGACATGATGTAGGTCTTATATAGATGATATAAGGTAATCTATGATGATAAATGTTTGTCTCTGACGACTTAAGTTCAGTTTTGAGGATTTGAGATAAGTTTTGATGATGCAAGTAACTAGGCTTTTACGAGGTATGATAAGATAAGCTAAGACAAAGTTGTGAGTCAACATGAGCCTCAAGCTCTTTTACAAAGGAGGACCTCTAGTGTTGGGACCAGTTATAGGGTCAACTCCAGAGACAGTGAGACCCAGAGGGAGAAGGTTAGAGAACCTAAACTCCAAGATTTGAGAATTATGAGATATGTCATATGATATGTCCTAAACTAGACTACTCCTCAGTGAACGAGTTGAGTTGCTCTATGTATGGTTCCTATAGTCTTGTTGAACCCTAGTTGTCCTTGGGAGGACCAAATGCTAAAGACAGAGAGAGGTTGGTTATATGTGCATATGTGAATATGAATATGAGTGCCTACCATCTGGGTAAGGGAGAGAGCCCAAGACCCTGGAGGAGGCAGCTACATTAGTTTCTCTGAAGCATCATGCTCGGGCTGGTGGTTCCTTATAGGAATCTAGTGGTTTATATGAGAGAGATAGTTGGGTAAGAATTTTTCATGAGTAGAGACCTATGAAGAGTATGTCCTAGCATGTTTTGGTTTGTGCTTATGTGGCTAGATCTTGTAAAGCTATCACTAGTGCGGATGAGGTAATTCGAGAACCCTACACTAAGATAGGGAATCTAGAGCTAATATATGTACATGAGATACTCATAGAGTTGAGTTAGCTCAGAGAGACTGAGCATGGAACTACCCTCAGGATAAGGGTTGGGAGAACCTCATCTGGACTAGATGAAATTTTGATATATGTTTGATTAGCCACTGACATAAGTTTGTTTAGCACAACCATGATATAATATATTGAAGGATGTAATATAATCTTGACACGTGATATATAGACATGATGAAACCTTTGTAAATAAGTATAATACTCATATCTCTTTTAGGATTTATAAATCATTAGATCCATATAATGAGAATTAGTATTTGAAATCGAACCCAAATATCACCCTAAACCAGGCCCCATATGGTCAGTACCTTGACTAGACCCTTGTGTAAATCATATGAATACAATTGTGAGACTTTCATACTATGCATACTTCATCCATTGATGAATCCACATTTCATCGGTAGGGTGACATACAATATGAAGTATATGGATAGATATTGCATGATTCATCCATGAAAAAATACATGGTTATTTAATGGATAATTTCCAAATAACTATTTATTACAATTTTTGATGTTTCTTGATGTTTACTTGCTTCCTAAACTATTGGGTGTTTATTTGATTCTTAATCAAACATAGTTTTTTATGTGTAACTTCTATTTTATTGATTTCAGAACCGAGCTCATTCACCATTCTCTCTCTAGAACCCAAGCTCTGATCCCTCTCTTAGTCAGGCTTCCATGAAGGGCAGTGTACCAAGATCTCCCCCGAGGGTAAGATGAGATGCAGGTGACTAGTTTGCATTGGTGATGGATGTCACAATAGAGCACAATTGCATTCAATCATTGAAGGGACCTACCCCGACATTCCAGGGTGCGACAATAGAGGCAGATACTAAAAAGTCATTCTTAAAAATATGTGATCAATAGTGATGGACTAGGTTCACTTCCCCGATGATGGAAGCGATGGAGGACTACCACCAATACTCAGGAATCATCTAGATTTTTAGGAATAAATACCATCCTCAACTGTTGAAAGGATGGATGCTAAGGTCTTGGCAGCCAAAGGGGAAACCGAGGTCTTTGTGTTGGATGGAGATTTCTTCCTCATGAGGTTTGCCTCAGTAGTTGACCTGAACAAAGCCCTCCTTTGAGGCCCCTGGTTCTTTGATGACTAGCTTGTATTGGTTTAGAGGTGGACATCAGAGGTTGATACGAGGAGATCGACCTTGAATACTCCCCCAGTCTGGGTTTCCCTACCCAACATTGGGAAGCATTTGACCTATAGGGCAATCGTTCTGATTGCACACATGATAGGTGAACCCAGAGTGATTGAACGAAGATCCTATGGCTTCATCATAAGGTGAATGAGGTTTTTCATTGATATCTTTTCTGATGAAGAACTACCCCAGAGATGGAGCTTCCCAACAGGGAGAAATGGGAGGTTAAGGTGTTCTACAAATCTTTGCTTGACAGGTGAAACAACTACAAAGTCTTCGGCCATGACACTGGGGCCTACAATGGTGCTCAGAGCATGACCTTGAACCTAGCCCCTCCCATTGTGCTCAACCAGCCACAATAGAGAAAATCCTAGAAGAAGAAGACCAACATCAAATTGCCTCCTAGTAGGAAAAGGGGGAGGTCGTATTGGACCTGGAGGAAGAGGAGAAGAATGAGGAAGGCAATGGTCCTTCTTCTACAAGCATTGAGGCTTCAACAAACAAGGCTATGTCCCAAACAAAGGAGTTCAGACCAGAAGTCGACCAAGTCAAAGAAGGGGAGATATCACACAACACCAACTAAGGCAATAAAGAGTCTAACCTCAGGGTGGGTGACACTCGTGGGGGAAGCATTAAAAGCAAGGAGAAGGTGGTAAAGGTGAATCAATTCTCTATCCTGGATAGCTTGGGTGAAGAAGAGTTAGAGGATATTAACTCGGAGTAGGAACTCAAGGCATATAGGAAGCCAAGATAAGAAGAAGAATAACAAGAAGCATGTCTTCTCTGAGGAAGGGAGTAGCCCCAATGCTAGTTAATAATGTCCCTCCTCATATAGAATGTGTGGGGGGCTCCCTACCTGAGAAATAGAGGAGATTAAGGGATACTATCAACAATGAGGTGGTCACATTGGTTTTATGCTGTGAGACTAGAATCATAGTTGAAGTGTCTGAATGGATCAAGATGTTGTTTTCTTCAGGTTAGGAGAGATTTTGTTGTCTCAAGCTGATGGATGGAGCCAGGATTGCTATTGGGTGGAATCCCAGGGTGTGGGAGGTGGAGGCAATAACTTCTCTACTCAGGTGGCCACATTGAGTATTTGCAACAGAGGGGGTGCCACATTCATTGCTTTAGAAGTGTATGGTGAGAACTTGGAAGCTGACATATAAAGTATATGGGAGTCATTGAAGAAGGCTACTCAGGATTAAGTCCCTTGGATTATGACCAAGGACTTCAACAATGTCAGACAAGATAGGGAAAAGATTGGAGGGATAAGGGTCCCATATAGAATAATGGAGACATTTAATAACATGGTTGACTTTGCAGGTTTGATTGAGCTATACATAGTGGGGGTTCCACTACCTGGAGAAACAAGAAGAGACCTAGGAGAAGGATTGCCAACACACTTGACAGGGGATTGGTTAATGAAAGGTGGCTGGATATGTGGCCACATGATGTGATCCTGACATACAATCATCCTCTTAGTAATCATGCCTAGATGAAAGTATCACTGACAAATTCTGAGTATGTACCAAGACCATTGAGATTCCTGATCGGTGGTGTGATTGGGTCAACTTCAAGGAGCTGATTGTGGTGAGATGGGTAGAACCTATGGTTGAAAATCCAATATTCATATCTCTAAAGAAGTTCAAGGCCTTGTCGAAGAAGTATACCAACTAGAATACCTCACTGTCAAGGAAAAGGAGGAGTTTAGCAAAGCCTCCTCAGAGGCTCCTAACTATCCTAAATGCTCAGAAGCAGTCTAGAAGGTTTACAAGTAGAAGGGAAGCTCAAGATACTTCTCAAAGAATAAGAGCTATTCTACTGTCTGAGGAGTAGAATGAAGTGGTTACAAGATGGAGATAGGAACATAAAGACTTACCACAACAATAAAAAAGAAGGAAATGAAGGGATCCGTTCATTAGTTCATCAATGAAGAAGGAGAGGTGGTGAAAAGTAGGGAGAAGGAAGAAAAGGAGGTTTTTGATTTCTTTGAAAAACTATACAACCATCCAAGCAAAGAACATACTATCTATGATGACTTGTTGCCTCCTGCCAGAGTTACTCAAGACATGAATGAAGAGTTCTATAGAAGTACAAAAGAAGGTGAAGTGAAGAAGGCTCTTTCTTCCATTAGTACCGATAAAGCACCGAGACCCAATGGCTTTAATAGACAATTTTTTTGGCACGTGTGGATGTTGGTAAAGGAGGACATTATTAAATAAATAAGGGGAATTCTAGATGACGGGAAGAATGTACATGCAATAAACCATACTTTCCTAAAATTGATTCCTAAGAAGAAGGATGCATGTATTATATTAGACTATCAACCCATCTCGTGTTGTTTCATACTCTATATGATTGTGTCCAAGATTCTTGTAAAGATATTGAATAAGGTCCTCCCTCACATAATCCTAAAAGAGCAATGCACATTTATTTCAGGGAAGAAAGATTGAGGTCTACAAATTTCTAGTTGTCGAGTTCCTCACTAACTTCAAGATCAAGAGAGATGATGTCAAACCATGCATAAAAATAGAATTATCTAAAGCCTATGACTATGTCAATTGAAATATTATGTGGAGAATTCAACATGCTATGGGCTTCTCAGAGAAATGGATTAGAAATCTTAGACATATCGGTGAAACAACCTCATTCTCTATTATGATAAATGGAAGGTTTGAAAGTCTTTTTAAAGCCTCTAATGGACTCTAACAAGCAGATCCAATCTTCCCTCTCCTCTTCACCATCTTGGTGGAAGGAATATAAAACATGATTAAGATCGATGAAGAGAAAGGGAAGATTAGGAAGTTCAAGGTCATAGGAATGAAAGTAAAATATCATTTGATATTTGCCGATGATGTAATTTTTTTCTCCACAAGGCATGCCAATAGGTTGAAGGAGTTCAAGAGGTTCTTGCATAAGTTTAGAAGACTCACATGACTCTATGTGAGCGAGATCAAGTAAATAATTTACACATCGTGCTCCTACAATTGTAGAAGGGGCAAATTGAAGATGGCAATCAGGCTCAAGAGGGGTTCCCTTCCTACCCTCTACCTGGGGGCCACAATCATAGGTGGAAGGGGATATTCAAGGGACTTTCTCTATTACCTAGACCACATTAGAGGCTATATTGATGGATGGGTGGGAACCCACATCTCTTTCACAGGTAGACTAGTTCTTATCAAGCCTATCCTCCAACCTCTACTTTTCTTTTGGAGTTCCATCAGTGATATTCCCTCCCCTACCTACGGTGCTATGAGGAAGATCATACCTAACTTCCTATGGACAGGGGTTATCACAGTGTGTCTTGAAAATCCATCTCTCAACTGTACAATATGGAAGGCATGGACATTAAGAGACTAGAGCACATCCAAGAATGTTATTAGATTAGGATAATGGATAGGTTTTTTACTAACAAAGAAGGAGTGTGGGTGAAATGGATGAGACTGCACTATGGTCTTCTACCAATTCACACAGACAAGTACTCCTCTAAGTCATGGGTTGAAATTTGCAATCATTGGAAGAACCTCCACGACCAGTAAAAAATGATGGTGATGGTTCGCTCAAGTTCAATAGGCAACTAAACAAACTATGGATCAATACTCCTATAGGACCTGAGGTCACATGGTACTTGGTCATCTAGGGGAAGAGTCTCATTCTTAAGTATATTTCCATGGCGTCCAAAGCTATCCTAGGAAGGTTAGTGACAAGGGACAAAATGAGAAATTGGGGTATGAATATTGAAGGAACATGTGTTCTCAGTAGGGCCCAAAAGAAAATCCATGACGACTTGTTCTTTGGTTGTAGTTATACTAGGAGAATCTGGGGTCGCATCTGGATAAAGAAAGTTTGGGGTTTTCTATCAGCTGGGAGCTTCAAGGAGGTGTGGATTTGGATGGCCATTAATTTTAGGCATAGGACGGCTCAAAGGGATTTTGATGGACTATGTTTTACTATAGTGTGTTACAATGTATGGATGGAAAGGAACAACCAAATACATGGGTGGGAAGACAAAATGTTAATTTTCTCCTAAAGATAGGAAAGCACATTGGGAGTGCCCTTGAGGTCGATAGTCAGCTCAAGGAGGGGCTGAGTGACCAAGGACTCTTATACTGTGGATTTTGTAGATAACCCCATGTATAGTTTTGTATTGGTCCAAGGATTGTTCTGGGTATAGTATATCCCATCTATACCTTATTTTGGAAATATATTTACCTATTTCTTTTTTTAGTTCCCTATGTGTAGCACGTCATCATCATCATCATCATCAACATCATCTAAGCATCATTCTCAACCATGTTGGGGTCAGGTACATGGATCCTTCTTGTCTAGTCAGCTCTGTTATGGGTTATACTTGGATAAATATGTAATGATTGAAAATATCTCTTTATAAGCTCTTTCTGAGTAAATTTAGGTTTGCCTATGCTTCTTTTAGTTGTTCTTGACTCAAACCTTGCTTCAAATAGTTGCATTTTCTGATCTTCATTGCACATGTCAGTACCATATTAGATGACCTTCATACAACTTGTCCTCTATGCTCACCAACCCCACTTTGTTTCTGATATAGTCATTCCTCAAACGATCTTTTCTTGTCTTCCTGTAAATCCATATCAACATACGCAATTCAGGCACATTCATCTTGTTGAGACCTTGTTTCTTCATTGTCCCATATATCATGGTTGGTAGTATAGTTGTTCTGTAAAAATAGCATTTTCATCTGATAAGGATCTTTGGGAGACATACTACTCTAGTTGCACTCCTCCATTTCAACCATCATGTTGTGATCTTGTGACAAATATCATCTTGAACCTCATATTCCCTTTCAATAATATAGCCAATGTAACAAAACTTATCACGTATTGGTACATCCATTCCATCCAACTTGACCCCACCATTCTCAATTCTAGATTGGCTAAAATTGAATGCATGTATTCAGATTTGCTTCTACTAATCATAAATCCATTACATTTTAATGAGTTTTTCCAAAGTTCAACATTATCATTCAATATTTCTTTCCTTTCATAATCAACACAATATCATCAACAAATAACACGCACAAAGGGATATTATATTGAACATGCTTTGTGAGCTCATTCATAACAAGAACAAATAGATAAGATGAGTGTTGATCCTTGATGTATCCCAATAATAGTAGGAAAAGTTTGTGTCTTTCCTTCAGGAGTCCTAACACTTGTAGTAGAGCCATCATATAGGTCTTTAATTATTATGAACACGACTGAGCTCAATTTGCAAATTAGGGTTTACCTAGATGATTACAAGCTTAATTAGGTTGATCATCGTTTAAACCCGATTAATGATGGTATCTCATTTATGATGTTCTAAATTGAATGAGAAAATCTAACCATACTTCTAATTTGAAGAATTAGGATTTGAAGAGTGTAAGCATTAGTCACCAAAAAATTAGGGTTTTCGTAGTACATGAATATGGAATTCAATTAGGATAGCAATATGGTAAATGAATTTTCATATTTTCTATGTAACTTGGATTTACTTGAAACTTTCTTATGATATGGATAACTCAATTATGCATGTTAGCGAAAAATATAGAATATTTTAAAGTTATTTGAATGAGGTTCTTAGTCCAACTAAACTTTGACCGTCCATGATGTAATATATTCAAAAATTTAGTGGCTGGTTTTTATTTATTTATTGGTATCTCAAAATGATCTGAAATTTTTACTAGATCTCTAAAATTACATTTCAAAAAAAATTGGAACTGACTCAATTTGCGGAGTTAGAAGCTTTTGTGCAATTTGCTTCTGATCTTAATAAAGCTACTCAGAATCAATTGGAAAGAGGTCAACCATGTTAAATTTTGATAATTTTTTGATGAGTTGAGACCAATTTAATAGACGATTTACAGTAGTATTTTTATGATAGAAAATTTTGCTGTAATAAAAGAAAGTATAGTGAAGGGTCAATTTGTAATTGACCCAAGCACCTCTATTGCTCTATATGATCAACCTAACATGCTAGAGTCTCTCATAATTCATGATTTAATCTAGAGAAATGAAATCCTATAGAGAGAGGGAGAGCTTGGGTATGGATGGAAAAAGTGGAGAAGATGGCGATCTAGGTTTTCTATTACTAGTGTTGATGAAATCAAATTAATTTATCGTCACTATATAGGGTTTTATGGTGATTCTTCTCTCACATGTTAAGATTCCACCCCTCCTCTTATTTTATTCAAAAAGATATCAAATGTCCATCTTTTCTCACTATTTCTCCAAAATTCTCCATTTCTATGGTTTTTGAGTTGAAAGGAAGAAGAAATTGGTGATTTGCTAGGGTTTTGATATGGATATGAGAATTTCAGATGTGGGGCTACGTTTTTTAAGGTGTTTTCACACATTAGGGTGAGTGGGTACTTACTTTAAGTAGTAGATTGCACGAAATTTTAATAAATCCTCAAAAACTTAAATTCATTTGCATGTGAGTACAAACCCTAAACTTCCTTTCACTTCTATCTATTGCAAGATGATATGAAAAGGTTTATTTCTCTACTCTGATGAACTTTAGATGATAAAATCACATTACAAATGGGTACAAATTATCCAAATAGAATTACTAAACGTATTTTTGAGGTTACAAGAATCAACTAAAATCTACAGTTTTAAGTTATGTCTGAAATTGTTGTATAATTGAATTAAGAACTTTGCCTATTTGAATTTTCTTGTTTATGATTGATTGTTTCATCTAAATGTGTAGTACATATGTGTCAAATAATATATTGGATTTCATGTGATTTTATCTAGTGTTTGCTTGATATCTTAGTATAGAGGGTGAAACCCTAGATGAACGGAAAGTTGGAAGTTTGTGAATAGACATTATGAAATTGAACTAATGTGGTGCTTTCATCATTATAAATTCATTCATTCAAGGTTATTCTTGATGAATGATATTTCAATGAATGGATTTAAAATCATAGTTCAATTCGTTATGGGGTTATATATATATATATATATATATATATATATATATATATATATATATATATATATATATATATATATATATATATATATATATATATACATATATTTATATATATACATATATATATATATTTATATATATATACATATATATTTATATATATATATTTTTTTTTGGTCGTATGTGAATTTTTGAAAGTAGTCTTTTACAATGAGAAATTATTGTGCATAAAGTCCTTATGCGACTTGTGTGATATTTGAATTAGGTGAATGAAATGCTAACGACATGGCATTCAGTGAACAGGTGTTTTCAATTTAGTGTTCTTCAATATGATAAGTGGTGTAGCATATTTTCTCAGTTTGCGATATAGATTGATGATAATTTATAAAAAGGATTGTTTATAAGGTTATATTAACAAATTTTGATTTAGTGATTGAACTATGAATTTAAAGAGTGAATTAGACATTTAGATTCCATAAACACTATAGAATCCTCACAGGAGGTCTGCCTTGTAGGGAGGAAATGTGCTTCCTGACTAGAGATCTCATGTAAGTTGAGGTAAGTTGGAGCACACCAGTAGGGTGTTGGGGTCTAGGCGAATTAGGGAGAACTCCTAAAATGATTGGTATCCAACACCAACCGAGGATGCCAATGGTACTTGAATTGTGAGTTGTGGCGACCAGTGGATATCTTCGGTTGGTCCACTGGTGCACAACGATCTTGAGGGTTTGACTTCCCACCTGAGTACCTAGATTGAGAGGAGGATTTGAGACATCTGGCCACTCCCATTAGCCATTGAGAGCCGACGTGGTGATGCTAGATGTAGACATGGTATTGAGACTAAAGGCTTAGGATCCCATGCATACTTCTAAGTCATTTATAGTGAGATTGTAGCTTGTTGTGATGGTTTCACATGTTGTGGTACACATGATGTGGGTTCAAGGCATAATAAGATTTATGATAGAGTAATCAAATGTCTATCATCATTGATTTGTTCTTTGGATTTTCTAGAGCATGTTTTTAAATTACTAATTCCTTTGTGATTCATGAAGTATGTTGAGATATAGATTTATACTTATTGGATATTTAGATTATCCTTCAATATGTATGTCTATGCATGATTAGATATCCCGATTATTCATTAAGGTTTTACTTTAAAGTCAGTTTCCCAATAATATATCTTGACTATTAAAATGTTTTATACCATCTCTTCGAAGTACTTATTCACTGAGCGAGTAGGCTCACCCCTCTACTGACAAATTTTGGGAAAACCATGTGAATCTGAAGAATATCAATGTTCGAGTAGATCTTCCACGAGAGATAACTATCATATTAGTTATGTTCAATTGGTTCCTATCACTCTAGGTCCTTGTAGAGTAGTGAGAGAGTTGTAAATGATGATGTGTATATTTGATTCCTTAATAATATAGATTATATATGATTATCATGTGACATGTACAAGGAAGTTTGAGAAACAAAGTGAATCTCTAGATCTGTATATTTATTGTTGAGAACATATTTGAGTACTAAATATTTAGTTCCCCTTGTAAAGTTGTTTATCTAATTGAATGTAAGCAAACAAAGAGTTTGAATTGTTGAAATTGAGGCAAAAAAGTTATGGGATGTTTAATCCTCAACTTATGTCATAATCTCATGATTAGTAGTAATGGTGGGATGTGGGTGTAACATTAATTAGGTCAATGTATTGGGTAGGCACACACCTTTTTTATGTAAAACCCTCCATACCACTTCCTTGGGTACTCAACCACAAACCTTTTTTCATATCGATCAACACTATATGAAGATCACATTTGTTTTATCTATACTTTTTTATAAGCCTCTTTATCTGTAAAATAGCATCAGTTGTTGATCTTCATGCTTGAAATCAAATTGGTTGTATGATATATGCGTAATTAATGTTTACCTTGCTCGTTAATCCTCTCGCAGATCTTCATAGTAGGACTCATCAACTTGATACCTCTATAGTTTGTGCAGCTTTAACCATATACTTTGTTCTTGTACATAATGACTAAATTACTATTTATTCATTCATCTGACATCTTCTTCATAATTTTTCTAAAGATATTTTTAACCACATATCTCATTCGCCCCCCATACTCTTACACACATCAATTGGAATATCGTATTGACCACGTGCCTTTTTTTATTTTTCATTTTTTCAAAGCAATCTTGACCTCAAATAGTGAAACTCATTGTGTGCAAGTGGTATTTCTTTCATTTGTGTCACCTGAGTCTCTCACATTGCTCACAATATCTGCATTGAAAAGCATATGAAAGTAGTTTCTACATTCATTCTTTATATCATCTTCCTTCACCAACACTCTTCCATCTTCATTTTTGATGCATTTTACTTGACTGAGGTTTCATCCTTTCCTTTATCTTATATGAACCATTTTATAAATATTTTTTTGCTTATCTAGTGTCCAACTTCAAGTGTCCGAACCTTGCCTCTTGAACTACCTTCTCAACATATTTATTTGCTTGTTTGTATCTTTAGAAAATTGCATCATCTCGAGATTTTGAAAAACTCCTATAGGTCTCTCTTTTGAGTTTAATAGCATTTGTACTTTATCATTACACCACCAAATCTCTTTCTTTCGAGGCCCACACCATTTGGACTCTCCCAAGTCCTCTTTTACAATTTGTCTTATGCATTTTATCATACTTTGCCACATAGAGTTAGCATAAGAATATAAGTTCCAAGTTCTCTCCTTTATTATTTTATCATAAAATGTCAATTGTTTTTATTCTTTAAAATTCCACCACTTTATCCAACTATCTTGGCTCCTGTTATGCTTACCTTTTCTGATCTTCATGTTCACATAAAAAACCACCAACCTATGTTGGGTGGTGATTTCTTCCCTAGTTGCGAATTTACAATCCTTGCATACATTTCTATCCAGCCATCTTTTAAGGAAGTAATCAATTTGGCTACAATGCATCCACTCTTGAACATAATAATATGTGGATCTATTCTCTTGAAATGTGTATTCACCATGATCATATCATAAGCACCTATAAATTTAAAATACTCTCTCCTCCATTTCTGCTTCCCTATCCAAAACTTCCATGAACTCTCTCATATCCAACATTGCTACTCCCCACATGACTACTTAAGTCACTCCAAACAATTATCTTCTCCTCTATTAGTATTTCTTGCATTAGTTCATCGATATTATCCCATAAATCCTTCTTAACCTCCTCACTAAGGCCAACTTGGGGAGCATAACCGCTAACAATATTGAAAAACTTCCCCACAAGAACAACTTTATAGCTATAACTTTATCTCCCATCTGTGTGATCTTGACAACATCATCCTTCAACATGTTATAGACTATAATTCCAATGACATTTCTATGTTTGCCAATACTAGTATACCAAATTTTGTACCCTTGTAAATACTTCTAGGACATATATAAACAATAATTCTATGAACTCATTTGAACTTTCTCTTATGCGAAAAGTGATGGGGATCAATATTCCTAAGAACTTTGTATAATCATTGAAGAAATTACTCAAAACCATATTAAATTATGGGACAAGTTGAACATTGGAATGGTCACCATGAAGTCCAATGATGTACTCAAAACCCTAAGAGTACAATGCTGGAACAAAGGAAATAATCGTATTCCCTGCGAATCCAATGTTGGAACAAAAGGAAAATTATTATACCTCAAGAAATGGAGACAACACCGGCTCGAGAGTTATGAAGAACATGAACATTTTGAAATATTATTATTTTTGTTGAGTATGCTTGATATTTTGTTATACATGTATGCACAATTTTTTATGCACCCACATACATAGCATAGAAATATATACTAATTCATTTTGTTTGTTAACATTTTAGGTAGCCGACATACATTAAAGATTAAACATATGAAGATTCATATGAATACATTGAAAAAAAGTGTGGAACTTTTATGCACCCACATATTATAAAGATTTAAGATTTATATGCTAGATAACTAGAGAAGGGATTCGTCTCATTAAAAAAGAAACTAAACCTTGGTGATATGGGTAGTCTAATCATTCCTTTTGAAATCATTTTTAAAACATCATAGGATTTGAGTCCTTAGATAAGATGATCATAGAGAACCTATATCACAAGGGAACACCACCTTCTTGGGGAGGATATCACAACAAATTATGAAGTCAAGAATGCTCAACCTAGAGTAGTGCTAGGACGGGTGACCTATCGTAAAGTTAATTCCCAGATTTGCGTGAGTGAGGACAAAGTGTGCATCTGAGTAGAGTCATGGTCTATGGGCCAATCACCATTCTTGAAACTCTAGTAGATCCTTGGGGAGTGGGCCCATGCCTTACAAATGGTATCAATGTTAGTTCCCCTCTGGTAGGTAGTGCCGCACATGGACATGTGGCACTAAAATCATTAGATATGTGATCTTAGGTATAAGGAAATGGTTATTTGTTGAGGCAAGATGGAGACACCCTAGTGATGGTAGTGTGGATGAGAGATGGGTGTGCGTGTTTATTCTGGGGCTACACTAAAATGTGGAAGAAATTAGAAGTCCATATAGTTGATACTTGAAGAGGACGTTAAGACTCAAAGTGGGGAATATTTTAACATACTAGTATTTGATGCATCAAATAAAATGATCTCAAATGAAATGAATGGACAACCCATATCATGTGGTTTACCTCCCTTTTAGGGAGACCATCACCAAAAATTATGTGGTTAAGATTGCTCAACCCATAGTATATTAAGATGAGTGACATGTCGAGAATTTTATCACGTGCTATGCATAAGTGAGTACAAAGTGTGTGGACAAGTACAATGGTGGCATGTTGGGCAAGTCATCATTTCTAAAACTCTACTAAAGCCTTTGGAAGTGGGCCCATGCATTAAAAAGTAAGGTGGTATAACTTGGTGTTATAAGTAATCCAGTCATTCCTTTTAAGATCACTTTATCAAAAGGCCTCAAATCATAGGGTGTTACAATGTAGTCCATATGGTGATGTCATGGCTTGTAGTAGGTGTGGTAGAGAGGGTTAGGTAAAAGTAATTCCCTGAATGTTTTTCCCCACAATTGTGGTTGAAAGGGTAAGTCAATGGTACATGTTAGAAAGCTAATGAAGGAGGCTTATTCCTAGGGCTGGAAAAACAAGACCTGTCCTGAGTGACCTAGCCCCAAACCCACAAATTTTAAGCGAGTTAGGTCTAAGATTTTTTGGCCCAACCCAAGATTGACCCACATGCATAGAACTGATATTAACTTGGGGTCAGGTATGTGTTTGGAATTTAACCCAAATTGACCAGACTGGCCCAAAATTCACAAGTACATGTTCAAATATAATTACAAATACTAAAGTTTAAGACATCCAATGGCCTATTCAATTACTAATCCATCACTCATGAACTTTATTTTGTAAATTTCTACATATTTTTGTATTGGTTTGTATGATTTATTATGCTAATTATTTTTATAAATATGTATTTAAAACTCTCCAACAAACTACAACAAGCTTTCTATGTTTCTCAATCACATGATTAGTTTGTTTACAATGACATTTGTTGTCTACACTTGGTAATGATCAATGATTAGAAAATTCATAGATTTTTTTTTAAATTGTTCTCATGGTATTTGGATTTATGGGTTAGACCCGATAGACATGAAAGTATGTGCAGGCCAGGTTAGGGTCAAGGGTTTTGACCCAAAAAATAATCTTTTGCATGTTTAGGGTGTAGCCAAATGTGTTGATCCAAATTGACCCGGAATCAAACCCAGTCAATCATAACTTGACTGCACCCCTACTATTCCTATTATTATTGTGGTGATGATGCTTGTTGTTATATCTGAGATTATTGCTTTTGGTGTGGTGGTTATGACCTCAATTTGTAGGTTTGTTGTTCCTCACAGGTTCTAGAGAAGAATATCCAGATTCATGTTGGTGTACGAACTACACCTTGGCTACCAACTACTCAAAGGTCACGTCAAATTGTTGGGTCAGAATGTCACATATGTATTTGTCCATGTCTTGCATGAATATTTATTTGTTCTCTATTTGAGGATTTTTTTACATGCTTCTTCATGAGGATGAAGCAAAAAAATAACTCAGTCACTGAATTGCCAGCATAGAACACAAATTTTATTACATCTCCTTCTTGGTGAGAATGGATTTCTTAATGCAGTGTAGTAAAAACAAGTTTAAGAAGTGCTTCCACATTAGATAGGAGGTACCCTTGAGATATATACATGCTAAGGTTCTCCCACCAAACTCTGTTGAACCTCTCAAGACAAAGGTTTCATGTTTCACTCAAATATTGTTTAGGTAGATCACGCCCTCCAAAATGCCCTAGGTGACCAAGATCTAGATATCAAGTTTCATTATGATCAACCAATCTCTTCAACCCAGGAGCTTCATTAATGTCATCTTGACAAAGTCACAAATAGAGGGTTATGTGGTACCAATGTTCTTGTTGATGAGTTCCTCCATGGTGGTACTCATGATTGATGTGAATTGATGCCCTAGATTTGTGGCATCATCCCCCTTTGTTGTACGAAGTACCCTAGAACAAGTGGGGGAGAATACATGATATCTCCTCTTGTGAGATGATGATTCCTTGTCCTTGACCTTTTGTTCTCAAATCCTCAATTTGAAATAGTGGATTCTCCTATAGGATGAAGAAGACTACGTATTATTATGGGGTTCAAAAGTGAAATCCTAATGTTCATGAAGCAATTGTAGATTCTGATTTTAGATTGCTCTTATTCCATTTCATGTGGAAACTTATTTCCAAACCATGTATATATAAATTGGTATCTGATTATTTTATGATATCAATAGTAAGAAAACAAAAGTATTTTTCTTCTCATTACCAAACATAGATAGGAAATAGTCTATTCTAAATAGCAGCCATATCACCATGCCAAAACAAAAGATAGTTTAAGGCCAAATGAAGCGATCAATCCTCATAGATAATCTTCATTAATTAGAGTTAGATGTATGTAAATGTGCAAATCCTACTTTCCATGTGCATATCAAACAGATAAACCACCAACAATGCACCAAAAAAAGTATAGGTTTAGCCAATCCGATTAATAATTATTTATTTAGATATTATATAAATATGAAACAAGGTAAGATTATATGCATTCAACTGTAGAAGATAAGTATTTGGTGGACTTTGTTCAATATATCAATGATGTCCAAGTTCAAAATTCAAGATCAATATATTTTCAAAAATACATCTACTTGAAGTTCCAAGAAAATTAGTGAGATTGTTCAATATGATAAGATTTCATCTTAACAAAGATTTATAAAATTCGTCTTGAAAGAAATATTATTAAAATTTCCAAGAAACATGATAATCAAGTTTGACACATTGATATCATATCTTATCAAGGGAAAATGTCATGTGTTCTAACATTTACATGGAGAGCAACACTAGTAGCTATTGGGATTTTACTAGTTAACTAGGGAACAACTAGTGCCTTACCAGTTACACAAGGTTGTGGGATTTTACCCACTCAAGTAGCCAAATCTCTTATAATGACAAAATCCAATAAAGAAATTCAAAACTCTACAACTATATCAATGCATGCACCACTTCATCATTCAACAATATTCAAGATTTGTGATGTTCGTGGTGACCTTCAAGAGGCAAGATAAGGTTTATAAACTATTTATGATTAACCACTATTCAAATATCAATGCATTCTTTTTGAAATGTAAGATAATTAACACAATAATTAAATAGATAATATAGAAGCTTATTTTGACAAGCATTCCAAAGTGTATACACATATATTCTACAGTTTCAAGTTCTCAATAATCTAGCATGAAAATTGTTCTAGTGTCACTGCAATGTCACATGTCTTGGGAATAGCATATTAGGTATTTTTTTGGTCCTTTATAACATATTACTTTTTTAATTGGTGAAATTATCCTTTTTCTATTCATGGTTAGAAACTGCGATATGTTTATATGGTCGTTATATCATCTCATCAAAAGTCGTTACATTCATATTATATAGATGGAATTGCATGCATCTCCTACATGCCTATGGATCATTCATAATTCAACATCGCCATTCATATTGCATACAAGTATGAATATGTCCATATATGTATTAAATTTATGTTTATATATACATTTAATGATGTGAGAGTTATATAACCTTAATAATACAAAGTTTAAACTATAATGGTTAAAACATGAAGTTTTTAAAGCAAAACATAAATCCAATGTATTGCTATTTCTAATGTTTACCATTTAAATCATTATTCAACCATTACATCACATATCAAGCACTTAGGTCCTCATTGGGAAAATTATGATACACGGTTAAACTAGAATGAATAAGCTTCAAATCAATATTTATATTCATTTTAAATCCTCCTCATTTTTTCTTATTCAAAATAGTTTGTTTTATATTCTTCATTAATTACCTAGTAACATATAAATATGTCATTTCGCATTATATATAGGAATAACAACTAAAACTTATTGGATCTTTCCCTTAGGTATTCAATTTGAATATGCTTATACTGATTTTCATGTTATTATCTTTATTTATTATATTTCAAATACTAGTAACCTTATATAAGATATATGAAAAAATTCAGTCTTAATAATAAAAGAAAAAATAAACCTTACAAGAAATTATTTATAATTTTACTAAACCATTCCTTCTGTTACTTATTATTCATATTATTACTACTATTTAGTTATTAATAGTATATGAAATTTAAATTACTACACCTAAACTAAAAGTGGAAGAATAAGATGAGGAAGAAGAATACTAAAAACTTGACCTTGCCGACAACAAGACAAGTACCCAGAGATCAAGATGGAGGTGGTTATGATGTAATTTGTCACCTCACAAAAAAATAAAAACTATTGTATATCATGAGAGTGTGGAAGAGCTCATGGTAATGTTTAGTTTTGTTGTGGGAAACATTTTCTATGGTAGTCGAGGTCCCCACAGTCACATGTGTAGACTAGTATTTTGGGATAGGTAGGATATCAAGTGCTCGATTGGGTTAATGTTCATGGTTCTCAAGTGTACATGAGTCGACTAGGAGGTTTATTTATAGGAGAGGCAATGAACGATCATTCTCAAGCTCATCAACCTTTGAGATCTTAGATAGCTAGTGTGAGTGGGTTTTGGGGCTAGACTTTTATGAATTCGTCAAGAGGTGTCCATTGGTTACATGATATGTTGTCTAAGATAATGTGACGTGGGGAGTGTCTAGGGGAGTACTATTTGAGTTATTGCTCATTGTTCGATACATCGTCAGTTTTGCGAAAGATAATGGCCTATCTCCATGTATGTCCCCACACTATATCTAGAGTTGAGATCAACTGACCCCACCAAGTAAACAATCCATGTTCTAAAATTATAGATTTATCTAGAACATATTTTGTGTCCAATTTATCTCTAAATACAACCATGAATTGAGTGTCGAGCTATGATTTAAAAAAAAGTTATACATCACCTTTATTATATCAATAACAAACATTAAATTATCTGCATTAAAAATTCTGAAACAATTTTCCAATAATTCAAAATGCTTTTAAAATGATTCAGACTCTAGTGACGTACAATAAAGTCTAGATAATCAAAGGTGGGTCATGATCTATATGGATTTCATGAATTGAAGCAAATAATTCATTTTTTGCAATTTTTGCATGAATATTCAAATAAACTTTTAAAAATGTATTGGAAAAATGTAAATTGAGATTTTCAAGTGGTGAATTTAAGAAATATAACTTAATATGATTTAGTACCAACAAGTATGTTACACATCACTAATTTTTCGATGTACCCCAATAAAAAAAGCTTATTTATTATAACTCATTCAACTATAGGTAAATCAAGCATTATTTTATACCACGGTAGAAAAAGAATCATATCATACTTAGATTATTCTATTCTGGCAACTCTCATCTCTCGTCACACGGCTAGGGTTTCGTTGCGGCGATTCTGTGGGTGTGCGCCGACGTTGTGCGAGCTACCTCCGCGGACACCGCGGCACTGATCTCTGTCTGATTTGCAGGTTCCCTCCGTACGTGATGGCGGACGATCTGAGTGTGAGATACGTGGGACTCTCGGTGGATGATGAAATGGAGAACGACATGATCGACTTCAGGCGAACTCAAGTGCAGACGACGGGAGACCATATAGAGTTAGCCTTGGTGGGGCGATTGATGACATAGAGGCCTTATAACTTTCCGACGATGACCAGAATGCTCCTCGGTGCGTGGGGCCTTAGGCGGGAGGCGACGTTCTGCCAAATAGCAAACAACATCTTTGTGATACAGTTTGTTCACTGGAAGGACCGTGAGAAGGTGATGAAGGAAGGATCGTGGAACTTCGATAATAGCCTCTTGGTGATTAAGGAGATATGTGCGGAAGACTCTCCCCTGGAAGTAGAGCTGAAGCTCTGCCCTTTTTGGGTCTGTCTGTACAACCTGCCCCTAGGGTACCGATCTGAAGAGGTGGTACGGTTGATCGCCGCGAAGATAGGAGAGGTCCAAGAGGTCGAACAATCCAACTGGGGATGGGACTCCTACTGTCGAGTTAGAGTCCAGGTCGATGTAACAAAGCCAATCCGACAAAGCCAGAAGATCAGAAACAAAGACGGGAAGATGGTGCAGATCGACATCAAGTATGAGAGGTAGCCAACCTACTGTTTCTTGTGCGGGATCATAGGTCATGCCGACAAGGACTACGATAAGGAGGAGGAAGAACTGAATCAACCGAGGATTTGGGGGTCGTGGGTGAAGGCATCTCTGGTGAAAAGGTGGATTAAACCAGTCATGGAGGACCTAAGAGGGACGACAGACCCCAAACGCCCCATACTCTTTGTAAAGAAGCCGACGGAGAAAGAGGGAGAGGTGAGCCAGGTGGGGAAAGCACAACAGAAGAAGTCGATCCTAATAGAAGAAAGAAGACAGAGGACATCAACGACACAGCCTGGAGTCAGCGAGGAGCATCGGGGGGAGACCACGGACAGGACCGTTGCTGAAGAGATAACCGGACCCAATGCCGAGGGAGATAGACGAGCGGACCACATGATCACGCTCGAGGAAGAAGCATGGCGGGAGTTTGTGGGGCCTGAATATCTGAATAGAATGAAGGGAAAGGAAAAGGTGATGGGAACAAGTCGAGAGAAAATACATGAGAAGGGGAATCAAAAGACCCAACTGATCCCAGAAACACCGCCAGAGATGGAACTGCCACCGTCGACAGCCATCGACGATCATGAAGGCGGGGGCTATATAAGATCGTTGTATGAGGAAGATGACACAACAAATCGAAGAAAGGAATCCAATGAAAGGGTGAATGAGATCACTCCAGCATAGCTACCACACAAGGAAGGCGAAGGAAGTATGAGCAGTGAGGCTGTGCAATCACAGCAGCCACAGATGAACCTTCCCCTCTTCCACACGGGAGTGGGAAACACTGGTTACAGGGGGAGGAAACTTTGACGACGCAAGGAGCAGAACTCAGGCACGAGAAAGACGCAGTCACAAACGGTCACTGATGAAGGGATCAACCGAGGGAAACCAGGCGGCAAAAGAAATAGGGAGGAATCTATGGGGGAAATGGACGTGGACACAGGGGAATGCATGGGTGGAAAGAGGGGTAGAGGAACCATACTGTCAATAGTGGAAGCTGACTTCCAAATAGCAGACCTCGGCGCAGACCGGGTATGCGAAGAGCAATGAAAATATTATGCTAGAATGTCCAGGGGCTGGGCTCCCTTGGACTGGACTCGTCTCTCCGGGATAGATGCTGGAGAGAAATGCCCGATCTGGTTTTCATATCGGAAACCATGACAAGAAGCCAGGACCATGAGAAATTGTAGAGGAGTTCCGGTTTTGAGAATGGGTTTGGAGTAGACAACGTAGGGAAGGCAGGTGGTCTGGGTCTGCGGTGGAGGGGGATGGGGTGAAGGTGGTATCTTTCTCCGGTCACCATATTTATGCTGAGGTGGGAGGTAACGGGGACTCTAACAGGTTTGGTTTTATGGGTATCTATAGATGGGCAGCGGTGTAGGAAAGACAAGCCACATGGAATCTAATGAGAAGTATATGTGGGTCATCTCAGCTTCCAAAAATCTTAGGAGGTGACTTGAATGAAATCATAAAAGACGCTGAAAAGCAGGGCAGACAGAATAGAGATGAATGGCAGATGCAGAACTTTAGGGAGGCCATAGAAGACTGTTAGCTAAAGGACATGGGCTACCAAGGAAACATCTTCACGTGGCACCGGGGAAAAAAGAAGGAAACTAGGATGAAGGCGCATCTGGACAGATTTTTGGCAGATCAACAGTGGTGCAATATCTACCAGGTCCGAAGGGTACATCATTTTCCGATACAGTATTCCGACCACGCTCCCATTCTTATCACAGCTATGCAATCAAGGCAGGAGGAAAAATATGAGAAAAAATTCAGATTTGAAACTATGTGGTTGTCGACACCGGACTGCAGGCAAGTGATTGAAAAATCTTGGAACGAGGCACTAGGATGTGATTTGCACGAGAGGATGACATACTTTGGAGAAAAATTAGAGAAATGGGCTGATAATAAATTCAACAATATTAAGAAAAGACTACAGAAAGCAGAAGAAAATCTACAAGAAGCACAAAATAGACCGCCTGATGATGTGATATTGAGGGACTGCAAAAGATTCTTAGAAGAGGTGCATGAATTGATCAGATTACAGGAAAGATATTGGCACGCGAGAGCAAGAGCTAATGAGATGCGAGATGGGGACAAAAACACCAGCTACTTTCACCATAAGGAGAGCCAGAGGAGAAAAAGAAATCATATTGAAGGTCTAATGGATGACCAAGGGAACTGGAGGAAGGAACCGGAGGATGTGAAGAAGATTACGATTGATTTTTTCGAAGACCTGTTCAAGTCGACGAAGCCAATGATAAATGACCACATATTCGACGGGTTAGACAATGTCCTCACATTATATGAAACCTCGATGTTGGACAGCCTTCCCACGGAGGAGGAGATATGGGGTGTTGTCAGGCAAATGCATCCTAACAAGGCACCAGGGCCAGATGGAATGAAGGTGGTCTTCTACCAAAGTTTCTGGGATATTGTTAAAAGATCAATCATTAAATTTGTATAGGACTGGTGGATGGGAAAGAAGAGGTTGGACAACATCAATAGGACAGACATTGTGCTCATACCAAAAGTGCAACAGCCAAAGAAAATATTTGAGTTCCGCCCGATAAGCCTATGCAATGTCTCATATAAAATCATAACAAAGGTGCTAGCTAATCGAATAAAACCTCTCCTAAATAAGATGATTTCTAAAAACCAAAGTGCATTTGTGCAAGGGAGGCTGATCACGGACAATGCCTTGGTAGCCTATGAAATGTTCCACATGATGAAGAAGAAAAAGAAAGGAAAGGAAGGAATTATGGCACTGAAATTGGATATGAGCAAGGCATACGACAAAATTGAATGGGAGTTCATGGACAAAGCTATGGAGAAGATGGGCATCCCAGGTCTATGGAGATCATAAGTACAAGAATGTGTCTCAAGAGTCTCACACTCAATCGTCATCAACAGGAAGAGGACGGGAACCGTAAAACTAACAAGAGGTCTACGCCAAGGTGATCCTATATCCCCATATCTTTTTTTTTTTGCACTGAAAGTTTCTCTTCTTCCCTTCTCAAAGCAAATAGGGATGGACGGATACATGGAGCAAGGGCCAGTAGAAATGGGCCAAGAATGTCACATCTTTTCTTTGCAGATGACAGTATCATGTTTACAAGGGTGACCCAAGAGGAGTGCTCTTATCTAGCTGGGATTACCAGCCAATATGAAAGAGCGTCGGGACAAAAGATTAACTATGAGAAATCTGAAGTCGCCTTTAGTGCTAATGTACAACAAGACAGAAGAGATTGTATCAAAATGAGTCTGCATGTGAAAGAAGTGGACTGCCATGCTAAGTATTTAGGTCTACCTACGGTGATGGGGAGATCTAAGAAACAGGTTTTCAACTCCATTAAGGACAGGATATGGAAGAAATTGCAAGGCTAGAAAGAAAAGCTCTTATCTAAACCAGGAAAGGAAGTCCTCATAAAAGCGGTGATCCAAGCCATACCAACCTACTTTATGAGTGTGTTTAAAATTCCATATGGCTTACTAGATGAGATTTGCAGCATGATTGCGAGGTTCTGGTGGGGGGCTAAAGAGGGGGAGTGAAAGATACAATGGATCAGTTGGGAGGCGCTATGTGAACCAAAAGGAAATGGGGGTTTGGGTTTTTGTAACCTGAAGGCTTTCAATCTAGCTTTATTGGCAAAACAAGGGTGGAGATTAGCCACAACCCCAGATTCACTAGCTGGACGTGTCCTTAAGTCCAAGTATTTCTCGAGAAAAGATATCCATGAGGCAGGTGTGGGTCATGGTCCGAGCTACACATGGCGGAGCATTCAAGGGTCCATGAAAAATGTTAGGGAGGGCTTTATTTGGTGCATTGGCAGGGGGACGGATACACGCACATTCAGGGATAGATGGGTGCCCGAACACTATGGTAGATTACAAGCACGGCAATCTGAGGGAGGGGAGGACCAGCATGGACAGGAGCACTACGTACAGTATTTTATCAAGCAACCAGAAGACATATGGGATGAAGAGCAGGTCTGAACGTCACTACCACATACACTAGATGAGAGGATACTCAGTATTCCGATCAGTGCATCCACGGGGGAAGACCAAATTGCATGGGAACCTGATCCAAGAGGAGAACTCACTACCCGATCAGCTTACCAGTTCATCACAAAGGGCAATATAGGTGCACCGGTGATAGCAGGCAATGAGTGGGACAAGATGTGGAAGAAGAGATGGCCACCCAAACTACTACACTTTGTGTGGAGGTTATGCAAGGAATCCCTTCCAATGATGAGCAGGATATACAGGAGGTAAGTCACGGAAACGAGCATCTATCAACGATGTAAACAAGCGGAGGAAGATGACCTTCACGCGGTCCTTCTGTGAAGCTATGCGAAGAGAGTATGAGCATGTGACGGAGATGAGTTGAACGGGGTCACTGAGTTGGTGGCGAACACTTCGGTCCTGCTGCATGTTTTGACAAGTTATGGCAAGGAGGAGGTGGTCGAGGGACTCGTGACTATGCTGTGGATTGCATGGACAGCGAGGAACAAATTCCTATTTGAGGAGAAGCCGATCTATGAACCGGCGCTGGTGGCCAGCTTCGTCAACCTGGTCCAAGATTACCAGAAACATCAGACAAAGCAGATAAGCACGTCAGGGACAAGGACCACGAGGCTGAGGAACATCACGTGGACACCACCGGGGGAAGGAGTACTCAAACTTAACGTGGATGCAAGCTAGCAATCAGGAACAGCAGCATATGGAGGAGCCATCATACATAATGAACAAGGGGTGATCAAGGCCACAATTCAACAACAGCTAGGCCACGCTACATCAACTTTCATGGCGGAAGCAATGGCAATGAGATATGCGCTGAAGGAAGCACGAAGGCTGGGATTTACAAGTCTGATGGTGGAAACAGATAGTATGAATCTCGTAAGAGCAATTAAGGTGGGCAGCTACGGTAGAGGATATGAGGACTACGTAATCAAGAAGATTGTGGAAGCTACATTAGAACTGAATGCCATGAACCTACAACATGTTTACCGTGAGGCAAATAGGGTTAGTTACCTGCTAGCCACTAAGGCTCGTCTGTTAGACATCTCTCTTTCCCGGTTAGATAGCTTTGATAATGAATTCATTGTATTAGCACAACAAGATCTGAATTAATAAAATGACTTCGGTCCCACTTTCAAAAAAGATTATTCTATTCTGGGACCTATAGTTATTTATATTATTGAGAGACCTTTCATTTATATTTCATTTTCAACAAACCTAACCATAAATGCATATAACATGAAAAGAAGACTACCTAACATCATTATTTTTCATCATTTAGTGTAAGTCATGGTATAAAAAAATCATTGACATGAAGTTAACCACTTATAAGAAATTGTATGCATCATTAATATAAAATTGAAAAAGTTCATGTTAGAAATATTTGTCAAACTCCACTTGTTCTTATTTGAATGTATTCTTTGTTCTATTTCATTAACCAATGATTCTTTAAGACATGATTACAAGCGTACTTTCGATGACAATGCACCATCCAATTTGTCTTATACCCACTTCTATTTATGTAAGGTGTTCACTAGGGCATCCATCCTTCTAGTTAGGTCAAAGTCATTTGAATTTAATAAATCCCATTAAACACCTCACTTAAACATACTTGAATCAAATATAATCTTTTTTATTACAATAAATATGAAATAACCTTTAACCTAACCTTTCTTATATTAATTACTTCCACTCCATGTTATCACAGTAATTGACATTTCAATAATTATGTGCCATATTACCATGTTATATAACATTCAATGAATTCAGGAGTTAGGGTCATATGTGATTATCAAAAAAGTATTTTTTTGGATATTAACCTATCTTTCATTAAGGTATCATAGGAATGCAAACAGATTCCAACACAACTGGAACATCCTTGAACCAGATCTCATATGTATCATACCTCACTCCCCACTTTGCAATAGAGTCTTCCTGATAGTTTCCCTCTCTAAATGATGGTTTACAGATGCACTTCTGAAACTAGACAACAACTTTTGTATTGTTTCAAAAATTTGCATAATCGGGCCTTGACCTATAACTTCTGTGGTGTGGAGTTTGAACAATATCAAGAGAATCACATTTTGTAGCAACAAATTGTTATCCTAGAGTCTTAGCAACTCTATGTCAAAAATAAGGGTATGCTCTTCATCAACATGAGCATACTTGCATCCTCTTCTAGTTCTAGTTGCCATGATCAAGATCCTACCTACGTCTGATAAATTGAAATTTCCTCTATTTTTTTCAATTCCTATCTTTCCCTCATTACATTCACTCATGACCTCAATTTATTTTTTCCCTTGGATACATGATCAATATTGATACTCAAATTCGAAATATTATGATCAATATGGATTTTATACACCTTGTGACACTATAATTTAGGTTAATGGATCACTTTATCCAAAGAAGTACTTTTGGTAATGTAACTTTATCATTTAGTTCTAAAACATTTTCAACACATTCTAGATATTATTTTGAACCTGTGGCCCTAATTTCATCTCATTTTCTCATGCCTACAATTTTCTATGATTTCTTGAAAGTTATGTGCTAAAAAACCCTTTTTCCCCTATTAATTGACCTTTTTTTCATATCAGCAAGCCGAGTCAAGGTTTAGGAACAAACCTTGACCCTCGGATCAGGATCCTAGGGATCAAAGGCCTAATTAAGCACCCAGGGGGTTGTCTCCTACCTCCCACTAATTGTAGGGAGGAGTCAATGAGACCGATAGGAGCAATCAACTCAGTACGATCATGATTCAAAAATATGATCTCAAATAAACGTTAGCCACGCGATTTCTCACCAATCTAGCCTGGCTTTGACAAACTTTAATGTGTTTTTTCACAATCATAGTGAGATACTTTCTCGTCTCTCTCACTCCTACGGCCATGACTGCAACCAAGACTCGATCTAGCCAAAACCTATCCCCTAGCACTATAATAGCACCCCCAAGGACCGCCGCCACCCTACCTTGCTAGAAATCTCATTGTTTCTATCTCTCACTCGACCTCGAGAACCCCTATTCCTCCCTTCTTTCTCCTACTTGTTGGATGGCATCATCGCCTGTCTTATTTGGGTGTCTTGCCCTTGCCCTTATGCACACAAATCATGATCCCCCACAACCTCATGAGGTCCCAACAAGCTCGAGCAGAACCTCCTCTGCCAACATAGGCTCCTCATGCTCCTAAGCCCACCAAACTCTATCTAGCCTCTTTGCCTCATTTCTTGGCTCGTGCGGAGGCCAGAACAAAGAAGGAAAGACCATGGAACCATCATTCCAAGAGAAATAAACCCGGTCCAAGGCTTAATGAACCCAGGGTTCACACCAGCAAATTAAAGATCGAACTAAGGGGCCTAGGTTTGAATAGATCCACAAATCATTGAGCCACCTCACCTGCATGTCTTGATCTAGATTGTCTATCTTGAAATCAAACAATCATTTTTTTTCTCTATTAAGTGTATTATTCACTTTCTCAGAGGAATAATCAATGAAATGGCCATATCTTGATTAAATGATAGAAAATGCATAGTAACTCAAAATATATCGAAGTTATAGTCTATTTTCATTAGAAAAATTGCATGATCTAATAAAAATGGTTAAAAGACCTTATTCTCATGTATATTCTAATATTTGGTAAATCATATATTCAAATTGATATGTTTAATCTTTTCTCATGCATACTTGATCATTTGACCTAATATTTGATCCATGACTTTCCTTATTACAACAATCCACCCTAATCTGATCTTGAGCACAAACCTATCATGATGATAATATAGAGACTTGACAATAGCTTGAATGTTGATCATAATAATTAGGGTTAGCTTATATGTTCCTAAAATACCCAGGTAGGTCATTCATACTCGAAAATATGTTTAACACTTGAATAAATGTTGGACATCTTGAGAGTTTTTTATCATAAGCGAATGACCTAACCCCAATGTTTAATAGGAATGAATAACCCTAATCTTGAATATTGAAATATGATAATTAAAATATCATGATCTTGACCCTTGATCCAAATCTTGTTGATCTAGGATCTGATTAGAGAGGTTGAACTATTACTTATTGAAATCTTGTACTCTGAAATTCAACCAAGACTGTATGTATTATACCTCCACCCCAAATAGACTAATAATATTGATGATATATTTTATGTACCTCTTGAAATGTGTACTTGGCTATGTATTTGTTTGAGCTATTGTTCCCTACTGATTAGTCTCCCAATTTTCTATATTATAGTTTGCTAAAAACTTGAAAACCGAAATGATACAACCCATTATGACTGCCAATAATACTTGTTGATATTGAGTACAAGTGACCTCCTCACTCAAAGGGTGGAACTTTTACATGTTGTTGACCTCCTCCCTCATATGCAGAGATGGATCCTAGTGACCTCCCTCATATCGTTGGGGTGATGGAGCCACATAAATATATAAGAATGCTTTTTGATATCAGCATAATGGGAAACTTCTAATAAAATCTTGTCGAATAAATATTGTTTTGGAAAATCACTTGTTGACTAATTTTTTTATTATAAGTCTTTCCAAGTGTACTACTTTGATATAAAAATAATTTACTTGTTTTTAATAGCATACCATGCTATTGCATTGATTGTGTCTTGATTTTTTATTTAGGCAAACAAGATGGATCATTATGAAGATTTGACTAAATCGCTTCTGCTCTTGACAAACTCTGATGACAAGCACAAATCCACGAAATTGTAATTGGATTGGTAAGTTATTTAAATCTTGTGTTGTATGAGCTATTATTTCTTATTGTATATGCCAGTGTGTGAGATCCATTTGGTCAACCTTGGAACAGACGCTTCAATCCCTTTACCACTGTATAGGATGTGGGATCGGGATTGGGGTAAGAACAGTTCCATTACAGTTGGTACCAGACATTCACACACTCATATGCATTAAGTAAATAACATCTCGAGTCCCCTGAAATCTAGAAACCCTAAAGTCCATAATGGTCAAAATTGAGGTGTCTAGGCTAGGGGTTCTGGCATATTTATTCATATCCGTCTTCACAGTGGCTGCGGTTCCCCACTCTACCTAGCCTTAATTGATATAGAATTAGACCTGAAGGTTCTCTGTTGAAACCCTAGAGAATCTTCCAATTATCTTATCTTCTCTCTATGGATTACACAAATACCACCTATTAGTTTGAAGTAGGGTGATTCCTCATCTCTTCCTTTACTAGGTATCATGAATGGATATGCACTCTCACTATTTTTGGGTAGTATGGGAATCAAAAAAATTGTGAAATAGATTTTGCAACTATACAAATGAATATCCTATAATCTGATATGCTATTAACTCGACCTATGTGATTAAGGGACTCATAAATGGATGTACCCTTGTAGATGGCCCCACAAACCCGTAGTCAAAGAGCAAGACCCTTTGGAACCAATAATGACCGAGAAGGGAAGATTGATAAAAGGAAGACTGAGAAGAAAAGACATGAAGAACAGGACATGACAATCTAGAATAAGAAAGTTCTTGAAGAAGAAGTTGAGAATGATGTGGATAAGGTAAGAAGGACCATGCACAATAATATTGATGGTGATTAGGATGATCCGAAAAGGGCCACCAAAGAATGTGGTTGGGAAGTAGAAACCAAAATATTGATGGATGCAATGACCAAATGTGCAAAATACACAACATTGATAATTCCTGGAGGAGTCCAAACCACCATGACTGACTTTACCCCTACATCTAATCATGTAGTCATGGAGATAGAGACAAAAATAGAAGTTGGAATTGCAAAGGTGGACATGTTCACTCACAAAATCTAGTGGTTGGTCAGGAGGTTATATCAAGACTCGCTAGCAATGAAAGAACCAATGAAATCATTACTAGATCTTGATGATGATCTATTGATTATGCAACCCTTTAACTTTTTGAAATGAACCTAGTACTCACCATATCTTTGAAAATTGAAATTTGATTTCATGTTGTATTGGGCTCTCTAAACTATGATTCAGATCTTATCATTGGATTTGAAAATTCACATCTGAATTGGATCAATTTAATTGTCTCTATTTTGAACTTCAATATTCTCAACCATGTTACTAGTTGGTTTGGAACCTAATGACTAATATACAGAGAGTGATAACAATAACAGTCAGGCATGTATGGACCCTTATCAAATCATGCATACTCGAATAATCGAATTGTGCATTCTAATTTTGACTCTCCTAATCCTAGTCACATCCCTATTTATGACCACCTCTAAAATTATCATCATGTTTGTTATCTAGAGTTGGAATGGTAAACCCTTCCACCCGATTTTGATTCCTTGACCTAAGTCTCCAATCGATCTTGTCTATGAAAATAATGATTTTTGAACTTGAATCCTGGTTTAAATACAATGTTGACTATTGCTTGTGGCTGAATTCCTAGTAAGACCTAAGTCTAAATCATTCATCAAATATCGATACCATGGAAAAATTTGATGATTTATATCACAAATGTTGCTCAAGCGTTGCTTGAATATTGCTTAATTTTTGCTCGGATATTGAATTTGGATAAATGATCTCCCCTAAGGTCTAAATTGGAATCTAAACCCTAAGCTTTGAAATATTTTGAGCTATGATCTTGATGCCCAAACTCTGACTGTTGATATTAATGTACAAAATCTTCAAACATGATTATGAATCTTGATATTGATTTGAATTGTATAATCACCCATGTGGATCTTGAGATCACCCACGATATGGCTAGTGACTTTCATATCCCCAAAAACTCAGATCTTGAATATGTCGACTCAGTAATAATTTTTGAGGATGGTAATGTTGAATATATGCATAGGGTTAATATCCTAAGAAAATGACCTAGGTCTGGATCATTCACCCACCTCGAATATACTTGATGTAGAAATTGATCTTGAAATTTTGAAATATTTCTATATTGTTATTTATGGGTAAATGATCACACATGTGATCTGGATAGGAAATGAAACCCTAGACTTGCATGTTTAGAACCCAAAATTGTTATGCTTGATCTTGAATCTTGAATTATGATCTTGTTAATACATGATCCAATTTGATTCATGACATATAATCTTGACTCTCCATCCCAATTCTCACTCAGTATGGAGACATGACTTGAAAGTGAACACAATTAGTGAACTGTAAACTTTTGACCTTTGAATTGATAAATACAAGTTTACATAGACTATTGATGTGGTTATAATGTTAAGGACATGATTTTGACTATATGGTTGAGGATCTTCTAATATTTGAGGATACAACTTCGTTTGGATAGTCCCAATTTTTTAGGATGTTTTTGAATTTTAAGGACAAAATTCCTCTTAATGGGGAAGGATGTAATAAAGTGAATTTTCCTCTATTTTGTTCAATTCCTATCTTGCCCTCATTATGTTCACTTGTGACCTCCATTTAGTTTTTCCTTGGCTACTTGATCAATATTGATACTCAAATTCAAATATAATGATCAATATGGATTTTATACACCTTGTGACACTATGACTTAGGTTAATGGATCACTTTATCCAAAGAATTACTTTGTCATGTAACTTTATCATTTTGTTATCAAACATTTTCTAAACATCTACATATTATTTAGAACCTATGATCCCAATTCATATCATTTGGGCATGCCTACAATTTTCTATTATTTCTTGAATGTTATGTGCTAAAAAAATCCCTCTATTTCCCTATTAATTGACCCTTTTTCCAAGTCAGCAAGCCGAGCCAAGGTTTAGGGACAAACCCTGATCCTCGAATCAGGATCCCACAGATCATAGGTCTAGTCAAGAAACTAGGGGGTTGTCTTCTACCTTCCACTGATTCTAGGGAGGAGTAAATGACACTGAGAGGAGAAATCAACTTAATACGACCATGATTCAAAAATCTGATTGTATACAAATGTTGGTCTCGTGATTTCTTTCCTATCCTGCCTGACTCTGACCACCTTTAATGTGTGGTTATGCCATCAAAATGAGATACTCACTCATCACTCTCACTCTCATGGCCATGGCTATAACCAAGACCCGATCTAGTCTAAACCTAGCCCCTAGCCCCTAACACTAAAAAAGCACCCCCCAAGGATCACCGCCACCCTACCTTGCCAGAAATCTCATCCTTTCTCTCTCTCTCTCTGCCTTGAGAACCCCTTATTCCTCCCCTTTTCCCCTACTAGTTGGATGGTGCCACCATCTACCTTATTTGGGTAACTTTCCCTTGGGCCTTCTGCCTACAAATTGCGAGCCCCCATAACCTCACGAGGTCACAACGAGCTCGAGCATCACCTCCTCTGCCAACATAGGTTCCTCCTGGTCCTAAGCCCATCAAACTCTAGAGATCCCCTTCACCTCATTTCTTGTCTCACACGGAGGCTTGACAAAAGAAGGAAAGATCATAGAACCTCTGTACCAAGAGAAATAAACCCGATCCAAGGCTCAGTGAACCAAGGGTTCACACCAACAAATTAAAGATCAAACTAAGGGGATAAGGTTTCAATCAATCCAGAAATCAGTGGGCCACCTCACCCTTATGGCCTGATCTGGATCATCCATATTGCAATCGAACTATCATTCTTTTTCTCTATTAAAGGTATTATTCGCCTTTTCACATGATTAATAATAAAATGGCCAGATCTTGACTAAATCATAGAAAATGCATTGCAACTCCAAATATATTGAAATTATAGTCCATTTTCATCAGAAAAATTCGCATGATTCAACAAAAATGGTTGCAAGACCTGATTCACATCCATATTCTCATATTTGGTAAATCATCTATTCAAATGCATATGGGTAATCTTTTCTCATTCATACTTGAACGTTTGACCTAATATATGATTCATGACTTTCCATATAACATCAATCCACCCTAATATTATCTTGAGCACAAACCTATAATGAAAGAAATATAGAGACTTGATAATGAATTAAATATGGATCATAATAATTAGGGTTAGCTTATATGTTCCTAAAATATCTCGGTAGTTCATTCATACTCAAAAATATACTTGACACTTGAATAAATGTTGGATATGTTGAGATTTGTTGATCATAAGTGAATGACCTTACACCAAGGTTTACTAGGAGTGAATAACCCTAATCTTGAATATTGAAAAATGATCTTATAAACATCATGATCTTGATTCTTGATCCAAATGTTGTTGATCTAGGATCTGACTCAAGGGGTTGACCTATTACTTATTGAAATCTTCTACTCTAAAATTTAACCAAGAAGGTACATTATTATACCTCCTCCTTGAACACACTAATAGTATTGATGATACATTTTATGTACCTCTTGAAATGTGTACTTGGCTATGTATTTGTTTGAGTTATTGTTCCCTACTGATTAGTTTTTCAATTTTCTATATTATAGTTTGCAACAAACTTGAAAACATAAATGACATTGCCCATTATGAGTGTTATTAATACATGTTGATATTGAGTACAAGCGACCTCCTCATTCAGGGGGTGGAACTTGTACATGTCATTGACCTCCTCGCTCATATGGAGAATTGGAGCCTGGTGACCTGATGTGTGCTAATCTAGCTCCTTTTTTCACAACCTTTTAAGTCTTGTCACATTGAAATTCTTAGTTTTATCTAGTGAAATGAAATAAATTGCTATCTGCTTCCTTTTATCACAATTTAACTTGATTTTCACCAAAATCTATGCATTTCTTACATACTCAGAACACGAGACAATTGGATCACCTGTTCCAGATGATTGGCTCACCTACTCTAGATGATCGGTTGACGCAGTCCCTCAGCCATCCAGCCTCGATCAAGCACTCAGTCTAGATAGTGCGCCATTTGAATGTCAAATGATCATTTCATACCTCAAAGTGGGAGTTTTCCCACCCCAGTCGAGTGGGTCAAACAGTTCCACCACCCAAGACTTAGGGTTGCTGACTTTGCCCCAACCCCGCCCTTTCTAGACTCCCAATCGATCGGCTCGCCTCCCAACTGATCGGTTGGTAGTGCATTGTTCGTTAATAAATGCATTCGCTAGCCTCATTTGCCCACAACCCTAGTTGTAAAATCCCCCTCCTTCTCCTATAAAAGGAGGGGCACTTCCTCATCACGGGATATCATCTTTTGTATGAAGGATTTCTGAGCAACTGATATCTCTATTCTTACATCTCGTTCATCAATAAGATTAATTGTTTTAAGCTAAGTGTTCTTTTATTTTTTTGGTTCCTTACTTCAATATTAGATCTAGACCTTCTTCTTCTTCAATGGACAGGAGCAAGGAATTAAAAGTCAGCCATTTAATAGTCTCTAGCCTAAGGAATTAATCCTTTGATAAGTCCAGACTATGGCTAGAACACTTTCTTCCTCCATCTCCCTTTACTCTACAAGCATGAGCGAGTAGTTTTTTCTATCAAGGCAAGGGGAATAGCCCCTTAGCCATGGTTTGAATCGGCTTAATCCTTAAGAATGACTTATATTAGATGGCTTTTGGTTTTAAGAACTAATGATCTATCAGAGTAATTAATCAATTTGATCATATGTTAATCCGGGTGGAAATGACCATGGAAACCTGGATTTAGAACAACAAAACCAATCGCATAGAGGTTTTAAAGCGACTCTGGATCTTTCTCCTTTGGGAATGATGAACTAAGAAACACGAGCACCAAGACCAATGGGCTCATGTGGAGTTCATATTTTGTGGATTTTAGTTAATGACATGCCTTTATTGGATTTTTCATTTAAAGGATTTAGTTATTTCTCGCCTAGGATAAGGTGGTGAAAACCCCTAAAAGCCTCGATATTCCATCACCTAATTCAACTACAGTTTGATTTACTTGTTTACATTCTAGTCTTTTTATTCATAATATCTTTTATTGTGCTAACAATCATCTCCTTTCCTTGTGACATGGAAATTTTACTTCTTGTTAGTACAATTTTAATTCTTGCATTTCATTCTTGTTCGAACAACAATCACCAACCTCCAAATCCATTTTTACTTCCTATTCAAAAAATTAAAATACCAAAAAGAAATAAAAGTTCAACAGAACAATCAGGTTTAGAGACTACATTCTTAAGAACGTTGTCCTGTGGGATTGACCCTTATATACTAGTCTTAATTGGACAGTAAAAGGTTAAACTCTAGGATTAAAATCATAGTGATTGTAGTGCACTTCAACACATTATAAATTTGGCATTATTGTCGAGGACAATGGATTGTTTTCTCAAACCCCAAAAACCTTTGAAAAACCTTTTTTTCATTTTTATGCCTTTCGAGTAACATTCTGGAAGTGCTAATCCTCCTTCTGCTAAGTTTCCATTCCATCAGTCCTTTTTTTTGTACATGAATAACTGTTTATTTGTGCATGCGATGCTCGAATGTTGGATTTACATCGTTTGATCCTGAGATAGATAGAACTTTTCATCATCTAAACCGTCATAATTGAATTAGGATGGATAAGGAGGAAGTTGCTCGTAGGATCATCCAGACTCTAGCGGCTCAAAGAGAGAACATCTTAGCTAATCAATTGGCTAGAGAGGCCACTTTTCAAGCAGCCTACATGGATGAACAAGAAACATTAGAGGCCAATAGGAGGGAAGTTGAAAGGCAAAAACAATTAAAAGTTTTTCTATCCCCGAAACGTCCTATTCCCAACACCCAATCGTGCCTCATGACATTATTTCCCCTCAATGCAAGATCTGAACCCAATGGATCACCATGATCCAAGAAAACCCATTCTCTGGTAACAATGGAGAAAGTTGGCAAGATCATCTTCAAAGTTTCATTGACCTTTGCTCCTTGAACAAACTCCGAGGCTTCTCTAAAGATGCAATCCTCCTTAGATTGTTCAAATACTCTCTCACTGGCCAAGCTAGTAGTTGGTGCAACACCATGGAGAGTGAGGAAAATGTTACAACTTGGGAGGTCCTACAAAATAAGTTTCTTGAAAAATTCTACCCTCATTCTCTCACCTATGAAATCAGGGGACAAATCACTCACTTTTCTATGTCCCCATGAGAATACCAAGGAGAAGCCTGGAAAAGGTTCAAGGACTTGCTTAGAAAATGCCCTCATCATCATATCTCCCAAGCCAAACTCATAGAAATATTTTATCGTGGTGTTGATGCTGATACCAAATTTTTTCTTGATTCCTCATTTGGGGGAAATTTTATGCACCAAAGTCTAACCAGTGCATGGGAGGTTGTTAAACGTGCTTCTGAAACAAGGTCTATGGGGAATTGGTGGGATCCTTAAGTTAGACAAAGATGAAGTTGATCCTGATATCCAAAGCATAGCAGAAAGTCTTAAATTAATTGCTCTAAAATAAGATCGTTTAGAGTCATCCCTAGGAACCTATCACGAGTTACCCCAAAAAATAAAAGTTGTAGACTCTCTTTGCGGTATCTACCAAAGATACAATCACACCAACTTACACTACCAATATCTTTACAACACCTCCATGCAACCTGAATTAGGAAAACAATTGGAGGACCTAAACTCTATTCACACCATACCTGGCCAGGGTTACTAAAACCCCAATCAAACTAGAAATCATCCTGGATTCCAATATGGGAACCTTTCTGGTGTTGAAAACTCTATCCAACTCCAATCTCAACGAATGCCTCCCTACCCTCAAAACAATAATCGACCACCACCTGGGTTCCCATACAACAATCAAAGGAATTTTGGGAACCAACGGAACTACCAAGGCAATCACCCAAACCGACCATCATATCAAGGACAACAATTTCAAAACTTGAAACTCTCCCCTCAAAATCTCAATCAGCCACCTCCTCAACTACCACCAAATGTTTATACTCCCCCTCCCTCAGCTGATGAAAGGATAGCTACATTGGAACAAATCATCATTGCCCAACAAGCTCATAAAAAGGCAACTGATGCCCAACTAGCTCGCCTATTCGTCCAATAGAACCCCATGTCGACACTTTTGCTGGGCAGCCTGAAAACAACCCCAAACATCCTGAACAACTCAAGGTTGTCTCTAGTCATTCGGGAAAGGTGCACTCCCCTCCCCCTCTAGAAAAACCTTCAGCAACACCTCTAGAATTTGAGGATGAAGACTTGGTAATTGTTGAACCAAAAGCTACACCTGAACCAACCATCCTTAAACCCCCTCAGGAAGAAGTTGAAGAACCAATCTACAAACCATGACCACCCTATCAAGCTCGCCTTAAACAAACAAGGCTCGATGCCCTCTTCATGAAATTTAGGGATGCTATGAAAAAATTGCATGTTGACATTCCCTTCCTTGGTGATGTAGAAGACATGCCTGCCTGGTCCAAATACATGAAGTCTCTCTTGACTAGGAAATATGCTACAGACGAATACGAGACTATCAAACTTTCTAGGACCACTTCATTCATAATCCAAAGTAAAATGCCTAAAAAATAGAAGGAACCTAGTTCTTTTGGAATAGGATGCTACTTAGGTGATAATGCTTGTAGAAAAGGCCTAGCTGATTTAGGAGCCAGTATATCCATCATGCCCTACAACCTTTGCAAAATATTAGGATTGAATGACATTCTACCCACAACCATGACCATCCAATTGGTGGACTCATCCATGACCAAACCCATGGGAATCATAGAAGACATTCCGATTAAGGTTGGGAAAGATGCGTATGTCCCTTGTGACTTTGTGATCATGGACATAAAAGAAGATTTTCATTACCCTCTCATTTTCGATCGTCACTTTTTATCCACTGCCCGGGCCTTGATTGATGTTGAGGCTGGGACTATCCTGTTAAGATTAGGGAAGCAAAACCTAGTGTTTAGGGTGTTCGAAAGCATGAAAGGGCCTAGTTTCCAAGAAGAGGTCTATCTCCTTGACTGTATTGATAAACTACCTCAACTGAGGAAGGAATGGGAGTTAGTTGATGACCCCCTACACACAGTCCTCACTAGCCGTCCTGAATGTGACTTTGATAATGAACAATTAGATCAATGTAAGGTTCATTTTGATAATTTTGAGGAGATTCCTAATGCTGAAATTGAGGACCTTAAAATGATTTACATCATGGAAGAAAAACCTAAACCACCCAAGTCCCCAGAAATGAAAACTCTTCCCATAGGGTTGAAATATGTTTTTCTTGATGAACAACAATTGTGCCATGTCATAATAAATTTTGACCTTACCCTTGAACAAGAAAACAAACGTATGGGAGAACTTAGGAAAAGAGGAACTGCCTTAGGGTACAAAATGATAGATCTAGTTGGGATAGATAAATCCATCTGCATTCACAAAATCCCAATGATAGAAGACAATAAACCTTCCCAGGATCTACAATGAAAAATCAACCCAAACATGAAGGAAGTTTTCCATCAAGAGGTGATCAAACTTTTGACTGTAGGAATCATCTACCCTATCTCTAATTCCCCATGGATCAGCCCGGTTCAAGTTGTTTCCGAAAAGGGAGGGACCACTGTCATTAGAAATGAGAAGAATGAACTCATTCCCACCCACACTATTACAGGATGGAGAATTGTATTGACTATAGGAAGCTCAATAAAGCAACTAGGAAAGACGACTTCCCACTCCCCTTCCTAGATCAAGTTCTTAAACGCTTAGCCCATCAATAATACTTTTGTTATCTAGATGTCTACTCAAGATTTTATCATATTCCTATCCATCCTGAAGATCAAGGAAAAACCACATTCATATGTCCCTTTGGCACCTACACATTCAGATGAATGCCTTTTGGCTTGTGCAATGCATCAACCACCTTCCAACGGTGTATGTCAACCATCTTTGTAGGATTAAATGAAACTGTCATGGAGGTGTTCATGGATGACTTCTCTGTCTAGGGAGAACGTTTTGACTCTTTCCATAGAAATATCACCCTCATTCTTCATAGATTTGGTGAGTCACACTTAGTCCTTAATTGGGAGAAGTGTCACTTCATGGTTATGGAGGGCATTGTTCTAAGCCATAGAGTAAGAAACCAAGGCATAGAAGTTGACAAGGTAAAATTTAAGTCATCGCCAAGTTTCCACCTCTGACCTCAGTAAACGACATTCATCCTTTTTGGGACATGCCAGTTTCTATCGGCGATTCATCCGAGACTTCTCCAAAATAACCAAACCTCTCACCAACCTTCTTCAAAAGGAGGTGCCCTTCAATTTTGACAAGGCCTGCATGGATAATTTTCTATGTTTGAAAAATAATCTCACAACCATCCTATCATTTGTGCACTAGATTGGGCCTTACCCTTTGAGATCATGTGTGATGCTAGTAACTTTGTTGTAGGTTCCATCCTAGGATAGCAATTTGATAAGAAACATCACGTCATATACTATGCATGCAAGACCTTAGATGAAGCTCAGTGAAACTACACTGTCACTAAAAAAGAAATGCTAGCCATTGTCTTTGCTTTTGATAAATTTCTCTCAGACTTAGTTGGATCCAAGTTTATTGTTTACATTGATCATGCAGCCATTCGCTACCTCATGACCAAAAACATGCCAAACCTAGACTCATAAGGTGGATTTTACTTTCGCAGGAGTTTGACCTAGAGATCTAAGATAAAAAAAGGTATGAAAACATTGTGGCTGATCACCTAAGTTGACTTAGCTATAACCAATCCAATAATACCCCCATAAATGAGTCCTTGCCTGACAATCAACTCCTCAAGGTAGACTCCCAATTTCCTTGGTTTTCTGATTTTGTAAATTATTTAATTGTTGGTGTATTGCACCCTAATTACAAGGGATATTCTAAAGCTAAATTTTTACATGATGCCAAAAACTACTACTGGGATGAACCTTATCTGTTTAGAGTTTGTGTCGATGGTCTGTATCGACATTGTGTTTCCCACGAAGAAAGCTCTGACATTCTGGAAAAATATCATTCTGGCCCCTACGGTAGGCACAATAGTTCCCAGAAAACAACTACGAAGGTTCTGCATAGTGGGTTCTTTTGGCCCACCATCTTCAAATACTGTTATGATTATGTGCTCTCATGTGACCAATGTCAAAGGATGGGTAATATCTCCAAACGTGACCAAATGCCCCTAACCTCTTGGTAAAAGATAGAAATTTTTGGCATCTGGGGAATCGACTATGTGGGCCCATTTCCTCCTTCTTATGGGTATGCCTACATACTGGTTGCAGTCGATTATTTGTCAAAGTGGGTTGAAGTTGTACCAACTAAAACTTGTGATTCCAAACATGTTAAAAAAATCTTTAAAGAAATTATTTTCCCTAGGTTCAAAGTCCCATGCACTATCATTTCTGACGGGGGATCCCATTTTTAGAGAATGGTTTTGAGGCCTTATTGAAGAAATATGGGGTCAACCACAAAGTCACCACTCCTTACCATCCTCATACTAGTGGGCAGGTTGAAGTATCCAATAGGAAAATCAAATCCATTTTAGAAAAAATTGTTGGTCGCACTAGGAAAGATTGGGCGTTGAAAATCAATGACGCTCTGTGGGCATATAGTACTGCCTACAAGACACCCATAGGCACCACCCCTTTCAGGATGATTTATGGAAAATCATAAAACCTGCCGATTGAGTTAGAACACAAGGCTAGCAGGGCCATCAAAATCTTGAATTTTTACCTTTCTGTAGCCGGAGAAAAATGTCTTTTCTAAATGAATGAACTACAAGAACTTAGAATGAGCACTTATGAAAATGCGAGAATCTACAAAGACCAAACAAAACTATGGCATGACGTTCACATCAAGTGCAAGGGAATTAGAGAAGGTGACCAGGTTCTAGTGTTTAATTCCAGACTAAGGCTTTTCCCTAGAAAGCTTAAGTCAAGATGGTATGGTCCCTACCTCGTTAAGTGTGCCTATCCACATGGTACCTTTCTTATTTGGGGTAAAGTTTTGGGTTAATTTAAGGTTACTGGGAATCGACTCAAAAGATACATAACCACTGAAGACCATGTCGCTTCAGATACCAATAAATGCTCATCCTTGAAAGATCTTAACCTAACTGACCCTCAAAACCCCCCAGAATCTCAATAGGATGGTCTCTCATCTATCGTGCCTCGACCTAAAACAAGGTGCTAGTTGGGAGGCAACCCAACCCTATTTTCCTACTATTGCATTTTCTTTACCTTGTTATTTGATCATGTTTTGTTTTCCCCTTTTTTTTGACAAGGCAGCTGATTGACTCACTAAGCCAAACGATCGGTTCGGTATTCCTGAATGGTGGCCCCTTCTGTAGACCAAACGATCATTTGGAAACTCAACCGATTGGCTCAAATAATCGTGCATCTCTTGAACTGACCTGACCCCTTCCCCATGCATCGAGTCGACCTACTGCTTAAATGCACACTGCTCTGACACATTGGATTCCACCTCCAACTGTGATGTGCAAACAGCACGAGTCGATCGGCTCAAGGTGCCAAACGATCAGTTCACACCCTCAATTGTCTATAAACCTGGACAAGATGAGCAACAGATCCCACATCCTCATTCCATTTTCTTCTAACATAGCCGCCACCCACCCCCAAGCTCTTGACAGAAGCAGATCACCAGCCAAGTGCCTTCTTTGCTAACCGACCCTTCCACCTCGTGCCGGCCACTGAGCGTCCCTTTGGAAAGTCGAGCGACTCACTGTAGAAGTTGACCGGCCATAAGGCCAGCCGAGAACCTAGCTATGCCATCCCCACCCCACAAACAAACTCCTCACAACACCTGCGCCAACCGGCTCAGCCACCCGCCACCCACTTCAACTCATATGCACACCGAGCACCTACGTAATGCAGTCGACCGGCCCGCAGGCTAGTCGAACTCTTCGCAGCACTCGTCGCCCCCATTCCAGCTATTTCCATCTAAGCGACCGAGGAGGCCAACTGCTCGTCCCCTCCTAGGAGCTCAAGTTACTATGCTCACCTTGCCTCCTCAGTCACCGCAGTCGCCACATTTTTTCCTCTCTTTCTCACATAACGAGTCGATCGTCTCGTAACCAAAATGTCTATTTTACTTTCTAAACTGATCGTCTGACTTTCCCAACTGCCCATTTCATAGACCAGACGATCATTTCATTTTGCAGAGGATCCTTAGCACCCCACGAGTAGCCATGTTCAGCTGCTTCTACAAAAACAAGGGAAAATACATCGCCTCATCCTCCCATGATCCACCTCGCCAATCCATATCTTAATCTGGGATTCATTTCCACACAACTTCTCCCATCGGAGAATCCTCACCCAATCTCACCAAGGATATGCTTAATGACATCCATGATGTCGAGGCTCTTCTCCATGATTTGGAGAGAAATCAGAAGGCAAACAATGACTCAGATTCCACCACCCCTCATCCACCTCGCATCGCCCCCATTCCAGGCAGTTATGTATAGTTCACCAACACCAAACACCTATAATGTTTTGAGGACATGTTCTCCATGGGTGTTTCCCTTCCACGATGGTCTTGTGGAACTACCCTTGATGCATTAGGAAACTGAGACGCCACCGACAACATTCTCCACAAAAATCATATCCTCCTTTTCCCTTATCGCATTACCTCCATCTATAGAGACCTCACCCTTGAGTTCATTACCACATTCCATCGCTATCACCATTTAGGAATACCAAACCGATCATTTGGCTTAGTGAGTCAATCAGTTGCCTTGTCAGAAAAAAGGGGAAAACAAAACATGATGAAATAACAAGGTAAATAAAATGCAATAGTAGGAAGATAGGGTTGGGTTGCCTCCCAACAAGCACCTTGTTTTATGTCGAGGCACGACAGATGAGAGACCATCCTATTGAGATTATGGGGGGTTTTGAGGGTCAGTTAAGTTAAGATCTTTCAAGGATGAGAATTTATTAGTATCTGAAGCAACAAGGTCTTCAGTGGTTATGTATCTTTTGAGTCGATGCCCAGTAACCTTAAATTCACCCAAAACTTTACCCCAAATAAGAAAGGTACCATGTGGATAGGCACACTTAACGAGGTAGGGACCATACCATCTGGACTTAAGCTTTCTAGGGAAAAGCCTTAGTCTGGAATTAAACACTAGAACCTGGTCACCTTCTCTAATGCCCTTACACTTGATGTGACCAGTATGACAGAGACATGTTCAGGGCTGAGATCATCAGCCTCATGCCCCGCCTTCCTAGTGGGCCCAAGGCCTCCAGTATTCACAAGTCGGTGGTTCACTACCTCCATCGTATTCTTGCTTACACAATTTTTAGTAGAGAAGGTACTCAGGGAGCCATTACTCAGGTTCAACTCTACGTCCTCTCGTGCCTCTTCCATGAAGAACCCTTCAACTAGGGGAATGTCATTCTAGAACATTTCAGCACCCAAGCCAGCTATACCACCTCATCCTCCTTCCACATTGGCCACTTTGTCACTCAGGTCACCATCTTTCTTGGCTACACCCACATTCCTTTCACACCACTTCTGCTAAAAAACAACCCGATCGACAGTTACTATCTAAAGGGATGCAAGTTCATTCTCTTGGGTGCCAATTGTGTTTACTACCTCCTCTTCAAGGATTCACAGGAGGTTCTACAACATCCCTTGCATTCAAGGTTTGCAGTAGCAAACGTTCTTTATGATCTCACCGATCTACCAGGGCACATCCAGAGGTACAGTCTGGAGAACCCAGACCCAGATGCCATCTCCGAGCCATAGGCCCACATGAGGAGCGTTTCTTTGAAGGCTCACGATGATGCCTCCAGTCCACTGCCACCACCTCGCCGTCGCACCAGGCGGTGACCAGATGACGGTGCAGGAGCCTATAGGTTCTACGAGGTCGGTTCTACGAGGTCCAACATCAATTGGATGAGATTCAGCACCAGCAACAGCACCAGGTCCACCAGCTTAACCACACGTATCTTATGCAACATTCACAGGAGTCTTGGCATGTGGACTGTGGCCAATATGCCCCTAGCCACCCGTCCTATGAGGAGTATGGGGCCCAGAAGGCTTACCCAGATCCCCACTGCCCTTATTGGGGAAACAATTACTCCCACCCGCAGAATCCACCACCACAGTGATCTTCTTCCCTCCATCTCAGTCTAAGGGTTTGCTCAGGATGAGCAAAACTCTAAGTCTGGGGTGGGGGTGGGTCATACGTGTTCCACCCCCTGATCTTCCCTTTTAGCATTTTCATTTTGTATTTCAAATTGAGTGCATTTTCTTTTTCAAACTTTGGCCTTTACCTAGTGGACCAATTGATGTATCTTTTTTTTTAATAATTAGATGAATATTTTATTTCACAAATTGTTCAAAATCTTTATTTTTTTGGAAATACCAAGTTCTCCATACCTAAATTAACAATATTCTTGGAAAAGATGGCAAGCCTTAGAGTATCAAATAGAATCAAATGCAAATTTTGTTATTTTAGCATTATATTAACTGATCAATCTTTCTCATATAATGTATTTACACGGTTTTTCTTACTGATGCAACAACACTATATATATATATATATATATATATATATATATATATATATATATGTGTGTGTGTGTGTGTGTGTGTGTATATATATATATTTATATATATATTTATATATATATACACATATATATATTGCATGAGAAAAAAATATGCACGTCATCCCCTAAGTCCGGGGTGGCATGAACCTCCTCTCTTCCTTCTTCCATACCCCTTGTAAATATAATAGCGGCGTACTGCCAAGAGATGCCAAAAAAGAGCACACACACAAAATTGTGATCAATATCCGGAGTCGAATAGAGGAGGGATCATTCCTCCAAACCACTCATAAATGTAATAGGGGCACAAAAAACAATTGTGGCCAATGTAACCACAAGTCCATGAAGTTCAATCCTGAGTCAAATAGAGGAGGGATCCTTCTTCCACACCCCACAAATTCTCATTCCCGTGCCAAAAAAAAGAGAAAAAAAAGTAAATTTTCGAGTGTTGAAGTGTAAGTAGGTTTAAAACTGTTTGTGCGAAGTATAGAGTTGAAAGAGAAAGTTATGAAAAATTCTTTTTATCAAAAATATAGAACTTTTATTTTGTGATTCTAGCAGATGAGTTGCTTGGCCATGAAAAGGATAGAAGATACTGCTAATTAAGGGAGGATGAACATGTTGCTTCAGAAAAAACTTTGAAATATTTTGATATTTTAATTACTTGAGGACAAGCAAATGCAAAGTCCGTGGTATTTTGATGTGTGCTAATCTAGCACCTTTTTTCACAACATTTTAAGTCTTATCACATGGAAATTCTTATTTTTATCCACTGAAAAGAACCAAATTGTTATCTGTTTCCTTTTATCACAATTTAACTTGATTCTCACCAAAATCTATCCATTTCTGGCATACTCAGAACATGAGACAATCAGCTCACCTATTCTAGAAGATTGGCTTATCTACTTCATACGATCGGCTCACCTGCTCCAGGCCATCAGTTGACATCATCCCTTAGCCACCGAGCTTCGTTCAAGCACTAAGTCTAGACGGCGCAAAATTTGAATGTCAAACAATCATTTCATACCTCCAAGCAGGAGTTTTTCCCTCCCCAACTGAGTGGGTCAAAGAGTGATGCCTCCCGGGACTTAGGGTTGCTGACTGCTGCCCCGACCCCCGCCCTTTCCTGACTCCCAACCAATTGGCTGGCCTCCCAACTGATCGGTTGGCAGTGTGCGGCCAGTTAAAAAATGTAGTTGTCTGCCTCATTTACCCCCAACCCTAGTTGTAAAAGCCCCCTCCTTTTCCTATAAAAGGAGGGGCACTTCCTCATCACTGGATATCATCTTTTGTACAAAGGATTTTTGAGCAACTAATTTCTCTGTTCTTACATCTTGTTCATCAATAACATTAATTATTTCAAGCTAAGTGTTTTTTTATTTCGTTTGTTCCTTACTTCAATTGTTATTGGATCTAGACCTTCTTCTTCTTCTATAGACTAGAGCAAGGAATTAAGATTCAACCATTTAATATTCTCTAGCCTAAGGAATTAATCCTTTGATAAGTCTAGACTATGGCTAGAACACTTTCTTCCTCCGTCTCTCTTTACTCTGCAAGCATGAGCGAGTAGTTTTTTCTATTGAGGCAAGGGGAATAGCCCCTTAGCCATGGTTTAAATCAACTTAATCCTTAAGAACAACTTCTATTATATGGCTTTTGGTTTTAAGAACTAATGATCTATCATAGTAATTAATCAATTTGATCATATGTTAATCCGGGTGGAAATGACCATGGAAACCCAGATTTGGAACAATAAAACCAATCACATTGAGGTTTTGAAATGAGTGTGGATCTTTCTCTTTTGGGAATGATGAACTAAGAAATATGAGCACCAGGACCAATGGGTTCATGTGGAGTTCATCTTTTGTGGATTTTAGTTAATGACATGCCTTCATCAGATTTTTCATTTGAAGGATTTAGTTATTTCTCACCTAGGCTATGTTGGATCTAATGGCTCTAGAGCGGGGGAGATAGAGCTACAAAATTTCTCACAAAATAGATTAGATCTTCAAATTATATCTATTAGGAGCAATAGCTTAATGGAAATTTGAAGTCCTAACTAACAAGCATATCAAGGATGAGAGAGATTGATAGTAAGCACTTGACAAAGGGATGTAGAGTGGTTCCACACTTCAAACTAGAAGTGAGTCAGTCCACTACCTAGAGAGGTCAACCTCTAGGAATTTGCAAGTTCTTTTCTCTATTATATACCAAAGAGATTTACAGCAATAGACCACCAAAGGACTTACCCATCCAACCACAAGGAGATCTCCACCTTACCAAGGAACTTACCCACCTAGATTGAGTCTTCAGCCTTCACCAAGGTCTTACCCACTCAAACTCAAGTCTTCCGCATTGAAGGACTTTGCTTCACCTCTTGGATCTTCAACCTTACAAGTGATTACTAAATTATTCTAAGGTTGTTGAAGTGATTTCTTTATTAGCACACTTGCATTGCATTGGACTTGAACTTGGACAAGCTCGGGCTTGTGTAATTTGATCCTTTTCATGTACCTAAAGCCTGAAGTCAATATTGAATACACATTAGATACATATGAATGGAATGGTTAAGTCATTATCAAAATATGGACAATGTATAACCTCTCGGTCACCATTCTCCCCCTTTTTGACAATGACAAACCATTCCTCAAACATATTGAAAATGATATTGAAATTATACCTTTGCCTTGTGAATGTGGGGGATTCAAGATTTTAACAATGTGAATTGCTCCCTCTCAAACTATGCTTACTTTACCCTACATAGTTAGACTATCTACACAAAGCAATATAACATACATGTACTATATGGTCCTTTAGCAAGTCACATGATAAAGCATATATTGAACAAGAAAAGGATCACATAGGCAATAATAGCAATATGGAAATAAAAACAATATGGTTGAGTTTTAAGACATTGAAATTTCTCTCCCCCTTTTGAAATTATCAAAAAGTAAGGGGGGTAGAAAAGCATACAAGAAGGTCTACTCAAAACACAACCAAGCAGATAGACAAATAAGAAATCTCAAAAACATATATCACACAGAGATGAGATAACCAAACATGTGAAGTCATAATCAAAATATGGTGAAACATGGCATCAACTCATAAGATATAACAGATCGAAGAGTAAGAGTGCACATAAGATAGATTACAACCCACAATGCAAGTTCTCATAAAAACAAAACTACAAGTAAAGGTGATGAAAGCTAAAGATGAAATAGTATAGCTCAGATCATGTGCTCAGATGTTTTTAATACAAAATAGCCTAGAAAGATATATATGATCAGCAAACGAGACTAAAAACTAAGAACATCTAAACATCTAGGTCATCTATATATGCATCATCCACAACATCATCATCCTCGGCATCAGGCTCGTAATCATTGTCTCTATCTGAAGGTACAACAGCAACACCTTCATCACTAGAGTTAGCATTAAAACCACCAAATCCATCACCATCATCAGATGCAGCACCATCATCATCACCATCACTGGCATCCTCATTAGTAGTAGTAGTCTTGTCATCATCCTGGTTTGGCATCTGTTCATCAACAGAAGGTCTAAAACCACGATTGGGCCAATGAGCATTCTTCTCATCCTAAGTCATACCAAGAGCATAGAGCTCATTGGCCTAAGGGAAGGAAGGAGAAGAATCACGAAGACTAGAAAGCAGAGTGGCCAAGGGGCCAGTAGGTAGAGGAAAGATGATAGGAGCAGGTCCACCAACAACAGAGGGTGTGGGAGCAGTAGGGGAAGGCTCATATGCAGGTGGAGGAGTAGGGTAGAAGTGATTATATGCATAGGATGCATAATCACTAGTAGGGTATGGTTGGTAGGTGGGGTATGGGTGTGCACAGGATAAGTTCATGTGAGACATGATTGAACATAAATCTTGGTGCAGGTGCTCCTGGACCTGGAGGTTATATTCCTATTGGTGTATCATATAACCCATGAGGTCTTCATTGGATACATGGAATGAGGCATGGCAAGGTCAGGTAGGCTGAGGAGGTGGATGACCTCAGGTTGGGGTAGAGGTAGGTGTAGCTGAGGCGAGGCAGAGGGTGAAGCATTAGGTGTGGTGGAGGAAAAGATAGGCACAGAATTCAGGATAGTGGTCTCACTGATGCACACTTCCCTTCTGGCAGGTTTGTAATGGAAGTCAGAGAAGAGTGATTTCTTAGTGGCGAACTGGAATAGACCACATATCATGACAGGATATGGAGGATGGGTGTCACAGGTGTTCTTGCTAGAGTCAAAGCAAGTCATGTGGTGAAGGATGTATCTAGACCACTTGATTCTGACATTCTCTAAGATGCAGTACATTATGACATTAGTGTTATCTGCAATATCTGTTTTATTTTTCTTTGGGTGGATGTTGCAATTGACCACTAGGGTTAATATATGCTTCTTGTGATCTAAGGAGGAGGAGGGTAGGGTTCTCTTCTTCTTGTAGGGAACCTCATGTTTCTTCAGGTAGCGATGGATATCAAGAAGAGTGGTCTCATATTGCTTGTAGAAACCTTTGGGGTCAAGTAGTTCAAAATACTCACCATAATCCTTACACCAGGTGTCATTCTCATTGGCTCCTGACAAAAAGATGTTTAGGATGTCCTTCGAGATTTGGAATTTCTTCCTGGCTATCATAGATGTAAGGATGACTTGAGTATTCAAAGGGGGTACAAGGGTGTCGTAATTCCAAAACAAATTTGTGTAGAATTCGTGAACTACTTTTGTGCTTGTGATAGAATTGTGAAAGCTAACATGCTCAATAGTCAGGGAAGATAAATGGTGAACTGAAAGCAACCTCGCCACTTGATCGATGATGGCTTTACGCCTAGGTCTAGGCTCAAAATGGGCTCTATAAGGAAAAGGACTCCATGGAAGAAGATCCTTATACTAGTTTATAGCTTCATTTGAGACAAAGAAGGTATCATCAAAAGGAATCAAGCAGGAGGATGAGGAGGAGGATGGTGCACTACTAGGGGTGGCTCTCTTCCTTCTATTTGAAGCCATGGAGGTGAAATGGAGAGGAAGAAGAGATCAAAAACACCAAACACACCACCAAAATTGTTCACACACCTAGGTTTTGCTAGGGGGAATGTTTAGGAAGGTCTCCCTAGATAGGATTAGGGCTAGGTAAGGGAAGGGAAGGTCGAGGGTTGAGAGATTAGGGCTTGAGGGAGCAGAATTGGTCGATTTTTCTCTAGTTGAGAGGGAGAATAGTCAGCCGAACCCAACTTAAGTTAGCATTATCCCACTGATCGGTCGAGTTCTGAGAGGTTGCAACTTGACCGATTGGTCATTTTAAAAAAAGCTCTCGGCCATGGATCGGTCGAGTTTGTCTTGGGAAACTCGACCGATGGTCAACCTGACCTAAAACCATCAATCTTAATTTCTAGCCATTTGAGTGCTAATTTTTTTTTTCAATTACATTATGTATATTAAACATACTTAGGCACATATCACTCATCATTGGGTACTATTTTGCGATAAAACATGCATTTGTGAAAAATACCCAAAAATAAGAGAAAAACAAGGCAAAATGAACATGAAAAACTGATTTAAAGCAAATTAGCAAGAAAAGATGATCAAGATAGATGCAAGACATATATGATAGATAACAACTAGCTAGAAGGCATATCAGATTCATCCAAAGAAGTTATAAGCAATTTTGATCTAATAAAGTTAAATTGCTCTCTAGCTAGAGGTTTAGTGAAAATGTCCGCCAATTGGTTTTCCATGTCCACATGCGTGATATAGATATCCTTCTTGGCAATGTGATCACAAAGAAAGTGATGGAGAACCTCTATAAGTTTATCTCTTCTATGCAATATAGGATTGTAAGACAAGTTAATAGCACTAGTATTATCACAATAGATAGGAGAGGCATCAAAATAAATATTAAAGTCTTGGAGCATTTGCTTCATCCATAGGACCTAGGCACAACAACTCCCGGCTGCAGTGTACTCAATTTCGGTGGTTGATAATTTCATGGAGCTATGTTTCTTCGAGAACCAAGACACCAAGCATGGTCCTAGGAGGAAACAAGTGCCACTTGTGCACTTTCTATCAATCAAGTAGCCTGCATAATTGACATCACTATAGGCAGTAAGAGTAATGTCCCCTGACTTAGGATATCAAAGTCCAAAATTTTGATTTTTGGCTAAGTATCTTAGAATCCTCTTAATAGCTATAAGATGAAATTTCTTAGGATTTGATTGAAATCTAGCACACAAGCTAACACTAAACATTATGTCAGGTCTAGAGATAGTTAAGTAAAGTAAACTTCCAATCATAACTCTATAGAGCTTCTCATCTACCTTCTCACCTTCTTCATCTTTATCAAGTTTGGCGGTGTTTGACATGGGTGTGTCCATTGGCTTGGTGTTCTCCATCCCAAAGCACTTAAGTAGCTCACATGTGTACTTGCCTTGGTTGATGAAGTTCCCATCTTTTGTTTGTTTGATTTGAAATCTGTGGAAGAATGTGAGTTCACCCATCATACTCATCTTGAATTCACTCTGCATTAGATTACTAAATTCTTTGCAAATATCAAGGTTAGTTTTTCCAAAAATGATATCATCAACATATATTTGAATGATAATAAAATTGTTAGAAGTGTGTTTTAGAAACAAGGTAGAATCCACTTTTCCCATGATATAACCATGATCTAACAAAAAGTTCTTTAATTTCTCATACCAAGCTCTTGGTGCCTGTTTGAGTCCATAGAGAGCTTTATTCAACAAATAAACATGGTTGGGTAAACTATCATGTTCAAATCCCAGAGGTTGTGCAAACGACTCTTCCTCTTCAATTGTACCATTCAAAAACATACTTTTACCATCCATTTGATACAAAAGAAAGTTTTTATGACTATCAAAAGCAAGCAACATACGAATGGACTCAAGTCTAGCTACAAGTGCATATGTCTCATCAAAGTCTATACCTTCTTATTGATTGTAGCCTTGAGCTACTAACCTTGCTTTATTTCTTACCATTTTGCCATTTTCATCTAGCTTGTTGTGGTAGACCCATTTGGTGACAATGGTCCTTATTTCACTTGGTCTTGGCATAAGGGTCCAAACTTTGTTCTTCTCAAATTGTTCCAGCTCCTCCTACATAGATAAGATCCATTCATCATCCCCAAGAGCTTCTTTGACGTCTTTAGGCTCTAGTTGTGAGATGAAGGCGTTGTTGGCTTGTTCTTTGTTGAATGCATCCTGTGTCTTCACTCTTTCAAATGGACCACCTAAAATCATCTCCTTTGGATGATTCTTTGCAAACCGGGGAGTTGGATCCTTCTTTTCATCATCTTTATCTTCTTCTTGAGCAGCCACCTCTTTTCCCTTTTGAGCGATATTGAGATCTTTAAGGATATGAATTACGTCACCTGCAACATCATCATTTGGAAAAATATCTTTGGAATAGAGGGGTTAGTCTCAATAAACTTTACATTAATAGATTTTTCTACCTTAGCAAGATCAATATTAAAAACTCTATTAGCCTTGCTAGTAGTGTTATAGCTAAGAAAGAAAGCCTTGTATGATTTTTGATCAAACTTGTCAAGACAAACTTTCGTATTCAAAACAAAACAAGGACATCTAAAAATGTGGAAATACTTGATAGAAGACTTCCTACCATGCCATAGCTCATAGAGGATTTTCTTAAGAGAAGGATGAGTAAAAACACAGTTTTGCACAAAACAAGAAGTACTGACAGCTTCAGCGCAAAACTTCTTAGGAGTATCATATTCAAGAAGCATGGTTCGAGCTATTCCTGTGAAGACCAATTCTTCCTCTCTACAACCCCATTTTGTTGAGGTGTTCAAGGTGAAGAGAAGTTATGTGCATAATCTGATTCTTGACAAAAATGTTCGTAAAACTCATTTTCAAATTCTCCCCCATGATCACTACGGATGGATACAATCCAGCAAGAAACTTCATTCTCTACTCATTTGCAAAAACTCGAGAAAACATCAAGCGTATCACTCTTTGAAATGAGAAAGAAGGTCCAAGTATATCTAGAGAAATCATCGACAATGACAAGGCAATACTTGGAACCACAAAGTGATTGCATTCTCATTGGTCCAAATAGAACAATATGAAGAAGCTCAAGAGCTCTCTTAGTGTAAGGACTCCTTTGGATTTGAAGGATGACTTGGTTTGATTTCCTTGTGTATAAGGTTGGCATTCCTCATCCTTTTCAAAATCCAATTTAGGAAGTCCATTGACTAAGTCCTTTTTGTTCAACTTCTTTAATTGATGCATATTTACATGACCAAGATGGTGGTGCCAAAGAGAAATATCATTTGAATTGATTACTAGGCATCTACCAACCACATGCTTAATAGAGTTAAGAACAATAACATAAAGATTACTACTTCTAGTTACCTTATATAAAACTTGGTAGGTGAGGGAATCTAGAATCAAGCATTTAAAAGAAGTAAATAGTACAAGGTAACCATTGTCACAAACTTGACTAACACTTATTAAATTGTGATGTAGGCCATCCACAAAGGTAATGGATCCTCATTTCTTCTTTGTGAAATTGTTGAAATGGCTTATGCCATCGATCATGTGCTTTGTTCAACCACTATCAACAATCCATCTACCTTTTTCCTACAATAAAAGAAAATGTTGGTTCCCAACTCAAAATTTGGGATCCAGAGTTATCTTGGGGACCCATTTCATATTTGGGTTGGTCCCCTTAGGCTTGTAAGGACAATAAGTGGAATAATGATAATCACATTTACAATGAGAACAAACCATAGGATTCTTAGTGCCCAAAGACTTGCCTACAAAGAAAGATGTCTCCTTGCTCTTTTTCTTACCTTTGGCCTTACTCTTTCCCTTTGAGGCTCCCCCTACAAATCCCAAACCACTAGTACCACTTTGTTTGGTAGAATGGTCAAGGATTTAATTTAGGGAATTCTTCCCTTTGAGGAATTTCTACAGGAATTCTCTCAATCTATGATTATCATCATTCAAAGAAACAATAGTAGAAGATAACCTAGATGTATCATCCCTAGCATGCACAAGATCAGCCTCAAGACATAAAGCTTTAGTAATATATGAATCATTTTCAAGAGAGATAGAAGCAACATCAATACTAGGCAAAAAATGTCTAGAAGATAGATCATTTACTTGACTAAGCAACCTAGCATTTTCAGATTTTAGCATTTGACTCTATTTGAGATAAACATCTCTCTCTTCTCTACAAGCATCAATAAGAAACTTAAATTCAACATTTTCAGTTTTAAGCAATTCAAGTTCTTTAAGGCAATTTTGGTTTTCTTCCTTAAGATTTTCAATGTTCTTAAGGTAGATACCATTCTCAATTTCAACCCCATTGTATTGGATCTCAAGATCACGGTGTTGCCTATCAAGTTATCAATACTCTCAAGGTTGGTTTTCTCATTCAATTCCAAAATTTCAAGCTTAGCATAAAGATCATCAATTGTTTTTCCTAACCATTTTCTTTTAGATTTACATTTAGCAAAAGATGAACGGGTAGCAATAAGCATGTCAATAAAAACTTCCTTAGATAATTCATGCAAGCTTACCTCACTTACCGCACTTACCTCACCAATGTATTCACTTTTGGAGGCCATGAGAGCAAGGTGGCACCCTCTATCTTCTTCGGAGCTAGAGCTGCTTGAAGATGAAGATTCCCAAGATGCATGAGCTGCATTCTTGTGTCTCTTCTCCTTCTTGTCCTTCCTCTTATGCTTGCTCTCCTTCTTGTAATCCTCTTCTTTCCTTGAGCTGCTCTTGTGGTGAGACTTTCTTGACTTTGGGCATTCATTCTTGTAGTACCCCTTTTGACCACACTTGTAGCATCTCAGAGTGGAGGAGGAGGAGGCTTTTTTCCCTTTGAAGTGCTTATGCTTGATGTAGTTAGCTTCATGCTCACTAGGGCCTTCATATTCACTAGAGAAGGATGGAGAAGTTTGGCAAGCAAGTTGTTGTTGAAGTATGATAGCCTCCACTTGTGCTTTGAAAGCACTATCTTTGATCTTCTTGGCTTCCTTCTCTTCTTGCTTTTCTTCTTCTTCTTGCTTGTCAAGTCTAGGCCCATGGGCTTGAAGATTACCAATAAGTTCTTCAGTTGGGATGTCACCAAGGATCCTCACTTCTTCAATGGAGGTCACCTTTGACTCCCATCTCTTTGGAAGAGTACTCAAGATCTTTGAGTTGACGATGCCTCTATCCAAAGTGTTACCCAATGCAGCCAGCCCGTTGATGATGACATTTAGCCTTGAATACATCTCCACAATGCCTTCTTTCTTTCCCATCTTGAAGTTCTCTAAGAGGCTATTCAACATGTAGATCTTTGCCTCCTTTACTTGCTTTATTCCTTCATATGTAATGCACAACTTGTCCCAAATCTCATAGGCGATGTCCCATGATGATATCTGGTTGAACTTTGCGGGGGTGAGGGATGCGTAGAGGATGCTAATGGCCTTTGCATTGAGTTGAGCCTCCTTGAGAGCAACTTCACTCCATGTTGCAACAGCTCCGATTAGCTCCTTGTAAGGTGTGACCATCACCTTCCACATATCAAAGTTCATCCCTTGAATGTAGAATTGCATATGTCTCTTCTAATAGAGGAAGTTGGTGTCGTCAAATACTGGAGGATGCTTGGAGAAGCCTCCCTCTAGGTTGAGTGAACCAAGTAGGTTTTCTCCCATCTTCTCGTCTCGAGGGAGATTGTTGGAGAAGATCCTTGGCTCTGATACTACTTATTGGATCCAAGGGATCTAGAGGGGGTGAATAGAGCTACCAAATTTCTCACAAAATAGATTAGACCTTCAAATTATATCTATTAGGAGCAATAGATTAATGGCAATTTGAAGTCCTATCTAACAAGCATAGCAAGGATGAGAGAGATTGATAGCAAGCACTTGACAAAGAGATGTAGAGTGGTTCCACACTTCAAACTAGAAGTGAGTTAGTCCACTACCTAGAGAGGTCAACCTCTAGGACTTTGCAAGTGCTTTTCTCTATTATATCACCAAAGATATTTACATCAATAGACCACCCAAAGGACTTATCCATCCAACCAGAAGGAGATCTCCACCTTACCAAGGAACTTACCCACCTTGCTTGAGTCTTCAGCCTTCACCAAGGTCTTACACACTCAAGCTCAAGTCTTCTTCCTTGAAGGAATTTGCTTCTCCTCTTGGATCTTCATCCTTTGCCTTCTCCTTCACTTGGATAAGATCACCACCTCTTCAACAACCTTGAAGAGGACCAGATATAGCTCCTTCTTCACTTGATGGAGCTTGCTTCACCTTTTCTTCATGTAAGAAGGGGGTAGGGAAGTAGTGGAAGATTGAGAGCTTTACATGCACAAGGGTGAATCTCTCTTACAAATATCCTAACTCACTCACAAAACACAAAATGAAGTGTAAACTAGACAGAGAAAGGGGCTTAAAGAGTAGTAGCACACTCAACTATAGCAAGGACCTTGAATGCAGTGAATGAGGAAACTTAGAATGAATTATAAGGGGTCCTATTTGTATATGGGGGTGATCCTTTGAGTTGGGGAACACTTAGGGGCAAAATATAGCCATTTGTGCTCAAGGCAATAGATTTATTTTCATCCAAACAAGTCACAAATGGTTATAATCATTTTTCTGCATTTTTCGTATAGTGCATTTTCGAGTTTCAATAAAGGTAACTCGACCGATCGACTAAAAGACAAACCTAATTTTCAAACTGTCGGTCGAGTTTGTTCCGGGGAACTCGACCGATCAGCCAAAAACACATTTGGTTAGTAAGTCGTTTGGTCGAGTTCTGAGAGTGCAAAACTTGACCAATTGCTATCTTCAGAAAATTGATCCATGGGATTGATCAAGATTGGAACTCGATTGGTCATCAACCTATGATTGATTTTCTAAATAGGCAATAAAGTCATCAAAACTTAGATTTAAGTGTCCCACATATTTTTCTCATCTTAGTTACAAGTCATATCATCAATATAAGTGATCACAAAATTCTTTTAAGGTCATTTGAAGTGATTTCCTTATTAGCACACTTGCATTGCATTTGACTTGAAATTGGACAAGATAGGGCTTGTGTAATTTGATCCTTTTCATGTACCTAAAGCCTGAAATCAATCTTGAATACACATATTAGATACATATGAATGGAATGGTTAAGTCATTATCAAAATATGGACAAAGTATAACCTCTAGGTCAATAGGCTAAGGTGGTGAAAACCCCTAAAAGCCTCAATATTCCATCATCTAATTCAACTACCCTTTGATTTACTTGATTACATTCTAGTCTTTTTATTCATAATATCTTTGATTGTGCTAACAATCATGTCCTTTCCTTGTGATAGGTCAATTTTACTTCTTGTTAGTACAATTTTAATTCTTGCATTTCATTCTTTTTCTAGCAGTATTCACCAACCCCCAAATCCGTTTTTACTTCCTATTCAAAAAATAAAAAATACCAAAAAGAAATAAAAGTTCAACAAAACAATTGGGTTTAGAGACTACTTTCTTAAGAACGTTGTCCTGTGGGATCAACCCTTCTATACTAGCCTTAATTGGACAGTAAACAAGGTTAAACTCTAGGATTAAAATCTTAGTGATTGTAGTGCACTTCGACGCATTATCATGACCTTCCCCATCTCATTGGGGCTATGGATCCACAAAAATATATAAGTAGGCTTCTTGATATTAGCATAATAGGAAACTTGTAATAAAGGCTTGTCAAACAAATATTGTTTTGGAAAATCGCTTGTCGACTTTTTTTATTATAAGTCCTACCAAGTATACTACTTTTATATAGTGTAACATGCAATTGAATTAATTGTGTCTATATTTATGATTTCGACAAACAAGATGGATCATTTTGTGGAATTGACTAAATTGCTTCCGCTTTTGACAAATTCTGATGACAAGGAGAAATCTAAAAAATTATAACCGGGTTGGTTATTTATTTACATCTCTTATTTTATGATTTATTATTTCTTTATGTATATGTTGGTGTGTGAGATCCATTTGAGCTACCTAGGAACAAGCATTTCAATCCCTTCACCATATCGGGTTAATGGTATTGGGATTGGGGTAATTATGGTTCTGTGAAACTATGCTATATCTAAACACTACACCAAAGCATGATTTTTCACTTCCCATCAAAGCCACTTCTATATTAAGCTTGAAAGCACCTTCATTAGGAGGTCTCCAGATGGCATTAGCTCTTGTTCGGGTTATGTTGTTTAAATTTCCAATACTCGTATTCGAATGCATTTATACTCAATCATGAAGACTTGTTTTCATCAACTACACATTTGGTTAGTCTTACATGTAAACCCTATGTGAGAGATTATGATGTACTTTTCTAATCTTGTTGAAAAATTGAATATAGTCAATGTTTTTATTCCCCTACTACATTGTATATGTTTTGTATACCATTAGTTAATATTTGAAAATTTGACACCCACTCCATCATACCTTTTGGGTGTGTTTGGACTGGAGGATCTATTCTTCACATTTTTAGTAGGGAGTGGATTCCCTCTCGGGTCCCACTCCTTACAATATGGTATCAGAGCCCATGGTAGTCAAAATCTGACTATTTTAATTTTGTCTCTCTAGTTAGAACCTTTGACATGTGTAGTTCCCCTTAAAGTGAGATTTTGACCTAGAACTGCCTAAGTTCACCCTAATGTGATAAGGTTTCTGGTGATATTACCCTACCATATTGTTTAAGGGTGAATTGTATCTTTTGATGTTATGCGGTTGACTTGAGGATGCAATTAGGTTATGAGGAAGTTGTAGGATAAGGGGATCGTATTGTGGAAATTTTTTCACTTGGTTTTTGCATTTGATTTTGGTACCATCTTTTTTTTAATCTCAAATGTTTCTTATCGACCAAAAAAAATATTTTCATTATACTACTCATATATACAAATTTTCTAGATTTTATTGATGTTTTCTTAAACTAAGTCACAATGAAGAGATATGTGAAGTTTTAGTGGAGAAACCCTAGAATTAGTCCGAATAGATATCTTAAACCCTAGATTGGCTATGAGATGTGACTAGGAATATGTGGAATGATATAAAGGTTCAGTGGACCTACCCTTTATACCCTATGACTTTTTGGACCTAAAGCTCAACCCTAGATGATTTTGACTTTTAGTTGGATACATGGATAACATAAACCTCTAAAATATTCACAAATAAAATATCCATAAGTGACCATAGTTCCTTGATGTTGTTTAGTTGACTTGTTAGGTTAAACCCTTTAAGGGGTGGAGACTAGTTTGTTGTTGATGATTGGATCAATAGATTTTGATGACAAAATCCTTGTAAGGGGTGAAGTGATGTAACATACCAGATCTTGGACCCTACCCTAGAACTTTGTCCAAACAAGGATAAAGATATACCTAATAGAAGTTAATTGAAACCCTAATAAGTTAATAAATCACCCAAACACATATGACCTAATGTTCTCTTCTTTAGACCAATAAAATATGTCATATGAGATAAATGATGAATATGTATTTCGTGTAAGAAAATCATACATAACTCTTTTGGTGGTAATGTAAAGTTATGGATCATAATTGTTTGAATAATAGTAACGATGATATAATGTGATAACAAAAATAATAACGGGCCACAAATATTAAATATGAATAATTTGGGAAACAAAATCATAAAAATGAAATATAATGTGAAAATCATATTCCCCGAGTCCCAATTGACTTGGGAGCCAAGTTTCACCTTATTGCATAATAGTAATTATCTTAATTATTTTTGAAAAATAAAATAGAATAAATCCAAAAGTATTATATCAATTACTAAAAGGCTCCAAAAGTTGAATTTAACCCCAGATTCGAAATCTACATACTACAATAAGCCTATGTGTGAATTTTCATGTGATTTGGATAATCTTTAATATCCATGTGTAGATTAGGAGACAGAAAGTCCAAAATATCAAATTATGTACAAAATAACTTCAAGGTATAATTTAATGGCCAAATCATGTTCCATAACTGTTAGTTTGCTTAAATGTGAAGTTTCACATTAATTGAATATTTCTAGAAGTCTCTAAAGTAATAAGAAAGAGAAAATATGATTTAATATAAAATAATTAAATATTTTACTTGGCATCTGCAAAATTGAAAGCTAATGCCAAAATTGGACTCTACATGACTTATTATCCTAGGTCCAAAATTTCATATTAAGTGGATGATGTTTGGGCCCTCAATTAAAGAAAGAGAGAAATGGAAATAATCTAAATATTTCACTTTAATAGAATTTTATTTGGATAAGGTTTTTATTTAAATTCCTTGTCACATGGTTTTTGATTTTGTGACTTATCTTGACCATTGGATCCTAGACCTGATGGTGCAGAGGTCATCTCCTACCTTGGGTAGGAGACTGACTCACTATGAATAATATTTGTGAATTTCTTGCGATATTTGCTTACTCCTCAATCCATATTTCTTTGAGATTTCTTTCTGTATGGCTTCCTCACACAATTTCACATAGTTTGACCCTAAGTTATATAGGATTTGGTTGTTTCTTTCTCCCTAACAAAACCTACACCCATTATCCCCTTATTTTCTATCCCCCTCTTCTTCTCCTCTGCTCACAAGGTCTTCAAACTACTGGGAATCAGTTTTTGTACCTCCGCTGGAGTCCCAGGAAACATTTGATCACCTTGATTTGGCATCATTTGACCCCGAGCATGTTTCCCCAACTATCACCACCTTGTCACGAGGTACTCGAGTAGTGGTCGGAACCTTAGGTTGTCGCAAATCCCAGAGAAGGCTTGGATCAATTATGTTTGAACTCGTGAAGGTTTCTAGACTCTAGATTTGGCCTCTACTCACGGTATGGAAAAAACCCTCTTTTTCCATGTTTGATGATTTTTGGGAAATTTCCAGATGTCGACATCTACTCTTCAACTTTTTGATGTCCTTTAGCCTCGTACTGCTTTGCCAAAAAAATTTGGGAGTTGTTTAGTCATCAAGAGTGTCTTGTTTGGTTCTTTCTGAGTTCTCCCTTTTGTCCAGCAATGGCGGAACAAGGATGTAGGGTATGTTCACCTCCATGACCAAGTCGGAGGTCCTTGGGTCCAAAATGACATCAGGAAGATGACTTTGGGGTTTGTTTCTTGGTTTATACAGAGTGAACCGTGGTTCGTTTCTCTATAGTTCTAAGCTCGTGGAGATCTGCAAAGAAGATGACCGGAGAGTGTTTTAATGTGCTACCCTTGTTTGAATTTTTTGCTTTGTTTTACACCACATGGGCATTTTAGTCTTTTTGTGTTTTCTTGCAATGCTTTCGTTCGATGAGGTGTCTGAGTGGTCGGCCGAGTTGGCCAACCCTGATTGGGCCACCTTAGATGCGCGGCCCTCTCCCTCTATCTCCTATTTTCTTGCGGGCCTAATGCTGAGGTGTAATTACCTGATTGGTTGGCTTTTAAAAAGTCATATCTAATATTTATGGCTCAAAAAAATAAAATAAAATATTATCTAAAATCAGAAAAATATGGGATTTCTAATGATATTTGTTTTATTTCCAAAATCTAATATTATAAATATGTGGTTTTTAATAGACTTTCCTAGTTACGTAATAAATTGCAAAATGCATAACTAAATATTTAAAAGTCAGCAAAATATAATAAAATATGTTGTAAACTCTGAAAAAGGTAATCTAAATAAGGGTATGGTTTTAGAAACCTAATTCACATAAAAGGAACAAGGTGATTTTTAGGTTTTGAATAATCAAAGTGAAATTGACTCAAAATTTACATATATGCTTAATAGGTTCTATGGAGACCTAGATTGGACTTTGGGCTATTGCAACTCTAAAGTGAGACATGTTGCATCCCACATTAACTCAATATTGAGCAATTTATAATTACTCTCTCTTAATCTATGTTTGCATCCTCTATTATTCCTTTTGAGAAATTCACCTATTTTCTTCTTTCTCTTGGTCCTACAGACAATAGCCTACACAATATTCTTTCTTTTAAAAATTATGGTTCATGTGAACTACTTTATTTGTTACTGATATTGTGATCATATTTAGACATTCTCTTGGTCTCTTTCTTATGCTTTGTTCATAATGAAACTCTATATGTTGAAATGTGATGTCTTTTTCCCACTTTGAGGCGGATGTATATGTTGGTCACTTTTGTGACTACTTTGGAAAATCTGACTATACTTTCTACTTGACTCTACATTAAAATGCTATGTAATTCAGTGGCACTAGATTAGTGAAACTGCATTCATTTTTGGGAAGTGTACCCATGTTATTATTGGGATGGAGGTGGTGGTGATCCATACCTGGGTTTCATGTTTGTGAGGCTTGACCCACTTTTATATATATTGGGAGTTTGGTAGTACATCATTCTCTATCAGGTTTCAAGTTTGTGAGGCTTGGCTACCATTTTCTTTAGATTGTTATGGTGTTATGTTTATCTCTTATGCATACAGGTTGATGGTTATGGGGTGTGTGCCCTTATATTTTATGTGCTAGTATGGCACAATTTTTTTGTTTTAATGGAAAGTATACATTTTTTTATGATCATGTTCTTTTTTTCCCAATTGGGTAGTCATTTCCTTTTTCTTTGGGAAGCCTTGTATATTTCATTCAACCCATTTCCTAGGTTCAAACTCATGACCTCTTGATATTACATCATCACTTTTACCATTGGGGTGCCACTTCATTGGCGAAGCCTTTTATATTTAATGTCCCCTATTTCCTATATTGATCAATTTCTTTTTAGTATGCACATACCAGCCTTTGTTGATGTCATCTATTTTTCTCTTCTTGCTGGGGTATGATTCCAACCCTAGGTGAATGACATGGAGGACATGGAATAAAGATATGGACATAGATTAAGGAGTTCAAGGTTGGAGAAAAACTTGATATGGTTTAGATTTCCCTCTACTTAGATCCATATGTTGTATCTTACATGTAAACCCTATGTGAGAGATCATGATGTACTTTTGTAATCTTGTTGAAAAATTGAATATAGTCAATATTTTTATTCCTATGCTATACTTTGGTTGTTATGTATAACATTAGTTAAGATTTGAAAATTTTACACCCACTCTAGCATACCTTTTGGGTGTGTTTGGACTGGAGGTTCTATTCTTCAAATTTTTAGTAGGGAGTGGATCCCCTCTCAGGTCCCACTCTATACAATTAAGTGTGCTCAGCTTGGAGTAGTACTAGGATGGGTGACTAGTCGGGAAGTTGATCCTAGCTTGAACGTGAGTGAGGATAAAGCACACAACTAACACTAGTGGTGGTCTGTGGGGTCATTCGTCATTCCTGAAACTCTACTAGATCCTTGGGTTGTGGGACCGAGTGTTTCAACATCATTGTCATGATCATAAAGGCAAATATATAATTGTTTCTCGATAGTTGAAATTTGATTCCACAAATAATGTGACTAAATATGAAGCTTGTAATTTAGGTTTATAGGTTGCAAAGAAGATTGGATCTCACTACCTTCAAGTCATTGGTTACTATCTACTAATATTTTCTTAAATCAATCATGAATGGAAAACTAAGTAAGAAAATTTCATTCCTTATCATGAATATCTAACTACCCTAACTAAGAATTTTGAACAATTCAAGTTCAATCATTTCAAACAAGAACGAAACATTTATGTTGACGCACGTGCTACAGTTGCCTCATGGGTAGTAATTGAAGGTCTAGAATGTTCTTCTATTGAAATAAAGACATTAGCAAAACTAGTGAATTGCATGCATATAGAAAAAATAGATCTAAGTCATGTACACATGTGGCTTTATGATATCAAAACATTATTATAAGGTCATCCCTTCCTTAAAGGATCCTCTAAAAGTGATCAACAAACAATTAGTGATATGGCCTCTCAATATACACTAGGTTTTGGGCAACTTTTTCGTCTCTCTCATAACCAAACTCTTGTATGTTTAACCCATAAATAAGAATATGAAGTCATCATAGAGGTTCATACAAGTATTTGTGGTGTTGAGATGGCATGAGTGATGATAGCCATGAAAATTTAGTTTTTAGGATATTTTTGGAGTACAATGGAGGATGATTATTCCCAATATGTTCATTAGTTCTGAATACGCCAACTTCATGTTGACCATATTTACTCTCAACCTAATCACATTTACAATATGGACATGTCTTGACCATTTTTAATCTAGGCTAGAGATGTGATCGATAATATCCATCCTATAGACTATGATGGTCATTACTTCATCTAGGTAGAAATCAATTATTTCACTAAATGGTTGGAGGAAATATCTATATCAGTGGCTTCAACTTCTCAGGCCATCAAATTACTAAAGAATAAAATCATCACTTGGTATGAGATTCCTAGAGAGATAATATCAGACAATGGAACCAACATTTTTGATGAAACTATATTTAAATACTTGGATTCATTTGGGATTAAGGATCATTAGACATATCCATATCGCCCATTGATGAATGGTGCAATGGAAGATGCAAATAAAAATCTTTGAAAAATCTTAAAATAGACACTCCACTTATCTAAATACTAGCATGAACAACTAGCACTAGCATTACAATATTATCGAATGCCAATCTGGACATTAACGGGTGCCACGTCTTATCTTTAGTTTATGGGATGGAAGTAGTTTTACCTATTGAGGTGAAAATCCCTTCATAAACAATCCTTCAAGAAGCCAAAATTCCAAATATAGGCTAGGTACAAGTTCATATCAATTAGTTGAATAGCATTAAAGATAAATAACTATGAGCGACCATCATGCACAATGCTACCATGCTAGAATGAATAGTGTTTGTGCTAAGAAAGTACATTCACAATAGTTCAATAAAGGTGATCTTGTTCTTTGCATGATCATCAACCCTGATACTTGTGGCAAGTTTTATACTAAGTAGGAGGGGCCATATATTATCCATAACATATATTCTGGCAGAGCTCTATGTTTGCAATACATGGATGGAGACATACAATTGTCACACACCAAAGGAAGTCATGTGATGCTATACTATTATTGAAGTGTTGCAGTGGAGGTAAATTGCTAAAATGACACTTAAAATACATCATACTCATTTCAACAAGGATAGTTATATGACGCAAATTTACCGTGCGCAGAAATGCAAGTGAACGTGTCGAAGTAATATAGGACTTTGTGAGGCCCGAGTCAAACTCAGGGATACGTGAAATTGCCGGAGACTCCTACTAACTACTCGCGATCAGCTAGACCGACTAAATAGTTGAGAGTTGTTGTTAAAATTAAAAGAAAATAAGAATAAAACAAAACAAAGCAATCGATTAAATGTTTGGTTTAATCAATTTAAGATGAGATCTTTAGGATTGTGGTTTCACCGTGGGTTTTCATTGTATTAAATTCTATATAATTACTCAATTTTATCTCTCTATCCAGGTAGTGGCCTGAAATCCGAATTGCCCGCTGTCGTGGTACAATTCACTACCTATGTCTAGGTCTGTTCCACCGTCGTAGTAACCTTTACCCTAAACTAGGTGCATTCAAAACGACCTCTCGGTATCCACCATTAATCTTACACCACCTTGTTCAAGGGATTTGTCAATTAATGTAAATTATGTCTCTTTTCAACCTTTACTTCTTCTTTCAAAGCAATTAAGGGCATTAGATTATTATTATGGTGATCAAGCATAACAATATATTTGAGAAAACGAAATTATACCACGGATTTAAGAGATAAGATATGAATTATTATGATAAAATCGTCATACAATAAATTCCCGGGCTACTCCCGGTCCCAAAGACAAAGGGGCCGCATGTTCATCTCATAGTACAACGTGGAGTAGAAAAAGGGAAACATGGGGAAAAACGTGATTGAGTGGTGAAACCCCTGAACGGAGAAGATCCAAGCGATCCTTGGCGTAGAATACGCGTTCTCCCGCCTTTCGGTGGTGGAAATCGTCTTCTTCAGCGTCCGGATCGGCTGGGGCGTGCTCTCGGGCTTCGTCCTTCTCTCCACACCTTCTCAGGATGTGTGCAGCGGCTAATGACGTGATGATTCCCTCTTGGGCACCGTCATTAGGTATATTTCCCAAATTAGGTCGCCAATTAATCATAGTCGTCCAACTAAGATCAATCTGAAACAAACTCGTATCTGATGGTGTCGATACCATCGACGCGGGTCGATGGTATTGACCTAGCGTGATATCGGCAGTTCTTCTTTTCTTTCGTTTTGCGCCTGATGTCATCTCGATACCATCGACACGGGTCGATGGTATCGATGAACTTGTAGCGACGGTTTTGTCTTTTTGTGTCGTTGTAGCTCCACCAGTCGATGGTATCGACATTTTGGTCGATAGTATCGACTCACTTCTCGCCAGCAACCTGATGGTATCTCGATACCATCGACATCCCTGTCGATAGTATCGACTTTTTTCTGGTCCTTGTGGCTGGCAACCTGTGGTCCAGTCGATGGTATCGACCACCGTCGATGGTATCGATGGTAGCAAATACTTGTTTTTCCTAAAATTAACACACGAAACCACATAAGTTCACACAAAATGTATTCTTTTGATAATTAATAATCAAAATGCTTGAAATAAGGGAAATTTGACATAAAGAAATAGCATAGACCAAAGTGAATGAATTATGCAACATTAACCATGAAAATGACTAATAAATGCATAAAACACATATCAAACAAGTCTATAAATGCGACTCAAAATCATCGCATCAAACTCCCCTAAGCTTAGACATTGCTCGCCCTCGAGCAACTAAACCTTAGAATAGAATTGCCAGAGTCAACTAAAGAACAAAGCATCACAACAAACATCCCATATGACTCCCACTGGACATTCACATACCAGCCCTCGCTAACCACAGAATGATAATTACCTTGAAGGAGACAGTAATCATCCATAAAAGATATTAACCTCCAACTGATGAACACTATCACATAAGACAGTTAACATAATAAAATTCGCCGGTCCAGACTTAATGCATCTTGTGATCTCCTATACTACGTTGCTCACCCTAACTACCATCTACATGGAAGCAGTTCTCCTGATATTCACTAGTGAGGAGAAATTCATGGTGGCCTACCAATCCGAGCAACGGGTGGATGGAACGGGTGGCTCATGGAAGAAGTGGAAGCATTAAATGATTTCAACATGCATAAAACAAAAAAAATGCCCTAAATGATGCAAATGCACATGAAAAATGCCCTAATGCCTAAGATTTGGGTAGAATGATGCATGCACTAACATCCCATCTCACAATGAGATGGATATCTAATTGAGCTACATCATGTACTTACTCATCTTAAAATGCAGGTGAGATTATGTTCCTTTCTCCTTCTTATTCTAGTTGCTTCTAAATAAAAAAAATTTCAGATTTTTTTTTTCAGATTTTTTTTTCTTTTCAAACCCTTATATCCATAATTGACAATGCACACCTTATTGGGCTTATTTTTTTTCTGCATAACTTGAATATTTGCACTATTTAGAAGATATGGAACAACTTAATTCACCATTAAACAAGAAATGAGGTACATGATATACTCTATGCATAAAAGTTATGAATGCCACTAAATGACATGCACCTAAAGGTAATGTGCATGTATACCTATTCTATTTTTTTATTTCTCATTTTTCATGCAAAATATATGAAGAGTTGCAATGCAAGTCCTATCTACATGCCATGCAATCAAGAAAAAAATTAAAATCGTACTTTACTTCCAAATCTTGGTGGATTGTGAAAAGCAATGAGGTGGACAGATCACAAGAATAATTGCCTGAACCTTTGAAAAATATTATGTGTCCCTCCTTACTGACATGTGTTGTGACGACCCCAATTTCTATATACTTTCCATAATGACATAAACAGATATGCGTGCACTCATATCTTATAAATGTCAAAAGGGAAAATACAAGAAATTAGTGAAGTCAACTAAAACCAGAGATATGCCAAGATCTAGTTCACAAACAACAATTAATAGCCACAATCATCACCATTCATTGAGGATAAATAAAGTCATACATAACTTATTCGAATGGAGAGAAGAGATACAAATAGTTCTAAAGAAATAATAGAGATACATAGGATATTATCATCCTCAAAGCACTGGAAAGGGAAAAACTACATCTATCATAAAATAGATAAGAAGAACAGAAATCTATCTAATATATCCTCCTTGCTCATTTATTATGCCTTCAGGTACTTTGATCATCTCTTTTACTCCATTGTTTCACAAGTTCTTTGTACCTAAAAATACGGGAAACAACACACGAGTCAAAAGAGTACGTGGTAGAAAAGATACTATAGTATGGTTGCATAAGAAAAGTAACTTTTGAAATCAAAACGAGATAAGAAGAAATCATATTCTTTAAGCGAAGCGATAATCAGGTAAACATTTCTTTTAACATGTCATTTGATGTGATTGTACTACTTCAAGCACCTTTTCAACATACATCTAATGTGGGCCATAGAGAAGAAAAAGAGAGGGATACATACATCTAACATGGGCCAGATTTCATACATCCATGCTAGGCACATACATCCAGCATTAGGCAGTGCATGTAGCTACAATCCATCTAACCTTTCATCTTATATTTAGAGTTCTTGTCGGCAAAGGAAAATACACTATAGTGTTTCATACAAGCCCATTTATAAAGTAGTTGCATCCAAGCACAATACTTTTAACAACCATGGAAAACTAGTCATATACTTATAACCACGTACCTTCTAGTAGATCTGATCCTCACAGGTTCCTAGATCAAGGGTTGAGAGAAGATCCTCCTGAAATATGAGTAACCCTATGTTACAATATGTCTTTATCATTTCTTATAACTTTAGAGTTTAGATCATTAGGGTTTAGATCCTTAGGATTTAGATCATTGGATTGGGATCATTAGAATCATCATTAGGGTACTCCAGATCCTTGAGATCAAAGTTGACCAAAGGAGGTTGATTAATCAAGTTCTTAAAGAGATCTTAGAAGATTAGGGTTTGATATGATGTTTTCAACAAATATTGAAATAAGAAAGTCATATGGAAGAGTCTAGTTACGATCCTTGAAGATTTAATCCTATTGGATTAAGATTTTGAGATTCAGGGTTATTCTAACTCATGTCAGGATCAAAGATCAAAAGATATCAACATTTGATTAAGATCATCCTAAAGATAATCATATAACATTGATTAAAATGGGTTTAGATTACATTTTCGAACAGGAATGATCAACAGGGTCTGATCATATTTTATATGAATAGGTCTCACTTTTTTGATCAAAATGATATATAGTTTTGCTATTTTCTGATGATCCTACTATTTTCTATAATTAACTGAAAATCGACCAATTAGGGAATTCTAAAGAAACTAAATAAAATAAAAAGGATTTGCGAGCTCTGGCTCGCGGATCATGCGAGGGATCCGACCAACCTGACCCTCTCACTGACCCGCGAGCAAGTGCTCGTCTAAACTGGGGTCGGGCTCACTGAAATGTCAGGAATGCCCCTGACTCCTCCCTGTTGGGATCGTGACCGGGTGAGGGTGAGAAGGGAAAACCACCCATAGGAATGTTTCTGCTCGCGCCATGGCTGCAGCGAGGAAACGGGGGAGAGCTAGACCAGATTCTAGGATGAAATGGGCTATGTCGGTCATTGGGTTGAGTTCGTAGGTTCACTACGGTTGCGGGGAGGTCGAGCTCATCGGGAATGGTGGTTTGGGCATCGGTTTTGGATCAAAAAAGATTGAAACAGGTTGATAAGTGAAGTCGAGGTTTACTTGCCCTCGGGTTGAAATGAGGGAGTGAGGAGCTTTGCGGCGATCTACCGGTGCCGTTGCAGTCTTCCCACGGCTCCGAGATGGTCCCAACCTCGCCGACGGTGAAGATTTGGAGCTCAGCTACGGCGGCTTGTCGACCCGGGGTTCTAGGCCTTCGCGGCTCCAACCGAGGATATCGATCGCCTCGCCGAGAACCTTAGATGGTGCGGTCAAGTTTGATTGAGCGGAGGGGGCCGCTGGAGGGAGGGCAAGGTCGAAGTCCGGCGAGCAGGGTGAGCTTGAGGTCGGGGAGTAAGGGGTAATCTCGGTTGAAATTGAGGAGTTCGTGCGATTAAAAGGTAGGTGGCGTAGCTACTGGACTCCTTAAATAGGAGTGGGGGGTGCTAGGAAGGGGAGCCCTAAATCGGCTGTCGCCGCCACTGAGAGGCGTGAGAGCTCGGGAGATCGTTCTCCCAGATCCGGTGGAGAGGGGTGACATGGTGAGGGTTGTTGAGTTCGGTTTTGGGAGTAGAATCGGTCCTCCAATGATCTCGCGCAATCGTTGTGGAAGCTGAGCGCATGAGGCAGTCGTTGGGGTCGGCACTCTGCTGGGGGTCGAAGGTGAAGGATGCAGAAGGTAGGAGACGGGGTCCTGGACCCTTAGATCCTGAGTGGATCACGGTCCACCCGATCGGATGGCTAGAAACAAGTCCCATTGAAGGGACCGCGTCAGGGCAAAGAAATGGGCCACGTGACAGAATTAAAAGCCTGATTAAAAGGAACTTAGGTCTTAGGTATTAATAGATCACTAGAAAGACTTGAAAATTCAATTATGAATAACTCATGATTGGTACATCCAAATTTAATGAGATTTTAGGCATAGCTTTACAATGCTAAGATGTAGCTATGGTGCAAGATTGGAGTCAAAATTTGACTATTGACTATGTCAATTGACTAAATGTCATGATACTTGTGTTATTGACTTTATGTATCATTATGGATGGTCTTAAGTGAAATTGGTAATCTATTTAATAAAATTAGTGAGAGAGATGATTGAGGGCATAATTGGAACGATTAAATTTGTAAGAGAGAGAAACTAAATAATATGTATGTAAAAACTCACTCTATCACATTCTCCCCTCCTTTTAAGAATTTTGTCCCCAAAATTCAAGCAGCTTGAAAAAGATATGGATACTTCTTCTCGACCTCGGTATTTAGCTCCCAGGTGGCATTCGTTTCATCATGGTGGCTCCAGAGAACTTTAACCATTTTGATATGATGATTACTGCGAAGCTCTTTTGTCTTGAAGTCGAGAATTCTGACTGGGGATTCAGCATAAGACAGATCATCCTTCAATTCGAGAGGCTCATGATTCAAGATATGACTGGAATCTTTGACATAGGGCTTCAGATTAGATACATGAAACACATTATGCATGGCACTATACTGAGGTGGCAAGGCAAGACGATAGGCACATTCACCAACCCTTTCAAGAATCTCAAAGGGTCCAACATAACGAGGACTGAGCTTTCCCTTATTCTTGGCCAAAGCTCGAATAGATCGGATCTTCAGGAATACGTGATCACCTTCCTTTAACTGTCGTTCTCGTCGGTGAGCATCTGCATAAGATTTCTGCCTATCTTGTGCTCGCTTCATTCTTTGCTTAATCAGTGCAACTTTGTCTGTATACATCTGTATCTCCTCGGATTTCATCAAAGTGCGTTCTCCAACATCGTCCCAGTGTAACGGAGATCTGCATGGCCTGTTGTAGAGAGCTTCGTATGGTGGCATCCCAATACTCGCCTGCTAGCTATTATTATACGCGAACTCAGCCAATGGCAAGTAATGGTCCCACGAGCCTTCCCAGTCGAGCACACAAGCTCGTATAAGATCTTCCAAAATCTGTACAGTACGCTCTGACTGTCCGTCTGTCTGCGGGTGATAAGCTGTACTGAAGTTCAACTTGGTGCCCAGCTCCTCTTGGACTTGCTTCCACAGCTTCGATGTAAACTTTGGATCCCTATTTGAGACAATGGATGCTGGAATCCCATGCAGACGTACGATCTCTCGGATGTAGAGGTCAGCCAACTCAGAAACCTTCGCAGTAGTCTTCACAGGCAGAAAATGAGCTGACTTGGTGAGACGATCCATTATGACCCATGCAGCGGCGTACCCCTTCCTGGTCCTGGGAAAACCCACCACGAAATCCATGGTAATGTGCTCCCATTTCCATTCTAGAATCTCAAGGGGTTGTAGTAGACCGCCTGGCCGCTGATGCTCAGCCTTGATCCTCTGACAGGTAAGACACTGGGATACGAAATCAACTATGTTGTGTTTCATGCCTCTCCACCAAAAATGACGTTGCAGATCCTTGTACATCTTGGTCGTGCTGGGATGAACCGTGTACTTGGACCCATGTGCTTCACTCAGAATCATGGTCTTCACGGCTGACTGCTCAGGAACCCACATACAATGCTTGTATCAAAGTCCACCATCAAGTCACACAGATAGGTGTGTTTGAGGCTTTGACAAGAGAGAAGAGAGCTCTGGGAGATCAGGACTAGCCTTCTATGCTTCCAGGAGTTCAGAATGCAGGTTGGATGTGACTGAGATGTTGTTGACATGCACACGATCTGACAGAAACATCAGCTTCCAACCAACTAGGGTTTCCATATTTCTCCACTCAGGAAAAGAAAGAGATGCACAAACTGCTCTTTTCCTACTAAGGGCATTAGCGACTACGTTTGCCTTACCCAGGTGGTAGGAAATAGTGAAATCACAGTCCTTCAAGTACTCGATCCACCGACGCTGGTGCAGATTTAAGTCCTTCTGAGTCAAAATGTACTTCAGGCTTTTGTGATCAGTGAAGATATCAAACGTTGCCCCATACAAGTAGTGTCTCCAGATCTTAAGAGCATGAATTATTGCAGCCAATTCCAGGTCATGCGTAGGATAATTGAGCTCATTAGGTTTTAGCTGACGAGATGCATATGCCACTACTTTGCCGTTTTGCATAAGGACACAACCTAACCCATGCCTTGATGCGTCAGTGAAGATGACAAACCCTTCGTTTCCAGAGGGCAGAACAAGCACAGGAGCCGACGTCAACTTTTGCTTCAACAGCTGGAAACTGGATTCACATGTAGCTGACCAGATGAAGTACTCATCCTTACGAGTGAGCTATGTCAGAGGAAGTGCCACCTTAGAGAAATTAGGGATGAAACATCGATAATATCCGGCCAGTCCTAAGAAACTCCGGATTTCTGAAGGATTACGAGGAGGTTGCCAATCAAGCACTGCAGAGACTTTGGCGGGATCAACAGAAATAGTGCCTCCAGAGATGACATGTTCCAAAAACATGACTTTATCGATCCAGAACTCACATTTAGATAGCTTGCCATAGAACTTCTGGGTTCATAAAATCTCGAGAACTATCCTCAAGTGTTCTCGATGTTTCTCCATAGAATCAGAAAAGATCAGAATATCATCAATGAAGACAACCACGAAATCATCAAGATAGGGCTGGAAGACTTTGTTCATCAGATTCATGAAGAAACCAGGTGCATTGGTCAACCCGAATGGCATCACTAGAAACTCATAGTGTCCATACCGAGTTCGGAAGGCTGTTTTAGAAATGTCGGAGTCTTTGACCTTCAGTTGATGGTAGCCAGAACGGAGATCAATTTTTGAGAAGACTTTAGCAGTGCGAATCTGATCGAAGAGGTCATCAATGCGAGGGAGAGGATACTTGTTCTTAATAGTAGCCTGGTTCAACATGCGATAGTCAATACACATTCACATAGAACCATCTTTCTTTTTCACGAAGAGAATAGGAGCACCCCAAGGGGAGACACTAGGGCGGATAAAAACTTTATCAAGGAGTTCTTGTAATTGTTTCCTCAGCTCCATCAGCTCAGCAGGGGCCATCCTATATGGTGCCCTAGAAATCGGAGTGGTTCCAGGAAGAAGGTCTATAGAGAACTCTATGTCTCTGTCTGGAGGCAGCCCAGGAAGCTCCTCCGAGAATACATCAAGAAAATCACGTACCACCTCCAGTCTTTCTACAGGCCCATGGGCAGGACTGGTCTCTGAGACAAATGCGAGGAAGACTTTACACCCTCTATTTACTAGCTTCTTAGCTTTGAGAGAAGAAATTATTATATTATTACAGAATCCTCTCCCCTTAGGTATCACTACAGGATGGTTATGAGGACGAGAAAGAAGTACCAACTTGTCCCTACAGTCAATTGTTGCATAATATTCATATAGCCAGTCCATTCCGAGAATAACACCAAAGTCTTCCATAGACAAGAGGATAAATTTGAAAGGCAGGTCATGATTTTCGAATTTGAGAGGGAGAACATCAGTTTTCTGCAAGGTTGTGAGAATTCTGCCACTTGGAGTTGTCACATCCAAAATATACCCCAGATCCCTTATATTTAGATTTAACATGGATGCCAGATTTCGAGAAATGAATGTGTTTGTAGATCCAGAATCAAATAGTGCTCTAACAGGATGTACATTCAAGAATACAATGCCTACATATGATAATTTCGAATTTTAAGTAATTGAAGGCATTGAATGAGATATTGAATATATGAAAAAGATTTAAAGTTTACCTTCCACAAGCTGATTTGGATTTGCCCTAGTTTCTTCTGTTGTCACTGCAAAAACCCTGGCGTTGTGATGTCCCTGAGGGGGTGGAGCACCGGACGGATGCTTGCCAAGAACTGATGCATTGGGACACTTGGCAAGGAAATGTCCCTCTTTCGTGTAGTTGTAGCAGACGGGCTTGGTGTAGAGACAAGGTCCATCGTGTCCTCGTCCGCAGGTCTTGCACTTGTTGCGATAGTCCATCAGCTTGCTGTTCTTTGGACCTTTCCTTCCTGAACCTCCTCCCTTTCCTGATCCTTTATTGTGGTCGGGGTGGAACTTCTTGAAATTCTCCTCTTCAGTGGTGGTTAACCCCAGGTACCCCATGCTAGGTGGCTTCTGCAAACCCTGCTCTCTCTCCTGCTTAAGGGTCATATCTAGGGCTTCATCCAGGTTTCGAGGACGGGAGGCTATGACTACGGTTTTTAACTGTGTGGTAAGACGGTCCACAAAGTGCTCAGTGAGACGCTCTTCAGTACGGATGGGGGCATAGCACTCCAAAAGCCTGAACTGTGTAGTGTAGTCAGCCACTGACAGCTTGCCTTGCTTGAGCTCCATGTACATCACCTCCTTCCTCTTCCTTTCAGCTATGGGCATGAAACGGTCGGTGAATAGGGTTTTGAATGCTTCCCAACCCATGGCATCCACCTCTCCTCCCCTATTCCCGCCATAATTCTCCCACCATATCCTAGCCCCTCCCTTAAGCATATGGGCTGCAAAGGTGACCTTCTTCTCTTCAGGGACTCCTAGGGTACGGAATCTGTTTTCCATGGACAGAAGCCAGGCTTCGGCCTTGTCCATCACTTCGGGTTGGTCTTCCCCCCAGAAGGAATCAGGGTTTAACTTGATGAAATCTATCACCGTTACTTCTCTTGCCCTAGGGTTACTGGGTTCTGGGATGGCTCGGTTGACTAGGGTTTCCATGAAGTCAAAAAGAGACTTCTTCTGTTCTTCCCATCTCTCTTGGCCCGTAGGATCAGGATTTCCGGAGGTTTTAGGGTCCTTCCTTTTGTGAGAGTGAGATTCCTCAGAGGATCTGGAGTTTCTGGTTTTTGGAGGCATCCTGAAATTAATTAAACAAATCAGGGTTTATCTCTCAAAAGTTTCATTATTATCATCATTATCATGATTATCATTTTCATTTTTTTTTCTTCTCATTATTAAAGTTCTTAATGTTACAATTTGTGGAGGATATCCTAAGACGGTCCTTATAAGTCAGTCCTTAAGACTTGTCTAAATAGAGAGACATTTTCTTAGCCTTATAAGGTGAGAAGGAAATTTCAAAGTCGAGATGAGAGGGAAATATTCCTAGAGAAAGAGGTAAGAGGGAATTTTCTAGAGATGATAGGGTCCTAAATAGGATAATCCCAAAAGTATGGGAACTTAGAGTATCGGCCAGGTAGACTCACACTGCCTTATAGGTAGCCTCGTGATTGCCAAGCAAAGTGGCCCGGAGACTTTAGCCAGACCTTAGGCAGATGCTATCCTAGTCACCTCAACCCCTCGTATCCCAAACTCAAGGACTACCCTAGACTCACAATAGAGTGAATGGGTTCATGTGACTATGTTGTGTGAACCTTGGCTCTGATACCAACTGTGACGACCCCAATTTCTATATACTTTCCATAATGACATAAACAGATATGTGTGCACTCATATCTTATAAATGTCAAAAGGGAAAATACAAGAAATTAGTGAAGTCAACTAAAACTAGAGATATGCCAAGATCTAGTTCACAAACAATAATTAATAGCAACAATCATCACCATTCATTGAGGATAAATAAAGTCATACATAACTTATTTGAATGGAGAGAAGAGATACAAATAGTTCTAAAGAAATAATAGAGATACATAAGATATTATCATCCTCAAAGCACTGGAAAGGGAAAAACTACATCTATCATGAAATAGATAAGAAGAACAGAAATCTATCTAATATATCCTCCTTGCTCATTTATTATGCCTTCAGGTACTTTGATCATCTCTTTTACTCCATTGTTTCACAAGTTCTTTGTACCTAAAAATACGGGAAACAAAACACGAGTCAAAAGAGTACGTGGTAGAAAAGATACTATAGTATGGTTGCATAAGAAAAGTAACTTTTGAAATCAAAACGAGATAAGCAAAAATCATATTCTTTAAGCGAAGCGATAATCAGGTAAATATTTCTTTTAACATGTCATTTGATGTGATTGTACTACTTCAAGCACCTTTTCAACATACATCTAATGTGGGCCATAGAGAAGAAAAAGAGAGGGATACATACATCTAACATGGGCCAGATTTCATACATCCATGCTAGGCACATACATCCAGCATTAGGCAGTGCATGTAGCTACAATCCATCTAACCTTTCATCTTATATTTAGAGTTCTTGTCGGCAAAGGAAAATACACTATAGTGTTTCATACAATCCAATTTATAAAGTAGTTGCATCAAAGTACAATACTTTTAACAACCATGGAAAACTAGTCATATACTTATAACCACGTACCTTCTAGCAGATCTGATCCTCACAGGTTCCTAGATCAAGGGTTGAGAGAAGATCCTCCTGAAATATGAGTAACCCTATGTTACAATATGTCTTTATCATTTCTTATAACTTTAGAGTTTAGATCATTAGGGTTTAGATCCTTAGGATTTAGATCATTGGATTGGGATCATTAGAATCATCATTAGGGTACTCCTGATCCTTGAGATCAGAGTTGACCAAAGGAGGTTGATTAATCAAGTTCTTAAAGAGATCTTAGAAGATTAGGGTTTGATATGATGTTTTCAACAAATATTGAAATAAGAAAGTCATATGGAAGAGTCTAGTTACGATCCTTGAAGATTTAATCCTATTGGATTAAGATTTTGAGATTCAGGGTTATTCTAACTCATGTCAGGATCAAAGATCAAAAGATATCAATATTTGATTAAGATCATCCTAAAGATAATCATATAACATTGATTAAAATGGGTTTAGATTACATTTTCGAACAGAATTGATCAACATGGTCTGATCATATTTTATATGAATAGGTCTCATTTTTATGATCAAAATGATATATAGTTTTGCTATTTTTTGATGATCCTACTATTTTCTACAATTAACTGAAAATCGACCAATCAGGGAATTCTAAAGAAACTAAATAAAATAAAAAGAATTTGCGAGCTCTGGCTCGCGGATCATGCGATGGATCCGACCAACCGGACCCTCTCACTGACCCGCGAGCAAGTGCTCGTCTAAACCGGGGTCGGTCTCACTGAAATGTCAGGAATGCCCCTGACTCCTCCCTTATTGGGATCGTGACTGGGTGAGGGTGAGAAGGGAAAACCACCCATACAAATGTTTCTGCTCACGCCATGGCTGCAGCGAGGAAACGGGGGAGAGCTAGACCGAATTCTAGGATGAACTGGGCTATGCCGGTCGTTGGGTTGAGTTTGCAGGTTCACTACCGTTGCGGGGAGGTCGAGCTCATCGAGAATGGTGGTCTGGGCAACGGTTTTGGATCGAAAAAGATTGAAACAGGTTGATAAGTGAAGTCGAGGTTTACCTGCCCTCGGGTTGAAATGAGGGAGTCAGGAGCTTTGCAGCGATCTACCGGTGTCGTTGCAGTCTTCCCGCGGCTCCAAGATGGTCCCAACCTCGCCGGAGGTGAAGCTTTGGAGCTCAGCTGCGGCGGCTCGTCGACCCGGGGTTCTAGGCCTTCGCGGCTCCAACCAAGGATGTCGATCGCCTCGCCGAGACCCTTAGATGGTGCGGTCAAGTTTGATTGAGTGGAGGGGACCGCTGGAGGGAGGGCGAGGTCGAAGTCTGACGAGCAGGGTGAGCTTGATGTCGGGGAGTAAGGGGTGATCTTGGTTGAAATTGAGGAGTTCATGCGACTAAAAGGTAGGTGGCGTAGCTACTGGACTCCTTAAATAGGAGTGGGGGTGCTAGGAAGGGGAGCCCTAAATCGGCTGCCGCCGCCACTGAGAGGCGTGAGAGCTCGGGAGATCGTTCTCCCAGATCCGGTGGAGAGGGGTGACGTGGTGAGGGTTGTTGAGTACGGTTTCGGGAGTAGAATCGGTCCTCTAATGATCTCGAGTGATCTTTGTGGAAGCTGAGCACACGAGGCAGCCGTTGGGGTCGGCACTCTGCTGGGGGTCGAAGCCGAAGGATGCAGAAGGTAGGAGACGGGGTCCTGGACCCTTAGATCCTGAGTGGATCACGGTCCACCCGATCGGATGGCTAGAAATAAGTCCCAGTGAAGGGACCACGTCAGGGCAAAGAAAAGGGCCGCGTGACAGAATTAAAAGCCTGATTAAAAGGAACTTAGGTCTTAGGTATTAATAGATCACTAGAAAGACTTGAAAATTCAATTATGAATAACTCATGATTGGTACATCCAAATTTAATGAGATTTTAGGCATAGCTTTACAATTCTAAGATGTAGCTATGGTGCAAGATTGGAGTCAAAATTCGACTATTGACTATGTCAATTGACTAAATGTCATGATACTTGTAATATTGACTTTATGTATCATTATGGATGGTCTTAAGTGAAATTGGTAATCTATTTAATCAAATTAGTGAGAGAGATGATTGAGAGCATAATTGGAATGATTAAATTTGTAAGAGAGAGAAACTAAATAATATGTATGTAAAAACTCACTCTATCACATGTGTAGTAGTTAAGAGGTCTTTCTCTCTTACTTCCAATTAGAGTCTCATTATCATTTGGTCAGTTTAGGCTCAAACAACCAATTTCGTCCACTTTCATGAATCATTGGGAATGTATAGTTGTTATTTTCTATTTTAAAGTTGACAAAACCAATCATTTAGTTTCCCCTTAATTTCTGTGTACATGCAACTGAGATGACTCAAGATTAAAGATATCCACGATTACACTAGATAGAATGTGGATCCTACAAACAAACTAAATTGCAAGAAACAACTGACAAGAAACAAAAGTAATAAAACTATAAAACAAAGAAAATAAAAGATAGAGCTGTTCCAACACCCCCCTAAGCTTGAATTCGACTATGGCTAAAAACAATCTTAAAGGTTGGAACAGAGAAACCAATTTACTCTTCAGGCGGAGGCGGGTACTGCGGAGCCATAGGGTCCTAAGACGGATACTCCCCCTGGAAGCTCGGATCAAACTCAGCCCTAGGTGGAGGTTGTGGATAGCCTCCAAAGAAATTCTGGCTCCAATAGTGGTCGTATAAGGGCTACTGTTGCATCTCCATCCTTTGCAACCGATCATGAATCTGTTGTTGTTTGTCGAGGAGAAGACGCTCGTTCTCGAACATTGCCCTTTGATTGTCCAGTAGCCGGTTTGTAGTCTCTTGAATACCAGTGTACATCGTCGAGTGATGATGTTGCGTCTGATGTATGTCCTGCAGCATAGCATACATGCCCTGCATCAAATAGACATCCTTGCTTGGCTGTGAGGGCGGTGGTGGTGGCACGAATTCTGGGATTTCCATCGGGTTGGCGCGTGAAGAAGATACTCCAGCAACATGCACCATCATCGCGACAGAAAGAGGAATAGAGAGAGAGCTCGGTGAAGATCGGAGAAAGCAACCTCCACTCGATGAAGAACTTGCTCGGTGTTGCTTGTCGTCGGGCCCGGATCGCTCTGGAATACACTCGGAATAGGTGGAGGAAGATCGCTCTGAAGTTGTGATGTCATCTGACGCAAATCCTCCTCATATATAGCTGTGTCCGGCGCTATTGTATGCTCGTAGATACCATCGACACGAGTCGATGGTATCGACACGGGTACCACAATCCGTACCTCCGTGAGTATCGATGGTTGTCGATGGCTGGATCTGCGGGGCCCGAATTTCTGACGTGTCGATACTATCGACGTGGGTCAATGGTATCGACCCATCCCCCAGATCGACTTCCTTGTTGCTGCGATCGTCGTTGATCTTCCCTCGCGGATCGTTGACGTGGCGCGTCGATACTATCGACACGAGTCAATAGTATCGACTCTCTGATTAGGGAAAACCCTCGCGAGGCCCAGTCGCCGCCTTCTTTGCATGAAAGTGTCGATACCATCGACACGCCTGTCGATGGTATCGACTTTATTGAGACAATTTGTTCTGAAAATCTCCAAAGATCTCGATAGTATCGACACCCATGTCGATACCAACGACCTCTACTTGCGATCTGCCTGTTGGTATGTCGAAACCATCGACGAGGCCATCGATGGTATCGATGCAGTGTGATTCCTGCAGTCGCCAACCTGTACCATGGTCGATACCATCGACACAAGGGTCGATGGTATCGACTCTGTCTCAGCCCTGCACATGTAGCAAACGATCACGGTATCTTTTTTACACTACAAACTAAGTTAAAACAAATCAAGCTATGAATGCAAATGAACTAAACTAAAGTACCAATGGTTGGGTTGCCTCCCAACAAGCGCCCTTATTTAACATCTTAGGCTAGACGACTTGAACCTCCTCATCAACTTGGTACTTTGGAGAAGGTGCCCAAAGGATCGTGCGGCAGCTTGAACTCCACTCGATCTTGACCAATCCCCAACGTCAGCGTACCTCTCCCAATTGCAGTGACAACATCAGTCGTTGCTTGAAACGACCTACCTAATAGCATCTCACAACTTTTAAGTTGTGGCATGTCCATGATGATGAAATCTACCGGAAAGATGAACCTGTCCACTTTGACAAGTACATCCTCGCACACTCCGTATGGTTTTACAATGGACCCATCCACCAACTCAATAGTTTTCGCTGACTTCTTCATTTCCTTCAACCCAAGCTTTTGAAATGTGGACAGTGGCATAAGATTAATGCTCGCGCCCGAATCATACTATGCTCGTGGAAAATGTTGATCACCTATAGAGCATGGAATATAGAAGCTTCCTGGGTCTTTCCTCTTCTGTGGCAAACTCCCATGAATAATTGAGCTCACCATATCATTCACCCGGCAAATATCTGTGTCCTTAATCCGCCTCTTCTTGTTTACGATTTCTTTGATAAACCTCTCGTAAGTGGGAATCTCCTCTATCATTTCCACTAACGGAATATTGATATGAAGTTTTAAGAACATCTCCAAGAACTTTTTGTAGTGTCGATGCTCTTTCTTCGGCCTCGGGCTGTCCGGACTAGACACAATTGCCTCATTTAGATGCTTATCAGGTGGCACATATGAGCTTTTCGGGGCAAGCTCCCCTAAGCTTGTTTCATTGACTCCCTCTGGCGTAGACTTCGGTGGATCTTCTTCAACATGTATAACTTGCAGTGGCATCTTTCTCGCAGTGGATGTATCTTCACCTTGACAAATGGCCTTCACCTGCTCTTCTTGCCTAGACGGGGGCGCGACCTTCATGTGCTCTAGGCGGGCTTTTCTGAATGGAGTATATCCGCCTGGTAGTCCATAATGACTGCGAGGATACGGTATTTCCGGAGTAGACTCTGTATCAAACATCATTTTACCTTTATCCTGGGCCTCTACCAATGGGAATTCTACCTCAGTAATCACAGACATATATTTAACTTGATGATGTGCTTGCACAACATCCGCATTCCCAGCCTGTCTCTGCTGATTGGCATGCTTTATGGCCGCCACTTCATTTGAAATTTGGGTAACGGTCATCTCTAGAGCCCTCATTTGTGCTCCATGACTTTGTAGTGTTTGCCCAAACTTAGTCAAGATATCACCCTGGGACTGCAGCTGCTTACTAAACATGCTCATCATCTCTTGATTTTGCTGCACCATTTGACTCAGTAACTCGATGCTTTTATCTTCTGCTCTTGGTTGTGGCTTCACATATAGATCTTGTAGGAAGTTGTTTGGATCCTTCCATGAGAACTTCTTGTCCTTCCTCCAAGCATAATCATTATTTCTATAGCCCTGTTGTTGCATGAATTTGACCTAGGCTTCCTCATCGGATGATGCATCTTCCTTGGCAAGAAATTTCTTGGCTAGAAGATCTAGCTTGTCATTCAGCTCCTTGATGGCCCTGGATTCACCTGCGACTTTGACTTGTTCTGGTGCCTCCCTATCGCCCCAAGACTGCTTCTTTGCCATATTTTTCAAGATCTCCCAGCACCTTATGTCTGTGTTGTTCAAGAAAAACCCTAAGCTTGCTGAATCTAAGTTACTTCTATCATGCTCGGAAAGAGCAAAATAGAAGATTTTAACCTATTTTTCCTTATCCAAACCATGGTGTGGGCACCTCCTAAGCATTATCTGAAATCGCTCCCAGGTTTCCGAGTAGGTCTCTCCTGCCTTCTGAGTGAAATTGTGAATTTTTCTGATCAAATCATTAGTCTTCTCGGGCGGGAAGAACCGTTCAAAGAAAACCTCCACCATGTGGTCCCAATATTCCACATATTCATCTTCCAAGTTGTGTAGCCATTCTCGCGTGTTTCCCACTAGAGAACTCAGGAAGAGCTTCAAGTAGAGCACATCTTTTGGAAATCTGTCGATTTTTATCATATCACAATTCTCCACAAATTGACTTATATGCGCGACGGGGTCTTCATTCTTGAGCCCATGGAAAGCATTCGACTTCACCAAGTTGATTAAAGCCGGATCAATCTTGTATGTCGGAATATTAACCTCCTACTTCTTGATCGGCCCCTTGGAAGCAGATGAGGAAGAAGCCTTGATCTTCTCCCATATTGTCTGTGGCTCATCCATCTTTTCTTGTTCGGGTTCAGAAAGTATATCCTCCAGATGGTCTTGATTATACTCGCCTTCGTCTTCCGGTCCCGGCAGCGGAACCTCTGGTGCGTGCCTCGTGTAGTCTGTACTACGCGCTTGCACCATGCACAGTACCTGCAAATAGAGAAATCAAATTTTAGTGCAGAGCTTGATGATTGCAAACATTTAGAAAATGGATTATAGATTTTTGGAATGATAAAAAAATAAAAATGTGGCCTAGAGTGGCCGCTTGCAGCACTCGAAGTGCCGACAATTTGTTGTATCCCCGGCAACAGCGTCAAAAACTTGACACAAATTTACCATGCGCAGAAACGCAAGTGAACGCGTCGAAGTAATATAGGCCTTTGTGAGGCCCGAGTCAAACTCAGGGATACGTGAAATTGTCGGAGACTCCTACTAACTACTCACGATCAGCTAGACCGATTAAATAGTTGAGAGTTGTTGTTAAAATTAAAATAAAATAAGAATAAAACAAAACAAAGCAATCGTTTAAATGTTTGGTTTAATCAATTGAAGATGAGATCTTTAGGATTGCGGTTTCACCACGGGTTTTCATTGTATTAAATTCTATATAATTAATCAATTTTATCTCTCTATCTGGGTATTGGCCTGAAATCAGAATTGCCCACTGTCGTGGTACAATTCACTACCTATGTCTAGGTCGGTTCCACCGTCGTAGTAACATATACCCTAAACTAGGTGCATTAAAAACAACCTCTCAGTATCCACCATTAATCTTACACCACCTTGTTCAAGGGATTTGTCAATTAATGTAAATTCCGTCTCTTTTCAACCGTTAATTCTTCTTTCAAAGCAATTAAGGGCATTAGATTATTATTATGGTGATCAAGCATAACAATATATTTGAGAAAACGAAATTATACCACGGATTTAAGAGATAAGATATGAATTATTATGATAAAATCGTCATACAATAAATTCCCGGGCTACTCCCGGTCCCAAAGACAAAGGGGATTAGCCCCGCATGTTCATCTCAGAGTACAACGTGGAGTAGAAAAAGGGAAACATGGGGGAAAATGTGATTGAGTGGTGAAACCCCTGAACGGAGAAGATCCAAGTGATCCTTGGCGTGGAATATGCGTTATCCCACCTTTCGGTGGTGGAAATCGTCTTCTTCAACGTCCGGATCGGCTGGGGCGTGCTCTTGGGCTCCGTCCTTCTCTCCACACCTTCTCGGGATGTGTGCAACGGCTAATGACGTGATGATTCCCTCTTGGGCGCCGTCATTAGGTATATTTCCCTAATTAGGTCGCCAATTAATCACAGCCATCCAATTAAGATCAATCTGAAACAAACTCATATCTGACGGTGTCGATACCATCGACGCGGGTCGATGGTATCGACCTAGCGCGATATCGGCAGTTCTTCTTTTCTTTCGTTTTGCGCCTGATGTCATCATCGACGAACCTGTAGCATCAGTTTTGTCTTTTTGTGTCACTGTAGCTCCACCAGTCGATGGTATCGACATTTTGGTCGATAGTATCGACTCACTTCTTTCCAGCAACCTGATGGTATCTCGATACCATCGACATCCCTGTCGATAGTGTCGACTTTCTTCTGTTCCTTGCGGCTGGCAACCTGTGGTCCGGTCGATGGTATCAACCACCGTTGATGGTATCGATGATAACAAATACTTGTTTTTCCTGAAATTAACACACGAAACCACATAAGTTCACACAAAACGTATTCTTTTGATAATTAATACTCAAAATGCTTGAAATAAGGGAAATTTGACATAACGAAATAGCATAGACCAAAGTGAATGAATTATGCAACATTAATCATGAAAATTACTAATAAATGCATAAAACACATATCAAACAAGTCTATAAATGCGACTCAAAATCATCGCATCATTATACCCATGGATCACTTGAGAAAACAAGGGATTAAAAAATTGAAAAAAAAAATAAAAAAAATTATTGACAACCTAAAAACTTAAAAAACTAGCATATGAGCCTATGACGGAGGATCATGGTTGTCATTTGAAGGCACAAATAGATCATAAAATCAAAATAAACTTTCCAAACATGCCATGAAAAGCATGTGGCAAAGATACTTGGAAAATTAAAATCCCTCGAAAGGCACATGTCAAAAGTTAGAACAAAAGGCTCATATTGAATATATCAAAACATACCAAAGTATACATATTCACCAACTGCCCATCTCAAAAAGCATATAAGCACACACACACACTGATATATATATATATATATATATATATATATATATATATATATATATATATATATATATATATATATATATATATATATATATATATATATATAGGTCATTCATTCGCTACTCGCATGGGCAACTAATCTTAGTTACCCGTGCATATGTTTTGTAATAGGAAGATACACATTTGTAATGAGGCAGACATTGTTTGTAATGAGATGACCAAATTTGTAATACAAACACTCATTCTGTATGACATATCTGATTACAGTAAAAATGATATTTATACAGTAGTTTACACTATAATACAAAATGAGTATTTGTATTACAAATTTGGTCATCGCATTACAAATGTTGTATGTCTCATTACATACAGGTACCTTTCTATTACAAAATAGATCCATGGGTAACTAAAGTTAGTTACCCACATTTGTATTGAATATATATATATATATATATATATATATATATATATATATATATATAGATGTATCAGATTGACATAACTAATTTTGGGCTTGTAATATAGATCAATGCATGGACAACAAGACAACTCATAACTCAATCAAGAATTTAGTAGTAGTGGGAAATGATGATATTAACCCATTCATTAATTTTGATTATGAAATGTTTACTTTAGTTGAATGTCTTCATCCAAATATGTAAGAACTTATTGTGGTCAATATCCACAATACTCATCATTGTGACACTCACTTGATCTCTCTACCAACTAGACATGCAAGGAAGGTGGTTAAGATTGTAACTAGTCAACATATCTTGCTATGATGTCTAGAGCTCATTCAACAAATGTGGGTGTCATCCTCCATGGATACTCTTTGTGAATGAATGGCTAAGTTGAGTAAAACCTGGGAAATGATTCAATTAATAAATTTGGCCCCCATCTGAAGTCTCTAAGCATCGATGTCCCACAATTCAAAAACATGATTAAACCAGAGGGGATATGTGTCTATAATAAATTTCTTGATCTTAATGACCAATTAGAGTTGATGTCAAAGACCAGTGAGGCATAAAAGCCCCCATCCTAAGGTATTGAGAACTAATGCCCCAAGATCAACTCATAGTTGAACCAAGGCGATATGTGCTTGTGACAAATTTTTAAAGATAATAAAGTGATAACATAGGTTGTAAAAGACCAGAAAGGCACAAAAGCCTTTATCCTAGTGTGTTGAAGACCAATATACCATGGTCCTTCTATAGTTGGACCAAATCGATATGTGTTTGTGATAAATTTTCAAAATAATGAGGGGGTATATCATATGAATAAAGTCACATTATCCAGTGCTAGTAAGGCACCAGTTTTTCTTATATCCTTAATAAAGTGATACCCATAGGAAAATCTTGTGAGGAGTAACTACCTCTTATTAACTAAAAGAGGTTATTGCATTGCATAAAAATTCTTGACATCATGACTGGATCACTATAAAAGGTAGGAAACGAATATCCTAATGCGTAAAGTGATCATCCACTTACATTCCATAAACATTCCTTTATGCCATAAGATTACACAGCTAACGCATTTCCGATCATCTAACTGAACCAAGTGAACATATTCAGAAAAGGATTTATAATGACCGTAAGATCCGAAATAATGGAGATTTTGTGCCTCCCATGTTCTAGAAAAAAATAATGATTCTTGTTTTGTCTTGGAACGTCCCATGTCCTAAAGTCTAAGTTGCTAAAGATGGATAATATAAAAAATGTAATTCTCAAAACATTTTTATGACAAATTAATGCAATATGAAATCTAATATTTCATAAAATCCCTTGTATTTTCCAACTCTTTGAACATATTTAATTAAAACAGACATCATTGTTTTGGCCTGAGGGAACCAAGGTCAATTTAGAACATACCATGGTGGACGTTACTTTGGGTCCTTATTTCTCATCTCAAGAGATGAATTCATGCGAGGATTTGACAAAGTACCCCATGGTACTGTATATATATTGGCCTTTAGTTTTTCTTAACAAATTTTGAAGGCATGTATGTCTCTTGAGCCCTCACTTGAGGTTGTACCCAACTCATACTAATTTGGAACCATAAATTTTGTCCTCAAGACATACCTGATAGGCATTTCCAAGCCCTACTAAGGTAGGAAATTTATAGTTGTCATCATATTTTATTATTTAATATTTCTATTTTATTATTCACATGTTTTGTGGCTCAATTATGAGTTTTCTCAATTGATGAATTTACTCAAAGACCAATCTAGCCAACACAAATAATACCCATGGAGACAATGCTCTCTAACAAAAAAGAGTGTAAGTCAATATCAAGATATCAACCCTCGACATGGGTGGACTAACCAACCATGTCTTGGACCTCATCTTGGGTGGGGAAAACTATTGACATCTCATTTTGTTCACCATAAAGTCCTTTCCATTTGGGTTATTTACATAATATCAGTGATGCCAAACTATAATTAGTGAAAACCCCAATTTGTACTAAAATAGTTAAACATGGGCCCAATAGATAGATTGTTCAGTTCTGGGTGCAAAAATGACTTGCAAATAGTTTAGTCAAGATGTGGACCCACATTAGACTTAGAAATATCTATATTTTGATCCCAAATTGTCCTGAAACCTAATGAACAAAATTTACACATTATTTATGTTATAGGTGAGACTTGTACAAATCTCAATTTAACCTTACTAATTCTGGGATAACATTTGCTTTGCACCCAGATTAGATAAAATCTAAACCCAATCCTTTCTAGAATCTTTAGATAAAGTCAACTGACTTTGGGTGCAAAGGGTTTTGCACCCAAATGAGTCAATTAGACCACATGCATTTTGGGTCGCCTTTTTACAAACCATGTTGGGCACCAAAGGGTTCCACTCCCAAATTTGTTAAACCAGATCATACAAATTTTGAGTTTCCTTTCAACATGGCACAGTAAGTGTGAAACGGTTACACACCAAAATATGTCAAACCTGATTACACACACTTAGGATTAGGATTAAATTGGGTGGCCAAGGATTTCACACACATATGTGTCAAATCGATTCACTCACATTTTTTTCCAAAAAAGGACAATTGGTTGCCAAACCCTTTCATGCCTGCAAGTGCCAAAAAAATCCACTTCCAATAAAACTATGTTGGTCTAGGGAAGCATGAGAGATGGTCTATTGGCACCTCATGATTGTACATAGAGAGAGTGGGGTGTCAGTTTCAAACAAGAGGGAAAAATCATCTCAACTCTCTCCACTATGGAAATGAAGAGATGAGACTCCCAAACGAAATCCCTGGCCGATCTGGAGGAGATCAAGACAGATGAGAAAGAGAGAGAGATAGAGAGAGATGACTACTTCTATGTGTGAAATCTATTTACATGGAAAAGTGCAAACTATTTAGCACTAGAAGTGTCAAACCTATTGGTGCCTAGAAGGATGAAAGCAGTCTGCAATACGAAGTACGCAATGGACCGCAATCTGCTCATGATCTGGCTTTATTTCCAGGGACAACCTGATGTGCATATCCACTCACCCCCAGAACTTTGAAACCCTTTCACACATGAAATACAAACCAAGGTGAGAGAACATCACATCATCTTCTTCCCTATGATTCACATAAAATTGTTTTATATGAATACTTTGCTATACTGTTCCGATAGGAAAATCAGGGTGATTGTTTTTTACCCTTTTTTATTCTTAAATGATTGCCAAATTTATATTGTTGTACACCTTCCTTCCTTATCCATGCACAAGTCGCTTGTTTTCTAGTTTTCGAGGTTTTCTAACTAAAACTTAGTGGCAACTCCAAACCACCCTTGCTAATTTTTTATTTCTAATGAAAAAAAACTTCGTATGATATTTTGTGTTTTTTAATTTGAATACAAATCCTATCACAAAGGAATCACATCCATATGTCATTTTATTTAAAAAACAAAAAACTGAGTGAAAGTTTCCAACAACAAAAAGACTACAAAAACCAAAAATCAAAATTTCCATTAATTCTATGTCCTTACACCATGTAGATTGCATTTATGTCCCATACCACGTTTTCCTCTCCTAGATATTAGTTTCTCACTTACTAACCCATGCACTAGTCATGACAATTCAATTCTCCACTACCATGGTTTCATTTCCACTTATCATCCACCAACTCTAATTATCCTTGTTATCTTACACCTTCTCTTTTTTCATCTCAATCACCTTAAGCATCTACCCTTCCTTTCCACCCCTAACTCTCTATGATTGATAGTCCACTCCTTATCCAAAACATTCATGATAATTCAAGTTCCCAAAATTTGATGTTCCTTGTAAAAGATGCTTTTATGGAAGTCATCATCGACAAGGTTTTTCACAAAATGTGCATGATTTTGTGGTTAGTTGCAGTGGTTGGAATCAATAGATGCCAACATTTTCATTATCTAAGCTACTTCAAGAACTCTCCATGTGTTGACTAGTGCACAAATCCTAAGCGTGTAGAGAGAACACAAAATAAAGGTTGGTTGCAGATGGAAAATGAACTATTCCATTTTCTTTCATCCTTCAAGGGATTGAAAACTAAAAAATGATGTTTCCAGGTGCATACCCATGATGTTGTTGGAGGTAAAATATTCATATTTACTTCCTTTAAATTTTCCATCATGCTTTTGTGGTATTTTCTTAGCAAAACAATAGAAGGAAAATTTCATCAAGCGAGGAGACATGAAAGGATGTATTCTTTTTTGGAAATTAAGATCGTACTTTCATATTATCATTAGTCATATTCATTTTTAGTTCACCTCATATCTATAAAAAAGTATTGGTTCATTTTGATTTATCAACATCATTTCAAGTGTGCCTTGCAACTACTGGAGAAATTCTGATGATGAGTTGTAATGACCTACAACATGAAATTATATTTAAACAATATTATATGTTAATATGACAAAATGTTATTTATAAGAAAAGTAGTATTTATCACAAATCCTATTTATGAGAACAATTTTTGTATTTTCATGCAACATATTACACAATTTGTAGGTTCCTTTCTTGGTATCCCAAAAGGGACCCAATGCAACTTGGTAATAATTTTATCTGTAGAAGAAGTCAACACACGATATTTGCCATGGTAAAGCACCAGAACCATGAAGATCCATTTGTGGTACAAATGTTGTAAGAGTCATTCTTCGAATCTTGTATTAACAACTGACAAGTAAACTCTCATATAGTTATGATCCAAAATATCATTTCTCCTCAATTCTGTAGTGACCTCCATCAATCTCTCAAAATAACCTGGTCTTCAAAGCCATATCAAAGATGGAGGTAGAGTGCATGAAGCCAATTATAAATGAATGCATATATCCCACTCAATCCAACTTCATTTTGAGAAGTAAAATCAGTGACAACACCCTACTATTACAAGAAGTAATCCACTCTATGTGCTTCAAGATGAGGAAAAGGTAATGGATGACGATCAAGCATGACCTATAAAATTCTTTCGATTGCATGAATTGCAATTTCACTGAAGACACCCTTAAGAGACTGGACCTTCCTTCTAACCTTGTCAGCTTTAGGATGCAAATTTCCACTTCAAGGAATCATTTATTCTTTGGGAAGGGACCCCTCTACAATTCTGCAATTCTATACATAGGGTGAGATAGGGTGATCCACGTAGTCCATATGATTTTGTGTTGTTCATGGATAGATTTGGCCAGTCTATTATACAAACTGTGAATTTAGGTCAATAGAAACCTTCTCTTTGGTTTAAGGTGTCACACCTCTTATGCATATATGCGACATCCTTTTGATACACGAGACCTTAGAGAAACAAGCCATGGTGATGTCAAGACCCCTAAATGATTTCTTGATTTCCTCTGGGAAAGTGGTGTCCTAGAAATATCTATTTGTTTCTCTATTCCAATGTCTCTATTTCAAAAGAGATGTTAGTCAACAAGAAGTTAGGATTCTCATAAAAAGAGCACCTTGGTATATATCTAGGAGACTCGGACATACATTTAAGAGTCAAGAAATCCAATCATGCTAGTATGTTGAATCCATAAAGAAGGAGATGGACATTTGGGTGGTTAAACATCTTTCACAAGAAGGAGGCATTATGTTAGAAAAAATCACTCTACAATCCATATCGACATAAAGTATTCATATAGTTAAATATCCCCAATTCTCAATGATGATGTACACTGTCATGTGCAGGGCTTATATGGCATGGGAAATGGAAGCAAAAAAAGTTATTGCTTGTTTCTTGGAAGAAGATTACATTGGAAAAATAAAGGGGGTTTGGGCACCAAGGAAACTCATGACCAAAATGAAGCCTTAATTATGAATAATGTGTGGTCCTACCTCACCCAATATTCTAAGTTATGGGTCTGGATCAAGTGTGAGAAATATGCCATGAGAAGGGAGTTTCATGGACGGAATATTCCACTCATTAGTAACCTCAGTACGAAGATTGTACACAATGGATAAAGCACACATGGATTGAGGGACCAGTAGTTTGCAAGCTAATTTTTTTTTACTCTACAAACTATAGCGCCCCTTCCTTCAGTGATGTGATACCCTGTGTGATCAAAATGTTATTAACGATGCGGAAGCGAATACTTAGCAGCGGAGTTACTGAAAATCACTAAAAATTAAAACTTTTGCAATGAGATCCACAAAATGTAGAACTCTATCATAAGAAACAAAGTAAGTTATTTACATTCTGATTCATCAGTACATCTCTGTATTATCTCATCTCGAGAGTCATAACATTGACTGCCCTGTTAAACTGTACATGAGCAGTAGAATTATAAATATTCAACAGCAGGTAAATCATTGATTAATGTTAAGTAGAGCAGTATTCTCTATGCAATCATTTCAATTATAACTTGATTAAGCAGTAAGTCATTCATTTAATAAGAAATATGAAGAACATGTATATTATTTATCCAACTAGGTCATTATAAACAATGTATCATCAATTATTGTTTCTCATAATTCAACCCTAAGCAAATATGCTACACGGCTGATTACATTTTACAAACATACTTTATGCCCTGAGGAGATGAGGTATACCGCTCATACTCCAACCGACCACTACGAAGTCAAAATCGGTACCATACATAGGTCACTAGAAGAGTCGGATTTCTATGACCTCATCCTCCTCAGTCAGTGTGAGGAACAACATGCAGGACATCTTGTGTCTCTGCCAAAAGTAGCTTTCCAGGGTATACTGGCAACTTCGCTATTAGAGTTACAGTGGCATGTTGTACTCTCTTTGCAATCAAGGGATTTCTTGTTTATCTCACAATGATTCGACATTAACATCATCATCGGGAGATTAGTGATACATCATCCCAGCATATACATATAATGAAGGATTGAGAGATTTATTGTTTATCTCACATCAATTCCTCCATTAGGGCGTAAGGATATTCGTGCCCATTACCCCCACATACTCAAAAGTATGCTCTCTAGAAGTTCCCTTAGGAATTCCTATTTCACCATCACCAAACTACTGACGATGATGGATCTATGGTCAGGGCTCTACATGATATCATTTTACTTGATTATTTAAGTACATTACAACATTCTTTTAGCATCAAGCATGTTTTCAAACATAAAACATTATAACAATTTCTATAAAGAATGAGTACTATTTCTATCAAGTTTATTTCACAGCTTTATTAACATTGGGATCTCAATCCCTTATCAGCTCATCATCATAATTCAAGAATATGGGTGTTCAGACCCTTAGATCATCAAAACACTTGTTACCACTTTAACATGTAACTTAATGCCATCAAGTCATTTGACAGTGTAAACATAATAATTGCAATGCATGTATTTCACATGGCTCTTAAAGCCTATCAATCTCTTTTGTTACCTTTCACTAGGCAACATAGCATATCATTGCTTACAAAGCTCATCAAGTACTTTCAATAACAAAGCATCATAGCTCATACCTGGCTATGTTCAATATTTCATAAATCCTGCATGATTAGTACAGATGATAATAGATACATCAATTTCATATCACTATAATACAAAACAATGATAACTTCACTATTCATGGGTTACACCACTATGCCCTCACTAGGGTTAGGGTTTCCCTTTCAATTCAATTAGGGTTAATCAACCCCTTAAGCTCAATTAGAATAAATGACTCATCCTTTCATTATCCAATCTTAAATCTTCATGCTATAAAGCATAACCCAGAGTTAGGGTTTTACACTTTCATTCACCTTATTTGAAATTAGGGCTTACTATTCACATCACATCACCCTAGATTAGGGTTTATATTCAACATCCCATAATCAGGGTTTACTATTCACATCACATTACATCACCCTAGATTAGGGTTTATATTCAACATCCAATAATTAGGGTTTACTATTCACATCACATCACCTTGGTTTTAGGGTTTATGTTCAATAAACCACAATTAGGGTTTACTATTCACCCCAAGTAGGAGTGATCATCAAAGCACCTTGAATTAAGTTTTATCATGTCATCACTATGAATTGAGATCATACCATCACCATGTATTAAGATTACTTCCAATAATACCCTCAGTTAGGGTTATGATTCATTAACCTTCATAATTAGGGTTTCATGATCTCACTATCATGGATCATACCCTAATTAGACATCTATTCATAATAAGAGTTCATTACATAATTAACATTTATGTAGGTAATCCTTTCTCTCTCATCCTTTATAGGATGATGTTTACTTCAACCTTGATTAGGCTAAGTCAACTCAACATGAAAGAGAATTGACATCATGGGTTATGTCATTATCATTATGATCATTAAGGTTGGATTATTCCAAGGGTACTAATCACCTTACCCCATTAATATTCCAATACTATAATCATCTTTGATTTCATCATGTATTAGTCAATTGATCAACTTGTCCTTTGACCACTTTAAATACCCATGTGGTTTTGGTTAATTATCCACCAAACGGTCTAGAACATATAGACCCCAAATGGTCTTGCTCAAACCAATGAAACCATTTGGTAAAGTTGCACACTTGAGACCGTTTAGTAAAGTAGGTGGTGTAGACCGTTTGCCAAAGTTGACTTCTGAGATCGTTTGCTAAAGGTGGTCACATGAAACCGTTTACTAAAGTAGACCCCCAAAACCGTTTGCTAAAGTAGACTTTTGAAAACGCATGAACCCAAACGGTTTGGGATCGTTTGGTCCCAAACGGTCTTGAGACCGTTTGGTCCAAACCCCCTCAAAACCTCAAGGACCAAAAAGGGTCTCAACCACTTTAATTGAATTAGGGTTTCCAATGTTGGTTCCTTCAACCATTGAATGCATGTAACCAATCATCAATTGGACTTATCATCATACTTCAATTGAGTTAATTAGGTCAACCTTCAACTGATTTGAACCTCAATTGACCCTCAATTGGTCATCAATTAGGGTTCGAATCACTTGAATTAGGGTTTAGAATCGATGACCCTTCAACATTAACCAATGTCAGTCTAATTACTTTGAAACCATTGAACCTTCATCCAATTTGAACATGACCTGACCCCAAACGGTCTTGAGGTCGTTTGGATGACCTCTAAATGGTCTTGAGACCGTTTTCCCATGTCAACATCAAAATCCAAGTCAACCAATTAGGGTTTGGTTCATTGGATTGATCACCAAAATCAATATTTGATTATACTTCAACCTAGTATCTTTGGATCTTCAATTGGTCAACCATACCTAACCCTAGACCTCCAAATGGTCTTGGGTGATCACCAAACGGTCTTGAGACCATTTGGGTGATCCCCAAATGGTTTTGAAACCGTTTGGGTCACTCAACCCAAGTTTCAAACTTATTCAATTATCAAATCAGCACCTAACCTGATTAGGGTTTTGGTGATTGTTGGACCTTCAACTAGTGAACCAATTGAAGTTAATTAATAATTATTGATGGAGAATTGACCTACATTATTCTCAACAGGTCTCCAAATGGTCAACACTTGGTCAAAGCCACCAAACGGTCTTGGACCGTTTGCTTCTATGCAGTTTAGGTGAAACCGTTTGCATTCAAACAGTTTGAAACCGTTTGCTCCCAAACGGTTTGGGAAACCGTTTGAGTAACAAAAGCAAACCGTTTGGTAAAGTAACTTTTCGTATATTTATCTAGGATGATGTCACCTTCGTCTTCCTCTGATCTACCAAGAACTGCTACTGTTCTTCACGTAAATTATAGCAAGAACTCAAAAGATACCAAAGGAAGAAAAGTAACCAACGATTCTTATGGAAAAGAGTGCAATACTAATGCTTAAGGGTTAGAGTTATAAAACCCGCCTCTATACCTGATCCCAAGCTCCAAGCTCCACGGCTCTAATGGTGGATGGAGATCCAGAAGTTGTCCAAGGTTCGTCCTTCAACTTTTGGATGAACAAGATGGCTAGAAATGAAAACCGTGTGAAGAAAACCATTAATCAAGCCTTGTTTTAGGGTTTCCACCATAAATCCGAGGTAGATGATGATCCAAACTTACCAACAGGTTTGGTCGTCCTTCCTATGCTCCAGAGCTCTCCTTTGGTCGGCCAAAGCAAGGTGAAAAGAGAAAGAAACTAAGGAAACGGTTCTCATGTGTTTTGCAAAAGATATACATAAGAGATATGTGTATGGGTTTTTAAGGAAATAGAAAAAGAGGATTATCTTCTTTAATTACAACTAATTTCCACCAAAGCTTCCTCCATTCCTTGTCCACGTAGCCACCTTCTATTTTCTTGACAACCTCTCCATTATCCTAAGATTAATGGAAAAGGAACTAATCACCTTAAAGAGATGTATTTTAATATCCATCCTTTTATTGGATATTGTTTTATATTATATTAATGTGAATGGCTTCAACTCAACCAAGATATTTTTGTGCCCAAGCATGGCACAAGATCGTCCAACACTATTGCAAATACATCCTTTAACTTTTGGTTGAAGGTCTCTTTAATTAATATATTTCTTTTTTGCATTAAGTTAAATTAAAGTCCCATATATGCTTAAATCTTGATTATTTAATGTCAAGATTCTATCTCCTCCATGATAATTCAAATGAGGATCCCCTCTCATTTTCTTTGCTCTACTTGATGCCAAGAAACATGAGTTACCATCTATAGGTGATATTTTGTATATTGAACCCTAGGTTTTGGGTAAATTGCATATTACACCAAAACTAGGTTTTAATGCACAAGGATTGCTCTACAAGCTTTATCTTGATGCCCAAGCTTGTGGAAACCATAACACTACATCATATTCATTCTTATGATGTCTCAACATCAGAGTAACATCTTGTTATGTGCAATTTGCAAGTTAACCCCTCTACTTGGGTGATTTGCACTTTAGTCCAAAATTAACAAAACAAAGTTTCAACATTATTCAAAAAGGACTGATATTGCAATATAAGTTCCTCAAAAGCCTTAATTACATTTCAAAATATAAGAACAAACATCTAATCAACTTAATTAATCAAAACACCTAGGGTTAGTACATATCCCAGGTTAGGGATGTTACAGGTGATCTCACTATTGACTGCATGAAGCTTGACTCTGTATTTTGGGATTGGAACTTAATACATGCTTACCCCATAGGAATCTATGTGGAATGCCATAAACTGCACTCCATGCCCAGATATAGAAGTAGGATCAGATCAGTTATCATGGTCTTTGGAACCAAGTAGCATGTTAGAAAGAAAGTGGGTTAGGATAGTTAAGGAATTCATATTTCTAGAAAATTGGAGTGAAGTATGGAAAGCTGGAATCTTAGAAATATGAAAATCCATTCTCTAGATGCTATAGCATTGTGCAATTCTCACAAATCTAGAGTAGGCATGCCACGTTATTGAAGTCTATCTGGCTAAAAACTCATTAACAATTCTTTGGTGATTGTGGAGTTAGTAGTGTGACATGGCTTATGCTAAACCCAAATCCTTCTTTCTTTCTACTTGATGAAGATGGGTGGATATTTTTCATTATCAAAGGCAACATGGGCATGTCACCTACTTTGGGTGTTGTTGCAATTTGGCACCCCTAGACAATGCAAAATTAACATGTGCACACAAGAGAGATTTTTAAGCACGAGGTAGCATCTAATTCATCACAGAACAGCCATATATGATTAATAATCTCCCATATACTACTTATGTTCTCAAATCCAACCCTATTAGTAAAAAAGGCCAAGAGAGATTATTTCTTTATTTGCAATGATGTTCCCTTCTAGATTTCAAATAATGTTGTAGTATTTGGTTTCATTGTAAATGGGAATGACAATTTTCTAATTTGTGAGTTGAGACACAACTATATCAAAACTAATTTCTTTATAAGAAGATGTGATAGCCATTATCAAAGATATGGAGAATATCTTCGATCATGGGTCACAAAACACTATGTTGTCTATAGATTCGTTAGTTACCAACTTTCTTCTAACTGGCAATCATGTCCCACCTAATTACCTTCCTAACAATTGGAGTTGGACCCAATTTTTATTCAAGTCTCCATCAATATGTCTGGTCCACATACTTCGAGAGAAGAATTTCACTATTTACACAATTTAAAACACACCCTTAAATATAACACTGCATTTTCCCACTTTTTGGTGACTCTAGAGTGGATTCTAGATATCATTAATTTAAGCATATTTTTGCATGATACATAGACAAATGAATAAAAATTGGTTGCTATGTTTTGTATATAAATAAAATCTTCATCCTTCATTGTTTGTTCTCCAGGTTCTTGGCCACATCTACATACAAAATGTGTTCATATGTTTTTGTGTGTGATTTACAAAAAGTATAACCTATTTTACTTGATAGTATTGTAGCACATGTTTTAATTGTCATGCATGATGCAATTACTCTTTTAGGGTTCATTTGATTTTTATTTATGTAATGGATATTCTTTCATTATATTTCTTTTTTTCATTTAGATGGTATTTGAATCTCATTTTTTTGTGGTAACAAAATTTAATGTTCATGCTGTTAAAGGGTATTCTTTGCAGCCACATGACGATTTGAAAATTGGCCAAGAATTATCCTTGCATTCATCATCACCATCAAAGTTATTGTGTTCATTCTATTCAAGGGTATTCTTCGCAGCCACATGAAGATTTGAAAATTGGCCAAGAATTATCCTTGTATTCATCATTACCATCAAAGGTACTGTGTAATTTGTTTGTTTGTTTCATATGTAGCCATGTAGTCAATGAATATATTCAAAAAGTTGATATCTTTTGTGTGGAGTACTTATGTAAGAAAGCTTCATCTCCCTCTTCATAAACATATCTAATTTTTTTAGTTCAATGTATGAAAATAACCATTACAAAATTTGAGGTCAGTTTATAAGAAAAAAATTAAAGAGTTTGTGATGTTTTTTAAACAAAGGTTTGACCCATTACTTTGAATTACAAAACATGGTTAGAAATGATTCCATCACACTATTGATATGTACGTGATTCACACAAAATGTTGGTATTTTCTCATGGTTTTCTGACGGAGCACAAGACCAAGATATCAAAATCTTTTAGGAGTTAGCTCAAACTACAAGGATAAATCTTGAGACACTAATAAAATATAAAGTAGTGGGAACTTTGTCCCTTATATAGGATAATGTAATTTTCTTTTGGGAATTAGTGATTAGCCTAATATTTATCCACATAAATTGTAACATAGGGGGAAAGGGTTATGTCCTCCTTGTTGTATTTTCACTTAATGAATCAATATGGTTATATACCTATGTTGGTAATGAAAAATCAAAGATGGTTTTGTGGGACTTTCTATTATAAGGAAGTGGGTTGTGGGACTTTACATTATAATGGTGTGGGCTCTATGTTATAACTTCAGAGGCCTATATAAGAGAAGATTGTGGGTTATGTATGGGATTGTTATGGGCCTCTATGTTAAAGGTTGTGAGACAATATTTTGATTTTCCTGGAACTAAAAGATAGGGATTTAAAATTTGTTCAAGAATTGGCCCTGAGTAAGACTACTTCTCACCAAGAATATAATTAAGTAGATCTACCTAGGATTGGCCTTGAAAAATAATTAATGATCAAGGATTTAGATGTATTTCTCAGGGATTCCACCATAATTCCTAGGAAGATTGGTTGCAGTCATTAGTTGACAAATAATGATATAGTTCCATGTGCCAAAAAATATTAAATGGATTGTTGTAGCACACCAGTCAACATATAGACAATTGGAATCATCATTTTGCACACACCATTCTAGTATGTCACAAAACACATGAATAATTACAATAATAAACTCAAAAAAAATAAAGAATAAGCTAAATATACTAATACATGAAGTCGAGTGAACATTTCTGAAATGTATAACAACAACCATAAAAAATAATCCTCTTAAGGTCTTGCTTGTAGTCAGGATCTTATCTTGTTAAACCTCCACCAAATGTGGACATCTCATCATTAGACATGCATGTATAGGAAATCATATAGTGTAAGAGTAATTTAGAAATGCTAGTCTACTTACAAAAGGAAAATATATACTTCTCTTGAAAAAATTGAAACAACAAAAATTGAAAAATTGATTAATTTTACTTTTTTATCAATAACATGAATTACTTGGTTCAAGTAATCATAATCCTCAACATATAGTGCTCACAAGGTTGGTTAATGCTAACTTAGTTCACCCATAGAGCCCATAAGGCCTCAAGGGTTCAACATAAATATGATGAGGACAATTAATAACATGTGTCATTATCTTGCAAAAACAATATGTTTATTATCTAATGAGGGTGTCTCCAAACATTATTGTACAATTCTTGTTTCCCAAAATAGTGAAGTTATGACTTTAAAAAAAAAGCTATAGGAAATACATTATATTGTTAGGAGTATTACTGTATATGGGTGAATACGGGTCTCTTGTTTCTAATAACTTTGTGTTTCACGTGGTTACTATGGTTGGTGTTACTAATGATTTTTTTGTTATTTCTATTTAAAACCAAAATATATCTTCATATGATGGAGAGTGAGATCAATTATGTCTTTGTTGGATGGGAGAGAATTAGTTTTTGTTTCTCTTTAGGTGCTAACCATGTAGTGGAATTTTTGGTGTGGTTAGTGATGATAGAAGTAGCATTTTGGGATTCCTCGATTTGATTTCGGTAGGATATAAATCATCCAACCTAATAAAATATTGACTTTGTTAGACATCAATGTCAATCAAGTAACAACTATTTGGAAAAAACCTTGGTGTAGTTTTTGGTTACAAAGTGTATAAATTAATAAGTGCATTTCGCTACAAATTTCTTAGGTCTTCTATTTAAACATATCAATATCATATAGATGTGAAGAAGCCATGTAATAGCATCCATCAAATACTACCTTCACTTATCCTAGAGGATCCATGTTAAGATGTCAAGTGGTAGATAATAGAATGAATGTGATTATTACCTTAAGGTATGGTGAAAATGATATGATGTTGTAAAGACGGTTTGTCAGACATGGTATAAAAAGTAGAGTTCTAGAGAGGATCTTAAGTCTAGATTGTTGTTCGTGAGAGAAAGAAACCAAGAAGTCCAGTGACATCTAAGGTATTCATGTAAGATAAGTTTTATCAGAAGATAGAAAGATAATGATGCTATAATAAGAAAGGACATGCTGCATTTGCATATTATCAAGAAAGGATAGTGTAGATATCTTCAAGATCAACATTGGTATAAGTTGCTTGGAAGTCACATTGGAACAAGTGGGTTGTGGTTTAGATATATAATGTGATGTGAAGGAGCATGAAGATCATTTTTTTTCAAGAAAAAGTGTGCTGAAGGAAATTATATGTTGGAAGGGAAATATTATTTAAAGTGGGTTACTATGAATTAAAAGAGGTGGGTTTTCTTAAATGATGTGGGAGTATATATAATGTAATATCCCCAATTTTGTTAAAATTGAATTGTAAATAATATTTCCCAATGATATTATTGAAATGATAAAATTGATATCCACTTTGTGGCCTATGTGAATAATGATCAATTATTATTATTACCCATGCCATTAAGTGTATAACATTATTATTATAACATTAGGTCATTGGGGCATGAGACTATTTGGTTTGCAAATAGGTCATCGGGGGACAAGAGATTTTTTTTCTTGAATATATAATAATTACTTTATGAATTATTGGTTAATAGGAATATGAAGATAATGGTCAAGTGTCCAAAAGAAAAGAAAATATGCATTGTTTTATATCATTAAAAGAGTAATCATCTAGAAAGTTTAGAAACACGTGTTTTGAGACATCAATTAGTATTATTTTGATCTAACTTTTGGTATACTAGAAAATAATAATGGAAAGGAGGATAATTATAGAAATTTTGAGAAAAACAATATTCCATGAGATGATTGTATTGTTTTAAATAATGACTTAAAGAGAAAGTTTTGCATAAGAAATATATCCCATTAGATCCAACATGTTAGATATGAGTTGGGAAACATGTCAATCAATTCCTATAAGTGATTTAAGTAATACATCTAAGTGAGAGATATATAATAATAATCTAGATTCCTAGTCAAAAGTGGTTCCTTATAGAATAATGATGAATTATCTAATGTGTATCATGTAATTATGTGCTTTTCCTTAATGGATTTTTGGGTTGCAAAATCAAAGTCTTAGTAACATTATTATAGTATCTCCTCATAAACTTTGTATTTATAGGAATAAAAGACAAGAGTTGCATCTAAGGGAATATATGTAATTATTTCCTAAATAAGACGCCTTGGCTTTCTCGTATTTTTAGCTAGAGACCAAGTGCCAAATAAAAGAGATATCTTTCTGATACTTATAGAAAGGAGGTGATGGGTGTTTATAGAATGTCCTAAGTTCCTTGCCTTGACATCTTCCTTGTATGACAAGGGAGAAAAGATAAAGGAAACAATAAGGTAGGTTATGCAGAGGTGTATTGTTCGTGTTTAATGTGAATGGCCCTTCTATTATAGATCATCATGACCCACGTTGTCTCAACCATGAGTAGAGGAGGAAGTAAACAAAGACCTTCTCTTCCAGACTATGGGGTCTTTCTCTCTCTCTCTCTCTCCCTTTTCTTTTACATAGGAGCATTAGGGCTTTCTTGAGATGTGTATATAGAGGCCACATGAGCCCTCATCTCCAGGGGTGACTATTCTTCTTAGGAGATACACTCTTTCCTCCTCCCTCACCATCATCTTCCCCACACTACTACAAAATGAGGATATAGCATTGGTTATTTTAGGAAAACATCTTCCAAGTGAGCAATGCTAAAACTCAAACCATTGGTCATTATTTTAGAAAATCAACGATAATAGTTTTTGTCATTGGGTCTAAGATACAACAAACCCTATGACATAATGCTTAGTGACGTATTTTTAGTCTCCTTTGACCTTTTCTTGATGGTTGTAATAAAAATAATCAACATCGTGCAAATTTCCTTGTCGGTTCAATAATGAAAAATAATCGACATTGAATAACTTGATGTCAGTTTTATCAGTGCTTGAACAATGAACATTTTGTATGGAAATATGTCTATAGAGTAGGCAGTAGAAGCAAAAACTGTATCTACCATATTCCCCATAACTAGCAAATCACTTTAATAAACATTAGAAGGAAAGGATGGTGTCAAGGATATACCTGGTCCTGGAGCAAGTCCAATGACAATCCTCATCATTGTAGTTGCACAACTCTGACTCCTAGTTACATTGGGAATCGTCTAAATGCTCCTCCACAGACTGCAAAATCGAGCATCATCTTTTATAGCAACTCCTCCCATCATAGAAAGTTGATTGATGATGTCCTCCTTAGAGGCAAACAATGGCTTCCCGCCTATAGAGAAGTCCACACAGACCTCCTAGAGCTCTTATCATCCTGCTAGAATGTACAGGAAGGATTTGTCCCTTCCATTGGCATACTAGTCATCAACTTGCTCTCCCACAATACTGATCTCAATTTCCCTCTCCCTTTCTATCCCTCCCTAGTAGTATAGAACTTGATTGGGATCTCTTCATTACCATAAATAGAGAGGAGAATGTTTTTCAGAGCAATAAATTCTCAATTATTTGTGTTGTGCTCTGGGAAGTCTCCAGTATTGCTCTGATTATAGGATGGGTGTGGCTAGGGTTCCCAGTCTGTGCAAGAGCGAAAGGGACCAAAAGGTCTTGAATCTTCACAATCTGCGACCACCAAAATGGCTATCTGGTACACTAGACAGTCATCTTGCATGCATTCAAGACGGTCGTCTTGTATTGTGAGACAATTATTTTGTAGTTTCTCAATCACATACATAATTGGCAATTCATTTCCAATTAATATTACATATTAATTCCTTGCACAACAAGTAATGTGCAACCGAAGCAAACTTGGAAATACCTAGAACCTTCCCACAGATGAACTGGGCCATCTTGCCAATGCAAAACGGAAATCTCACTCACCCAGATATTCATCTGGTGAGCTGAGCCAGGCCGGTCGATTCAATCCATAGCCAATTTCAACTTGAATTAGTCTGACACTCCAAACACCCATCTCAATCCTTGAGAAGGTCATTTGGCACTCCAGATGGCCGTCTCATGCCATGAGACGGGCATTTGGTAGTGCAGTCAAGTTGCTTGTTGTGTGAATAAATTACCTAAACGTTTTTACAATTAATTCATCTGTCATTCCAGATCAAAATCCTATTCTAGGTCGAAACCTATGTGTGTGACCTTATAGGTCCCATATTTCATTGGCACTGAATGTCCATAATAACTTATGACATCACAAGCAATGAGGGGTTCCTAGTCACACATTAATTCTACCCAAGTAAATGGAAAGTTGGAGAACAACTTCAACCTACAATATGTGTATGGTGTTGTAGTGTTCGTATAGTTCCTTTGACATTGATGTGCATATTAAACTCAAGGCATGGAGCAGTCACCCTTTTCATCATTCAATATTGTTTCTTGAACTAGAGCAGGCCATCTGAGATATATGTAAGCTCAATATCACATATAGACTCACATTTGCATGGCCATGCATTTCTCAGTCTCGCTAATCAAGAGGCCTACAACATAAAACTCTCGTAGGAGGGACAAATCCCAATTCTATAATTCATAGTCTATCCTTATGTGTCAAAGTCACCCAATCATCACCTTTATAACAACTGATGTTTCAAGATTATTTTTGATGATGTCAAAGTGTACCCAACAACATGTGATGAGTGCAATGATTTCATGTCTAAGAACCATAACCACCACCATCACTGTGAAATCTGACTATGACTTCCATGATGATGGCCTCCATGTGTCTGTCTCACAATGGGTATGTTTGATACACTATTCTCTAACATGTGTTTATGTGATTGCTTTGATATTGACATATCATGACTAATAATATTTTGTCATCAACCAACTCACACTCTAATTTTATTTGTTATTGATGTCTATCAACCTTCCACAACAACAACTGATTAGGGACATAATGAGAGTATGTATATGTACTCTTAACATCTATATGATCCCATTTCCATAAGGATAATACTTAAAGACATACATCATTGAGTAATATTATTCTCTAGACATTTATAGTGTTACATCATTATCTCATAACTGAATTAAATAGAATAAATTTGAAAGTTTTCCTTTTATTCATAATCAAATTGTTTTTACATGCTATGCCATTACAATCATCACATGATTGGCTATCTGGGCATACATGTCAACTGACTCTCACTTACACTTAGATGCAATTACACACGAATCATATTCCAAGTGATCTAACATGACTATCATGCTTTTGTTGTGAAAGTGCCTCTGCCAAGGGGTCGAAAACATTGTTCTCAGTTCATACTTTGTGAATCTTTACATCTCCTCATTGTACAATCTCTCATATGAGATGATATTGCCTTTGTATATGCTTTGAGCGCTGAGGCGATCTGGGTTCCTTAGCTTGTGCAATAGATTCATTGTTGTCATAATATAGCTCGATTGCTTCACGGATGCTTGGAACGACCCCGAGTTCCAATCTTGATCCATACAACCTCCTTTGTTGCACTCAATGCAGAAATATACTTGGCCTCTATTGTAGAATTAGAAATCATCTCTTGCTTGGAACTCTTCCAGCTTACAACTCATTGTTCAAGCATAACATGAATCTTGATTGTGATTTGTAATCATTTTTGTCAGTCTGGAAGCTTGCATCGCTGTAACCCTTTGCCACCAACTCTTCCTCTCTGCCATAAGCCAAGAATTGATCCTTAGTCCTTCTTAAGTACTTCAGGATGTTTTTCATGAGTATCTAGTGAGCATGACCTAGATCTGATTGATATTCACTCGTCATGCTCAAGGCATACAAGACGTATGGACGGGTACACAATATTGCATACATGATTGATCCAAATAATGATGCATATGGAATCAAACTCATGCATTCCCTTTCATCACAAGAACTAGGACATTGACTCTTAAAGATGGTCACTCCATGCAACGTTGGTAGGTTTCCTCTCTTTGAGTTCTCAATGTTGAACCACTTCAACACTTTGTCAATGTATGTGCTCTAACTTAGTCTAAGAAGCCTTCTAGATCTATCTCTATAGATCTTTATCCCAAGTATGTAGGATGCATCTCCCAATTCTTTCATAGTGAATGTATTTCCAAGCCATTTCTTTACCTTTTGTAAAGGAGGGATGTCATTCCCCATCATAGTTTTTCATCTACATACAATATGAGAAATGCCACTATGCTCCCACTAACCTTATTGTACACACAAGGTTCATCTTCATTTTGAATAAATACAAACCCTTTGACTATCTCATCAAAACAAAGATTCTACCTCTAAAATGATTGCTTCAATCCATAGATTGACCTTTGTAACTTACATACTTTATTTGCATACTTTGGATCTTTGAAACCCTCAGGTTGTGTCATATACACAGCCACAACAAGATTCCCGTTAAGGAATGTGGTTTTAACATCTATTTTCCAAATCTCATAGTCATGATAAGCTGTAATAGTAAGCATGATTCTGATGGACTTAACCATGGCCACTGGAGAAAAGGTTTCATCATAGTCAACACCTTGAACTTGTCTGAGACCCTTTTCAACCAATCTGCCCTTATAGGTTTGAACTTTTCTATCCATTTCAATCTTCTTCTTGAAGATCCACTTGCACCCTATGGGTTTTAACCCTTCAGGTGGATCCACCAAAGTCCATACTTTGTTGGTATACATGGATTCCATCTCATATTTCATGGCCTGAAGCCATTTCTCCGACTTTGGTCCCTAAATATCATCTTGATAGGATATTGGCTCATCAACTATGACCAATTCACTACCTTCCTGAGTTACAAGACATCCAACTATTTCATGCTCAAGTCAGGTCCTATTAGATCTATGAGGTTCTTATGTTAATTGAGGAATTTGAGATTCCACAACACTTTGTGATTCTCTTGTTTCCTCTTGTTCATCTGATGGTTTAATGTTTTCTTGTTGGTCTCAAATCTCTTCGAGTTCCAATTTTCTCCCATGGATTCCTTTGGAAATGAAGTCAATCTCAAGGAATGCAACATCGCTGGCAACAAACACTTTGTTGTCATATTGGGAATAAAAGTAATATCCTCATATTTCTTTAGTATATCTAACATAATAACATTTATCGGATCATGGGCCAAGCTTTTCAGGAAGAAAATTCTTGACATAATCTTTGTAACTCCAAATCCTCATAAAAAACATTTTGTGATGCTTCCCATTCCATATCTTATATGGTGCCTTTTGAACTTATTTAGATGGTACTCAGTTTAGAGTATAAGTAGAGGTATGTAGAGCATAACCCCAGAAGGTAGTCGGAAGCTCGAATAAACTCATCATTGATCATGCCATATCCAGTAATGTGTGATTACTTCTTTCTGATACACCATTATGTTGAGGTGTTCTAGGCAGAGTCCACTGGGATACAATCCCATGAGCTCTCAGAAGGTTCTCAAACTCCTAGTTTAAGTATTCTCCACCTCGATCATAATGAAGTGCCTTAATACTTTTACCAAGTTAAGTCTATACTTCATTCATAAACTCCTTTAACTTTTTAAGAGTTTTTGACTTATGTTTCATTAAATAAACATAGCCATACCTACTGAAGTCATCAGTGAAGGTAATGAAGTACTGATACCCACCTCTAGCTGTTGTTCTAAAAGGTCTACACGTATGAATATGTATGAGTCCTAAAAGATCACTAGCCCTCTCATTGTTATTAGTGAAAGGGGTCTTAGACATCTTGCCCAACAAACAAGATTCACATGTCTCTATTGATCTAAAATCAAAAGAGTCCAAATAATCATCTTTATGGAGTCTAGATATGCGATTCTCATTTATGTTCCCTAGATGACAATGACAAAGGTATGTTTTATTTGATTTTTTGAGTTTTAGTATTTTGGTATTAACGTTATTACATATATCTTTAGATATAGCAAGTAAAGACCATAAGACATTGGGGAACTGCCATAAAAGATCTCATCTTTTAAAATAGAACATCGACCATTTTTAATATGGAATTCAAATGCATCCTTGTCCATATAAGATACAAAATTGATGTTTCTATTTATAACAAGTACATAATAGAAGTTCTATAACTCTAATACAAGTCATGTGAGCATATATATACTATAAGTTCCAACTACGTTGGCCGCAACTATTTCACCATCAGCAACTTGTAGTTCCACCTCATGTTTTCCCAAAGGCATACTTCCTTTCAGATCTTGTATATGAGAACATATGTGAGATCCACATCTGGTATCTAGTACCCATGATGATGAAGTAGATAGGTTTATCTCAATAATATGTATACTTGAAGTGGAGATCACCATCCCCTTCTTCTTCTTCCGATATGCCTTCAAGTACAAAAATTGAGATCTCTTGCACTTTTTCTTCTCCTTATCTTGAGTGTTGAAGATGTGGATTTAGGCTTGACCTCAGAACTCTTCTCGGTCTTGCTTTGATCCTTGGAATCAGCTTCGTTGATCACCATCAAAGACTTGTCCTTCTTTAATTTTTCTTCAACTGAATCAACATGGCAAGCAAGTCTAACATCTATCCAATCGTATTATTCACAAAATAACATGCAATAAAGTAGTTGTATGATTCTGGCATTGTCTTTAGAATCATATCACTAGACAATTCTTGGCTCAAGTGAATCCCAACTCTTCAAGATGATACAAATGTCCAATCATATTGACCACATATTCTTCTATTGAGGCTCCCTCTGTTAGCTTTGACTCAAGAAACACCTTCAGGATATCGCATGTTTCTTGCTTTGTAAGACCAAATGTTACTTTATTAAGATATGTTACCATCTCAAGAATACTCATCTCTTCACATTTCTCATGCAACTCATAGTTCATGCAGCTAAGCATAAGATATTTTATCTCGAAGGCATCACTGGCATGCTTCCAGTAAGAATCCACTTGTGCCTAGGTGCATCAGGAGCAGGTATTTCTTGTACTGGTTTGTCAAGGACGTAGAACTTACACTGTTCATTGAGAACCCTTTTCAAATTCCAAACCCAGTTGTGGACATTTCTTGTCACAGAACCAGAATCCCATCCCCATGAACCAAACGAATACAAAAGACAACATGCGGAAGCGTGAAATGCTTAGCATACATGAACAAGTAACAAGATAAAGGCACCAACAATATCTCAACATTCAACAGTATTATTACGCAACATCCTTTTATTACAAGCTTTCACTTACATATTCAAGAGTACATTTTTACAAGTCTGCTCATGTATACTAGGGATCCTACAACAAGTACACATGACATAGTCCACCAAGCCCATCACTTCTAGCCATCTCTGAACTATACAAATATGTGAAACAAGGTGGGTCAAGCACACGAGGTGTTGAGTATAGGGATAAAAGATACATATACATAAGCTTTGCATAATTTGAAAAGAGTTGCAGGAGTAAACGAGCAAGAATGAACAAGTTAAGTATTTTGCAAAATGAGAGCTCATGTTTTAAGTTATTTTACTCCAATTATACCATAATATCATGTATTCATAAGGCCTTTGACGAACTTCCCAATGGAAAGGTCCGTAAGGGTGCTCAAGATTAACTAACCCTTTTATATGTAAGAGGTCTCAAGGCCATCGCCAAGAGCTAACCCTTTTAACAACATGGTCTTCCCTATCTTGACAACTCAAGTAGGATGCCCAACCTCATGTCCTTCCCCGAGAATACAGGCAGGTGCACAAGGTTTGTATAATGGAGTTTCAATTCTATGTTTGCAAGTTATAAAGCAACGATACGAGACATACATTGAGTACAATACTAGAATACTACATGGTAATATTTGAGCAAGTAAACAAGCATACATATGTATTACATTCAAGCAAGAAAGCCCTAGTCATATGATTATTAAAGCCCATACCTGATTCAGAGATTCAAACTTACTTATCCTTGACCATCTAGCTACAAGCAACACCTGATTAAGCATAAGATTTCATACATGCATTAGATTCTCACCATTATCCCTAATTAGATTCGTTTTAGGGTTTTGCCAAGTTGGGTTCAAAGTTGCTTACTTACATGTTTGATGATCTTATATTGGTTTAGGGTCCATCATAAGGGTTTGGTTTAGGTTTCATGTCGTTATGATATTTCATTCATCTTATATGGACATTACATGATTTAAGCCACTTACTTGCATAACAAGGCCATAAGACTCATAATATGGCAAGGAGGGCCATAGTTTATCAAGTCAAGGGCCCAAGAATAAAAGATGGAATTAGATAAGCAAAATAGTGACATAGGAATTACATTCAAATATAGGTGTATGCCCCTAAGTCCAGGCATCATAGGATTCCACATTACCAACATACATAAAAAAAACCAGCACATAAGACCTCGGTCATAAGGTCCCAACAGGTGGATAAGATGGGACATCCATGCCAAGAGGATCATAGATTATAGGCCATCTTTGATTTAGAAGAGGAAAAAGAAGATATTAGGATCCATATCACATTTGGGGCACAAAGAAGACAATCAATCCACTTTAGGATACATTAGATCATTATGAATGTATTTAGTGTCACAAAGTACCATCATAGCATAAAAGGGGGTCCATCTTAGTCATTTAAGCCACAAAACATCAAAAGTTTACTTATGTTAGAGATCCAACAGAGTTGGTGTTGGTAAGTTTACACAAATGAGTTTCAATCCAAGCAATGGATAGTTTACTCATAGATCAAATGAAATGAAAGATGTGTATAAGACCAAACCAACCATGATCAACATGTTTATGCTCATAGCCATCAATTCAACTTAAACACCCAAGAAAGAGATTTTTAGTTTAGTAGGGGTGGTCACAATTAAATCAATCAATCAATTAAACAACACTAAGTAGAATTTGGATAACTAAGCCAAGCAATTAGTGGATGTGCAACTCAAACTCTCAACTATTAAGGATACAAAAGATGAAATCTTAGTTAAAATTAACAATTTTAGTTGTACTCTCCTTCTTTCCAAAAAAAAAAGATATGACAATGGATTATGGGCTCCGACTCTCGGCTGCTAATGTAGGATTATGCACACGTGGAGTGTCGGTTGGGGTATTTACCCTCTTTTAAGACATACCACCTAACCATCGTGGCCAGATCGGACTTACACTAGGCTAGCATGATATGTGGGCAGTGTATCCATCTTGTATGGGGTATAAAGATGAGATAAGCCAAAAGAAATTTTAAAATTTTCCAAAACATAGGAGAGTCAACTAAATTGCAACATCAACTAGATTTCATTCATTTGTTTTGAAATTTTTTCATTGAAAGAGTGGTTGAAAATGCACTAAGAGCTTGGCAAGGGCATCTCGTATTCCAAATGATGTTGTAAAGTTGATTTACTCATAAAAATTGAAACCATTACATGTTTTAAGCAATCAAGGATGTGAAAGATGAATGTTCAGGCTAGAAGCATAAACCAGAGTTAAGCACATGTTGATGGCCAAAAGGTTTCATTTGATTAATGCATGCCTTTTACAATTTCTCCAAATGATATTTCTCATCAAAAGAGGACAATCTGTTAAGCATAGGAGTTATATCCACATATAAAAGATAAACCTCATATCATACTAGATTTTCCACCATAAGAGAAGAATTGAAAACAAAAGACTGAAATGTGAACACAAAATAAAAGCAAATGACAAGAAGCAAATAACATGAAAGGGAAAAGCTAAAAGAACTAGGTTACAATCCGATTGCTCCCCCCTAAGCTTGAAATCTGCAGTGTCCTCACTGCATAAATCAAACTAAAAAGGTTGCAACCGGGTACCTCATCATGGTGGAAACATCAAAGTCCATGGAGGACCGGTGCTCTGATTTGCAGCTGGAAATTGTTGTGCTAAAGATTTATGTCTCCTTGCAAATATGTCCTTGATTTGGGGCAAGCGAAAGCACCTATGAGCTTCAACAAGAATAGTCTTTTGTATGCCAATACTATTTGTCTTTTCATTCTTCTTTGAAGCATCATCAAAATATGAGTTGGGAAGAGTGTTCTCATTATAAAGAAATTTGTTATCTAGAGTGTGAGGAGGAAGGACATGTGGCTTGCTTGAAGAATCAACATGTAGAGCATGTGTTGTAGCTCTCTCCCCTTTAGTTGCAACTTCATAATCATCATGGATATCAATATCATCATACTTTGAAGGATATATCTCTATAACAACTCCATTCTTCAATGTCACCGGCCTAAAATATGTTGGATTCATCTCCGGTGGACTAGGCAAGAAAGGTGGAAATGCTTCCTTGCTAGGAAGCGCTTGCTGGGCAATTTGTTTCTCTAAGATGTGTGCATGAGTGGCTATAGTCTCCACCTTAGAAGAGAGTTGGCAAATGGCACCCTTCATTGATTGTCTTTGTTGATGGAACTCCTCATTTTTCTGCATTTGAGTTGAAATAAATGTTGCAAGCATGGACTCTAATCTAGAAGTTACTTGTGGTTGTTGTGGCTGAATGAAATTCGGGTTCACATTGTTGTAGAAGTCCGGTGGAGTGTAGCCCATTGGAGAATAAATAGAAGAAGCATAACATGTAGAAGATGAGTGTCCAAGTAACCCACATGCATCACACATATTGTTGGCTGTTTGAATTAGTTGTGTGCTTAGATTCTCAAACCTTTGTGACAAAGTGTCTAGCCTTGTTGCAATCAAGTCTATAGCATCAACCATGTGATCTTACACTTGCATTTTAGAAGTAGTATGTGAGAAGGATGGGTGGTAGCTTGTAGCCAGAATCCGTTGGCAATGATTTGCTGTCATATCTTCAATAATATCATAGGCTTCTCCATAAGATTTATTCATTAGAGCTCCATTTGCAGATGCATCAATAGACATCCTTGTATTATAGCACAAACCATTATAGAAAGATTGCAATAGAAGCCAATTGCTTAGACTGTGATGTGGACAAAGATGTTGAAGATCTTTGAACCTCTCCCATGTATCATACAAGGTCTCTCCATCCCTTTGAGAATAATTGATGAGTTGACTCCTTAGCTGCAAAGTTTTTCTAGGTGGAAAATATCTTGCCAAAAAGAGCTTTAGAAGCTCCTCCCAAGTGTCGATTGACTTCTTTGGCAAAGTATAGAGCTATGCCTTGGCTCTATCTCTAAGAGAGAATGGAAAAAGGATTAGGCGTATCCCATCAGCAGGAACGCCATATATCTTTATGGTGCTTAGCAACTGTAGAAATTCAGCAATGTGGAGGTTTGGATCCTCCATTGGTGTCCCTCCAAATGCATTCAGCTGTAGCAATTGTATGATGGCTGGGCTGATAGCAAACTCCTCTGCCTCAAATTCCAAAATATTAATAGGCCCACTCATGTGCATTGCAGCTATACCAAAGTAGTCCTTAAGAGGAAGGTCATCCTCCTTGACTAGTTCTTCATGTGGATTCGGAGGATTAGGTGGACGTGGCGTAGATGGTGGTGGTGTATGTGGTATGGGTGTTGGTGGTGTATATGAGGGTGTGGAAGAATGTGGTATGGGTGTTGGTGGTGAATTAGGTGTGAATGATGGTGATGTGGATGAAGGATGCATGGGTGAATGTCGTTTGGATGATGGTGACATGGATGATGGTTGTGTGGGTTGTGATTCCTCCATACATGTTTGGGTTTCACTCCTTCTTGCTCCATGAGGGCTGCAAATGATGTGTTCATTTTTTGAATGTAGAGATATGCACGGTTCAAGGATCTTTTTATGAACACCCCATATGCTCCTGCAAATAAACAAGGTGAGTGAGATACAAAAACAAACATGGAAGATACAACAAATTATGATGATCATGATGAATTATGATTTATGGATATGATGGTGGATATGAAGGTTGTGATCTAGTCTCATTTACTTATCAACAACTCTTACTCTAACAGGAATATCGATGCTCCCCGACAACAGCGCCAAAAACTTGTTGGTAAGTTTACACAAACGAGTTTCAATCCAAGCAATGGATAGTTTACTCAACTTAACCAAACTCCGCAAGTATACGGAGGTAGTATAGTCAAGGTCGAACACAAGGAGCTTAGCTAATTTAACTGAACGCAACAGTACTAAAGTTCAACAATCTAGACCGATTTTAAAGAGTAGAAAAGGTTTGTTCTAAAAGCATAAAAAGGATTTTTACTACAGGAAATTAAGATCTTAATTAACAAACAAGGATCACAAGAAAAGTTCGATTTCAGAGAATTAAAGGATCTTAGACATTAGGATTTCACTCACATACCATAGCAATCAAGAGAACAAAATAATTTAAACATACATAAGATCATGTTTCAAGGAAGAGTTGTGTTACATTTCACCTCCCGGTGTAAATGCAACGATCATAACTCAAAACAACACTCTCGTGCATGAATCTCATTTATGATCACAATAAAACCTCAACTCCTTCTTCTCTACTCTCGTAGAAGAATAAGAGTTACCAAGAGAAGCGTCTCCATACATTCCTACTTGTTTTCTCAAACTAAGCAAGAAAGCAGAAAATTTTGCATATAAGGTGGCCAACAAAACATGCAAAGAAAGAAGTAACCGACACTCTCAAGGTAAGGAAACAAGAAGCAAATGTATTTAGTACAAAATTACTTGTTCATTACATGCTATGGCATGGTAGTTACTCTCCCATGCCCAAGAAAAAGAGATCTACTCATCCATAACAAAGTACAGCAGAATTTCTACAGAATTCTCAATACTAACCATGGTTTAGAGAAGAAAAGACAAGAAGAACTGAAGATGTAATCACAAGGAGCAAGAATTCCGGCTTTAGGACGAAATTTCCTTCCTTTAGCTGCTCCAAGTCAGACTAACTCCTCTCCCAAGAAGTTGCTCGGAGTTGGGGAAGCTTGGCTGCACCTTGGAGAAGAAAATGGAGAAGTGGAGATGAAGAAATGGTCTCTTTGTGCAAGAAACCACCTTTCCCCTCCAAATCGCCCTCCTATGCTCTAGGCTTGCTCTAGGACGAGAGAACTTCCGCAAATGACCGGGCATAACCGCCCATTAAGTTCCCCCTTCGTTATAAACAAAAACTCGTATTTTACAAAATGCTGAAACTACCAGGTGCACGGCGTGCACTTTAGAAATCCACGCCGTGCAACTTTCCAGAAACTTTCAGTTTGCTCGAGAATACACTGTGCACGGCGTGCACTTTGGAAATGCACGCCGTGCAACTTTCCAGAAACTTTTGGCTCCCAGGTGCACGTCGTGCAACTTTCCAGAAACTTTTATCTGCCTGAAATTCCCAGGTGCACGGCGTGCACCTCGCTGTTCTGGGCTGTTGTGTATTTTTCTCATAACTTTCAGTGTGTAGGTCCGATTTACATGCCGTAAAAAGTGGTATTTACAAAATTTTGAACCCCAAAACATGTAGATACTTGAGGAGTGATCCAATAAGAGATAATATGATATATTACTCATAATTGCATTACAATATGTAGTACCTACAATACAAACCATGAGACAAGTAAGAATAGCTAAAAATATAGAATCTAGCATGAATGAGAGTGATAATTGAGTCAAAACAACATGGATATGTAACCAAACATGATCCAAAAGATGATATAATTTGTGCACATCAGTTGGATTCATAAGTTAGGTCAACCCATCATTGGTTCAAGGTGTAGTCAAGTATTCACATAATTTGGGCACATACATGCATTAGGTGTCAAATGAATCAACCATAGTAAGGAGGATATTAGTGACTGATGTTAAAGTCAAGGAGAGACATATATTACTGATTTGAGGTTGATTAGGAATTAGTCCATCATGATGTAGCAATCTCCTCAAATTAGGGCAAGGTACATCATTGGAGTCTCAACACTAATATAAATGTACAACTAGAGTCATGTATGAGAAATAAGGATGATTAGGATTCCCATAAAATCCAAAGATATACAAAAGTTACAGTTTTCATGATTGGGATGGTAAATGGTCATTAATTTTCCAAGCTTGATCATGATAGTACATTAAATGTATTCAATATACTAAAGTTCACATCTTTTAGGAAAACAGGGAACAAGTAGTGGAATTAGAGTCTAGAACCAATCCCAACGTGTAGGTCTCATTGAGCTGATGAATTTGATATATTTAGTTGCCTCATTTGGTTAATCGAGGAGGGAGTTATCATTTTTTGATGTTTTGATTGAAAACAATACAAAAATCCAGTAACATACCCTTGATAAATATCCGTTGTGACATGGATCGTCGGATTGACGATCTGTGGCCCACGTTGCACGTAGGTCCTGGGTCGCTAGCCACCGCCCTGCCTCTGGTTTGGGCTGATTCACGCCCGCTACTGGCCGCTACGCGTCGGGGGCTAGCGGTGGCCACCGGACATGAACCGTGCTCAAGCGCTGCCAACCGGAACCACACGCTCAATCATCTCTGCTCACCGCCGTATCCGCGATCCACACTACGCGACCTCTTTTTTCCCCCTTCGAAATAGAGGGCGGACAGGGGAAGTAGCCAGCTTTGCTTGCCGGTGGTCGGAGCAGTTGCAGCTCCCCAAGGGGAAGTAGCCAGCTTTGCTTGCCGGTCCAGGCGTTGTAGGTCCAGGGCGCGCAGTCGGAGGCTCTGCTGATCCTAGAGCTGGCCAACAACCTTCACCCATAAAAAAGGTAGCAAGGATGGGCGGGTCGAGTATGTGACCTGCTGGGGCGCCGGTGGCAAAGGAGAAAGGTTTAGGGTTTAGGTTCTCTTCAATCGTAGTGGGGTCTTCGGTGCTTTCCTGATCTTGCTGGAGGAAGATGATGCTCCCTCTAGTCATACGATCCTTTCCCAAAGCGGAAGAAGAGGGGTAAGTGGCTGGGCCACGCCCCATAATGGGCACAAAAGGCTTAAACCAAATAAAGTCAATCAATACAAGTGAAATTAAGCCAAAGTTAAATGGTCATAGCTTGGGCTTTAGAGATCCGATTAAGGTGACTTTTGCACCAATGGGTTCAGAATTGAAAGCTCTACCACTTGAAATATAATAGGGTGCATGAAGATCATATCAAATAGGTCCGTTCTTAACTATAAGATGGATGTAAAACAAAGTATGGCTCTTATTTCATTTCTCAAATTAAAGTCACATATTGAGAAATTGGTCATTGATTAAACTAAATTGGAGCATCACCACATTCCTATTGCGGAATTGACATCAAATTGAGAAATATGACACTTGATGAGAGTGATAGAGTATAGTCAAAGTGAGAAATTAGGGTTGTCACATTTCTCTTGTCAAGTTTGTCCTTCTTCAGGACCAATCGTAAATAGGATTTGTTTGTCATTTGATTCTACAAGAGGAAATTTACATTTAGTCAAAAACCTTTTTATTTTATTCTATTAGAAAATTTTGACGATATTAATCAGGTCTATAATTATTATTGCTCTCACTATTTTATTCAAATTGACATCCCTCAATATCAATTTGGAATATTGTAGCGTACAATATTTTAGTGGGCTAGATCCAAGATTATTCGATTGTGGCCCGATCAACACCGTAAAACATAGTCAACCCTCAAAGTAGGAAACTCTTGCCAATTGCATCATATGCAATTCTGGATAGATTATATGTGCAACCCCTTGCCATAACAATTTGCATGCCTCTGGGCCCAGACACTCTGAGAATCACCAGTCGGACATGATCCAAAAGTCGACACGATAATAATGCACCCTGTAGAGGTAGAACCGACATTATTACCACCACACTTCCAAGAGACAGACTGGGAACCACACGGAGGAGTAACCTACACTTAGTCGATCATGCATTTCATGTGTGCCTCTTTTGAAAAGCATCTAAGACTTGATATTTTATTTCAGAGAGTTTGTATTAATACATATACTTTATCCAATCATCAAATATATAGTATGTATCATATACATGATATATCCCACAACGAAAATATGCAATAAATGAAAGTGATAGTTATGGCCATCCTAATGTAGTTCCCTGGAGCCATAAGGAATTACGTCATCCTAGGTCTAAATCACATGTAGAAACCTATCATTGATGAAGGTGCGTGTTTGCAAATTTGGGTTGATCAGTTCAACCCTTGAATTGATTGGCTCACCTCTTGGCTGGTTGTTAGGTCATCACCAGTTGTCTGGTTCCTTCAATCCACCATATGTTGGCTCCTCCAGCTGATCAATTGGGTCCACTAGGCAATTGGCTTGTCTCGTCCTCCATGTTCCTTCAGTCGACCTATTTGTCTTTGGGACGTCATCATCTTCGTCATAATAGGAAAGTAAACTACCCTACTTTTATATAATTATATAGAAACCCAAGTTACATTTGAAGGGATCAAGGGTAACAAAGAATTAACTTTACATTGGGCATAAGATAGAGGCTCAATATGTAGACCAAGATAAATGGATAAACCAACAACACAACCCTGCACAATAATAGGGGTTATTGGCCATATATATATATATATATATATATATATATATATATATATATATATATATATATATATATATATATATATATATATATATATATATATGTATATATATATATAGTCAGGCTAGAATACACTCGAGTGTACGGATCACACGAATACACTCAAGTGTGTTTGTATATCAAGACTATTTTTTGCAAAATGTAAACCATTGATCTTAACCGTCATACTATAATTAGGCTACATACAAATTTTGAGCCCATTTGGATGAGTGTAAGTCACTCATCCAAGGGCAACAAAATCGACGCGCGAAACTAATTTGAAATGCATAATTTTTGCGGTCTTCATAACATGAGCTATACATATCTAAATCTGCTCAAATTTTGCGTATGAGTTGTTCACGAGATGTTGAAGAAGATCAATGGATTAGATTTTCAAAAAAAATAATGCATCATGAAAAACTACTTGAGTGTATTCCGCTCCGGATACACTCGAGTGTATTCTAGCCTGACTCATATATATATATATATATGAGTGTGGGATTATCATAGTTCTAGATTTGATAGGATATTATTTGCATCGCATGCAATAATAGAATGACAAAACCAAAATCTGATCATATTGATTATCCTATAATATACTACATTGACGTTGGCTCTGATACCACTGCTGTAGGGAAATATGGCTACAGAAAAGACAATGGAAACACATATTTTATCTATCATATTCCCCATAATCATCATATCACGTCAATATATATAAGATGGAAAGGATGGTTTTGAGGATATACCTAGTCCTAGAGCAAGTGTGACAAAGTAGAATTTTGCATAAGTATGAAGTAATTACTCTTTTGACCTCACAATACTCACTCATTGTCCCAAATCATTTTTCTTGTCTTCATAATCAATATTGAAACACAAATTCAACATATGATGATTATTGTGAACTTTATACACATTATAACACCTTAAATTTGATTAATGTGTTACTTTGTCCAATGAAGTAAATTGATCCATAAAACTTCATATTTTTTCTCTCAAACTTTTTCTAAAGGTTCTCCACATTTTTTTGAAGCTGTATTCCAAATTTGAGAACAATTGGAAATTCCTTCGATTTTCTATGATTTCTTGAAATTAATGTGTTGAAAATCCTTTGATTTTCCTTTTAATTGGCCTTTTCCATCTCAGAAATCTGTGGCAAACGATCAGGGGCGAGTCATAGCCCTTGGATCTGACCCACGTAGATCACGGCCAAATCTGACGGCCGATGGGTTGTCTCCTACCTCCCGCAATTAACGGGGAGGAGTCAATGAGGAGCGAGACTCCCTATCACCCGCCTATGACCCCGATTCAAATTTCTAATCGAGCCAAAATGGTATCCTCATGACTTGGCGCTCAACGAGCCCTAGTCTGACCACCTTTATTGGGTCATTACTCCCTCCCAGTGAGTCCCTCACCTTCCTCTTCTCACTTTGACGGCCATGGCTTCCACCAAGAAATCCCCTAGCCCTAACCCTAGCCCAAAACACTATAAAAACCCCCCACAATGGATTCCCCTCATCACACCGTAGGAGATACCCTTGTTTTTGTGACCTCAAATGGCCTCAATACCTTATTTCCTCCCCTGACCACCTACTGCACCAGACAGCGCCGCCATAGGTGCTTTCTGGGCATCTCGCCCGCTCCTCCTCCTCTCCTTGTTTTGGCGTTTGATGCTGCTCCGAGGGGTCACAACGAACCCGGACGACACCTTTGCATACTCCCAGACCCCCTTCATGTCGGTGAGGTGTATTGCCTCGCTTCAGAGCTTGCGAGCAGCCTCCTACGCGCAAGGGACAGAAGGCAGCCCTGAACTGTTGGGTTCAGAGGAAAACTCCCTGATCCAACAACACTACAAGAAAAGTATGAATTAATTACAATTAATATGGCTACATTTACTTTATATGTGGTTAGAATTCATTTTTTTTACAAATTTTAGAAGTGTTTATAAGGAATATAGCTAATACAGTAAATAACTAATTCAAAGAAATCACTTTTGGATTAAGTATTTTTGTTTTCATTCCAAATGCGCCCGCCGTATTTATCCTGCGCTTCATTTCTTTCAGTCTGCCACACCCCTTCTCCAATTTGATTCCATCACCATCACCACACCGCTATCCAGTATCCATTATTAACCCATGCAATCCCCGCTAGAGGCGACGATACTTCACATAGGATGCAACAGTGTAATCTCTCACCGGGATGGGCCAACTGTGAAGGTGACCCATAACTTCTCTTCCTCATCCCTTATCCTCGTATTTACCCTTTTAATTCCTTACAACAGATTCTTCCATGCCCATCAGCCCATGGAGTTCCACGGCGATTCTTGAATTGAAACTCCATTTACCAAATAGTTTGGGTACTAAGTAAGGTAGCATAGAAGCAAGCATATGTGCTCTGATTGTGGCTAGGCTGTAGTAGAGTGAAGGGAATCCAGCAAGAACTGTGCTTCCCCACCGTAAGTCCTAAGAACTACAAGTACTTATTATACCTTTATCTTCCTCCAGCCTTGTTTTGCCGCAATATTCATCTCTGTGATGGATCTTAAATGACGATTCAGTCTTTCCATTGTGCTTGTTGCCCCTCGTTGCAATGGGTAGAGAATCCGGAGATTCCTAGATCACTAAGATATTGGCATGTTCAAACAAGCATGAGATACATAGGCAGGGAGGCAAACCATCCTCTTCCAGTGAAGTAGAAACCCAGATGTCAATTTCATTCCTTGCAAAGGTATTCCACTTGTTTACGTCGCATAGGAAGATCTCATTTACCTATTGCGACCTTGTCATGGATCTTACACAACTCGAGATGAATTATTCTTCTTGGGTTTGATTCCACCCCCCTAGAATGTATGTTTTAAATTTGACAAACAAGTCCACTGCCCAAGTGCCTAAATTGTAGCCTTCCTATTACTACTTGGCATAAATTTGAGTGTGGTAATGACCAGCAATTTGATTTGTCACCGTTATGGTAATGATGGCAGATAAACATCTCCATTACCACTATTCCATCCACCCCAGATCTATATTATATTCCTTACATAACTACAGTTCCAACCACCACCAGATTTGTATTGTACCCAATGCATGATCTAACTAATTATGTACATCAATGTGGTAGAAAAGGAAAGAGTTTAGGACAGACCTCTCACCAACAATCTCAAGTAGGGAAAAAGTTATCGATCAACATACACAAACAGTTAACCTTCCTTGCAACCACCACATCATTCACAAAAACCACCTAACTGTCCACATAAGTATAATAACCACAGAGGGCAAGCAGGCTGGCACCATTAAACTAAATAGATTATTGGATGCCTTGGTAATGCATTGTATCACGTGATTGATCCAATAGTCTATCTATAGAACAATAAAAAAATGACCTCATTCTGCTTTTATGCATTTTACTTACTTAATATACTTCTATGTGAATTTGATTAGTTATTTTGCTTAGGGAGATGCTTCTTACTGAACAAAATACTTAAGAGTAGTAATAAGGTGTTTGTGCCATTTGTATGACAACTGCTAGTGTGGAATATAGATGAGTGTTGGTTTCCCTTCAATGGTAGCTGACGCACATTTTACTCTCATATGAGATATTGCTTTATAATTCATCATGGTCCTCTGTTTCATGGCTGCACCCTATGCATAGTAGTTGAGAAAAACATTCCAACATCGTGACAATGGAAAGTCAAATGTTATCCGGAACATAACATGTCACAATCCCTCTTCTATTATGAGATTCTCTTACACAGGTCAAAAGGAGCTCTCTCATGTCCCAAATTTTGTGTTAGGGAACTAATTATTCAATGTAGAGGTGAATGTATGAATGGATATGGTGAGTACTAAAAGTTTTATACTATTTTTCTGGTCATATCGACATCTGACCACAATAATTAACTGTCATTTGACAAAACGAAGAGTGTAAAACTTGGTTGTTAACTTCCATATTTTATTATTGAACCAAAAGTTTGGATACCTACAATAAGTATATTTTGAAACAGAACTTTTTATATTGTTAGTAAGACCAATATAATAGTGATTCTATTATCAAACAGTAAAATCTTTGCAATGCTTACATTTTAAAATATGTAAAGCTAAAGAAAATAGAAAATGGGGATCCAAAATGGTTTTAACCTAGAACTCTATATGTAAGTTTTTTTCCAGGAATCCCATGAGACTATTTATTCATCCCTATATGTTGTAGGCCTAATACTTCATTGCACTGACTAGTTTATGGTCACCGTCTAGATCATTGTCATATATGCTAGTGATGAAATCACAAAATTAAGTCCATTCCCCCTCCATTATGGACTACTTACCTTCGCATTTGACTAGGTGATCTGCTAAAATATTGGATATCCTTATAGTAAATTGAAAATGACACCTCCTCTACTTTCCTCAAGTTTTCTAAACTCACTGCACAAGTATATTAGTGTGGTCTTGAATGAATTTGTAGGCCAACGACTATCTTGTCTCCACCCACATCCTCACTTTTGATCATTTGGCTTCTTTATGGTTGTGGCATATTGTTAATAGCTCCAGTTCAAGTACGCCACTATTGTGGGTGAGCTTCTGGAATCCATCCAACATTGTGGTCTCACATAATGTAGCCTACTACTAATCTATTGGAGCATTTCACAACTGATGTGCATACGTTCAACTTGATTTCGAAGCTCACAACTTTGTCCAGATGGCTTGAATTGTATGGTGATCTATCATCTTCCTCATTTTGAAATGCAGTGATGCATGTTTGTACATGATTTTTTAATGTTCACATAAGTTGGTATGCCTACACTAAATTCTAGAATAGATGATGATATCTCATTTACAAAACGTATCAAATGTTGCTAGCACACTAGATTGGCCAGTCATTGCACATCTTATATTTTTTCCAGGTTCATGGAAACCCATTTCTTGATGTTATTTTCTATAAATATTTCCATTCGTGTAATATGACTTCATCCATATCAGCCTTACTAAGGGACAATCTCATACAGTGTGTATGCATGTTTCTTCTACCGCCCCACACATTGAGCACTAATTAATCAATGTGAATCATCTCTTACTCGGTTGGTTTTGGTCATTAGACCATCATGTAGGACCTACAATAAAAACATTTTAGTCCTTTATGCAATTTGTAGCTTCCATATCTTAGACTAGCAAGCTTGTGATGGAGTTTTGGTCTGCAAGATCTTTTTGTTAGTTGCCTTAGATGAAAGGGTTCCTCAATGATCTTCAGTATAAAGCCACTCATCATGCCCTACTATTGGATTTGGAGAAGGCATGACAATTAGAGATGAAGTCATTGCTTCATCAAGCCCATACTTCAAGGAATTTCTACTCCCACATGCCATTCAAATTTACCAAATAACTGGCTTTGAGATTGTACGGTTCATATGTAAATTTTTTCATGTTTAATGTGTTGTTTGCATATAGATTGTTTTCCCCAATAACATGTTGCTGAGTTTACTCTAATAACTTGTTGATCCACTTTTTCGGTAATCACACTTCTATTCATAACATGCTATATATACCCCCTTGACATATGTCAAGAAAACAAGCATATCTTTACTTTTCTTATATCCTTTAGCCTTTTCCTGATTAGCTAGTAGTATGTTGTTTACATTGACAAACTTACCATTCACATTTCCTATTAGGATGAGATAAGTGGCAGGATCCATACCAGAATTTCACATTTCGCTGGTGAATTTCTTGGTTATTGAGAGAAAGAAAGTTTTCATTATTATTTGTCTTCAGATATTGTATCCTATTTGATAACACAAGAGGTTGCAATTACATCATGGGAGCATTTAGAATATTAAGTGGGAGTTTTGAAATTTAGGGCACATAGATGTATTCAAGTTCTAAGAAGATTTAGAAATGTTGGAAGTTGGAAAATAAAATACATACAATATGTTATATATGAATAGGATTCATTAGCATTAGAAAAATGCATTTGCACCCCACATTTCAAATTTATGTTCGCCTTGTATAATACATGCCATTGTAATTGTTTTGCTAAATCAGTCCAATCAAGTATGAACTATTGGTTGCCATAAAATTCTAATGTATAAGAGTTCCCACTTACCTTATTTGCATCATACCCCTCACCTAAAATATCCCAAGTGAGGTTCTTATAACGTTCTTGAGCAGATATCTTTTTGTGAGACAATCATCAACGAATGTTGTACTGTGCAGATTTTCTCATACAAAATGTTCACCAGTCATAAGTGCATAAGGTTTTCAAATATCGGATAACAAATTCACTAGTATTTTGTTGTTTTTTTTGAATACATGCTAATGTATAGACTCTTTTTAGGACTCCCATACAATTGCAAAAATAGAAAAAAACTTCAAAGATCAAATTTCAAATATCTAATCACTAAAAGGCTGACGAAGTTAAGAAGCATCTTATTAGTAGGATGCTTAATCTAGTTGATCTCATAATTATGATTCTTAATCTATGTGGTTCATTAAATATCATGTCGACTTAGTTTCTTTATGCTCCATTTGTTTAGATCATGTTGCAGGACTTCGACTTTGTTTCGACTTCGCCAGGTGTGGAAGTGGAAGTTTGTGGAAACTTCGAGGAAGCTTCAAGGAAGTTTAGATGCAAACTTCGACAAACTTTGATGCCGATTTTTTAAGAAAATGATGTGAATTTGAAGGAAACTTCGATTGAAAACTTCTAATTATGTTATACCTCTCTCCTATAATTGCTAATTTAACAAAAATACACGATTCATGAGTCTTTAGTCCTAAGTAGGTGGATAATATGATGTGCACCTACAATGGTCAAACATGCAATACACATACTAATAAAGTTCAAGTGTTGAACTTATGTAGTATATACAAATATACAACCAAATAGTAGTTGCAAGACCCTCTCTAGGAAAGAGTGGCAACAACAAACATAGGAGTTGATATTAGAAGTTGTGAAGAGGGTTGGACACAACACTTATGTATTATATGTCCGTTAGTGCACTAGTAAGAATTAATGTTCTGGGTTATCTCAATTTCGCCCCAACTTTTCCAACTTTGAGGAAACTTCACCAACTTCAGAGAAGTTGAGATAAAAATACATACAAAAAACCAACTTCGACAAAATTAGGGAAACTTCTCCCCAAAGTTTAGACGAAGCTGAAGTATTGAGGATTCGACTTCACCTAGGCTCGAAGTTTGAAGTTTCAGTGAAACTTCACCCAACTTCGTCGAAGTTTAGTTCCATGATTTAGATCTTATTGATATATCTTTCTTGATAGAAAGCCATGTAATGTTTGTGATATTCTTATCTCGATTGCAATTTTACAAGAATTGTCTTTGTTGGAGTTCTACATTATATGTAACTTGGTCCTTGTTTCTAAATTCAAGTTCGGACTTTATATGAGATTCTTTTTAGTCATGAAGTATTCATTTTTTGCCTTAATGTTATATCTACTTGCTCTCTTATCTTCCATATTTCTTGCCTTATCGGCAATTTTATACCTCTGATGTGTGTCCCACAAATCACTTTCCCAAATTACCCAAGTAGCTCTGCATACCCTCACCATTCCAATTAGAGAAATTATCTTCTAATGCCATGGGCTATTTCTCATATTACCACCAATCGAAACACATCTCATTGGATAATCCAACACCATATCATCCTTTTACTAATCATGTTAATTACACCATCAATTTTCTAGGAGCCATTTTAGACGGTGCCTGCAACCTTGATGATATATCTTGAATGAAATGCAAGGAGAGTGACATCTATGTTTCCAATGTGCAAGTCCAATCTGCATTTGAAATATGGGCACAAATACCAAGATACATGCCAGGTGTACAATCATCTCATCCGGAATTATGTAACATAATTTTCATTTGGGATGGGGTTAAGCAGGGACCGCAATACTTCTTATAAGATAATTTGTGAACTTGAATGTCATACATGGTGTTGTAGCAGTGTGAGCTACACAAAATATTTAATCTGGACAGTGGATAGTAGAAGTCTGAAAAAAGACCATTAACATCCTTTTGTCTATTTGTACTAATGATTTACATGCTGCTATACTTTCTTTAAAACATATCACGTTCTTTTTTAGTGAAAGTGTTTAAGCATATAGAGGCTAGAAAATTTGTGTTGACTTGGTGGTTCAACTTAAGTTAGCTGATATTTAATTTTTCTTATCTAGGAGCAGTAATCAAAGTTTGTTGATTTTTGTAAGAAAGATTTTACCTAGAAAGCTACTACACTCTTTGGTTGTGCTTATAAACATAGTGATGAAAACACACTTTTTTGTAACTACAAACAAAGTGAGGAGTTTCCTCCAGCAAATGGACCTTACTTGCAAATGCACCTTTGGCAAGATGTTTTTTATTGGCTCTAGACACCCATCAAGGTTAAGGGTCTTTACTGCATGAGTTATAACAATCATTGAGATTAATACCTTTTACTTTGGTAGCAAAACTATTTTTTTCTCCATCTTGTCATCCTCTTTTCCATTAGGTACTCGATGATGGAATAAATTTTTTTATTTACTTCAACGTATATTAGTAATACACCCATATATAATGGGAAAGAGCTATCAAGAAGGTATGTTTGTTTTGTTGAAGTTTGAATTTGAATGCTTCTTTTTCTCAAGATTTTTCCAGGTTAAAAAAGGAAACATGATCCCCTATGAATATGTAGCTTATGTGCTCTCAAAGATAATATATCCAAGCCATGTTAACAATTACAACTCGACATGAACATGTCGTGCATTCTATCAAGTACTTGAGAAAATTATGGCTCTGGTTGTACTTTATCTATAAGGGATAGGAAAGTGTTCATAACATACTATAGAACCAAATAAATTGAAAAACGAGAGAAATTATGTTACAAGAAAACAAGTAAACAAAATCTTAGTAGGTAAGATAGACACATGGTAACCCATTTAGTTGGCAATAAATAGAAATTTCAACATCTAATAAGTTCCGAACATGCTTAAAACCTAGTTGCAGAATTCTAGATAAATGGCATCATCAATTATAGAAAATTACCACTTGGAAAATGAAACAATACCTAGATATCTAATTTGATCAACATTATGAAATAGTGGTCTAACTAGAAATGCATGTCCCATAACTATACCATTCTTATAGCTTGTGCCACTGAAAAAGATTAGACATTCATCTAGGAGTTTCTGGTATATCTTTTAGTAATACATACACTTGAAATATTGTTTTTCAGGTGTAAACAAAGAAATTCAAAATCAATTTTGATGTACAACAACATAAAACTTTCATATATAGGTAATCCTTTTATTATATTATGTCGTGTAGATATAATCTCCTCATCGTTTCATGTGCATGCCTGTGTACCAATTGTAGCAATCCACACATTGTCATGTATTTCCATGTTAAATCATTGGTCAAATCATTTCTGGTATTTGTTTGTATTTTCAAAAGAGTAAATACAATATGTGAAATGGTTTACGAAGGTAACTAGTATATATATGTTGTATGTCTGAATGCTCTTAGCATATCTCTCAATAAGTCTTTTATCTTTTAAATCTAAAATCAGTGCAAACACCTCGGCAAGCCAACAACAAATAATCCTTCTCAGATCAAAATTAACAACAACATTTTATACTCAACAAGTTAAAATTAATTTCATATTGTAAGCAATGACAAACCATATGTTGTGTTTGTGATGTTAGAATTCATCAAGACTAGTAATTTATGGGTACAAGGATGACCACTTAGTGGACCAATCTAGTTGGTTCGAGGACTGGATGGATGAACATGGTACTGTAGGAAGAACCTCATGCGCTTAAGTGTTGTAATAGGATGTAAACTGATGGAAAAGTAGGTGAGATATGTTCCAACAGATTTTCTTGCCCCATCCTTATGTGATTTAATTTAGGACTCCCTCTAAATGATTGCTGATACATGTCATGTTCTTTCTCTATTCTACAAATATACAAAGATTCATCCAGTGATCTTTTTCCACATGGTATCTTTTGCCTATGATTGGTGTGTTTGTGTGTGGGGGGAGGAGTTTGCTTCTTGGAGAAGAAGCCACCTGCTGGATTCAACCTAGTATATAAGATAATGAATTTCTCTATATAACATAATCAATCTCTTCATCGTAATTCACTCAACTTCATTTCTATGCTACCTTGCACCCATGTCTAATTCTATGACTTATACTCATTTACCAGTAATCAAGATTATTTTGCTTCTAATTGCCAATGTGGTACTACATCGATGATCTAAAGCTAACCTTATACTTTCTCCCTTCCACTGAAATTATTTTCTTGTAACAAATCTAGGTTGATGATTAATCATGCATTGAACTGATATATCAATGCATGGGTCAGACCATCATAATGGTTCATTGTGAACCATGTAGATAGCTCGTGTTGGAAAATACCATTTTATAATAATCAGTAGACCATGTCAGAATATAAGTTGCAAATATAGTTGATCCCTAGATATATTAATAATTGGTCATGTTTAGAATATCATTTCATCACTCTCTTTGGAAATCAGTACACTTTTTATAGTGAATTGATTGGCTCTGTAAAAAAAATTGTTTCCAAAAAGCTTAAACGTGATTGTTTTTCCCAGTTGCCTTGATAGTACAATTACCTAATATCTTTTCTTATTATGCATTTCTTTTTTTTACAAAGAAACAAGGCACGCCAACATCTCTATAGAAACTTCACTTGCCTAGCATGAGCATGACTATTGTTGTGTACTGTCCAAGTAATTAATTGTTAACTCAATATGTCCATGTGTTATTGCACGAGTTATTACTTATATGTCTTGTCTCTACTCTATTTAGATCACTTTTTAATGTTTAGTACCATCTAGTAACTATCAGTTACTTATCTAATTTACATACTTTTAGTATTGTCGGCTCTTAGGTATGATCACAACATATCAATCTTATATATTTTATGTTCAATTTCTGTGGTATTGACGAAATATGTTTTATGTTTAGTTTTTGTGGTATTGACGAAATATCCAAGTCCTAAAATTATTTTCTGGCCAGTTTTATAGACATTTCGTTCTCTCTTATAATGCCCTTCAGATGTCAATGCAACTATCTTGTTTATATATTTTACTGTACTACATAGGGTTGAGTGATGTGGGTCGCACTTATATGTATTTTATATTGATTCAAAGTTTGTAGGTTCTTAGTAGCGTGGTGGACCCATATGTGTTTCCACCTTCATGCTACTACCTTTAGTTCAGATTTTCTTTGACGACCACCAACATATGCCCCTCTTGTTCCCATTCCCCTTAAAACTACCAGTATAGGTCCTTCTTTTTCAAAGTTCCCAATAAATAACTCCTTGTAACCAAAATCATCGAAGCTATTTGTAAATTTCTTTATTTGTTATTAAAGAGCTGTGAACTGAGTGTCTTCTATGCCTATAGGATGAGACCAGATCCAATGGGCTTCCAAGGATGTCTTATAACTTGACTATATAAACTCACTTGTTTCCCTAGGGATGTTATTGTTGTAGGCAAAATTGATGAGGAACACTACTAGTTCTCAACCAGAAACTAACTATGACTTGTTACTTGAGCTCTTGTGCAGCAACACAAAATTTTTTTTGCATGACTTGAAATTTAGGATCTTCAAGTTACTGCCCTTTCTTAACTTTGTGATAACTCTTTCAAATTAAAGGTCCAGTGCTAACTGTGTTTAGTTATAGGTAAACAATGAAATTTATGACCTATGTCCTTGTGTCTGTAACTATTTAATGAGAAAATGGAAGGCATGCATGTGCTTCTTTTTTCCTCTCCGTCTTGTCTTGTTATTATTATTTTCTTTTCCTTTGGCTATTGACATTCTAGCCACAAAACATTACTTGGTTCATGCATTAATTCTCCATTTTGTATATGATGGGACAATGAAGGAAGAACAAACTCATACCTACAAGTGATTTGCATAGTTAGTGAGTGTGCAACTTATATACAATGTTGGTCCTTGTTTGTTAATCCACTAAGCTCTGAGCTATCTCGGTTTTTCCTAATTGATGATTTTGATTTCTGCTCGTTTACTTGAGCTTGTCTAGGATAGATCTTCTGCTACTGGTATGGCTTTGGATCAAGAGATTTATCCCCTATTTCTAGTGTATAGCCTGGCATGAGTTCTATTTGTTTCCTCACATTATTCCTTACTTTTCTCTACTTTTTATGGGATGGTTAGGAAGGTTCTAAGTATTCTTGGTTACCTTCTCAAATTTAGTTTTGATCTTTGCACAACTATTTGTGTATGGCTTGGATGATTTGCAAGTTCTTTTATGTGTGATCACTAAACGACTAATTATGTGTTTATTTCTTCTTGTACTTCATTTATGCAAGTTGCATTAGCCATGTATGCCTTGATTTGGTTGACCAAGAATTGCACCTAAAGACTTCTTAAGATTAAATTATCATGCTTGGTTAAATAAATATATGATGATGCATCATATAGGTGACTTTATTTGTACATTTTTGTAGATCTGTATGGTGAGGAATAAAAAGATTATTGACGACATTGTCCCTAATGTACAGAAGCAAGAAACACATCAATGTGGTTGTTAACAACATCAATAAAGATTTCAACAAACCTACATTTGTTGTGCCTCCATCGAAGGTTTTGCTGCAACATCTCCATATTCATGTTATGACATGATTTATTTGGCTTAGATGAAGAACAATCCAAAGATTAGTGAAGGACCCTACATTACCTGCAAAATATTTCTCAAACATGTAGCTCTTTGCAGAAATCCATTGGTGGGATTGGATTCTTCAGACACTGATGAAAATTTGAGGTAGGTATGTAGTTCAGATGTATGTTGATGGCTTACTTCTTGCTTTTTATTTAGTTTTTGGTGGATCAAATTCATTTAGGAAGAATCTAATATCAAATCATGCAGATGATGGTAAACACATACTTTTTCTTTGGCTATGAAGCTCAATTCTTGTGTGTTGTTTCTTGGTATAGCTAATTCATTCTGGAACCCAGGATACGTCATGTCAGTAAACCTTGGGAGTCATGGATTCCCTATAGATTGGCCAAATCACCATCTATTATCCAGTTATGCATAAGTTGTTATGCCATTCAATGCAAAAATATCCTAGGAATTCTACTAAACGTAACATACAATCAAGCTACCACCAAGTTCAATGGAGCCAATGCTTCAACTTTAGTGGCTTTTAAGAAGACATGGTAGAGGTAAACATAGATCAATTTTGACTTCTCCATTGCTCATCATCAATCATGATCCACTCACTTTGTTTTCTAACTGGGGGTCGTACATGCAGATGACAGACTTGACCAGATAGGAGTTTGTACACATATTACTCCATAAAATCACGGGGTTGATTATAGGGAGTTCCAAAATACTGGTGAGATGCTTGAATGGGCCAGTTCTTGGGCAAGAAGTATGGGGGTTTCTCATCTTGATTAGTTCTTGTTGTTTTTTTCCTCCCTTTAAAACTCCTTACTGAACTAAATGATTTTTATATTTAGGTACATACATATTGGGTCATTTGTTAGTGAAGAAGAAGTTGCAAGGTTTTGAACTCTGGATACCTTGGGTTTTAATATTTAGGTACATACCTATTGTATTTTGGAAAGTAGAACTAGATACGTTTTGAATTCATTATACTCCATTGAGATAGGTTAGAGAGACGAGCTTCAAAGAGTGGGTTCTATAATCATCACATACAGACACCAATCCAGAAGTAGTTACAACAAGGAATTTCCCTATATGATATATCCATTAAGTAAGGATACACTCCTCTTTCATATGAGTTGGGTCTAGAAGCATGTTCTATCCAAGTCCACTCCTTCACTCCTTGCCTACTAATGTTCATCCTAGTAGGATTATAGTGAACTTGTAGTTACAAGACAACTTAAAAAAAGACCCAAATAATGAAATAAGATGGGTAGAAAGGTATCTCAATGGGATCATGCAAAAAAATAGGGGTGTTGGGAGAAAACCCAAATATAGGTTATTGAAACTCCTTGAAACACCGAGCATCAATTGAGGCTGGAAATGCCTCTGGTTTACCCAGTTTGTACTGCCCAAGGTGACAATTCAGTTAGGATGTGATTTCAAGAGTATAATCAATCATATAGTTGATATTTTAGTTATTAAGAATATAAGTATTATTCAGAATATAAGTATACAACTAATATTTTAGTTATTAATAATATAAGTATAGTTGGATGAAGATCAACTCTCATACCATATAAATGAGCAAATTCTCTTCTTACTAGTTAAGCTAGAGTCATACGAATGGGATTCCTAGTCAAATGCTCATTACTGATTCCCTCACAGGACTTGTGAATGCATATTTGAGGTTACAACATGTGCCTATATCACCCACTTATTGTTCACTATCTATTAGCTTCTTATGGATGTAGGATATGAGTTCCACTCAGATTTGTGGCTTGAAATGTGTTCCCCACGGACATCCCCACTCAACCTTCACTATAGTATTGTGGTAGGAACAATTACTCTGACCAATTGGGTTTCTATCTTCCTAGAATGTTTTGTCTTATGATATTCTCACTTCCTACAATAAATATTATGTTATATTCCATATGTATTCCAAATACATGGGTCTAAGAGGGGTATGTTTTCTATGTTCTTGGTTTAGGGAGAATTGTCTATGTATGTAATACATGCATTGCTTGTGAATTGCACATAATCAAACTTTACCCAGGTAAAGAAGAGAAATAAAATATGCTAACATCACTACAACTTGTAATTTCAACTTCGTGATCTGACATACAAGAAAAATGACCAAAAATTTGATGGTATTCTTCTTGAACAACTTGTAAACAAACTTTCATATCAACCTGATTTCTTATATAAGACTTATGGCTTCACGAGATTTGGAAAATCTACAGAATTGACATGTTGAGTTTGTTTTTTAATAAAATAGAAGCTTTTTATGAATTGTTTTATACTTGCCATCTATATTCAAGAACAAATCACACCCACTTCTTGGACGACACCATTGAATGTCTTTGTTCAATATTTGCCGCTTTCTATGTTTTATGTTTCTCTTGGGATTTCTTTGCTGATACATATGTAATCTTTTTAGCTATATGCGACTTTAGTTGTTGGCTGCTTGAACTACTAGTTGACCTGGGATGGAATAACATTCTTAGGTATATTCTTGATAAGAATTTAAATTTAAGAATGTTACTACTAATGTATCCTTATTAATTTGTAAGGTTCTAGGTTGATTCTCTTGGGATTTCTTAGGGTGTGCTCCAATGTTAGATCTCAATTGAATTTTTTCATCAGCTTGTGCATATTTGCTTCAGTGTCCCTAATGGGGATGGACTCCTATTCTGAACTCACTATCCAAGCCAAAAAAAGTTATTTTTCTAACTCTATTTGCATCTATAAAGGCAACATCAGTACTGATCTTAGTTACACCAGCAGGGGAAGCCTCACCACTATGTTCGTTTGGTTTTAGGAATTGTTGTCCACCTTTTTAAGTTTTAGATCTTTGAAGAAATCAATAGCTTAGTTGATCCAATAAAATTAAAGGAATATATAGTGTCATGATTGTTTCAACCCTTCTTACTTTCCATATGTTGTTATTGTTGATAGTTGCACAAGCTTCTAAATGACCAAATTCTTGGTAAATTTTCTCTACCATCTCTATATCCCAAAGTAATGTCCTAATCATTTATGTTGACTGTAATCTATAGTTTGGAAATTGTGGGTGTGAAACAACCCAGATCTTGATTCAAATATCCTTGATCTGGCAATCACTAATGCAGAGTATCCTTGAGCTGAAGCCTTAACATGCCTTTCGTAACTGGTGACATAGGTTTCATTCCATGTAATGAAATCAAAATGATGATAGCATCTAAAAGATAGATTTGCAATTTATTTGTATCTTAAGGGAGGATCTATCTACAATACTTGTCTCCGGTGACATGCGATTCTTTTATTATTAGTAAATTTTGGGATGGAGTTGCAGACCTTACCCAAATCAGTTTAACAAGACTTTCATGGAATTTTTATTTGCATATCATTTTTATACATAATTTCTTGATTTCTATAGGCCAACATGGGAAAGATGGTTGTGAGGAGCGAGGAATAGTTGACATGGGTTAGTTTTCTTGCGATAATCTATTTCTTAATCAATATAATTTCATGAAGCCTCAATTTTTTTTGGTTAACTACTTGGTTCCTCTTTCTGATTGTTCCTTACTCTGAGTTATTGATGAAATAGGGACCTGCAGTCACCCACCACAAGTTGCAAGTTAATGCCAATTTACTGGCCTTTTTGTGTGTAAGTAGATGAGTAAGATTTGTGACAATCAACAAGCATCTTAAATATTTCACTTGGAAGAATGTACCAGCGGAATTCTCCATTAATGCTACTTTGTTTTTATTTGTGTTTTAAAGGCTATCTAATACGAGTGTTTGAGATTGTGGGGTGCTAAAGATGTAGGTCATCTGGTCATGCGTCTTCCCTCCTTCCTCTTTATGGTAGTGGCATCTTTTTTAGACTTTGGGATCATGTATTGCAAGCATCAGTTGGGAGAGATAAACTGAACTGCAATGTTCACAACAAGCAACAAATTTTGATGTATGAGATATATGGATGTTGGCTTCCATTCCTCGGCTCCATCGGGAGTTGATGATCAACAGTGGGGCTAGCTGAGAATGTTGTTGTTGGATGATGCCAAGATGAGGGATCCTGATCATAGGTACCAATGGTTCTGATTGGAAGTTGGGTGTGAGTGGAAATCCTTGCTAACTAAATCAGGAATTCTGTAAATCCTTGAATTAGTCAAAGCAAAGACCGACAACTGACCGCCAACATCTTCTACTATCTTGGTCATTTGGAAGCCAATTATCATCTAACATAAAACCAACAAGTTAACACTTAAATAAATTAAAAACATGTGTACTCGTAGAGCCGGGTGTTATATGATAGAAGGTTGGAGTAACCCACGTTTTCTTCCACTATTTTCATGTTACATTTTACATGACAGATTGAAGCGTAATAGAAGTAGAAATTTGGATCTATGGACATCATTCTCTATATTCTCACAATAGGTTCATCCATGGACCGGAACTTGAGAATGACAACGTGCATGGAAGCCAACAGTGGGATGAACACTATGTGGTTTTGGGGCTATATATACAGATTGCGTCATACACTGCCTTGCAAGGCCTTTAGGGAACATACAATCGGGGATTCTTCCCAGCTTTGGTTGGCTCCAGGCCTGGGAGGCTGGTTTGGTACTGTCACTTTCAGGTTCTCATGTGGGTAGATGGCGTCAATGGAGTTGCAGACGTCCGGAGTACATTGAGTATGTGGATCGTTTTATGCTGAAAATTTTAGGGTGGGTGAACATGGTTGTGTTGGTCAGGAGATGGTTAGTCTGGGAAGATATTGTTGCCACTGGTAGATCCTGGTTGGCCATCGAGGACCTAAGCTGTAGTAGTGGAGAATTGCATGGATTTGATGTTATCGGAGGCTCTTGGAGATAGCTAGAGGTACAAGTCAAGAGCTCTAACTATGAGCACCCACAACAATCCCATGATAGGGATGAAAAGAGACCCCTATTAGTGGCGATGCACGCAATCCTCTTCCTGACTGGACAGTCATGTGTGTGCGCACGATGGAGTTCAAATTCGAACAGGTGTATTCCTGGAGCTTCTTGTGGTCATTGCAACACTACAATGGTCAAAGAACATGAACTCGAATCAAACGTAAGATAGTTTCTAAAGGAGTCAAAATGAGGACATCAAAATTCATCTTAAAGAAAATCAGTTGTCATTGTGATTACTACAAGCAGAAGACATTATATTCATTATATTACTTGGTCTTATTTGATATCCATATTCAGATAATAATGTGACATTATATACATTGTTCCAATATTAGGCATGCACTATTATATTATTCGACCCAAACCATAAACAAGGACCTGAAAAGTCAAAAGTCAATATAAACTAAAATGTAAACCTGATATGCAGTAATAAACCACCCTGTTCAAAATCTGAGTACCTTGTGGAGAAACTGATATTCTTGGCATCGTTATGAGAATACCCTTTAGAAATGGATTTCTTTGACAATTGGCATCACTGCTCAGTGGATACTTTGGTGCACTACGCTACTTTGGATATATTTTCCAAATTCCTCATCATTGTTGCTTTCTCAGGTTTGTATGAAATTCAGATCTGTCTGTCCTTACTAATGGTTCTCCTGGGTGGTGTTGTTTATCTTCTCTGTGGATGTTAGGAGATAGGGGCATTTCTTTTTCTTCCCTCTGTGCATAGTCTCCTAGTATGATAAAATTGTCAACAACACGGTAGAAAGATATCATCAAGACAATACAATGCATGATGGAGTATGAATGCATCATAGGGAAATATTACCATCAGTAAGGGACATCATATATCTGGAAAAAATAATGAAGAAAACCATGATATGTGTCATTTCATGACCCACATGCAACCTTCACATAGAAGATTGTGATGGGAGTAAAAGAAGTATAGAAATATTATATTTTTTCCTTGAATGCTTTCTTGCATGTTGCTTATTAAATTCTCCTTGATCAGTGCAGCAAGTCAAGTGCACCACTATATACTATAAAGGCCTAGGTATTGTTATAGGCACACCCTTCGAACAGATCCAATAACATATGCAAAAGATCCTTCATCTCTTCAGTAGGCTTTGATCTGCAGCATGGAACTTATTTGTCTTCATTAATTGGTTTGAATATTTGACCTACAGCACCGATCCTTCTTGACTTGAACGGCTTTATTGAGGATTAGAGGAGAAATTTTGCATGCTCCACCTAATTTCAAGTACGAAAGATCCAATATTTATCAAATAAATTGGACATTTTATAGCTGGTGTAGCTGAAGATATTCATGTTCAAGCTAGGTGGCCATGTTAGTTTTCCATTCTCCAACTTCACCCTTTGTCTGGAATAGAAGCAATGTAGGCAGTGTACAATTTCACATGGTAATGAGATGCACGGTTGAGGGGAACTAAGTAATGAGGAAGATGACTAATTGACTACGATTGAGATGCTAGTTCCTAGTTGGAATCAAGTGATGGAGATTAGTCACCTGGATATCATAATATATGCATTGATAGTGGAAGAACCATCCTTGGAGCAGATCAGGAAATTGATGCCAAGTGCTAGACGAAGCGTTCTTCCAATACAAGCAAAGTAGGGAAACTCCAAGACTAAAATGATTGTTGTTGTCTCCTGTCCTTAAATGCTTGATGGTCAGTGACTTAGTGTTCAGCGAACGAAGGAGTGCAAGGATGATGAGCATGAAGTCTCCTTAGTCATTCTCATTCGGTCGATGGTTATTTGATGTTTTTGACATTTCCATTACGGTTGTCAATTTCTAAATATCCAGATTTTTTTTAGTGTCTTATCATGAATTGGTTTTTCCAATGCTAACTGGCCTTGACATTATCTAGTTACAAAACAATTAGTTCACTTGCACATGTTCTCCTCCATTGTTGGCGTAGTGGGGCATGTAGGATACGTATTAAACTGTCAATTGATCATGCATGCTCTAGGATTCGTATCAAACTGTCAATTGATCATGCATGATCTAAAAACTTATAGGACTAAGCCTATAGATGTGTGGATTTGAAAATTTAGAGATTCACCACAAGTGACTTTCTGTTCCGCTACGCTATGGCCAATAGCTCCTCACAATTAGGAAGTAGCATCTTCTACATGAACTAACCAACTCACCATAGAAAAGATTGGTAGTTCCATTCCTTTACCCGATGGAGTGCTATAGCATGAAGAACTCAACCAGTGATACCACCAAGCATGAGCTCATAATCTACTTCTTGTCAACGTGCAACACATGGCAAGGGACAAGAGGCTCTGGATAGGCCAAGTATCTCAATCTGCAAAGGAAATAAGCGACACCAGAGACTAAGAGTGACAACAATGTTCCAGTCGAAAAGCCTCCTAGCACCGCTTCAATGCATCACACTTCTAGGGGTACGGTAAGAGTTGCATGGAAAGAGTTCCATGGCCTCGTCAAAACACAACTTGTGAAACAGAGTAACAGAGTGTGAAATATCCAATTAGGTAGTGTGGATGGACGGATAATTATCAAGAGAAAATACCAACTACTGGTTGTGATCATGCATGTGTTACTTACCCATTTCCTCTAGTGAGATGCCTGTTTCGGCCATGATGATAGCTCTGTCTCCAGCTCAAGTATGAATAGAGAGCCCTGATTGTATATTCTCTTATCATTGCTCTTTTTCTAGAACATTCACCAAGCTTTAGCACATATAATCGTCACTATCTTCTTTGGGCTTCTCCTTCTCATCAATAGAGTAGTCACATCTGTGCCCCATCGGCAGTAGCTACTTGGGAAGGCAGAACCACCTCCATCTAATTCAACAACAACAGATATACTACTTGATTGAAACATTAGTGACACTCACCAGGGCGGAGATCTTCTCTTCTGTGATGTCTAGGCCACCATCTTGAAGAATGAGAAAAATAGTTGCATTCGACCTATCATGCCCAGATTGCGCCACAGGAGTAGGATTCTAGGAAGAATTAGAATTTTTATTTTGCTAAATCGTGTCTGGACGCTGCTAAATATGGATGGTATGGCAAAATGAGGACGCGTGGACAGACAACTAGAAGAATTCTTAGACGGTTATTTTGTTCACCAGTAACTGGCCACTATTTCTTACCCACATTTAATGTAGCAGGACTCTTGTGGAGTAGTGGGTAATAGTGGTGTGTCTATACGATTTGTCAGTTGTGATAATTTTTTTTAAAAAAAATTTGTAGGAAGAGAGAGAATCAAGGAGAAGGCATCATTTTGAAAATGATGTAACCTGATTGGTTGGTGACATAACTATAATTAGTAAAAGTTATTCTTCTTGTGAGAGCAGGTTACAACCGCTTAGGATTTTCCTGAAATAACCAAGTATGCTGGATTAGTCTGTGTTCCACTACATATACCTGGATTGGTTTGGGAGCATTTTCTAAGATTGGAATCAAGTTCTGTACCATGTAGAGACATAATCATGGTAAGTTTCTTATTCCTTTACTAAAATAAACTATGTTTACTAGTCTTTTGAAAGTCTGGAACAAAAACAATTTTTGTTGACTACCTATGTTGGAAGTATATATGATCTATTATGTTTCATAGTAGCACTACTGTTTGCCTTGAGGTTCTAGTTTCTTATATTTATAGGAAGGTATGATGATTCTTTCTTACTATTCCAGATGCATCGTTAAGGCTTTGACCAACTAATATAAATAATATACACATACGAATTCCATGTACATGTTTTATACACATACAAGTTGTTTTATGAAGTAACTCAGATCCTTTTTGTTCTACATAGAAAATTCTAATTTCATGATGGATGAGCTACTGTTGGCCTTAGGTTTATGCTTGATTCACGGATCTCTATCTGCTTAAAGGCTCAAATAGTGAACATCCTCTTATTTTCAGTGTGGTTTCTATTATACTAGTTCCTTCTTCACCAAGACTTACCATTTTGTTGTACGATGAATCAAAGAACAATGGTCTAATCTAATCTTATATTGATCTAGATGCTTGTTGAGATGCTATATATTGACTCATGTGAACTATCTTTTACATGTTGGAGCTTCTTGCAAATTTCTGTAGTGTGTGGGTTTTGTGTTTTGCTGTGTAGGCCTCCTCTATGGTTGAGTATATCTATTTTTTGTTACTTGTCTATGGTAACCTTTTGGTTTATAGCTCTGATTATATCAGTTAATCCTCTGAATTTTTATACATTTATGAATGGTTTATATTTTGAGTTATCTCCTTGTTAGGGGACTATCATTAATTTTTATTCTATTTTGCAGCTAAGCATCCCAGGGTGCAGAGTTGGCATCGACATTCTCATTGATAACCTGAAGATACTAAAAGTCCTAGGAATGCCCTGTATAAAATACTTGGAGGGTAAATGGGCTTTGCGGTGTAAGATAAACTCACTACAAGGATTTCATGGTGTTGTTAGGTGTGGAACAACAACAACATGCAAAGCCCGATAAGCCACAGTTTGATCATAGTGATTCCAATATTTATCTTCATTTACAAGAGGGCTTCTTTTTTCCACATCACCAACTGCTAGGAACAAGAACATGATGCTGCAACAACAAGAACCCAAACTATCAGCTACTCATTGGATAAAAGGAGAAGATAATAAGTACACTGACTGAGAAAGATACATACTATTTTGCCAAGATACATGTAGAGCTCACTCAATCATAATATATGTATATCTTTTTCTTTGTAAACATTTTATAATAGGGGCAAGGTATATGTCCTCCCCATGTACATTTGACATTCAGTATAAATGAAAATAAGATTGTTGGCATAATGAGCATAACTTGGTCTAACTACTCAATTTTGTTACTAAAAGAGCTTTTGTACTAACCAGTTTCACAATATATGAATAATCAAACTATGCATATATGTATGTGTAATAAATGGCACTACATATGTAGCTAGATGCATACAACTATATATATATATATATATATATATATATATATATATATATATATATATATATATATATATATATATATATATATATATATAGTAACTGCTGCCTTTCCCTACACATTAACTACATATAAAATGTATTAAATTCATCCTTTTGTTACATACAGACTATATATGCAATTGTAGTCATACATTTAGTTATAATTACACTTACATCTAAATATGTAAGGACAATATCTAGCTACGCTTCTGGCTACATATGAATTTATAGCAAATGGATTATCTCACTACATATTTGAAAGATACAGTTAAAGGCTTTAGCTATATGAGCATATACTACAATTTGTATATGTAAAGAAATATGTAGTTAAAGCCTTTAGCTACAAAATATGGGGTTTTAACTAGAATTTTTATTTTAGTTAAAGGCCATTTTTTGTAGTGAAACCAGCCCAAACCAGCTAATGAAGGAGAGTGAACCGGCAAAATTGAAGATCTGAACCGAGTTCACTAGCCCCTTGAACCAGAGATTTGTTTGTGCCTATCTGGAACAATCTAGGCCATCATTTGTAGATCCAACGACCCTCTTTTTTTTCTCCAATAAGGTAATTATCTCTATTTTTGACAAATATTCAGAAAAATAGCTTAAATGTCCAGATCTTGTTTAACTCGTAGAAAATGCATCCTGACTCCAAATTATTTGATTAAATAGTCGATTTTGATTAGAAAATCCAATGAATCATTTAAAAATGGTTGGGAAGCCTAATTTGAAATGATTTTTACTTATATCCCTATATTTGATATCTTGCTTATCTAGTTTATCTAATGGCTCAATAATGATGATTAACCCTTGAGAAACCTTAATTTTGAACCTAATGCTCATCTTGAAACTGAACTTGACTACATATGAGTTTAGATCTGATCTTGCAACTCATTCTCCTAGACTGTGAATCATATACATTGAACCAAGGATTAACCTTAATATTGTGATAATGGATCTAAATCTTGTGGAAAGATTGATCATGTGTATGATTCATGACTCTACTTTAATCAAACAGATCCTTGAATTCCAATGATGTTAGTTATCATGATGATGATCTAGAAATGTAATGATGACTTGTATAACAATCATAAATTAGGGTTAACACATATGATCCTAGAAAACCTAGGTAAGTCATTCACACTCGAATATATTGTACACTTGAAATAAATGTTAGACATATTGATATAGTATGAATCATAAGTGGATGACCTAACCCTAAGGTTGACCTAGGAAAATGTAACCCTAATCTCAAATATTGAAACATGATATCCAAATATCTTGATCTTTACCCTTGATCCAAACATTGTGTTTTAGGATCTAACTCAAAGAGTCGACCTATTACTTGTTGATTATACTCAAAATTCTCAGTGAAAGGTACGCTATTATATAATTCCTCCTTGATTGTATTGAAAATACTTTTACATATCTCTTGACTGTATACTTGGCTACTTACTTGGATGAGCTACTATTCCCTATGATTAGTCTTCCATTTTTCTATACTATATTTTGAAAAACATGAAAACATAAATTGCATGCCCATTATGACTGCCCGTATATTGACAATGATGATGATGTTCATAATGTTGATAATGTCAATATTGGGTGCAAGCGACCCCCCTCATTGAGAGGTTGGACTTGTACATTGGCCTCCTACCTCATATGGAGAGAAGGAGCCCAGTGACTTCGCCCATCGCGTTGGGGCGATAAAGTCACACAAAGATATATAAGCATGCTTCTCAAATTACAACATAATGGGAACTCGTAATAAAAATTGAATTGTTTGAATAACTTGTCGAATAACTTTTGGTTCTTGCAAATTGCTTGTTATACTTTCAAAAGATAAGTCCTGCCAAGTACACCTATTTTCTTATAAATTGTTTTACTTGATTTTGATAGAGTACCGTGCAATTGCATGATTGTGTCTTGATTTTCTTGATTTTAGGCAATACTAAATAAGATCACTTCCGCACTCTACATACTCTGATGACAAGGATATATTGGGAAAAAAATCTCCATATTGGGTTAGTTTGTTCTTTATATCTCTAGTTTTTGAGTTATTATTTCTTATTGTATATGCCAGTGAGATAGATCCTATTGGGCCACTCAGGGATGGGCACTTCGATCCTTTTACTACTGTCTAGGTAGTAGGATTGGGATTGGGGTAAGAATGGTTTCGTGACAGCAAGTCCAACGATAATCTTCATCATTGTAGTTGTGCAACTCTGACTCCTGGTTGTGCTGGGACTCGTATGACTGCTCCTCCCTGGATACAAAACTTGAGCATCATCTTCTACAGTAGCTCATCCCATCATAGACTACTGGATGATGTTGTCCTCCTTAGCGGCAGACAACCTCCTCCCACCTCTAGAGAATTCCACATGGACCACTGAGAACTCCTGTTGTCCTGCTATAATAGATAGGAAGGACCAACTTTCTCCCCCACATCAACAATATCAATTTATCTATCCCTTACTATCCCCCCTATTCAGGAAGGACTTGCTTGGGCTCTCTTGGTTACCAAAACAAGAGAGGACAACATTTATCAGAGGAACCGATTCTCAATTTTCATTGTTGTGCTCTGGAAAGCCCCCAATACCCCACTATTTATAGGCAAGGTTTGGGTCAGAGTTCCCAATCTATACGGGAGTAGAAGGGACTGAAAGATCTTGAATTTTCATAACCTGAAACCACTGAAATGGCCAACTGGTACACTAGAAAGTCGTCTGGCATGTGAGACAGTCATCTCTCACTACGAGACAACCATTTTCAAGTTTCCCACTTGCATACAAAATCGGCAATTTGTTTGCAATTAATATTACATATTAATTCCTTGCACAACAAGTAATGTGAAACTAAAATGAACTTGGAAATATCTAGAACCTTCCCATGACCGAATTGGGCCATATAGCCCATGCGAGATGGATGTATCGCTCACACAAATGGCTATCTGGTGAGATGATCCTGGCCGGTCAGTTCAATCCATAGCCAATTTAAACTTGATCAGTCTAACACTCCAAACGCCCATCTCAACCCTTGAGACAATTGTTTGGCACTCTAGTCGACTGTCTCATGCCATGAGATGGGCGTTTGGCAGTGTAGTTAGGCTGCTTGTTGCGTGAATTAATTACCTAGATGTTTTAGTAATTAATTCATCTATCATTCAAGATCAAACTCCTCTTCTAGGTCGAGACCTATGTGTGACCCTATAGGTCCCATATTACATTGGCAGTGAATGTCCATAACAATTTATGGCATCACAAGAAATGAGTGGTTCCTAGTCGCACATCAATGCTATCCAAGTAAATGAAAAGTTGGAGAACAAATTTAACCTACAATCTTTGTATGGTGTTGCAGTGTTGGTATAGTTCCTTTGTCACATATGTTATGATGGAACTCGAGGCATGGAGTAGTCACCTTCTTCATCATTCAATCTTGTTTCTTTAACCAGAGAAGACTGTTTGAGATATATGTCAGCTCAATATTACATATTGACTCACATTTTCATGGCCATGCATTTATTAGTCTCGCTAATCAAGAGGCCTAGGACATCAAACACCCGTAGGAGGGACAAATCCCATTTCTATCATTCATAGTCTATCCCCATGTGTCAAAGTCACCCAATCATCACCTTTATAACAACACACATTTTAGGTTTGTGTTTGAGGATGTCAAAGTGTACCGAACGACATGTGATAAGTGCAATGATTTCAGGTCTAAGAACCACAACCACCACCATCATTGTGAGAGCTAACTATGACTTCCATGGTGATGTATTCCATGTGTCAGTCTCATGATGGGTCTGTTTGATACACTATTCTCTAATATGCATTTGTGTGATTGGTTTGATATTTCCATATCATGACTAATGAGATTTTATCAGGAATCAACTCACTCTCTGGTCTTATGTGTTATTGTTGTCTATCAACCTTCCACAATAATAACCGATCAGGGACATAATGAGAATATGTATATGTACTCTTAACATCTGTATGATCTCATTTTCCCAAGGCTAATACTTTAAGACATATGTCATTGAGTAATATTATTCTCTATACATTTATTATGTTACATCATTATTTCATAACCGAGTTAAACAAAATGAATTAGAAGCTTGCCTTTTATTAACAATCAAATCATTCTACAAGTTATGTCATTACAATCATAACATGATTGGCTCTCTGGGCATACATACCAAAATATTTTATGTCGACGTCATTGATATTTTGTAAATAACCAATGTGAACATATATGTACATGGTTATTTACAAATAACTGACGAGAGATCTCTATTTTTTAATATAATAGGTCTGCAGACCTGTTGTCCGGCTACTAGCCTGTCTGCTGCCTGCAATTCTTTAGAACTAAAAGTTTTGAAGAACTACAAGCCTCTACAAGCATCACAGCTTAACAACAGGCTATAAAACCTACTAGAAAAAGATATATAAACAAAATATCACAATAAATTTCATACAAAATGAACAACATGCGAATGAACCTCAACATTCTATCATTTTTTTCACTTCAAATGTAAACAAAATCATGAACTCACAGCTTAGTTGATTCATTTCTTAGTCACACCTTCAATTTCGTACATATGCACAAATACATGTCACTCTTTTCCTCATGCCTTCACATTCAATTCACACACACATATGTGCTTCACATTCATTAAACACACAAATATATATCAACATCAACTACCATCTCATATTTTAAGTCCACATTGTATTGTAATATAACAAATGAAAATATAACATCAAAGTTTAAACTACAAAAATAAGACCCTCCCATTCCTCATTCAAGTCCACATTTTTTATGAAGCATTCTTCCCACTATTCACATATGTCATTCAGATGCTACAATGTATAGGTTCTGTACTATAAAAAAAGTGTAAAAAGAATGAGACTTCTAATTAAATTTTATTGTTTGTATTATTAGATGAGACTACTTCATTAATATGATGCAAGACTAACAACATTATCTTCTATATACATTTGATCTATTGTGCGTGCATGACAATCATCTGCATGTACATCATCACATAATATGCTCATGCCGAATCATTGCCTTATATAGGGACATGTAAATTTACAATTGTTGTTAACAAATGTAACTAACCAGATTTGGTAATATATAATACAATTGGAATGAGAAGACTTACATCAACACTCTTCCAAATCACTGATTTCTTTTTCTTATCTATTTTCCCTCTGCCACTATGGAATGCTTTCACACCCCTATAAGTTAAGTTAACCAATGTGTTGCATTATGAAATTGGCAATGGTGCAAATATTAACTAACATGTTGGTCTCCAAAAAAATATACTTACGTGTGAATCACCAATTTTATTGGGTACACCTCATTTGGTGTCAGTTTTACTCCAAAAGGATCAAAGAAATACACAGTCCAAGTCTCAAGAACAATCATTAACAACATCCAATGCTTATTTCTAAGTGAATAGAAGGAAAATAAAATAAAAATCAAATTCCACAATAAACTGTATCCATAAGTTATACATATAAAAACAAACCCAAACTTATACATTGTTTAAGGGAGCTATGATCACATTCTTTGGAGCACCAAAAAACTGCATCATAGTACTAACATAATCTTTGATGTCACCCAGAACTCTAAGTACATTAGAAATGGCACATTTTCTATTCTAAACTCAGAATCTACATAATACAAATTCCTAAACAATATATATATGCAATACTCATTTACTATATAGGAAACAATTAAAAAATATGTATTCCTCATATATGATGGGGTATTCAGAATCATTGTATCCAAAGTTCTATCACTGATGTGTTCATCCATTGATACCTAAATATCTCAAAAACATCTATGAACACTATAATAGTGTCATGTTCTATACCTATAATCTCCTCCACAAGGCTGACCACCATGGTATCCATTTGGTCTATATTTTCTAGCCATCTTGTAAACATCTTGCAATTAGGGCCTAAGGAGTCGAACAACTCCTATTGAATGAAATGTGGGGTTGGTTGCTTCAAAACCCTAGGGGGGCTTCTTAGCTGTTGTGGGCTGCATGCTGTATTCTCATATTAGCTTTCCATTATTTATATAAATTTTGGTATACATTTGTCATAACTGAAGAAATTTAACATGTCATTTGGGCCACCGAGTAAAGCTACCTTCTACCTCTCCAATTGTGTGGCATCCGGGTGCTCAAATGGGAGAGGTGCGTCTCTAATTGTAGGAAAGACATGCGTGACTCTCACATGAACGTGATCAGTGGGAAGAGGAATACCATGAACCATATGGTGATAGAAGCCTCAACATCTTCCATGATGTTTATGATGGAACATCAATGAAAATATGACATTTTCTAGCCACCTACAATTTAATGAAACACAAAATTTGAATTGACAAACATATACATTGACTTGAGGGATTATTTTATCACAATATATATAAATTTGACTTGAATTTGATCTTACCCTGGTTGGCATGTGGGTCTGAAGGACTACTCCCAATGCACTCCATGGGTGAGCGATGAACATGTTCCCTAACTGTTGGAGAAGCTTGCACTTCCTGAGAAGCCTTGAAATTCTCCAAGGCTGCATCTATCAATATATGCATGTACTCATGGTCCACATCCCCTTTCTTGGAAGATTTGCACTTTTGCTAGGATGCGCCAAAAACACTTTATTCCATACCCATTTCTAGCGCCCCTAACACATTTAGGATTCTCTTATGTCCCTAGATAAATTGTCAATTCATTGTGTGTGCCCTAAGGGGTGAACTTGCCCTCCTTTTTTTTCTCATCCAGCTCCAACTAATATCATAAAAATTGACGAATCAGTAAAACATAAATAGTCCACTGAAAAAGGAACATATTGTAAGACCAAGAAAATTTACCATTTTTAAGCAACCTCCTGTGCTGCATGGATGGGGATTTCTCTATCTTTGTTTTTCCTTGCAACTATCCACTCAATATAGTGAGTCAACCTTCTATAAACACTAGAAGACTCAACAGTTGAAGGAGTAGAAGTAGAAGGCCCTTTCCCTTTCTCTTGATCTTGTTCTTTCTCTCTCATCTAGTGATGTTTAAAATAACCACCTTAATCCAAGCGGTGGTTGTACATATTCTTGTCACACCTATCTTTTTGAGTATTTTGAATGGCCTAATTAGTCCAACAAAGATATATTGTTACAAAACCATAAGAAATCATAAAAATGTAACTAATTCAATAAAGAAATATTGTTAAGTAACCATAAAAATCATAAAAATAATTAATTCAATACCTTGAACACATCTATTTTCCTCCCATCAACAAACTCCTTCCAATCATTTTTATTATATAGTTCCACTAAAGAGGGTCTTGGTCCTTATTGTCTCCAACGATGTAGTCTCTTGCGAGGATTGTGTGTCAATCTCTATGTCTTCTCACAACGAGCTACATAACAGTCTTGCAATGCAACTTTTCATCAAGATCCATATCGGTCCTAAAAAGGTTCAAAATTCACTACTATTTAGAAATGCTAAAACAGATAATAGGAAAAGACAATAAAAATGTAAATTCATTTATCTTAGCTCTAACTACATCTAGACGAGGTCTTTGTTTATCGTACTCACTTGTCTCCAATCCTCAACAAGCAGGTGCATTTTGCTTCGACCAAGGACTACATAGTAGCTAACAAACTATTTTATAATAAGTGTGCCATCCTCAATGAATTCAATGATGCCTTTCCTCCCTTTCCTGATTGTGGAAATTTTTATGGCAGTTATCTCTTTCTTACGTTTTGATTTACCAGCACCGTTAGAACCCTTATCAAGATGCTCAGGATGCTTAGGATCCTCACACTCAAGATGATCAGATCCTCTTAACATGCTCAGGATGCTTTGATGTCATCTATAAAATTAAAAGAGAACATATGAAAAAGGCCATATCACATATAAAAATGAAGTCAGATCATATATGAAAATGTGGGATAACATATGAATAAATAAACATGTTATATAATGCAAAAAAGTTCAGATCACATATGAGAAATATACGTTAAACTAATATCCCTTCTATGTCATCCTCAAGTGTATAGTAATCATTGTTAGATTCATCATTTACACTTGGTAAGGCAATAGAAAATGGACTAGAGTCATCATACTTGTCATAGTACTCTTCTTCATCAACATGATTTGAAATGAACTATCTTTTCCCATGAAGAATGACATACCGATTTTGTTTTGTAGTATCCTAGATATGGAATATCTATTTTTCTAGTGATGCCATGATGAACGGTTCATCCTTCTCATATGTTCACTCAAAATCCACTAATGTAAAATAGAGATTGTCAACTAAAACTCCTTTCTTGTTATCAACCTATTTACACTTAAATAATCGAACTCTAAACTCTTTGTAGTCAATTTCCCATATATCTTAAATGACACCTTAATAAGACATCTTTCCTTCACATGTACTCTTATCCTTGCACTAGAAAAATACAATGAAGATGCCAAAAGGGTAACTCCACTATTTTGAATGACACTCTTAGCATTTGACATTTTGTGTAGTACAAAAATCCATATATGTCAAACCCTTCGTAAGATGTAACGTTGGTCTCTAGCGTATATGTGGTTAATTTGATAGTTTCTGTAACATTAGTTGGTGTTTGAGATAGTTGATTGAATACTTCCTTTTCAAACCACCTAATAGATGTTTGATCATGCTCTCTAGCAAGCCACATTGAACTGGAACAGGAATAATTTGTCTTGAGCCAGTTGGTGTGTTCAATGATCTAAATACCTACATTATAAATGTTGTGTAAAAGATTCAAGTGTGCTTGTTCCCACTGCTCATGACTGATATTATTCTATCCTTCACTTGAAATACATTTAATCGAATAAACATCAGGATTTGTAGTATTTTCAAGAGTTTCGTTGCAAATCAATATGTCATTGCAAAAGTCCATAACCTCCCTAAAAATATATCTCTTAATGATACTCCCTTTAGGGTGACAATGGTTCCGAACCTCCCCTTTAAAAATACTCATGTACCACCTAAAACAATACATCCAATGCATGAAAATTGGACCCAACATTTTCACTTCCCTAGTCAAAGGGACAACAAGATGTAACATGATATCAAAGAATGACGAAGGGAAATATTGCTCAAGTTGACACATGGTAACGACCACTTCTCTTTGTAACTTATCTAGAATCTCAGAATCAATTACTTTGTCACAGAGAGTGTTGAAGAAGAAGTAAAGACTAGTGATTGCAAACTTTAGATGCTTAGGAAGGATAGATTGAATAGCCACAAGCAATATATGTTGCATTAGAGTGTGACATTTGTGAGATTTAAGACCTATCAACTTAAGATCCTTCATTGATACCAATCTACAAATATGGGTTGAGTACCCATGTGGTACCTTAACATTACACAAGCACCTACAAAAAATTCTCTTCTACTTTGTAGGTATGTGTGGTGACCCTGGGTAACTTCTTTTTAATTCTTCCCTTATACCCATTCCGTGTAGATCTATTTTGGATTTGTTGCCATCTTTAGTCTTACCAGGTATATTCAATAGAGTACCAATAATTCTATCACAAATATTTTTCTCGACATGCATGACATCAATACAATGTTGAACTGTCAAAGAACTCTAATAAGGAAGATCCCAGAATATCTACCTCTTTTGAATAAAGACTTATCACATGTGAGAGTAGTACATGGTCTCTTACCAAAATGACTTACAATGTTATTTCCTCTTTCATAAACATCATCTCATAAAATAGGCTTAGGGTCACTCCATTATTTACTTGAACCATTGAATATTTTGTGCAACTTTTAGTAAGGATGAACCTTTGGAAGAAATCTTTGATAACCAAGATATAAAGTCTTACCACCATTATTTAGTCAGATAGCATACGCATTTTCCTCACATATAGGACATGTGTTGGTTACTTTGACACTATATGTAGAGAAGTTCCTATAATTAGGAAAGTCATTAATAGTGTAAAACAACATAGCACGTATATCAAACATCTCTCCGTGCAAATCATCATAAGTCATTAAACCTTCTCCATACAGTTTCTCAAGGTCATTAATCAGAGGTTCAAGGTAAATATCAATGTTATTTCCAAGTTGTTTGGTGCCTGATATAAGCAATGACATCATGATGTATTTGTTCTTCATACCCAACCATGCAGGAAGATTATATGCAACAATCATGATAGGCCAAGTGCTATGTTGGTTGCTTAATGATCCATATGGATTTATCTCATTAGTACAAAGTCCAAGTCTTAAATTTTTAGCTTCTTTGCCAAATTCAGGATACAATAAATCAATCTTCTTCCATTTAGGAGAATTAGATGCATGTAGTAGCATACCAACATTGTTGTTTTTACCTCTGGATGCCATGATAAAGTTTGTGCATCTACACTATTAGAAAACAAGAGTTGAAATCATAGTATTATAGGCAAATACCACATTACCTTGGCAAGAGACTCTGCTCTGGTCTTACCCGAAGTTGTCCTTTTGTTGTACCAAGATGTACCACATTCTGGACATTCTTTCATATCAATATAGTCATTTTAAAATGACACATTCACTCAGGCATGCATGTTAGCCTCCATTCCCATTCGGCGCAACATCTTTTTTGTTTCGTATGTTGAGATTGGAAGCTCATTGCATTTAGGGAGAATTTCTTTCAACAAAGGTAAGAGAGAAGTGAAGCTTTTGTCACCCATATATTGTTATCCTTCAAAGTATACAATCTTTGTAGAGAAATATGGCTTCCAGATAGGTAGCAGAAATAAAAAAATAACAGACATATTTCCCGTTAACCAGCAGACTGCGTCAATAACTATGCAATGGGAAGGATGGTTTCACGAAGATATACCTAGTCATGGAACAAGTCCATCGACAATTCTCATCGACGTAGATGCACACTCTATCTTGGACAGTGTCTGTGTATCTCTTGGTTGACCTGGGACTCGTCTGACTTCTCCTCCATCAATAGTAAACTTAGAAAACTACTACAACAACTTCTCTTATATCGCCACATACAACAAGTTTTTGTTACCCTCCTAGAAGAAGATAAATGACTCCTACCTCTAGAGTAGTCACATGGACCAACTAGAACTCTTATCACCCTACTAAAATAAACAATAAGGAGTTTTCCCTCCCATTGGTGTACTAGTCACCAACCTGCTCTCCCAAAACAATTATCCTAAGTTGTTTGTCTCTGTTGTCTATCCATCCCAAGTTAGGTAGGAATTTCCTCGGCTCTTGTTGTTACCACAACCAGAGAGGATGACATATGTCAGAGTAAATGATTCTCAATTTTTTGTGTTGTACTCTGGGAAGCCTCCAGTACTCCTCTATTTATAGTAGAGGCCATGGTCAGGGTTCCCAGTCTGTGCGAGAGAGGAAGGGACCGAAAGATCTCGAATTTTTGCAACAATTCTAGAAGTTACACAACCTATGACAACTGAGATGGTCATCTTGCCCAGAGAGACCATTGTCTGGGATATGAGATGGTTGTCTGGATCAGTGAGACGATCATTTCACACTTTCCAATTGTACACAAAATTGGCAATTCAATTCCCATCAATGTTAGACATTGATTTTCTTACACAACAAGTAATGTACTAGCAAAATAAATAGGGACATCACTAGAACCCTCCCTTGACAAAATTGGACCATCTTGCCCATGCGAGACAACCGTATCAATTATCTATATGGTCACCTGGTGATCCAAGTCAAGCCAACTGGTTGCGTCTGTTTGCTTCTTAATGTATTTCAACTCAAATCAACCGTGACTCTCTAGACGCCTATCTCAATACTTGAGATGGACATTTGACAGTGTTGTCAAGCTATTTGTTGCATGAATGAAATACCTAAACACTTTAGTACTTAATTTAATTGTCACTCAAGATCTGAACTCCACTTCTAGGTGAGTTCCTATGTGTGTGACCCTATAGGTCCCATATAATGATGGCAGTGAATGTCCATAACAACTTATGACATCCCAAGCAAAGAGTGGTGCCTAGTCGCACATCAATTCTACCCAAGTGAATGGAGACTTGGGGAGCAATTTCAACCTATAATCTATGTATGGTGTTACAATGTTTGTATAGTTTTGTTGTCACTGATATCCAGATTGAACTAGAGGCATGGAACAATCATTCTCATTATTATTCAATCTTGTTTCTTGAACCAGAGCAGACTGCATGAGATATATGTAACCCTAATATCACATATTGATTCACACCCATATGTCCATACTTTTCTTAGACTCGCTAAACAAGAGGCCTTGGATATGATATTCTTGTAGGAGGGACAAATCCCATCTATATCACTCACAATCAATCCTTGTGTGTCAAAGTCACCCAATCATCACTATTATAACAACCCATGTTTCATGTCTGCATTTGATGATGTCAAAGTGTACTAAATGACATGTGTTGAGTGTTGTGATTTTATATCTAAGAACCAAAACCACCACCATCAGTATGAGTTCTGACTATGACTTCCATGATGATAGCTTCCATGTGTCAGTCTCACGGTGGATCTATCCGATACACTATTTTCTAACGTGTATCTGTGTGCTTGGTTTGATATTGCCATATCATGACTAATGAGATTTACTCATCAACCAACTCACACTCTGATCTTATGTGTTATTGTTGTTTATCAACCTTCTACAATAACAATTGATGTAATGAGAACATGTATATGTAATCTTAAAATCCATATGATTTCATTTCCCCAAGGCTAATACTTGAAAACATACATCATTGAGTAATATTATTCTGTAGACATTTATAATATTAAATCATTATCTCATAATTAAATTAAATAGATGAAATTGGAAGCTTGTCTTTTATTAATATTCAAATCTTTTTACAAGTTATGCCATTACAATCATCACATGATTGGCTCTCTGGGCACACATACCACCAAATTCCCACTTGCACTTAGAGCTAATCACCCACGGATCTCATCCCGAGTGACCTAACATGACAATCATGCTTCTGCTGCAAAAGTGCTTTTATAGAGGTTTTAGAAACGTTCTTTTAAGTCGGAATTTTGCATTTTTTGCATCTCTTCAGTCTAGGGCTATTTGTCTGAGACGAAAGTGCCATAGTATGCTATCCAAAATTCCTAGCCTAAGTAGTAGCTCCATTTTTGTCATCAATATTTTTATTGTGTCATCAGTGGTTGGAATCTCACACAAGTTCACACATATGAAATTCTTGATCCATACATATTCTATGTTGTTCTTATAACACAGAGATACTCAACTTCTTTTGTAGAATTGAACAACTATCATTATCTTAGAAATTATTTTAGCTTACAGTTCTCATTTTTCATCAAACATAAATTTAGATTGTGATTATTTTGTCAGTTTGGAAGCTTTCATGGGTGTAACCCTTTACATCCAACTCTTCCTTATTACCATAACCAAGAAAACAATCCTTTAAGTTCTTTACAAGAACTTAAGCATGTTCTTTATGGTAGTTCAGTGACTCTCACCAGAAGTTAACATAAACCCTTTTGCATGTCTAATATGTACAAGATTGCTAGGCAAGTATATATATGTCTTCTCATCATGCCAATTACATATGAGATGACTTGATATCATCTCTTCATGTTCAATAGATTTGAGATTACTGAAAATATTTCTCATCATGTCTAATACATACAAGATAAAGGGATAGGTACATAACATTGCATCCAAGATAGATCCAATTGTGAATGTGTATGGCATCTATCCATGTGTTCCTATTCTTCATAAGAATTGGGACACTAATCTCCTGAGAGACTAACTCCATGGAACATGGACACGTGTTCTCTCATTGAGTCTTGCATGTTGAACCCTTCAACATCTTACCAATAGATGTGCTCTTACATAGGTCAAGAAGCTTTCTAGATCTATCTCTATAGACCTCAATCCCTATCTCATAGGATGGATCGCCTAAACCCTTCATATAGAAGGTATTTTTCCTTGCTAGGATTTAACATATGCAAGATAAGGACGTTATTCCCCATCATTATGTGGAATATTAACATGCTCCCACTAAATCTTTTTTAATCATTGATTCCATCTACATTCTGACTCAAGTCAAACCGTTTGACTATCTTATCAAATAGAATTTTCCAGCTCTAAGATGCTTGCTTCAATCCACGGATTGACTTTTGTAACTTATAGACTTTATTTGCATTAATGGATTTAGATAACCATTAGGTTGTCTCACATACACATCCTCTTCATTATTCCAATTAAGGAATGTAGTTTTAACATCCATATGCCAAATATTACAGTCATACTAAGATGCAACAATAAGCATGATCCAAATGGATCTAACCATGACAACTAGTGAAAAGACTTCATCATGTTCAACACTTTGAACTACTTTGTGAATATTTGCAACCAATTTACCTTTCCATGTTGGTCTTCTTACAAAAATCCAAATGCACCCTATGGGTTTTACCCCTTCAGGTGGATCCAATAAGGTCATAACTTATTGGTGTACACAGAGTCCATCTTTGATCCCATGGCCTGAAGTCATTTCTCAAATTTTGGTCCCTCAATAGTTTCTAAGTAGGTTGTTGACTCATCTCTATGATCAACTCTATACCTTCTTGAGTAATAAGATATCATAATATTTCAAACTCGAGGTGTGTTCTACTAGAACTATGAGTTCTGTGTTTAAATAAGGAACTTGAGATTCCACAACAACTTGTGATTCTGCTTATTCCTATTATACCTCTTTAGGTTCTATGTTTTCTAGTTTGTCTCAAACATTTCAAGTTTGATTTTTATTCCCACGGATTCCTTTGGAACTAATTTCTATTTAGGAATTTAGCCATCCTAGCAACAAACACTTTGTCACCAGGCTGGCATATAAGTCATATTCAACAAGAAAACATTCATGTGATTTGTAGAAAAAGCCTTTTAAGAAACAATTTTCTTATATAAGCCTTCAATCCTAATCACTATAAAGACACATCAGGACTCCTCCCATGCCATATCGCATTTGGTGTCTTTTGAACCATTTTAGATGGTATGTTGTTTTAGTGTAAAGCATGTGCCCCAAAATGAACACTAATATATTAGCTAGATTTGTTGATAATCAAACCATGACTTAACACAATGTGACCCCTTCTTTCTGATACACTCTAATGATATATTATCTTTGTGTTACAGATGGAATTCATCATGGTACACTATCATGATCTCATAGAAGGTCCTCAAACTCTTATTTCAACATCGATCATATCGAGGTATTTTCATACTTTCACCATGTTAGTTATGTACTTCATATGATCACCTTGAACACTTCAAGAGATTCATACTTGTATATCATCAAATATAAATTCTCAATATCTACTGATCACATCTTTAAATATAATGAGGTGCTTGTAACTACCTTTAGCATTCATTCTAAAAGGTCTATGTTCATCAGTATGTACTAATCCTAATGGAATAGTTGATCTCCTACTACATCTAGTGAAGATGATTTTGTCATATTGCACAAAAAATAAGACATGCATGTCTCTATTGATTCAAAAAGAGTCTAGATAACCATCATATTGATTTTAGAAATGCATTTCTCATTTATACACTCTATATGGCAGTTCTATAGATATTCAATTGTTTGATTCATCAAGTCATTCAGTATATGTGTCATATACATTTGTCTCTACAACTATAAAGTATAGTTGGTAAGACATAGGGCATTTCCATAAAAGATCATATATTTTAAAATGAAACATAAGGTTCTTTTCATACAAAACATATGATGTTTTCATCAACGGAAGGTGCATAATAGCAATTCGCTAATTCTATTATGTGTCCATGAATGATAGATCCCAACTGTAAAGGCAACAACCATTTCATCGCACAGTTCTAGCTTACTTCTTCTTAGGTCTTAAAGTGAAGATCTATATCTCTATCTTCTTCCTGAGATCCTCTATGAAGAGGATAATATATATCCAATGTCCAAATAAGTGATAATGGTGACACTTTGTTTTCCTTATCCTTTTAAGTGAAAATTACAGATTCCTTTTACACTTACCCTTCTCCATATATTGAGTGCAGAAGAGTTGGACTTTAGCCTAGCCTTAGAACACTTCTTAGCCTTCCCTTTGCCATAGGACTCACTTTTGTTGATCATCATCATAGATTTGTCGTTCTTCTTCCTTGCTTTAGCATCAACATGCCAAGAATTTGATAAATTGACTAAATGATTCATGCAACACTTGCATAATCATATCCATGGTCAATCCTTTACCTAAGAGAAATCCTAGTCATTCCACATGTCCAATCATATTGAGCACATGGGGTTCTGTTGGACCTCCCTTTGTCAATATGCACTCAATTAGCACTTTGGAGACATTATGCTTTCTTTGCTTTTCATGATTCTTAAGATGTGTTATCATATCAAGAATTCCCATGTTTTCATGTAGTTTATGCACCTCATAGTTCATACAACAAAGAAATAGGTATTTAAATGTCTATGGCATCCTTGGCATGCTTCCAATAATCATTCATTTAGCCTTAGGAGCATTTGGAGATGGTTCCTCTGGAATTGGTCTATCAAGGACATAGAGCTTCCGCTCATTGATGAGAACATTTCTCAAAGTCCTTAACCAATTGTGGAACTTTATAAAATTTTGTCCTTATTGAGGACTTACCACAATTTGAACATGTTTGTGTTTGACATTTGATTCCATAAAGAAATATAGCAGCTTTTCAAAACATTTTTTATTTAGTTTGATTTGATAAACTTGACGATTTTAATTAGGTCTTGTATTAAATATCGCTACCACTTTTTTTTCAAGTTGATAGTCCTCAATATCAATTCAGAAAGTACAATATTTGAGTGGGCCAAGATAAAAAAATAATTCAACTATTACCTGGCCTACACCAGAGTCCATAGTCAATTATCAAGGTAGGCAATCATGCCAATTTCATCATATGCAACTCTTGGATAGATGATATACAAAACTCCTTTCCATTCTCATCTACATGCTTCTAGTATTACACTCTCTAAGAATCACCTATTAAGCTGGACCCAAAAGCCGACACAATAGAACATGCACCCTTCTTCAGCAGAACCTACATATCTATCATCACACTTCTATGAGATAGACAACACACCATGATTTAGCATAACCTACACTTGGTTGATCAAGATTTTTGTGTGTGGCACTTTTGAAAAGCATCTAAGACTTAAAATTTTATTTGCGAGAGTTTGTATAAATACATATATTTTATCCAATCATAATATATAGTACATATCATATAGATGTTGTAACCACAAATGAGAACATGCAATAATTAAAACACACAAGCGATGGTTATGGTCATACTAATGTAGTTCCCTAGAGCCACAGGGAATCACTAACGCATATGGTCCACATCATATGCAACTTGTTGTTGGTGAAGATCTGTGCTCAAACCAGTCTGGGTTGATCGGTTCAACTCTTAAACCGGTCGGCTCGCTCTTGGTCGCTCGGTTGGGATCTTCTGAAATGATCGTTTGGTTCTCAGGTGCAAGTAGTGTTTGGACACCTCTAGTTGATCGTTTGGGCCACCAGTCAATTAGTTATTCCACCTTTCCTCTAGCCTCCTCGGTCCTCCAGTCGATCGGGTCATCTCACAAACCGCTCATTTTGCCTTTGTGCATATTGTCATCTCAGGTCGAAACATAAATTAAAACTATCCTATTTCTTATTACAATTTATATGGAGAAAACCTAGATTTACATTCGAGGGGAAATAGGAAGAATAACACTAATTTACATTTGGAAAGAAGAGAGAGGCTCAATGCAAAGACTGGTTAACAACAAGAATAAATAACCACAACCATGCACACATAGATATGGGGTTTTGGTCATAACCATGCTTCACATCTACCATCAAAACTAATTTTATGGCAATGCGTGTAAATTGCATATATACCATATCATGTATGTAGGTATATACATACACACACACACAGATATATATATATATATATATATATATATATATATATTTGGGTTCTTTTTGTGGTGATAAGACAAATGTACACATCAACTAGTTGAAATATTTTCATCGAATGCAATAAATAAAAATGGTAAAACCAAAATCTGATCATATCAATTATCCAAAAACATAATTAATTGATGTGGCTCTGATACCACTGTAGGGAAATACGACATTAGATAGGTAGAAGAAACATTATTTTTACTAACATATTTCCCATTAGCCAATAGATCACGTCAATAACTATATAATGGGAAGGATGGTTTCACAAAGATATATGTGGTTCTAGACAAAGTCCATTGACAATCCTTGTCTATGTAGAAGCACATTCTATCTTAGATGGTGTCTATGTATCTATTGGTTGCACTAGGACTCATCTGACTGCTCATCCATGGACAACAGACTCAAACAACTGCTATAGTGGCTCCTCTGATCTAGCCATAGATTGAAAGTTGATGTTGCCCTCCTAACATATGCCAAAGGACTTCTACCTCTAGAGTAGTCCACATGGACCAACTACAATTTTTGTCATCCTACTAGAACAGACAAGAAGGAGTTATCCCTCCCATTTTTGTACTAGTCACCAACCTTCTCTCCCACAACAATGATCTTCAATTATTTCTCTTCCTTGGCTATCCCTCCCTAGTTAGGTAGGACTTGCATGGGATCTCATAGTTACCACAACCAGAGAGGACAATGTTTTCTAGAGGAACTAATTCTCAATTGTTTGTGTTTTACTTTGGGACACCTCCATTACCCCTCTATTTATAGTAGAGGCCAAGGTCAGGGTTCCTAGTCCATGCGGGAGTGGAAGGGACTAGAAGATATCGAATTTTCACAACAATTATGGAAATTTTGTTAACTACGACAACTAAGACGATCATCTAGGATGTGATACGGTTGTCTCACTCGGTGAGACAGTCATTTTGCACTTTCTAGTTGCACATGAAATTGGCAATTCAATTCCCATCAATGTTAGACATTGATTTCCTTGGACAACAAGTATGTATAAGAAAAACTAATAGGAAAATGTGTAGAACCTTCCCTCGACCGAACTGGACCATCTCACCCATTTGAGACAACTCTCAGTTATTGAGATGCTCATCTAGTGACACGAGTCAAGACAAATGGTTGGGGTGGTTCACTTCTTAGCCAATTTCAACTCAAATCAACCCTGACACTCCAGACGCCCGTCTCAACACTTCAGACGGCCATTTGGCAGTGCTATCAGGATGTTTGTTTCTTGAATGAAATATCTAAGCACTTTAGTACTTAATTCAATTGTCATTCATGATGTGAACTCCTCTTCTAGGTGAGTTCCTCTGTGTGTGACCCTATAGGTCCCATACCATGTTGGTAGTGAACATGTGATGATGTCACCCAATCATCACTATTATAACAACCCATGTTTCAAACTTGTGTTTGATGATGTCAAAGTTTACCGAGCAACATGTGATGAGTGCAAAGATTTCCGATCTAAGAACCACAACCACCATCATTACTGTGAGACATGACTATGAATTCCATGATGATGGCTTCCATGTGTCAGTCTCATAGTGGGTCTGTCTGATACACTATTCTCTAACATGTATCTACATGCTTGGTTTGATACTGCCATATCATGACTAATGAGATATAGTCATCAACCAACTCACACTCTGATCTTGTGTGTAACTGTTGTCTATCAATATTATATAATAACAACCGACCACGGACATAATGAGAATATGTATATGTACTCTTAACATCTGTATGATCTCATCCATGAAGGTTGTAACTTGAATACAGACATCATTGAGTAATATAATTATCTAGACATTTATAATGTTACATCATTATCTCATAACTAAATTAAATATAATAAATTGGAAGCTTTCCTTTATTATTAATCAAATCATTTACATGTTATGAATTACAATCATCATATGATTGGTTCTCTTGGCAAACATACCAACAATCTCAACACAACTCTCAACTCTGTAAACTTAGTACAACCTAAGTATAATGGTTTCTCAACATCATGCACAACATTTCTAAATAGGGGAGGTGGGTGTGTAATATTTACCCCACAACTATCTAGAAACCCATCAACCATGTCTATTAAAATTGGTTCATTCTCATCAACATCATCAACTATCTCTTCTCCTATACAACTACCACTATTGACATATACTAATCTCATACTAGGAATCTCTCCATGTCAGTAGCATTTTGTATAGTGTTGTACAGTCCCTTTGCACATGACATGATCTTTGATTGTGTCAACTTTCATGTTGTTACTACAATTCCTACAGGGGTAATAGAACCTATCTCCATGTTGTTTTCTATGTTCCTATGCAAATCATAAAATTTACCAAGACCATTAACAAACTTTGAAGTGTAGCGATTTGTTTTAGACATCCATGATCGATCCATTTTTGTGATCAGATAGGAGATCAATAGTTCATCAAGTTCTACCTAGTAAGTTATGAAAGATCTACAGGGGGGCGTGAATAGAGCTTTCTGGAGTTTTAAAAATAATTAAAACAATTGAATAAGAAGTATGAGGAAACAAGGAAGACACAAGGATGTAGAGTGGTGCCTACCTTAGAAATCTAAGGTAGTCAGACCACTACTCGATTATTTCCAACCGAGATTTTGAAAGCAATTTATTTTATTGCCTCTTGAGGATGTTACACAAAATACAACTTCTTTCCTACACCCTTGAAGTATCCTTCACCTAAAGTAGCCTCAATCCTAATAAAGCAGCCTTCTGAAGTAACTCCAAGTTCACCCTTGAAGTAGCCTTCACATGAAGTAGCTTCAATCCTTCTAGAAGCAGCCTTCTGAAGTAACTCCAAGTCCACCCTTGAAGTAGCCTTCACCTCAAGTAGCTTCAATCCTTGAGGCAGCCTTCTAAAGTAACTTCAAGTCACCGGGAGAATCCTTCACCACCTTGAAGTAGCTCCACAAACCTCCTTTCAACAACCTGCAACCTAGGAGGAGTCAAGGAGAACAAAATACAATAAAAGAGAACAAGATTGGAAGAAAGAAACAATGTTACCAATGAGTACAATGCTTTTATCCTATATCAAGCATATTGATCTCCTATCCACTATAGATGAACGTGGTTATGTGGTGGCTAGGAGGTACTGGCTATAGGACACTCAATTGGAGTTCAAGGGAACAAGATTGCAAGAGTAGCTTTGCTTGTTTCTCACTAAGATTGATTATCAAGTTGTAATTGTGTATGTACAAGTGATTTGGGTGTCCTAAGACATGTCCTATTTATAGGAATGACTTACAAGGGCCTAGGGACGTTCTAGACACTTTCTATATTGTTCTTAGTGCTCAACTAGTTGTTAGGTGTTCATAAATTGCATTGAAACGGCTAGTTATTTAGTGTTGAAAAGTGCAATCCAGAACTTGTCTCGGTTGAGAAGATTTTCGACCAAGATTGTCTCGGTCGAGCAATTCTTCGACCGATAGTTGGTTTGGAGTAAAAGTGTTCAACATCTATTGTGACTTTCCAACTACCAACTACTCTCAGTATAACGACTATGGAACCTACTCGAACGTTTATCTCGGTCGAGAATGTTGTCGACCGAGGGCTATTATGGGATTACATGAGTAGGTCAACAGTCAATGTTCGTGAGTTAGACTAAGGTGGGTCTCATTCGAGGAGTTTGTCGACTGAGGGTGTCTAGGTCGATAAGTTTGTCGACCAAGAATGTCCCTATTACAATATGTTGAGTCATCTACTAAGTGTGTGTATCAATGTATAATTGTGATTCTATCTTAGGGGAGGATCTATCTAAGTGTTGTGAGTAGATAGGGAAGATCTAACGCTTGATTTACATGATATCTATATACTTGTATATTATATACTTGTAAAAGTTTTTACATTGAGTACACTCATGAAAATAAAAGTAATTTAAGCATGTTGATCTTCCAATTTGTATTGATCTTCAACTATCCACTTCCTTATTTGTTTATCCTTGAAACACTCAAATAACAAGTAAGATCCACAAGAATGAAATGTTTGTCATCATCAAAACAAAGGGTTTGATAATGTCTAATTTATCCAACAATATCCCCATTTTTGAAGATGACAAACATTCCTAAAAATATAATCAAAAGAATTTAAATAAGATGAGTTTCATACCTAAAATTTACCTTATATGAAAATATTCTCTTATTTTTCCAAGAGAGCATGAAAGTCAATTATTTTGATTTATTTTGATTTTATTAATTCTCCCTCTTTGTCATTTCAAAAAGATAACCAAATAATCATCTCATATTACTCCCCTTGAATGTGATACTCCCCCTTAATTGTTTACTTAAAATAAAATGTCAAATTTAGCCACAATTTAATAACCACTATTTATTTCTCAATCATTTGCAAGGGATGTTAAGCCCTGAAATGATATGAGATCCATTTAGGATTATGGTGAAATACATAAGTGATTTCTCAATCATTTGCATGGGATGTTAAGCCCTGAAATGACATGAGATCCATTTAGGCTCATGGTGAAATGCATAAATGTTTTTCTATATTGATTTCTCAACCATTTATAAGGGATATTAAGCCCTAAAATGATATGAGATTATTTTAAGCTCATAGTTGAATAAATGAATGTATCTCGAACAAAAAACAAGGGATGTTAATCCCTAATTGGTGTAGAGAATTCAATTAAGAGAAAGATATGCATTGTATTCAAGAATGTTGTAAGCTCCCTTATTTTCAAAACGAGGATTACTTTAAGGATACTAAGGTCATAACTAGATTTGAAGTTCAATTGAATAAGTAAAGCAATGAATCAATTTGTTTATAACATGATGAGAAAATATACAAAGGTTGAGTGCTTATTTTCACAAATAAGCATTTTTTAGGCTTATTTTCAGTCAACCATGACTTTGACCGGGGTGCCCCTCGATCAAACTCTTTATCGATCGAGAGGAATTTTTGTAGATTTCCAATATAAGCAATTAAATAAGTTATCCAATGATCCACTTCTTCTAGAATATTATTGAACCTTGTTGTATATGATCATTTTTCATTTTACTCATATGTGAACTGGTAAATGTTGAAAATTCTAGGATAAAGCCTTTTTGTGACCAAAGATTAGGTTTGCCTTCTTTTGCCATATATCTTGATTAATGTGAGAAAGATTTAGTTTTGAGAAGGTATCTTGATTTTAATTTCCAAGAAAACTCAAACCTTAAATTTTCTCACAAATTGGTGATGATTATATTCTAACCAAGTTCCTTATATGATCAATTCTTTTGTTTTCAAATTTGATTATGTTAATGCTGAACAAGATCTCTTATGTCAATAGTTTTGCCATTAAGGCTTTTTTTTAGTAAGACCAATCTTTCCCTCATGTATGTGAAAATTTCTATATTTTCAATTATATGATTGTTAGGACAAATTAAACTTGCAACGTTTTGATACACACATATAATTTCTTAAGAGCTTTCAAATATTTAGGCAATGTATCATTTAGAGTTTATCACACAATTGAAATATTTAATTTATTAAATAGTTTCTGTCAGAAACATTCTCGGTCGACAATTTTCTCGACCAAAATCCTCTCGGTCGACATTTTTCTCGACCGAGCAAGTGACTGTTTGTCCAGAAAATGTAGGTTTAAGATATAAATATCCTTGGTTGACTATTTTCTCGACCGAAGAGTGTCTCGGTCGAAGTTGTTGTCGACCGAGATTGTTTCCATTTTGTTTTCAGCAATTTGATTAGTTTCAGTTTGAGTTTAAATTACTTTAATTATCTAAGATAATGGTGAGTTTAGTTGAGATAAGACATAATGAGTATCAAAGTAAAGTTTTAGATCAAATCTCAACTAATCATATTCAAGTTTCCTAAGTTTGAGGTCTTGGAACCCAAACTAAATCAACATCCTTTTTCTTGTATGGGCAAGAGAAAGAATAATGTCCAAGGAGCAAACAATAGTGACAACAAATGGAATCAATTTCATTTCTGTTATTATGATTTTGAGTTGAGTTGTTCTTGGTTACATATATTATCTTGGTCTTGGGTGCTTGTGTTCTTCTAGGTTTAGGTTGATGAGATTTTACTTTTGGAACATATCCTAAACCTCTTCTTCCAATTTGACCAGAAGAATTCTTTAGGATTTGATCAAGAACACCATTGTTTTTCAAGCTACTAATTTCCTTTTGTAACTTAGAAATTTTATCCACTTTCTTTTTAATATTTGACTTTTCTTGATATGGATTAGATAATAAAACATCTCTTTCTTTGACAATATCATCATAATCGAAATGAGTACACAAGATAGGTTGAGTTTGAAGATCGTTTAATTTTGCAAATAGTTCAACCTTTTCTTGAGAAAGAAAATTATATTTTGTTTCTAGATTAAGCAACTGTGACGTCCCCAATTTCCATATACTTTCCTTAGTGATATTCCAAGATATGCGTGCACTCATATCTAAAGATGTCAGAAGGGAAAATATAAGAGATTGTGGGGTCAACTAAATATACAAATGAGTCGGATCATTGTTCACAACATCATTTAATTAGACACATGAAATCACATCCATTGATAAATAAAAATCATACATATTATTTTGGAAAGAAGAAATAGTTCTTAAAAAATTGGAAATACATAGGATATGGAGAATCCTACACAACATCTATTAAGATAAGCGACTATCTACTAAAAAAGAGATAAGAGCAACAATCTAGCTAGATATCCTCCATGAGAAATTATTTAGTAGCTTTTGGTACTTTGAGATACATTATTTTTTCCTTGTACCTAAAAATACAAGAAACAAAAGCATCAACAAAAAGTTGGTACATGATAAAAAAATACTATAGTATGATTGCATAATTGAGAATACTTGAAAGAAGAAGAAAGAAAAGAAAACCATAGTTTAGGGCGGAAAATCAAGTAAACTCCTATTTTATTCATTTCATTAGATGCAGTTGTACTACAATTTTATAAGTAGTTATCATACATCCAGTATGGGCAACTAACATACATCTAACATGGGTAATTCATCCTACATCCATGTTAGGCAACGTACATCCATACTGGGCGATGTGCACTAGTAGCTACAACTCATCACAATGTCCTCTTATGTTTCAATTCTATTTTGGCGAATCGTATAATACTAGTAGTCAACCAACAAGGTATAGAAAATAGCTTCACACAAGGTACATTATATCATATCCATCCAGGGAAAACTAGTCTTGTACTTAACAAGACCACATACCTGTTTCGATTAGATCTCGGATCGAAGAGTCTAGAAGAATAAAAAATAGATCACCCTGAAAGAAAAATAAATACCTAAAGTCATTATGTATTGTCAACACCTCATATTAGGTCTTGACTCGCTAGGGTTGTCCTTTTAATGTAATTGGGTCGGATCAGAGTATTTGGGGGGGGTTGAGAGTGGATTTGGAAATTTATTATTCCATAAATCATAATATGAAGAGAGTGAGGATAAGGTTCATTTAATGGGAACATATTATTGATCATTATTCTAGGGTTATGAGTTAAGAGAATTAGGGTCAGATTTAATAGTACAAGATCTTACAAAAGTATTGTCCTTGATTTCCATATTCATTTTTAACAATTTAAAGTTAAAAGGACATAAACAAAGGTCATAAAGAGGATGAATCAATCTAGGGTTGGATTTAGGTACCTGTGATAATTTATATAGGTTCTTCTCATTTTTTTGAGAATGTGGGTATTTTGTGGGTATTTATTGGATGTCAGAGCTATTTATAAAGGGTTTTACAATACTGACCAATTAGGTAATTTCTAGAGGAATAAAATGAAAATAAAAAAAGGAAAAGTGTGGTCGGCCCCACGGATCAGAGGATGGATCTGACTCCGCAGATCCTCTCCTTTACTCGCGATCTAGCCTCGGTCAACAGGGACAAGGTTGGGAGTAAAGGACGTAAATGCCCTTGGTGTTGAAGTGTTTGCACATGACCACACATGGTTAGAGTGGGGTTTTCATCTGTTCGATTATCTATTGCTCACGCCATGGCAGCAGCTAGCGATGGCAAGGAACGGTCAAGGGTCGGGGTAGCTAGGTGGGTGTTGAGTGCATGAGCATGAGTAGGTTTCATTCACGGGATCTCCCCGAGTTCAACGAGCCCAAGAAGCTTGCCGGATGTGAACTACAACTCCAGTTACAATGACAGTAGGCTCGATGAAAAGAAATTGGGTTCTAAGGTTTTACCTGCCTTCCGGCTGGATTGAGGGGTCACGAAGCTCTGTGTGGGGTTTGTGAGACTCTACGTCCACTCCCTGCTGCTCTACGTGCCCTTGACCTCAATGGCGATGGTGCTTTTGAGCTCAGCTGCGGCGGCTAGTCGACCTGAGGTTCTAGACCTTCGCGGCTCCAATCAGGGGTACCGCTCGGTTTTCTGAGATCCCAGGAAAGTGTAGCCTCAGTTGATTGGGAAGTAGAGGCTCTGGAGGGAAGGACAAGGATCAGGATTAGGCGCGGTGAGGGTGCTCGAGGTCGGGGAGAAAGGGGTGACTCTCGACGCAAAAAGTGATGGGAAATGAATAAAGGAAGGCCGGAGAAGCTAGTGAGGGGTTTAAATAGAGATAAGGAGGTGTAGAGAGGAAAGCCCTAGTATGGGCGCCGCCGCTAGTAAGAGGCGTGGAGAGAAGGGAGTTCATTCTCCCTGATCCTAGGACCTTGGGCAACGTGCAAGAGGTCATTCGGTTTGTTTTGGTGAGAGGGAGTGGTCCTCCAAAAATCTCACGCAGATGCTGTGGGAGTCACGCGCATGAGGCCTCTGATGAGTTGTTCGTACTGTTGGGGTCGATCCCGATCCTTATGGGAGGTTAGGGATGAAATCCCTTCCGTCCCTTGCATCTGATCCATGGCTGACATGATCGGGTGGCTGGGGCGTGAGGCCACATAAGTGATCCGCGCTCTTGGTTTAACTAAGGTCGTGTGACATTTAAATGTCACATAAATTAGCAACCTTAGGTTAAGAGTGTGCATTATTTTAAATTGCAAATAACTCCTAATTGGTTAATCCAATTAGATTGAAATTTTAGTTGTAACTCTATAATGACATGATGTTTATTTGATATAAAATTGGGGCAAAAATTCAAAAATTCAAATATTGAGTACATCAATTGACTATGTATCATATTGCATGTAATTAGACTTTATATGGCACTAGAGATGGCACTGCATGAAATTGATAAGTCGTTAAGTCAAAATTTGTGAGGAAGATGGTTGAGGGTATTATTAGAATGACAAAAATTATAAGAGAGAGAAAATATATGTAAAAACTCACTTTGTCACATTATCCCCTCCTTTTTAAGAATTTTGTCCCCAAAATTCAAGTAGCCTGAAAGAGATGTGAATATTTCTGCTCGACCTCAGACTTGAGCTCCCATGTGGCATCGGTCTGATCATGGTGGCTCAGAGAACTTTCACCATATATATATGCCTATTACTATGAAGCTCCTTTGTCTTAAAATCAAGAATTTTGACGGGGGTTTCAGCACAAGAGATATCATCTTTCAACTCGAGGGGCTCACGATTCAGAATGTGACTAGGTTCTTTGACATAAGACTTCAGATTAGATACATGAAAGACATTATGCATGACACTATACTGAGGTGGCAAAGCAAGACGATAGGCACATTCACCAACCCTTTCAAGGATCTTAGATGGTCCCACATAACGCAGACTGAGCTTTCCTTTATTCCTAGCCAAAGATTGATTAGGTCGGATCTTTAGAAATACATGATCACCGTCCTTGAACTGACGTTCCTGCCTGTGAGCATCTACATAAGATTTCTACCTATCCTATTCTCGCTTCATCCTCTACCTGATTAGTGCAACCTTATCAGTATATAGCTTCATCTCTTTAGATTTCACCAAGGTATGTTCCCCGACGTCATCCCAGTGTAGTGGATACCTACAGGGACACCCATATAAAGCTTCATAGGGAGGCATCCCAATACTCGCCTGATAGCTATTATTATATGCGAACTCAGCTAAAGGAAGTTAATGGTCCCATGAGCCTTCCCAATCAAGTACACAAGCTCGCAGAAGGTCCTCGAGAATCTGTATTGTACGTTCTGACTTCCCGTATGTCTGCGGATGGTAGGCTAACTGAAGTTCAATTTGGTGCCCAATTCTTCTTGAATCTATTTCCACGGCTTTGAAGTGAACTTTGGGTCCCTATCCAAGACAATGGATGCTGGAACTCCATGCAGATGTACTATCTCCCATATATAGAGGTCGATCAACTCAGAAACTTTCATAGTAGTCTTCATAGGGAGCAAATGAGCTGACTTGGTGAGACGATCCACTATGACCCATGCAGTTTCATATCCTTTCCTGGTCCTGGGCAATCCCGCCACGAAGTCCATGGTGATGTGTTCCCATTTCCATTTTGGAATCTCAAGGGGTTGTAGTAGACCGCCTGGACTCTGATGCTTGGCCTTGATTCTTTGTCATGTCAGACACCTAGACATGAAATCGATAATATCATGCTTCATGCCCCTCCACCAGAACTGACGTTGTAGGTCTTTGTACATCTTCATCATGCCGGGATGAACTGTGTACTTTGACCCATGTGCCTCACTGAGAATCTTTGTCTTTTCAGCTGACTGTTCCGAATTGTATCTAAGACCACCGTCAATACCCACAGACATATGTGTTTGAGGCTTCGATAGGAGAGAGAAGAGCTCTGCAAGATCAGGACTAGCCTTCTATGCCTCAAGCAATTCAAAATGCAAGTGGGACGTGATGGAGATGTTATTAACATGCACACGATCAGACAGAAACTACGGCTTCCATCCCACTAGATCGTCCATATTCTTCCATTCAGGAACAGATAGAGATGCACACACTACCCTTTTCCTGCTAAGGGCGTCAGCGACTACATTTGCCTTTCCCAGCTGATAGGCAATAGTGAAATCATAGTCCTTTAGATATTCAATCCATCAGCATCGATGTAGATTCAAGTCCTTTTGAGTCAGGATGTACTTCAGGCTTTTATGGTCGGTGAAGATGTCAAACGTTGCCCTGTACATGTAGTGCCTCCAGATTTTGAGAGCATGAATGATTGCAACTAATTCCAAATCATGTGTGGGATAATTTAGTTCATTGGGTTTTAGCTGTCTGGATGCAAAGGCCACCACTTTTCCATTCTGCTGTAGGACACATCTTAAACCATTCCTTGAAGCATCAGTGAATATCACAAACCATTCATTACCATATGGTAGAACAAGAATAGGAGCCAACGTCAACTTTTGCTTTAATTCTTGGAAACTGGATTCACAAGCAGTTGACCAGATGAAGTGCTCATCTTTTCAAGTAAGCATTGTGAGAGGAAGTGCCACTTTGGAAAAGTTTGGAATAAAGTGACGATAATATCCGGTTAGACCTAAGAAACTTTGAATTTTAGAAGGATTGCGAGGAGCTTGCCAATCAAGTACAATAGAGACTTTAGTGGGATCAATAGATATGTTACCCCCACAAATGACAATGTTTAAGAAACATGACTTTATCAATACAAAATTCACATTTTCAAAGCTTGCCATAAATTTCTAGGTTCGAAGAATATCAAGAACTGCTCGCAAGTGTTCTCGGTGTTTTTCCATAGAATCAGAATAGATCAAGATATCATCAATGAAGACAGCCACGAACTCATCAAGATAAGGTTGGAAGACTTTGTTCATTTGGTTCATAAATATGCCTGATGTGTTAGTCAACCCGAATGGCATCACTAGAAATTCGTAATGCCCATAACGAGTTCGGAAAGCAGTTTTAGAAATATTAGAATCTTTGACTTTAAGTTGATGGTAGCCAGAGTGAAGATCAATTTTTTAGCAGACGTTAGCAGTGTGAAGCTGATCAAAGAGTTCATCAATGCGAGGAAGAGGGTACTTGTTTTTAATGGTGGCTTGGTTCAACATGTGATAGTTGATACACATTCACATAGAACCGTCTTTCTTTTTGACAAAGAGAATGGGTGCACCCCAAGGGGAAATACTAGGACGGATAAAACCTTTGTCCATAAGTTCTTGTAGCTGTTTCTTCAACTCCATAAGCTCAGCAGGGGCCATCCTATATGGTGCCCAAGAAATCGGAGTGGTTCTAGGAAGAAGATCTATGGAGAACACAATGTCTTATTTAGTGGCAGCCCAGGAAGCTCCTCCGGAAATACGTCAAGAAAATTACGTACCACCTCCAGTCTTTCTACAGGCCCGCTATTAGGACTGGTCTCTGAGACTAATGCGAGGAAGACTTTACAACCTTTAGAAATGAGTTTTTTAGATTTAAGAGAGGAAATTATGATATTATTAAAGAATCTGGTTCCCCTAGGGATCATCACAGGACAAGAATGAGGTTGAGAGAGAACTACCATCTTGTTTCTACAATCAATTTGAGAATGATACTTGTATAGCCAATCCATACCAAGTATAATATCAAAGTCTTCCATAGTTAAGATGATGAATTCAAAAGGCATGTTATGATTTTTGAATTTTAGAGGAAGGACATCAGTTTTCTATAATGTAGTGAGTATGTTTCCACTAGGAGTTGACACATCAAGAATATATCCCAAGTCCCTTATATGCAGGTGCAACATAGATGCCAGATTTTGAGAAATAAAAGTATTTGTAGATCCAGAGTTGAATAAAGATTTAACAGGATGACCATCTAAGAAAACAACGCCTACAAAAGATAATTATTTCATAAGTATTTGAAGTCATTGAACAAGATATTTGATATGCGAAAAGATTTAGGTTACCTTCAACAAGATGATTGGGATTTTCTCTAGCCTCCTCTACGATGACTGTGAATACTCGAGCATTGCGGTGTCCATGGGGAGGTGGAGCACCCGCTGGAGGTTTGCCAAGGATAGATGTAGCAGGGCACTTGGTGAGGAAATGACCCTCCTTTTTGTAGTTGAAGCAGACTGGCTTGGCATAGCGACAAGGTTCATCATGCCCTTGCCCACATGTTTTACATTTGTTGCGGTATTCCATCAACGGGTTATAGTTGTTCTTCTTTCCTCTTTTTCCTGAACCTCCTCCTTTTCCTGATCCCTTGTTGTTATGACCAGGGTGAAACTTTTTAAGCTTATCATCCTCAGTGGTGGTTAACCCTAGGTATCCCATATTGGAAGGCTTCTACAAACCTTGTTCCCTTTCCTGCTTGAGGGCCATATCTAGGGATTCATCTATACTTCTGGGATGGGAGGCTATAAATAGGGTTTTCAGATGGGCAGCATGGCAGTCAACATAATGTTTGTTGAGGCGTTCATTAGTCCTAATAGGTTCATAATGCTCCAGAAGCCTAAACTTCTGGGTGTAGTCAGCTATTGAGAGACTGCCCTTCTTAAGCTCCATGTACATCTTCTCCTTCCTCTTCCTCTCAGCTATGGGCATAAAACGATCAGTGAATAGGGGTTTGAAGGCTTCCCACCCTATGGAATCTACTTCTTCTCCCCTATTCCCATCATAGTTCTCCCACCATATTTTTTCCCTCCCTTAAGCAGATGGGTGGCGAACTTGACCTTCTTCTCAGTGGGTACTTCTAGGGTATGAAAATTGTTCTCCACGAATAGGATCCAGGCCTCAGCCGTATCCATGACCTCAGGCTGATCTTCCCCCCAGAACGTATCAGGGTTGAGTTTGATGAAATCTATCACTGTCACCTCCTTTTTCCTAGAGGAGCTAGGTTCAGGGGTTCCTTTTGTGGCAAGGGTTTCCATGAAGTCTAGAAGGATTTTCTTCTATTCCTCCCACCTTTCTCTGGCCGTAGCATCGGGATCAGGTACTTCAGAGGTTTCAGGCTCTTTCCTCTTCTTAGAGGATGACTCTTCAGAAGCCTTGGAGTTACGGGTCTTTGGAGACATCCTAAAAATAGGTGGAACATATTAGATTTATCATTATTCATTATTATTATTATTATTATTATTTGTAATAGCATGACATTTCATTATTCTTCTTTATTAATTATTAATGATCTTAATGTTACGATTAGTGGAGGATACCCTACAATCCTTATCAATCAGTCCTTAAAAATTTTCTAAATAGAGAGACTCTTTTCCCAACCTTATATCATAAAGGTAAGGGGGAGATATTTTAAAAATGAAGATGAGGGGGAAATTTTATTATAGGAGAGATGAGAGGGAAAATTTCTATAGATGAGAAGGGTCCTAATTAAGGTACATCCAAGAAGTAGGGGACATTTGGGGTATCAGCCAGGTAGACTTACACTCCCATATAGGTAGCCTTGTACTTGCCAGACCCATGGAAGATGCTATCCTAGACACCTCCCCCCTTCACATCCCTAATTCAAGGACTACCCTAGACTCACAATAGGGTGAATGAAGTTCATGTGACATGATGTGTGAACCTTGGCTCTGATACCAACCGTGATGTCCCCAATTTCCATATACTTTCCTTAGTGACATTCCCAGATATGCGTGCACTCATATCTAAAGATGTCAGAAGGGAAAATATAAGAGATTGTGGAAGTCAACTAAATATACAAATGAGCTGGATCGTTGTTTACAACATCATTTATTTAGACACATGAAACCACATCCATTGATAAATAAAAGTCATACATATTATTTTGTAAAGAAGAAATAGTTCTTAAAAAAATTGGAAATACATAGGATATGGAGAATCCTACACAACATCTATTAAGATAAGCGACTATCTACTGAAAAAGAGATAAGAGCAACAATCTAGCTAAATATCCTCCATGAGAAATTATTTAGCAGCTTTTGGTACTTTGAGATACATTATTTGTTCCTTGTACCTAAAAATATGAGAAACAAAAACATCAACAAAAAGTTGGTACATGATAAAAAGATACTATAGTATGATTGCATAATTAGAAATACTTGAAAGATGAAGAAAGAAAAGAAAACCATTATTTACAAAGGAAAATCAGGTAAACGCCTCTTTTATTCATTTCATTAGATGTAGTTGTACTACAATTTTATAAGCACTTATCATACATCCAGTATGGGGAAGATTATTTTAACATACATCTAACATGGGCAATTCATCCTACATCCATGTCAGGCAACGTACATCCATACTGGTCCATGTGCACTAGTAGCTACAACTCATCAAAATGTCCTCTTATGTTTTGGCGAATCGTATAATACTAGTAGTCAACCAACAAGGTATAGCAAATAGCTTCACACAAGGTATATTATATCATATGCAACCAGAGAAAACTAGTCTTATACTTAACAAGACCACGTACCTATTTCGATAAGATCTCGGATCCAAGAGTCTAGAAGAACAACAAATAGATCACCCTGAAAGAAAAATAAATACCTAAAGTCATTATGTATTGTCAACACCTCATATTAGGTCTTGACTCATTAGGGTTGTCCTTTTAATGTAATTGGGTCAGATTAGAGTATTTGAGGGGGGGGGGTTGAGTGTGGATTTTGAAATTTATCATTCCATAAATCATAATATGAAGAGAGAGAGGATAAGGGTCATTTAATGTGAACATATTATTGGTCATTATTCTAGGATTTTGAATTAATAGAATTAGGGTCAGATTTAATAGTACAAGATCTTACAAAAGTATTGTCCTTTATTTACATATTCATTTTTAACAATTTAAAGTTAAAAGGACAAAAACAAAGGTCATAAAGATGATGAATTAATTTAGGGTTGGATTTAGGTACATGTGATAATTTATTCAGGTTCTTCTCATTTTTCTGAGAATGTGGGTATTTTGTGGGTATTTATTTGATGTCGGAGCTATTTATAAAGGGTTTTACAATACTGACCAATCAGGTAATTTCTAGAGGAATAAAATGAAAATAAAAAAAATAAAAGTGTGGCCGGCCTCGCGGATCAGAGGTTGGATCTGGCTCTACATATCCTCTCCTTAACCCGCGAACCAGCCTCGGTCAATAGGGTCAAGGTTGGGAGTAAAGGACATAAATGCCCTTGGGGTTGAAGTGTTTGCGCATGACCATGCATGGTCAGAGTGGGGTTTTCATCTGTTCGATTGTCTTTTGCCCGCGCCATGGTAGCAGCTAGCGATGGTGAGGAACATTGAAGGGTCGGGGGTAGCTAGGTGGGTGCTGAGTGTGTGAGCGTGAGTAGGTTTCATTCACAGGATCTCCCCGAGTTCAACGAGCCCAAGAAGCTCGCCGAAGGTGAACTACAACTCTGGTTATGATGATAGTAGGCTCAATGAAAAGAAATTGGGTTCTAAGGTTTTACCTACCCTATGGCTAGATTGAGGGGTCATGAAGCTCTGTTTGGGGTTTGTGAGACTCTGCGTCCACTCCCTACTACTCGACGTGCCCTTGACCTCACCGACGATGGCACTTTAGAGTTCAGCTGTGGCGACTAGTCGACCCGAGGTTCTAGACCTTTGCGGCTCCAACCGGGGGTACTTCTTAGCTCGTCGGGATCCCACGAAAGTGTAGCCTTAGTTGATTGGGAAGTAGAGGCTCTGGAGGGGAGGAGAAGGGTCGGGATTAGGCGAGGTGAGGGTGCTCGAGGTCGGGGAGGAAGGGGTGACTCTCGGCGGAAAAAGTGATGAGAAACAAATAAAGGAAGGCCAGAGAAGATAGTGAGGGGTGTAAATAGAGATAAGGAGGTGTAGAGGGGAAAGCCCTAATATGGGTGCCTCTGCCCGTGAGAGGCACAGAGAGAAGGGAGTTCATTCTCCCTGATCCTAGGACCTTGGGCGACGTGGAAGAGGTCATTTGGTTCATTTTGGTGAGAGGGAATGGTCCTCCAAAAGTCTCGTGTGGATGCTATGGGAGTCGGGCGCACGGGGCCTCTGATTAGTCGGTCGTACTGTTGGACTCGATCCCGATCCTTGCGGGAGGTTATGGGAAAAATCCCTACCGTCCCTTGCATCTGATCCATGGCCGACATGATCGGGCGGCTGGGGCATGAGGCCGCATATGTGGTCCACGCTCTTGGTTTAACTAAGGTCGTGTGACATTCAAATGTCACATAAATTAGCAATCTTATGTCAAGAGTGTGCATTATTTTCAAATGCTAATAACTCCTAATTAGTTAATCCAATTAGATTGAAATTTTAGTTGTAACTCTGTAATGTCATGATGTAACTTTAATATAAAATTGGGGCAAAAATTCAAATATTGAGTACATCAAGTGACTATGTATCGTATTGCATGTAATTAGACTTTATATGGCACTAGAGATGGCACTACATGAAATTGATAAGTCATTGAGTCAAAATTTGTGAGGAAGATGGTTGAGGGTATTACTAGAATAACAAAAATTATAAGAGAGAGAAAATATATGTCAAAACTCACTCTGTCACAACAACTTCATATTGTAATCATTAAAAGATGATTTCATGGTAGAATTTTCAGAAATAATACTTTCCTTTTTAGAAGCAAGATCATTTAATTGAGCATATAATTCATCATTAGTTTTTGTAACTCTTTTTAGTTTCTTTTTACAATCAATATATTTATCATGTAACTCTTCAATACTAGCAACTAACTCTTCTTTAGATAAATCAAGTAGGCTTACCTCATTTTTTTCTTCATCGATTGTTGCAATGAAACAACTTACCTTTTCTTCTTTATTTTCACTTGATTGTTCCCTTCTATATTTGTGGAACTTTTCTCCTTTCTTCCTCTTTGGACAATTGAATGTCGTGTGGCCTTTTACTTCACATTCAAAGCACCATCTATAATCTTGATCACTTTTTGATGGACGGATTATGTCGAGGTTGCTGAAAACACCATCCCCAATCTCTTTAAGACTTGTTAAAGCTTCTTGAAGACTTGCTCTTATACCAATTGAATGATTTAGAGGGGGGTGAATAGAGCTTTTTGGAGTTTTAAAAATAATCTAAACAATTGAACATGAAGTAGAAGGAAACAAGGAAGACACAAGGATGTAGAGTGGTTCCTACCTTAGAATTCTAAGGTAGTCAGTCCACTACCCGATTGTTTCCAACCGAGATTTTGAAAGAAATTTATTTTATTACCTCTCGAGGATGTTACACAAAATACAATTACTTTCCTACACCCTTGAAGTAGCCTGCACCTGATGTAGCCTCAATCCTCCTAGAAGAAACCTTATAAAGTAACTCCAAGTTCGCCCTTGAAGTAGCCTCACTACTACATAAATGTCTTATAACGTCACTTTTAAAGGCGTCAATTGTATAAATACACCGACACCTAAACCCTAAAGTGTCGACTTAATAAAAAAACTGGCATCTACCTATGAAGGGCGACCAGACAATTCAGTTTCGGTTCCCTAATAATAAACCGACACATAAAAATTAACCGCCAAATCCAAAATTTCCAGTGAAAAAAATTACCTCTAAAATTTAACATATGGCGTCGGTTATTAACTACTAAACCTACGACGAAAGGTTATTTGTGAAACAGAAATTGGGCACATTTTAGTCGTCGGTTTTGCTACAATGACCGACGTTTATGGGTTTTCCCGTGTTGTTCCCAGGAAATATTTCACACCCTTTGAGCGTCGGTTTTTGAAAAAAACTGACGACTATGGTCATTAATCAAGAACAATTTTTTTAATCGGCATATGGAGATAGACGTCAGTTTTTTTCTAGTAAAAACCGAAGACTATCATTGAGAATAGGTGTCGGTGTGTTTGTAGAACCAACACCTTTAGTTTTATGTGTCGGTTTTGTTGACTCAAGGTCAATTAGGTCAATGTTGACTCACGTCTAAATTGACTAAATTTGTGTTTTGATGATGACTAACCATTCCACATATTGGTGTCTAATGTCTCTACTTGAGTGATTTCAGATTAGGTATAGACACACTCCAAATGCCCTAACTTGCACAACTCAATTGGAGAAAAGACAAGTCAAAGTCATACAAGTGCACATTTTTCTAATATGATGTATATCCATTAGAATCATGTTGTAAATCACTTGTAATGATTGTATGACTTGTAATTAAGCTTAGAAAAATATCAGGAGCACTTAGACCGAATATTAGAGCACTTTAGATGCAACTTTGAAAATTGATTACAGGCATTTTGTCGGTCGAGTTTCCCAGCCTGAAAACTCGACCGATCATCCTTGATCAATTTTCTGGAGATTGCATCGATCGAGTTGTGTTTTCACAGAACTCGACCGATGGAGTAACTAGCCAAATCGATTTTTATTGGTCAGTCGAGTTCCCTCAGGAAAAAATCGACCGATGGTCTGAATATCAACTTTGTCTTTTACTCTATCGGTCGAGTTACCCTTATAGAAACTCGACCGATTGCACTGTACGGAAAAGTGCAGAAAAGTGTTTCTAGCCATTGTGGAGTTGCAACAAGTTAAAATATATCCGTTGCAAGCCACAAAATGGCTAGTTTTCATTCACAAGTGTTCCCAAAGGCTAAAAGGCATCCCCAGCTATAAATAGGACCCCTTGGGCTTCATTCCAAGGTTGAGCATTCATTGCAAACTCTATGTGAGGTTCCTATTCTATAGCTGAGCGCTTCCTACAGCCTCCTCTCTCTCTCTAAGCTTAATCACTTGCTACATCCATTAGAGTGAGTAGGAAATCTGTAAGAGAGCTAGTCCTACATGTATATCTTGTGAGGCTCTCACTTACACCACCTCCCCATCTCTCATTTGCAATCATGAAGATGTAGGTTCTCTCTCTTGTCTAAGAGAGGTGAAGAAGAATAAGGGAAGGAGTCCCTTGGTGAAGATCAAGGCTGAAGACTTGGAGCTAGAGTGGGTAAGCCCTTGGAGAAGGCAGAAGACTCAAGCTCAAGTGGGTAAGTCCTTGGTAGAAGCTTCTCCTAGTGAAGGTGAAGTCAAAAGTTGAAGATCCAAGAAGAGTGGGTAATCCCTGTAAGGCTGAAGACTTGTGCAAGAGTGGGTAAGTCCTTGGAGAAGGCTGAAGACTCTTACAAAGTGGGTAAGTCCTTGGTAAGGTTGAAGATTCTTTGTATTGGATAGGTAAGTCTTTTGTTTGGTCATGCATTGTATGTCTTATGAATGAATATAAGAGTGCAATAGTTTGAAAGTCCTAGAGGTTGACCTCTCTAGGCAAGTGGACTGACACACTTCTAGTTTGAAGTGTGGAACCACTCTAAATAGCTTGTCTAATTGGTGCATGTTCAATCTCTCTCTCCCTTGCTATGTATGTTTTAGTTGCACTCAAATTACCTATTTAGGAACCTTATCTTGAAGGTTTAATGAGTTTTGTTTAAGTGCTTTCAGCTCTATTCACCCCCCCCTCTAGAGCATCTAATCATCCATCTAGGATCCAACAGGTTTCATTTAAGAACCGACACCTATTGTTAACTTAACGGCACCCGCGCGAGCCCGACTCTTCCCCTTTCTCTATTTCATTCGTTCTCGTGCTATCCAGGGTTTGGTCCTGCGATTTCTCCTCTACCACTGCTCGCTGCCACTGCCTCCATGCCTGCTGCCATCACCGCTCAGGCTGCTGCCTCTACTGCCGCCACGCCACCGCCACTACTGGACACCTGTTGCTCGCCGTCACCGCGCAATACCCGCTATCACTTCTCTCCGCCGCTCAACACCTGCTCGCCGCCACCGCCGCTCGACAGGGATGTATCCTCTTCGCTTTCTCCCTCTCTTTTGCTTGATCAACACCTGTTCGCCCCGCCATTCTTCTCCCCGATCCTCTGCATGGAAGCAACATGAGTAGGTCACGACCGTGTGGGCCTCCACCTCTTCTTATTCTTCCACATCTTCTTCTTCCTACTCCCGCTCCTTACCAAATGGATTAAAGCAAGGCCACAACCGTGTGGGCTAGCCATGGCCTTGGCTGTGTTGGCCGACCACAGCCGTGCTGGCCAGCACGGCCGTGGTAGGCCAACACAGCCACAGCCGTGGCCAGCCCACACAGTCGTGGCCTTGCTTTTATCCATTTGGTAAGGAGGGAGCAGGAAGAAGAAGACACATTTGCAATTGAATACTAATGCTTGACCTAATTCTATAAATTTTGATTCATGTTGAATTAAGATATTAAAACCCTTAACACATTTTACCATAATCTTGAATTAAGTATATTGCTGAAATCTTGTGATCAATCTATGTAAGATATTAAAACCCTATTGTTAAATCTCTGATTTTGTAGTGATGTGTCGCCCTAACATCTACATGAATCCCTATTGTATGATGTATATTGATGATAATGCATGAGCTAGTTTGAAATTTTGAAATCAATTATGAATCTCTCCATCCCTAGGTCATACTAATTTATGTGTAATCTTTATCTTGATGATGAACATGCATGTATACTCAAAATGTTGAAATCATTGTTATAGAATGACATCACATGTATTTGTTGGCCTAGAAACCCATCCAAGATTTACTCATTAGGAGTAAATCTTAGATAGTCCCCAGTTTGGGACTGTTCTTGAACACCTAATCTCACTTAGGATGTAAGTGTATAATGTGTATTGGATTTTCGAGAAAATTTCGGTAGCATTTCCCCATTTGTTCTCTAAGTACATATGTACTTAGAGAACAGTAGGGAAATGCTGCTGAATTTTTTTGAAAACCCAATACACATTATACACTTACTAGTAAGATTAGGTGTTCAAGGATGGGATAGGTGGTACACATTTATTATATATAAGAATGACATCACATGTATTTGTTGCCCTAGAAACCCGTCCAAGATTTACTCATTAGGAGTAAATCTTGGATAGTACCCGGTTTGGGACTATTCTTGAACACATAATCTCTCTTAGTATGTAAGTGTATAATGTGTATTGGATTTTCAAAAAAATTTCGGTAGCATTTCCCTGTTTGTTCTCTAAGTACATATGTACTTGGGGAACAGCGGGGAAATGTTGTCGAAATTTTCTTGAAAACCCAATACACATTATACACTTACTAGTGAGATTAGGTGTTCAAGGATGGGATAGGTGGTACACATTTATTATATATAAGAATGACATCACATGTATTTTTTAACCCTAGACCCTAATCTTCTTGTAATATATACTTGTTTTCTCTTTGATCACAGAATGGATAGATCATGGATGTCCATTCGCAATCACTACACCCTAGAGTTTATTTCTGGTCTTGACCAGTTTATTAGATTTGCCGAGGAACATAGGAAACAACCTGGAGATAGGTTCTCTGTCCATGTAGGCATTGCGGTAACAACTTGAAAGTCAGCACTGGTGACGAAATCAAAAGTCATGTCATGTGCAACGGGATTATACAAGGCTATACAAAATGGCACTGGCATGGAGAGATTTCAAACCTGAAAGCAGTGGATGTCGATAGCAGCACTTGTATGGAAGAAGAAATTGCCTCCAATGACGTAGATGTGAATGAACTAGTTCCAGTAGACATCGTTGATGCGATGCTGGATAGTTGTGGGGTAGAGCACACCGATCCACCTCCCATTTTTACAAACATTGTGCATGATGTTGAGATATCATTATAAACAGGTTGTACTAAGTTTACGAAGCTTAGCACTATGTTGAGATTGTATAAGCTGAAAGCTAACAACAGATGGATCAACAAAAGCTTCACGTCATTGTTGTCTTTGTTGAAAGAAATGCTTCCTGAAGGAAACGAGTTGCCAATCTCAACATACCAGGTAAAGAAATTGTTGTGCCCAATGGGAATGGATGCCAAGAAGATACACGCATGCCTGAATGATTGTGTATTATTTCAAAAGGACTATGTGGATTTGAAAGATTGTCCAAAATGTGGTGCGTCACGGTATAAATTGATGACTTCGGGGGAGTCCAAAATTGGTTCTCTTGCCAAGGTGATGTGGTATCTACCTATAATATCACGGTTTCAATGCTTGTTTTCCAATCTGATAGATGTGAAGAATTTGAGGTGGCATGCAGATGTTAAGAAAAATAATGATGGAATCCTACGACATGCGTCTGATTCCCCACAGTGGAAGAAGATTGATCTATTGTACCTTGAATTTGGTGAAGAAGTCAGGAATCTAAGACTTGATCTTTGTACAGATGGGATGAATCCATACGGGACATTGAGCAGCCAACATAGCACTTGGCCAATCATGCTTGTTATATATAATCTTCCTCCCTGGTTGTGTATAAAAAATAAGTATGTAATGTTGTCGTTGTTGATATCGGGCCCTAAACAACCTAGAAATAATATCGATGTTTATCTTGAACCTCTGATTGATGACTTAAAGAAACTCTGGGGTGAAGGTGTGATGACCTATGATGCTTCACGAAGAGAGACATTTCGTTTGCATGCTATGTTGTTTTGCACTATTAATGACTTTCCAGCATATGGGAATTTGTCTGGATATAGTGTCAAAGGAGCTAAAGTGTGTCCTATATGTGAAGAGAACACTGATTCAACAAGACTAAAATATGGCGGTAAGACTGTATATCTCGGTCATTGAAGGTTTCTTATAAAATACCATCCGTATCATAGGAAGCGCAAAGCATTCAATGGATTGAATGAGGAACGGACTGCACCTAAACCTATACCAAGGGAGGTTGTTTATGAAATAGTAAAAGACTTTGTCAATGAATTTGGTAAAAGATCACAATGTACTATGGCCACACAGAGTGAAAAATCTTTATTCAAGAAGAAGTCAATATTTTGGGATCTTCCTTATTGGAGTTCTTTGATAGTCATACATTGTATCGATGTCATGCACGTTGAGAAAAATGTCTATGATAGTGTCATTGGTACTTTGTTGAATATACCAGGTAATACTAAAGATGGGATAAAATCCATATTGGACCTACGTGAAATGGGAATAAGGTTAGAATTAACATAATTTCGTGAAATGCAAAATCAGAGAACATACTTACCTCCCGCTTGTTACACATTGTCTAGAAAGGAGAAGAAAGCTTTTTGTGAATGTTTGGTAAATGTTAAGGTGCCGGAGGGTTACTCATCCAACATCAGTAGATTGGTATCAATGAAAGATCTTACGTTGATAGGTCTTAAATCTCATGATTGTCACACTCTAATGCAACAAATATTTCCTGTGGCAATTCAATCTATATTGCCGAAGCATGTATGGTTTGTAATCACCAGACTTTGTTTCTTTTTCAATAGTCTGTGTAGCAAAGTTATTGACCCTGATACTCTCAATAATTTTCAAAGAGAAGTGGTTGTTACCCTATGTCAGCTTGAGATGTATTTTCCTCCGTCGTTCTTTGATATCATGGTACATCTTGTTGTCCACTTGACTAGGGATGTGAAAATGTTGGGACCAGTTTTCTTGCATTCGATGTATCCCTTTGAACATTACATGAGCATTTTTAAAAGTAATGTTCGAAACTGTTATCGGCTTGAAGGGAGTATTATTGAGGGTTATGTGGCGAGAGAGGTTATGGATTTTTGCAATGACTTTTTCAGTGGTAATGACACTCCTGGTAATGACAAGAATATTGAGGAGCAATTTGGCAAAGGAATTTTGGGATCACGGGTGAAAGTAATCATCCGTGAGCAGTTAGAACAAGGTCACTTGTATATTTTACACAACATGGACGAAGTGAGTGTTTATATCGAGGAACATACCAATTGCATCAAGAGACAATATCCTCGAGCCAATACAATGTGGTTTGCTGGAGAGCATAACAAGACATTTATTAAGTGGTTTGAAGATAAAGTCTTACATCAACTATCTCAAACACCAAATGATATTACTGAAACTATCAAATGCCTCACCTTTAAACCGAAATTGAATGTTATGTATTATGAAGGGTATGACATTAATGGATTCACATATTACACAAAGCGCCAAGATGATAAGAGTGTCATCCAAAACAGTGGGGTCACCCTTCAAGCGTCGACTATGTTTTTTGCAAGTACAAATGATAAGAGTCCACGTGAAGCTAAAATATCATATTACAGTGTCATTAAAGACATATGGGAGTTTGACTACATAGATTTTAGAATTCCTCTCTTGAAATGTAATTGGGTTGATAACACCAAAGGAGTTATAGTGGATGAATTGGGTTTCACTTTAGTGAACTTTGAAAAGATTGGCAAGAAGGGTGAACCATTCATATTGGCATCACAAGCGAAACAAGTATTTTATATCGATGATCATGCAAATGATAAATGGTCGGTTGCTCTTCATGGTAAAAGACAGTTCATTGAAGATCCTATAGATGAAGAAGAGTACTATGATAAGTATGATGACTCCAGTCCATTCTCAGTTGGGTTGCCAACACCAGCAAATATTGAAGCTAATGATGACTTGTATGTGCGTGGAGATCACAATGAAGGATTGTTAATTGATAAAAAATCGCAATATTAGAGGCATGTTTATATTTTTTTATAAGTTTTATTTTTCTGAATGTGAACTTTACAATGTGAATTTTACAATGTGAATTACTTTACAATGTGAATGTGAACTTTACAATGTGAGCTTTACAATGTGAATTACTTTACAATGTGAACTTTACAATGTTAATTACTTTACAATGTAAACTTTACAATGTGAATGTGAACTTTCAGATGGCTGAGCATTCTCTTAATGATCATGCTGATGATTACCGTGAGGGTGAGGACATCAATGCGCCACCTCACAATGTAAGTTTCAAAAATATATATCATATATTTATATCTATATGTCCATTTCTAGTTATATCCTGTAAGTGTGTTTATTTTGTCAAATTTTAGGTTGATGATGCAAATGTACCCTCTGAAGCACTTGAGGCACTTGATGAGCAGCACCAAAAAGTTGACAAGAGAAGGGGCATCACTATGATGAAGAAGTTAATAGAGCAAAGGGGCAATGGACCCAAACTTGTTGTGGATTTTGATAATGCAGGAAATGCAATTGGAGTGAATCACAATTTGTTTGTTTCATATCTTGGGTATGTTACTCGTAGCCATTGCGGTTGTAAGATAGATTCTTGGCATAAAGTTCCTAAGGGGAAGAAAGACGTAATATGGAAGGATTTATGTGTGAGTTATTATTAATTTGCAATTCTATTTGTTAGATTACTATTTTGTTGGATACTAGTTAATAACAATTCTATTTTGCAGAGTATATTTGAATTGGATTAAAAGCTGCATCGTAAATGTGTGATGCAATGCTGTGGGAGAGTCCTAAGGAACTATAGGACAAATCTCACCTGAGAATACATAAAAGAAGGTGACAAGAGGAAGAAGAAAGCAACAGAACAGTGGAACTTCCTGGACCAAGAAGAATGGGACGCATTTGTTGCTTCAAGACAAACTGATGAATTCAAGGTATTAGGCGTCACCCCCAATTTAATTAATATATGTTGTATTCACCTATTCAAGATTAACATTTAGTGTTACTAACCAAATAATTAATGTTCATACTAACTAGGCCCTCAGTGAGGCACAAAAAGTAAGGCGTGCATTGAATGTGCACGACCACACAATGGGTCCAAAGGGGTATGCAGGCATTCGCCAAAGACTACAGTCTGAGGCTACTGCTCAGTCTGCTGCTACTCAGGAGTCCTCTACTATAGGTAGCACACCTCTGCCTCGCCATGATGTCTAGATAACTGAGAGGCAAAATAAGAAGGGAGAAATAAGGAAGCCCACAACTGCTGAGGCGGCTGCAAAATGGTAAAATACAACTCTTACAGCAATCGTTCCAATATTGATTATTTGTGGTGTTTACTTAATTACAAATTTTTGTTTTGGTGATTAACGGGAGCTGCATGAGCTGAGGAAACAAGGAAAGTTCATTCCTGAGGGCACAAGGGATGAATTGACAGTTGCTCTGGGTAACCCAGAACATCCTGGACGTGTTAGGGCTACAAGCGCTGGTGTGGGCATCAAAGCATTCTTTGGGCCATCCCAGCGCAAACATGTCCCAAAAGAGGGACTTTCACAAGAAGAGGTAACCTATTCTTTCTTTATAATGTTACTGTAAAAGAGAATTCAATAATCAGAAGCTAACGTTTCTTTTATCCATGTATAGGTAGATAAGCTAGTTGATAGGAAACTCGAAGAAGCACTGAGCATGTGGCAGGCATCTCAGACTACCACTCAGCAGACAGTACCTATGGCGTCCCTCTCTACTCCTACTACAGAGGTTGGGAGTAATCCTATAGACCCACCACCTAGCACATCCACTGTAAGTATTTTTATGACATAATAACTAGTCTTTTCATGATGATATGTTTTCAAGATGATATGTATATATGTATATAACATTCTTTACACAAAAATTTGTAGGGGTTGAATCCATGCCATCTAAAAAGTAAAGAATTTGTCATTGCAGAGGCGTCGGCTTACCCATCCCTACCAGGTGAAATGTTTCATGGGTCTCCATTACCATCTGGTTGGGTTCGTGTGAGCCCGCTACGTATATTCCCCAACTGGATGGATCTTCCATTTCCATATGCCCACCCAGATTGTGAAACGCTTGCTGAGGCAGAATGCGGAGTGATATTGTGGCCAAAAGTGGATGTCCTCTATACTGATACTATATGGTAAATTTACATTACGTTAAATTGTTAGTGTGTGTATATGATGTCAGTTGATATGAAATTATATATATATACAGGTTAAAAAGAAGACACCCACAACATCTAAGCCTCCACCTCCACCTCCTACATTACCAAGTTGGGTTCCACAGGACCTACCTATCCTGTTAGGTCCTAACTGTAGGGGTATGGAAATATGGTTAGGCGAACATGATATAAATTGCCCTATAACTGTTTCTATAGATGTGGATGTTGCAGGTCAATCATACGAAAGCAACCTATTTATACAAGATATTTTGGAGTTGTTTCGATATGATTAGCTGAATACATCTGTGATAGAGCTATGGATAAGGTGAGATCTTCTTTATACATCCATATACCTTGTGTAGGATCTGGTGATCTAGTTTCTTATTTATTAATGCATATGTAATACATGTTTTACAGCTACTTAGACAAGACGTGCAGATTTTTCATTCGAATATGTAGGATTTTTGATTCCATCTTTGATTAGTATAGTAGCTAAAGACCCTCCGTCAGTTCAACAATACTGCTGTGATGCTTTTACAACTTTTGCTCAAAATAAGAAGACGGTGGTAATAGCACCATTCAATGTGGAGTAAGTTTACTTTGCTTATAATTTGGACTGAAGAAAATTACATTTTTATTGTGGATTTTGAGTTATTAATTTTTAACTTTTTTACCTTTAGTGGTACGCATTGGGATTTACTAGTTATTGTCCCTGAGACATTCACTGTCTATTATCTAGATCCTAAGGGGACTAAATTGAATTCAAAATATGGACACAATGAAAATGGCATTATTCAGGTGAGAAATATTTCATTTTCATGTCTGTTAACATATGTTATTACATTACTATTTAATTATGCAACTGTGTTACATTAACATGTAGGGGTTTAGATGAGTTCAAAAAGGCTGGAGGAAAGGTCCCCAGGAAAAAGAACAAGCAAATAATTTGGACAAACGTGGAAGTAAGTTCCCGACTGCAATGTATATATTATTTATGTGAACAGTGCTTAATTAGTTGTATTTTTTAATATTTGTATGTTTCAATTTATAGTGTGCTACACAAGACAACGGATGGGTATGTGCATACTATGTGATGTGATTTATGCACATGATTATCAAATATGCCGCAATAGACATCGATACCATTCCTGAGGTATTATATATAGTCTCATTAGATAATATGAAATATATCACTCTTATTTATATATTATTAATTATATATATACATCATTCTCTTTGCAGATGTTTAAAACTAACCACAATACAGGAAAGGCCTTACCAGATGTACATGCTCCCTATACGATGGAAGAATTAAATGATGTAAGAGAAGAATGGGCAACAACCATACAAGTAGTGGGGGTTTTAACAAATAATTGGGATGTTGATAGCGAATAATGACTATAGAATGATATTTTGTAAATGAATTTCTGAATTATAATATGTGTGAATGTTTCTAAATGTCTGAATGTTTCTACATGTGTCTGAGTGAAAATGAATGAAACTGTTGATTGCTATATGAATGTTTCTACATGTGTGAATGTGAAAATGAATGGAACTACAGATGGCTACATGAATGTTTCTACATGTGTGAAAATCGAATGGAACTGCAGGTTGCTAAATGTGTGAACATTTATGTTGTTAATTTTGCAGGTTTGTAGCCTGTTGTTGGCTGATATCAATGGATGTCGTAAAACCTGCAGTTTATAACTAAACTGCAAGTTTCTCATCCTACGACCAGCCACAGCAGGTCTGTAGACTAACAGAAAAAAAACATAAAATAGGCGTCGGTTATTTGTATAAAACTGACGACATATGGTTACTGTGTCGATTTCCCTACTAGTAACCGACGTCGATTTCGCTAATGAGGCCAGACACCACGGCCATGCTGGCCAGCACGGTCGTGACAGCGGGCCAGACACCACGGCCGTGCTGGCCAGCACGGCCGTGGCAGCGGGTGAGATGGCGTTGGTTATCACTAATAAATCGACGCCGATAGTGCCCCAGATGGCGCCCTTTCTGTGGCGTGAAGGTATATGGGGTCAGTTTCAAAGCTAATAACCGACGCCTATACCCCCCTGCTGGCGCGTTTTCGGTGGTGCGTGAAGGGTTGTGGCATCAGTTTGAGAACCGATGTATAACAGTTGGACTTTTAGCAGCGCCCACATAGGTGTCGCTTAAAAACCGACACTAAAGGTCGGTTATGTACTAGTGCCTTCACCTGAAGTAGCTTCAATCCTTCTAGAAGCAACCTTCTGAAGTAACTCCAAGTTCACCCTTAAAGTAGCCTTCACCTGAAGTAGTTTCAATCCTTAAGGCAGTCTTCTAAAGTAACTTCAAGTCACCGGGACCAGCCTTCACCACCTTGAAGTAGCTCCATGAACCTCCTTTCAGCAACCTCCAACCTAGGAGTAGTCAAGGAGAACAAAATATAATAAAAGAGAACTAGATTGGAAGAAAGAAATAATGTTACCAATGAGTACAATTCTTTGATCCTATATCAAGCATATTGATCTCTTATCCACTATAGATGAACGTGATTATTTGGTGGCTAGGAGATACTGGCTATAGGACACTCAATTTGAGCTCAAGGGAACACGATTGCAAGTGTAGCTTTGCTTGTTGCTCATTATGATTGATTCTCAAGTTGTAATTGTGTATGCACAAGTTATTTGGGTGTCCTAAGGCATGTCCTATTTATAGGAATGACTTACAAGGGACTAGGGACGTTCTAAACACTTTTTAGAGTGTTCTTAGTGCTCAACTAGCCGTTAGGTGTTCATAAATTGCATTGCAACGACTAGTTGTTTAGTGTTGAAAAGTGAAATCCAAAACTTGTCTCGGTCGAGAAGTTTGTCGACCGAGATTGTCTCAATCGAGAAATTCTTTGACTGAGAATTGGTTTGGAGTAAAAGTGTTCAATGTCTATTGTGACTTTCCAACTACCAACTACTCGCAGTCTAACGGCTATGGAACCTACTCAAAGGTTTATCTCAGTCGAGAATGTTGCCAATCGAGGGATATTCTGGGATTACATGAGTAGGTCAATAGTCAATGTTCATGAGTTAGACCGAGGTGTTTCTCAGTCGAGGAGTTTGTCGATCGAGGGTGTCTCGATCGAAAAGTTTGTCGACTGAGAATGTCCCTGTTACAATATGTTGAGTCATCTACTAAGTGTGTTTATCAATGTGTAATTGTGTTTCTATCTTAGGGGAGAATCTATCTAAGTTTTGTGAGTGGATAGGGAAGATCTAACACTTGATTTACATGATATCTATGTACTTGTACATTATATACTTGTACAAGTTTTTACATTGTGTGCACTAATGAAAATAAAAATAATTTAAGCATGTTGATCTTCCAATTTGTATTGATCTTCAACTATCCACTTCCTTATTTGTTTATCTCTGAAACACTCAAATAACAAGTTAGATCTACAAGAATGAAATGTTTGTCATCATCAAAACAAAGGGTTTGATAATGTCCAATTTAGCCAACAAGTTAATTTTAGAAAAAAAATGTTTGAATTGACCCTAGATCATCTAGTAGCATTCACATTCATGAATGTGAACGACATATCATGTTATTTAGAACTTCATCTCACTAGTAAGTGTATAATTTGTGTTTGATTTCAATAAATTTTCAACATCATTTTCCCACAGTTCTCCATGTACACCGATGTAGATGGCCAAATACTCACCTACATAAGCACCCAGAGAACAAAAGGGGAAATGTTGTCAAAATCTATTGAAATCAAACATGCATTATACACTTACATAATACATGAGATTAAATTCTCAAGAACAATCCCAAATGAGAGAGTATCCAAGGTTAACTCCTAATGAGTAAATCTCAGACAAGTTTCTAGGCCAACAACATATGTAATAAACCCTAATTTGTGAATATACCCTAATTTGTGATGTTTTTATCTATAAATTCTAATCTTAAACCTTATCTTCAAATCCCTAATTTCTAAATTTTGTCATATAGAAAGTAGGGCTTTGAATACTGTGTTTAATATATTAGATTTTAAAATTTTAGAGTTTATAAATTTGAACCTATTCACATACTGGGGTTTATTTACATATTTGAATTCATAAATTAGGGTTTATTCACAAATTAGGGTTTATTTACATATTCAAATTTACAAATAAGGGTTTATTCATTTATTAGTTTCAATATCTCAAACTAGGTCATGCATGTTCATTATCATGTTACGTCATACAACATGGATTCATTTAGACATAGTGTGACACATAATAGTGGAACTCGGTATCTAATTATTAGGGTATCCACATATTAAATTGGGAAAACCATATGATTTGGACAAGATAATCAATATAAGCATCGAATTGTCCCTTCAAGTTATTTAGAGTCATTTTCATGCAAGAGTAATAATTAGAGCATAAATGAGACCCACTTGAAGTTAGGTGTCACAACCATATGATTTGATTGCATAATGTAGCATGAATCATTATTAGATAAAATAACAAACGATATTAAATCTCACATTACAAACATGCACAATGGAGCATATGCCATAGCATTATTTGGAACAAACCTCTACTTCCAGCGGCAGTAGCAAGAGCAGCGACAATAGAGATAGTGGAGTCGGAGATAGAAGTGGTGGTAGCAAGAGGAGTCGTCGGCAGTAGCAACAACAATGTTGATATAAGTAGTGACAATGTTCAAAGAGGTGACCTTGAAGCGGCAGAGGAGAGGAGGAAGGAGCTATAAAATCTCTTGAGTAGTGGCGAGCAACACTGACTGGATGAGGATAGCGGTGTCAGTATCAACAGGATCAACAGAATGACCAGCAACAGCATCGACATTGGCGGAAGGAGGAAGCATCACAACAGAAATCACCAGAGAAAAGAGATTCCCGTGGGTATGAGAAAGAGGGTAAAATGAGATTCTCAGTAGTATAAGTAAACCATTCCATGTCGGTTATTGTAGTAACCAACTACGTGTAACCTATCTAGTCGGTTGTGTACAAAAAATTGTTGGCAAAAAGATAACTTTGTTACATACAATAACTTGTTGTCCAAGTCTATATCCCAAATGCAACTCAACTACACTTACAATGCTGGTTAGGTTCAAGAAAACTGACCATAAACACACATTGGGGTTAGGAAAATTTTTGTGGGACACATGGAGCAAACACCTATCTCTTTAATCGTTGTAGATAAAACTGACAAGAAATACCAATTGGTTTCCATGGGACACATGAAATGTGCGCCTCTTTAACCGATTGGATATTTATAAAAGAACCAATGATCTAGGGTTTTTATAGGAAAATGAAATTCCCTAAAAAATGCACAAAATTCCATTTTCACAGACGATATACAACATCGGTTGCGTTGAGAAGCAATCGATGATAAAAGAAAATGCAGCCTGTGTTTTCTCAGCTAGTCAAACCATGGTGGTTGTCTTTGAAGAATTAACTCCGAAGATAGCACCATTAGTTTCTCTTCAAAGAACAACCAATGCAATATTTTATATATCTAGTAGTGTTCCCAAACCCTAACCTCACACACAACCTTCCCAACCGCCTTCTCTTCCTCAACATCAGTGACATTGCACCATGCTAAGGGTAAGCATGGACCACAGACCATGACTAGGAGCTATGATCTCCTAGGAGGCACGTGGACTCTACAAGAGCACCATGGTGCTCCTCTGAGATAGAAGGTAATGTCCAGGGCACTGAGTTTAAGTTTGCAATACAAGGGTGATGATCATTACTCTACCTATTGTCCTTACATAGAAAATGGGACCAACCTAAAGATGAAATGGTTTTCCAAACTAACTACAGATCCCAAGGTTTGAATTGGTAATCGAGGTCTTCCTTTTTTGTTGGTAAAAGGAAAATGGATTGTTGATAGTGGTTTCTGAAAACATATGAAAAGTGAAATCCGCCAATTCAACTGATTCACTAAAAAGAAAGGAGGATCAATGACTTTTGGTGACAACAACAAAGGTAAAGTGATAGGTGACGGTGATGTAGGTGATTCACTATGCATCAAGAATGTTATTCTTGTGGATGGCCTACATCACAATTTAATAAGTATCAGCCAATTATATGATAATCTTTATCTTGTTTTATTACATCACTTGAATGATTGCTTCTAGATTCCCTATCATATAGTGTTATATATAAGGGAACTAGAAATGAAACCTTTATGTTATTGTTCTTGATCCTTTTACGCATATTTTTGGTAAATGCCTTGTTGTTAATTCAAATGATATATCATTGTGGCATTGTAGGCTTGGTCATGTCAATATGCATGAATTGAAGAAGTTGAGTAAAAGGAATTGATCAAGGGACTTCCTAAATTAGATTTTGAGAAGGATGAGGAATGCCAAACCTATACCCTAGGAAAGAAAATCAAATCCACCTTTAAATAAAAATGAGTCCTTAGTACGAAAAGAGAACTTGGAGTCCTTAATATTCATCTATTTGGACCAATGATAACTCCAACGCTTTGCGGTAGCATCTCTTTGTGATTTTCAATGATTTATCTTGCTATACTTGGACTTACTTCTTGGTTTAAACAAGTGATACTCATGATGTTTACTTTTTTCAAACAAGTTGAAAACGAAGCTTCTTGCTGGACCGTTTCTATCCGTAGTGACCATGGGGGAGAGTTTGAAACTGACATTTTTGAATGTTTTTGTGAGGAATTTGGGTATGCAAATAACTTTTCTTCACCTTGTACACCTCAAAAAAATGGGGTTGTAGATATAAATAACAATTGACTACAAAAAATGGCTAGGACCATGCTTTTATAATATGATACTCCTCACAAGTTTTGGGCTAAAGCTATTAGCACTTCATGTTTTGTGCAAAATCGGGTTTTCACTCATCAATCTTTATAGAAAACCCCCTAATTTATGGAGTGGCAGAAATCCCTCTATTGATTTCTTTCAAGTTTTTGGTTGTTCTTGTTTTTTGTTAAACACCAAGGATTCTCTCAACAAGTTTGATGTGAAATTGTACAAGGCTTTCTTTCTTGGATATAACACTACTAGCAAGGCTTATAGAGTGTTTAACATTGTATTGTCTAAAGTAGAACAATTTATAAATGTTAAATTTGTTGAAACTAACCCTTGTATTTCCAAGAATATTGTAAATGATGATGTTGTAGATGAGGTGATCCCTCACTTGAAAGAGCTCAACATAGTTGAAGAAGGAAAAGAGGTGATAGTTGATGAAGAATAAAAATAAGAAGAGTAGAAGGATCCAACTCCACACTTTGCAAAACATCATCCTAAAGATCTCATCATAGGCAATCCTTTTGAAATGGTGAAGACATGGGCTGCATTCAACACAGAACAATCTGATAATGCCTTCATCTCAAAACTTGATCCAAAGAACGTCAAAGAAGCTCTCAAGGATGATGAATAGATCCTACCCATGCAAGAGGAGTTAAGAGAAGTTTGAAAAGAACAAAGTGTGGACCTTTGTGACAAGACCAAATGATAGGAACATCATTTACACCACGTGGGTCTACCGCAACAAGCTAGATGATAGTGGAAAATTAGTAAGGAACAAAGCAAGGTCATTTGCTCCAGGCTATAATCAACAGGAAGGTTTTGATTTTGATGAAACTTGTGCTCCTGTTGCTAGACTTGAATATATTAGAATGTTACTTGCCTTTGATATCTATAAGAATTTCTTGTTATATCAAATGGATGTTAAAAGTGTGTTTTTGAATAGTACAATTGAGGAGGAAGTCTATGTATCTCAAACTCCTGGGTTTGCACATGATAATCTTGCCAACCATATTTATTTGTTGCAAAAATGTCTCTATGGACTTAAACAAGCCCTTAGAGCTTGGTATGATAAATGAAATTACTTTTCACTAGACAATTGCTATATTATGGGCAAAGTTGATTCTACTTTATTTCTTAAGCACACATCATTCAAATTTATGTTGAAGATATCACTTTTGGAGGAACTAATCTTAATCTTTGCAAGGAGTTTATTTCTCATATGCAGAGTGAGTTCGAGACGAGTATGATGGGAGAGATTACTTTCTTCCTTGGATTTCAAATCAAACAAACAAAGGAAGGAAAGTCCATCAACTAAATCAAGTATACAAAAGAACTTCTTAAGTGCTTTGGGAGGAAGAACACCAAGCCGATGGACACCCCCATGTCTAACACTGCCAAAGTTGATAAAGACGAGGAAGGTGAGAAAGTGGATGAGAATCTCCATAGAGGTATGATTATCTAACTTTATTTAACTGCTTCTAGACCTAATATTAAGTCTATTGTTGGCTTGTGTGCTAGATTTCAATCAAGTCCTAGAAAATCCCATCTTATAGCGGTTAAGAAGATTTTGATATATCTAGCCAAAACCCTAAATTTAGACTATGGTATCCCAATTCAAGAGACTTTACTCTTACTTCTTATAGTGATGCAGATTATACAGTGTGCTTAATTGATAGAAAGTGAACAAGTGGCACTTGCTTCTTGATAGGACCATGTTTGGTTTATTAGTTCTCTAAAAAAAGGATATTCATATCACACATGTGCACAAGGAAACTCAACTTGCGGATATCTCCACAAAACCTCTAGCTAGAGAGCAATTTACCTTTATTAGATCAAAATTGCTTATTACTATTGTTGATGATATTGATATTCCTTCTAGCTAGATGTTCTCATACCTATATGTTCTTGCTCATAGTTTGATCATCTCTTACTTGATAGTGCTAAAATTTCCTTGTTTTAATGTCTAGTTTTTGGCTATTTTTTGCAAATGCATGTTTTACCACAAAATAGTAGCCAATGATAAGTGGAATGAGCCTCAATATATTCAAAATCATGATCGGCTAGAAAATAAATTTGTATAGAACTCTAGTGGCTTAGAATTGAAATTCTTATCTTTTGGATAGACTAAACGATCGGCCAACTTTGTTCTGGCAGAAACCCAACCAATCTTAGGATGAGGACTGAACTAAACTAGAGTGTCGGTTGAGTTTCTCAAAACCTAAGCTTGACCAAAAACATTGTTGGGAAGAAAATATATGTGTTGTCAGCTAATATTTCTCCCTGTCAACTAGAGAAAGTCGACTGATAGCCACTCTCCTTTGTTTTTCATCCAACCCTAGGCCTAACCCAACCTTTTTCATACCCTCTCTAGCCTTAGATCAGCCATCCTTGCCTCTCCCAATCTCAACCTAGGTGGTTAGGCGGTCTGCTATTTGTGTTATCTCCTTCGTGTGTGGTCATTCCATCTCCATCCAACCTCCATTCAATCAAACCATAGAAAGAGAACTGGACCAGAGGGAGATCCATCATCTTCCACCGGTCCTAGGCACGTGTCCTTTGATGCAACCTCTTTCATCTCCTCCCAATATATGAATAGGTATAAGGAACTTCTTCTAAGAACTCCTTTTCCATTCTTGCCTTGCTTGAACAATGTAGTGGAACCAGTGGAGTGATGCAAGAGGTTGATGAGGTTTTCAAAGATCACCACCTTAGTGATTTGTGTGTAGAGAGATTGTGTTACATTAATTCTATGTCTACCACAAAAGTGGTCCAAAAATTGTTTGCAAACCTCATGTGGAACTACACTACCCATGTGCCACCACCAAACACTCAAGTTATCTTGACCTCCATGATTGTGGGTACCAAGATTACAATCTATGAGGATTCATTGAATACCTACTTCAATGGTATTGAATTCACACAAACACATGGATGACCTCCTATCACCAGTATCTCGATCTGCTTGACCTTGAGAAGTTCTATAAAAGTTTTGACCCTGAGCCTACCCTTCCTTACATGTACAAGTTTTTGAAGAAAACATATGTTCCATATAGGAAGAAATCCATCCTTCTTACCTCTTCCCTAGACATCAAGACATGTATTATTGAATTAGTAGTATAATGCAATATCCATCCAAAGGGAAATCATACAGATACTGCAGAGAATACTATTGCGATCATGTACTGTCTCTTGAATGATCTTGGAGTCAAATGAACCAATTACATTCTTCATCACATGACATTCTTTGACTCAGGAAAGAACACCAGTGGAACCCACCTTCCATATCCTAACTTCACTTGTTGTGTGTTTTTCTCATCATTTTGGGAAATCCCTTTTCCACAAGCTTGGTTACAAAGCCAGTAGGAAACGTGTTTATAGCAGGGAAATCACTATCAAGAAGTCCTTCCATCCTACCTCCAATACCACACTAGATGCTTCCACCTATACCCAGGATCCTCCATATCCTCATAGACCTTATTGTTCCTCATTCTCAGTGGCAAATGGCACTCTAATGGGATACATCATACACCAACATGCGTACATCCCTACCCCACCTACCATCCCTACCCGGGTGATGACTATGCTTCCTATGCATGTGGTAAGTTCTACCTAGCCCCTCCACCTATTTATCCCATTGTTCTCCCTACCTATGATGGTGGACATGCCCCCACTTCCTCTCAGCCTACTACCTCTCAGGTTCTTTCTCTTCCAGTTGGACCTGATGCTACCTTCCTTTCTATCTATGACTAGGTTTCTGTACTCAATTATGAGAAAGCCAAAGCTCTACTAAAGTGTGGCATCTCTTGGACAGAGAAAATTCATAGGTGGCCTGGTCCTAGCTCCTTTGTTCTTGATGAGGACACTGAGATGACTGATGAGGAGGATGATGATGAGGCTAGTGGTGTTGATGGTGATGATGAAGATGACAGTGAGGCTACACCTACTACTCCACATCCACCTTCATATGGTGATGAGGATTACCAACCAAATATTGATGATGATGATAATGATGATGATGATGATGACAATGACCCTATTGATGTAGATGCCTTAGATGTTTAGTTCTTAGTCTATGGGTGCTCATATATATCACTTTTTGTAGAATATCATGTACAAAATATACATGCACTATATCTGAGGTGTACTATTTTCGTATCTGATATCTTTTCACTATTTTTGTAGTTTTCATCTAGAGTAGACATATCTAGTGTTGTAATCTTATCTTATATACCTTATCTCTATTCTTGGTTTATCCTATGAGTTCTTAGTATGTGTTTCCATATTTTGATTATGACTCTACCATGCTTGTTCTTTGTGATTTTTTTGTTTGGTGCTTGCTAAGGTGGTTTTTTTTATAGTTTATGCATGTGGATAAGACTTGTGTTTCTTAGCTCTCATACCTCCTACCTTTTTGGTATGACAAAGGGGGAGAAGTGATCTCAAACATATTTCTTTATGATCATTTTCTAACCTTTTTGTGAAATATCATGTGACTTGTAAGAGGACTCAATAGTGTATATGTGTTATGATTGCTTTTTGGAGAAACTAATCATACATTCATAGATAGGCATGAATTGAGGGGGAGCAATTACAAATGCTAATCATGTATACCCTTACAATTCACAAGGTAAAAGTTTAAATTCCAAATCCTTTTCAATATGTTGTGGAATGGTTTGTCATCTTTAAAAAGGGGGAGAACATTGGCCTAAGTTTTATACATTGTCCATAATTTAATGATGACTTAACCATTCCATTCATATGTATCTCATATGTCTATTTCATATTGGTTTCAGGTATTAGGTACATGAAAAGGAAATTCAATCAAGCCCTAGCATGATCTGGTTCAAGTCAAAAAGCAATGCAAATGCACTTTTGTGGAAATGGCCCTAAACGACTTAGGATAATTTTTGTAATTATTTGTATTGATGCTATGAATTGTAACTAAGATGATAATAAATCATGATCAATTAATTCGAATGTTTAATCACTCTAATGATGATTTCTAAAATTCATCACAGAGTGCCTGTTCGGTCAAGTTTCATCCTTGATAAACTCATCTGACACCCTTGAGAAATTTTGGGAATGTCTAGGTTCTGCAAAGTTTACCTATGGATAAAATGGAATGACACCCTACACATGAAAACTAATTTTAAGTGATTGATCGAGTTTCATCCAGGATAAACTCGACTGACAACTCAAAATTAGCATGTCGCATAGTTCTATAGGCCAATCACCTTTATCAAAACTCGACCAACTCCACTTTCTGGAATGTGTAGAAAAAGTGATTATAGCCGTTAGAATGTTGCAAATATCAAAAATGGATCTGTTGCAACACCCTAAATGTCTAGAAATCATTCCTATGTGCTTCTAGTGACTAGTGGACATCCCCAACTATAAATAATACCCCTTGGACTCCATTCCATGTTTGCTCCTTCATGCTATCAATCTCCTAGCTATAGTAGAGTGCATTTTGTCCACTAGATCCCCTTTCTCTCTCTTTCTTTTTCTTTGAAACATCCATATAAGTGATATAGGCTATGTGTGAGAGAGATACTCCATTGTAGTCATGTAAATCTCTCAAACATTTCCTTTCCCCAACCCCTTTCTTCAATCTATGTTAATGAAAGCTTCTCCAAGTCAAAGGAGAAGGTGAAAAGCTTCCCCAAGTTGAAGGAGAAGGTGAAGGTTGAAGATCTTTGAAAAGAGTGGGTAATTCCTTCAAGGCATAATACTTGTTACAAGAAGGGGAGCTCCTCTGTGAAGATGTCCAGCTACTTGCAAAGGTTCGTAAGCCCTTGTAGAGGTTAAAGACTCTTTCTCGAAGGATAGTAAGACCTTGTATGGTTTATTGGCTTCTTTTGGTCATTAAAAAGGAAGTCTAGGTATCCTTTCCCTATAAAAGGAAGGTCTAATTCTATGTCTTATAATGGAATATAAGTATGCAATGGTTGCAAAATCCTAGATCTTGACCTCTCTAGGTAATGGAATATTTTTTTTCTAGTTTGGAGAATGTAACCACTCTACATAGCTTGTTTTTTGTTTGTTCAATCTCTCTCATCCTTGCTATGTATGCTTACTTCCACATCAGATTCCATATTTGCAATCCTACTTGTTGAAGTAATTGGAAGGTCTAATTGATTTTATTTAACTTCTTTTTATCTTCATTCACACCCCTCTTTGATCCAACATGTTCGTCATCAATTTGCATATTCTTGTTTTTTCATTCTTCTTTATCTCATTGTTGGTGTACTTGACCAACGAAAATTGATGAATACTTAGTTATAGTCTAACCATAATTATGAATCATATGTATAACCTTCACATCCAAGAATGTATTTGTTTTATCAACCATAAACTCTTCAATCTGATTTTTCATTGTTTTCTTCCTTGTTTAGGAAACATAATATCAAACATAATATCAAATTGGATCATGCGGTTCTTATGACATTCTCATCCATAACTATGGTTCCTTACATAAATCATGGCCCCTATATCAAAGTTTCTTTACTTTCTAGATTTTTCCCTTGGTTAATATGTTTATCTTTTCAAACATCATTCTTCACATATTCCTTCAATGCATCCTACAACTAGGTCCCCCTTTTTTCAATGTTTCATAGATTGGTTATATGATTATCTAATTAAAGAGCATTGAAATCTTCTTTAGGTGATTCTTCTTCTTATAACTTGATAAGAGGGTCTTGGATAGTACAATTGAGAGGCATAACAAAATAGATCCAAATCTGTAGACTCACTCCTATCATCTTGTCGTCTTTAGTCATCATGCTAACAGGGACTAACTATTAAATATAATGATAGTCCCTCAAGAAATCAAGTATTCCAACTATAGATAGGCTCCTTAGTTTGAATAGATTCATGTTTCATAGAACAATGATGTGCCATTTGCTCCATCATGTCAAGTTGGACAGTATCTCACCCCAAATTACTAAATAGAGTTTAAGGCCTTGTTTTGGGGACCTCTCTTTAGATTATCACAAATGCCAACCATTAGAGAGAATCCCTAAACCTAATATCCAATAAAGCAATAAAACACTTCATCATTGACAAAGATGATAAAAACAATATATAAAAAACACAGATAATTTTTTTTCTTTGTTCACAATTGTCATAAACAGGTGACACATCAAGGATCCAACGATAAGATAACACAAATCTTATTCAACTCCATCAAAACTAGTTCAAATCTTATGGCTCATGTGCAGTTCATTTTGTAATAGATACATGTACATCAATCTGCAAACTTAGTATACTACCCATCCCAGGAAAGAAAGTGTACAGGGACAATCGAATATATGTAGATTATTCTGTTTATTTCATCTTCATTATGACTTATTTTATGGATAGAATTATACCTAAAAATATTTGAAACAACCTCATCAGACTCATATAGAGCCCTAGTGAGTGGATACCTCCCACTCAAGCTGAGTACATGCATCAACATCGGATTAAGTATAATGAACTTAGAAGAAAATTGCTTATATTGAAAAGTCTAGAAGATAGTTCTAGATCTAGTCAAAATCCAATTTACAATAGTAGTCTAATTAAATATATAAGGTAATCACTTAAACCAAATCCAACTTATATGTATATGTATTAGTTTGGGATTACGTGTGGTATTTTATTGGACATATTTATTCGCATCACATGCAATAAATAAATGATAAAACCAAGAATCTGATCATATTGATTATCTCAAAATATATTAGATTGGTGTTGGCTCTGATACCATTGTAGGGAAATATGGTGACAAAATAGACATCAAAAATAAAATGTTTACTACCATATTCCCCATTAAACTAGCAGATATTGTCAACAACTATATAATGGAAAGGATGGTTTCAAGGATATACCTAGTCCTAGAGCAAGTCCAGCGACATATCCTCATCATTGTAGTTGTGCAACTATCTTCTAGTTTCAATGGGACTCATCTACTTCGCCTCCTAGTCTCCACCACGAATCGCTGACATGAACAACATCTACAACAACTCCTCCACGGACTGTAGGTTGACATTGTCCTTGTATCGGGAAAAGTATCCACACCTCAAGAGAAGTCCACACAGACCAACTAGAACTCTTATTGTTGTACTATAACAAACAGGAAGGAGTTATCCATCCTATTGGTTTACTAGTCACAAACTTGCTCTCCCACAGATGTTCTCCCTTGGTATCCCTCTCCTTATCGGGTAGAACTTGCTCAGGTTCTCTCAGTTACCACAACTAGAGAAGACAAATAATTGTCTGATGCAATTTTTGTGTCTGAGAAGCCCCAGGTACCCCTCTATTTATAGGAGAGTTAGGGTCTGGGGTTCCCAGTCTGTTTGGGAGTGGGAGGGACCAAAATTTCCATAAATTAATTACCCCACGACACGTGAACCGTTCGATTGGCATAGTGAGCCAATCAGTCCACTTAGTGAGTTGATCCTAACACATTTTCCCAATCACAATTTGAATTGACAATTCATTTCCAATTAATGTCCAACATTAATTCCTTGTACCAATCAAATTGAACAAGTGAAATGATCAATAATCCTCATGAATCGAGAAATTCACCAGAAGCTTTTGTTGGCATGATCGATCTGATCGGTTCACTAGGTGAACCGATCATCTCACCAACCTGAGTTGATCGGTTCACCCAGTGATCTGATTGGTTGGTGTCCTGATTTATGTAGAATTTACTACCAATTGAACATTTAATTAACTTAACACTCTAACCAGTCAATACAATACTTGAACTTGACGTTTCTGAGTCCATTCAGTTAATTGGTTATTTAACTGAATACCTAAACATATTTAGTAATCAACTTAAACATAATAAATGGATAAACTCCTCTTCTAGATGAATTCCTATGTGTGTGACCCTATAGGTCCCATCTCATGTTGGCAATGAATGTACATAACCAGTTATGACATCACAAGTAAAGAAAGATGTCTAGTCACACATCATTGCTACCCAAGTGAATGGAATGTTGAATAACAACTTTAACCTACAATCTATGTATGGTGTTATAGGATTTTTATAGTTCCTTTCTCATTGAATTTTAGACTGAACTAAAGGCATGGAGTAGTCATCTTCTTCAACATTTATTCTTGTTCCTTGAACCAGAGAAGACTATCTAAAGCACAATATCACATATTGGCTCACATGTGCATGGCCATACATTTCTCAGTCTCACTAATCAAGAGGCCTAGGATATCATACTTCTATAGGAGGGTCAAACACCATGTACATTACTCACAATCGCCCCCATGTGTCACATTGTACCTAATCATTGCCTTTACAATAATCCTTATTCAGAATTACAGTGGATAATGTTGAAGCATACCGAATGACATGTGATGAGTGTAGTGACTTTAGGTCTAAGACCACAATCACCACCAATACTATGAGAGATAACTATGACTACCATGATAATGGTTTCCACATGTCAGTCTCATGGCGAGTCTGTATGATACACTATTCTCTAACATGCATGTATCTGTGTGCTTGCTTTGATCTCACATATCATGACTAATGAGACTCCGTCATCAACCAATGCACACACTAGTCTTATGTGTTATTGTTGTCTATCTTCCTTCCACAATAACATCCGACAAGATACATAAGGAGAATGTATATACTCTTTACCTATGTATGATCACATTGTTCAACTCATGTACTTGGAAACATACGTCATTGAGTAATATCATTCTCTGGACATTTATTATGTTACATCATTATCTCATAATTGAATAAAATAGAATAAATTGTAAGATTTCCTATATTATTAATCAAATCATTTACAAAGTATTCCATTACAATTATCATATGATTGGCTCTCTGGACATACATACGAACAATAACTAGATTCATGCTTGACATGCATTTTTGTCACATATGATTCAGTGATTAATAATTTTTCTAGGATAATGATTAAGGAATCTCATACAGAAGGACAAACTCAACATCGTCAATAAATAGAGGTAGACATGGATAGGATTTGCAACAATTTTAAATTATATGGCGTCAAGCTAGTGAGTCTTCTTCAAAATTTTCAAATAAGGGAAACAAGAATACAACTTTGATAGGTTCATGTCATAGTTAGTGCTCAAGGCATATGTCTCTAGGAGAGCAATGACCTATGACATTAATTCTCCCAGTAACTTTTCTGGATGAAGTTTTTTACTCTTCTATTTTGGAAATAACCCTAATTGAGAATGTATTATTGTTATTAGTTGGCAACATTCGTACAAAACTCATCAAAAATTGATTTTTAGAGGGAACATATTGACGATTTCCAAAATGACTTATCTTCAAATGAAAAATTCTTATGTTTTGTTTTCGTTCAAAATGGGGAGAAATACATTTTTTACCTACATATTGATAATGCCAAGTGTGGAGTATATAGTGATTATTCTTTAACATTTCTATGGTAGATATGTTTTGTTTTATCTTCCATGACCCTGTACTTGTATTAGAAAATAAATACATGATAAGTTCACAATGAGAAAAAAGATTCAATTTTAGAAAGGGGCGATTATTGGACATATTTTGATTAACTAAATACTTCTTCATTTATAAAGATTTCTATTAGAGTGTTTCACTATGGTTATAATGTGACATGAAATATTCACAAAATTCACTGTGCCTTTTGGGAACCTACATTCTGCCCATACATGTATCTCTACTCAGATGGATTGAATCTAAGTCATGGGTCATGTAGGTCTAACAGTCATCAAAACTTTTCCATTTGTGTAAGAATGGAGTTGATTTTGTGGGCCAATCATGAGAGAATTGTAGTGGTGTTTGTCGTCGAAACTTTGTCTTCTTCATCAATGTTCTACAACAAATTTAACATCAGAAGGACATCTTTGGTGAAGGAGGTATATATATTTAGGTGTAGTTAACCTTGACTGAAAGATGATCCATCTCATGGGATGCTCAAAAATCTTCGTAATACTTCATTTGGGCATTTTGGGAGTAGAGTTAGAGTTGGGAACAATTTGAATCAATTATACATAATGTGTTTGCTTTGTTTTCTTACATATACTTGATGTTAGGTTGTGGTTATGCTACTTCGACATTAGTAACTTTCTTTTTAACTTCAAATTATTCCATATCCTCTATGTTCATCCCTTTGTGAGCGTCATGTATCAACAAGAAAGTGTCATTGGCAAAGAGGAGAAACATAAAAGGACTAATTCTGTGTTTGACAAATTTATAAACGATCGTAAAAGCGATGGACAATCATGAGCAGTGATCACTCTGCATTAACCGTTTCCCCAAACTTATCACACAATCGTACTCATTTTACATTGATTTTCTTCAGCAAAGTGACTAGGATTCTGGCCAACCTCTCGTTAATTTCTCTCTGTGAGAAATGGTTACGATGGCTAATTGGTGATTTCCAAACAACTTTGGGAGCAGTTACTGTGTTAAATGTTTCATATGTTTCAATCAGATCGTCGGCACATACTACCTCAAGAAGGTTTTCTTATATGGCAGTTACCATTATGAATAGCTGAGCCGATGAGCAGTTACTAGAGCTGCCAAAATATCCCACATGGGGCGCCATCGATGAGATAACGAGTAGGCTGTCATGACGCAGGGCCCGATCCGTGACCCGATCCGTGATGAACAGTTGTCACAAGGGAGAAAAAGTAGCCTTAGAAAATGCGATAGATAAGGAAACAGTGGGCATTCTCGTGGGGGGTCACAAGAAAAGAATCAGGGCTTATTTGAACAATCCGATTTGCATACCAGTCTTTTCACACCATACAACAAATGTGGACGTACGGCGTGCCACTTATCGTTTAGGCCGGAGACCGGAGTGCATCAGATTTAGAACAATGTCCGTTTGTATGTGGAACTTGTGTGTACCCTTTGATTGTTGAATTTTCAGACCTGATTCACATGCCGCCAACGAAATGATGTGTGGTACCTTTTAACAACTAACCAACCAGTGACTTTAGTTTGCATTTTGGTACATGTGAATCAAGGCAAGGGAATGGTTTGGAGATTAAAAAATGTTGTTTTTTTTATCATGATGATAGAAAAAGGGAAACATTCCATAAAAGAAGCATAGGAAAATCTGATCTACATTTTCTCCTATGAAAAAGATGGTGAATCATAGAAGAAAAAAATTGATTCCAATATTTAAGATACATATGTAAATAACGTTTAAATAAACAAGATTCATACTTGTCCGGTACGCATTTTATTAAAAAAAAATCTAATCCCTATCTTCATATCTATAAAACAAATTCCGATTCTTATCCCATTCTATATACAAATTATCAAACAATACTTCTTAAAATTTTCACCACGTACTAACGTTAGATACAAAACCGCCAAAAGGAACATTGCCTCGATTGTGTTGTGGCCTCTAAAAGGAAATGAATCCAAGTTGCAGATCTGGCGGTTCCTCAGATTGGCGATCAGAGGCTACCGTCTCATCTCGATCATCAGAAAATATTACGCTGTTATGCAATCTGAAGAACGTGCCAATTATAAAAAGGTGTGCGTCTATTTGCAGGTGACAATGATAGAGATAACAAACTTGTGAACCCCTTCCTTCAATTCAGATAAGATTTGTATGCAACTTTTTATTGCCACATGTCGAAACAACACTACGTAACGATGCCGCAAATCAGACACCATGTGGGTTGCATCCTAACATATGTTCTACAAGAAAGTAAGACAAATCGTGTCTTTTACCATATGCCCTAAACGCTACCGTCAACCAAGGAAGGAGACGCCGTGAATATACATGGCAACACCAACGCCATGCATGGACGTAGTCCATGGTCGAGGACGAGGACCACAAGATCCCGCCCGTCCACGGACTAATTACATGGTCGACAGATCTATGGATTTGTACAACGAGGCAAAACGACGTACAACATATGAGTGGGAACCAAGGGAAATGCAAAAATCGGTCTGACATCTATGATCGTTTCTCCATCAGCTGGATGGCGTTCAGGGTGTTGGTCGGTTGATCCTAAACCGGTCCCATAAAATTCCCAGCATTGCCCCCAAACATGAAATGCCCCTTCAAGGAGGGAAGCACATGTTAAACTTCCAAGATGGTGGCCCATTGTCTACACTAGCAACCGATGTCAAAGAAGACTATCAGAATACAAAAAGGATGTCATATTGGAGTAAAAATTCCAAGAGAAAACAGTCCAAACTAAAACATTTTTCTTAAAACCAAATACCAAACTAGCAATCTCCAAAGATTGATTACAAAATTAATACCCTATTGGGATGAAGGCGAAAGAAAGATAGGCACATTTATATTCGGGGTGAATGCGCCAAAATTTTTGACGTGCTCACCCTAAAAAAAGTGCATGCGTCAAACCAATTCGACAACACTCACCCTCAAAAGATGATCGCAATAATATTTTGATGTATTCACTCAAAAAAAAATGGGGTAAATGACATCAAAGGGGAAAAAACCATTTTAAGGCACTTTTACAAAAATATTTAACAATATAAGACACTTTACAAAATATTTCGCAAAATAATAGAATTTAGTCTAAAAACGCCACTTTGTGTTGAGCTTTTTGTATCCTGGACTGAAAAGCGCCACAATAATTGGCGTAATTACTTTTAAATAAAATTTTTTTGAAAAAAATAAAAATTTTGAAAAATGCCACACCGAGTGGCGCTTTCACATTGGCTCTTAATATAGTATGAAGTTGAAGGTGCCACTAAATGTGACCCTTTTAAAATTTTTTATTTTTTTTATTTTAAAGTAAAAATGCTAGTATTTGTAGCGTTTTTCAATCTTGACGGGTTCCGCACAAAGAGTGTGCTATGTTGATAAATATTTTTATAAAAGTATGTTAAATTGATTTTTTCCCCATTCCAATTTGGGTTCAACCGATAACATGCACCAACAACGGCCATGTTCATTCAGAGATGTAGCCAATGAAAACATCAAGGGTAGATCGAACACGTGCTTCTTGGAGGATGAACCAGATGAAACAATTAACCCCGCTGATGTTGAACTGCTTATCGGCTGGGGTTACCCTAAAATTTGTGTTAATGACGAAGAATAGTTGATAATGGAAAGACCCTACAAGTACGCAGTCATCATTAAAGTTGTGGGAAGAAATGTAGGATTCCTCACAACGAGTGAAAGACTTAAACTACTCTAGAAGTCGGTGGGGAAGTTTAGTGTGTATGAACTTAATGGACAATTTAATACCACTCCATTTCACTATAAAATCGACTATGAAAAGGTCCTTGGGCTTTGTTCGGAAATGAAGAGATATGTGGAAGCTTCAAGTCCAAGAAAAACCCCACACGAGATATATCTCAAGCATGCACAACAAAAGCCACGACCGCCCACATCGACAAAGCCAATAACCACCAAATAAATAACCAAGCAAAGAACATGATTGGCGAAGAAGACCGAAGAATTCTCTTAAGCAACTCCAAGAAGATTACAAGGATTTTCGCTCCCTCACAATCCCCTGCCCACAATAGAATTTCGTAACCCACTCTCGTTCTCTCCCTCTTTGGCTATCCTTTGTGGCTTCCCATTTTGACACACGATGTTGTCCTACGTTGGCACACCCGAAGTTACACATACTGGAACCCCACACATCGGTGTTCTTTTGGCACATAATATACATCAGTGTCTATCCCTATTTATAGATAGGGACTCCCGGTTAGACAATACGAGAGGATACGACAATTCTATATAGATTAGGAAACGACAATACAAAAGGATAATGAAATAATGTCTTCGACTCCAAGTCTAACATTAATTGTACTTTACTAATATTGTTAGATATTATTTCTTATCTAATTAGGATAAGAGACAAAATCCTAACAATCTCGACTTTGAATCTTATCCGCTGTAGTTGCTCCTCCAAGAAGTCTACTCCCGTTCTTCTTCTGTGCTTATGCCCTCAGAAGCTACTCCTATTTCCAGAAGCGTATCAATATGTACGCCTGCATGGAGTGTGTGTCCAGACATGACTGTCCAAACCCTTCATGTGAGAGCTTATTGTATTGTACAGTTTGAGAAACTATATTGCATCCACCTGCGGTTGGAAGAACTGCATCCTTCGTACCTTTGTCCCCCATGCCATAGGGTTGTGTCTTCTTTTAGTCACACGCACTTGAAGACACTGGGTGATCTGTCCAACCACAACTTCCTCTTTCTAACAGTTGACAGCTTCGCCTCTGCATCTGTTAAAATTTGCAGTCGAGTTTGCAATCTCGTACCAGACTGCCCGTGAGAGTTGAATGCATGTAGCAATCTTCGGGTTCATGACACTCGTCATCCATGCTACTGCTTCATCTACACCTTCTGAGTCAGTAGACCTCTCATCAGCCGCTCCTCTTTTGGTAAGAAAACATCCAACCAGTCCATAGAACCAGGTAGCCTCCATTGTCGCTTGCCCCTTGCAAGTGAATTGCATGACTCCACCTCGCGTTGATATTTCACAACCAGTAGATGCACGCCCTCCTGATTCCATGATGTTGCCATCAAGATTTACTACCGGATGACCTCCAACGGCAGTTGTCGACGTCGTCATGTTTTTCTGTGCTTCCAATGCTTTCTGATCGTCTAGCATGAATCCTGCTCTGATATCACTTGAAGAGATATGCGGAAGCTTCAAGCCCAAGAAAAAACTCACACGAGATACAACCCAAGCATGTACAATAAAAGTCACGACCGCCCACGTCGACAAAGCCAATAACCACCAAATAAATAACCAAGCAGAGAACATGATTAGCGAAGAAGATTGCAGAATTCTATTAAGCAACTCCAAAAAGATTACAAGGATTGTCGCTCCCTCACAATCTCGTGCCCACAATAGAATTTCGTAACTCACTCTCATTCTCTCCCTCTTTGTCTATCCTTTGTGGCTTCCCATTTTGACACACAATGTTGTCCTACGTTGGCACACCCGAAGTTACCACACGTTGGAACCCCACACATCGGTGTTCTTTTGGCACACAATATACATCGGTGTCTATCCCTATTTATAGATAGGGACTCCCGGTTAGACAATACGAGAGGATACGGCAATTCTATAGGGATTAGGAAACCACAATACAAAAGGATAAGGAAATAATGTCTTCGACTCCAAGTCTAACATTAATTGCACTTTCCTAATATTGTTAGATATTATTTCTTATCCATTTAGATATCCTAACAGGAAGCTGTGTTATGATTTAGCCATGGTCGGCTACTTACTAACCCCTTGATGAAATACGGAGTATCCTGGATCTTGAAATTACGTGGGGAAGTTTAGTGTGTATGAACTTAATGGACAGTTTAATACAACTCAATTTCACTATAAAAGCGACTATGAAAAGGTCCTTGGGCTTTGTTCGGAAGCTGTGTTATAATTTAGCCATGGTCGGCTACTTACCAACCCTCAGATGAAATACAGAGCCATATAGTCTCCTGGGTGAGGGTCCTGAATCTACATTTGCACTATTATAATAATATTATGCTTCATGAAGGACGAACAATATTGAAGTTGATGATCACAGTGCAAATAGAACCGCCAGTAAATTTAATTTGCAAAAATGGTAATCCAGGTCGATAACAAAAATCCGATACATCCTTCCATACTTTTTAACGGGGTTGAATACAAAGTTAAATATGATGCTATACCAGAAATTAATTTGCCTATCGTGTGGGAAACAGTTGGGACAGTCAACACTCAACACACATCTGTAGAAGAGAGATTACTACTGAAAACCAGACCAACCAGAAAAATGTGGATGAGCTGGAGTGAAGTGGGTTGAAGAAGAGGAACTTTGACAGTCCTATTACGGTAGGAATATACATACAATACGACCTTTAAAGAAGGAGGACACCACCAACCAGCAGAACCGTAAACAAGATAACAAGTTTTAAGTGATGATTGACGATGAGGAAGAACAAGAAGAACCGTCTGAAAAACACTAGTCATCCCAGAGGAAACACTGAATTTGCTATACCAACTTCACCAGTCTAGGGCTCTGATTGGGAATGGACTGGGATTATTGAGATTATGAAATCCAGTCATCATCCGGATTGGGATTGACGTTCCCCACTTGGCCCTATTTGGCAAACCGGACTGAGATTCCTAATCCTGCTGCTGGCAGGACTGATATAGTCCAGCTTTTGGGATTACGGAATCTCGAAACGAGAATTCTAGCCAAACACGCAAGTGCAAAACCGGACTGGATCGGTACTGGATTTGCTGATGTGGCGCAGACATGACCTAATAAGACAAGCTCCAATCTCATACCAGTCCATTTTCAAACAGGCCCTAGAAGTCTAGCAGAAAGAAGAAGAAGATAAATCACGAAACTGATGTCAAAGAAGGGTGCTGTTGAATGGTGCAATCGAGGTAGACAACATGGGAAAGTGGGGCGGATAAACAAACAGTCACTAGCCTAGTCACATGATTCGGCAAATTTTTCAAAAATTCGGGTATAATACGCGCATTATTTAGCCAACGAATGTAACGGCCGAACTAAGAATTATACCCGCACTGTTTCCGAATAATACGAATAATTCGCGAATTATACGCTGTTCGTGTATTATTCCCATATTTATCGCAACCATCCGAATAATTAACGATTTATTTGGAAAAATTCGGCCCAGCTGGACGACCCACTTAGGGCTCAATTTACATTAGCCCGCGCCCGCCCATCCCACACGCCTTCTGCGCGAGTCCCCGTCCCCGTCTCCGCGCACGAACGGTGCCGCCGAAGCCCGACGCTCCTGCTTCGGCGATCAAGCAGCTCGACGAGCCCAGCGATATTCAAGGTCCCCCCGCGGCCGCGACGGACACGCCCGGCCTCTTCTCTTCGCCTTCAACCCCCCCCCCCCCCCCCCCGCCATCTTCTTCTTCGGTCCGACCGTCCGAGGCTCCGACCTGCAGCGTCCTCGTTACTGGACAAGACGACCCCAGCCGTGCAGCCCCTGGACGACGTCGGCCACGCCTCCACACGACCACAGGAAGACGTCGGCCGTGCAGCCCCACATAAGAGGCCAAGACGACCCCAGCCACCACCGTCGGCGACCGGGAGCAATTGCAGCGAGTCAGCGACTAGCGAGCCGGGAAATTTGGTGAGCATCTCGGCTTATTGTGAAGACTCTGTCTATCAAATCCGTCTCCTCTATCAATTGATCAATTCTATATCTCAATTGTTTTAAAATATGTTTGGTTGGTGGAACTTAAGGTGCATTGGCGATAATCAAACTCCCTCCTTTAGAGCTGGCTTGGCTAAAGATATCTCTAAATCATGGGTTTCATTCCCCGCTTTCGGTTGTTAGTTTCACTGTCCATGTCGGTTTTTGCAGCCAAAACTTCGTCATCAATTAACAGCAACAAGAATAAGAACAAACCTCTGTCTCACCGTCTGAAGACTAATGAAAAATATATTTGCACTGAAAGTACTAAGTCCGAAAACAGAAACAGTCCAGATTGAACTAATTAAAATCTCAATTGTTATGTATACATATTATTTCAAATTAATGACAGGTGACTAGTTTCTGCATTTGATATGGTATTTATGCTAAGAATTTATCATGCTTTAGGAGAACATCTGATAAAGCAGAATTGGAAACTGTCGTGTAAGGCATAGTGGAGAACATCTGATAAAGTTCTTCAGTATTTTCATAATCACTCTGTAACATAGAAAAACGTAGAACTTCACAAGAACCATTGAAAAAAAGAGGAGGATATGCTCCAGTCACAACTTGTGTGAAGATCTTGCTTTATTCAGTTGCTCCAGTAACTAATTGGGTTAATTTTGTTGATTTTATTTTTACAGTGTGAGGTTGAGCTGTGAGTCTGTGACAATTGAGTTTGAACAATGCCACGTGGAAAGGATCCGTTATGGGAACATATTGAACAAGTAGGGTCAAAAATAAAATGTAAACATTGTCACTTAGAATTTCATGCTGGAATCACACGAATTAGATATCATCTTGGAAAAATAATTGGGAAAGACATCAATCCTTGTGCTTCAGTTCCTGATCATGTTCAAGATTTAGCTTTAAAACATATTGATGAGATCCAAACCAAGGCTAAGAAACAAAAGCTCTCTGCGTTTTGGACAACATGCTCTTCTTCTAGCTCAAATAAATCAACTACTTGTCTTGCCACACAAAACAATACAAGTTACATTGATGTGGAAAGATTACAGGCTGATATCCAAAAGCAACAAACATTACATGATCTGACAAAGAAGGAGGAAAGGAAGTTGGATGATAAAGCTATAATGCAGTGTGTTGTTGCCAATAACCTCGCTTTCAATTTATTGAGGACTCCTGAATTTAAGGAGGCATGTGCAGCTATTGCTAGGTGCGGTGTTGGGTATGTGCCGCCTAATAGTGAGACAGCAAGGACTAGGTTATTAGAGGAACTGAGAGGCGATGTTGATGAGTATATCAAGTCCATCAAGGAAAGTTGGTCATTTTCTGGTTGCACTTTGATGGCTGATGGGTGGAAGGATGCCAGAAGTCGTCCACATATAAATCTCTTGGCTGCTTCTCCAAAGGGTGTCATGTTCTTGAAATCAGTTTGTACTGTTGGGCACAAAAAGGATGCACAATATATCTGTGATTTTGTATCCTCTGCAATCGAAGAAATAGGCCCATCTAATGTTGTCCAATTTGTTTCCGATAATGCTCCTAACTTTCTTGGTGCAGCAACATTGTTGGAAATAAAATACCCGACGATATTCACAGTTAGTTGTGCAGCACATTGTATTAATTTGATGTTTCAGGACTTTGATAAGCTGGAAAATGTCCACTGTGTCATAGAGAATGCTAGGAGAATTGTGAAGTTCATGTATAAGTATCAACACGTTCTTGATTTGATGAGGAAGCATACTGAGGGAAGAGAGCTGAAGAAACCTGGTGCCACACGGTTCGCCACTCATTTTTTATGCATACAATCTTTGTTGACTGTGGAGCAGGGCTTGCGCTTTATGGTGGCATCTTCTGATTGGAGGGCTTTACCTCAATCAAAATCTGAGGATGGTATTGATGTACAGGAAATCATTCAAGAAAATGACTTTTGGCTTGCTGCTGCTGGTTTGACTCAACTAATGGAGCCTCTTATGAAGGTTCTTAGGATGGTAGATGGTGATGGATCTACCAATGGATATATCTATGAGGCCATGGACAGAGTAAAAGAATCTATGAAAGATATGCTTAGTGGAGATCATGTTCAATATTCTCCTTTCTGGAAGATCATTGATGAAAGGTGGGCAAAGAACTTGCATAATAATATTCATGCTGCTGCTGGTTATCTCAACCCAAAATTTCATTATGAAAAGAGAGTGAGGATGGATGCTGAGGTAAGAAGAGGGGTCTCAAAGGTGGTTAACAAGTTGGTTACTGATGCAAATGATATTGCTCTAGTAACCCAAGAACTACGTGACTATCATGCTTCGAATCCTGAGGTATTTGATTCACTTGCCATCGCAGCTATGCAAGATACACATCCTAGTAAGTTTCAATTCTTGGTTCAAATTTGGTACTATATGTTTCGACTATATTAATGTATGATATTTTGAATTCACAGGGATATGGTGGGACATGTATGGAGGTGGGCTTAAGATTTTGCAGAAGGTTGCTATTCGTATATTGAGCCAACCTTGTAGTGCATCCGGATGTGAAAGGAATTGGAGTGCCTTTGATGCGGCACATACAAAAAAGAGGAACAGGCTTGATCCAAAAAGGTTGGAAAATTTGGTATTCATAAGGATGAACATGCATTTAATGAAAACATCCAAGGCAAAGGAAAGTGCAGATACCAAACCCATTGATCTTGACAAAATTGATGCATTTTTTGGTGATATTGAGGATGCACATGGAGATGTTGAAGATGAAGAACTAGATGAAGAAGATACTGATGCTGATTTGGGTGGTGATTTAGAGACAAATGATGATTCAAATGACCTTGATATAGATTTAGATGACGAAGAATGACCTGCATTCTGAATATTTTGGTGACATCTAGTTCCTCAGTTAATCTGCGGCCAATTCCTTTATGGGTATGTGGCCATTTTCTTTTACCATATTCAGACATCATATCATCATAGTTGTCTTCTTTTACTATCTTATAATTCCTTTTTCAAATTTCGAACATGTTAATTGACTTGGTTATTCATATGTTGTCAGTGGATCAAAATGTGTATCATATGTTATACAATATATATATATATATATATATATATATATATATATATATATATAGGGAAATGATCCAATGAGAAACATATCTGGTGAGAGCATGAGAGGCATTTGAATAACTCTCCACATAGATCAATTTTTCATAATCCAACCGTACAGATTACAAGTATACCTTAATATCTACCTTCCTATAAAATTTTATCACCATCCAATTTGTAGATCATTCACAACAACCAAATACTTTTCGACGCTCTATATTGAATTTCAGGCTGACCGTTGGATGTAAAAAGTGTATATTGTACATATGGACATGTAAACAATGTCTGATTGCAATGATTTTTTGTGACAAGGTAAATGAAATGATGCTTTTTCCATCTATACGGTTGGATTTTAAAAAATAGTTACTATTTTGTAGTTATTCAAATGCCTCTCATGCTCTCACCGTAGGATGTTTCTCACTGGATCGCTACCCTATATATATATATATATATCCGATTTTTTTCCGAATATTTCCCGAATAGTTGACCGAATTTTTACCGAATTCTTAACGATTTTTACCCGAATTTCCCGCATAATTCCCGAATGCCGAATTTTTCAGCCTCGCCGAATGATTGCCGAATGCCGAATTTGTGACTATGGTCACTAGGGATCAGATACTACGGGCTTCTAGTGAACTCAGTCACACATTAGTTAATCTGCAACTTGATGAAATTGTTGGAGGTAGGGAGGGGGAGGGCGTTGTATACTGTAATATACCAATGCAGGCAGTGGCGTAGCCACATGTGGGCATGGGAGGGCACATGCCCTACTCGTTGCCAAGTTAAAAAAAAGGAATCTGCGGGTAAAATTTCCGATTTTAGCGACCGCCAGAGAAACGTCAATAGGAGTGCCCTACCTGTCCCGGATCCATAGGAAACGTTCTCGTATGCGCGATCCCAGCCGTCTCTGCGTCCATTCGGCTTCCCACGTACGTCCACTCCCAAGTCCCAACGAAGACTCCTCGTTTCCCTCTAACTCCTTGATATAACTCTTTGTTTCTTTGAAACTGCCAATGGATAATCGACATATGTTCTAGTTTCATATTTATACGGTGTCCCCCCTATAAAAAATTCCTGGCTTCGCCACTAAATACAGGTAGATGGTTCGACTAATGGAGAAAAAGCAGGAACTGATCACTCTGCAACTAAAAGCACCTCTGCAGGAAGTTTAACAAAAGTACAAAAGGAAAAACGCCATAGGGCCCATATAAATCCAGGACTCCTCGATATATGTACTGAAGATAGACAGGTGGAAGAAGTTGCAATCCCGCACACATAGTGAAGGGGCTTCGTCTACAGTGATTTTTAAACTGGTCTTTCATGATAGAAACATTATGTTGGAACATCCACTACAATAGAATGGATTTTTAGTAGAGGTCAAGAGCTTAACAGTTAGCTATTACGTAAAGGTTATATACTTATATCCTTCACAGATTCATGAACGGTGAGGCAAGATCCATGTTCCATAAGAGCCTCGCCCAAGGTGATAACCTTCACCAAAAACTGCTATAAAAATAAAGAAAAGGAAAAAAAAATTAATCTAACACACTTTCACAAAAATATTTATCAAAATAGCACACTTTTCAAAATATTTCTCAAAATAGCACACTTTGTGTAGAACCCGCCACTCAAAGTGGCGTTTTTTATATCCGAATTTGAAAAGTGCCACAAATATCGGCATATTTATTTTAAAATAATTTTTTTTTGAAAAAAAATAATAAGTGAAAAATGTCACTTAAAGTGACGCTTTCACTTGACGCCACATATGTATGTCAAATTGTAAACCGCCACTTTAAGTGGCATTTTTCAAATTTTTATTTTTTTTCAAAATTTTTATTTTAAAATAAACACGCCAATATTTGTGGCATTTTTCAATCCGGAATACAAAAAGCTCCATATAAAGTGGCGTTTTTTGACCAAAGTGTGCTATTTTAGGAAATATTTTACAAAATATTTTATGTTGGTAAATATTTTTACAAAAGTATGTTAAATTGATTTTTTTTTCCTAAAGAAAATTATTTACAACACGAGAGTGGATCTGCTGGTCCTGGTAGGAATCAGGATCACGCTGCTCCCAGTACCAGAGCACGACACATATAGGACATATCATTTAATGCTTACACTAGTGGTTCCATCTGATGTTTCCGTCAAAGCCGGTTGGTTTAATTTTATCTTGACTCGGAAAGGAGTTCTGATTTGGTTTGATTACGCAGATCTGCACCGAGAACTACAAATCGCATGCTTATATAACTGACATTACAGCGGGAAACATACACCCTAATATTTTCGGGCACGAACGAGTACCGGTTTCTGGGACGACACAAGATTACTTTGACCATAGCGGCGGCGAGATGAATACGAACAGCCAATATGAGTTGAAAAGTTCATAACTTTTTGGATCTCTACGAGAATAGAATACCATCAAGGTTCATATTTTTCTTTTACTCACGTTGTCCGCTAAACTATTGTGAGTAGGATTATACTCATTATTTCTTCTTCCTTTTGTTCATGGGTGCCCATTAGTATGCATATACATGTTCTATTTCTGATGCCTTGGTTTATCGTGGCTTGTTCCTATAGATTTACTTATCTATTGTGCGATGCATAAGTATATTGAGAATGAATGGAATGCATTGATATGTCAGGCTATAAGAAGAAACTTGTTATCATATTATGGGAAGTAACTTCATCGGATGCAAACTTTGTTTCTGTGATAAGCATCGAGAACAAACAATATTTATTGGGTATCATTATCTTCCATGCATCATACTTTATTTAAAACAAATTTACGAATATGTATTGATTTTATTGATGCTTGCAATATTGATATTAGTCCTTATGGAGGAATCGACATTGGAAGACAATATTGAATTATCATCTAACACATTAGGGTCACTATTTTCATAATCCATGAATGCTTGTTTCGTATTCATAATATGATTGTTAGTCTAATACTTTCATTCTAGATCAAGTGATGTGCGGATTGTGGAATCACTGGCTAATGATACATGTGAACAAGTAAGTAGAACACCACAAGCAGTGAGACACAAAATAAATTTTGAAGCTCCAAAAATTGATATGGAATTTGATTCAGAAAATGATGCTTGGGAGTTCTACAATCACTATGCTCGCAGAGTTGAATTTAGTGCTCGAAAAAGTAAATGTCGGAAGAATGTAATAGGAGAGATGACATATAGAAAGTTTTGTTGCTCAAAAGAGGGTTATAGAGCATTTGATAATAGAAGAGTTGTCGTTAAGAAGCGTAGAAATGAAACACAAACGGGTTGTAATGCTTTCATGGATGTTCAAAGTAGACAAGGAAAATGGAAAGTAATAAAGTATGAAATAACACATAATCATGATCTTGTTTCTACTCCTGAGTGCCATATGCACCGATCTCAAAGAAGAATTACTGAATCTCAAGCTGCTACTGATGATATAGGTGCACTTTCTGGAATTCATGTTAAACAAATGATTGAATATATGGGTAAACAAGTTGGTGGTGTGGAAAAACTTGGATTTTTGGAAACAGACTACAAAAATTATCAACGTACCAAATGCCAAAAAAGATTGAGAAGGGAGATGCAACTGTCATAACTGAGTACTTAAAAAATAAACGAGCCGAGAATCCTAGTTTCTTCTATGAGATGCAATTTGATGAAGAAATAAGATCATAATTTTTTTTTGGCAGATGCGAGGTGCATAAGTGACTATTCATGCTTCGGTGATGTGGTTGGGTTTGATATGACATACCGCACCAATGTAGAATGTTGTCCATTTGGTCTTTTTGTCGGTGTTAATCATCACATGCAAACAATAATCTTTGGTTCAACTTTGTTGTATGATGAAACGATTATTAGTTTTATATGGCTATTTAAGACGTTTCTACATGTCATGGGTGGCAAACATCCACAAACAATTATAACTGACCAAGATAGGGCCATGGAGTCCGCTATACAAAATGTTCTACCACAAACTCATCACCGACTATGTGTTTGGCATGTATACCAAAATGCTCTTAAACATCTTAGTGCTCAAATTGGAATTATATTCGACGGGAAGCAACCTTTTGGTCAAGACTTTAGCAAATGTGTTTATGATTATGAAGAGGAAGATGAGTTCTTACAAGCCTGAGATGAAATTCTTGTTAAGTACAACCTTCAAGAAAATAGATGGCTACAAAAAATATTCAATGACAAAGATAGATGGGCAATGGTATATTGTAGAAAATTTTTCACTACCAATATGAAATCAACACAAAGAAATGAATTATTAAACTCTAAGTTGAAACGTTATCCACTTCCTCACTATAATTTGGTAGATTTTTTTGAACATTTTGTACGTGTTTTGAGAAAGAGGAGATATAGAGAACTAGAAGCATATTTTAAAATGAAGAATTCTTTCCCACAAGTATTTTTTCCTTCTAATATTTCTAAATAGATGGTCCAAGTGTACACACCTGAGATATTTAGAAAAGTTCAAGATGAATATGTGCAATTTGTTAACTATTCACTGAACATCCTTGAGGATGGACCTATAAAAACATGTATAGCCACAATGACTGGACGTGATCAAAAACATATTGTTTTCATTGATGTTGCAAATCTAATAGCTGATTGTAGATGCAAAAAATTTGAACATTCTGGAATCTTATGTAGGCATATATTTCGGGTTTTTCATCATTTTGAAATAATGGAACTACCTTCAAAGTATATTATGCAAAGATGGACTAGAGAAGCAAAAACTAAAAATAAATCGGATTGGTTTGAAGCTCCTGGTGATGATAACACATTAGCTACTCTATCCAAGCGTAATAATATCTTATCCCAATCATATTTTAAGTTATGTGGTGAAACCTTAGAATCAGATGAAACATTTCACATAGCTCAGAGACACATAGAGCAAGCTCTTCAGGATGTTCGAAAATATAAGGAAAATATGATGTCCAAAGGAAAGCAACCGATTCATGAAGCGATAAATTTGGATAGTGAAACTCATGTTCTTGGACTCAGAAGGAGAGATATAAAGAAAGGTAGCCAAAAAGAGAAAAAAAAACGTTTCTTGGAAAAAGGTACAAGAAGGAACATGTTACAACCCCAATTTTTGGGTTCATTTGGTGAGAAATGTAATTTCTCATATTAAAGATATTTGAAAAAATAATGATATAATTTGTTTTGAATAAATGGATTTCGTTTACAATAGCCTTGATGATTGTTTTTTGGGCTTTATTGGCTATTGGGCCCAATAACAAGGAAAATACAAAAGAACTCCATTATTAATAAGAAATGGAGAAAAGAAAGATGTAGAAACCTCTAGAAGGCAAAAGAACTTAATCCAAAGGTGGATTTCGTGCCACATGGGTTCCTTGGGTCCCAAGGAGTCCAAAGTTGTAAAAAGAAAGCAATAAGAAAAGAAAAGATCAATTAAATATTTCTTTATTAAGAAAGAAATTGAAAACAATGAAAAATATGGGAACTAAGTGAAAAGAGGTATAATTGAGTTACCCTTGGTGGAATTTCGTATCCCAAGGATTTCTAATAATAAAAGGAATACCAATGAGGAAAATAAAAGAGAAATAAAGAGAAATGCTCAAAAAGAGATATTTTAATAAGAAATAAACAAGATAATGTGAAGTAATGGAAATAGATGCATCTAGAAGGATAATATGTATCCTTAATGAGGAATTTTGAAATCTTAGAGTTTCTTGGGGTCCAAGGAGCCCCAATGGAGAAAAAGAAAGATAAAGTACCAATAATAGAAAATAAGAAGATAATATGATGATTAATGAATAAATTTTGTGTTATTATTAAAAAGGTGGTATTTTCTATTAAAAGAAAATATAATTTCGTGACAAATAATTAAAAGGCAAGTACTAAGAGGATAAAGGAGGTGATTTTCGAAATTCTAACATCTCAAGAATAATGAACATCAAAAGGTTATTTAAGAGAGAGAAAGAGACTTTCTTCTCATTGAAGGAATATGATTCCTAATAGGAGAGGACTTGTTTCCTCTTAGAGGGGCATCTTAGGGCGAGGATATCCTCCCCCATAAAAGGGGTAGACCCCCTAGATCGAGTTCCAGAGAACCCCAAGCATCCTTCTCTCTCTCCCATATTCTTCTTTACAAGCAAACCCTAGGGTGGAGGAGAGCACGTCTAACCCTAGGGCAGCGAGGACTCGTGGGGTCACCACGGTCGATGAGAGAGGCTCCCATGATGCCACATAGGAGCACATCCGTTTCGCCGTGCTCTAAAACTCGCGCATCAGCCATTGTTTAGCTGCAGGTCAGCCACCAGTTGTGGAACCTAGCAGGCCCAAAATAGTCGCTCTACCCACGAACTAGAGGCACCCGGAGGTGCGTGGAGGTACGGAGGAGGTAGGGGTAACCTCCCTGGTAGCCGTCGAGGTCAGGGATGGAGCAAGAGAGTCGTGCCTAGGGCTGCAGGTCAACGGCAGGAAGGGATCGCAAGGTTGAAGAAGCTGGATGCCCATTGGACCTTTTTACCCTCCGTGTGCTAAAGAGCCACCACTCAAGTGGGGGGCAAAACTGTCATTCAATTATAATCTCGTCGAGCATTTTGCATGGTAAAGGAGGCGACGTGGCATCCTCTAATTGGTCAAGTAAGTGGAATAATACAAAAATCATATCTTTTTATCCGTAACTTCGATGGTAGCAAATAATACATATTTTTTGCTTAGAAAAATGAGAGGAATCCAATAAAAATATCTTTAGAAGCTAATTCCTATTGCTATTCGAAAAGTAGTGTAATTTATCAAATTTAATGAATTAAAGATTAAGAAACCCTATTTAGAGATTAGTAATGCTTTTAGTAGGGTTTAAGGGATGATTAAAGTTGATATTCACCTATTAATTGTAAAAAGGTGCATTAAGCACAAAAATGATGAATTTTGCACATAATTGGTTTAATTTAGAGTTTCATGTGCATAAATATGCTTTAGTGGGCCTTGAAACCCTAATATTAGAAAATGTGACTCTTAATGGCTTTAATGGTTCGATTTCATGATTAAAGTTGAGATAAGATAATTCTGAGCTATTTCGAGCATAAAAGTTTCTAATTGTGAATAAATACGCTTAATGTAGTAATTAGGGTTTTTTAATGAATAAAAAAGTAGAATTAATAACGAATAGAGTTCATATGTGATTTAGATTATAATGAACTATGAATTGATGATAAATGAGCATAATGATCTTGTCATGGATTAAAAGGATAAAAATGGTAGCTTTAATGTAAAAGAAGCTTAATGGACTTAATCGATGTTTAATTGTGCCTTAATATGAAATTAGGGTTATATGTTGCTAAAAGGTAACCTTAATATCTTGCGAGAAGAATGGATGAGATAATTAGGGTTTAAAATAGTAAAAGATGAATGGAAACCCTAAAAGTGGACTAGAAACCCTAGGAAGTGAGATAGGTTTAATAGATCTTGATGACATGAGTAATAAAAGGGAATTGCATGATAATTCCTGGATCTTGTTATGTGTGCTTTCTTGCTTGGATTTCTTACTTGCATGGATTATTCTGTCTCAAATCTGCAATCACAAGTATGTGGTTACACTTATGAATAATCGCTTTCGATTCATGGCGATTTCTGAACGTTTTTATCAGTTACTTGAAAATAACTGTTGGATGCCTTTTATTTCATGCAACTATAGAGTGACTATGACTATCACTATAGATGAATATATAACTGGCTTAGATCTGGGTCCTCCTCTATGGCTTTGTAAATGATAAAAAGGGTAACCTAGAGTAAGATCTAGGCTATCATGAGTTAGAAATTGGGCTACCCACGTGTACTGCCATGAGACTCTATAACACACCATGAGTTAAGGAGTGGGCTACCTACGGGTAGTGCCATGTAACTCAATCCTAGAAACTGATTCACCAGTTAGGTAGGATCATGAGGGCTTTAATGGGGATCTACCATAAGGAAGGTAGCATCCAGGTCCACTGTAGGGACAATGTAGAGGATAGGGTATATGTGTCGATCACGCAATTATATTTAAAACGTAAAGTTAGTTGTTAAACTATAATTGACTGCAATATGTTGTTATTAATTGCACGATTATTGTTTTCCCCACATACCAGCTTTATGCTGACTGATGTTTTATTTGTCGGCATTTTAGGTTCAAGTGAAAAGAACAAACAGTAAAGTGGCATATGTGGAATTAAATGAGGATTAACGATCAAGGAGGATTGGTTAGAATATTCTCTCATATGGATAGAAGTTTAGTAATCCAAGTTTTTCAAAGGTATGTAAATTTAAATTTTTTTTACATCCTTTCAGTTTAGTTGGTAGAATTTGATAATTATTATTGATTATTTGTCGAACCTTTGAGCCGAAAATGGGGATAACGGCTCTGACCTCTTGGTCTCCCTTAATTGGGGGTTACTGGGAGGCGGGGTCATTACATTTGGTATCAGAGCATAGGTTCCTCATTTAATCTTTAATAATTATTAAATTTTACAAACTTTGTAGAACCCAAGGGAGTTATTAGAGGAATTTCCAAAAGACAGAGGTGTCTAGAAAAGGATCACGTCTGGGAGCTGGCAAGATTTTCCTCCGCACTGCTAGTCATAATACGAGGACTCCCAGATTAGTGTGACTGCCTGGCCAATGTCTCAGGATTGGACTCAAAATAAGATACCTTTAGGACTCTCTCATCTTGTTCATCCCTTCTCAACTCAAATGCTATTACAGATTATAAGGATTAGGGTTTTCTCTCTTTTCCTCACCCTCTTGAGGTATGGGTAAGGTTGATAAGGTTTTAGAAATCCTCCACCAAATTAATAAAAAGCATGTAAATCAGATGTCATGGACATAAGCTTAATACATTAAGCATAAACTAAAGAATAGATACATGCTTAGGTCGTATGACATAAGTTGTCATGTCGCAAAAGATACATGAGGCTAGACCTTCTTATTAGGAGGATAAGTAAAGAGAATTAGTCTTGGAGGTAGAGATCTCCATTACAAGTAGAGGACTAGTACATCCTCTGAGGATGATGTTAACCCTAACCCTAAGTGAAGGTTAAAGAGAGAGATGACATGATGAGTCAGATGTCATGGTAGACCAGGTGTTTGGATAGACATGTCGTGGATGCCATATGAGCCATGAGAGGATGGATGACCAAGTACCTTTGGTGACCCAACCCTAGGAAGGGTCGTGCATGTTAGAATGAAGGATAACTCCTTCATTGATGAGGTCAGAGAAGGACCTATAGAAACCCCATGAGCTTATATGAGCATGGCATAGTAGGCACCCAGGATACATCAGTAGTGCAAGCAGTAGGTGGAAACCCTGGCCAGGAGAGTATGATGGGTAGCTTATGAGATAAGCATAAAGATAATCCTGAGAAAACATAAGTTCAACCTAGGCTTCACCCACGTAGAGGAATGCTTATGAGCTTGATCCATCTTCATGAAGAGAGGACCTCTGGTAATGAGGTTGTTTGTGGAGTTAGCTCTAGCGAGAGGGAACAAGACCCAAGCAGGTAGATGGAAAGACTAGACTCTGAGATATGAGGTGGGAAGTTGAGGATGATGCGACCTAAGTGGATGTTTGTGGTTGCCTCATGCATGCTCCCTAGAGACTGATGATGACTTGGTTGCCATGAGAGGAACCAAACCCTAGAGAGAGGATGAGTCTGCTGGTACCTCTGTACCTACGGTATAGATGAGAAGAAGAGTTCCTTAGAATTGGTGAGGTTTAGTAATAGGTCATGAGGCCTTGTACCTTGTTGATTGTCCTTGAGGAAGACTCAACCCTAAGGTGTTGCTCGAATAAAAGGATCATGGGAGTACATGACATACCTTGGACATGCTGGATTCATGGTTAAGAGATTGAGCATGCAGTTGGATACCCAAAGGTGAACCTAGGGTTCCTAGGCCTAAGAGGGGAAGTAGTGTACCTGATGCTCATGATGAGATTTGAGTTTCTATAGATTCGATCGTGGTACTCCTCATGTTTAGAGGAAAGAGAAACCCCTTAAGTTAAGGTATAATGAACCCCTCATAGCTAAGTTGATGACATGGGAAAGTATGATCTTGATCCAATGTTGAGATGAGAACAAGTGTGACCTAGCATGGTTTAGTAGGTGGTCTGCTTGTGCCTTAGTAGCTTGCTAGAGTTAAGCATGCTCATGTTGATGTAAACCCTAAACACAAGGATGTTTCTGGCCTTGTTGTCAAGAGTTGTAGTTTCCTCCCATCTGGGGAGAGGGACCTTTTGGTAGGGTGTATACCAGTTTGTAGGGTTTTGAGGAAACCTAAAGAGGTCTCATAGGATCTTGAGAAGCTAAGTGAGAAGTACATGGTATGAGAATTAACCTGTAAGACCCATAGATAACCATCTCTAAGTGCATGTGGATGTGTTACCATGGAGGTAACCAGTATGGGGCCTGACCAAGGTAGGAAGGTTGCCATGACCCCTATGAAAGGATGAAAGTCAGCCCATGAATGCAGAGAGAGAGATGATGAAGGCTTGGGTAAGGTTCTAAGCTAGACATGTACCATAATAGAATCCTAAGTCTATCCTAGGGTCAAGGTAGGGATAAGACTGATGGAAGTAGGAGTTGCCTAATTCCCTAGTTGCAAATGACCATAGGGTCAGGAGGTAACAACTATCATTGTCCGAGGGTCATGGGTTAGGAGATTGATCACCTTCATGAACTCATAGGACCCAAAGGGCAGATGAGTAGGGCACTCTCTAGATGCATGAGGGAAGAGGGATGACCTCAAAAGTACCGGCACCTTATAGACCTAGAGGAGATGACCGAGGAATGTGTGTGGATACAAGTAGGTTCGAGACCAGTTTTCCCATGGAAGTAACTTTGATATCGAGAATGATTTTAAGACATAAGATGCACGTTTCAACTAAGATTTAAAGGTGTACTGGAAGGGTGGGATGTACCATCTCTACTCTAGGAACAGGAAGAACTCTGTATTTGGACTGCAGCCAAATGCTTATTTTCTCTTGTTATGGGAGTGAGAGATAGGACAATACGCATGCCATACACCAAGGATAAAAGGTAATGTGAGTTGGAACATTTCTATGAGGTGTGAGGACAGAGATGATAATATACCCTAGTAGAGTGAATGATACATGGATGGTTTACATCCTATGAGGATGTTTTATCATGAGATATGAGTCATACAAGGTTGAGTTTGAAAAACCAAGTGGATAAGCTCCGAGTTTTCTTGATGAAGATGGACCTAGAGCTGAGATGAGATAATAAGTGGAATACACAGAGGTGTAGTTCTTCAACATTACCTAACACCTAAGGATGAGAAGTGGTAATGGATACTCTGCATGAGATGCAGCTACCTAGTTTAAATGGAGACTAGAAGAGGTTGTTAGGTTAACCTTCAGTTGGAAAAGAGATAAGTTTGGTTGGCCAGCTTAGTCTTCGATGCAATGAAAGGATGGTAGTAGAACCTCAGATGCACTTCTCTGAAAAGGAAGGTGATGAAACCCCGATTAGAGTGGTTTAGGGTTTCTGAGGAATCAATCTTAAGGAATCATGACAATACAGGAGATCATGATTTAAGCTTACCATATACCATGGTACTACCAAGATAATAAGTGAAAATAGTACTTTGGATTCTTAAGATGAAGTTGCATGGGGTAAGTTGCCATGCAAGCCAGGAGGTGAAGGATGAACACCAGTAACCCATTGTTTTGACATAGATGATAAATAATCCATGAGAAGGAATGGGAGATCATCATTATGGATGTTGTAAGTCTCCCCTAAACCAAGGAAGGTCGAGATACAATATGGGTTATGGTAGATCGCCTTACCTATATGACATGAGAAAGAAAGAGTTCTGTCAAGGGACAGATCCAGTTGAACCACATATGAGAGATATGGTTCAACTAAACCTTGCGAGTTAAAAAGTTCTTGAGTATGACCTAAAGGTTCACTTCCATAAGGTGGAAGTAGGTACATGAGGAACTCGATGTTAGTACCATTTATCACCCCTAACTAATGGCTAGTATGATCCAGACTAAAGGGTCTGATGAGAGTATGTGTGCTCGTTCAGGGTGATACATGGAGACAGTTCTTGTCTTTGGTAGATGTGATGATAACCACCATAGTCAGTATCGGGTTGTAAAGAAGCTCTACAAGGGAGGTTGCGTCGGTCACCACTTCATTAAGATGATGTTGGTGAAGGGACCTCACGAAGGTCAAGAAAGGACCACAGCGTGTGCAGAAGAAGTCACTTTGATCATGCAATGGCTAAAAGGAGCCTAGAGATGACATGAGTTGTAAGCTGATACAAAGTAAACTGACATGCAGCTCACTGTGGGGGAATATGTGACATGAAAATCTGACCCCTCTAAGTTATAGCTAAGAGAGATGAGTCCCCGATGCATGGGTTCTTTTGACATGGTTTGGTGGAGAAGGTTAAGTTTGCCCTTACCCCTCAGGATAATGTGATGTGTGATGAATTTCATGTGTCCAATTTAGAGCACTATGTGAGGTACCTGGACCATGTGCGGAGCACTGAACCTAGTGAGCCCCAAGGGAGGCTGAAATGACCTGAGTCACCTTGAGATTTATAGATGCTAAGGTGAAAGAACTCAGAGGAAAGAATATGTGACGATAAAGGTTCTTTGGAAGCGCCATGGATAGGGCAAAGCCACATAGGGGCCAATGATGGACATGTAAAAGTATTATCCTGAATTGTTTATTTGCTTGATGGAATTTTGAGGACAAAATTCTTATAAGAGGGGAAGGATGTTACAACCCCAATTTTTGGGTTCATTTGGTGAGAAATGTAATTTTTCATATTAAAGATATTTGAACAAATAGTGATATAATTTGTTTTGAATAAATCGATTTCGTTTACAATAGCCTTGATGATTGTTTTGTGGGCTTTATTGGTTATTGGGCCCAATAACAAGGAAAATAACAAAGAACTCCATTATTAATAAGAAATGGAGAAAAGATAGATGTAGAAACCTCTAGAAGGCAAAAGAACTTAATCCAAAGTGGATTTCGTGCCACATGGGTTCCTTGGGTCCCAAGGAGTCCAAAGTTTCAAAAAGAAAGCAATAAGAAAAGAAAAGATCGATTAAATATTTCTTTATTAAGAAAGAAATTGAAAACAATGAAAAATAGGGGAAATAAGTGAAAAGAGGTATAATTGAGTTATCCTTGGTGGAATTTCATATCCCAAGGATTCCTAATGAGAAAAGGAATACCAATGAGGAAAATAAAAGAGAAATAAAGAGAAATCCTCAAAAAGAGATATTTTAATAAGAAATAAACATGATAATGTGAAGTAATGGAAATAGATGCATCTAGAAGGATAATAAGTATCCTTAATGAGGAATTTCGAAATCTTAGAGTTTCTTGGGGTCTAAGGATCCCCAATGGAGAAAAAGAAAGAGAAAATACCAATAATAGAAAATAAGAAGATAATATGATGATTAATGAATGAATTTTGTGTTATTATTAAAAAGGTGGTATTTTCTATTAAAAGAAAACATGATTCCGTGACAAATAATTAAAAGGCAAGTACTAAGAGGATAAAGGAGGTGATTTTCGAAATTCTAACATCTCAAGAATAATGAACATCAAAAGGTTATTTAAGAGAGAGAAAGAGACTTGCTTCTCATTGAAGGAATGGGATTCCTAATAGGAGAGGACTTGTTTCCTCTTAGAGGGGCATCTTAGGGCGAGGATATCCTCCCCCATAAAAGGGGTAGACCCCCTGGATCGAGTTCCACAGAACCCCAAGCATCCTTCTCTCTCTCCCATCTTCTTCTTTACAAGCAAACCCTAGGGTGGAGGAGAGCACGTCTAACCCTGGGGCAACAAGAACTCATGGGGTCACCACGGTCGATGAGAGAGGCTCCCACGACGCCACATAGGAGCACATCGGTTTCCCCGTGCTATGAAACTCATGCAATAGCCATTGTTTGGCTGCAAGTCAGCCACGAGTTGCGGAACCTAGCAGGCCCAAAATAGTCACTCTACCCACGAACCAGAGGCACCTGGAGGTGCGTGGAGGTGCGGCAGAGGTAGGGGTAACCTCCCCGACAACCGTCGAGGTCAGGGATGGAGCAGGAGATCCGTGCCTAGGGCTGCAGGTCGGCGATAGGAAGGGATCGCAAGGTTGAAGAAGCTAGATGCCCATTGGACCTTTTTACCCTCCACGTGCTAAAGAGCTAGCCACTCAAGTGGGGGGCAAAACCGTCATTCAATTATAATCTCGTCGAGCACTTTGCATGGTAAAGGAGGCGACGTGGCATCCTCTAATTGGTCAAGTAAGTGGAATAATACAAAAATCATATCTTTTTATCCATAACTCCGATGGTAGCAAATAATATATGCTTTTTCTCAGAAAAAATGAGAGAAATCCAATAAAAATATATTTAGAAGCTAATTCCTATTGCTATTCAAAAAGTAGTTTAATTTATCAACTTTAATGTATTAAAGATTAAGAAACCCTATTTAGAAATGATTAATGCTTTTAGTAGGGTTTAAGGGACGATTAAAGTTGATTTTCACCTGTTAATTGTAAAAAGGTACATTAAGCACAAAAATGATGAACTTTGCACGTAATTGGTTTAATTTAGAGTTTCATGTGCATAAATATGCTTTAATGGGCCTTGAAACCCTAATATTAGCAAATGTGACTCTTAATGGCTTTAATGGTTAAATTTCATGATTAAAGTTGAGATAAGATAATTCTACGCTATTTCAAGCATAAAAGTTTCTAAATGTGAATAAATACCCTTAATGTAGTAATTAGGGTTTTCTAATGAATAAAAAAGTAGAATTCATGACAAATAGAGTTCATATGTGATTTAGATTATAATGAACTATGAATTAATGATAAATGAGCATAATGATCTTGTCATGGATTAAAAGGACAAAAATGGTAGCTTTAATGTAAAAGAAGCTTAATGGACTTAATCGATGTTTAATTGTGCCTTAATATGAATATAGGGTTATATGTTGCTAAAAGGTAACCTTAATATCTTACGAGAAGAATGGATGAGATAATTAGGGTTTAAAATAGTAAAAGATGAATGGAAACCCTAAAAGTGGACTAGAAACCCTAGGAAGCGAGCTAGGTTTAATAGATCTTGATGACATGAGTAATAAAAGGGAATTGCATGATAATTTTAGGATCTTTTTATGTGTGCTTGCTTGCTTGGATTTCTTACTTGCATGGATTATTCTGTCTCAAATCTGCAAGCACAGGTATGTAGTTACTGATAACGCCAAATTTTGTGATATTTTAGACTGTTTTTCTATTATCAAAACTGCCCTTTTAAAATGTTTTCCTCTCTTTTATATGTACTTTCGCAATAATCGGCCAAACAACGCTCTTAATCCAATATTTCCTTATTTTGCAGAGTTTTTCCTCATTTTGGTACATTTTGTCATCAATGAAGCCGTCTCGGCCCAAAAATAAGCTCCACCTGCATCGACCTTCTAGACGCCCGATACAATCGCTGCCTGACAGGGTAAGCGCAACACAACGACGCGCGACATAGGGATGCCAAGCAAGAAGAAACTGACGGACGACACATCTTTTACCCGACAGGGAGCCCAAGCTCGCCCGACAGCTAAAGCTTGTCGCCCGACACGGGCCACCCACCGGCAGGCGCCGCTCGTCACGTGACCTACAGCCGACACCATGTGTTGGGCGATATGTGTATCGGCTGTCCACCGTCCATGCGAATAAGGAGGACACATGGCGCTTCGAGCACCATAACTTCCCCCAACCGCTGCCTATAAATAGCAGCTACAGGAAGCCGAAAAGACAGGTCGGACGGGTCAGAACAAGTTGGAACCCTGAGCAAATCTTCAGAGGAAGCTGCGAGAGCAGAAGTATCGTTCCTGAGTGTTCGTGCCGGGAAACTCTAGGTGAGCTCTTCCCCGTCTCGAGAGGGAGGGGATGGTTCACTTAGGACCGTCCTGGGTGACACTGTAGGCTGATATCGGCCAACGTGGATGAGCGACACAAGTGCCCGACATTAGATGCGTCACTCCTAGCCCGACACGATATCGAACCCGATACGCTTCACCCGTCACGGCGTGCCGCTCAATAGGGTGCCGTCCGACTTGAGTGTATCGGCCAGGGTCCTTGAACGATACAATCGGCCGTCACGGTGTGCCGCCTGAGAGGGTGTACCGCCCGACACTGTTGTATCGGGCTTGGCTCCCGACCGATATCGGACTAGAGAGCCGATGTAGTCAGTCGTCCTTCTACATCAAGAAGGCGACCTCTATCTTTATTTCTGTCATTTAATTCTTTACTTATGCAATGTAATTAAGACCCTTAATGTTTATGGAAATGGAAAAGTGTAATTACTTGCTGCTTTATGTTTGGTGCAATTGTTGGATGACTGCTATGTTTGATATCTGAACTCTAGCTTGCATGTTTGGATCGCATTTCGCTTATCTACTGAATCGTGTTTTCCCTTTGCAACAACTTCGAGAGACGTGTTGTGGCTCTAGTGTTTGGGCTGATTCTGGAGTACGAGAGTGCCCGGAATCGGAGCTGCTTCAGTAACATTTCGCTCTAACTTAAAGTCCAGCAACCTTGAGAGGGGTGTTGATGCTTGGTTAGAGGTATCCGCTTTGAGAGGAGGGGTATAGGATGTTCCTGTTGCTGCTTGTTTTACCAAAGTTTATCCTTCGCACCTTACTTTAAGCTCTAGTTTTATCTTTCTGTTTCTGTTGCATGAAAACCCCTAAAAACTATTAAATGACTAAAATCTTAAAACCTTCTTGTAACTCCAGTTGGAGATAGTTTTCTTTGTTTTGTTTGTGACATCTTGTTGTTTCCCCTTGTCCCTGTGTTCGACCCCGTATATCTACTTCGACCCCCTAAACAAAGTTGCGGGGGCCTAGAAGGATTCAGGTTATAAATGTAAAAGCTCGACTACCTCAAATCCGCCTCCAACTTTAGGACGTGTGATTTAGGCCGGTCAACTTTTTGGTGCCGTTGCCGGGGACAAGGTAAAACGGTACTGTTGACGAATCCGAATCCACTAACTACACTCCAGTGCCTCAAGCTTAGAAATGAGCTTGACAACACTCTTTTCTTTCTCTTGTTATTTTATTATCATTACTCTTTGCACAAAATAATAATTCTATTGTCTGACTTGATTTCGTATGCCATTTTAGGAACTCTGAAGAACGGTGATCTGTTCCATCAAGCTCTGACACCATGTCTCGCTGTGAGCAATCTCTGTCTGAGGGTGAACGGCAAGGCCGAGATGGGATTTTATACCAACCCAGTTTGGTTGGTCAGTTGTTTGCTTACATAAAAAGACAAGACATTATCATCAACCAGCTGGCACAGGGAGCGCTCACCAGTCCTGGAGCTCTGAATTTCATGCAACACCAGATGGCGAGTCTGCAGATGCGCCAGCACGAGGTCGACCAACGATTGGCCCAGATGGCCGCTCTGAGAAAGAACCCTGCAGGAAAGACACTCTCCTACCCTGAAACTGCCAGAATGGCAGTACTAAGGTCTGGGAAGATGGTGGAGCGCACTGATGAAGCCAAACTAGAGCCTGAGCCAAGGCCTGAGAGTGTGATTCCGGCCGAGGATGGAGGTAGACAAGTAGAAGCTCGAGAGCCTGCACAGAATCCTTCCGATGAGCTATCTGGTGGGAGGAATCCTTATGCTCCCAGGCTGTCGTTTCCTTATAAACTGATTAAGGCAAATCTGAAAAAGCGTCACGAAAGGTTCATGGACTCGATCAGGAAGTTGCATCTTGAAGTCCCCTTCCTTGACGCCTTGGAGGATATGCCGACATATGCCAAGTTCCTCAAGGATATTATCACAAAGAAAAGAGGAGGAGGAAGGGTTGAGACCGTGCACCTAGCGTCTTCTTCCTCAGCCTTCGTGAAGCCTGACCTTCCAAATAAAAGAAGAGACCCTGGAGCTTTTACGATCCCATTTGCCATCGGGGACGATGTTGAGCGAAAAGGTCTTGCTGATTTAGGGGCAAGCATCGGCCTCATGCCCCTGAGCTTCGCGCAAAGGATGGGTCTAACCGACATGGTTCATACCAATATGAGGATTGAACTGGCGGACCATACGTACAAGAGACCAATAGGCGTTGTTTAAGATGTGCCGATCAGGGTCGGTAATTTCTTCATACCTTGCGACATAGTAGTTGTTGACACAACAGAAGACCCCCGCTACCCGATTATCTTTGGACGTCCTTTTCTGGAAACAGGCAGGGTGTTGATTGATGTCTCTGAGGGGATTATCACGCTGAGGGTCAGAGATGACCACCTGGACTTCAAGCTGAAGGAAGAAATGAAGGGTCCTTCCCTGTCTGAATCTGCATGTTTTGCGGACAACTATGATAAATTCTGCGAGGAGATAGAAGAGGACATCCAGATGGTAGACCCCCTTGCGAGGGCTATGAGCTGCCAGGATTCCAACTTCGAAGATCCAGAAGTTGCAAAGTATCTCGACCTTTTTGACCTGTCTGACGAAGATCTGCACGAAGAGGATGAGGTGGTGGAGTCTGTGAAGTATGCCTCTCTCGAGGATGAGCCTCAAGAGAAGGCATCCAGAGCAAAACCTGAATTGAAACCATTGCCCGAAGGTCTGAAATATGAATTCTTAGATGAAGAAGAGAGAAACCCTGTCATCGTAAATGCCAATCTTTCGAGAAACCTGCTGGACCGACTCATTGAGGAGTTAAGACTCCACAGGGGGCTATAGGATATTCTGTAGAGGACATCAAAGGGCTTAGCCCCGCCTTATGCATGCATCACATCAACTTAGAAGAATCTGCCAAGCCTCTGGCTCAACCCTAGAGGAAGCTGAATCAGATGCTCAAGGAGGTCGACAAGAAAGAGGTAATCAAGCTTAGGGATGCGGGGATCATTTACCCAATCAGCGATAGCAATTGGGTGAGTCCGATCCACGTAGTACCCAAAAAGGGCGGGATGACAGTGGTAAAGGGAGAAAAGGGCGACGAAGTGGCGGTTAAGACCGTCACCGGATGGCGGATGTGCATAGATTACTGAAAACTAAACCAGGCTACCAAAAAAGATCATTTTCCACTACCTTTTATTGACCAAGTTCTTGAAAGATTAGCGCATCATGACTTTTTCTGTTTCCTTGATGGCTTTTTAGGATTTTATCAGTTACCCATCTTGCCCGACGATCAGGAGAAAATGACATTCACCTACCTCTATGGCACTTATGCTTTCAGAAGGATGCCCTTCGGTCTCTACAACGCTCCCGCCACCTTTCAAAGATGCATGATATCAATGTTTTCAGATTTTCTGGAAGATATCGTAGAAGTTTTCATGAATGATTTTTCAGTCTATGGAAAGGACTTCGATACCTGCTTGAAAAATCTGTCGTTGGTTCTTCAAAGGTGTGAGGAGAACAGTCTGGTTCTAAACTGGGAAAAGTGCCATTTCATGGTACGAGAGGGCATTGTTCTGGGGCATAAGATCTCAAGGCGTGGAATCGAGGTGGACACCAGCAAGGTCGAATCCATATCCAAGCTTCCTCCCCCGAAGTCCGTGACGGGAGTGAGGAGCTTCCTCGGTCACGCCGGCTATTACCGTAGATTCATAAAGGACTTCTCAAAGATTTCAAAGCATTTGTCCAATCTGCTGGTAAGGGATGTTGAATTTGTTTTCTCTGATGACTATCTCAATGCTTTTCAGGCTTTGAAATATGCTTTGGTATCCCCACCCATCCTCCAAGCGCTAGATTGGGATTTACCCTTTGAGCTTATGTGCGACGCTAGTGACTATGCGGTAGGAGCAGCCCTGGGGTAGAAGAAAGATAAAAAGCACCATGTGATCTGCTACGCTAGTCGCACGTTGGACGAAGCTCAGGTAAATTACACAACCACGGAAAAGGAGATGCTGGAAATTTTCTTCGCCTTCGATAAGTTTAGGTCGTATCTAGTTGGAGCAAAGGTCAAGGTATATACAGATCATGGGGCTATAAAATATCTAATGTAAAAGAAAGACACAAAGCCCAAGCTGTTGAGGTGGGCCTTATTGCTGCAAGAGTTCGACCATGAAATTATCGACAAGAAGGGCGCTGAAAATGTGGTCGCCGACCACCTGTCAAGGATCATAGCTGACAGACAAGGGGGACCACTGATCAATGACGACTATGCCGATGAGGGTCTTATGTTGGAAGATGCTAGGGGAGAAGACTTACCATGGTTTGCAGATATCTGCAACTACCTTGCTTGTGGAGAGCTGCCTCCTGACATTACGTACAATCAGAAAAAGAAACTATTCGCGGATGCTAAAAATTACTATTGGGATGATCCTCTCCTCTTCAGAAGATGCGCAGACAATCTATACAGGAGATGCATCCCCGAGGAAGAAACTGCTAATATTCTGAAGAAGTGCCACGCCTCCCCGTACGGTGGACACCTGGGTAGCGAAAGAACGGCTGCAAAGGTGCTACAGTCAGGTTTCTACTGGCCCTCGCTATTCAAAGATGTTGCACAATTTGTGAAAGTCGGCAAAGAGTGCCAGTCTACAGGGAATATAGGGAGGAGAAATGAAATGTCGATGGCAAAGTGGATCAAAGTGGAGATCTTCGACGTGTGGGGGATTGATTACATGGGACCGTTTCCTCCATCCCGGGGATATCAATACATACTAGTGGCAGTGGACTATGTATCGAAGTGGGTAGAAGCCATAGCAACCCAAAGATGCGATGCCAAGTCAGTAATCAAGCTATTCGAGAAGACAATCTTTCCTCTATTCGGTGTCCCACGCACTATAATAAGCGACGGCGGGTCGCACTTTGGAGAGAGACAGTTCGAAGCACTCCTACATAAGTATGGAGTGAAGCACAAGATCTCTACACCCTACCACCCACATACCTCAGGACAGGTAGAGGTTTCAAATAGACAAATCAAGCAGATCCTTGAGAAAACTGTCATCCGAACGAGGAAAGACTGGTCTATGAAGCTTGACGACGCGCTTTGGGCCTACCGGACTGCCTACAAAACGCCCATTGGAACCACCCCCTACAAACTTATCTACGGAAAATCCTGCCATCTGCCTCTGGAATTGGAACACAAGGCCCTTTGGGCAATCAAGTTCTTAAACATGGACCTCGAAAAAGCAGGAGAGAAGAGATTTTTGCAGCTTCAAGAGCTTGAAGAGATGAGAATGAACGCCTATGAAAATGCAAAAATCTACAAATAGAGGACCAAAGTGTGGCATGATGCCCACCTCAGGAGAAAAGACGTAAGCGAAGGGGCTATTATTTAAATCCTCCATTCGTCTTTTTCCTGGAAAGTTATAGACAAGATGGTCGGGACCGTTTACTGTGTCAAAGATATACCCATCAGGAATGATGGAACTCTACGATAAAGACAATCCAACCAAGGTCTTCAAGCTGAATGGGCACAGAGTAAAAAGGTATTATGAAGATGAAGCTTTTGTCAGGAAAGCAGAAATCGACTTGCAGGATATGGGTAATATCGAAGGCTAAACGTGAAGAGCTTACACTGGTCAAGCTGGAGACGGAAACCACATCGCTTCTCGGGAGGCAACCCGAGTTTTTCTTTCTTTACTAGAGTAGGATGCTTTTTTCCTTCCATGTAAAATAAACGTTATGGACTGTAATAAGGCCCGAGTCAGTGCACGCGTCGAGCATACCCGCTCTTCTATTTTGTGGGCCACCGCTGTATTTTACAGAGCTTTGAAGGGTAATACCTTCTGAGGTCGGGGACCTAACCCTGAGTCGATGATGTTTTACCCTTTGATCGCTTTTTCTTCTCTTAGTTTTAGTTTTCAACCACCTTTTTTTTACCATATCGGGCAGCAGATCAGTTGGTGCGTAGGACCGGTTGCATCGGGCTGTAGTTTCTCGGGAGTCGCAACGACCGTGACGGAAGGTATTCCCGGGCGGTGTGCATCTGTATCGTGCATGCAAGTAATTTCCCTTAATGAGACTGATGGGACCATCATCTCGGGAACGACATGTCTCAACGGCCGACACGCGCCCCAGAACTGCCCGTTTTACCCCCAGCTGAGTTTGCTATATATAGTAAGGAGGGCTTAACGTGCCGGGCTACTACACTTGCTCTTTTTTGCCACCTGTACCACGTGCAGTAACACACTTTTTGCTCACGTGTCGGCCAGCTCGCCTTTACCCTTGTATCGAGCGATGGCTCCAAAGAGCAAAGGTATAGCCCGACAGCCTGTTTGCCCGACACGGGTTTCATATCGCGCGCCGTTATCGGGTTGACGAACTTAGTCGATTTATCTTGTATCGCCCGACACAGTGAAGCACGACACATCGGCCGATCGCGTTTGCCCGATACGCCATATCGCGTGACACATTTTCCGTCGTGACATCCTATCGGGCATTTGTTTCATGCTACCTTGTCGCCCGACATACCCATGTCGGGCAGCGTGTTGTGCTGAATGGTTTCCCCTGTATCGCCCAATTTCGTATCGCCTCAGATTTTTCTTTTGATAAACGATACACCGGGCTTTACATCGTGACAAGTTTTATCGAGATTTCAATTTTTCCCGACCTAACATTTAAGTGATCAATGGACTTGATAACAGGTATGGCTCACATGGAGCAGACCTCCGGTCGAGCTGACAAACAAGGCACAAGAAGCGGAATCGCAGCCGCAGCTGAAGCAACAACTGTCGGGCAGAAATGTCAGAATCCCAAGGCAGCGGGGCCACCAACCGCCAAAAAGAGATCAAGGGCAAATTTTCTTGATTTGGTAGCCCCAAATGAGGTTCATTTCCTTATCATAGTCTGTCTTCTGTGGTGGTTTAAGACCATCTACAGGGACAACACGAGTCTTGCCCCGATGGCCTCCGGATTGAAGGTGGGCATTTTGGTTCCACCTTCGCAAAAGGGGAGTATCCACAAGTGTTTTCAAGAGCTCTCTATCTACGATAAGCCGGTTATCATTATCATAACCTGCACGGGCCTTGCGCTTCCTTCTTGAGAGCTTTGCACTTGTTCCGACTGCATCCAGCTGGGAAATAAAATGGAGGCAGCAAAGAAACATATTGCAACTTCTCCAAGGCACAAGCGCAACCACCAGCTAACCTTCACTGGGCTAACATGACCTCACCCTGTCTTTTTCACTACTCTGGGACAGAGTGTGGAGTAAGTTTGGGGGAGTACCCATATACCAGTGAAGGAGGTATAAAATTTTTCTTCTTCACCTCCACCCTTTGTGCCATTTTGTTCTTCTTCTATATCATGTGTATGTACCCATGCTAGTATAAAATGTCGTGCTCATATAAAAATTTTGAAAAATTTTGCTTATTTTGTTTCCATACATATGTACAAAGTCGCTATATTAGTAAAAACCTGATGTGACTTCTTGCAAAGTTTGATTTCTATGTGATCAACGAAACACAAGTTTTGTTATATCTTTCTGATAACGCTGCCTCAAACGAACAAAAGATTACATTTTTCCGTGCCAAAAATTTCGAAAAAATATAATAATCTCGCAAACAGCTAAGAGACGAGTATGGAGAAGGAAAAAGCTGCCCAAACAGCAAAAATCCTCTTGTTTCCCCTTACCCAACAAAAATCCCAAAAAGAGAAAGCAGCCTTATGAGGGTGAATAAAAGTATGAGAGTTGTGCCCAATAAAAGAAAAAGAAAAAATATATATATATATATACACACTTGTTTTCCAAAAGTACCCATCTTTAGGCATGGTAGATCCGGGGTAGTGGTACGTAGGATGTGAAATCGCTGCTCTAAAGCCAACTGGCTTGGACTGCAGGGACCACTTGCCCGTTAACAGACCCTTACCTGGATGGACTGATGGGAGACAAGAAAACCCCCAAAAAGCCTTAGCCTACCCAACACACAACTTTTTGCTTCTAAAATAAAGCTGTTTGGTGTGGAAGCTAACTTCGGAATCATACACCAAAATCTCGCTGAAGCTGTAGAGAAAGAAAATTTTTACTGAAATAATAAGGCAGGAAATGCAAAGTCTTTTGTTTGTAGTGGGGCAGCATTATCTCTAAAGGCATTACGATACTTGTTTTACCTCTTGGCCTGAAAGCTACACAGAGCAAGAAGAAGCATCACTAAATAAAGTTTAAATATTGATTGAGGACAATCAAAACGCTAAGTTTGGGGGAGTTGATAACGCCAAATTTTGTGATATTTTAGACTATTTTTCTGTTATCAAAACTGCCTTTTTAAACTGTTTTCCTCTCTTTTATATATACTTTCACAATAATTGGCCAAATAACGCTCTTAATCCAATATTTCCTTATTTTGCAGATTTTTTCCTCATTTTGGTACATTTTGTCATCAATGAAGCTGTACCGGCCCACAAATAAGCTCCACCTGCATCGGCCTTCCAGACGCCTGATAGAATCGCTGCCCGACAGGGTAAGCGCAACACAACGACGCGCGACATAGGGATGCCAAGAAAGAAGAAACTGACGGACGACACATCTTTTACCCGACAGGGAGCCCAAGCTCGCCCGACAGCTAAAGCTTGTCGCCCGACATGGTCCACCCACCGGCAGGCGCCGCTCGTCACGTGACCGACAGCCGACACCCTGTGCCGGGTGATATGTGTATCGGTCGTCCACCGTCCATGCGAATAAGGAGGACACATGGCGCTTCGAGCACCATAACTTCCCCCAACCGCTGCCTATAAATAGCAGTTATAGGAAGCCAAAAAGACAGGTCGGACGGGTCGAAACAGGTTGGAACCCTGAGCAAATCTTCGGAGGAAGCTGTGAGAGCAGAAGTATCGCGCCTGAGTGTTCATGCCGGGCAACTCTAGGTGAGCTCTTCCCCATCCCGAGAGGGAGGAGATGGTTCACTTAGGATCATCTCGGGCGACACTGCAGGCCGATATCAGCCAACATGGATGAGCGATACAAGTGCCCGACATTAGATGTGTCACTCCTAGCCCGACACAATATCGAACCCGATACGCTTCGCCCGTCACGGCGTGCCGCTCGAGAGGGTGTCGTTTGACTTGAGCGTATCTGCCAGGGTCCTTGAACGATACAATCGGCCGTCACGGTGTGCCGCCCGAGAGGGTGTACCGCCCGACACTGTTGTATCAGGCTTGGCTCCCGACTGTTATCGGGCTGGAGAGCCGCTGTAGTCAGTCGTCCTTCTACATCAAGAAGGCGACCTCTATCTTTATTTCTATCATTTAATTCTTTACTTATGCAATGTAATTAAGACCCTTAATGTTTATGGAAATGGAAAAGCGTAATTACTTGCTGCTTTATGTTTGGTGCAATTGTTGGATGACTGCTATGTTTGATATCTGAACTCTAGCTTGCATGTTTGGATCGTGTTTCGCTTAGCTACCGAATCGTGTTTTCCCGTCGCAACAACTTCGAGAGACGTGTTGTGGCTCTAGTGTTTGGACTGATTCTGGAGTACGAGAGTGCCCAGAATCAGAGTTGCTTCAGTAACATTTCACTCTAACTTAAAGTCCAGCAACCTCGAGAGGGGTGTTGATGCTTGGTTAGAGGTATCCGCTATGAGAGGAGGGGTACAGGATGTTCCTGTTGCTGCTTGTTTTACCAAAGTTTATCCTTCGCACCTTGCTTTAAGCTCTAGTTTTATCTTTCTGTTTTTGTTGCATAAAAACCCCTAAAAACTGCTAAATGACTAAAATCTTAAAACCTTCTTGTAACTCCAGTTGGAGATAGTTTTCTTTGTTTTGTTTGTGACATCTTGTTGTTTCCCTTTGGGGAATTTACTATCTCTTTGTACCTGCCGGAGTGTAGCGTGTCGATTCTGAGTTCTCAACACTACCACCCTTGTCCCTATCTTCGACCCCGTATATCTACTTTGACCCCATAAACAAAGTTGCGTGGGCCTAGAAGGATTCGGGTTATAAATGTAAAAGCTCAACTATAGAGTGACTATGACTATCACTATAGATGAATATATAACTGGCTTAGATCCGGGTCCTCCTCTGTGGCTTTGTAAATGCTAAAAAGGGTAACCTAGAGTAAGGTCTAGGCTATCATGAGTTAGAAATTGGGCTACCCACGTGTAGTGCCATGAGACTCTATAGCACGCCATGTGTTAAGGAGTGGGCTACCTACGGGTAGTGCCATGTGACTCAATCCTAGAAACTGATTCACCAGTTAGGTAGGATCATGAGGGGTTTAATGGGGATCTACCATAAGGAAGGTAGCATCCAGGTCCACTGCAGGCACAACGCAGAGGACATGGTATATGTGTGGATCGTGCAGTTATATTTAAAACGTAAAGTTGGTTGTGAAACTATAATTGACTGCAATATGTTGTTATTAATTGCATGAATATTGTTTCCCCCACATACCAGCTTTATGCTGACCGACATTTTGTTTGTCGGCGTTTTAGGATCAAGTGAAAAGAACAAACAGTAAAGTGGCATATGTGGAATTAAATGAGGATTAACGATCAAGGAGGATTAGTTAGAATATTCTCTCATATGGATAGAAGTTTAGTAATCCAAGTTTTTCAAAGGTATGTAAAGTTAAAAAAAATTTACATCCTTTTAGTTTAGTTGGTAGAATTTGATAATTATTATTGGTTATTTGTCGAACCTTTGATCTGGAAATGGGGATAACGGCTCTGACCTATTGGTCTCCCTTAATTGGGGGTTACTGGGAGGCAGGATCATTACAGAACAAATTGCCAAAGGTATGACACCAAAATAACTTTCTCACTGCATATTTTAGAAATGTTAAATTTATATTTTTCTTATATTTAAGTTTTTTTGTTGAAGGACCAACAACTAACTCAAAACATACAAAATGATATTTTGAACAATAGCACCAGTGTTGCACAGGTAAAACTTTTCTCCATTCTTTTCTTTGTAAATGTTAATTGTTTCTTTATATTTATCTTGCATTTTTTTTATCATAGGACCAACAATTAAGTCAAAACATACAAAATGATATTTCTAATAATGGCATCAGTGTGACACATGTAAGTTTTTCTATGTTAATTTTTGATTTACGTTCATATAATTTTTTATCATTAAGCCAGGACATCTTGATGTTCATTCTATTTTTTATACGTGTTAATCATTTATTTACTTTCAGAATATTCAAATTGAGGATGAACGTTTCTCATGTGAAGGGTACTATAATAATGGGAGCATGTTACAATTATTAATGGTAACAAGCAACATTATATGCTAATACTTATAAGATGTGATGACAATTTGATTTTTCTTAGGGAATGGATAGGACGGGACCAATACATTCAAGTGTTGACTTGCTACACCATGAAGGATCTGATGCATATCAACAAATACCAAATCATTTTCTCCCACACAAAAATGTATGTTCTGAATTTTGTCCTTATTTCAACAAAAATTTACTTGATAATAATATTGTTTATGTTTTCTCAATTGTAGGTTCATCAATTATTTGTACAGTCTATTTCGGAACACTCACATAAATATTAGGAAGACATAAAAAGAGTTATGTCTAGAGTTCATATGCTAGATGTAGTTTTTTTGTGCAATCACTACCAGGGGATACCAAAGATATTTTGTAGTATTTTTCTAGTTGTCTATTTCACTAATGGCATGTAAAATTTTGTATTAGTTTTGGACAATATTCTATTTTTGTTAATGTGAACAAAGTTACAAATTCCCAAATATTTTATCTTAATGATGGAGTTAAGATTCATATAAACAACACATTAAGAGACTTAATGTATTGTTTCTTTTCTATGGATGCAACAAACTTTTATATTTATACAAAGTTCATATAGTTTGTCTCTAAGATGAAGTCAAGTTTTAAACTTATAGAAAACTAATTATGGTGTTATTCATGGTTTATTTTACCGTTGCAACAAGTGTAGGATGCATGTACTATTACAAGTAGGTGAAATAAACTTTGACTTCCAATATAAATATTTTACGACGACTTGGCTACTTGTCCCAATCCAAAATTTATAGAAACCTACAAAATATGATCGTACTAAGTAAATGATTCGGGGTTTCGCATATGATGCTAATTCTAGGTTAAAATTACATCTCCAAATATAAATTCTATCAGGTCCAAGTTTTAAAATTGGACAAAACAAAATTCTAAATATTGTTGATATACATATATTTATAGGATGTAGGCTATGTTTTGAAGTGATATAGTATTTTCTATAATATATGAAACAATTTGCAATCGCATGGATACTTTATAAACACATTACTTTTAAAAAAAAATTCTTCAAATAAGGTTGGGTATGGTTTCAGATTTCAACTTCGCAATCCATGCCAGTTCCCGATTGAGAAGTTTGAATAAAATCTAGATCTGAGTTTGAAAATAAAATAATGAGGATTGAATTTTTTGATCCGGACTCAACTTTTTGACAGCCCTACAACAATATATGAATCTATATTTTTATATAGATAAATATATAAAATATAAAGAACAAGTACTTCATGTTAAAAAATCAATACTCTTTGTATTTTCTGTTGACTCAAGGTCAATTAGGTCAATGTTGACTCACATCTAAATTGACTAAACTCATGTTTTGATGATGACTAACCATCCCATATATTGGTGTCTAATGTCTCTACTTGAGTGATTTCAGATTAGGTATAGACACACTCCAAATGCCCTAACTTGCGCATATCAACTTGGAGAAAAGACAAGTGAAAGTCAATACAAGTGCACATTTTTGTAATATGATGTAAATCCATTAGAATCATGTTGTCAATCACTTGTAATGATTGTATGACTTGTAATTAAGCTTAGAAAAAATTAGGAGCACTTAGATCGAATGTTTAAGCACTCAAAAGCCATTTTCTAAAATTCACATCAGGCTTTTCATCGGTCGAGTTCTGTGAGTTGCAAACTCGACCGATCCTGATTGGATCTTGAAAATGACTTTTGATCGGTCGAGTTTACACTTCACATAACTCGATCGATGGAGTACCAGACCAATTCAATTTTCATTGGTCAGTCGAGTTTCCCCAGGACAAACTCGACCGATGGTCTGAATATCGGCTTTGTCTTTTACTCTATCGGTCGAGTTACCTTTATAGAAACTCGACCGATTGCACTGTATATAAAAATGTCGAAAAGTGCTTCTAGCAATTGTGGAGTTGAAACAAATGAAAATATATCCGTTGCAAGCCACAAAATGGCTAGTTTTTGTTCTCAAGTGTTCCCAAAGGCTAAGAGGCATCCCCAACTATAAATAGGACCCCTTGGGCTTCATTCCAAGGTTGAGCGTTCAATGCAAAATTCTATGTGAGGTTCCTAGTTTATAGTTGAGTTCTTCCTACAACATCCTCTCTCTCTAAGCTTAATCACTTGCTACATTTTTTAGAGTGAGTAGGAAATCTATAAGAGAGCTAGTCCTACATGTATATCTTGTGAGGCTCTCACTTCCACCACCTCCCCATCTCTCATTTCAATCATGAAGATTAAGGTTCTCTCTCTTGGCTAACAGAGGTGAAGAAGAACAAGGGAAGGAGTCCCTTGGTGAAGATCAAGGCTGAAGACTTGGACCTAGAGTGGGTAAGCCCTTGGTGAAGGCAGAAGACTCCTTGCTCAAGTGGGTAAGTCCTTGGTGGAAGCTTCTCCGAGTGAAGGTGAAGTCAAAGGAGAAAGATCCAAGAAGAGTGGGTAATCCCTGCAAGGCTGAAGACTTGTGCAAGAGTAGATATATTCACCCCCCTCTAGAGTATCTAATCACCCATTTAGGATCCAACAATTGGTATCATAGCGGGCTTCTCCAAGCATACATTCAACAAGTAGAAGAAGATGGGTGACTACTAAGGAGGGAGATACTTGATCAGCCTTCCAATCTTTGATGGGAGAAATTTCCTCTATTGGAGAAGAAGGCTTCAATTCTACATCCAAGGATCAAGTCTTGAGATGTGGCAAATGGTGAACAACCCATACAAGCTACCAAAGACAAAGATTGAAGAATGGGATGATGCTACCTTCAAGAAAGAAACCTTGAATACTAGAGCCATGCACATCCTCTATGCCTCCATGACCCCCACCGAGTTCAACCTAATTTCTTCATGTGAAACAGCCTATGAGGTATGGAGAAAGTTATGCATCACTTATGAGGGGACATATCAAGTGAAGGAAAGCAAAGTCTACATGCTCAAAGGGTTGCTTGAGAAATTCGATATGGGAAAGGAGGAGAAGATACCCAACATGTACTCAAGGCTCAATACCATTGTGAATGGTTTTGTTGTTCGAGGACATCCTATGTCTAGTGGAGAGATTAACTCAAAGATCCTTAGAACTCTTCCCAAAACTCTTCCCAAGAGGTGGGAACCCAAGGTGACTTCCATTGAAGAAGCAAGGTCTCTTAAGGATGTCCCTATTGAAGAGCTCATTGGAAATCTACAAGCACATGAAGCCACACTTGACAAGAGGGAGGAAGTAGAAATACAAGAGAAGAAAGAGCTAAAGAGAATGAAGAAGGCTGAAATGAAGGCTCAAATTGAAGCTATCATGGAACAAGTCTCTCCATCCTCTCAAGTTAAAGAAGATGCCATGTACTCCAAGGGTAAAATCTACAAAGGCAAGTCCACCTCCATCTGGTGCTTCACATGTGGTAAGAAGGGTCACTATAAGGAAGATTGCCCACACGACAAAAAGACCCATCTTCATAAGAGAAGAGAAGAAAAGTACAAGAAGAAAGAGAAATGGCACTCAAGCTCAAGTGACTCCTCCAACTCAAGCTCAAGTGAAGATTCAAGTGAAGGATCAAGCTCAAGCTCTAGTGATGAAGGAGAATGCCATTTTTCTCTTATAGCATCAACAAGTAAGGAATCAAGTGAGGTAAATCTAAAATCTTTAGATAAAGAATCTTTGATTGCTATTATTCATGATACTTGTGCCTCTCTTAAGTCTTATAAAAGGAAAAAGAAAAAGCTTGCTAGAATTGTTGATAATTTGCATGTAGAACTAGATGATCTTGAACATGCTAATTCTTGCTTGCTTGATGACAAAAATGCTTGTCTTAGCCAAGTAGACTCTCTTAAACTTGAAAATGCTAGTTTGCTTGATAAGATTAGATTTCTAGAAGCTCAACCTCTCATGCCTAGTTCTAATGAAGAGCATACTTTAATTGTTGATTCTCTCATGCATGATATTGATGTTCTTAAATATGAAAACAAGGACGATGATTTTGTTTTGGAAGAATTAGAATCTGAAAATGGTGTTTATCTTTCTAAGATTGCTTTGCTTGAAACAGAAAATGCCTCCTTGCTTGCTAAAATCAATGTGCACGAATCTTGTTCTAGTTCTACTAGTAGAGATAATGATGTTGCTGCACTTCATATTGATAGAGATTCTTATTAAACTAAAGCTCTTTGCTTAGAAAATGATCTTTTGCAAGCTAGAGATAATATTAATCATTTGTCTTCTACTATTACTTCTCTAATGCATGATAATGATGGTTTGAGATCTTCTTTGCAAAGATTCTTGGTTGGTAAAAAGAATCTTAATGACATCCTACACCATACTACTAAACAAATTGGTAGACATGGTTTAGGGTATGATAGTAGTCAAAGGAGCAACAAAGATAAAGGACCTCCAATATTCCATGGAGAATCCTCTAGTTCCAGGACTATGGGCATATGCAACTATTGCAATGAAATTGGTCATTATTTACTTGTTGTCCTTTTAGGAAAGCACCCAAGAGCAATAGGACTTGAGTTGCTAAACTAACCCCTCCGGACCCAAAAACATGATTGGGGACCATTTCATCTTTCTTCTTGTAGGTACTTGCAAATGGATTGACTTGAGTCATTGATTTGTAAATTGACTTCTCAATCCACATGAAAGAAGAAAGGTGAGATGTGTATGAGGTGAAAACAAGTGGAAAAGCAATGATAAGCACAAAGGTAATGTTTTTCTTGCTTATAACCAATCCTGACTTGTTTTGTCAAGATGGTGTGCACTATACATATGGTTTTCGAGTCAAAAGTGGTATTTTGTGATTCTCTTCACACTCTTACTCAAAAACTATTTCTAATGCTTTTATAGTGCATTACTAACTTGCTTACACATGTTTGGATATAGTTTGTATATTTAGCATGCCTTTAAATATGTTTTTATGAAATATATGTGCTTTTTGATAGCAGCTCTATCGGTCGAGTTTTTCCTATTTGAAACTCGACCGATAGACACCAATGGGTGTTGCCAGCAGCTGTCATTGGTCGAGTTGTCAATATACAAAACTCGACCGATAACACTGTGCACAGAATATACATTTGGCTTATTGAATGAGAATTTCCCTCTCAACTAGATTTTCTCAGCCAATAGCCTTATTCTTTGGCACTCTCATTTGGTACCTTTATATATACATATTGCCATGTTCTAAATTTCCTATCTTGCTTACAACTATATCTCTCTAATTTCTCTAAATTTGTATACCTATATCTTACAATTACTTGCTTTGAGTTGTTTTACAGGTTTTGATGATGATCTCTTTGAATCTCTTGGTTGTGTCTAAAATTGCTTCTATTGTACTCTAACTTGCTACATCTATCTAGGTGTATATCTTGTTTTGATACAGCCTTGAGGTTCTTAGTGGTAATCATCCTTTGGTAATGATGCATATTTGTATGTGAGTTATATCCTTCCATGCTTCTAAAATTGCATATCTCTTTGCTTGGATATATCTCTACATCTACTCATAGCTTGATTTATCTTGTGTATCTTTTAGTATTTCTTGTTATGATCTAGATCCTACTAGTAGCCATAACTTATGATATCTTCTACTAGTAGTTCATATACATGTAGTTCTAGCCTTGTTTATAACTGGCATCTCTGCTCATCAAGTGGTATATTTTACTATATGCTATGCTTGTATCTTGTCTCATACATGCTCAAACTTGTTCCTTGAATTGCATATCTATTATCTTGAGTTTCTTGCATAACATTGTGATGTAGGGCACAAAGAGCTACATCGTATGTAGAAATTGGAGCATTTTTGGATTTCATGTAGCTTTTGCTCTAGTTTCAGTTTTTGGTGCAAGACTAATGTTTTTATGCAGAAACAACCTTCTGAGCAAGGCTCATCGCTATGCCATGAGCCCTGACACTTTTTGGGCAAATTCTGTCATCTTGAGGGTCAAAATTGTGTTTTATTATTTTTCTACAGCACTTCATCTCACATTTTGGGTTGTTCAAGTGCATGCTTGAAATTGCTTTTCTTTCTATGCTTGGACTAGCCCCTAGCTGTGCTCTTCTACTCTCCTTTTATAACTTTTGTTAACTCCTTTCTCTTTAACAAGTGATGCTTCTTATCCCTTCATACCCCCCACTTTTTGAAATGACAAATGGGGAGAAAGGTATGCCTTCTTTTGACAAAATAGGGAGAAGGCATGGCTTACATGAAGAGGAGAAGCATGTCCATGTAAGGGGGAGAAGGAGAAATAGTATGAGAACTCCACTAGCATCAATTGAGGGAGAGAATATGAGCTCAATACTATTGAAACCCCTAGGTTTCTCCGAAGGTATGATTTTACTTAAAAGCTTTCAATATATTTATGGAATGGTTTGTCATCTTCAAAAAAGGGGAGAATGTTGACTCAATGTCAATTAGGTTAATGTTGACTCACGTCTAAATTGACTAAACCCATGTTTTAATGATGACTAACCATTCCACATATTGGTGTCTAATGTCTCTACTTGAGTGATTTCAGATTAGGTATAGACACACTCCGAATGCCCTAGCTTGCGCATATCAACTTGGAGAAAAGACAAGTTAAAGTCAATACAAGTGCATGCTTTTGTAATATGATGTAAATCCATTAGAATCATGTTGTCAATCACTTGTAATGATTGTATGACTTGTAATTAAGCTTAGAAAAAATCAGGAGCACTTAGATCGAATGTTTAAGCACTCAAAAGCCATTTTCCAAAATTCACATCAGCTTGTTCATCGTTTGAGTTCTGTGAGTTGCAAACTCAACCGATCCTGATTGGATCTTGAAAATGACTTTTGATCGGTCAAGCTTACACTTCATAGAACTCGACCGATGGGGTACCTGACCAATTCAATTTTCATTGGTCGGTCGAGTTTTCCCAAGACAAACTCGACCGATGGTCTGAATATCGACTTTGTCTTTTACTCTATCGATCGAGTTACCTTTATAGAAACTCGACCGATTGTACTGTATGAAAAAGTGCAGAAAAGTGCTTCTAGCCATTGTGGAGTTGCAACAAGTGAAAATATATCCATTGCAAGTCACAAAATAGCTAGTTTTCATTCTCAAGTCTTCCCAAAGGTTAAGAGGCATCCCCAGCTATAAATAGGACCCCTTGGGTTTCATTCCAAGGTTGAGAATTCAATGCAAAACTCTATGTGAGGTTCCTATTCTATAGTTGAGTGCTTCCTACAGCCTCCTCTCTCTCTCTCTAAGCTTAATCACTTGCTACATTCATTAGAGTGAGTAGGAAATCTATAAGAGAGCTAGTCCTACATGTATATCTTGTGAGGCTCTCACTTCCACCACCTCCCCATCTCTCATTTCAATCATGAAGATGAAGGTTCTCTCTCTTGGCTAAGAGAGGTGGAGAAGAACAAGGGAAGGAGTCCCTTGGTGAAGATCAAGGCCGAAGACTTGGACCTAGAGTGGGTAAGCCCTTGGTGAAGGAAGAAGACTCCTTGCTCAAGTGGGTAAGTCCTTGGTGGAAGCTTCTCCGAGTGAAGGTGAAGTCAAAGGCAGAAGATCCAAGAAGAGTGGGTAATCCATGCAAGGCTGAAGACTTGTGCAAGAGTAGTTCTATTCACCCCCTCTAAAGCATCTAATCACCCATCTAGGATCCAACATTTTCAACCACAACCAACATTGTTCAATTCATATTCTCTTTATTATTTTTATGAAAAAATGACAGCAAGATAAATGATGTAGTCGATGCAGATCCTACAATCCAACCAATGTGGTGATCTGTTTGGTTTCGACTATATGTGAAGTCGAGATAGTCAAGCAGACAACATAATCAAACCCATTCGGTGATTGTTTCTGGGTCAAGATAAAATTAAACCAACCGGCTTTGATGGAAGCATCAGACAGAACCACCAGCGTAAGCATTAAATGATATGTCTGATACACATCACGCTCTGGTAGAGGGAGCAGCGTGATCCTGGTTCCTACTAGGACCAGCAAATCTGTGCTCTTACAACACATGTTCTACCAACATGCACACCCAGCCTCGGGAAGGAACGTCCAGTCAGTTTTTGTAGTGTGATACGAGCAACTAGAAAGGAAAATAATAATGCATCAGTTGTCCATGCATCATTATTGCAAATCTCTTTGACCAACTCCTTTTATATTTTTCATGCAATATTTTGCATACATGCAGCCGTTGTAAATTAAAGAGTCACTGTAATAAAATAATTATAGCCTAATTAGTCTTATTTATTACTCATCTTACAAATAAAATAATATATTTAAAATTCAAATTATTTTTTTTGAACTCCCTCTACTTTTTGGCAGGATATAATATCTGAACCGACTATGAAAAATTTATACCCATTTTGCAATTAAGTCCAGAATGAGTACTTGAATATACTCAATGTAGTGTCAAAAGACATTAATAAATAAACTAAATATAAACTACACAATACGTACAGTCTGACGTAGATTAAATTAATAATATTTAATGCAAAGTTGGTTGTATATTATGCTTATGTAAATTTTTTTATTCATTATAATATGTGAAAATCATCATTTTATTTTATCTAAGAATAATAAATTAACAAAATCAAAACAACATACTAAAAAATTATTTCATGGGTCATGTTATAATATTTTATGATTTAAATCAATACATAAATATATTCAAGACAGTACTAAGTAGTTAATCATATTTAAAGTAATACCAAATATATCAATAACTAGACTTAAAATAAAAGATCTATGTACGACTTGCACAATGACACTATATCAAAAAGCCACTATTAGCATCCTTATATGCCTTTCTTAGCACAGTGTGACACAAATTTCTAGGCGATAAGTCTGCTAGTGCGGCTGTATGGCTGCATGCAACATGTTGTTACAATAAAACAATATTGACATCCAATCATCCACAACCAACCAACTACCAACCAACCAATTTTATTTTATTTTCCAACACAAATTTCAAATTCAAATGTTGCTCGTTTTTCCTCCATTTCTCTTTTCAACTATCTAGTGATATTTTTACACATTTCACTTCTAGGTTCAAAATTTGTACTGAAATACATTTAACACAGTACTAAAACCTATTAACAACTAGACCTGAAATAAATTAACAGAGTATTTCACATTTCGAAATTTATTTTCCTTTCATTTTTCATACATTTTTCAATTTAGTATATACAAAAAAATTATGTGTTAGTGATCATATTTGATCAAAACATGTGTGTCAGATTTGTTCATATGTTGATGGCAATTCCACATTCCATACTAATTAATATTCTTGGTATGAAAAAAAAATATAAATAATTGTATATAGTATAAACTAAAATTATTCTTACACTTAGAGAAATTCCATGAATAGAAAATATAATACAAGACATAATGACTATTCATCATTTTCCATACATTTATACTTTTTATACATAATCTAAAGAAATACAAATATAGTTTATCCAGAACTTATACGAGCTCACATTCCATAATTTTTTTACACATATTACTAATTTTTATATATCATAGTGAGAAAAGATATACATTACAATAATGATATATGTACATTACAGGCTTGGACGACCAACTAATCCCCATGTCCCTCCTGTTGGCTAAATGGACATCTATAAATCCCTTTGTTTTGATTATGACAAACATTTCATTCTTATTGATCTAACGAGCTACTTGAGTGTGCAGGAACAAGGTCTATGACAAAGTACTAGGGAAATCCATATGCTTACATATTTATATTTTCATGAAATGTAATCGCTTTGTAAAAACTTGTACAAATATATAATGTACAAGTACTTAGATTTCATGTAAATCAAGCGTTAGATCTTCCCTAGCTAAACACCACATTTAGATAAGTCATCCCCTTCAAATAGGATCACATATGCACACTCATACATATAATTAGTGCCTAAATTGAAACATTGAAACAGGATCAATCTCGGTCGAACAACTCCTCGACCGAGACACTCTCGGTCGACAATCTTCTCGACCGAGAGAGATCCAAAGTAACCGTTAGACACAACTGACAAGGTAGTTGGCAGTTGGAGATAAACGTTGCAAAACACTTGATTCAGAGAGCCTGTCGGTCGACAAGAGTTCGACCGAGTAGGTGTCTCGGTCGACCATTCCTCGACCGAGATAAACTCTGACAGCAACTGCAGAGTAAATTAATTAGCCGTTGCTAAAGCAACAAACTTGTACCTAACGGCTAGTTAAGCACTTAGAAACCCCTAGAAGTTGTCTAGAACGTCCTTAAGCATCCTTAGGCCATTCCTATAAATAGGACAAGCCATAGGACACTCAAACTCACTTGTTACACTTGAGAAATCCTTGAGCATACTTTGAGCAATCTGTTTGTGAGCAAATTGAGCATTGTGACAATTGGCTACTTCCTTCCTTAGCTCATATTTCGTGTCCTATAGGCTAGCCTCTCCTATCCACTGCAATTACAATTCCATACACTTTGGTTAGGAGATCTATACGCTTGATCTAGGCAAATCAAGCCTTGTGCTACAAAAGGATAAGTTGTAATTTCCTTTTCCTTTCTTGTTCTCTATTATTATTTGTACTCTCCTTGCTACTCCTAGGTTGGAGGTTGCAGATTGGAGAGGGTGGAGATCTTCTTGGTGAAGAAGGAGACCTTGAGCTACTTCAAGAAGGCTGGTGCAACGGGAGGTTACTTCTAGAGAGGAAGGCTACTTCAAGGGGGATCTTGGAGTTACTTCAAGAAGGCTACCTCAAGTTGGTGCATCTACTTTGAGTGAAGGCTTTTCAAGGGGTGTAAAGGAAAGTATTGTATTTTGTATAAATCCTTGTGAAGGTAATAAAATATATACTTTCAAAATCGCGGTTGGGTAAGCAACCGGGTAGTGGACTGACAACTTTAGTATTTGCTAAAGTTAGAACCACTCTAAACACCTGTCTCCTTCTTCCAATTTCAATTGTGGTTGTTTTAGTTCAATAATTGTTAAAATTGTTTTAAAACTCTATTCACCCCCCCTCTAGTGTTTTTCAATTGGTATCAGAGCAGGCTTCAAGGAACCCTAACAAGGTCTTGAAGAATGGGTGACGGAGTGCTCAACAACCTTAACCTTGAAGGGACACTTGTTGCTAGACCTCCAGCGTTCGATGGAACAAATTACCAATATTGGAAGAGAAGAATGCAGTTCTACTTCCAAGGCATCAATTGGGACCTATGGAGGATGGTGTCAACCCCATATGAGCTTCCTCAAACTCAATTTGTGGAATGGGATGCAAATACGGTAAAGATGGCTCAAATGAATGCTAAAGCTGTAAGCATTTTATATTGTTCAATTTCAGTAGGAGAATTTAATAGGATATCTAACTGTGACACAGCCTATGATATTTGGCATAGACTGTCCATAACTTATGAAGGTACAGTCCAAGTAAAAAATTCCAAAATTAGCATGCTTTGAACACTTTCGTATGGATCCTAATGAATCTATTAGTGAAATGTTTGCAAAATTCTATTCTATTGTTAATGGTTTAAATGCCCTAGGAAAACCTTGTTCTTGAAGAAGATCAGGTATCAAAAATCCTTCGATCACTTCCTCCTAAATATAAGCCAAAGGTGACAGCCATTGAAGAAGCTAATGATCTCACTCGACTGAAAATGGAGCAACTTATTGGCAACCTAGAAGCTCATGAAGCAACCCTAGAAGAGGGAGAAAGAATAGCATGTGAACATCAGCAAGGAAAGAAGAAGGATGTGGCTCTAAAACCTTCAAAGATCGTCACACCAGAAAGTGAGGAGTCAAGTGAAGAAGAAGGAGAAGAAGCCTTGATTGTCAATGGTAAGAAATACAAAAGGTTTAAATCTAACAAAATTTCTAGTTCTTCCTCTTCTCCTCCTAGGTGCTTTGAATGTGGGAAGAAAGGACATCTCAAAAATGAATGTCCTAAAGCAAAGAAAGGAAAGAAAAGCTCACACAAGAAGAAGGGAGAAAAAGCCTATAAAGCTGCATGGGACGAGTCAAGTGACAGTGAAAGCGGAGAAGAAAAGGTGGAATGTCTAATGGCAAGGGAAGATGATGAAGACTCTCAAGAGGTAAGCCTACTTGATCTTCCTAAAGAAGAGTTAATTACTAGTGTACAAGAAACTCATGATAAGTATGTTGATGTCAAGAAGAAACTAAAGAAGGTTATCAAATCAAACGATGAGCGATGTGCTAAATTAGATAATCTTTCTTCTGAAAAGAACAACATTGATCTTGAGAATTTGTCTTTAAAAACATATTTAGATGATTGCACTAGAAAGCTACTCACTTTAGAAACAAATGTTGATCTTATTTCTAAAGAAAAGACTGAATTGTTAGCTAAATTAAAAGATTTTCAGACTCAACCTATTCTGTGTAACCATCTAGACTATGACAATGTCACAAAAGAAAGAGATTCATTATTATCTGATTTAGATCAAGCAAGAAAAGATTTACACAAGAAGATGAATGACATTGCTAAGCTACAAAGAGAACTTTATGAGTTAAGAAGAAAAGATATTCTTGATAACATTCTAAGCGTTGGTACTATTTTCAATGGAAGAAAAGATTTGGGATATGCTCCAAAGAAAAATCAACCCAGAAGAACTCAGACTATGTTTGTACCTAAGAACACAATGGCTAGAAAGAGAAATGAAGTTGATTCTATTACTTGTCATTTTTGTCTACGTCTTGGACACTATTCATTTTCATGCCATTATAAGACTAAGGATTCCGACTTAGTTTGGGTCCCAAAACCCCAAACTTAGTAGAGTCAAATGCAATTTAGTTGAGATATGATTAAATGCTCCATTTTGCAATTTATATTGTCTTATCTCAACTTAACAAAAGGTTTTATGCATATTGTTAATTTTCTGAACTGTTGTACTGAAACAGACACTTAGTCGGTCGAGGTATTGTCGACCGAACAATCAATCGGTCGAACTTTTGTCGACCGACTGGATGTCTGTAACAAATAAAAATCTACAGCAACTAAACAACAACTATTTCGGTCGAAAATTGGTCAACCGAGCTGAATTTCTGTGTTTCTTTGTTTGTAATACAGTAACCTTCTCGATCGACAATTAGTCGACCGAGAAAGATGTCGGTCGAACAATTGTCGACCGACTGGACTTCTGAAATATAATCTTTATACAATCTATACTTAAATGGTTCTAACCATATCAGACCATCACATGGGTACCAAAATCTACATTTTCATGCAGGAATGGGTGGTTGACAGTGGATGTTCCAAACATATGACTGGGAACAAGGATGCATTTCAAACCTTTGAAGAAAAGAAAAGTGGCATAGTCACCTTTGGAGACAATGGTAAAGGCAAAATCGTTGGAATAGGTAATGTTGGTACAAACCTCGAAATAAAGAATGTTTTACTTGTAGATGGTTTGCACCATAATTTGATAAGTGTTAGTCAATTATGTGATAGTGGTTATGATGTTTTATTTAACAAAACCTGTTGCAAGTTATTAATAGAAAACACTACAAATGTTGTTTATGAAGGAAATAGAGTTGGTAATCTTTATATTCTTAAACCTAACTCTATGAAATCTGTAGTGGGAAAATGCTTGCTTGCAAATGAAAATACCTTACAACTATGGCATAAAAAGCTCGGACATGCTAGTTCACATGTTATTAAAAAGTTAGTGAAATATGATCTTGTTCGTGGATTGCCTGCTTTATCTTTTGATCAAGTTGACAATTGTGAACCATGTACAATGGGAAAGCAAACAAAAACCTCTTTTAAACCTAAACATGTATTTAGCACAAGTAGATCTTTAGAATTAATTCATATGGATTTATTTGGACCCATGAGGACACAATCTATTGGTGGCAAAAGATATTGTTTTGTTATCGTTGATGATTATAGTAGATATACATGGGTACATTTTATTGCAACCAAAGATGATACTATTCATGTTTTTATACAATTTTGTTCCAAGATTGAAAATCTATTACAAAACAAAATATGTACCATTAGAAGTGATCATGGTGGAGAATTTGAAAATCATATATTTGAGGAATTCTGTACATCTCAAGGGTACACTCACAATTTTTCTGCTCCACGCACTCCACAACAAAACGGTATAGTTGAAAGGAAAAATGGATCACTACAAGAAATGGCTAGAACTATGATGCTCGAACACAACACACCCAAAACCTTTTGGGCTGAAGCTGTAAACACTGCATGCTATGTATTAAATAGAGTAATTGTTCACTCTCATTTGAAGAAAACTCCATATGAAATAATACATTCTAAGAAACCTAGAGTTGACTATTTTCATACCTTTGGTTCCACATGCTATATCTTAAATACCAAAGATGATAGAGATAAGTTTGACTCTAAATCACACAAAGCATTCTTTTTGGGATATTCCACTTCTAGCAAAGCATTTAGAGTATATAACACTATCTCTAGAAAAGTTGAGGAATCTATTCATGTTTCTTTTCATTAAGAGTCAAAATCTAAAAATCTAGAAATCATAGATCTCACTAATCAATTCGAAAATTTAAACATACCAAATGATAGTGAGAAAGTTACTACAACCAATCACCAAGCTGAACCACAACCTACACCTAGGCTTATTAAGGATCATCCTCAAGAACTAATTATTGGAAATCTTAATGATAAAGTCAAAACTCGGTCTTCCTTCAAAGATGTTGCAAACATGGGCTTTGTTTCTATCATTGAACCTAAGAAGATATCTGAAGCTCTTAAAGATGATTATTGGATAATAGCCATGCAAGAAGAGTTGAATCAATTCACTAAAAATGATGTATGGGATTTAGTTCCTAAACCACAAGATAAAACCGTCATTGGAACTAAATGGGTTTTTAGGAATAAGTTAAATGAGGCAGGAGAAGTAATAAGGAATAAAGCTCGGTTAGTAGCACAAAGATATAATCAACAAGAAGGAATAGATTTTGATGAAACATATGCACCAGTAGCTAGACTTGAAGCTATTAGAATGTTACTAGCTATTGCTGCACATAAAAACATCAAACTCTACCAAATGGATGTAAAAAGTGCATTTCTAAATGGCATCATTCAATAAGAAGTATATGTTGCCCAACCACCTGGATTTGAAATACCGGAAAAAGGTGACTATGTTTATAAACTTAAGAAAGCACTTTATGGTTTAAAACAAGCACCTAGGAATTGGTATGAAAGGCTCAAGACATATCTTTTTGATAATGGTTTTTCTATTGGAAGTTCAGATTCTACTTTATTTTTCAAAACATATACATCTGATTTCCTAGTTGTGCAAATATATGTTGATGACATTATTTTTGGAGCCTCTAATGATTCATTGTGCACACAATTCAGTGACATTATGCAAAAAGAATTTGAAATGAGCCTCATGGGTGAACTAACTTTCTTTCCTGGTTTCCAAATTAAGCAAACACCTACCGGAATCTTTATAAGCCAAGAAAAGTATACTAAAGAACTTTTAAAACGTTTTGGGATGGATCAGTGCAAACATGCTGCTACTACTATGGCTACCTCTATTAAAATTGATAAGGATGAAAATGGGGAACCTATTGATGATTCCTTATATAGAGCCATGATTGGTAGTTTGCTTTACTTAACTGCTTCTAGACCGGACATTATGTTTTCCGTTGGTCTTTGTGCTCTATTTCAATCACAACCTATGCACTCTCATTTTCTAGCAGTTAAACGAATTCTTCGTTACTTAGCTGGCACTACCTGTTTTGGTTTATGGTATCCAAAAGGACAATCCTTGGATTTTAAAGCTTATACTGATGCGGATTATGCTGGGTTGTCGACTTGATCGCAAGAGTACTAGTGGTGGCTGTTTCTTGTTAGGAAGAGCTTTAGTATCTTGGTTTAGCAAGAAATAAAATACGGTTGCCCTATCTACAACTAAAGCTGAATATATGGCAGCTGGATCTTGTTGTGCTCAAGTGCTTTATATGCAACAAGTGGTAAACGATTATGGTTTTACTCTTTCATCTACACCTATTTTTTGTGACAACACGAGCGCTATAAACTTAGCACACAATCCTATTTTACACAGCCGAGCTAAACATATTGAAATTCGTCATCACTTTTTGAGGGATCATATCTCCAAGAATCATGTTTCCCTTCATCATGTTGATACGGAAGATCAATTGGCTGATATTTTTACAAAACCGCTTCCACTAGACCAATTCAACAAAATTAGGAAGCAATTGCTTATCACTCCTTTGGAAGACGTTTTCTTTGATATTTGTGCTTCTTAAACAAAAACTTTTACTTGCATCATTTTGGCTTTTAATGGACATCTTTTTCATTGGATTTGATGGGACATCTAATTAAGGGGGAGTTTTTCTTAAACGGATATCTTTTTGAAATGACAAAGGGGGAGAAATAAATATAAAACTTAGTATTTATGCAAAACTCAATCAATGAGTTTCATAAACAAACTCTTGGCTTTACATTGAAAGTTGCTATATTCCCTAGAGAATTGGATTTCATGTTCCATAATTCATGGGGAATAATAAGCACACATTTTATAAGCAAGAGAAAAAGCTACAAAAGGTAATCTTAAGGTATGAAACTCATATGTTTTATATTTCCTTCATTTATATTTTGGAAATGTTTGTCATCTTCAAAAAGGGGGAGATTGTTGGCTAAATGGACATCTATAAATCCCTTTGTTTTGATTATGACAAACATTTCATTCTTATTGATCTAACGAGCTACTTGAGTGTGCAGGAACAAGGTGGATGACAAAGTACTAGGGAAATCCATATGCTTACATATTTATATTTTCATGAAATGTAATCGCTTTGTAAAAACTTGTACAAATATATAATGTACAAGTACTTATATTTCATGTAAATCAAGCGTTAGATCTTCCCTAGATAAACACCACATTTAGATAAGTCATCCCCTTCAAATAGGATCACATATGCACACTCATACATATAATTAGTGCCTAAATTGAAACATTGAAACAGGATCAATCTCGGTCGAACAACTCCTCGACCGAGACACTCTCGGTCGACAATCTTCTCGACCGAGAGAGATCCAAAGTAACCGTTAGACACAACTGACAAGGTAGTTGGCAGTTGGAGATAAACGTTGCAAAACACTTGATTCAGAGAGCCTGTCGGTCGACAAGAGTTCGACCGAGTAGGTGTCTCGGTCGACCATTCCTCGACCGAGATAAACTCTGACAGCAACTGCATAGTAAATTAATTAGCCGTTGCTAAAGCAACAAACTTGTACCTAACGACTAGTTAAGCACTTAGAAACCCCTAGAAGTTTTCTAGAACGTCCTTAAGCATCCTTAGGCCATTCCTATAAATAGGACAAGCCATAGGACACTCAAACTCACTTGTTACACTTGAGAAATCCTTGAGCATACTTTGAGCAATCTATTTGTGAGCAAATTGAGCATTGTGACAATTGGCTACTTCCTTCCTTAGCTCATATTTCATGTCCTATAGGCTAGCATCTCCTATCCACTACAATTACAATTCCATACACTTTGGTTAGGAGATCTATACGCTTGATCTAGGCAAATCAAGCCTTGTGCTACAAAAGGATAAGTTGTAATTTCCTTTTCCTTTCTTGTTCTCTATTATTGTTTGTACTCTCCTTGCTACTCCTAGGTTGGAGGCTGCAGATTGGAGAGGGTGGAGATTTCCTTGGTGAAGAAGGAGACCTTGAGCTACTTCAAGAAGGCTGGTGCAACGGGAGGTTACTTCTAGAGAGGAAGGCTACTTCAAGGGGGAGCTTGGCGTTACTTCAAGAAGGCTACCTCAAGTTGGTGCATCTACTTCGAGTGAAGGCTGTTCAAGGGGTGTAAAGGAAAGTATTGTATTTTGTATAAATCCTTGTGAAGGTAATAAAATATATACTTTCAAAATCCCGGTTGGGTAAGCAACCGGGTAGTGGACTGACAACTTTAGTATTTGCTAAAGTTGGAACCACTCTAAACACCTGTCTCCTTCTTCCAATTTCAATTGTGGTTGTTTGAGTTCAATAATTGTTAAAATTGTTTTAAAACTCTATTCACCCCCCTCTAGTGTTTTTCACCTCCTCTTCTTCCTAATGATAGTGTCCAGTTGGTAAGATGACATTATCGGTGCAGCGACGTGGTCACCGCAAAAGGCTAAAGGAGGCTTGTTGTGGGTGTGGCGGCGGTGCGGCCATGGTAGTGGTGCGAGCATGGTGACAACATCGGCACACGCACGACGATAGCACAGATGCAGGTGCGGCGGAGTGTGCATGGGTGTTGCAGTGATTTGGGAGCAGATGCGGCAGTTTGGGTATGATTGCAACAACGGCGTGATGCGGTTGCAATGGAAGCAAGAGTATGAGAATGGTGGGAGCATAGGTGGCTCCCTGGGCTCGACGACATAGGTGAGGGACAACTGGGTGTAGATATTTCCTAGGCGTGACGACGATCATGGCACGGCGACAGGCTGAGCGTGAATTCAACCTAGCACGCGACGAAGAATGGAGAGCAACCTCAACATAGCAGCCGACTGTGTAAGATGTTGCTCGTGATGGTGGACGGAGAGCAAAGGCAGAATAGAAAGAGCCGACATGATGGTCTGGAGTGGGAGAGACCACAGCTAAAAGTGGGAGAGGATAGGTGTGGTGGTGGTTTATATAGTCTCGGATGGTTGTTTATCTTCTCGCATTGTACCTATATTCATCTCGCACTATGCTAGTGTGCCTCTTCAATACCATACACGGACGGCTAGATTTAATGCTTGTTGCGGATTTTGAGGCTAGGGTGTAAAAGATGGTGTAAAGAGTGTGCTCTATATCAGTACTCTATTATATATGATAACGATCTAGTCATGTTTGAAGATTAAACTCATCTTTAAATCAAAATCTATGTGGGTTTGGACCATAATCTAACCTACCCAACACCATATGACATTAGACACCTTGATAGCAAGATTAGACTAATATTAGTATCAATGTAAAATAGTCAAATTTAATTATCAAACATGTTTAATATGAAATACCCTATGATTCAATTTAAACTTCATTGATAATGTGAACACAAGATATCATAAGTAATTCATGTCTTGCACTAAAATGACTACACCATCCATGTATTTATAGAAAGATTTTAAATTGATTTTTACCAACATAATATTTATAGAAAATTTATAAAAGTCATATCTCTACAAAGAAGCCACATGTTCACAAGTATAGTTCATACTACAAAAAAAAGAACAATAATATCGATCCTCACATTTTTGACAGCAACCAATTACTTTATAGACAACAAAAAAATTTGTTAGCCTTCTACTTTTACTATGTAGAATAATCTAAAAAGTAACATATCGACCTTTAAGTTTATCATTAGTTGTACTAGTATTTACAAAACATAAGAAAAGCTACCTTTTGAGATGTTATAGTGGTTATATTTTTCATTTTTCCATCTTTTAAGGTGCCCATATCGAAATAACAATGTAACAGTTAGTTGTAAGAAATTAAATTATTTAGCCCAATATTATTCTTGATAAGAAATGAGTAACCTACCAACTTGAGTGCCCTTGTGGGAGGTAATTCCTCTACCAGATTCATTGGTGGTCGGTGTCTGGATATTGGATCCATCATTATTTTCTCTTTTGACTTCTTTGATTCCTACAACAAAAACGTCAGCAAATTGATTATCTCTAGTTCCCCAAATACCCAATATTTCTTAAAATAAGAAAGTTTATGTTACTAGATTATTACCTTCTTGTGATATTATGGTTCTTGCATTGGTGATTTGTGTCCTTTTTCTAGACTCCCCTTTACAATTAACATTATATATTGAAAACCAACAATGTAGCAACTAGTTAAAAGAAATAATTTATATGACATTAATGGTCTTATTTAAAATGAGTAACCTACCAACTTGAGCGTCTTTGAGAAAGGAAATTCCTCTACTAAATTTATGGGTGGCGCGTGTTTGAAGGATGGATCCACTGTTGTTTCCTCTTCCAACTCTATTAATTCATACAAATTAAATATAAACAAATTTGTTAAATCACTTCTACTTCTATTATGTAGAATAATCTAAAAAAACAAATAGACCTTTAAATTTATTATTATTTAGATTGATATTTACAAAATAGATGAAAACTTACCTTTTTGAGATATTTTTTTGTTTATATTTCTCATTTTGTCCTTTTTTTAGGTGCCCTTGTATGATAAACAATATATATTTAGAAACAAACATGTAATAATTAGTTATAATAAATTAAAGATGCAACATTATTCTTTCTAAAAGTGGGTAACCTACCACTTGAATATCCTTATGGGAGGAAGTTCCTCTACCATCTTCATGAGTGGTAGGTGTTTGAATGTAGGATCCACCATTATTCCCTCTTAAATGGGATTGATTTCTACAACAAAAACATCAATACCGTGATTATTTCTACTTCTCCAAATATCCAATATTTCCTAAAAATGAAAGTTTATGTAATATAGTTGTTACCTTCTCGGGGTATTATGGTGTTTACATTGGTCATAAGTGTCCATTTTTGTGACTCTCCTTCATGATTAACATTATATATTTAAAATACAATGTAACAACTAGTCATAAGCAAAACAATTATCAGACATTAACACTCTTACTAAAAATAAATAACCTACCAACTCGAGTACCCTTGAGAAAGGAAATTCTTCTACAATCTTCATGGGTAGTGGGAGTTTGAGGATTGGATCCATAACTATTTCCTCTTCTAGATCTATTATATCCTACAAATTCAATATCAACATATTAGTTAACTCTCCTACTTTTACTATATAGAAAAACTTAAAAAGTAACATAAAGACCTTTACATTCAATATTATATGTACTATTATTTATAAATTAGAACAAAGGTTATCTTTTTGAGATATTATGGTGTTTATATTGGTCATTTTTTCCTATTTTGAGGTGCCCTTATGTGATTAATGTTACATATTTAGTAACAACGATGTAACAATTACTTATAAGAAATTAAATTATATGATGCAACATTATTCTTGATAAAAATGAGTAACCTACCAACTTGAGTGTCCTTGTGAAAGGAAATTTCTCTACCATCTTCATAGGTGGTGGGTGTTTGAACATGGGATCCAACATTGTTTCCTCTTCCAGTTCAATTGATTCCTATAATAAAAAAATATCATCAAATTAATTATCTCTATTTCCCCATGTATGTAATATTGCCTAAATTAGAAAATTTATATAACATCAATTAAGTATTTCAAAATTTACCAAAATATCTCTACAATCTTTATAAGTCCTACTAAAGTCGATCATCACTTGAAGGTAGAAAGGTATAAGCAAATGTGCATCAATGTCCTCGTTCTTAGTCTATTTCAATAATTAAAAAAAAAAGAGATAATGCATCCACTAATGATCCAACCACATTGCATCTTGTGTACGCTGATATCCACCCTATGCCCTTAATATCCTAGCATGTGTGCTCTAAATGCCCTCCAACTATGCATGTATAGTCGACATGTCGTGTGCATTCAATGAAGGTTGTTGTGGCTTCTGTGATGTCTCCACCTCTCGTCACCTCACCCTACATGTCTCTCTCTCCTCAAATGTCCTCCTCCTCTCGACAACTACATGTGACTCTCCAAGTCCTTCAGGTAGATCTCTGAGATGCTTCTGCCATGTGTCTCTAGGATGCTCCTCTTCCCACCTCCTCAAGATATCCAAAAAATCTAAAGATGGACCACACCCCTCTAGGAGAAGTGTGGCATGGTAGGGGAACTCTAGTGAAACTCTTGCATGCGGAAGGTTGACCTGGTAGAAAATCTTCTGATCAATCACTGAAATCATGGACGAGTGAGTCATGTAGTGTTGGTCCACGAGCTTCCCTCCTTCTACCTTGGTGTAACTAGATACATCATGCTCCAAGGTCAGAGCAATTGAAGACACAATCCATCCGATAATAAAAGGATTCTTGCTCTTGGATGGGATTGTCTTCATGTGATCAATAACGAGAAACCCCAAATTTACATGATGGCACTGCACCATCCATCCCAACACAAAGAGGTCTTTCTTTATACAACTAACTTGATTCTCATATCAGGCAAAGATGGATTTCGCCAAGACCTTCTGAATGTATCTCAAGATGGGATTATGAATCAGACTTGTCTTTGATTTTCCAACCACAAAGTTGCTTTTCCCTGTAAGCCTCTTCCACTTGGTTGTGTAGTTCATAGTGGTTTCTCTATATGTGCTCCCTTGATCAAGTAATTCTGTTGCCTCAGGGGTGGGAGCAAAAATGCCATTGAGAAAGGATGTAGTGACAAGGTAAGTGCCATTCCCCAAAGTGACACTAATGGTGTCCTATGAGACTTTATCTAGGGTTGTAAAGAACTGTTGTATAAGCTCCATATAGGTATCCTAGACTGTGGTAAACACCTCAAATAACCCAACAAGTTCCAAGATATCTTGAAAAAAATCAAAGATGCCCAAAGTCTCCATCGTCTCCTGGTAGGCATAGTGAGTGGCAATCACTCCGGCGTGTCAAGCACTCTGGGTGCTTTGGCTTCTTCACCATCTTTCTCTTACCCTTGGGTGTTGTCTCATGTTGTGCCTCAGGTGCATCCTCCTAAGGTGCATCTGGAATTGATTCATCTTCAGCATCTAAAAGTAGCCATCGTCGTGCTCTCGGCTGTGTCTATGGTGTTGCAGATGTCAAAAGATGGGTTGAAGTCAATGCCCGAGCAACTGAAGTAGATGACCGATGTAGTGATGGAAGTGGTGCTTCTCTGGAGGAAACGTACTGTTGGACTTCTATCCCACCTCCGCTAGGTAATCTAGAGGACTCCAACATCGTGGGATCCACCGACGCCGCCATATCGGGTGATTCTCTATGTGAACCGGAAGCTTCCGGTGGTGGAGGGGCTAGGGATGTTGACTAAGATGAAGTTTAGTTGTTCTTGGGTCGACGGTTGTAGGAGATCACATCCTTGGTCTTAGACACTACTTGATTGGTGAGTTTCTTCATTATGGATGGATTTTGGTGGAGAAACGTGGGGCTTTAGGAATTTTCGCAGTTCTACATATGTGGGGTGGAATGGAGAGAAAGTGAAGAAACTGGTGTGTAAAATTGGGTAGAAATGATGGGTGGAGGTAGGGAAAATGTTAAGGAACTGATTTGGCCTAGATTGGAGGTGATTTGGTTGGACAACTAGAGGAAGAGGGATGGTGCAGTGCTACACAGCCGCTCTGTGCGTCGCACGGGCGTGTTGTTCACGCAAGGGTGAATAAACAAGTGAAATGAGCTAAAATTAGATTACTGACTTAAGTATTGGGCCAGGCTATAGCACATATGTGTTGTGTGACACAACTGTGGTGGTTCTCCTACTTCACGGTCGTAGTGCTCCACATGACCGTTCTGACTAGATAGGTACACAGTCGTGCTGCCTTGCACGGTCATGCTGAGTCTATTCTTCAATTTTTTAATTTATTTGATTTCACTGTTGATTTGGGTGTACCACCATGGCCATTCCATGGTAAGAAGGCCATGGTGTGTACTATAGAAGGTCATTTCAACTTGAACTTTATCAAAACACTAAATCTTTGATCCAAAGTGATTTTTTATGAATTGTTTGTCTATATTTCATCTAATTTTCCTCATTTCAACCTATTTTCACCTGCACATCTTAAAACTAAACAAAAACTATTAAAAACAAGTGTGTGTGTGTGTGTTTTCTTGGAAAAGTGTAAAAGATAACCAAAAGTATAAAAAATGGGAGGTTGGGTGAAAAATTCCAAAACCTAGTGGGTTGCCTCCCACAAGCGATGAGTTTCATGCCTTCAGCTGGACTTCTTAGAGATTCTTCAATTGCTCAACCATTTGGAATTCTCATGTTCCCATTCTTGCAATAAATTCATCTCTCATTTGAACTCAAGCTATGCTCCCCATCCCTTTGATCACCAAAGCTATCATCAAATCCTTCATCAAGATCTCCTCCTCTCAAATGACTAATCAGACTCTTGAAGTGACCATGTCTAATATCCTCATCTCGAACTCATCTGTTTGAGGACATGTATATGTTGATCTTTACCTTCATGTCCATGAAAGAGACTGTCATTATGCCACTGTGAACATTGATCCCAACATCAGCTATAGATAAGAATGGTCTTCCCAAGATGATGAGGATCTTCATATCATCCGACTCATTGTCAAGAATAATGAAATCAATTGGGAACACTACTCCTCTTTCCTTGTCTATCATCACCAAAACATCATCCACCCTTCCTCTTAGAACTTTGATGGAAATGTCTATTATTTGGAGAGTGCAATGTGTTGCTTTCAACTTGTCTAATTCCAGCTCAACATAGACACTATATGACATCAAATTCACACTAGATCCCAAATCAAGTAGGGATTTGTCTATGCCATGTCCCCCAATGTAGCTAGGTATGAGTGGGGCTCTTGGGTCCTTCCTCTTCACAGAAAGCAAGTGTTTGAGGATTGAGCTCACTTGTTCGGTCAACTTGACTCTCTTTGGTATTCTCCCCATTGATGTTCTCTTCACAGTGCATAAGTTCTTAAGAAAATTGGCATATGATGGGATTTTCTTGATAGCATCCAACAATGGAATGTTGACCTTCACTTGGCAACACACCTCAAGAATGTCAACATTGTGTTTTTGTCTCCTCCTTATTTTTGGTGGCTCATCTAATGCTCTAATGAATGGTAGCTCACTAGATTTGGCCTTACTTGCATCAACATGACCCTCTTGTGGCATGTCATGAAGTGGAACACTAGGGATGGTAGGACCTACAAATGGAGTGAGGTGGAGCACATGGTATCAGAAACTCAACAGGAGGTATCACAACATCTTCTTCTGCAATCTCAATCATAGTATCACCAATTGGATGATTTTGCTTTGCTTTATCAATCTTTTTTTTACTTGTGGGCTTCTCAAGAGATTTCCCACTCCTTAAAACTATCACAACACTACCATGATCATGGTGGAGAGAGGGAGCATATTTTGGTTGTGGAGGAGGTGGATGTGGCACTTGGTACTAAAATTGAGGTCGAGGGGAGAATTGAGGTTGGAAGGTGAATTGTTGAGAAAGTTGTGGTGATGGTGAGGGAGGAGGTGTGTAAGGCTTTGGATGGCCTTGGAAGTGGTATATGGGTTGCACTTGCATGGGATGTGTACTATAGAAAACTTATGAGGAAGGCATTGGTCCACTTGATTTATTAAAACTCGAGATGGGGTTTAAAACAATTTTTCTTCTTGGAGAGCAAGTATGGAATACAGTTTCTCTGTCCTTTCCTCAAACATTGTAACATTCTTTTGGACATCATCAAAGCTTTTCAACCTAGAGAGAACCTCTTCCTCAAACCTTGAGCTATATCTTGAACTTTGTGGTTCCTGGTGGCTATAGGAGTGAGGTGTCTTCTTTTCTTCAGCATAGATTTCAATAGAATTGACTGACTGGCAAGGAACATTTGTTACTTGGTTCTTCATGAAGCTCACCATATCACCAAGAATCTTCATCACTTGTGGGCTTGAGTAATTATGAGTCAGAGATGTCACACCAAAGGGGCGGTCACCATCATTCATCATGCTAGAAGCTCAGATCCTTGAACCTTCTATCAACTGCTCAAACAATGGCCATATCTCCTAAGGTGGCCTAGCCATGAAAACTCCTCTACAAGAAGAATCTACTGAATCTTGACTCTTTGGAGATAGATTGGAGTAAAAGGACTGAACTAGATTCCGCAAAGGTGTGTCATTGTGTGGGTATTCTCTCAACATCTTCTTACATCTCTCCCAAGCATTGTGAAACTGATCATTCCCCATCTAACTGAAACTCACTATGGCACATTGCATTTGTGTCAACCTTGCAATAGAGTACAATTGTGTTAAGAATGCATTATTCATCTCTTACCAACTCATTATGTCTCTTCTTGAATCATATAAATCTTTGGCTTTGTCTTTGAGGAAGAAGGGGAATGAGGTCAACCTGATCGTGTCATCACTAGTCGTCAGCATTCTGAAGGTGGAGCATACTTCAAGAAATGAGTCGAAGTGCTTGTAGGGGTTCTCACTCTCTGAGCCGTAAAATGTGGGTAGGAGCCCAAGAATACCTGGCATTTGATCAACTCTACTAGCAATTGGTGATTTGTAGTTGCTAGGCATGAAGAAATCTTGAAGTGGCTTGTGAGGTGAATTTTAGCCTTCCATCTTGTCTTCCCTGAGTGGCTCGTCACATGCACAAAGCACAACCAAACAAAAGAGGCAAGTTAGTAAACTAATATGCACAAAGAATATAAAGAATAAATAATAAATAATAGTAATGGTGAGGGTAGTAGCAAAAGATTAAAGAAAAACTAACTAGATAGGCCTAGCGTCTTTCTCCCCAGCAATGGTGCTAGAAAGCTTGGTGTGTTTCTCAAACTCAAAAAAAAACAATTGGAAAAAGATAGTACCAAAGGGGAGAGTCAACACCACAATCACTAGGTAGCTATGACACTTTTTGTCCCCGACAACTACGCCAAAAAGCTTGGTGTGTTTCTCAAACACAACAAACCAAACTGGAAAAAGACAGTGCCAAAGGGGAGAATCAACTCCACAAATACTAGGTAGATATGACACTTTCTGAGAGAACCTGTTACACTAAATGAGATTACTCAAAACATAAAACACAATTAATCACTAATTAATCACATATCGAAAAATATGGGTAAATTAAAACTGATTTCAACGTCAGCACCAGCTCAGAAACATTTGCATAAGAGCCTAACATATTTCTTATATCCATACTATGCTAAGAATTTGATACAAATTGATCTATCTTCTTAGACACAACATATATATATATATAGGAGAACAATAATTGTATATGCCACACAAACAAGCATTAATATGTGAACAAAAGTCTGATTTATTTGAAACACCATATACAAACTTTTCCTACCCAGACCTGAGAGCATAGGGACGACTCTAGGACACACTAGACATCTAATAAACTTTGTCAAAGATCCATTACTATAGCTCCTCTTTGCCGCCACATGTTTGTTTTCGTCACTTCCGATTACCTAAAAAAAATGTGGCGAACCACAAGGGTGAGACCCATGTCCCAGCAAGAGATATAACCTCTACAAATGTTTATTGATTACAACATTTTTAATTAATGAAATAGTTAGCAGTTTAATCAGATATAACAAATAAGATCAGCAATATTGATGATTAAAAAAATACATAAGGAGCAGATAATAACTATCATCATTAGCTAGACTATCATCCTTTATCTTGTTGACAATATAAGCAATTCAGTAGCATATGCATATCTAGCATCATGAGCAAGTCTAGTAACATAGCATAGCTAACAACATGAGCATGTCTAATTGGTTGAACATATCAGCATCATAAGAAGAGCTAAAAAAATAAGCACAACTATCTGGATAAGCATGATTAGTAGTATATGCATCTCTAATTACAAAGGCATGGCTAGCATGCTAAACATAACTAACAGCATGAGATAGCTAGCATCATGATTATAATCAGCAGTAGCAGTATAGTTATCAACACAATCATAGCTACTGTATGTATGCATCTACAATCTTAAGAATATCCACAACCTAAGTGCATCTACTATCTCTTAATTGCACTAAGCATCATCTTTATGTAAAGATAACAAATAAGGGTTATCATCCAATGTGAAATGTGGTGTATAACCCTAAAAAAATATGCTACATGACTGTATTACCTATTTTATTATGCCTTGGGGAATTTGAATTGTACCATTTAAAGTCCAACCGACCCCTCTGAAGGGCTATTCGATTTCGTACAAGATATAGGTGTGTCGGTATCCTAAGATCACTTCCCCTCAGTCAGTACGAGTAAAAAGCTAGTGGCATATCAATCAAAGCTACCACCATAGTGACATATAGTCAAACTGATAACCACTAGTCCGACCTTGGTACAGGTCATGACACTAGAAACTAGGGTATTCAAACCCAATCACAGAGGTACAACCACAGTTGTCCTCTAAGCACATCATGTTATAATCACTGAGACACGACCACAATCATTCTCAATCACATCAGATGTATGAGGCATAACCATAGCCAACCTCTACAATCTGCATTGTGGATGACAAGGATATATCCTCAACCTGCCACCCCCACATACTCAATAGTAAGTGCTTCGAGTTTCATTTAGGAATACTCGTTTCACCATCCAACACGTTTTGACACCAAAGATGGCTCTACGACACATGAAACTACATGATTACAGTTGCACTTCATTAGTTATGCCAATCGGGTGAATTAAGGCTGCATCAAATAAGTGGACATACAAACCTGAATTCAATTCTAGCAAGAATATAAATATTACACTTTGAAAAGATATAAAATGTGTGAAACATAGTTTCTCATCTCATCATCACATGGTACTATTCACTTGCCATTCATGAGACCACACTAGTCATGATACTATCACAAGATATAAATCATTTTCACAATATCACAGGGTATCAACCCTTATCAACATGAGAGGATTATACCTCATTCAGGGCTCAACCATGCGCAAAGGTCATTAAGACCATCATACTATTAAAGGATATAAAATCCTTTTCACAATATCACAGGGTATCAACCCTTATCAACACAAGAGGATTACACCTCATTTAGGCCTCAACCATGCCCAAAGGTCATTAAGACAATCATATTATTCCCTGCAAGATCATTATTATCTTTGCATGCCTTATAAAAAAGCTCAACAACATCAGTTACATATAATACACCAGATCAACACAATATTGCATTAATGAGCTAGGAGATATTCATAAACAATCATAGTAGGGTTATATTAACATTAAGAACATTCCTTTATTACATCAACATGCAAGGAATCTAGATATGATTAATACTCATCATATTCATAATGCACATGTTTAGCATAATAAAGTATCAAACATGTGGCTATGATAACCACCAATTAACACATTAAGGTTATGATCATATTAAGGAGGTTATTCCACCATCATTCCATCATATAAGAATGTTAAACATGAATACTCATCTTTATCTATTTACATTAGAGTTGGGTTCACAAGATAAATTATATTAATGTTACTAATAAGCACTCATACCCAAACCCTAATTCATGACATCCCCATTGGATCATGGATGCATAAGGTGAAGCATCACCATCACATTCCAACTATTCTCAAGTATGAATCCACACATAAATCAAGGTGTAACCATCGAGTTATAGCATACTAGGGTTTCAACAACAGTAACAGAGTACTCCATGATTGTATTAGTCATTCAAGGACTATTCATACCCAATTACCATCATTTAGTTATATTAAATCTAAGTATAACAAGATATACCTCAGTAGGGCTACATATCAACACAATATGGTTATCATCCCTTCTATTCATATGAGTGAATAGGTAAAACTACCTTATTAAGGGTAACCCTCCATTTGTTCCATCATCATCCAACCCATATCACCATACCACAATGTCACCCAGTCATTAGATGTTTAAAAGGTAAGACCATTGGTTGTTTTCATAAGTAAACACCTTAGATAAACCACCTATGAATTCTTTGATTTTCTCTCTAGAAAGAGTCACCATATAAACCTAGGCATCCCTTGATTAACAACACAAAAAGGTTCCATTGAAAGTAGGGTAATACTCACAATCGATTGTTCATATAGAACAAGCCATCCATTGTCCACAAGTAAGCTCCTTAAGTTCATCATATAAATGAAACCGTCTAAATCCCATTATTAGGACCAACATATTACATTATCCATCATTCCACTTTATTGGAGGAATAAACATTAGATCTTGACCATTGGGTCAAGTTCATATGTTAAAACCATCAATTACAGTATAGGTTCGACCATTGCATCAAGTGACCCAAGAAACCATTGGTATAAGGCTTAATTGATGCTACAACTATATGATTAACTTACCATAGGTTTTGGACATCTGATACACCATCATTATTGACTATTAAGTCACCATAGGTTGTTAGATCAGCACTATATTCATTAATGAACATCATATATTAAGCTAATGTTATCATTGATTGATAACATTATTAGGGTAATTAATGGTTGATTATTAAACTTCTAATTGATCCAAAACCTGACCTAAGGGGGTGACCATAGGTTGTCACCATCATATGACACATTTGATCATGAAAATCAGTTGTCATGAAGACAACACCATACGGTTGTTGCAATGGTACCATCATCGGATCATGGGTTTATAGAAGAAATCAGCATAAAACCCTAAAATTGACCATTGGTTGATAGGTGCTTAGCACCATAGGTTGTCAAAACAACCTGATCCAAGTTATATTATACCTTAGGAATAATGTAAACATGATCACAGGTTCATATATAACTAAAATCAGAATAGGTTACATTATAGGAATCAAAATCCAAGTCAAGCATAGCTTTTTAGTGCATGGATCATCATTTTCAAGCAAGAACATGATCTAGAAAGCTTATGGTAAGAAATAAACGTGGATCAAGTTATAAAACTTGCCTCTAATGAGAATATGAAACCCCACACATAAGAAAACTCGAGCAAGTAGGGTAGAAAATCCAAGAATAAGCTATGAATTCGTCCATCTAGCACCTTTCTTCATCAAATGAGCAAACCCTAAGCATAAGGAGTAAGAAAGGTAGGGTTTTAGAGCTTTAGAGAAATTTCCACCATGGAACAGCAAGGTTCCGACCTGGAGAAAGCTAGGAGGAAGGATAAAAAAGAAATAAACAGAGGAAAGAAGGGAATTCTTACTCTTTTTGGTCAAGATCACTAGAAGGAAGCTTTTTCAACCCTAAAATGAAGTAAATTGCAATCCTAGATCCTTTTTCCAAGATGATCCCCACTTTTTTCTTCCTTGGATAGAAAAATTCACAGAAGCATAGAGGGAGAACGAAATTGGGAGAATGAGGGAAGTGGTGGAGAGAAAATGGCTCGTTTTGGTGCTTGGGGATAAGTATATGACCTTTAAGATGAAGCAAAAAGAAAAAGTTGAAGTTCTAGTATCTATCCAAGTGTCTATGGCATTAATTTATTAAGAATATACAAGCACACACACAAGCAGCTCCCCCACCATGTGTATAGACCTTATTACCTTTCCTTTGTCGAATTTCCCAGCCAATCAAATAATTCATTAGTTTATAGCTACTAAAGGTAGCTCATCTGTGAAGGGGAAAACCCTAAAATACCCTTGGCGAAAACACCTTCAAACCAAGGTTTAAATAGGCACCCATGGATCAAAAAGCTCAAGAATGATGATAGAATATCCAAGAAACATAATGCAAGTGATAAATTGCAAACAAAACCTATCAATTGGATAAATTGCAGAAAAGTCCAAAATGTGCATAAAATTGCATAACTTGCTCAAATAGTGTCCAAATTGGACCAAATTTGAAACTTAAGATTGTATTATAATTTCAAAGCATATCACAAGGTTATATTAGGTTTCTAAGAATTCAATTATGGTAATTAAGCTTATTCAACTCATTAAGCAAGTTAAGGGGTCTTACAACTATGAACCCCTAACAGGGATTTCACCTCCGAAATCCAAGGTAAACAAAGATGGGTGCTTCCTTTGTACCTCATCCTATTACCTTCACATGGTTACTTGCATATCATGGTGATGTCACATCATTCATACATATATCCTCTTGGGTCAACACAAAAACCCCCACCTAAGAAGACATTTGCAAATATGGAATGTAGAAACTTGTTGTGTCATATGTAAACTCTAGTCGAAATGTTCAACTTTAAATTCTAGCTATCATACTAAAATTATATCTATTGTATCAAAAAATTACTCAAAAGTCATACTTGCTAGCATTTTACCAATCATGGCATGTGTCCCATACCATTCCTTGAAGCATAAAAAAGGGCAATGTATCCATCCCTATACACTGCCACTAGAACTCTTGTCTGTTCTTTTTCAACATCAAAAGAAATGCTAATGTTGACACCGGTCATTCCATACAAGGAAACATCATTCCTAGTCAACCTTTTTAGGTATGAAACAACAAAACTATCTTCACCTTACTAGGATTCACACAACCTACTTAGAAGACATATCATGATCCCATAAAGAAATTTAATCAACCCCATCTCACTCTTGTTCAACTTATCTCATAGATATTGCTGCTTCGGCAACCCTAAGGTTTTTGAAGAAATATTGATCATATTTTTGACCATATTTGAAATAATTTGACATGTCATCATTCAAAGCTTGATATAACTTGTATGACATGACTGGAACACTTTGTTCCTCCTATTCATAAATTCTATTTGCACATTGGTTAGTCGAAAGGATATAACTCTAAACTCATCATGATCATGTGGATTATGTCATCAAATCTAACTCTTATGCATTGATATTTGATCATAGGTTTATATTAAAGGAACATGGTATCACATATCTATTAACCAACAAACCATCTATCCTTGATAGTGGTCTTTCCCAGCTATCACTGAACCATACACAACATTATAGAATCACTTTTGTTTTTCCTTCCAAACAACTTTTATAGGATCATCATCAACTCTCTCTCTCTCTCTCTATCTATATATCTATCTCTCTCTCTATAGGAGAGGAATACTTGAAATGTTCATTTAATAAACATCTCCAACCTTCACATATTTCTCATATTATTAATACATCTTGGATACTAGGATTCATTACCTTGGTATCCACCTCATGTGCTATAAGAAACTCACATCCTTATATCATCTACTTTTACCAACATAAAAAATATCAAGACATATAAGAGGAGTCTTCCTAATTATTGGAAGGCTCAAAAGCAAAATCATCACAAACTTTATGATCTTGGAACCATAGTCCAAACAACCTTATGCTATAATAAGCTATCCACCCTCATGTTTGCAGCGAATCCACATGTACCAAGTGGCAATGATCCAGTTGAAAGTTGTGCCCTATAAAGAAAATACACGAAGGGAAACACACCTCCCACATCGTAGAAACATTGGTCAAGGTCACTAGTAAAAAGGTAACCAATTCTATTTTCATTATGCAAGTTACAATTTCTTATGTATCATTTTACCTTTTTCATTTCAGGTTCCTTACCATTAGCATAGGACTCATCATGATTAACATATATCATTACTCATTCCTTGACAAATATTTATCACACTTGGTATGTTCTCTTATTTTATTATGTTTTTCAAGCACTTATTGACAGGTAAATCATCATATTCCACATTTTCTTCATTAAATCGGGATCATCTCCCTTAATTTCTTTCACATGCCATGCTGATTTTTCATTAACACTTTCTTACACACATAGGTTGGTCTAAGATCAACTCAGGTTCCACCTTATTTCTTTGTCATTGTTCCCATTCATCTTCTCATTTTGTACTTGTTATAGGAGTTCTCTCTATTTTATGTGGATTTCATACCTTGATTCACTTTATAAGCATAGACTTATCTGTCTTTTACTTTATTATCTTCTTGAATCACATCTTCAAGAACTCCTCTTTTCCTTATTTTATTCAGATTTAGATTTCATGGTGTTGTATCATTCTCTTATATTAACCACACATTCAAGTTTTGATAGATAATGATGCAATTCTCATCTTCTTTAAGGTAGGATTGAGATATTCACACCATGATTTCTTATTCGTTATGCTCTTTAGATTGTCTCAAAATGACTACTTGATCAGAGTAATCAGAAAGATAACAATCTAAGAGTTCCATACTTACCTTTTCTTCAATAATTGAATACCTAGACAGGGCACCCAAATACTGAGATTAGGCAGTATGCACCATATTTATATGTCATATTTCTAACTTAGACATCATCCTAGTCCTAAGTCCTAGTGTCCCTATAGACTCAGTGAACCTAAAGCTCTGATACCAACCTAAGAGAACTCGTTACACTAAACGAGATTACTCAAAACATAAAACACAATCAATCACTAATTAATCACATACCCAAAAATAGGGGTAAATTAAAACTGATTTCAACTTCAACACCAACTCAGAAACATTTGCATAAGAGCCCAACATCTTTCTTATATCCATACTATGACAAGAATTTGATATAAATTGATCTATCATCTTAGCCAAAACATATATATACAGGAGAACAATAATCGTATATGCCACACAAACAAGCATTAATATGCTAACAAAAGTCTGGTTTATTTGAAGCACCATATACAAACTTTTCCTACCCGAACCTGAAAGTACATGGACAACTCTAGGACACACTAGACATCTAATTAAATTTATCATAGATTCATTACTATAGCTCCTCTTTGCTGCCATATGTTTGTTTTCGTCACTTCCGATTACCTAAAAAATGTGGCGAACCACAAGGGTGAGACCCATGTCCCAGCAAAAGATATAACCTCCAACAATGTTTACTGATTACAACATTTTTAAGTAATTAAATAGTTAAGTAGTTTAATCAGATATAAAAAATAAGATCAGCAGTACCGATGATTAACAAAATACATAAGGAGCAGATAATAACTATCATCATTAGCCAGACTATCATCCTTTATCTTGTTGACAATATAAGCAATTCAGTAGCATATGAATATCTAGCATCATGAGCAAGTCTAGTAACATAGAATAGCTAACAACATGAGCATGTCTAATTGGTTGAGCATATCAACATCATAAGAAGATCTAAAAACATAAGCACAACTATTTGGATAAGCATGATTAGCAGTATATGCATCTCTAATTATAAAGGCATGGCTAGCATGCTAAACATAACTAACAACATGAGATAGCTAGCATCATGATTATAATCAGCAGTAGCAGTATAGTTATCAACACATGCATAGCTACTGTATGTACACATCTAAAATCTTAAGAATATCCACAACCTAATTGCATCTACTATCTCTTAATTGCACTAAGCATCATCTTTATGTAAAGATAACAAACAGGGGTTATCATCCAATGTGAAACATTATGTATAACCCTAAACAAATATGCTACATGGTTGTATTACATATTTTATTACGCCCTATGGAATTTGAATTGTATCATTCAAAGTCCAACTGACCCTTGTGAAGGGCTATTCGGTTCCGTATAAGATATAGGACTGTCGGTATCCTTAGATCTCTCCCCCTCGGTTAGTACGAGTAAAAAGGTAGTGGCATATCAGTCAAAGATGCCACCACAACGACATATAGTCAAGCTGATAACCACTAGTCCGACCTTGGTACATGTCATGATACTAGAAACCAGGGTATTCAAGCCCAATCACAGAGGTACAACCATAGTTGTCCTCAAATCACATCATGTTATAATAACCGAGACACGACCACAGTCGTTCTCAATCACATCAGATGTATGAGGCATGACCATATCCAACCTCTACAATCTATATTGTGGATGACAAGGATATATCCTCAACTTGCCACCCCCACATACTCAACAGTATGCGCTCTAAGTTTCCCTTAGGAATACTCATTTCACCATTCAGTAAGTTTTGACACTGAAGATGGCTCTACGGCACAGTGCACTATATGATTAAAGTTGCACTTGATTAGTTATGCCAACTGGGTGAATTAAGGTTGCATCAAACAAGTGGACATACAAACCCTAATTTACTTCTAGCAAGCATATAATTACCACAACATTGAAAAGATATAAAATGTGTGAAATATAATTTCTCATCTCATCATCACATGGTACTATTCACTTGCCATTCTTGAGACCACACTAGTCATCATACTATCACAAGATATAAATCATTTTCACAATATCATAGGGTATCAACCCTTATCAACATAAAAGGATTATAACTCATTCAGGGCTCAACCATGTCCAAAGGTCATTAAGACCATCATACTATCATAGGATATAAAATCCTTTTCACAATACCACAGGGTATCAACCCTTATGAACATAAGAGGATTACGCCTCATTTAGGGCTCAACCATTCCCAAAGTCATTAAGACCATCATATTATTCCCTACAAGATCATCATTATCTTTGCATGCCTTAAAACAAGGCTCAAAAACACCACTTACATATAATACACCAGATCAACACAATATCGCATTATTGAACTAGGAGATATTCATAAACAATCATAGCAGGGTTATATTAACATTAAGAACATTCCTTTATTACATCAACATGCAAGGAATCTACATATTATTAACACTCATCATATTCATAATGCACATGTTTAGCATAATAAAGTATCAACCATGTGGTTATGATAACCACCAATTAACACATCAAGGTTATGATCATATTAAGGAGGTTATTCCACCAGCATTCCATCATATAAGAATGTTTAACATGAATACTGATCTTTATCTATCTGCATTTGAGTTGGGTTCACATTACTAATCAACACTCATACCCAAACCCTAATTCACGGCATCCCCATTGGATCATGGATGCATAAGGTGAAGCATCACCATCACATTCCATACTATTCTCAAGTATGAACCTACACATAAATCAAGGTGTAACCATCGAGTTATAGCATACTAGGGTTTCAACAACAGTAACAGAGTACTCCATGATTGTATTAGTCATTCAAGGACTATTCATACCCAATTACCATCATTTAGTTATATTAAATCTAAGTATAACAATCTATACCTCATTAGGGTTACATATCAACACAATATGGTTATCATCCCTTCTATTCATATGAGTGAATAGGTAAAACTACCTTATTAAGGGTAACCCTCCATTTGTTCCATCATCATTCAACCCATATCACCATACCACAATGTCACCCAAAATCATTGGATGTTTAAAAGGTAAGACCATTGGTTGTTTTCATAAGTAAACACCTTAGATAAACCACCTCTGAAGTCCTTGATTTTCTCTCTAGAAAGAGTCACCATCTAACCCTAGGCATCCCTTGATTAACAACACAAAAAGGTTCCATTGAAAGTAGGGTAAAACTCACAATCGACTGTTCATATAGAACAAGCCATCCATTGTCAACAAGTAAGCTCCTTAAGTTCATCATATAAATGAAACCGTCTAAATCCCATTATTAGGACCAACATATTACATTATCCATCATTCCAATTTATTGGAGGAATAAACATTAGATCTTGACCATTGGGTCAAGTTCATATGTTAAAACCATCAATTACAGTATAGGTTCGACCATTGGATCAAGTGACCCAAGAAACCATTGGTATAAGGCTTAATTGATGCTACAACTATATGATTAACTTACCATAGGTTTTGGAGATCTGATCCACCATCATTAGTGACCATTAAGTCACCATAGGTTGTTAGATCAACACTATATTCATTAATCAACATCAAATATTAAGCTAATGTCATCATTGAATGATAACATTATTAGGGTACTTAATGGTTGATCATTACACTTCTAATTGATCCAAAACCTGACCTAAGGGGGTGACCATAGTTTGTCACCATCATATGACACCTTTGATCATGACCATTAGTTGTCATGAAGACAACACCATAGGGTTGTTGCAATGGTACTAACATCAGGTCATGGGTTTATAGAAGAAATCAACATAAAACCCTAAAATTGACCATTGGTTGATAGGTGCTTAGCACCATAGGTTGTAAAACCAACCTGATACAAGTCATATTATACCTTAGGAATAATGTATACATGAATAGGGAACATTATAAAAATCAAAATCCAAGTCAAGCATAGCTTTTTAGTGCATGGATCATCATTTTAAAGCAAGAACATGATCTATAAAGCTTATGGTAAGCAATAAATGTGGAGCAAGTTATAAAAATTTCCTCTAATGAGAAGATGAAACCCCACACAGAAGAAAACTCAAGCAGGTAGGGTATAAAATCCAAGAATAAGCTATGAATTTGTCCGTCTAGCACCTTTCTTCATCAAATGAGCAAACCCTAAGCATAAGGAGTAAGAAAGGTAGGGTTTTAGAGCTTTGAGAAATTTTCACCATAGAACAGCAAAGTTCCTACGTGGTGAAATCTAGGAGGAAGGATAACAAAAAAATAAATGTAGGAAAGAAGGAATTCTTACTCTTTTTGGTCAAGACCACTAGCATGTAGCTTTTTCAACCCTAAAATGAAGTCAATTGCAATCCTAGATCCTTTTTCCAAGAAGATCCCCACTTTCTTATTCCTTGGACAGAAAAATTCATAGTAGCACAGAGGGAGAACGAGGTTTGGAGAAGGAGGGAAATGGTGGAGAGAAAATGGCTCATTTTGGTGCTTGGGGATAAGTATCTGAACTTTAAGATAAAGCAAAAAGAAAAAGTTCAAGTTCTAGTATCTATCCAAGTGTCCATGGCCTTAATTTATTAAGAACATAAAAGCACACACACAAGCAGCTCCCCTACCATATGTATAGACCTTCTTAGATTTCCTTTGTCAAATTTCCCAACCAGTCAAATAATTCATTAGTTGATAGCTACTAAAGGTAGTTCATCTGTGAAAAACCCTAAAATACCCATAGAGAAAACACCTTCAAACCAAGGTTTAAATAGGTTCCCAATGGCTCAAAAAGCTCAATAATGATGATATAATATCCAAGGAACATAATTCAAGTGATAAATTGCAAATAAAACCTCTCAATTGGGTAAATTGCATAAAAGTCCAAAATGTGCATAAAATTTCATAACTTGCTCAAATAGTGTCCAAATTGGACCAAATTTGAAACTTAAGCTTGTATTATGATTTCAAAGTATATAAAAAGGTTATATTAGGGTTATAAGAATTCAATTATGGTAATTAAGCTTATTCAACTCATTAAGCAAGTTCAGGGGCCTTACAACTATAAACCCCTAGTAGGGATTTCACCCCCGAAATCCAAGGTAAACAAAGATGGATACTTCCTTTGCACCTCATCCTATTACCTTCACATGGTTACCTGCATATCATGGTGATTTCACATCATTCATGCATATATCCTCTGGGGTCAGCACAAAAACCTCCACCTAAGAAGACATTTGCAAATATGGAATGTTGAAACTTATTGTGTCATCTGTAAACTCTAGTAGAAATGTTCAGCTTTAAATTCTAGCTATCATCCTAAAATTATATCTATTGTATCAACACATTACTCAAAAGTCATACTTTCTTTCTTTTTACCAATCATGGCATGTGTCCCATACCATTCCTTGAAGCATAAAAAAAGGCAATGTATCCATCCCTTTTTTTATATGCTGACACTGGAACTCTTGTCAGTTCTTTTTCAGCATCAAAAGAAATGCTAACGCTGGAACCGGTCATTCCATACAAGGAAACATCATTCCTAGTCAACCTTGTTAGGGGTGAAACAACAACACTATCTTCACCTTACTAGGATTCATACAACCTAGTTAGAAGACATATCATGATCCCATAAAGAAATTTAATCAACCCCATCTCACTCTTGTTCAACTTATCTCATAACTATTGCTGCTTCGGCAACCCTAAGATTTTTGAAGAAATATTGATCATATTTTTGACCATATTTGGAATACTTTGACATGTCATCATTCAATCCTCAGAACCATTGCCAAAAAGCTTAGCGTGTCTCCTCCAGAGGTGCACACACCAATCAATAGATCTGAGTAGATGTGCCCCACCAGATCAGAACACACAGTTGGATCACTTTCAAAATTTTAAAGGACCTATACCTACCGACCTACTTCTACTAAAAACACTACACCCACAAGCACACAGGGTCGTGTCATAGTATAGGAAGGCGGAAATTAAATGGTCGATCCACAAGGAGAAAAGGGGGAACTAGAGCTAGGTTAGTTTTTGATCTAGGTTCCTACTGCGGAGTCTAGTATTTGAGGGTTTGAAGGTTGTTTTGATTGATTACACTAAGTTGAACAAGATAATAAGTAAAGGATAGAATACCAGATTAAAACTTAAGTTAACCCTAGACAACTAATTCTACGGAGCAAGAAAAGACAAGGCAAGCAACGAAATGAGCAAGCTACACTAAGGCATGCAAGAAGAGGTCTATACTAAACTAAGCCAGCAAATAGGGCAAAAGAGAAAGTAAATACCTAAACTAGGTTTCTAGGTTAGATGGTCTTAGGGTGATTAGGGGTTGAGGGTAGTAATGGGAGTGGATGTGGGGTTTTAAGCCTCACATCTCCCACATTCTAGCCTTGATAAAGCTCCATGCTAAGCACACTAAATTCATCTAAAATAGCTACTTAGATCTCTCAAATAGGGTTACAATAATTTATTAGCATGTAGGAGGATGGGTAGCTAGCTAGGGGTCCATGAATTGGACCTCGAAGAAAATCCCATAATTCACACATATAAGCAATTTCCCTAAATTCCTAGGTGATTTCAAGCACAAACCAACAAGCAATTCATGAAGAGTGAGATAGAAATAGAACATAATCATTAGCAAACGAAATAACAATGTTTACATATCATTTCTCCCAACATGGTATCAAAGTAACATTTTGAGCCCCAAACATCCCACCTAAGGGGCCTAGCTACTCATGGAAATGCAAAATACAAAAGAAAGGAGAAAGAGGTAGAAGAAGCCATGGAGCTCAATGTAGATGGAGTAATCCTCCTCTTTAGCTTCTATAAGACATCCTCCTTCTTCCAAGGTGCAAGGGCATGGGATGATGGTGGAATAGGGTCAAAACACTAAGAAACTAGGGTTTTGGTGGTGGAAATGGTGAAATGGAGTGGAATGGAGATGGAAATGGAGTGGAATGGATAGGGGGTGAAAATGGAGTGCTAGGAGTGAGCTAGGGGTGGCTAACCCCATGCTCCAGCCACCACCTAGGTATATATAGGTGTGGGGGAATCAATAGGTCAAGTAGGGGTGAAGTGGGGAATGCAGTGGAAAATTAGCTAGTTTTTGTGAGTAGCATGGCCATGGTGGTCACCACGACCATGGTGTAGTGGAATGAGAATGGTCGTGGTGGAGTACAATGACTGTGGTGAAAAATGGGGGGAAAATCACATTAACATTGGTGGTTTTGAACTGAAAGTGGAACAACTGTGGTGGTCACCATGGCCATGGTGGGGCAAGGGTAGCATGACCGTGGTGGCTTGGAATACTCTGCCCATTTTTGGCTCCATGGAAATTTTACATCAGCTGCCACATGGCCATGAAAGGTGGCATGGACGTTTTGTGGTCTCATGGCATGACTATTCTTGTTGGCACGACCATTTTGATCTCTGCACTTTCTTGACTTGACTCTATTGTATTTGAGTGAACTAGCATGACCATTCTGTGGCACCACGGTCGTGCTGGTCTCTATGTCAGCACTTTGAGCTTGTACTTGGGTCATTCTCAGACATATTTGCTTCAATGGATCTTTGTCCACTAGGGGTAGGTTGAGGGAGCCTTGTACTTCACTTTAGGCCTCTCCAAGGGTAGAGAAACCCTAGGATCACTCCTCTCTCTATTCCATCCAAGCATGGTCCAAATGACTGAAAAACATCCAAATAATATCCATAAGTGCATTTTACACAATTATCCATATTAGGGGAAATAACATGTAATCTAAAAGGCATAGATGTGATTGAAATGCAATATGACACAAGATGAAGATCTAAAATAGGGTTGCATCATGTATCAATGGATACATTATAAAAACTACAAATTGTAATAGAAGGTAGAATATCATTAAGCTAGTTTTTTTATTTCTCAAGATTGTCACAACATGACACATAGAAATACATATAACAATTTATTTCAATTAGTTCTTGAGGCATGCTTTTTCAACATCAAAGTCATCTGTTTATCTAAAATATGTTCTTGATACCCCTCCCTTTAGCTTCCGTTCTTCCTTTCTTATTAGGGTGTTTGTCTTTATCTCCTCCCTCCTTCTGGAGACTAGAATTATCATCGTCATTGGCTTCTATATTAATATCTTTCCTTATCCCACCCTCTACTGTCTTGGAGAGGGGTACATGAGGAAAGTTGGACGCATCCCTCTTTTAATTATGCTTCTATGTCAGCCAAGCATGTAAGGAATCTGAACATCAAAACTCATTGCCATATGACACATTCAAATGTCTCAAACTCCAGAGACTTCCTAGAAGGTTCTCCCAATAGGACATGAGATGACGGTTCAAATATCATTAAATCATTTGACAACTACGAAAAAATCATACTAGATAACATCCTTCTTGCATGTAACAGTCCTTTGAGTTCCCTATGTGACATATACCCCTTAAACACTTGATACAACTATGGCTTCTAGTACAGGCTTGCCACACATCTTCCTCAAAGTTAAACCCTATTTTCTCAATGGTTTCTCCTTACTGGCCGACTGGCGTTGCTTCCCGCCTAACATTGTCCTGGGTTGGCTCTAGTCCCATGTTTGTGATAAGGAATTTTGGGTTTTATTTTTTTGGGATGACTATCACAATCAAATATCCTCTTATTGGGGATGAATCACCATACATAGAAACTTAGTCTTTTTATTGGTTGGTTCTTTGAAATGTTCCCTAATGACTGTTAATAGGTCATACTCCACTACTAGGATAAAGATGATAACTACATCAACCCACCATGAAAACTCATAAGTGACGATCATGTTCAAATTCCTCCCTGATATACTTCATTAGAGAGTCTGTTAATCAAAATATTGAGATAGTTGATGAATGCATATTCATCCTATCTTTATTTGTATTGTTAACTTAGTGTTTTATTTCTATTCCTCATTTTACTTTAGAATTAGCTTATACTTAGTTTTTAAATTTGATTTTTTGTTTATTCATTATATCTCTTATTGTTTTGATTTACATAATTCTATCATTAAACTTATAATGTATTACACAACTACATGACTAAAATAATGTGGATGACTAAGTAAAAATGTATCCATTCATCCGCTGAAATTAGGGGTGGACCCGAGGCAGATAGGGGTCACGCCCCCCCTAAAAAAGTTAAATATTTAGTGTATATATATATGTACATATACATATATTTTTAATGTTATATTGATAATATACATTATGTATACCAAATATTGGTCACAAACATGGACTTAGTGGAATGGTTTGTTGTTGCAACCATATCCAGTAGGTCTCAAGCTTGAATCCATGTGTATGCATTACTCATGATATATATATATATATATATTCTATTTGACACAACAAAACACAAAATTTGACTTGTTGTAGTGGTTAACATACTTGTTGTTATGCTAAGGTCATGAGTTCCAATCTTATATTGAGTATTTAAATTTTTATGGCCCCCCCAACCACTAACTCTTGGTTCTGCCACTATTGACATGGATTGAGCTTTCCTATTTCTGTTTCCATGCTCATGAGTTTCATGTTTCCCTTTCCGTGCTCCTAACGATAGGTAAATAAAGAAAAGATAGCAGAGAGATTAATGACAATGGGTATAGTATAGTAGCAGGTAGAGTAGAGCATTATGGTGGTGCGGTACCTATTTTTTTCTGCGTGGTGTTATTTTCCTCACTGTGCCGCTTATGTATGCATCATGTGTGATGAGAAGGGGATTTAGCGCTCTAGTACACTTTTACATGGATTGAGCTTTCCTGTTTCCCTTTCCGTGCTCTTGAGTTTCCTATTTCCTTTTCTGTGCTCCTGATGACAGGTAAATAAAAAAGATACAGTAGAGAGATTAATGACAAATTGTGTAATATATTAGTAGGAAGGATAGAGCATTAGTGTGGTGCGGTACCTGTTGTTTTATGTGTGGTGCTATTGTCCTCACTGCGCCACTTATGTGTGGATCATGTACGATGCTAGAGGGGGATTTAGCACTCTAGTACGCTTTTACTGGATTAAGCTTTCATGTTTCCGTTTAGCACTCTAGTACACTTTTACTGGATTGAGCTTTCATGTTTCCCTTTCCGTGCCCAGTTTCCTATTTTCTTTTTTGTGCTTCTGACTTTCCATGATCCTAACGATAGGTAAATAAAGAAGAGATAGCAGAGAGATAAATGACAAAGGGTGTAGTATAGTAGCAGGCAGGGTATATCATTGTGGTGGTGCGATACATGTTATTTTCTTTGTGGTGTTATTGTCCTTACTACACTTATGTGTGCTTCATGTGCGATGTCAGGGGGAGCTTTAGTGCTCTAGTACACTTTTACATGGATTGATCTTTCACAAACATGGTCTTGGTGGAAAGATTTGTTGTTGTAACCATATCCAAGAGGTCTCAAGTTTGAAATAGTGGTTAACATACTTATTGTTGTACTAAGGTCATGAGTTCCAATCCTATATTGAAAATTTACTTTTTTAACCCTCCAACCACCAACTCCTGATGCCGCCATGGCTCAGTTGTATAGTAAAAAGGTGAATCTTTAATTAGATAGAACAAAGATAAATGTAAATCTAACTCAATAGGTTGTGGGTTGTCCTGTGTGTGTCCATATAATATGTTTAGTAAAAATATTTTGCAAGTTGTTAATCTAACGATCAAAAAGACAATTATCTAATATTCCTACATGAAATATAGTAAGAAAAAAATCAATTATAATACATTCTCACTATAAAGAAAATATTTGTTGTTCTTTTTTTGTAACCACTCAGATTTATATTTTTCAGATAAAATTTTATAATGTATGATTAAATTCATTAATTTATGATCAGTAACTTGTATCACAATTATATATCAAGTTTGATATAACAATAAGATAATATAGTAGTTATAGATCTATCTTTTCTATTTTTCTCACTTAGATGTCAGTTTGTGTCGTACAAGTTTGAATTTTGACAGAACTCTTAAACAATTGATATATAGTAATAGGTCATCATATTTATTAAATCATTACATTTATTTTAATAAGTTAGTTATATGGGTCACCCGCAGATGCATGTGGCCACCTGTGAATATGCATTTAATTATTTCATATTAGAAGTATATAATATTTTACTAATTTTACTTAAACATGTCCATCTATTGGTTTGGATTTTTGACTCAATTTGAGAAGTCTGTAAAAAAATAGGAGACAAAGTTGGAGTGCTTGACGGAAGGTGAGAAAAGGTGGGGAAAAGATCGGATGGCATGTTAGGCATCTAATCAGCGCTTGGCTTACAAATGTCTCTCGACATTATCAGCATGTTGTGTATGAGGTGTTGGAGATGAGACAAGGACTTAAAGTAGTCACTCATTTAGTCATTTTACGGAGCTCTAGACCACACGCATGGAAAATGGCATGGACCAGACGTACATCCCCTTATCCAGCCTCCCAGTCAAAAATGTGTATGTGACGCGCGCTACAGGCGACGCTCATTTCACGCACCCACTGTGGCTGGTTTCCCAACGTGCGGGATATGGGGTGGGTGGTTTTAGGCAAATGAGTGGTTTTGGGGGTGAGTTGGCATAGGGTAGGAAAAGGGGACAAGCAGAGTGATTTGATAGGTCTGTAGAGAGATATTAAGAGAGAAATACAAAGGAAATTTTGTTTCGTGTATAACTTTTGATCTATAATAAATTTTTCGACAAAAAAACTGTTAGTTTTGTTACAAAAAATACATTCCAACAAGACCAATATTAACCTATTTTTGAGAAGATAATACACATGTATATTAACAGGAAATAGAAAGCAAAATTTATTTTTTGTATAACTTTTGATCCGAAATGATTTTTTGGCGAAATAAAAACTCTTGGATTTTTTAAAAATTGCATTTCAACAAAACCAATATTATCATGTTTTTATAAAATAATACACATAGGTATGAGGAGGGAAGTAAGAGATGTGAGAAAACAAATGAAAAAAAGACATGTGAGAAGTAAAATGAGGAAGGAAGTGAAGAGAGGAGAGGAAAGAAGTGAGGAGGGAAGTAGTGGGCACATTTAGTGTTTTAGTGGGTGAATTCAATCAAAAGCTGGCGCATTAAGGACAATAGCGGGTGCATTGAAGATAATAGCAAGCGCATTCCATTAAAAGTGGGCGCATTGAGGACAATAGTGGGAGCACTCAAGAAAAATTTGGCGTGTTGAATCAATAGTGGGTGCTTTCAAGAAATAGTGGGTGCATTCAAGTAATAGTGGCCGCATTCTAGCAAAACTAGATGCATTGATGGCTGTAGTAGGCACATTCAAGCAAACTTGGGCGCATTGAGGACACTAATGTATGCATGAGGGATGTAGTGGGTGCATTCAAGTAAAAGTGGGTCCATTCAAGTAAAAATGAGCGTATTCTGGACAATAGTGGCACATTCAAGCAAAAGTGGGCGCATTCAAGTAATATTGGGTGCATTAAAGCAGTGGGCACATTCAAGCAATAGTGGGCGTATTCATGCAAAAGTGGGCACAATGAGAGTTGTAGTGGACACATTCAAGTAAAAGTAGGCATGTTCAACATAATAATGGGTACATTCACACAAAACTAGATGCATTGAGGTTGTAATAGGCACATTCAAGTAAAAGTGAGCGCATTCAAGCTAATAATGGGCACATTCACATAAAAGTCAAAATATTGAGCTGTAGTGGGCGCATTCAGAATAATAGTTGGTGCATTCATATAAAAGTGGGTGGAATTGAAGTAATAGTGGGCACATCCAAGTAATGGTGGGTACACTCAAACAAAAGTGGCCCTATTGACACAATAATGGGCGCATTCAGAAAATAGTGGGTGCATTCAAGCAAAAGTGCAAAAGTAGGTGCATTAAGAGATGCAGTGGGCGCATTCAAGCAAAAATAGGCGCACTCAACATAATAATAGGCGCATTCATGCAAAACTGGATGCATTGAGGTTGTAGTATGAAAATTCGGGTAAAAGTAGGAGCATTCAGGTCAATAATGGGCACATTCATGTAAAAGTTGGTGTATTGAGGTGTAGTTGGTGAATTCAAGCAAAAGTGGGTATATTCAGATCAATAGTGGGAGCATTCATGTAAAAGTGGGTGAAATTGAAGTAATAGTTGGCGCATTTAAGAAATGGTGGGAAAATTCAAACAAAAGTGGGCATATTGATACAATAGTGGCACATTCCTGAAATAGTGGTCGCATTCAAGCAAAAGTGGGTCCATTGAAGTAAATTGTAGGCTCATTCAATAAAAACTACACATATTGAGGTCTATAGTTGGTGCATTCAAGAAAAAATCAAGTACTTCCCTCCTCTTCTTCATTTAGATTCTTCTTTACTTTCCTCTTTTCCTTTTTATATTCAGCTTTTTTATCTCTTTTTATTACTTTTTTTTACTTCCCTCCTCTCTCTCTTTTTATTCCCTCCATTTTTCTTCTTCTTTTTTTCTTTAAAAATATGTCAATACTAGTCTTGTTGGAATGTAATTTTTATAAAGAATCTAATGCATTTTATTTCATCAAAAAATTGCTTCTGGTTGAAAAGTTATAAGCTAAACAAACAAAAAAGTAAAAAAAAATTGACATGTTGGTAGGTGGCAAGCGCAACGTGGAAGAGGGTTGGCAGATGGGTTGTGGGATGATTTCCCCATCGCGTCAAAGCACGCGTCAGAGCGAGTGAGTGTGAGGGAACTTTAACTCTTTCCCGAGAACCACAAACTGGCACTTCAATAAGAAGTCAGTGCTGCCATCTTTTTATCACTACTGGCTATGCGGGAGTTGAACCAGGGACCCTTCGTGAGGGGCCCCGAGCTGCGATTATCTTGGCTGCTGCTCGCCGTCCAACCATGAGTTTTCTGAATGTAGTCAAGTAAGTGTGTTAGGTAAAAATAGTACAGGTTTATAACTGATGCCTCATACTAAATATGCACTTAACACTTTTTATAAGGAGAAAATTAATTTGGCACATTTTGACCCAAAAAAATCTTTATATAGTACCAACAGGAAAATATATTCCAGAGTAGTATCTGAAGTATATATGAAATTAAAGTTGAATAATGAAATTGGAAAAGATGGTTAGCGGTGACGGGGGCGATACTTTGGCTACGGCGTCGGCCGCCACCAGCTCTCCAAACCCGACCCCAGCCTCAACGCCGACCACCAAGAGCCCTTCTCCCACACCAACCTCCTACAACTCCATTCCAGTTCCAGCTCCAGATGCTGCCGTCCCCTGTTCCGATGCAGCTGGGAGCAAGGCGCCCCCTTCCCGATGGCTCACCCCTGGAGCGGATGTCACCCTAGCTAGAGAGTGGGTTTCGACCAGAGACAGACCACCACCGCGTATCCGCGGTAGTGTGGGCTCTGACCCAAAGAAAGGTTTCTTCAAGGAGGGCGACACGAGGCCTTGGACTCGGTTTGAAAAGCCTGTGATTGAAGAAATGGACGACTACCATAAGTTCTCGGCGATCGTTCAGGTTCTGGGGCAGGACATCAACATTAACCATCTGAAAGGGTGGATGGTCTGGTCCTGGAGACCCAAGGGCGAACTTGAAGCCTACACTCTGGTCAATGGATTGGTGCTTGCTAAATTCGCCAATGCTAAAGATCTGAATGTGGCGCTGCCAGGTGGCCCTTGGTTTTTTGATGATCGTCTGGTTCTTGTTAGATGCTGGAGCCCATATGCAGACATCAGGCGCGCAGCTCTGAAGACGACACCAGTTTGGGTCTCCCTACCGGATGTTGGAAAACAATGGTCAGCACGGGCTATCTCGATCATAGCCAATGTCATCGGTGAACCTAGAGCCATTGACAGACGGGCTAACGGTTCTCTGCTTGGCTGTACGAGAGCCTGTGTCGACCTGTCGGTGGATGAAGAACCTCCACCCGTGGTGATGGTGGAGCTGCCGGATTGACAAGAATGGGAGGTGAATGTCAAATATGAGGCTTTACCTGATTGGTGCGGTCTTTGCAAGGTGTTTGGGCACTGTGAGGGACAATGCCCTGGTGATCGTGATCCGACCATCAGGCTCTTCCCTCCAATCGTGCCCCCCACCATGCTCCCCAAACGAAGCAAGAAAAGGAATTCCAACTCCAACAAAGAAGATAAGACCCCGAAGCCTGCTGAGGTGGTGGTTGTCGATCTAGCAACAACTGAAGAAGGCGAATTTCTGGGCGACAGGAGTGGAGTCGAAGATCATCAGCAAGAGATCATGATCACCACAACCGGTCCTGCGACACAGGTTCATGCGGTATTGGCTGAAAGAAGTGAGAAAAGGAATGATACAGAGAATCCATTTGATATCCTGAATCAAATGGGAGATTAAGAAATTAAGGAGGAAGGGGGACACCATAGTAGGAGTCCCAGACAGACCAGAAGCACCAAGAAAACCAAGAGGGCAGAGAAGAAGAGAGTACCTGAACCCAGTGGAGGGGGAGGGGAAAAAACCAAACATTAATGTCCATCCTAGGATGGAATGTGAGAGGTGCTGCTCGACCCTACTCACAAAGGAAGCTAAAAAGTATACTGACACAATCCAAAATCGACTTGTGTTTCTACTTTGAAACCAAAGTTAGGAGAGAAAGAAGAGACCACATTAATAACATGTTCCCTACGGGGTGGCTATCCCTCAATAATCTGGATGCTATTAATGGCGGTCGGATTGTGTTGGGCTGGGACCCTTCCATGTGGAAGGTGGAGATTATGAATGCCACCGATCAAACTATGACTGTGAGCTGCTTTGGCAGAGATGGTTTCAGCTGTATAGCCAATGGTGTTTATGGCGAAAACATAGAAGTAGAAAGGAATTCCATGTGGGATACCATTACGGAAACAACACAAAATGAAGTGTCGTGGCTCGTCCTTTGTGATTTCAACTGCGTTAGAAGACAATTAGAAAAAAGGGGAGGCCGAAGAGTACTTGAAAGAATACTTCAAAAATTCAATGATACAGTGGATAGTGCAGCCATCCACGAGGTGAAGATGATAGGAGGAAAAGTCACATGGACTAATAAACAGAAGCAAAACAGAATTGTTGCCCAACTTGACAGGGTTCTAGTCAATGACAAATGGCTAGAATCTTTTCCCCAACAGGTGGTCAAGCTGGACAGCCATCCTTTCAGTGACCATTCTAGCATGAGAGTCGACTTGAAGGAGGCCGAAATCACAAAAAGACCATTTAGATTCTTAAACTACTGGTGTGATTGGCATGGGTTTAGTGAAGTAGTCGAGAAGGGATAGAACATTAAAGTTGATGGTAATCCGCTCTATGTATTCTAGAAGAAATTAAAGAATACCAAGATGGCTTTGAAGAAATGGGCGAGAGAGGCCATCAATCTACCGAACCTGCTGAGAAAGGTGAATGATACCTATTCCAAGGCTGATCTTAACTTGAGGGAGGATCCTTTAAATAACGATCTCATCAAGGAGGAAGCTAAGGCTGAGGAAAAATTGACGCACCTAGAGAAAGCACGAGAAGTTCATGCCTGGCAGATCAGTAGGCTGAAGTGGATTAATGAAGGAGATTGGAATACTAAAACCTATCAATCGGCTATAAAAAGGAAAGAAATTAAGGAGACTATTCATGAAATCTCTGACAACTATGGTGTTACCAAAAGAGGGAGGAAGGATATTTCTGACACGATTGTGGAGTTCTTCAACGGACTCTACAATCAACCTTTGGTTTCTGATTGCAGGTGGGATCACATTCTTCCTGAAAGAAGAGTCACTGACCAAATGAATCAACTACTGCTTAAATACACAAACGAAGAAGAGATAAAGAAAGCCACTTTCTCCATCCACAATTCCAAGGCCCCGGGGCCTGATGGTTTCAACAACAAATTCTACCAGTGTAAATGGGAGCTTATAAAGAAGGACCTTTGCAAGGCAGTTATGTGGTTCCTGCAGGAGGTAATATGGTGAGAGAGGTGAACCATTCCTTCATCAAGTTGATCCCTAAGGTTAAAAATACAAGCACAACGAAAGAATATAGACCAATCGCTTGTTGTTCTGTACTCTACAAGATTATCTCTAAGATATTATAGCTGGTAGACTCAAGCTCATCCTACCTGATATAGTCTCAAAAGAACAAAATGCTTTTATCCAAGGCAGAAATATTGCGGACTGTGCTCTGCTTGCCTCTGAGTTTCTCAATGATTTCGGGATCAACAAAGCCACTGCTAAGACTTGCATCAAACTAGATATAACTAAAGCTTATGACTTCGTCAGATGGGAAGCTATATGGAAGATCATGCATAACTTGGGATTTGATGATAGGTGGATCAACCGAATCCAACAATGTGTGCAAACCACCTCTTTCTCCATTCTGATCAATGGTGCCCCAGCTGGGTTGTTCAAAGCTACAAATGGTATCCATCAAGGTGATCCCCTATCTCCCCTAATTTTTGTGGTGGTGATGGAGGGGATGTCCTTCACCATTCAAAAGGCTAAAATTGAGAAGAAGATTAAAACTTTCAAGGTCAAGATTACAGAGGTCATGACTCATCTAATAATTGTCGACGATGTTTTGATTTTCTCCACCGGCCATGCTAAGAGACATCAAGAATACAAGAAGGTTCTCAACCGTTTTGGCAAACTCACTGGACTCTATATTAGTGAAATCAAATCGAGAATCTATAATTCTAAATCATGTGACCACAGAAGAGGAAGACTAAAAGCAGCATTTGGAGTCAAGATCGGTAGAATGCCAACCAGATACTTGGGGGTTCCCTTGGCTAGTGGAAAAGGCTACAGTAAAGATTTTGGAATGTGCATTGACAAGCTTAGGGAGAAGGTTGACAGCTGGAGTGGGCTACACATCTCCCTTGCTGGGCGCCTTGTTCTTATCAGATCCGTTCTACAGAGTACTATCAGGTTTTGGGCATGTCTTAGTGAAATCCCTAGACCAAGCCTGGATAAAATGAGATCTATCACTGCTTCCTTTCTGTGGGGGGGGGGGGAATCACACATTATTGCCTGGACTGAAATAGCCAAGCCATTTAAAGAAGGCGGGCTGTAGCTAGCCGACCCTGAGGAGATCATGGAAGAAAGAAGATGGAAAAGAATACAAAAATTCATAACTGAGCCAAAATCCACTTGGGTTAGATGGATGCGTGCTAGGTACAACAGCCACATCAGTATGGAAGATAATACTAATCCGTCGCGTGTTTGGAGGGGGATGTGCAAGTCCTACGAAAGCATTGCCAACAGATTTCCAGTTGATAATCAAGGTGTTGGCGTCTCGCTAGACCCAACAACTCGGATCAACTGGATACAACGACCGGAGGTCAGTTGGTGGAAAGTGGTATGGGGCAAATTCTACTATCCTAAATGGAGCACTATGATGTTCAGAGTTATCAACAACCGCATTCCTACCAATGATAGGCTTTTACAGTGGGGGTTGATGGTTGATAGGGAATGTAAGTTATGTCAGAATGGTGACGAATCTACCGAGCACCTCTTTTTCAGATGTAGCTACACTCTTCCGTTATGGAGAATCACTTGTATTAGAAACGACTGGGGTGTTGACCTACCTTGCGACCTGATGGAAATCATTCAATGGTGTCATAATGTGTCTAAGGACCCGTGGTTCTTATCACTTTGTGGTATTATCCTGGGCTGCATTCTGTATATGGTTTGGAAGGAAAGAAATGGCAGGAAGCATGGTGTTATTCCCAAAAATCACATGCAGTTGATGGATGATATCAGTAGAGATTTCAGATCTGTGTGTGCAAGTAAAAAACAAATCAGCTTGCGCTTGAGCTGTAATACTAGAAAATTTGGGGTTTTTTTGTAGTTGTTAGCCCACTATTTTCTGTTTTAGAGTTTTAGAGCTGCTCTATCGCATACAACAGGTTTTTTGTATAGCCTGTTCATATGACGCTGTGCTGCTTAGACAACCTTGTAAAGTGTAGCAAAGTTTTTGGCAATATAATTTTACCTATTCCAAAAAAAAAATTAAAGTTGAATATAAGAAGCATACACTTCTTGGAAAGTGAAATTTAACAATTGAGTAGCAAAGAAAATTATAAATTAGAATAAGATCTAAATTGGATTTCATAATTTAAACTCATTAGAGGTTTATCATGGAATAAACTATTTTGTTAATGAATAAGAATTAATTAGGATTTTTGATATTATACTAAAATTTTATTAATAAAAGGAAAGCAATTGAGACCCAAATAAAAAATACTTTTCTAGTGAATTACTAATGAGCTCAATAGAAGTTGTATCAAAAATACTTTTACCCCTTTTATTAAAATTTAGGAATCCGTCGTTGTTATTGATTTGAGAAATATGGTGTTATAAAGAGCACTAGAAGAATGAGGTTTATGTTTAAAATTTATTTCAGCCAGTGGCGGAACCAGGAGTTGCTGGTTGAGGGGTCAAAAATATTAAGTGTTCAATATAAGATTTGAAACTCATGACCTTAGCACGACAAGCATGTTAAACATTACACAAAGTCAAATTTTGTGTTTTGTTGTGTCAAAGGGAATATATATATCGCAACCACATTCTGCTTGTGTTGAGAAAAGTGAGTAATGAGTACACACAGATTCAAACTTGAGATCTCTTCGCAACAAATAATTCCACAAATTCATGTCTGTGAAAGCTCAATCTATGTAAAAGCGTACTAGAGCGCTAAAAGAACGCATAAGTGGCGTAGTGAGGACAATATCACCACACAAAAAATAATAGGTACCGCACCACGCAATGCTCTATCCTGCATGCTATTATACTACACCCTTTGTCATTTATATCTCTGCTATCTCTTCTTTATTTACCTATTGTTAGGAGCACGGAAAGTCAGGAGCACAAAAAAGAAAATAGAAAACTCAGGAGCACGGAAAGGGAAACAGAAAAGCTCAATCCAGTAAAAGCGTAATAAAGTACTAAAGCCCCCTCTAGCATCACACATGATGCATGCATAAGTGGCACAATGAGGACAATAGCACCACACAAAAAATAATAGGTATCGCACCACCCTAATGCTCTACCCTGCCTACTACTATATTACACCATTTGTCATTAATCTCTCTACTATTTCTTTTTTATTTACATGTCGTCAGGAGCACGGAAAAGGAAACAAAAAACTCGGGAGCACAGAAAAGAAAAATAGTAGGAAAGCTCAATCCATGTAAAAGTGTACTAGAGCGCTAAAGCCCCTCTGACATCGTACATGATGCACGCATAAGTGGCGTAGTGAGGACAATAACACCACACAGAAAACAACATGTATTACACCACCGTAATGTTCTATCACGTCTGCTACTATACTATACCCTTTGTAATTAATCTTTGTGCTTCTATCTCTTCTTTGTTTACCTATCGTCAAAAGCACATAAAGGAAAACATGGGAACTAATGAGCATGGAAAGAGAAACAAAAAATCTCAATCCATCTCAGTCTGATAGATTCCAGTTTACAATGACCCATCTTAGGTCTAACCCACTAACGTGGTGGACATGTCTGCTCTTTCAAATTGGCACACTCTCCGAGTTTTGGGCCACTTTGTCACAACTTCGGCAAACAATTCACAATTCTATAATGTCGTTGTTATTATGAATTCTTGTGTCAAGAACCCAAAGGTATCAAATGTGAAAGTACCTTTGGGTTCTTGGCACAAGATCTTGTAGATCTTCTTAAGAGGGAAAGATTGCATTGTAAGGGGCGCAATGGGAGGATAGTGAGAGAAAACTCCAACTTCTCTCTAGCAACATCCCTAGGGTCTCGTCATCCCTGATTTGGTGAGCCCCTATCCAGCGAAGCCCCTACCCAAGCTTCCCTTCCCTACCCGGTGAGCATCACATTATAAGGATAACATAGAGCTCGGTCCATGCCCCTCCCGTCCGACGAGTTCTAGCCCTAGCTTACCCTGCGTGACCGGGGTGCTCACGACAGGTAAAAAAAAAATGGGGTTTTTTTTCTCTCATCACCCGACGATCTCCCACCTGTCTGGCGCTCTCGATGGTGGTGTGAAGGTACATCCTCCCTTTACATCTCTCTCTCCCCTCCCTCTTTACTCCTCTACCTTTTCTCTAGGGGTTTGGATCACTCCCGAGGCTTCTCGTTCGCAAACCCAAGGTTTAATGGCAACATGCAGATCATTTAACCACAACTATTGATATTCCCCATCTGGTGGCGGTAGGGGCATTTTCCCTCTTCGGATCACCCATGACCTACTGACACTCTAAAACATCCCCTATATGCGAATCTCTCCATCTACCAACATTTCTATCGGCCTTCATTCCCCTCTCTGCGCCTTTTTCTGCTGTCAATTTGGGAACGATTCTCTACTTCCCAGAGAATATTGACTCCAAAAATGTCTCTCCTACAAAATCTCTGCCAAGATCACATCATGAGAACGGGAGGCCTGCTCACCTTGGCTACATGCATCAACAAGCCCCGACTGTCGACAAAGGGCAAACCAACAATTTTCAGGAGTGCCCTAAAGCTGAAAAACACCTCTGTCCTGGCTGATAACGCAAGGGCTCCTACTACACCACCAGACATGGACTCTCGCTTCTCCTTCATGGAATATCCGCTCACAAACCCTACATACTCCACACGCATTCCCCTCCCCAAAGCGTGGAACTATCACAAGTTCGACCTTTCTCCAGGGTCTTGCATGATCAACTTAGGTCATCGTTCCTTCCCGGTGATGGTCACATGGTCTACCCAGGCCGACCACCACTGGAAGAACAAAGCTTCAACCCTTCTCATCACCGAGGGTTGGGCCCAGATGATCGCAGATCTCAAGCTCAAGCTGGAATGGACTATCTACATCAAACCAGTAGGTAATCGAACATTCCTGGCTTGGATAAGGGACTTCAATGTCGACACACCACCTGAGCTAGCACATCTCTATGGAAAACACGACCGAGGGAGCTCAGCTTCATATTGTTGGCTAAATTGGACATTATGATAAATCCCTTTGTTTTGATTATGACAAACATTTCATTCGTGTCGATCTAACGTGCTACTTGAGTGTTGCAGGAATAAGGTGGATGACAAATATTATGGAAGATCTATATGCTAGATTGTTTTAATTTCATGAATGTAATCAATTGTAAATCTTGTAAAAATATATAATGTACAAGTACTTAGACATCATGTAAATCAAGCGTTAGATCTTCCCTAGCTAATCACTACACTTAGATAGGTCATCCCCTTCAATAGTGTCTCATATGCACACTCATACATACACTTAGCACTTTAGTTGAAACATTGAAACAGGGTCAATCTCGGTCGACAAATTCCTCGACTGAGACACTCTCGATCGACAAACTCCTCGACCGAGAAAGACCCAAGTAGCCGTTAGACACAACTGACAAGGTAGTTGGCAGTTGGAGATGAACGTTGCAAACACTTGCTCCAGAGAGCCTGTCGGTCGACAAATCCTCGACCGAGTAGGTATCTCAGTCGAAAATTCCTCGACCGAGATTGGTTCTGACAGCACCTGCAGAATTAATTAACTAGACGTTGCCAAAGCAACTAAAAGTGTACCTAACGGCTAGTTAAGCACTTAGAACCCCCTAGAAAATGTCTAGAACGTCCTTAAGCACTTATAGGTCATTTCTATAAATAGGACATGACGTAGGACACCTAAACTCACTTATTCTACACTTGAGAAATCTTTGAGCATACACTTGCATTAGCAACCTGTTTTGAGCAATTGAGCAATACTTGCAATTGGCTAATCTTCTTCTTGCTCTAATTTCATGTCCTATAGGCTAGTATCTCCTATCCATAGCAATCACACTTCCATATACATTGGTTAGGAGATCTACACGCTTGATATAGGCAAATCAAGCCTTGTGCTTCAAAGGTTAAGTGTAATTTCCTTTTCCTTTCTTGTTCACTCTTATTGCTTGTACTCTCCTTGCTACTCCTAGGGTTGGAGGCTGCGGATTGGAGAGGGTTGTGATCTTCTTGGTGAAGAAGGAGGCTTTGGACTACTTCAAGAAGGCTGGTGCAACGGGAGGCTACTTCTAAGAGGAAGGCTACTTCAAGGGGGAGCTTGGAGTTACTTCAAGAAGGCTGCCTCAGGTTGGTGCATCTACTTCAAAGTGAAGGCTGTCCAAAGGGGTGTAAGAAAGTATTGTATTTTATGTAAAATCCTGGAAGAGGTAATAAAATAAATACTTTCAAAATCCCGGTTGGGTAAGCAACCGGGTAGTGGACTGACTACGTTAGTATTTGCTAAGGTAGGAACCACTCTAAATCCCTTATCTCCTTCTTGCTTTTTCATTTGTGGTTGTTTGAGAAAAATTATTATTAAATTATCTTTAAAACCCTATTCACCCCCCCTCTAGTGATTTTTCAATTAGTATCAGAGCGGGCTTCAAGGAACTCTAACCAAGTCTTGAAGAATGGGTGACGGGTTGCTCAACAACCTCAATCTTGAAGGAACACTTGTGGCTAGGCCTCCGACATTTGATGGAACTAACTACACCTACTGGAAAAGAAGAATGCAATTTTATTTCTAAGAGATTAGTTGGGATCTATGGAGGATGGTGTCAACCCCCTATGAACTTCCTCAAGCGGAATATGCAGCTTGGGACACCAATACGGTAAAGTCTGCCCAAATGAATGCAAAGGCTGTAAGTATACTTTATTGTTCAATTTTAGTTGGAGAATTTAATAGAATATCAAATTGTGAAACGGCTTATGAAATTTGTCATAGACTTTCCATAACTTATGAAGGAACTGTGCAAGTTAAAAATTCTAAAATTGGAATGCTTAAACATAAATTTGAACAGTTCTGTATGGATCAAAATGAATCTATTAGTGAAATGTATGCAAAATTCTCTTCTATTGTAAATGGCTTGAATGCTTTAGGTAAAGTGATTAGTGAGGAAGATCAGGTGTCAAAGATTCTTAGATCACTTCCTCCCAAATGCAAGCCCAAAGTAACAGCCATTGAAGAAGCAAATGACCTCACCCGACTGAGGATGGAACAACTCATTGGCAACCTAGAAGCCCATGAAGCAACCATGGAAGAAGAAGAAAGAAGAGAACGTGAACTTCAATAAGGGAAAAAGAAGGATGTGTCTCTAAAAGCTTCAAAGATCATCACACCGGAAAGTGAGGAGTCAAGTGAAGAAGAAGGAGAAGAAGCCTTGATTGTCAATGGTAAGAAATATAAAAGATTTAGATCTAACAAAATTTCTAGCTCTTCTTCTTCTCCTCCTAGGTGTTTTGAGTGTGTAAAGAAAGGACATCTCAAAAATGAATGCCCTAAAACAAATAAAGGAAAGAAAATCTCACACAAAAAGAAGGGAGAAAAAGCTTATAAAGTTGCATGGGACGAGTCAAGTGAGAGTGAAAGTGGAGAAGCAAAGGTGGAATGTCTTATGGCAAGAGAAGATGATGAAGACTCTCAAGAGGTAAGCCTTCTTGATCTTCCTAAAGAAGAGTTAATTACTAGTCTGTAAGAAACTCATGATAAGTATATTGATTGCAAAAAGAAACTAAAGAAGGTTACCAAACAAATGATGAGTTATATGCTAAATTAAATAATCTCTCTTCTGAAAAGAACAACATTGATCTTGAGAATTTGTCTTTAAAAACATCTTTAAATGACTGCACTAGAAAGTTACTTACTCTAGAAACGAATGTTGATCTTCTTTCTCAAGAAAAGATTGATTTGTTAACAAAACTGAATGATTTTCAGACCCAACCAATCTTATGTAATCATCTAGACTATGATAATGTTGTAAAAGAAAGAGACTCTTTATTATCTGATTTAGATCAAGCAAGGAAAGATTTACACAAGAAGATGGATGACCTTGCTAAGCTACAAAGAAACCTAAATGACTTAAAAGGAAAAGAGATCCTTAATAATATTCTGAAAATTTCCTCTAGTTTCAATGGAAGAAGAGGATTAGGATATAATCCAAATAAAAATCAACCCAAAAGAGCTAAAGCTTCCAAGACTCAGACTATGTTTGTACCTAAGAACACAATTCCTAGAAAGAGAAATGAAGTTGATTCTATTACCTGTCATTTTTGTCTACATCTTGGACATTATTCATTTTCATGCCCTTATAAGAACAAGGATTCCAAATTAGTTTGGGTTCCAAAACCTCAAACTTAGTAGACTTGAATGAAATTCAGTTGAGATATGATCCAATGCTCATCTTCGAAGATTATATTGTCTTATCTCAACGTAACAAAAGGTTTCATGCATTATGGTAATTTTCTGAACTGATATACTGAAACAGAAACTTATTCAGTCGAAGTATTGTTGACCGAGAATACAATCGGTTGAAATATTGTCGACCGACCAGATTTCTGTGACAAATTAAAATCTACAGCAACAACCTGAGTAATACAACAACTTCCTCGATCGACAAATTGGTCGACCGAGAAAGATGTCGGTCGAACTTTTGTCGACCGACTGAAGTTCTGAATCAGATTTTTTATTCAGTCTGTAATTAAATGCTCCTAACCATATCGGACCGTCACATGGGTACCAAAACCTACATTTTAATGCAGGACTGGTGGTCGACAGTGGATGTTCCAAACACATGACCGGAAACAAGGATGCGTTTCAAACTTTTGAAGAAAGGAAGAGTGGAACAGTCACCTGTGGAGATAATGGTAAAGGTAAAATCGTTGGAATAGGTAATATTGGTACAAACCTCGAAGTAAAGAATGTTTTACTCATTGATGGTTTGCACCATAATCTAATAAGTGTCAGTCAATTATGTGACAGTGGATATGATGTTTTATTTAACAAAAATTGCTGCAAGTTATTAATAGAAAACACTACAAATGTTGTTTATGAAGGAAAATGAGTTGGAAACCTTTATGTTCTTAGACCTAACTCTATGAAATCTGTAGTAGAAAAATGCTTACTTGCAAGTGAAAATACTTTACAACTATGGCATAAAAAATTAGGACATGCTAGTTCACATGTTATCAAAAAGTTAGTTAAATATGATCTTGTTCGTGGTTTGCCTAACTTATCTTTTGATCAAGTTGAAAATTGTGAACCATGTACCTTGGGTAAGCAAACAAAAACATCTTTTAAACCCAAACATGTACTTAGCACCTGTAGATCCTTAGAATTGATTCATATGGATTTATTTGACCTATGAGGACACAATCTATTGGTGGCAAAAGATATTGTTTTGTTATTGTTGATGATTATAGTAGATATACATGGTTACATTTTCTTGCAACCAAAGATGACACTATTCATGTCTTTATAAAATTTTGTTCCAAGATTGAAAATCTATTACAAAACAAAATATGTACCATTAGAAGTGATCATGGTGGAGAATTTGAGAACCATTTATTTGAAGAATTTTGCCCATCTCAAGGATACACTCACAACTTTTCTGCTCCACGCACTCCACAAAAAAATGGTATAGTTGAAAGGAAAAATCGATCACTACAAGAAATGGCTAGGACGATGATGCTCAAACATAACACACCTAAAACTTTTTGGGCTGAAGTTGTAAACACCGCATGCTATGTGTTAAATAGAATAACTGTTCACTCCTATTTGAAGAAAACACCATATGAAATAATACATACTAAGAAACCTAGAGTTGACTATTTTCATACTTTTGGATCCACATGCTATATCTTAAACACTAAAGAGGATAGAGATAAGTTTGATTCTAAATCACATAAAGCATTCTTTTTGGGATACTCTACCTCTAGAAAAGCATTTAGAGTCTACAACACTATTTCTAGAAAAGTTGAGGAATCCATTCATATTTCTTTTCATGAAGAGCCAAAATCAGAAAATCCTGAAATAGTTGATCTCACTCATCAATTCGAAAATTTATCCATACCCAATGATAGTGAGAAAAATAGTACAAGCAATGACCAAGCTAAAACACAACCTATACCTAGACTCATTAAGGATCATCCTCAAGAATTAATTATTGGAAATCCTAATGATAAAGTCAAAACTTGTTCTTCTTTTAAGGATGTTGCAAACATGGCCTTTGTTTCTATTATTGAACCTAAGAAGGTATCTGAAGCTCTTAAAGATGACTATTGGATAATAGCAATGCAAGAAGAATTAAACCAATTCACTAAAAATGATGTATGGGATTTAGTTCCTAAACCACAAGATAAAACCATCATTGGCACTAAATGGGTTTTTAGGAATAAACTAAATGAGGCAGGGGAAGTAATAAGAAATAAAGCTAGGTTAGTAGCTCAAGGATATAATCAACAAGAAGGAATAGACTTTGATGAAACGTATGCACCAGTAGCAAGACTTGAAGCTATTTGAATGTTACTAGCTATTGCTGCACACAAAAACATCAAACTCTACCAAATGGATGTAAAAAGTGCATTTCTAAATGGAATCATTCAAGAAGAAGTGTATGTTGCCCAACCACCTAGTTTTGAAATACCGGAAAAAGGAGACTATGTTTATAAACTTAAGAAAGCACTTTATGGTTTAAAACAAGCACCTAGGAACTGGTATGAAAGGCTCAAGACATATCTTTTTGATAATGGTTTCTCTATTGGAAATTCAGATTCTACTTTATTTTTCAAAACATATACATCTGATTTTCTAGTTGTTCAAATATATGTTGATGACATTATTTTTGGAGCTTCAAATGAATCATTGTGCACACAATTTAGTGACATTATGCAAAAAGAATTTGAAATGAGCCTCATGGGTGAAATAACTTTCTTTCTTGGTTTCCAAATTAAACAAACACCTGCCGGGATTTTTATAAGCCAAGAAAAGTATACTAAAGAACTATTAAAATGTTTTGGGATGGATCAGTGCAAACATGCAACTACTCCTATGGCTACCTCTATTAAAATTGTTAAGGATGAAAATGGGGAACCTATTGATGATTCCTTATATAGAGCCATGATTGGTAGTTTGCTTTACTTAACCGCTTCTAGACCGGACATCATGTTTTTCGTTGGTCTTTGTGCTCGATTTCAATCACAACCCATGCACTCTCATTTTCAAGCAATTAAACGGATTTTTCGATACTTAGCCGGCACCACATGTTTTGGGTTATGGTATCCAAAAGGACAATCCTTAGATTTTAAAGCTTATACTGATGCTGATTATGCTGGTTGTCGACTTGACCGCAAGAGCACTAGTGGTGGTTGTTTCTTGTTAGGAAGAGCTTTAGTATCTTGGTTTAGCAAGAAACAAAACATGGTTGCCCTCTCTACAACTGAAGCTGAATATATGGCAGACGGATCTTGTTGTGCTCAAGTTCTTTATATGCAACAAGTGTTAAACGATTATGGTTTTTCTCTTTCATCGACGCCTATCTTTTTTGACAACACGAGCGCTATAAACTTAGCACACAATCCTATTTTACACAGCCGAGCTAAACATATTGAAATCCGTCATCACTTTTTACGGGATCATATTTCTAAGAATCATGTTTCCCTTCATCATGTTGACACGGAAGATCAATTGGCTGATATTTTTACAAAACTGCTTCCACTAGACCAATTTAACAAAATAAGGAAGCAACTGCTTATCACTCCCTTAGAAGACGTTTTCTTTGATATTTGTGTTTCTTAAAAATGTTCTTATCTGCATCATATTTGGTTTTTAAATGGACATATTTTTCATAGGATTTGATGGGACATCAAATTAAGGGGGAGTTTTTCTGTTTTAACAGATATCTTTTTGAAATGACAAAGGGGGAGAAATAAAAATAAATCTTAAAACATAGTATTTGTGCAAAACTCAATCAATGAGTTTCATAAACTCTTGGCTTTACATTGAAAGTTGCTATATTCCCTAAAGAATTGGATTTCATGTTCCATAATTCATGGGGAATAATAAGCACACATTTTATAAACAAGAGAAGAAATTCACAAAGTAAACTTCAGGTATGAAACTAAACTTATCTTAAAGACTAGTTGATTTATATTTAGGAAATGTTTGTCATCTTCAAAAAGGGGGAGATTGTTGGCTAAATTGGAAATTATGATAAATCCCTTTGTTTTAATTATGCCAAACATTTCATTCATGTCGATCTAACGTGTTACTTGAGTGTTGCAGGAATAAGGTGGATGACAAATATTATGGAAGATCTATATGCTAGATTGTTTTAATTTCATGAAAGTAATCAATTGTAAATCTTGTACAAATATATAATGTACAAGTACTTAGACATCATGTAAATCAAGTGTTAGATCTTCCCTATCTAATCACTACACTTAGATAGGTCATCCCCTTCAATAGTGTCTCATATGCACACTCATACATACACTTAGCAGTTTAGTTGAAACATTGAAATAGGGTCTCAGTCGACAAATTCCTCAACCGAGACACTCTCGGTCGACAAACTCCTCGACCGAGAAAGACCCAAGTAGCCGTTAGACATAGCTGAAAAGGTAGTTGGCAGTTGGAGATGAACGTTGCAAACACTTGCTCCAGAGAGCCTGTCGGTCGACAAATCCTCGACCGAGTAGGTATCTCAGTCGACAATTCCTCGACCGAGATTGGTTCTGACAACACCTGTAGAATTAATTAACTAGCCGTTGCTAAAGCAACTAAAAGTGTACCTAACGGCTAGTTAAACACTTAGAACCCCCTAGAAATTTTCTAGAACGTCCTTAAGCACTTATAGGTCATTTCTATAAATAGGACATGCCCTAGGACACCTAAACTCACTTATTCTACACTTGAGCAATCTTTGAGCATACACTTGCATTAGCAACCTATTTTGGGCAATTGAGCAATACTTGCAATTGGCTATTCTTCTTCTTGCTCTAATTTCGTGTCCTATAGGCTAGTATCTCCTATCCATAGCAATCACACTTCTATATACATTGGTTAGGAGATCTACACGCTTGATATAGGCAAATCAAGCCTTGTGCTTCAAAGGTTAAGTGTAATTTCCTTTTCCTTTCTTGTTCACTCTTATTGCTTGTACTCTCCTTGCTACTCCTAGGGTTGGAGGCTGCGGATTGGAGATGGTTGTGATCTTCTTGGTGAAGAAGGAGGCTTTGGACTACTTCAAGAAGGCTAGTGCAATGGGAGGCTACTTCTTAGAGGAAGGCTACTTCAAGGGGGAGCTTGGAGTTACTTCAAGAAGGCTGCCTCAAGTTGGTGCATCTACTTCAAAGTGAAGGCTGTCCAAAGGGGTGTAAGAAAGTATTGTATTTTATGTAAAATCCTTGAAGAGGTAATAAAATAAATACTTTCAAAATCCCGGTTGGGTAAGAAACCGGGTAGTGGACTGACTACCTTAGTATTTGCTAAGGTAGGAACCACTATAAATCCCTTGTCTCCTTCTTTCTTTTTCATTTGTGGTTGTTTGAGAAAATTTATTATTGAATTATCTTTAAAACCCTATTCACCCCCCCTCTAGTGGTTTTTCACAAACTCGGTAGATCAACTCTTCGTTTGGGACATCTATCAACCCCCGATTAGTTCGAAGACAATGCCCATCTCTATCTCCTCTAGCTTAGAGGAGGATGACGTAGCAGACACAGTGACAACACCACACCAAACAAGCTCCATCGTAGAAAGGTATCATCTTTTTTCCCCTCAAAATAAAAAAAGCTACAAAATTTTCTCTCAATGTGCTCCACAAAACCCTAAACCCTCGATCTTTCCAAGTGGCAGATATCATCCCAAAAGACACCTTTCTTCTAAACCACACTTTTCCTATTTTAGGACAGGAAAAATCCACACACCTCATAAACAAACACCTAGAGGAAAACCCCACCGCCCAAATCTGGAAAAAAGCCCCTCCCAGACAACCTTTTCGGGCCCTCTTCTGCTTTTTTTGTAAAAGTAAACACCATTCTGCTTCCAGATGCCCTTCTCATTTAACCTATTTCAGATGTCACCAAGTAGGACACACCAAAAGAAACTGTAAGACTCATCTCCCCCCTGTAAAATACAGACCTTCTGCTATCCCTGAGCGATTTTTCCCTAGACACTTTTCTGAAAAAGTTACGACTCTCAAAGAAAAACAACGAGTTCCCTAAAAAAGTGCTTCAGATCATAGACACCCCATCTATCCCTCTCCCCCACTCACAAGTAATGCCTTTGCATGTCTTGCAAATCTCCCGCCCAAGCATGCAGGCATACTCCAAACCCCCCACAAGCATATAAACACCAGATATGTGCCATACACAAAACCCTACCACAAACCATCAAACCACAAATCGTCACCACCAAAACCCCACTCATCCAGCATACCTTCCAGTGCTTTCACACACAACACCAACCCTACACCATCAGACATGGAAGCACCGTGACACCTTGAATACGCAATAGATCTAGACTTACCTACAAACTCTATGAGGCTGCTCAAAGTCTTCACTTTGAGAAGCATCCTAATCTCCATTGAAAATAACATAGACAACAACTTGATCAATGTATTGGATATCACCCGTGCTCTAGCCCTCCTTATTATAGGACAAAACGATCCTTAAGCCAAAGATCTTTTCTCCAACCCAGCTGATATACACGGTTCCTGAAGGTACAAAAATTAACCATCTTTTCAACCAGATTCTCACTATTCCTTGTGGATCTAGCTTTATTCAAGCCAGATTGTCAAAATGGACGGGTGATCTTGGAGCTTTGCCAGCTCCTGCCGGCAGCTATGATTGGGTTGCCATCTCCAACCTCCCACCAAACCTCTGGGAAGCTGATATATTCAAAGGTATAGCCCACTCCATCGGGGCTACTCTTCAATACATCAGCCCTGAAACCCTTCATCCCACCCAATACATTAAAGCCTTTTGCCTTTTCGCAGTCAAAGCTGCTATATCCCTGCACCCATCCATCAATATCAGGATTGGTGAATCCATCTACAACATCAAGCTGTCAGCCGGACATCCTTCTGAAAACAAAATAGCCTTTTCAGATCTATCAAACCACCCACCATCATGGTTCTGTCCAAATAAAGATAGAAAGGCTCCAAATCCTGCCCACAAAGTAGGTGACAGGCATCTAGTTTGGGAAAGAAAAAGCTCAAACACCACCTCCTCTGGAAACACAAACATTCCTTCAAACTGAAAAAGAACCAGATCCCCCACTCCTTCCATACATGGAACTGCCTCTCCACCCTCTGGCACAATCTTTCCTTCCCCACCATCTACCAAGGAAAGTAGTAGAGATCAAAGCTTTAGTAAAAACACCATGAAAAAACTCAAATTTGTCTTGCTAAAGAAAGTCAGATCTTTGCAGAGTCCTCAGCAGAAGAGCCTTGGGCAAAGTGAAGGTGGCAACAAACTCCCGAAGTTTATGATGCATTACCCTGAAGAGGCAAACAAGAAACACATCGTCAACAGACTAGAACTAGGTACATCCACAAACACTTCATCTAGTACATCTTGCATGAAATCTTCTATTCTAGATGCCTCTTCCCCACCATTTACAAAGTTTATAAATTGTGTTATTGATAACATAGAAGACCTAGCATCTTGGTCTAACATTTCAAGTTTCATAAAATTTACTAGAAAAAAGGCATACACTTTGAAGATGAGGACAAGGCTCATAAGGCTTTAGATGACATAGAACTCTTTATGAGATGGACCAATAGGAGAGATTTGGAATCCACCAAAGCAAATTTTGACCTTCTTACTATTGAATAGATTGCATATGACCTTCCATTTCTCCATTAAACAAAGCCACCAAACATGAAAATTTCTTCCTGGAATGTCTGTGGGGCTGCAAACCTTAATAGACATAAGGAAATCCGTTCAGACATCTACAAAAATAAAATAGACCTCATCATTATACAGGAGACAAAAACTAGTCTTTCCCCATTTGCCCTCAAAACCATTGGTGGAAATAGAATTACAGACTGGATCCAAATCTTCCCCTCTGGTTTCAAAGGAGGACTCGTAGTGGGATACAACAATCTTACCTTCTCCTCCACAAACACCTCCACACTAGACTTCTCCATAACCATCGCTTTTAAAAATACATCTGATGGTTTTTGTTGAAATTTCACAGGGGTTTATGGAGAACCTGGACAAAATAAAACAGCTTTCTTATCAGAACTAGAATCGATTATGACTTCTTTCTATAAGACACCCTGGGTTATTGGTGGGGACTTCAATTTGATAACCAAAAAATCTGATAGATTCAACCCCACAAATTCATCACAACCCATGACAGCCGCAGACAAACTCTTTAGCCAACTCCTCACAAAACATGCATTAATTGAACTAAAGCCATCAAATGCTTCCTTTACATGGTCAAGAAATCAAACTTTCGCTAGGCTTGACCATTTCATCTGCTCCACCTCGTGGGAGGACAAACACCCACTCCCCACAGTTCACATTTCACACAGAGCCATCTCTGATCATTTTCCTCTTATTCTCGATACCACCACTGAATCATGGGGTAAACGACCTTTTCGATTTGACAATTATTGGATCTCCATTAATAACTTTACTCTCAACTGTGTAGAGAAATCGAAATTGGCCAACTCTCAGACCACAAACCTTGGTCTCCACATTCTCCAAAACACAAAAATAATCAAAGCACACATCAAAAATTGGAAACTCACCAACCCAAACAAGCTCTCAGAAACCCTCAAAGACCTTGAGCAACAATTCCTCTTTGTGGACAAGGACCCTGCAGCTGACCCAACTCTTGTTCTTTCAATCAAAGCTGACCTTGACTTCACAAAAAATTGTATCAACTCAAGATGGAGACAAAGAGCAAAAATCACATGGGCTAAAGAAGGGGACAAAAACACAAAGTTCTTTCACAAAATCTGCAACAAAAACTACTGAAAGAACTCCATCACATACCTTCAGATCAATAATAAGATCACAACCCATAAATCAACTATCACAAACCACATTACAGACCACTTCAAAAACATTTTCAACAACAACCACAATCCCTCCTGCCTAAATGAATTGGATTGGCCAATGATTTGTCCTACAAAAATTGAAAATCCTCTTGACCTTATAAAGCCTTTCTCCCCGGAGGAATTGGACACGGCCACAAAAACTCTAGGATTAAATAAATCACCTGGACCTGATGGACTAAATGTGGAATTCTACCTTGCGAATTGGAACCACTACAAAGTAGACTTCCTGGATTTACTTAAGACTTTCTACGAAAGTGAAAATACCCACAACATCATCAAACACCTAAATCAAACATTCATCACTCTTATAAAAAAAACCAATCAACTCGACCTTACCTCCCAGTTCAGACCCATCAACCTAATCAACACATCATACATAGCAAAAAGAATAAAACCTCACATGAACAAAATCATCCCTCTCAATCAAAATGCCTTTCTCAAAGGTAGAAGCATTCAAGATGCTTACCTGATGGTTAATGAAACAATACATCTCTGTCATAAAAATAGAACACATTTGCTAGCCATCAAATTGGATTTTGAGAAAGCTTTTGACTTTGTAAACTGGAATTGTTTAACCAAAACTCTCATAGGCTTTGGTTTTCCATACAAATGGGTCCGCTGGATCCATGCTTGCATCTCCACAAACTACTTCTCTACAATCATAAATGGTGTACCTTTTGGATATTTCAAAAATACAAATGGTCTCAGGAAAGGGGACCCTCTCTCCCCTTACCTGTTTATCATAATCACAACCATTGTCTCCCGCGTGATTCAACTAAGAAAAATTAGCAAACTTATTAAATCACCAGAGGAATGCAAAGAGAACATTATACAATTTTCTGATGATACCATCATCCTTTCCTCCCCAGAGGACGCCTCTATCCTCAACACCTTCAGAATTATAGGCATATTCTCCTACATTTCTGGACTCAAAATTAACCTTCAAAAGTCGTCCATTTTTGGGGTCCACCTCGATCACTCAAACTTGACAAGATTCAGGGATCTTCTTAGATGCAAGATTGAAGACTTCCCCATTCAATACCTAGGACTATCCGTTACCCCTCACAACATCACAAATGCAACCTGGACACCCATCCTCGACAAAATAAATAAAAAACTCTCAACTTGGACAAATAACTTTCTAAATCTCTCAGGACGGCTTATTCTTCTAAACAGTGTCATCACTCCAATTACCACTCACTACCTTAGTTGTATCCCCCTTCCAACCAAAATAAGAAAACTCATTGATAAATCTCGCAGAAAGTTCCTCTGGAACAACTATCATCCCTCTACAAAATCTGGAAACCACTACCATCTAGTAAATTGGTACACTATTGTTGCTCTAATGGACCAAGGTAGTTGGGGTATACTAAACATTGAAACTCATACTTTTTGTCTTATAACCAAAATTATCAACAAACTGGTTAAAAATAAGAAAAAAATTTGGACGAGTCTCATTAACTGCAAATACTATCAAAAATCCCCTCCCTGGCATAAAGTGCCAAATAAATCTGCCTCACCCCTATGGAAATACATAAATAAGAACATCCAAAAAATAACCCAACTCATCAACACTCCACCACACTCTCATCTAAAAATATCCTTCTGGAACGACCCATGGCACGAAAATAACACTATTCTAAACCTGCACACAAATTGGTCCATTCCAAATAACCTCATCAAGATCAACATTGTCAAGGCCCTTGGCCTTTTGACCAGCAACAGATCAAACACTCTCAAAAGATGCATTCTCATGCATCCCAAACCAGATGACCTCTCTGATATGAATCAGATACTTGAAAATAATGCCTCAAACAATATCACCTGGAGATGAGGAAATACTTACTCAGTGAAAAAAGCATACACTTACCTATCCTACAGAGGTCTCTCCCCCCTACCACAAAAATATGGAAACAAAAATGGCAACAAAAACATAAAACTTTTCTTTGGCTGCTCCTTCACAACAAGCTGCTTACTGAACAAAACCTCTCCAAGAGAGGCTTCATAGACCCATCTAGATGCTCTCTCTGCCAAAATGACATAAACTCAGTGGACCACATTTTCTTTAAATGTAAATTTTCACTAAGCATCTTCTCTCACTTTACGCGACCTTACCAGCTTGATCTCTCATCAACAACCTTTCCATTAAAGGTTTCACCAAACAGACACAACAACTCCTACACAGGAAACGATATCTTCACCATCATTAGCTGGAATCTCTGGCTTGAGAGAAATAACAGATTCTTCAACAACACTCCGAAACTGAGGCATATTATTATCTCACAAATCAGCGCAGACCTTTATATGCTCACCATGTGCAGGTAAACAGGAACAAGAAGGGAAGGAGGACTCTGATGAAGGTGAATCTGAAGCCCGCTTTCTTTGTGACCTTAAGGCAATGGTGGACGACGAAACGGGAGTTAGTTTGCTGCTGCAATACCAGTGATTTTGGTTGAGTTTGCTGTTGCTGCCACATCTTCCATACTTTTTGGCTTAGTGTTAAAGAGGCTTGTTAAGGGGTGCCTCCCCCTAGAACATTAACAACTCTTTTCCTTTCCCAGCTTAACTTTCTTATGTTTTTACTTTGTTTTACCCGGCAAAGCATGTGTTACTTGCTTTTGTTTCTAATATATGCTATGACGTCGGTGGGGCGTAGCTCAGGCCGTGCGGCTCGTAAGGCCTCTGCGAGAGGTCACGGGTTTGACTCCTGACTATGCCCCAGAAGTGAATTTGTCGCAGCGTCGGCCGGCCAACAATGCTACTATTTGGGAACCCATTCATGCGGCTAGGTGGGCCCTCGGGTTTATCCTTCCAGGGGGGGTCACAAAGTGGCGCTTTCTGAGGGTGGGTTCCCGGTCATCAATATATATATATATATATATATATATATATATATATATATATATATATATATATATATATATATATATATATATATATATATATATGCTATGACTATTATAAAAAAAAATCTTCTTAAGAGGGTCCAAAAAATTATGCATAGTAATGTTATGACCCCTAGGTCTATGGATGTGATTTTCCGGAGGATTGAATTTGCTATTCAAAAGAGACTGACGACGCAGCTTGTTACTCGTCTCCTTTCTATTTCTTTGTAGATTTAAACTTTGTTCTTTTCATTTTTTTTGTTACACGAATTTCTTACGAATTTGATAAGTCGTTGATGGCTATCTCCTACCAAAATCACTCACGCCAATTACATGTTAGGTCTACTTCGTAGCGTATTTGATATATTTTAATATACAATGGGATGTATTAGTAGGTATTTTAATTCACAGTTGTCCCTGGCTGAACCTACGGGACCGTTTGGATTAAGACAATACGAGTGAATCACAGTTGCTATATGGAAAAATGCTATAAGGTTCTACGCTCAGACCGAACTTTTGCTTCTCTTTCTCTCTCTCTCTGCATCTTCTCTTTTCGGCTCCGTTCTCACTCTGTCTTCCGACTTTCTCATTTTGCTTCTCTCTATGTCTCTCCACTCTTCCCTCCATCTTCCCTCCCTCTCTCATTACAACATCTTAGGTGTTGTTTGGTTCGGGATCGAAACCGGACTAAACATTGTCTTTTTGTGCCACATAGACGTTAATCCCGACTAACCCAGTTAGGATCCAATCTTATTTTGTTTAGTAAAAATTAGACTGACGGGGTCCGTTTTAGATTTCATAATTCTCTAATCCAGACCAAATCAGTTTTGCTAGCAGCAACATTTCGGAAACCCAGTCCGGACTTAACTCTGTCTTTTGTGTTATTTTATTTTATATGCCAGATTGAAAAGCACAAGTTACGATGGCAGTCCAGTTTAATGAATGATTACAATGTGATTGGATTGTCAAACAAAAATAGAACCGACTCTAGATAAATTAACATGAGTGATATGGTGTAACGGTGTAAGGAGATCAGGATTTAACAGAAAACCAAAAGAAGTCGTAGAGTCGAATTATTCTATTTTCTTTCTTGTCAAGCATACAATCAGTAAACAATTTTATTATCGTACGTTCTTCCTTTGCTATCAATACGGAATTAGAGAGAAACAGATGGAGCGGGAAGAAAGCAAATAAGCTTTCCTCATTGGCTCGTTTGTTTTCCATTAACGTATTAATCCGATAAAACTATTCGGGCTTCTGGACAGGCCCAGACTCAAAATACAAGAGAAACAGGCACAAAGGAGGAAAACAAATAGAAACAACTAAGGTATATGTCTACCGATTGTCTAGGCATATATTTGTCACAGTTAGGCCGCGTTTAGTACCAGAAATTGTGGGCAGGATTGGACTTAGAATCCTATAAAAATCTGCATCCGACGTTAATACCCACGAAAGAATTGCAGTCATTGGCCGAGGGAGAGGGGGTCATAGAGGGGCAAGTACCCCCCCCCCCCCCCCCCAAAACAAAAAAAAAACTCTAGAATTATTTGTAAATAGTAGTAGTAAAACCCAGATATTTTCTTAAATAGTAGTAAATGTTCCCCCTCAACTCTAGGAATTTCTTTTAGTAGTAGTAAATGTTCCATTTTATCTCAATAAAAATTAGTTAATAGTAATACTAAATTTTGACCAGACAATAAATAATTGAAAAAAGTAACGTCAAAAAAACTCTATTCAATATGCACCAATTCCAAAAAATAAAATTGTCTTGATTAGAATACTTATAATTGCTCAGTTATAGCAAAATGTGCAAGAGAAAGTGCATTAGATGCATTTTTTTCCTTGATAGTCTTCGAATAATGGACTCAAAAAAAGTATTGTATAGAATACTTTGTCAATAAACAATCCAAAAAATATAATTTTGTTGACTTAACTATACAAATAAAATATGTGCAAAGAAGTTCATCAAAAACACATTTTCTCCACTAAATGTACATAAAAAATTAGAAATATAGTATATTAGATTAACAAGCAAATAAATTTTTTGAATATGGTTAAGATATAAATAAGGAAGCGTTTAAATATTATATTTTGAATTTAGACATATAGTAAAACATAATGCCAAAGCAACCATTATCTTGTGGTTGTGTCAATGTTTACCTTACCAAAAATTGTCTTCTCAACGACAATATAAATTTTAATATTTATTTCATGTCAATCATCATAACTTCTACATCCTTGCAGTCCTAGAGTCAGATACATATGATGTATTTCACATCTTGATCTTGTGGTCGTTGTTACCATGGACAAACAATCATTAGTATTTAGCAGTCATTATTGTTCCTTATATGTTGGCAACTAACAACTAACAAGGTTTCGATCAATTCAAGGAACAATAGGTAAATTCTTAAATATTCTTTTTAATTGATTCAATTTTTAATATTCAATTCACTTTGATATAACCAATATAACAACTATCATAAGCTAAACATATTGGTGATCGAAAAATTGGATGTACCACTATTTAGTTGTTTACTCTTGTTAAATCTGAGGTATTAGTAAATATAAATCTTTATCGTATTTAATATGAACTGTTAGTGATTTTGTTATTTACTTTATTTCATTAGTATTGATATTACCAATGGAAACAAGGACAATAGAAAGATCATTTTGTATTATGTTTATTATTTAAAATCATCATCAAATCGGATGAATCATATGTGGTTCAATTATTCAATGGTAATCTATACAAAAAAAACACATTTGACACCATTGATAATAAAATAACAATGGATATATTCCATGAGATGGAAACCTAAAAAAATTGAAGTTGCTTCAAATGAAATTATGTTTTTCATTATGTAATGTATTAGTATATCCATACATTATTAGCATGAGTGTGCTTTAGAATATTAATTGGCACCTAACGTTATTGGATGTTTTCATATTGTAGTTAATGACTACTTTCTTTTATAGTTGTGGCCCCTTTGAAATTCAGCTAGCTCCGCCCCTGATTGCAGTCCTTGGGTTCATAAGCCCCAACTGAGAAGGAAAAGTGGTACTAGTGTCAGATACGTACACCCAAACACCCGACACTCAGTGATATAGAAACCATCTTTTTGCCCACTACACTGTGACCTGCAATGCTTGTCGTCACTCTTGGCCTTTGTCTGTAGCTGATTGTCATCTGCACACTTCCATACAACATCAGTGTGAAACAATTAGCACTTCCATACAACGTTAATGTGAAACCCCTTCCCACCTAACCTATTGAAGTTTGTATGGCACTTGTCGCATTAATCGACCTCCATTCCATCTCGCTCCCATCAATACAAACCAACTTTGGCAAGGCATGTTAACTTAGCAACCGCTATCTACCAGCCCAACCTCTTTCTCTATGAATCGGCAATCAACTGACATCTTTGAGTGGATTCACAAAGAACCACCCCCCTTCAAACATTCATATCAAATGCGGTAACACCTGACAATGACACCAAAAATGTTACATGTAACACCACACACCACTTTTGTATAAAAAATATTAAGAGAGCGAACACAACCATGATGTATATCTTGATTATATATGACAAATAACACACTCCCATAGTATGTTACATACCCATTCAAGTCGATTTGATGTAGAAAAGGAAATAGGTGAATTGTAGATATGGCCGAATTGAAGGAGGTTGAACACCTTTCTATATAATATTCTTTCTTTTTATTTGCACAAAGAACAAGATAGAAAATAACAATTTGATTACATAATGACGACGAATTATGTTTCTATTTCTTTTTTTTGTACCTGTAATCTTTTTGAATTGTTGCTTGAAATTTATCTATATTGTTACCACTGATAATATCTAACAAATTTCCTATGCTCATCAAAATGTTAATATATGAAAAGGTTTCTTTAGAAACTACTAACAATTTATTGCATCTAATTCTATCATGTGTAGCATCCAGGCATAAGACAGTACTACCAACATCAAGTCCCCCCTATATCCCATTCTATGGTGTCCTTTACTGGATCCTATTCTAATCCTTTCCAACAAACCAAACGTGGCAAGTATTGTCATGATACTTCCTCAAGCTGAGTTGTAGATCTTTGAAGTCCAAACTTATCAATGAGAAACTTAAATATGTGGTTGGATACAACCATGGTAAAAATGTTTGTAGTTTGGTCTTTTGATGTAACTTATCTCGTTACAACATAATCAAGGTGTTTTACCCATGGAGAAAAATATTCGAAAAGTTAATCTTGATAGTTGTTGTAAAACTAAAGAATAGAAAAGATAAGAAGATTTTAAGTCACCATCTTGTATTACGATCAACATATAGGCTTTTAATCATACTGAAAATGCAAGAAAGATCTAAAATGACTCTATCTGTGGATGGAATAGACGTAGAAAACACGGTCAAGAGAAGGGATTCATAAACTCTATTATGATACAGTATGGTGTTAGGTACCTTGCGTCACCCAATAATTGATATTGCATTTGAATCTCGAGTTTGTGAAGAGTATTGTATTTGGTTGGTAAAAAAAAGAGAAACATGATATATTAGAGTTTCTGAGTCTTCCAGGATTTATGTAGGATTATGGATTTTCTATCAAAATCTCCAAAGAATATTTTAAATTAAGATATCCCAATTACCTCAAGATCTCCCACTGTAGATATCCATCCTGGAAGATTGGGATGAGAAGTGGGAAACAAAGGGACATGAAAGAGACAAAAGACTGAAAAATCAAGTGATATCTATGAGTATGTGTGTGTTTAATGATCTTATTGGGCTCAAGTTAACATATTTTATTAAGAGGCATTAAAGAAAGTAGTCAATTATGAGAGATGCAATCATATTAAGAAGTTCAAAAAAAACATTTAGATATATATTCAAAATAGCTAGTCAATTATAAAATATGATCAAGAACAATAGAGATCTTGATGTTTGGAATGAGCTATTTATTTGAGTGGAACAAGTAGATAGATAATTCTTGCATAAGATGTAATAGTAGATAAGTAGATATTGTAGCCAAGATCTAGAAGTTAAGATGCAATGGTGCGTTCTTACCATTTCTACACCCCTCTAATGTGTTAGAATTGTATTCTAGAAGGACGATCCTCTAGAAAATCTCTGTAGATGTTTGAACAAGTTAGCATAGTTATTCTATGGATTTAGGAGAATCCAAGGTGACGTTGATGAATGTGTGGATATGGGGGATATTCATAGTTATTTCTATGGGTTAGAGGGCTCAACTTCAAGAAAGTGGTCATTTCAACCATCAAAGTAGGAATAGAAAATAAAAATTAGGTGTCTCATCTAGAAAGAACCTAGATAATGTTGGTTTACATGGGTGCACCGGTAGAGGATCTTATTTTTCCTCCATGTGGCATCCTAGTTGAAAATTGGATTCTTTCACAATGTGCCTGCATAGGAAACAAAATCTTTTCCTAATCCCAGCTTTTAACTTACCAAAAGATTATGAGTGTATCTTGGATAAGAATGTTGTTGTCAATAATAAGATTGTGTCATTGAGGAATAAAAGTTTATAAAAAAAGGTAAAATTAGAGATGAAAATTTGAGGGACAAATCTTTCCTTTTCTCTTTCTTTATCAAAAAGAATATAGAAAAAAAAGAGTACCTTCCCATTAGAATAATATCATTGATATATAAGGAGATATAAAAAGGAGATTTAATTCTAGAGTGGGATTGGATGTAGATATTTCATTCATGTGTTATTCAATAGAGAAAGTAATTGAATAAGGCTACTAAAATGATACATAATAAAGAGATTCACATTTTAGGTCCAGAGAAAGGATCTTGTGCCTATGAATCGTTGATAGGAGGAAATGGGGGAATTAAGTAGGTGGATGTTTTAGAGAAGTATGGAATAATGTTTACAAATTCCAACACTTTTCATATACAAAAATTGATCTTGGTTACTAATTTGAATGGCCAAGATAGGGTGTTAAAAAAAAACCCTCACAAGATAGAGTTTGAGATAAGAGGGAGAATTTTGGTCTTGGGCGGTCTGGTCCACATTTTTTCTCATTAAGAGACAAAAAGTCAGACTCATTAATAGATGTTTCATGCAATGATGAGTTTTTATTATGAAAGGTCATTAAAGTTATTGATTTTTGTATATTATCATCCTTGTGTAAAATCTTATGATGGAACATATGGGTCAATTAGGTGAATGACAAAGACCTAATGGACTGACCAAATTAGGAATACTATCATAATCCTAAAATGGTGTCATATGGGAGTTTCCTTGTAGGATAAGCCTTGCAAAATTCTATGTCCCTACTCAAGATATAGACTGAAATAAAGCACATGATTCCTACTAAATGTAGGGATTTAAATGGAAGTGTTATACATGTTAGATGAGGGGTTTGAATGCAAAACAATATGTCTATACATGATATGGTTAGAATGGAGAATGGTTTGCCTATCAAGATAGTGTTTGGATTCATAAAAATGATGTTGGGTTTTCCCTAATTGGGGTAGGTTCGAATATTGAACTAAATGCAAGGTTTTCCTACTCAGGATAAGACTTCAATGCTATACTAAAAACATGTTTTCCTTCTCAAGTAAGGGTTTTATGGAAATGAGGTTTCTATACAAGATATAATTTATTCCACATGAGGTGACTATATGGGGTAGGGATTTATGTATACCAGTGGTTCGATTAAAGGTCAGGGTCATAAACCCTCTGAGTGGTACCTATGAGATGTAGGGTTTTTGAAAGATGGGATGCTTATTCAGGATAGTGTTGGTGGTCAATTTTAAGGTCTTTTTCCAGGACCTTGGTAGAGAGACAATCATTCCTATCTCTAATAGGGCTTTTGATAACCTTCAAACTTGTATCCAAAAACATGAAGATAATGGAGATAGATCTTAAGGACCAGACATTAAATTTAGAACTCAATATTTTGGGACACCCACAACAATAATATAGGGTCCGAAGTAGTAAGAATGGTCAAACACAGAGACAACGGGTGACAAGGCATTAGGACCTTAGATCTTGGAAAAGCTAAATCAATTCAAAAACTAAATAATTGTTCCTCAACTAAAGAAGCACCAATCAAATTAAATTAAGAGTAAACAAAGTAAATAAAACTAAGTTAACTAAAAATACAAGAAAATGTTATTTTGGAAAGAACTTGGATTTGGTTTCACCAACCAAGTGTACTTGCCAACACACAAACACTCGTAACTGTTGTATACCCTTGACATAGTTTATGAATAATTAACATTTGTGTCAATGCCCTCCTCTCTCAAGATTTCCGTAGACCTCGATTAGAAGTGTGTGTTTATCTCTCAAAATAATAATACAAAATCACAACATACAACCATATGATGTTTATCTCTAGTGATTCAACACCTTTGTGCATTCAAAATACTGCTTATCTCTGGATTTGATCTAATACTACTCTCTCGAGGAATTAGAAATCGAGCATCATAAGATTGTAGATAAGCATACAATAGATTAATTCATGGAGAAGAGAATGGAGATTCATATTCATAAGTGTATATACATTCAATGAAAAATGAATATTTGCTGGTCATACGTCCTAAGAGCGAATATGATTATTGTAACTGTACACTTTGTAATTGGTTTTATTATTAAAGAAGGAAAATTTAATTATTATGTTTGCTTCAATATGAGATAATAGATAACTATAATGATGTCCCAACAATGAATGACTCAATGACGTGATTTCAAGAGGAGTACATGAATATGAGAACATGTGTATGCTAAGAGTATCCATTCTTGTATTGGTCCCTAGTTGGTTATTGTTGTGAAAATTAGGACAATAGTAAATAATTAAGACCAATATCTATTTTGACTAATGCCTAATTTTCATTAGTCATAATATTGGATATCAAGTCATACACATAGGAATTTCTTGTGAACAAATGTACTCGACAAACATACCTTGCATATGATACAAATTCTAGTCAAAATCGTATCCCTTGTGAAAAATTGTGATGGCGATCCTTTGACATTAAGTCGATACAATAATCACATTTTGTTAAGTGTACTTCAACATTACTAAATGTGGCCTTATATAAGGGTTGACCTATAAGTAGTTCTTGAGTGAAATATACACATGTGGATTATTGTAAGTAATGTAGATGGAATATTGTGACAAAGTGGAATTTTGCATAAGTATGATGAAATTACAATTTTGCCCAATTTATATTCACTCATGATCTCAAATCATTTTCTTGGCTCCTAGACCAATGTTGAGATTCAAATTTGAAATATGGTGATCAAAGTGGATTTTATACACATTATAACACCTCAAATTGGATTCATTCAACATTTTTTCCAAAGAATCAAATTGGTCAATCAAACTTTGTCTTTTGATTCTCAAACATTTTCTAGATATCATACACATTATTTTAAAGCTTTGGTCCAAATTTGAGATCATTTGGATATTCCTATGATTTTCTATGAATTTTTGAAGTTATGTGCCAAAAATCCCTTTGTTTGCCATTTCAATTGGTTTTTCCACATCAGCTATCCAGGGCAAGGCACCGGGGGTGCGTTTTGGCCCTTGGATCTATCTCCCGTGGATTCAGGCTGGATCTAATGGCCAACATGTCATCTTCAACCTCCCGCAATCAGCGGGGAGGTATTAATGCAACCAGAACGGCAGATCTATCACTCGTGACCCCGATTCAAAATTCTAAATGAGAGGGAATGTGCACCTCACGTTTACGAACTTACCCAACCCTATTTTTACTAGGTTCCTCGCATTGTTGCGCTGCCAAAACAAGTTCTTGTCTCTCCTCTCTCACTCCGGCGGCTATGGCTGCCACCAGGAACCTATCTAGCCCTAAACCTAGCCCCAACCCTATAAAAAGGGTCCCTCATGCTCGCCAACAACACATGAATCCACGAACCCCATCCTCGCTATCTCTTTTGGCCTTGGATGGCCTAGTTTTACATCCTCGACCTCCTGTTGCTTCAAGCAGCGCCACCTCCAAGCCCGGTTGGGCGTCCTTCATCCTTGCCCCTTCTCCTCTTCCTTTGGCTCCCATCAGGTTCACGGGGCTGAGGCGAGCTCCCATGGCCTTCCCACACTCCCTCCTACCCGTTCATGCTCCCGGACCTCCTCCACTCCGGCGAGCCCTGCCGCCCTACCTTCATGGCTCGCACAAGGACTGCGTAGACGGGGGCAGACCCTGTGAACCACTGGGTCCAAAGAAGGAAACTAAGCAGGTCCAAGACTTGTTCAAACCGCCTGTGGACTGGCCATTCAAGAACTTGAACCGGCCACTTAGCCTCTCAACTGAGTTGCCAAGCAAGAGAGCCTCGAACCTATGTGGTTCCATCTCGACCATCCAATCGACATCCAACAATCGACTATTTCCGATTTAAGGTATTTTGCTCCTCTCTATTCAGAAAATTAGTAAAATGCTGAGATCTCGATTTAATCATAGAAATTGCATCCTAGCTCCAAATAATACAAACAAATAGTCAATCTTGATCAGAAAAATCTAATGAATCAATTGAAAATATTTGTGAAGCTTGAATCTAAATTATGCTCACTTATATCATTTTATTTGATATCTTTCTTATTTAGTTTATCAAATGGAACAATAATGATGTATAATCTTTTGAAACCCTATATCTGACTCTAATGATTATCTTGATATAAAAATCTAGATCTGATTTCGTTGAATCCTGAAAATGAATCATTAGTGATCTAGATCTAATTGTTCGATTCAATCTTGATTAGAATCTTTATGAATAATGAGTAAATCTTGATATTGATCTTAAGCTTGCAAAACCCTTGATATAGTTTTGACCCATCAATCTGATCTTGAATACAAATGATGTTAGAACAACATGATGATCTAAAATTTGATGATGACTTGGATAATGATCATAAATTAGGGTTAGCACATATAATCCTAGAAAACCTAGGTAAGTCATTCACACTCGAATATATATCATATACTTGAAATAATGTTGGATATATTGAAATATTGGTTGATTATAAGTGAATGACCTAACCCTAAGGTTGACACAGGAAAAGTGTAACCCAAATCTCGAATATTGAAAAACTAATATTCTGAACATCATGATCTTGACCCTTGATCCAATCTTGATGATTTAGGATCTGACTCAAAGGGTTGACCTATTGATCGGATATTGATTATACTCGAAATCTTGGTGAAAGGTACGCTATTATATAACTCCTCCTTGATTGTATTGAAGATATTTTTATGTATCTCTTGACTATGTACTTGGCTATTTACTTGGATGAGCTATTGTTCCCTATGATTAGTCTTCTGTTTTTCTATATTATATTTTGAGAAACATGAAAACATAAATTGCATGCCCATTATGACTGCCTGTATATTGATACTGATGATGATATTGATAATATTGATAATGTAGATATTGAGTACAACAACCCCCTCATTTGGAGGTGGGACTTGTACATTGGCCTCCTATGTTCCTATGGTGAGAAGGAGCCCAGTGACTTTCCCCATCGCGTTGGGGTAATAAAGTCACACAAAATTATATAAGCATGCTTCTTAAATTACAGAATAATGGGAACTCGTAATAAAAATTGAATCGTTGAATAACAACCATTTTTTTGTCGAATGATATTGATGTTGGAAATCGTTTGTTATACTTTGAAATATAAGTCCTACCAAGTATACATATCTTTCTTATAAACTGTTCTCCTTGTTTTTGATAGCGTACCATGAAATTGCATGATTGTGTCTTGATTTTATTGATTTTAGGAAATACAAATGGAGTATTGGATAAGATCGCTTCTGCACTCTAATTACTCTGATGACAATGACAAATCGGATATATCTCCATATTGGGTTAGTTTGTTCTTTAATTATCCAGTTTTTGAGTTATTTATTTCTTATTGTATATGCTAGTGTGATAGATCATATTGGGCCACTCAGGGATGGGCGCTTCAATCCCCTTACTACTGTCTATGCAGTAGGATTGGGATTGGGGTAAGAACGGTTCCGTGACAGTTGGTATCAGAGCTTACACACTCCCATATACTTTAAGTAAATAATTTCTCAAGTCTCTTACACCCAAGAAACCCTAAAGTCCGTAATGGTGAAAATTGAGGTGTCTAGGCTCGGGGTCCTGACATAATTTCTCCTATCTATTTTCACAGTGTCTGAGATCCCCCGCTCTACCTGGCCTCAATTAATCCTGACCTGGACCTAAAGGTTCTCTTGTGAAATCCTAGAGAGTCTTCTAGAATCTCATCTCTTCTTTAAGGACTATCCTAAGCCACCCATGTAGATGAAGATTAGGTAGTCTTCTCATCTCCTCATGTGGTCATTTCTTGTGACTTTAAACCACATGATGTCTCAATTATGGGTAGCTTATGCATGGGAATAATGAATATCACTAAATCATGAGAGTTGATACCATGATCTGACTTGAAATTGAAAACTCAATTTTGATCAATTAATTTTGAAATCAAATACTAATTCTTGACCCTTCATTAAAACTTGATTTAAACTAGGCTATATGCTTTCTACGTTTGAGGTAAATGATACGAATTATGATTTTGTGAAATAAGGGTGACTTAAACCTTATACATCATTACTGATGAGGTCTCGATTTGATTAATGTCCATGATGCCCTATTATTGATTAAAACTCAAACATAGTTAAGAAAACTTGTACCCTATTTGATACATATCAGGACTAAGCCATCAAGTGACTAAGATTAGGACTCACAAAATCATGATGTAAGACCATGATGCAAAAGGTTGTTTCCCTATTGACCATTGATGCTTTTTGCAATCTTAATTTTAATATGATGATAATGGACCTAGATTTTGCACTACTATGCTCTAATTCCTCGAATGCCAATTTAAATCCTTGATTTTCCAAATTATATCACTACCTTGATCATGATAGGAGAGGAATGCAAATATTAATGTGACTTTGTAAAAACTTGACATTATTGCCCTATCATCTTGAATTTTGATCTTATGACCTTGATATATATGATTTGATCATTGATACTCTCCCTATTTGAATAAGCTCAATTGATAATGACTAATGTTGGTAATGTGCCAGATTAGGGTAGTAGTTAACTCATGACTCCCCTAACCTAGGGCACATCCATATTATGACTACCTCTAGGTCTTCACCTTGTTGATTATTTAGAGTTTGGAAGGGTACTCCTTTCACCCGATTTTGACTGGTTGACCTAAGCCTAATAGGTTAAAACCATGGTTGATACTTGATCTTGACTATTGATTTGATAATTACCATGATATATGAAAATGTTGACTAAAGCTTGTGGTTTACTTCCTAGATAGACCTAAGTATAGAGCATTCATCAAACTTGGATACCATGACAATAAAATCTTGATATATTGCTCGAATATTTCTTGAATATTGGATATTGGATTTAGATGAATGATGACCCCTAAGGTCTAAAGAGGAATTTAAACCCTAACTTTGTAATGTTTATACATACGATCAAATCGTAGACCTATGACTTTTGATGTCCAAAAATCTTGACTCTTGATATTTATTAATGGACTTGTGACTCACGATTATCAAATCTCAACAATGGTACAAATCCTATAATCACACTATTTAGTCATTGAAATATATGATAATGATGCCAAAATCCCAAATCTTAAATTTTTGAAATGATGACTATTTTGGATCTATCGATTTATGAATTAGGGTTTAGCTATCATTAGGACTAGGGTGGGACCTTCCAATTGATTTTGAGCTCGGAATAATGATATTGAAAGTATGATTGTGAAATCTCAAATCATGGACGCATAACCCCACCTAGACCAATGGAGAAGCTAGGACCCTGAGATATTGGGTTTGAGAGTCACCTTGTATATTTGATTCAAGTACTCTATTTGTTTGACCTAAAAATATGATATGTCCAAACTTGTGAACAATAGGATGCTTTCCATATTTGTAACTCATATAATGACTTTGGACAATATATATGTTGATCTTGATACTCAATTGCTTGCTGAGGAAATGGTGTTAGTACCAAGTTGATTATGATATAGAACATGGAATCCCAATTGTGATTATTGATTTACTTTAAATTTGAGGACATGATTTTAATTTTATACTTGAGGATACCCCACTATTTGAGGAAATGACTTAGGTTGAATAATACCAATTTCTGGGGATATATTTGAATTTTGGGGATAAAATTCCTTTTTAAGGAGGGAAGGATGTGACAAAGTGGAATTTTGCATAAGTATGATGAAATTACAATTTTTCCCAATTTATATTCACTCATGATCTCAAATCATTTTATTGGCTCCTAGACTAATGTTGAGATTCAAATTTGAAATATGGTGATCAAAGTGGATTTTATACACATTATAACACCTCAAATTGGATTCATTCAACATTTTGTCCAAAGAATCAAATTGGTAAATAAAACTTTGTCTTTTGATTCTCAAACATTTTCTAGATATCCTACATATTATTTTAAAGCTTTGGTCCAAACTTGAGATCATTTGGACATTCCTATGATTTTCTATGAATTTTTGAAGTAATGTGCTAAAAATCCCTTTGTTTGCCATTTTAATTGGTTTTTCCACATCAGCTATCCAGGGCAAGGCACCAGGGGTGCGTTTTGTCCCTTGGATCTATCTCCCGCGGATTCAGGCCGAATCTAATGGCCAACATATCATCTTCAACCTCCCGCAATCAGCGGGGAGGTGTTAATGCAACCAGAACGACAAATCTATCACTCGTGACCCCGATTCAAAATTCTAAATGAGAGGGAATGTGCACCTCATGTTTTCAAACTCGCCCAACCCTATTTTTACTGGGTTCCTCACATTGTTGCACTGCCAAAACAAGTTTTTGTCTCTACTCTCTCACTCCGGCGGCTATGGCTGCCACCAGGGACCTATCTAGCCCTAAACCTAGCCCCAACCCTTTAAAAAGGGTCCCTCATGTTCGCCAACAACACATGAATCCACGAACCCCATCCTCGCTATCTCTTTTGGCCTTGGATGGCCTAGTTTTACATCCCCGACCTCCTGCTGCTTCAAGCAGCGCCACCGCCAAGCCCGGTTGGGCGTCCTTCATCCTCGCCCCTTCTCCTCTTCCTTTGGCTCCCATCAGGTTCACGGGGCTGAGGCGAGCTCCAACGACCTTCCCACACTCCCTCCTACCCGTTCATGCTCCCGGACCTCCTCCACTCCGGCGAGCCCTACCGCCCTGCCTTCATGGCTCGTGCAAGGCCTGCGTAGATGGGGGCAGACCCTGTGAACCACCGGGTCCAGAGAAGGAAACCAAGCAGGTCCAAGACTTGGTCAAACCGCCCATGGACCGGCCATTCAAGAACTTGAACCGACCACTTAGCCTCTGAACCGAGTTGCCAAGCAAGAGAGCTTCGAACCTATGTGGTTCCATCTCGACCATCCAATCGACATCCAATGATCAACTATTTATGATTTAAGGTATTTTGCTCCTCTCTATTCAGAAAATTATTAAAATGCTGAGATCTCGATTTAATCATAGAAATTGCATCATAGCTCCAAATAATACAAACAAATAGTCAATCTTGATCAGAAAAATCTAATGAATCGATTAAAAATACTTGTGAAGCTTGAATCTAAATTATTCTCACTTATATCCTTTTATTTGATATCTTTCTTATTTAGTTTATCAAATGGAACAATAATGATGTCTAATCTTTTGAAACCCTATATCTGACTCTAATGATTATCTTGATATACAAATCTAGATCTGATTTAGTTGAATCTTGAAAATGAATCATTAGTGATCTAGATCTAATTGTTCTATTCAATCTTGATTAGAATCTTTATGAATAATGAGTAAATCTTGATATTGATCTTACGCTTGCAAAACCCTTGATATAGTTTTGACCCATCAATCTGATCTTGAATATAAATGATGTTAGAACAACATGATGATCTAAAGATTTGATGATGACTTGGATAATTATCATAAATTAGGGTTAGCACATATAATCCTAGAAAACCTAGGTAAGTCATTCACACTCGAATATATATCAGATACTTGAAATAATGCTGGATATATTGAAATATTGGTTGATTATAAGTGAATGACCTAACCCTAAGGTTGACATAGGAAAAGTGTAACCCTAATCTCGAATATTGAAAAAATGATATTATGAACATCATGATCTTGACCCTTGATCCAATCTTGATGATTTAGGATCTGACTCGAAGGGTTGACCTATTGATCAGATATTGATTGTACTCGAAATCTTGGTGAAAGGTACGCTATTATATAACTCCTCCTTAATTGTATTGAAGATACTTTTATGTATCTCTTGACTGTGTACTTGGCTATTTACTTGGATGAGCTATTGTTCCCTATGATTAGTCTTATGTTTTTCTATATTATATTTTGAGAAACAGGAAAACATAAATTGCATGCCCATTATGACTGCCCGTATATTGATAATGATGATGATATTGATAATATTGATAAGGTAGATATTGAGTACAACAACCCCCTCATTTGGAGGTGGGACTTGTACATTGGCCTCCTATGTTCCTATGGTGAGAAGGAGCCCACTGACGTTTCCCTTCACGTTGGGGCAATAAAGTCACACAAAATTATATTAGCATGCTTCTCGAATTACAGCATAATGGGAACTCGTAATAAAAATTGAATCGTTGAATAACAACCATTTTTTTGTCGAATGATATTGATTTTGGAAATCGTTTGTTATACTTTGAAATATAAGTCCTGCCAAGTATACATATCTTTCTTATAAACTATTCTCCTTGTTTTTGATAGCGTACCGTGCAATTGCATGATTGTTTCTTGATTTTATTGATTTTAGGAAATATAAATGGAATATTGGATAAGATCGCTTCCACACTCTAATTACTCTGATGACAATGACAAATCGGATATATCTCCATATTGGGTTAGTTTGTTCTTTAATTATCCAATTTTTGAGTTATTTATTTCTTATTGTATATGCTAGTGTGATAGATCATATTAGGCCACTCAGGGACGGGCGCTTCAATCCCCTTACTACTGTCTAGGCAGTAGGATTGGGATTGGGGTAAGAACGGTTGCGTGAGAAATATGGTCCTCCAATTGGAGCGATATCCTAGCTACATGATGGTTGAGACTATGAAATACATGGAAATGCTCATGTGAGGTAATGTGTGATGTTGAGATCATATGTATTTCGCATACTAAATAATTTATCATAATAAAGATTGAGCATTAAGAGGATGATATTTTCATTCCTTGGATTCAAACTAGATATCAGTGACAAAGGGATTATATGATCACTATTACACTAGTCAAAATACTAGATTGAAGTTGCTCCTCAACTTCTTTAATTATTTGATCACAATGAAGTCTACCCAGATACCAATCATTATCTGTCAAATAATGATTTGATTATAGATATCACTACCAACATAAGTTGAATCCTATAGGGCCACACACATAGGATGTGTAGGTAAAAGGAGTATAATATGGACACATGATTAAAGGGTTACTAAAAGGTTAAGGCAATCAATTGAATCATTAATGGACTGACTATATGTCCAATCAATCAATTGAAAAGTCCAACCGACCAACTAGACATGGTGGTCGATCGATCGGATGGTGTAGTTGATTGACCAGGGTAAGATCCTCCCAATGAATTGACTAGTGATGAGGCTCTAAATGTCGCACCAAGAAAAACCCTAAAATAATAATCTCCTAGGTTTATAAAAAGTACTTCACTAATTCCCCACTCCACACGAGTGAAAGCCTTATTGCAATATACTTAATGATCAAACCCAAAGGATAACCTTTTTAAGTAGTTAAATAGATTCAACAGAAGTAAGAGTAATATATATCACTGAGTAGTTGAAAGATTGATTAAATTAAATTGTTGCTAAAAGCAATAAAGATTAAAGAGGTAAATTACAGGTAATAAAGAGCATCGGGGCATGGGGTTTCACTACTCAAGCCTGCGTAATTATCCGAAGGAGATATAACTCTCAAATATTCATTGCTAAATCGATGCTTGGTTGTTGCACCCTCACAGGATATAGATCGTCACCTACTATAAACTCCCTTGGAACTGACTATCCTTGACACCCAAGTTCCCTATTTATACTACTAAACTCATTTACTTACGACCGACCATCCTTGACACATAGAAGATTGAAGTCCAAACACCTCACCATCCCTTATTGACAACTCAGGGGATAATAAGATAAATCCAGTTGTTCTAATCATGCTGACAACAACTTGCATATCCATGATTATAACATATATGCAAAACAAGACATCAATTTGCAAAGCAAGGCATCATGCAGAATGATACTTTATTTAGCAACTATATTTGTTGAATTTTGAGACAAGATAAGATAAAATACGGGTGATCGAGGCTAGTCCCCATGCCCCAACACAAAGCATCTACTCACTCATGGCAAGGGACAACAACAAAGAGATAGTAGGAACGATGGAGAATGCCATGACACCTGGCGTAGGAAGACTAATCTCTCCAATGTGGATGTAGCCTCCTTGCTCCTCGGTATGTGCTGCACAATGTGGCTTCTAATCACCGAACAAAGACCCTTTTGATGGACGACAAGGGTTTTCTTTCATCGATGCATTCCTTGCCTCCAAAACCCTAAAGATGAATGCTTGTGGTTAAAGGCATCTGATTGTATGAACCATACTCAGTCTAACAAGCGAATCATGTGGGTTAATCAATTTGGACCTCGCATCTGGTTCTTTGGCTGACTAGTATAGAGTGAATTGGAATGGACTGGATGCTGGAAGCGCACACCAGGTCATTGAAACCGAGAAGACTATGGGAAAAGAGAGACTCGAGTCGGGAAAATAGCAAAACAACTCACTTGAATAGGTGGTTGGAAGGTGATCAAAAGGAAATCTTTTGGCCATTCCTTCCCTTACAGCATAGAGTCATGAGGGCTTAATCATCCATCTGGGCATAGTTACACAACCTTGGCTGATTCTGCACAAAATATATGTGAAAATGTATTAAAGTTAGGAAAAATGGAAAATAATTGCATTTGAATGAATACAAAGCTAAAACTAAGAAATAGAAACACAACAAACCCTAAAGAGCGGGTAAAATAGAATATAAAAAGGGGTATAAATATATTCATCAGACTACCCTAGACTTAATCTTTTGATTGTCCTGAGTAAAGAAAAATAAAAAGGAAATCAACGATTGATACTAAGTTCCATGCCTTCCTCTCCCAATCAAACAAACCTCGTGGTCCCCTTTCCACCAATCACGATCAAGTGACCCTAATCCTTGGGGGTTACATAGTCACATTTGGATATCCCCAAACTTGATCTTGTTCATCTAATCCCTATACCCCAGAACCTGCAAAGAATTGCTTTCATATCAATAATACTCCTGATCTGTCTACACAAATAGAAGTAAGCACAAGTCAGAGTTATTTTGTTGTTTGGGGGAGAATTTTGATAAGTATACTGGGTATGAAAACTAGAAGAAAGGGGGAGAAAGACATGGCATGAACCCAATTCCATGATCTCCCCACTATTCGACTCGAGACCTTATTTAGGATTCAACTATTTTATTTTGTCCCTCCTCTATTCAACTCAGTAATTTTTATTTGTTTATGGTTACATTGACCACATGTTTTCATTTGGGCTCATTGGCCTCTTTTATTCATGCATGTCTGTCGACAAAAATCGAAAAGAGAGAGTATTTGTGGAAAGGATGCCATCCTAGATTTAGGGTTTGGCATATGGTGGGAATTTCATTTTTTTGTGGATGACGATGAGGTAAGATGTGATGGAAGAAGAATGAGATCAAGAGTCTGACTTGTGCTCTTTCCTTTTATTATTGCATTGGAGTCAAATCATCATATTATATCAGTTAATTAAGTCAATGTAGGGTAAAGGATCATTCACAAATATTGTTGCAAGTCATGTTGGAGGTACATGTGGCTTGACCTTTCAGATTCCATCTTCTTACCGTCACTTCCAAGGGGGAAGGGATGCTTAGTTGTTTTCATCGGGGCCCAGAAATTTTCAAAACATGTGTATTCCTTAACACTTACTTTTGTAAGGGTTATCTTGAGAAAAAGAAAAGGGAACAATTCATTTATATATTTTCCATTTTTAACATACATCAAAGTGACCGACTAGATAATTGTCACAACTCACATAAGAAATTGAAAAAAGAAAATAGCAAACAAGATACATGCAAATAAAGGATAGAAAAGAAGAAGACAACAACTAAGATATGGAGAGAAGGGGAGGAGGAGATCAGGGGTGTTGCTCATCTAAGAGCACACAATAGAACCCTAGGAGAGGGTTCATCTTTCATTGGTGGCGCCCTCATCCTAGCTTGGTTGTGGATACCAGTTGTTGTGGTCTTCATTTGGTGAAGGCGGTGGTGCTCTAGGTCGCACACCCCACTCTCCACAGCCGACATTTAGCCAACGCTCCTCTTCTAGATCAATTGACAACTAATCATACAACTGATTGATCAGTGAGTTTGGGTCTGGTGGTGGCATCCCCTGACAATGTGCTAGGTGCACAAATCAAAGATCCCAGGGGATATATGTATCATGGGAATAGTAGCATTGTAGATGTTCATCGGAGGGGATCCGTTACAACCTCGATTTCGCATATGTTTTCATAATTGAAATGTATTAATTTTATGAATTTGGACTTAATTGAAAATGTTGCATGCTTTGCTTCAAAGAAGGGATTTCTTTGCAAATATCCCTTTGGATAGGAATTCTGTGATTCCTATTATTAGATTAATCCATTAATGGATATAAAAGAGAAGAAAGGAAGAAAAATCCAAATAATAGAGAAAGATACAAGATAATGAATATTAAGCAAAGTATTTATGAAAATATATGGAAATCTCTAGAAAGTGGCATTAATGGACACAATTAAATAAATTTTGTTTCTGTGTGATTTCTAATGAAGGAAATAGGAAAAGAGGAAAGGAAATAAAAGATAAAGAGAAAATCCTTGAAAAGAGATATCTTAATAAAGAAATAAGTAAGATAATGAGAAATGAAGAATGGAGATGCATCTAGAAGGATAAGAAGTATCCTTAAAAAGGAATTTCGAGATATTAGGATTACTTGGGATCCAAGGAGTCCCAATAGAGAAGAAAAAAGAGAAAATGCAAATAATACAAAATAAGACGTTAATGTGATACATAATTAATGAATTTTGTGGTATTATTAAAAAGAGGTATTTTGTACTATAAGAAAGTATAATTTTGTGCCCATGGATTAAAAGTCAAGCATAAAGAGAATAAGAGAGATGATTTTTGAATTCCTAAATATCCAAGGAATATGGTTTATTAAGACGATAATGATGAGAGAGAAGATTGCTTCCCAATTAAAGAACTTGGTTCCCTATTGGGAAAGGGACTTATTATCTCGTGGATAGACATCCTAGGGATTCGTTACCCTCCCCTATATAACGCTAGAACCCTTGGAACGAACCCAAGAGAGTTCCATGCATCCCCCTCTCTTTTCTCCTTCTTCTTTCCATACAATTCTAACCAAGAGAGCATAGCGATATCTCGGGGGCAACTAGCAGCTATGGTGGGATCTCGGTGGAGGCAAGAAGCTACCACGAAGATCTAGGGTGGTCGACTATCTTTCCCTTGCTCCCAGCTTCGCTCAAGATGCCCAGCAGGCCTGCAAGGTTTTTCGCAGTGGACGCAGCTGCTGGTCCAACTCCGTCCACCTCAGTTGTAGATGGGGACCTCGGTAGGTGCGGCGGAAGGCAGCGAGAGAAATGGGGCCATCGTCGGTGCCCCTAGGGTGCAAGGAGGGATAGGAGGAGGCTCCCTTGAGCTGTTGTCACCATCCGCATTAGGTCTGCAGGAGGTTGAAGAAGGGAGGCATCGATTGGATGGTTATACCCCTCCTAGGTATGTGGAAAAGATGACTTAAGTGAAGGCAGTATGGTAATTCGGTTATAATCGGGTGCGACTATTGGTCCAAGTAAGTAATTCTTACAAAAATCATATCTTAATATTGGTAGATCAGAATGGTACATATAATATATGTATTTTGCTCAGAAAAATGTGAGGAATACATTAAAATAGATTTAGAAGCAAATTCCTCTTTTAATTCGAAAAGTAGTGGAAGTTATCAACTTTAGTGCATTAATGATTAAGAAACCCTAATTAAAGATGATTAATGTTTTAGGAAGGGTTATATAGATGTTTAAAGTTGATATTGACCTATTGTTAGTTAAAAGGGAAAATTAGATCCAAAAGGATGATCTTTATGCATAGTTGGTTTAATGTAAGGTTCCATGTACATGAATATGCTTTAATGGGCCTTGAAACCCTAATTTTGATAATTATGACTCTTAATGGCTTTAATTGATCAAATCCATGAATGAAGCTGAGATATGATGATTCTAATCTATTTTGAGTATAAAAGTTCCTAATTGTGGATAAATTCCCTTAATTTGGTAATTAGGGTTTTCTAGTGAATAAGTGTGGAATTAGTAATAAATAGAGTTCATATGTGAATTAGACCATAATGAATTATGAGTTGTTAATCCGGAAGAAACCAAAGATGATAATTGGGCCTAATGATCTTGACATGAATTAAAAGGATAAAGATGGTATTTTTAGTGTAAAAGAGGCATATTGGACTTAATTGACATTCAATTGTGCCTATGATGTTGAAATTATGGTTTGTGAACTAAAAAGGCATTAAAAGTGATAAATGTGTTATGGAGACTAAAACACTAATAAAACCCTAAAGTTGGCCTAGAAATCCTAAGGTGGAATCCAAGTCAATCTTGAGAATGTTTTGGATAAAACAATGACACTTGGATGTTATGCATTAATTTCAGGATATTGTTGATTGCTTGATTGATTGTTCTTGAATATTCTTGCTTGGACATCAAGTTACTCTGGATCAGGTATGTGGTTACGTTTATGAATATCTTGAACTAGTTTTCCGAGGATTTCTAAAGTTCTCATCGGTGGCTTGAATTAAACTGTTGGATGAATTTAATTCATGCATTCTATAATGTGGATATGACTATCACGTAAGATATATTCCTACTAGCTCAAATACTAGTCCCCTCTATAGCTTGATAGATTGGCATAGTACATGGACCTATGGGGTAGGTCCATCAGGTCATTGGATGACTTAGTACATGGCTACCTATGGGGTAGGTCCATCAAGTCACCATGAGTCAGAGATTGGGCTACCTTTGGGTAGGTCCATGTGAATCCACAACCCTAAGTAATGGCTACCTATGAGGTAGGACCATGGGGGTAAGGATCTACCATATGAGAGAGGTAGTATCCAAGTCAACTGCAGGGACAACACAGAGATAAGGGGATAGGTATGGATTGAGTAGTATTTCTTAAAACGTAACCTTGATTGTTAAATGATATTTGGTTGCTTACATTGTTACCATAGTTACACGATTATTATTTCCCCCACATACCGGCATATTCATTTATGCTGACCGACGTTTTGTTTGTGGGCGTTTGAGGTACATATTGAAAAGGAAAAATAATAAAGTGGCATATTGTGAAATTAAGAAATAAAGTACAAGGATGATTAGTTAGAATAGAGTGCAAAGGTGGATAGAAGTTAGATATCCAAGTTTTTGAAAAAAAGGTATGCAAAGTTTTATTTTTATTCTAGCTTTCAGTATAGTCATGGTAGAATTTAATAATTATTATTGATTATTTGTCGAACCTTTGATCTGGGAAATTGGGATAATGACTCTGACCTCTTGGTCTCCCTTAATTGGGGGCTACCGGGAGGCGGGGTCGTTACATTTGGTATCAGAGCCTTGGTTCCTCATTTAATACTTAGTAATTATTAAATTTTACAAACTTTGTAGAACCTGAGGGAGTTATTAGAGGATTTTTCGAAAGATAGAGGGGTCTAAAAAAGGATCACATCCGGGGGCTGGCAAGATTTTCCTCCGCACTGCTAGTCAGAATACGATGACTCCCAGATCTGTGTGACTGCCTGGCAAATGTCTTAAGATTTGACTCAAAATAAGATACCTTTAGGACTCTCTCATTTGTTTTCATCCCTTCTCAACCCTATTTCTATTAGGATTATAAGGTTTAGGGTTTTCTCTCTCTTCCTCACCCTTTAGAGGATAGGTTGTGCATGATAAGGTCTCCATCAAATTAATAAAAAGTATGTAAACAAGATGTCACAGACATAAGCTTAATAGTTTAAGCGTAAACTAAAAGAATAGGTACATGCTTAGGTCGTATGACATGTGTTGTCATGCCCTCAGGAGAGACCTGAGGTTAGACCCTCTGGGCAGGAGAATGAGTAGAGAGTTGGTCTTGGAGGTAGAGATCTCCATTAAAGGTAGAGACGTGACACATCCTCTGAGGATGATACTAACCCTAAGTGGTGGTTAGAGAAGGATGACACAATGAGTTAGATGTCATGGTAGACCAGGTGTGTGGGTGGACATGCTTTTGGTTTGGATACCCATGACGATATGAGCCATGTGAGCTTGGATGACTTAGTACCTTTGGTGACCCAACCCTAGGAAGGGTCGTGCATGTTAGAGTGAAGGATAACCCCTTCCTGGATAAGGATAGTGATGACCATATAAAAACCCTATGAGCTTATGTGAGCATGGCACAGTTGCACCCAAAGTACGTCTGTAGTGCTGACAGCAGGCTAAAACCCTGGCCAGGAGAGTATGTTGGATAGCTTATGAGATAAGCATGAAGATTTATGGATAATCTTGGGCAAACATAGGTTTCACTCATGTAGGTGTACACTTGTGATCTTGATCCACCTTAGAGAGAGGACCTCTAGTAGTAAGGTTGTTGTAGGGTTAAGCTCTAGGGAGAGAGCGCATGACTCGAGCTAGAAGGTTGGAAGTTTAGACTTTGGGTTAGGAGAAACCCTGAGAAGTTGAGGATGATGCGACCTAAGTGGATGGTTGTAGTTGCCTCGTGCATGATCCCTGGAGGCTGATGGTATCTTTGTTGCCTTTAGAGGAACCAAACCCTAGAGAGAGGATGAGGCTGCTGGTACCTATGTGCCTATGGTATAGGTGTTTACCTTCTGAGATAGGAAGAAGAGTTCCTTAGACCAAGAAGAGGTTTAGTAACAAGTGGTGAGGCATTATACTTAGTTGGTTGTCCTTGAGGAGGACTCAACTCTGAGATGTTACTTGAGTAGAAGGATAATAGGAAGTTCATGCCATACCTTGAACATGCTTGGTACATAGTTACAGGGTTGAGGATGTAGTTGGACATCAGAAAGGTGAACCTAGAGTTCCTAGGCCTAAGAGGGGATGTAGTAGTGCTGGGTGTACCTGATGCTCATGACGAGATTTGAGTTTCCATAGATTTGAGTATTGCACTCCTCATGTTTAGAGGAATAATAAATCCCTTGGACTAAGGTACATGTTTGATAAACCCCTCATATGTAGGTTGGTGACCTATGTATGTATGATGTTGGTCCAATGTTGAGGAATGAGAACAAGTAGGACCTACCATGGAGACCTAGCATGGTTTAGTAAGTGGTTCGCTTGCTAGCTACGTGCCGTAGTAGTTTGACAGGGTTAAGCATACTCATGTTGATGTAAACCCTAGGACGTTTGTGACCATTGTTGCTATCAAGAGATAGTTTCCTCCCATCCTGGGAGAGGACCCTTTTGTAGGGTATGAATCAACTTTTGTTGGGTTTGAGGAAACCCGAAAGATGTCTCATAGAATCTTGAGAAGCTAAGTGGAGAGTACATAGTAAGAGAATGAACCTACAGACCCATAGATAACCATCTCTAAGTGCATGTGGATGAGTTACCATGGAGGTAACCAGAATGGGGCCTGACCGAGGCAGGTAGGTTGCCATGATCCCTATGAAAGGATGTAAGTCCAACCATGAATGCTGAGAGAGATGATGGAGACTGGGGTAAGGTTTCAAGTTGGATATGTACTATGTTTGAATCCTAAGTCTATCCTAGGATCAGGTAGGGATAAGACCGATGGGAGTAGGAGTTGCCTAATTCTCTAGTTGCACATGACCATAGGGTCGGGAGGTAACAACTATCATTGTCTGAGGGCCATGGGTTAGGAGATTGATCACCTTCATGAACTCATGGGACCCAAAGGGCAGATGAGGAAGGCACACTCTGGATGCATAAGGGAAGAGGGATGACCCCAAAAGTGTCGGCACCCTATAGACCTAGAGGAGATGATCAAGGATGGTATGATGACCCAAGTGGGTTTGAGACCTGTTTTCCATGGAAGTCACCTTGATATCGAGGTGTTCATGATGTAGGAACATGTGATGCACGTTTCAACCTAGATTTGAAGGTGCACTGGCAATGTGGGATGTACCATCTCTACTTTTGGAACAGGAAGAACTTTGTGTTTGGACAGCCGCCAAATGCTTATTTCCTCTTGTTATGGGAGTGAGAGATAGGACAATATGCATGCCCTACACCAAGAATAAATATGATGTGAGTGGAAACGTTTCTATGAGGTATGAGGATAGAGATAATAACGTACCCTTGTAGAGTGTATGAGGTGTGGATGGTATACAAACACCAAGAGAACTAAGGTAGTCATTTTATGAGGATGTTTTTATCATGAGTTATGTGGAACTTATGAACTATACAACGTAGAGCTCTGAGCTCCCTTAATGAAGATAGGCTTAGAGTCTGAGATGAGATAATAAGTGGAATACATGGAGGTGTATGTCTTCAACTTTACCTAACACATAAGGATGTGAGGTGCTAATGGATGCTCTTATTGATATGGATCCGCCTAGTCTAGCAAGTGGAAAGTCTGGAAGAAATGGTTAGGTGAACCCTAAGTCTGTGAGATATGTTTGGCTAACACTCAGATATAACGAGATCCATCGATCAAGTTAGTGGTTGTTTGGTTATCTAGCCTAGGCCTTGATGTGATAAAAGGATGGTTGTAGAACCTCAGATACACTTCTATGAAAAAAGAAGGTGATGAAACCCCGACTAGAGTGTTTTAGGGTTTCTAGGGATCAACTTTGAGGAATCGTGACATACATACACCTTGATACTATTAAGATAGTAAGTGAAAGTAGTACTTGGGATGCCCAAGATGAAGTTGCATGTGTCATGTTGCCATGCATGCCAGTAGGTGAAGGACGAACACCAGTAACCCAATGAGTTGATATAGAGGATAAAAATTCCCTAAGAGGGAATGGGAGTTCATCACTATGGATGTTGTGGTAGGTCTCCCTGGACTGAGGAAGGTCAAGATGCAATATGGGTTATGGTAGATCGCCTTACCTGGATGACATAATCTAAGAAAAGAGAGAGTATTGTCGAGAGACAAATCTGGTTGAACTACATGTAAGCGAGATGGTTCAACTACACGATGATGCAAGTTCAATGGTTCTTGAGTATGACCTAAAGATTCACTTCCATGAGGTGGAACTCGATGTTTGTACAACTTATCACCCCTAACTGATGTTAGTATGATCCAAACTAGCGGGTATGATGAGAGTATGTGTGCTCGCTCAGGGTGATATATGGGGACAATTCTTGTCCTATAAAAGATGTGATGATAGCCACCATAGCTAGTATCAGGATATAAGAAGCTCTGTAAGGGAGGTTGTGTAGGTCACCACTTCATTAAGATGATGTTGGTGAAGGGACATCATGAAGGTCAGAAAAGGACCACAGTGTGTGCAAATGAAGTCGCTTTGATCGTGCAATGGCCGAAAGAGAGCCCATGGGTGACATGATTCGTGAGCTGATGCAAAGCAGACTGGTATGCAGCTCACTATGGGAGAATATGTGATATGAAAATCCGAACCCTCTAAGTTATAGCTAAGAAAGCTGAGTCCTGGATACATGGGTCCATTGGGATGGATTGGTGGAGATGGTTATGCTTAGCCTTACCCCTTAAGATAACGTGATATGTGATGTGTTCCATGAGTCTGATCTAGAGCACTATGTGAGGTACCCAAGCCATGTTCTAAGCCATGAACCTATTTAGCTTTGAGAGAAGATGAAATGACCTGAGTCACCTATAAGGGTACAAGATACCAAGGTGAGAAAGAACTCACATATAAGAATATAAGATGATGAAGGTTCTTGGGAAGCACCATGGAGAGGGTGAAGCCACATAAGATCCATGATGGACATGAGAAAGTCTTATCTTGCTTGTTTGTATGTTAGATGGAATTTGGAGGGCAAAATTCCTATAAGAGGGGAAGGATGTTACAACCTCGATTTTGCATATGTTTTCATAATTGAAATGTATTGATTTTATGAATTTGGACTTAATTGAAAAGGTTGCATGCTTTGCTTCAAAGAAGGGATTTCCTTGCAAATATCCCTTTGGATAGCAATTCCGTGAACCCTATTATTAGATTAATCCATTAATGGATATAAAAGAGAAGAACGGAAGAAAAATCCAAATAATGGAGAAAGATACAAGATAATGAATATTAAGAAAAGTATTTATGAAAATATATGGAAATCTCTAGGAAGTGGCATTAATGGCCACAATTAAATAAATTTCATTTCTATGTGATTTCTAATGAAGGAAATAGGAAAAGAGGAAAGGAAATAAAAGATAAAGAGAAAATCCTTGAAAAGAGATATCTTAATTAAGAAATAAGTAAGATATTGAGAAATGAAGAATGTAGATGCATCTAGATGGATAATAAGTATCCTTACAAAGGAATTTCGAGATATTATGATTACTTGGGATCTAATGAGTCCCAATAGAGAAGAAAAAAGAGAAAATGAAAATAATAAAAAATAAGAGGATAATGTGATACATAATTAATATATTTTGTGGTATTATTAAAAAGAGGTATTTTCTACTATAAGAAACTATAATTTCATGCCAATGGATTAAAAGTCAAGTATAAAGAGAATAAGAGAGATGATTTTCGAATTTCTAAATATCCAAGGAATATGGTTTATTAAGAAGATAATGATGGGAGAGAAAATTTCTTCCTAATTAAGAAACTTGGTTCCCTATTGGGAAAGGGACTTGTTATCTCATGGATAGACATCCTAGGGCTTCGTTACCCTCCCCTATATAAAGGTAGAACCCTTGGCTCGAACCCAAAAGAGTTCCATGCATCCCCCTCTCTCTTTTCCTTCTTCTTTCCATACAACCCTAACCAAGAGAGCATATGGTTATCTCGGGGGCTACTAGCGGCTGTGGTGGGATCTCGGTGGAGGCACAAAGCTACCACAAATATCTAGGGTGGTCGGCTATCTTTCCATTGCTCCCAGCTTCGCTTAAGATGCCCAACAGGTCTGTAAGGTTTGCCACGATGGACACAACTGCCGGCCCGACTCTGGCCACCTCAGCTGCAGATGGGGAACTCTACAGGTGTGGCGGAGGGTGGCGGGAGCAATGGGGCCATCGTCGGTGCCCCTAGGGTCTAAGGAGGGAGAGGAGGAGGCTCCCTTGAGCAGCTGTCGTCGGCCGCATTAGGTCTACGGGAGGTTGAAGAAGGGAGGCGTCGATTGGACGGTTATACCCTTCCCGGGTATGACAAACCGATGACTAAAGTGAGGGCAGTATGGTGATTCAGTTATAATTGGCCGCGGCTATGTAATGCATGGAAGAGATGATGTGGCAGCCTACTATTGGTCCAAGTAAGTAATTCTTAAAAAAATCATATATAAATATTGGTAGATCGGAATGGTACATATAATATATGTATTTTTCTCAAAAAAATGTGCGGAATCCATTAAAAATAGATTTAGAAGCGAATTCCTCTTGCAATTCGAAAAGTAGTGGAAGTTAGCAACTTTAGTGCATTAATGATTAAGAAACCCTAATTAAAGATGATTAATGTATTGAGAAGGGTTATATAGATGTTTAAAGTTGATATTAACCTGTTGTTAGTAAAAATGGAAAATTAGATCCAAAAGGATGATCTTTATGAATAGTTGGTTTAATGTAAGGTTCCATGTACATGAATATGCTTTAATGGGCCTTGAAACCCTAATTTTGATAATTATGACTCTTAATGGATTTAATTGATCAAATCCATGAATGAAGTTGAGATATGATGATTCTAAGCTATTTTGAGTATAAAAGTTCATAATTGTGGATAAATTCCCTTCACTTGGTAATTAGGGTTTTCTAGTGGTTGTGGAATTAGTAATAAATAGAGCTCATATGTGAGTTAGACCATAATGAATTATGAGTTGTTAATCCGGAAGAAATCAAAGATGATAATTGGGCCTAATGATATTTACATGACTTAAAAGGATAAAGATGGTAGTTTTAGTGTAAAAGAGGCATATTGGAATTAATTGACATTCAATTGTGCCTATGATATTGAAATTAGGGTTTGTGAACTAAAAAGGCATTAAAAGTGATAAATGTGTTATGGAGACTAAAATCCTAATAAAACCCTAAAGTTGTCCTAGAAATCCTAAGGTGGAATCCAAGTCAATCTTGAGAATGTTTTGGATTAAACAATGACACTTGGATGTTATGCATTAATTTCAGGATATTGTTGATTGCTTGATTGATTGTTCTTGAATATTCTTGCTTGGACATCAAATTACTCTGGATCAAGTATGTGGTTATGCTTATGAATATCTTGAACTAGTTTTCTGAGGATCTCTGAAGTTTTCATCGGTGGCTTGAATTAAACTGTTGGATGAATTTAATTCATGCATACTATAATGTGGATATGACTATCACCTAAGATATATGCCTACTAGCTCAGATGGTAGTCCCCTCTGTAGCTTGATAGATTGACCTAGTACATGGGTACCTATGGGGTAGGTCCATCAGGTCATTGGATGACTTAGTACATGGCTACTGTAACACCCCCCCCCACTGCCCATGACTCTAGTAGAGTTTCAAGAATGACGACTGGCCCCACAAACCACCACTAGCCTTAACTGAGCACTTTGTCCACACTGACACTCAAGCCAGGATCAACTTCCCGACTCATCACCCATCCTAGTACTACTCCAAGAGGAGCACACTTAACTATGGAGTTCTTTAGTGACGGGCTCCCAGAAAAGGAGGTGCACCTTGGTGATATGGGTAGTCCAATCATTCCTTTTAAGATCATTATCCGAGGCCTCAAATCTTGGGATGTTATAATCTCCCCCACTTAGACTCTTGACGTCCTCATCAAGGCTCAACTATATGGCTTCATAATCTGACCCCATTTCAGTGCAGACCCACAATGGCCCATGGACACCCAACTCCCGATCATAGAATACCAACGCAAGGGTGGCTACGTCAACCATGGATAACCCTTTCCTACATGCCTGGACCGCACGGCTCAAGACTGGCATGCCACATGCCCATGCTGGCCCCACCTACTAGAGGGGTTATGGCTCTGATACCAATTGTAATGACCCCGCCTCTCGGTAAGTCCCAATTAGGGGAGACCAACAGGTTGGTGCCGTTATCCAATTAACATGATCAAAGGTTCGACAAATAATCAATAACAATTAACAAATTTTACCAACTAAAATGAAAATAAAACTTTTCATACCTTTTTCAAAACTGGGATATCTACATCTATCTGCATCATGAGCCTACTCTAACTAATCCTCCTTGGTACTTTAACTCTTAATTAATTTCACATATGCCACTTTACTATTTGTCCTTTTCAAGCTTGTACCTAAAATGCCGACAAACAAAACGTCTGTCAGCTTATCGAAATATACTTGTATGTGGGGACAACCAAAAGTTTGCACGTATGGATAACAATCTAATTATCACAATCAAGTTAATTAACAAGTCAATTTACACTTTTCAGTATGACATTCTCGACCGCTTTTGCCCTAACCCTGGCATACCCACCTTAGGGTTTCTTTTTCCAATGACTTAAGGCCACCTTCTTAATCCCGAGCTTGGTGCTTGGGGGTCACCACTCATGGTGCCCACTAGTCATGCAATATCATAGGCCACCTTCTCATTCCCGAGCTTGGTGCCTGGGGTAACCACTCATGGTGCCCATTGGTCTACCCATCTGGGCTTGACCTTTGGCATCTTCCATCAGGGTGGCATGTAGGTGTGAGAATATATACTTCTATTATTAATGTGATAATCATAGTGGCTTTATGATTTGCAAGTATGAACATCCAAACTGATAATTTGCATTCAATTCAATTAACCATCCAAAAAATCCTCGGGAAACTAAGGCGGTTATTCATAATTAACCACATACCTGATTTGGAAGCCTCAATGATTGTAAGAAGAATATCCAATTAATCAAACAGCCAACCAAGTTAGGCAACCAATCACCCCAATCAAACAGGCACAACAAGAAACCTGGAAAACATGTGCAATTTAATTACTCATATGTTCATCATGCTCTTACTTTATTGAATTGGATTTCTCTCCTAGGGTGTGCCTAAGTTGTATTAGGGTTTTCCTTAACGTTCTTTACATTCGTTTCTTAACCTTTACCTTTTAGGTCAACTAAACCCTAAAACATAAGATTTCAAAACATATTTGTAACCCCCGGGCCCACTGCCCATGACTCTAGTAGAGTTTCAGGAATGACGACTAGCCCCACAAACCACCACTAGCCTTAACTGCACACTTTTTCCACATTGACACACAAGCCAGGATCAACTTCCTAACTGGTCACCCATCCTAGTACTACTCCAAGCCGAGCACACTTAACTATGGAGTTCTTTAGTGATGGGCTCCCAAAAAAGGAGGTGCACCTTGGTGATATGGGTAGTCCAATCATTCCTTTTAAGATCATTATCCGAGGCCTCAAATACTGGGATGTTACAATCTCCCCCACTTAGACTCTTGACGTACTTGTCAAGGCTCAACTATATGGCCTCATAATCTAACCCCATTTCAGTGCAGACCCACAATGGCGCATGGACACCCAGCTCCCGATCACAGAATACCAACGCAAGGGTGGCTACGTCAACCATGGAGAACCCTTTCCTACATGCCTGGACCGCACGACTCAAGACTGGCATGCCACATGCACATGCGGGCCCCACCTATTGGAGGGTTTATGGCTCTGATACCATTTGTAACGCCCGGGCCCACTACCCATGACTCTAGTAGAGTTTTAAGAATGACGACTGGCCCCACAAATCACCACTAGCCTTAACTATGCACTTTGTCTACACTGACACGCAAGCCAAGATCAACTTCCCGACTGGTCACCCATCCTAGTACTACTCCAAGTCGAGCACGCTTAACTATGGAGTTCTTTAGTGATGGGCTCCCAGAAAAGAAGGTGCACCTTGGTGATATGGGTAGTCCAATCATTCCTTTTAAGATCATTATCTGATGCCTCAAATCCTGGGATGTTACAACTACCTATGGGGTAGGTCCATCAAGTCACCATGAGTCAGAGATTGGGCTACCTTTGGGTAGGGCCATGCGACTCCACAACCCTAAGTAATGGCTACCTGTGAGGTAGTACCATGGGGGTAAGGATCTACCATATGAGAGAGGTAGTATCCAAGTCCACTGCAGGGATAGCACAAAGATAAGTGGATAGGTATGGATTGAGTAGTATTTCTTAAAACATAACCTTGATTGTTAAATGATATTTGGTTTCTTACATTGTTACTATAGTTGCACAATTATTGTTTCCCCCACATACTGGCATATTCATTTATGCTGACTTATGTTTTGTTTGTCGGTGTTTTAGGTACAAATTGAAAAGGACAAATAGTAAAGTGGCATAATGTGAAATTAAGAAATAAAGTGCAAGGAGGATTAGTTAGAATAGAGTCCTGAGGTGGATAGAAGTTAGATATACAAGTTTTTGAAAAAATAGTATGCAAAGTTTTATTTTTATTCCAGCTTTCAGTATAGTCATGGTATTAATTTAATAATTATTACTGATTATTTGTCGAACCTTTGATCCTAGAAATTGGGATAACGGCTCTGACCTCTTGGTCTCCCTTAATTGGGGGTTACCGGGCGGCGGGGTTGTTACAGGATCTCACCGGCCAGTGGAGGGCCTCTTCCTCCTTTTTGGAGTCTGTCATTCATGTTGATGTTTTCTTCTACCATGTGTGATGTCAGTGTGGGAGAGAGATGAAAGAGTGGACTTTGCTTGATCATTAGAAAGTTTTGGTTTTGCCAAGCGCTACACTTCACCCATTATATAGTTGCATCTAGGAGACGTTGTGAGTTTCTAAAAAAAGAAATTGGTAGTTCCACCATGCACGCGTAATCTTTAGCGTGTAGGGTCTTTACGTCACTCATCATGTGGAAAGTCCTAATCAAAATATGGTAAGGAATATTGATAATTCCAGTGAGATAAAAACGGCAAATATTTCCAAGGAGTAATATTTCTCAAAAAAGATAAGATCAGTTTATTTGTGAGAAAGGAGTAAAATCAGTTATGGAAAATATAAATATGAATCCCCTGGCACTACAAAAAAAGTATGATTTGGCTACAATTATTCTAACTACATATATCATATTTATAGTTAAAACTTGTTTGTCTTTACAAATATAAAAAATATAAGTAAAAAAAATATAGTTACTTATAATAGCTACAATTTGACTACACATATTAATTGACCATAAATTGAGAATACTCTTTCCGGACTCTCCCTCCCCGTCTGAAATAACCAATACATATCAAAATTTCAAGTTTGCCGCGCCCCCCCTCTCCTCCCTATCGGCGCGGTCCTTCTCCTCCCCCATTGACGCGTGACTCTCCATTGAGGTTTGACTCCTCAAACTCCCTCGTCTACTCCGCCAGAACCCTCCGTACCCCACCCACCACCACACTCTCTTCCGCACACCCCTATTCCCCTCTCCTCACAGCCGGAGCCCCTGATTCGGTCACAATCCCACCGTCTTCTTCGCACCCATCCCCATCTTCCCTCTAGTAGCACCCGACCCTCAGACCACCAAAGGGAGGCATTGAAGGACGGCATGCGAGGAAACGTAGAAGATATTCCACTGAGACGTCTTTTAAAAAGGATCCTGACATTTGAAGGCATGGAAAACTGGGTTTAAATCGAGAGAGAGACCAAATCTTCGAGGATGAATCTTTGGTATGCAGACTCGATCCATTTTCGATTTTGCATTGTTAATTCTGTAATGTAGTACAATAGTGATGTCTTATTCATTTGAATTTTTGTCTTGAAAATATTAAGAAGCCTATCTAGTTTTTCCGGCAGTCGTTCATGCTTGTAGGTAAAGTAGGTTCAGTAATTTTAACCTCATTTATGCATGCTTGACTTGTATCTTCTCCACAACCATTATCGATGAGTAGTTGAAAGGAATTCCCAATTCTTCATCTGGATATAGGATACCATTTAAGGACTCGTCTGGCTGTATGTAATTGCAACTCACGGTACGAGTTTTATAATAGGAATCGAAAGGCGATGAGTTGGAATTGCAAATCTTCTATTTGGTTCTGTGTGGATCGACTTCGTTGATTTAGATTGTTATTATCTGGTATAGTGCAGTTGCCTTATGGGATTACATTATTCAGAAGTGATGATGTGAGAGAACTGCTGGAGATAGGCACGATTGACGACATCATCTGCGGGAATTACTTGCTGAGCGTGAGGAAGAAAACCAACTGCTTCCAAAAAGTGCTACATAAACGGAGTGGGATGTGCAGTTCATTTTCCTGTTGCGGGTTGCATCTCCAAGAAACCAACCAGATGAGTTACAGATAATCGTCTAGTTAGAACTGAATGGTTTGGTTTTTGGTCCAACCAAACTGGGCCTAAATCGACAGTGGCTTCCCATGTTCATCCATATTCACTGCAAGATGGTGAAATATACCCACAGGTAAGCAAAGGCATGTGATTTCATTACATACTAAGTTAGGCATAAGTAAATACTGATAGTAGATAACTCTTTATTTGGTTCTCGGACAAATATTTAGTCTTGAAGTGTTTTGGTGCATGAATTCCACATGCGGGCAGGGGATAGTGATTAGGGAGGTATCCTTACTGATTCTTGATTCTGAACTGCAACAACTTTGGGAGCATACTTGCATATCATCTCTTTAGGGCATTGACTGCATTGTCATTTCCAATGCCTATAATGTTCCAGCAGAATACATCCATTAGTGAATTCAGTAGCAAAAGGGTCATACTCATTCGGAAACCTTCTTGACTTGTTCAACCTATTCTTCTTGTCAACTCACATGTGCTTTTGTTTGTCTTGATCTTCATCCAGTCTCACATGCTTTAGAGGTTATGTTCCATATGACTACTTCTTCCTTGCACCTTTTACACCCTCATTGATTTCCTAAAATTAGGCATAACATCTCAGGGCATCCTTTAATACTTGTAGGAATGTCAATGGGTTCAAGGTAATACACATACCTTTTACTTTCAGATATCACTAAGTTGTCTTAAATTTGATTAATGTTACTCTTTTTGTATGATACTTTTATGTGTAGAGTAAGTTGTATGGTAGCTCTTGAAGAAGAAGTTAATGCCACTATGATTGTTTGTTTGGGTTATCCATTCAAGGTATTTCTCCTTTTTTGTTACTTCTTTTATGGTGGCGCAATGTGTAAAGTTGGTCACCATATCTCGTCTAAATTATAAATATATCATCTTACGAGAACTTTGGCTCTACTTATAGATATTTATCTTTTGGACAGGTCCCACTGGTTAAATGGTGATAGGTAATTAGTGGTACTTCGTTGTAAGATCCCCAAGAACACGCTACAGAGAGAAAATCCATTTGTTTAAAATTATTTTGTGGCCTCCATTGTAACTTCCACGGAGATGTACATTTAGCTATTGTGTACAATATTGCACTTGACTTCTATGATGGAAGCTGGACACTATAACAAGTTGTTAATCGGGAGTCATGTATTTTAGCAGTTGGCATTTAATTGAAATGTGGCTCTCTGCTTTGCCACTAGGGCACAAACTGATCGACATTCATAATATATATGCCAGAGTGACTTTTATAGAAATTTTACTGTTCCATGCATATCATTTTTTTTGGTTTGATATTATCATCCAAACAAAATGGTGAAATATCCATGCATATATGTAGCATATAATGATTACTGGATATCATAAAGTGCTCGTATAACAAAAAATGGTAAAATATCCATCATCTGGGCTTTTAAATGGCTCATCAAAACTGTTATGTGTTGATCACGAAACTCCTCTCTGGTCATCTAGTCCATGGCCTCAATACAGAGCTATCCTTGTTTTGAAGAATGGCAGTGATATACCATAAAATTTTCCTTATTGTAACCTACATAGTTTGTAAAATTCATCCCTATAGTTCTTGTATTACCATGTAATTATTCTCAGTTCTCCATGACAGTGCTATTTTTTTTTCTATGTTGCAGGCTATGAATGGCAAAGTGCGAGATGAAACACTATTACAGATCAATATGTCGATCATGTTTGTATAGGTACAATTTTCTAGTCATGAAAATAGGAAAGAGTCCTCTTCATTTTATCAAACAAGGTGTGATTTTTTATTCCATTTGAACAAATAAAATAAAATAAAGATGGAAGGAGAGCACTAATTTCATTTCTCATCGGAACCTTCTCTCTTAAGGTGTTCTTTAGTTAATGACTAGGTAGCTAGCATTGAGAAAAATGAATTCATTATCCGATAGCCCGAGCATAGGAATAGTGGTTCCCAAATTTGTAACACTCACAGAAGAGCTTTCACCCACATTGCTCAGATGGCATGCGCTGCGACCCTATATTCCATCTCAATACTAGACCTACTCATGACCTTGCTATCTTGTTATGCCGTCACAAAGCTGGACGGATCTCAAATTTAGAGAAAAACGAGGGTTGATGTCTAGGATATGCGAAGGGGGCCTATGGTATTTGCTTTGATACCATTTTGAGAGCAAAACTTTTATGCTTTGTATTGGATGAGTGTAAGCTTATTTCCACAGGTAGGGGAAAGAGTGCAAACCCCGGGTACATGATTTGAACTAAAAAAGAGAGAGGACAAGGTAAGTAACAAGATAAGATGTAAATACAATAAGGGACTAATAGGAGTATAATATATCTTGATAACCACCATATAGTCTAATGTGCTAGTCTTGATGTAGATCAAGGATTATCGATATTAACAGAGATGTTACTGGGCTGCTACTACTTCATTTTCTAATGTGGTTTTTCTATGTTTCTTCCAATACTTATCTCATGATATATTTCCCCACATTTATTATATTAATGAAAGCTGAAAGAAATCACAAAAGACAATTGGTTTCCTTTTCCTATTGTTCTCAATGGTCGCACTCCTACCAAGGTCTCAATTAGATTGGGCATGAAGTGTAAGGGGACGGGAGACTAGTGAAAACTATTGTAAAGAAATGACATAATGAGATATTCCCTTTTATGTGTTGTATTATTAGATGGGCAAACCCCTCTTGTATATAGTAGAGGACACAACAAAAGCCCAATAGACTAGGAGTCCAAACAGTAATGTGTCAAATAGATTTGAGCTCAACTACAAAATAAACTAAAAACTCATATTTACATGTCAATATGCATATATTTGTACATAATACGAATACACATCAAATATGCTACATGTGTCATATATATAAATATTTCAATATACCATTCATCTAAATTCATATTGGCACTTAAAATATAGCATATTTTTTGTTCTACGAACTATGTACATAATTTGTATGCTTAATATATATTTCTATGCTATATTAAATAATTTATTAAAAAATGTAATATTGCACGCATACCGGCATATACTCCTGCATATACTCTATTTTGTACCCTCTCTACCTGTACACCGCATACTGCTTTCTAAAACCATGGTGACGCCCCACCTTTACGCACTTATGATCATAGATGGAGCCGTGTCACTAGTTAGGTTTCATTAGCAGGCTTTATTTTATTTTTCCTTTATTTCTCGTTTTTGGGCTTTTGTAAAGTCAAGTGGTGTAGTCCCACATTGGCTACGCCCCCTTAGTCTTTCTTTTAAAAGCCTATATAAAGGCTCTATTTGCGTCCATGTAGGGACACAATTGATGAATACAAATTATTTTTTAGCCATTGCTTCATTTATCTTAAGTTGGCATGTAGTTTTACATTAAGTGGTATCAGAGCCTAACCCTAAAAACATTAGGGTTAGGTCCCCAGCTGCCGTTCTCCATCCCAACCCGTTCCAACCATACCCGCCACCGCCGCCACCACCACCCCCTTGTCCGCTGCCTACCACCGCTACCACTGCAGCGACTGCTTCTGTCTACGGTCGCCACCCTCGTCCACCGGTCGTTGCCTCTATCCGCTGTCATCGTAGCCTCTATCCACTACCGTCGTAGCCTACTGCCACCGCAGTCGCTGTCTGTTTCTTCCTCTGCCACTGCCACTACCGCCCTTTGGTCATCCATCTACTACTTCGTCGACAACTGGCCCCAGGCCGCCGTCGCTGCATGTTGCTACCGCTGCCGCCGCTGTCATCGCCCTTTCGTCAGCCCTCTACTACTCCGTTGACAACTGGCCCCCGGGCCGCTAGTAAGCAACCCCCCTAACCCCCAAGCAAGGGGCCACTGCCCCCTACAACTCCCAACCAACTCATCGCAGAGTTGGATCGACGTACGGTCAGAGCACATATCAAACCTAATTTTCCCAAATTAGACCTATTTTCCCCCAGATCAGACATAATTTGCCAAAATTTTACCTGAAGTTGGCCTAAATCAGACCTTATTTCAACCATTACATGACTCAAGGTGATCTAATTTGACCAGATCTAAACTCAATTCATGCTAAATTAGCCTTTAAATGGCTTTATTTGGGTCTAAAAGGTTTTAGACGCCACTTAATGCACTTAATAGGCTGGGCGCCTACTTTGAGGTACCTTCCCTAATGCCTAGGCGGGCACCTTGATAACTAATCCTAAAAGATGTAGGGGCTTGGCATCCTTGCAGGCAGCCAAGGGGCAGAGGCCACCTACCCACAAATGGAGGCACTATTCTCTCTCTCTCTCAAGTAAGGTTGTGACGGAGTAGGACCAGCTGCTTTGATAGTTGAGTTATAGCTAGTTTCTAGGTGGTAAAACATATAAGCCATATTCAAACTTCATTACTCAGGTAACTAAAGGATGCAAAATACAAACTCTTATTTCATTAGCTATAGATTCATTTTGATTCACCCCTATTATTTTGTATATCTTACAATTAAATTATTATGTCTTGTTTTTACTTTTATTTGAATAGATGTAAGAAAAATAGGTGCTATTGTTGACCATCTTTCAACAAATATCATCTATTAACTCAAAACTTGATACATATGTCCTCTTCCTGTTTACTATTCTATGTATATTATTAAATGGGTTAGGGTGGTGGACTTATTTATGTGTTTATTTTTCTATTTCCGATAACTAGATATTAGGAGAGAGACCATCTTCAACTTTTGCACCTATGGAATATGTGCTTCAAAGAATTATGACACATAATAGACTTGTGCCTCTCTGATCCTCTATTCTGAGCTTCCTACTCGACACATGTCTCTTTCTTTGATTATTCTCTGGTCATTGTTCCTGAATAAAATAGGAGCACATCAATTATGTTGTATGAAGCAGCTTTCATCACCTGTAGGGCATAGCAGCTAATTTCATGATGTATATCAACTTGAACATGCCCCACATTCCCTTTAGGCAAGGGACAATCACCCCAATTCAGATGTCTCCCAGTCTATCTAGCTTCACATATCAGCACCCTACCTATCATGAAGTCAGATCTTATTTATCCAAAACTTAACTTGTTAGCTACGTGTAGGGGGCACTTTGTTGTTGATGTACCACTTTACTCCTTTCGTGCTCATTATGTTCCCTCACTACCCACCGCTCAATCTTCCTTTAGGGTTACAATCTTCTGGTCCCTCCAAGGTGCATGGGAAAAGGGAGCAGATAGGGTGGAGTCGGGTGTGTGGTGGGTGAACACCAGTGATGGGGGAGGGGAGGTGGAAGGATTTCTGCATTGGTGATTATGAGGGTGGGCCAGAGAGGGTGGCAGCTCTGGGTGAGGAAGATTAATCAAGAAACTATTATCTCTTTGCTTTTTCTTTATCATATGAGGTGCCAAATCGATGGTCATTCTAGCATGAAAAAGTTCCTCAAGTTGGCATATAAAGACCAACTTCACTATAAACTGAGTATCATCATATTGATGTAGATAATTTGTCATAAATTTGATTATTAGAGAATAGGTTAGGCTAAGTAATATGTATATTTTAGAACAGAGAAAGTGAATTGCATGGAGTATGCTTGCAGAAAATCTCGAAAGGAGGCTTGGGAACAACGATTTGGGTGAAGAGACACATGACCAACATGATTATGATACAGATTGTACAGGGAAGGAGCTCTATATTCCAAAGGTACAACAGTTATTGTAGGACTTCTTCAATGGGAAGGAGCTCTATAAGAGCATCAACCCAGTTGTTGTTGTTTCATGTTTCCTATGGTGTAAGAGTTCAACTCACTATCATGAGTGGTGAGGGTAACAAGAAGGTGCCATAATTTTATAACTATGAATGTTGTATTCTTACCTTTGACTTCATGAACTACTAAAAGTATCATTGTTTAGGATGGATTTGAGGACTTTTCTTTGAGTATTGTTTCCTTGGGTTTCCACTATTTAAAAATCTACATACGAAATTAGATTTGTTACATATTTAGGTAGTGGAATTAGGTCTGCAATGCATGAAAAATGTGATGCTTATGGATATGAAATCAGATTTGTTAACATAAGTTTTATCATTCAACCTACAAGTTTATTGTGTTTAGAACACACATGTAGGAAAAATGATATGAAAAACACTTGGCTGATGGAGACATTGAAAATTGAATTGCAAGAAGCCAATTACAGAATTTAGGATAGGTGTTGCAGAATTTGAAGGTAGTCATATCATCATGAACATCAACTACAACTATCTCGTATGCTTTCTCCTTCACCAAATATCATTGTATATCCTTGTAACATGTATGTCCAAAACCAGGATAACTAATTCTAGAAGTTCCCATGCTTTCTAGCTGGGTTTTGTTGGTAGATTTCTCACTACTAGATCCCATCTACTGCCACTGAGATCAAGGATCTAGATGGTTCCAGTCCAACTTCTTATCAAAGACTAATCAACAATTGCGATCAGAGTGAAATGGTATATGCACTCATGCCACTAGTCCATTATATGTTGGATTGCTAGAAATAAAACTTGATAGGGAAATGGATAAGAAGTGACTATGATGTTCACATATGATAACTTGATAGCCATTGCAATTAACTTGATAGCCATTGCAAATAACTTGATAGCCACTTTATTCCATCACCAAAATGAGATCCCGCATGTGACTATGATGTTCACATACGATGCCCAAAATCTAGAATAGTGGTTTGGGAACTGTCTGCCCCCCCACACACACATTGTCACCCTCGTCATTGCCTCAGTTCGGGCAATGAACCGTTTAGAACCAGCATATGTAGCATTTGACGGAGAACTCCCCATATCAGATATCTTGATTCTCTGAAACCTCCCTTCCCTCAGGTTCCACTTTTATATTTGCGAGGTTGAGATGAGCGCCCTCCTCATCATCATCCAGATTGGGCGCTATATATAAGGTCCTTGGCTGACTGTTTCCTTGATTTTTAGTTCGAGATGTATGATTTGTTTCAAGGTTTGAGGCTGATCCATTTTCGGTGGAGTAAGATAAGATGAAAAAGAGGCACAACCTACTGTGATGCGATAAGGCAGTTGGCTGGAAGCGAAAGTATAGAAGGAACATGATAAAAAGAGCAACATTTTCAGGGAATCCATGCCAAGATCGATTCATGAAGTAGGAGAACACCCCTTTCTATCATGTGTATGAGCCTCGTGTACAAAAGGCAAACAAGTAATACAACTCTAGTAGTTTTTTTCGTTTTCCTTCCGAAAGTTGTGATTATTATATTTCAAATGCTTTAACTTCTCAGCAGGCGGTGCTTGCAGCTACATAGTCTTATGATATTGGTACCAAGGCTCTAATCACGACCTTGCTTCTCCTTTTCCTCCTTTGAATTCAGGTGCGTGACCTACAATGTGGTATAGAAAATTGTGGCATCCTAGTCTTAGACATGAACTTAGACGAAGGTACATGCTATCTGAATGCATCTATTTTTAGCAATACGCTATCAAGCATACTATCTTATATGGAAGTATATATTATGTTCTATTGTAATTTGAGGTGCCTGCTATGTTGTGCAAAACGTGCTTTCAATTTTTTTTATTTGTTGGTTTCTCTCTATTTTACAGAGTACAAGAACTAGAATTTTGTTACTGCTAAAACTTAACATCGCTTGTTATAAAATAACTATGGAACTCAGTAATATCTCTTTGCTGAGAGTGAGAAGGAGACAAGACAATTCTTTTCCTTTTCCAAGTCTTTTTCATTTTAAATTAGACCCCCTAGTGTTGGGTTTGTTGGAGGTCAGATGGAGGAGAGCTTGTCTTACTTAGTGTGGCATTTTTAATTTGTATTATCTTTAAAATTGGTTTCTTTTGTCTAAAAGATGTGTTGGTGTCCTTTATTTTTAATCCTTATCTGAAGATGAGGGCTTTTGGTTGTAGAGGTGTCCGTTCAATGCTTCAAACCTACAGTGTAGAGGCTCATTAGTTCTATAGAAGACTCTCTTGGCATTATTCTAGCACAATATGATGACCAAAAAAGGAACTGATGTACTGCTTCAGTTGGGTATTTTTGCCTATGAAAATAAATTAAATAATTAATCCCATATGGAGAAGGTGTCCTTAGGCTTAGTTTGGCCTCGCAGAACTTGGACACTACCTTCTGTTCCACAAGATTTTTTACTTTGTAAAAATATATGTGAATAGAGTAATGAGAAGGCACACCTCCTGCGGTTGTCATCACCTATCCTTTTGTAGGAAGCACATTCCCTAAGGTGGAGGTGAGAAGTAATGGATCTTCTACCGTTCTTCATTGCTTTAATTGCTCAGAACTCAAAGTCACTTCTCTAATGACTTTCTTGATAATCACATATCTTTGACACTAAAACCACCTTCTATACAATGCCATGATCACCAAAAGTCACCATGAAAAAGGTACCATGCGTGATTTTATCTGCTGGTACCATATAGCAGAACATCATACTATATATTGTGCTCTTGGTCTTGCTCAGTCAGTAAATAGCTCTAAAAGGAGTTGTTAGGCTCTGTTTGCTATTGTAGTGTCTTGGGGAGCAAGCTGGAGTCTTATTACATGACATTTTCTACTCAATATACCTATCCCATCATATTTCACTTTAACCATATTTGTTGATTGTATTTTACATTATGTTGATAAGGTGTTATAGATGGCTAATGTTCCCAAATATGAATTTGTTCATGTCCTTCATCGACAAAGCAGTAGTATCCCTAGGGATAGTTCCAAATATAGAGGCTTCACACTCCACAAACATCGGAGATGTGAGGCTAGAATGGGCCTGTTCTTGGGAAAGAGGTACATTTACTCTGACCTTCTACCTTTACCCACTTCTTGTCTTTTAAAATAATCTTTATCTCATTAGCCTGGAAGTTGCTAATTCCTTATATAATAATTGAAGATAGTATTTCAATATGCAGTAGGAAAGATAAGTACCTACCTCACTGATCTGCTGAATGACTTTAGTTTGAGCTCAAGTCTTTCATAGAGCGATGATGTTGGACTGTGCAGGGCTTTGATGTGAATGGTATTGTCTTTTTATTGTTGTTTTCTTTTTCTTATGGAGTTCTAAAGAAAAAAGCTATTAGGTGGGTAAGATTAGAGATTCAATATCTGTGCAGTCTATCAATCACTCTCTATCCATTTCCCACTTTCTCTACTCCCAAGTACACTTAAATCGAAATCTTATCCCCTGTTGTACTGCGATGAGAATCAACCCTATACACCCCACTTCATTCACTTTTTTCATCAATTAACTACTATAAAATATGATGCACTCATTATTGCATTAAATAATGAAATTTGAATGAGATTTCATGAAATACAAACCTTTAAAAACTAGTTAAATTGGGGCTAAGTATAAAAAACCTAGGTTACAACTTCGGCAGAAACACAATATATAAATCACTGTTCCCTTATGTTTTTATATAAAAGCAGTTTATAGTTTGCCAGCCTCTTTAAGACACAAGGGGATCATGATGAACACCGAATATGTCAAGGAAATTGATGCATAGGAATGTGTAAGAAATTGCCCAAAGAAAAATTGATTGAAAAACAACAAAAGGGAGGAAACAATACCCACAGGTAAGAAATACGCAGTGAGTTTCATAGGTCTGGCTAGCTATCTGAACTACGACAAACATGTGCAGTGCCTCCATTAAGAATAATGCATAGATCTGAGAACAAAAACCATATATGTGCTAGTATTGCACTAGCAATAGAACAAACAAAAAGCAACTGGACAACCTCATTATAAATACTGAAATTTCTGTCAACTTGTGGATATAAGGGATATACCGAGTGAAGGTTCAAGAGGCTTGTCATGGAGTAATATGTTCTCATAGTGTAATAAAGAAATACTTCAGTTCTCCCCAGAATTTGGGGTGTTGCCCAAAGATAAGGAAACATGATCTCCGCTAGCTAGATACTAATGGGGAAATAAAACCATTACAAACATAGTGTACTTGGGTATAACATTGACACCTGATAGAAATATTGTGAGTAATAAACGAACAGAATGTGTAAGCATTGACCAAGTCGCACCGTAAAATATAAACACAAATTAAGAAGAACTTGGAGAGTATTACTCATGTATTAAGCATAGCTTTATCATCACAATGGTGGAGATACTAATGTAGCAGGCTTACCTCCCTGCTACACATCCCGGGGTTTGTGTGGTTATTGGACAGATAGGCTAACCCATTTACTTTTGCTTCAAAAACCTTCCTGATTTACCCAAGTAAGCCAAATATGAATTACAAACTGCACCTCTCATTTTTATCTGCCTCCAGTTTTATTTGTAGCAACAAGCAGTTAAGGTCTACTATATTCCTCATTCCTCATTTTTTAGCAAATTGAGAATGCCGTTTGCATCATCAAGTTACAACTTTCAAAGACATACAGTTCAATCTGGATAAAAGAGGTGTGAGGTGTTGGCATTTTCGTGTGATTTAGGATAGATCAACTATAGTATACCAAGCAATGTTGCAAACAATGTCCACAGCCAATCCGCCCTCACTATGCTTCAAAATGGAAATGGCCGTAGAGCGGCAATCTTGCCCAACATCAGAATAAAAATCCTTCATTCAAAGTTTTCAAATTCAACACCAGAATCTGAACTTACATCCTCTTCATCGATATAATCAGCACAGACAATAAGGAATTCCTTGTATCTTCCCCGTGCGACTCCATCATAACCCCATCCAAGGCTGGTGAGAGCCCTTTTTAATCCACTTTGTTGGGTCTAAGAAGCAGAAGATGAGCAAGTTTCCTCCTAGCAACGTACAAATGATTGGGCCTACAAGAAGTCCAAATATTATGTGACTCTAGACTGGTTGTTCTGAATTCAACTTTTATTGCATGCTGTTGCTACTTAATTTTATTGCTTGCTACAGACTAAAGGATTGGACTCTTTCTATTTCCTGCTCTCCTTTGAACAATATTTTATTTGTAAACATTGAAGTAGACCATGCTTGTTTTTAGGTTGAGTTCTTGGATATATTTTGGTTTCCCTCTTCAGTTTTAATGTTACAGCTGCTGGAATCTATCTGAAAAAGCTTGGTCTATTCAGGTTGTTATTGGTTGTTGAATTCTCCTTCTAAGGGTTTATGTGAACCCATGGTTTTTGAAGATGATTATGACATGGCTCAAACTTTCTCTTATGAGATCCATTCCCTTTCAGAATTACTTCTTGCTGCTGAAAAATCAGCATTTCACTTGAATCACAATGTATGGTAATGATTTGAATCTCACCTCTTTGAATTTTCTTCATAAGTTGAATTTTGTTCATAGTGCTTCTCAAACACACTGGTAATGATTTGAATTTTCTTCACAGTGCTGCTCAAACACACTGGTAATGATTTGAATTTTCTTCAGAAATTGTTTAATGGATTTTTTTTGTCTTTTTGGATCTTTTGCAGTTTCAAATGGCTTTTAAGGTGTTTTTGAATCTCATCTCCAGTAGAGTTTCGACCAATGTAGGGGCAGCTATGATCATGTTGCTTCATAGGAATTCTTGAAGGGCTTGACAAGTCTTTCTGCATTTTTTTATCGTTGCTATATGTGTAGAAATGGAGGTAAACCTTCCTTGTTATTAGTTCCTAGAAAGGAAATCTCATGTCAATTTATCCCTCACCATGAACATCCTTGATATACAGGTGAACATCCTGGTGAACAGAGGCTACTAGAGAGTTTTTTATGTTGTCCAAGTACAAGGTAGATCTTGGTGAACAAAGGTTGTTGTATGTACTCCTCTTCCCAGGTATATATGTGCATGTGTCTCACTATAATGATTTATCTAGTCAGACATTGTCAATATTAGCAGTTTAAGAGGTCGTGTATTAAGTTCTAATGAAGCAAACTATATATGATGCAGGATAAAAAAAGGCCTCAATGTCAACTTACTGCTAAATAAGAATCCCTCTTGGGTCTAGATCAAGTCCAACAAAACAGAGTACAAAGAAGATTCCTAGAACATCTGTGGATGGTCCAAGTTGTAATAGAAAGATGTCACTATGACGGGCAATGCTACAATCTTCAAATCAAGACTTCTTCCATTCAACAAAATCAACCCACTCATCAAGGAAATCAGACAACTTTGTGCAACACAAGAACCCATGCTATCGCCAACTCATTAAACAAAAGGAGAAGACAACAACGATTCTAAAACTGGTCAAGAAAGATACATACTCTTTTTCCAAGATGCGTGTAGACCTCACCGAATTTATTAGTATATGTATATCCTTTTTCTTTGTACACATTATGTAATAGGGGCAAGGTATACGTCCTCTCCATATACATTTGACGTTTCAGTATAAATGAAAGTAAGTTTGTTGGCATAAAGAGCATAACTTGGTCTAACTACTACAAATTTGTTACTAAAAGAGCTTCTGGACTAATTACACAATACATGAATAATCAAACTATACATATATGTATATGTGGCACTACATATGTAGCTAGTGCATAATCCAACTACATATATATGTGTGCAGTAGATGCTGCCTTTCCCTACACATTAACTACATATAATTTGTATTAACTTCATGTTTTTTCTACATACTGACTATATATACAATTGTAGGCATACATTTAGCTATAATTATACCTATATTTAAATATGTAAGGACAATATCTAGCTACGCTTCTAGATACATATGAATTTGTAGTGAATGGATTATCTAACTACATATTTGAAAAATACAGTTAAAGGCTTTAGCTATACGAGCATATACTACAATTTGTATGTGTAAAGAAATATGTAGTCAAAGCCTTTCGCTACAAAATATGGGGTTTTCGCTACAATTTTTTTTATAGTTAAAGACCTTTTTTTAGTAGTGTGGGGCCACGTGTCTCACACACCACATCGCTCATTAATTCACAAGATCATGAGATCTCCGTTTGTTAGTTGAGCGACTGGGTAGATGAGAGCATATCATCGTGAGGGTTGCTCGCCACACCAGTTGTCCATTCATTTGGCTTGTCAAGAACGTGATACTCTTCCTTATCCTTCTCTCCTTGTTGCTCCTTCTTCCCCATTTTAAAAAAAAATAAAAGACAAGAAATGAAAATATAAGAAAAAGGAAAAATAGGAAAAATAAAAGAAACAACATGGGTTTCCTCCCAACAAGCGTCCTGATTTACCGTCGCGGACCCGACCGATAGTAATATTTTTTCAAGTTGCATCAGCGGACAAGGTATCTGAACCCTTATCCTTCAAACATGTGGGGCCTAGATGATGGTTAGATGATGTGCATGGGTCTCCCATGGGAATGACTCTCTTGTCTTGATCAACATCATGCAGGTATGTTCATTGAGATTGTCGATTGCTCTCAGCTTGAAAAGCTTCGATCAAGTTGTTCACCCTCTTCAAGTCTGCAGGAACTCACTATTCAATAGTCTTATTCCCTATTCATAGAACAAGTTTGCCAACCTTGATGTCTACAAGAGCTCATCCGGTGGCTAGGAATGGTTGTCCCAGAATGAGCGGGAATTGATTGTCTTCTTTAATATGCATGACCATGAAGTCGCATGGGACGTAGGTGTCCTGACCTAGCTTCACTAGGACATCTTTAGTAATTCCCAAGGGTTTAGAAATGGATGCATCGACCAACTAAATGGTCATTATAGTGGGTAAGAGATCTATGAACCCTAGGTGATGGTATAGGGTATAAGGCATAATGGTTATGCTAGCGCATAAGTCATTGAGTCCCTTACGGCATGTTTCATCTACAAGGAAATATTCTATCCATAAAGATATTGAATCACTTTTGTTTTGATTTTGAGAATCTTACATGGCACTAGAAGTTGTTGGCTATACATTCACTGTCTTGATTTATTAGGTCAAACACTTCCCTGACAGAATCATTTTAAGGTACTTACACTAGGTTGGTGTTTCAGTTAGCAGATCTAGGAAGGCAATTTTACCATGGATTCTCTTCATGACACCTTTGAATTTCTGAATTCGGTCATTTAGCTTGAGACAACCTTTGTATGGCTCACTTATAGGAGCCACAGAGGTTCCAGAGTTGACTACTGAAGTGTCTTCCATCATATCCTCACTAGCACTGGACTGTGTTGGATTCACGGGAGATTCTATTGTTTGTTCCTCCAGATGATTGATTAGGCAATTTAGAGATTTGCTTGGGATTCACTCAATGTTGTCGACAGGAATGGAGGTGGGATATGTGGTTTACACCTTCCCTGACCTGATCATTATGGTGTTCAACTACTCCAGCTTCTCTGGGGATTGGGGTTGTTTTTTGACTGGCCAGCGATCATGCATGCTAGGGGTTGTTGGCTAGCAACCAGTCGAGCGATCTTAGAATCTAGCGCCTTTTGATTTGTAGTGGCATTGTCAAGTTGAGTCTAGTATGACACCTTCATCTCTTGGAGTGTCTTCATTGGGTCCTATGCTGATGCGGCTTCAATTTCTAGTGGTGATGGTTGATTTTGATTCTATAATTGTTGTTGTTGCTGGTAGTTTAGGTTGGGAAAATTGAACCTAAAGTTTCCTTGGTTGCATGGGCTATTATAATTCATTGGATCTCTAGCTTGGGTGGGTTGCGTCGGAGTCTGATTTGGAACTTCGGCTCCCGCAGGGTTCCCATACTAAAAATTGGGTTGAGTGGGTACATGGTCTGGGTTATAGTACTCTTACCGTTGAATGTTGTGGATTTACTTTACATCTTCAGCTTGAGTAACTACATACTGTTGACATGTTTGATTGTCTTGGAAGACAATGTATAATTGTTGGTAGTAAATGGTGCTATGGTCCACCGCATGACAGAATTCACATGAGGGCACAATAATTTGCACTTGGGAAGTCTATCTCTTTCTCTCGTACACACTAAAGGACTTCTCAATATTTTCTTACTGGAGAGAGAGAGCTTTCAATGCTTCGGAGATAGATTTGAGTTCTGATTGGTATTCTACCATGGCCACTTTAGGAACGCCCTTGCCTAAGGGTCTGGTCCAATGGGTCTGATTAATGATTTTGAGTGCACTGTCAAAACTCTATCACTTGAAATATCTCTTGGATGAGGAATTTCTTTGTCTCATCATTAAATCCTTGATAGAAAAATTCAATGATCTAATTCTCGGGGATGTCGTAATGTGGGCACTTATGCAAGAGTTCAATAATCTCTCCCATGACTCATATAGAGACTCCTCGACTACTTGATTAAATCTTGTAATTTGTCCCCAGATCGAGTAGGTCATTTAAGGTAGGTACAACTTTTCTAGAAATTTGTTCTCTCAGGTATTGATCGGATCTCCTCGAGGAGTGTTATACCACACTCTGGCTTTGTCCGTCAGGGAATACTTGAAGATCTAGAGTCGAATGGCATCATTAGTGGCAAATGGTGGCTTCATCATCGAGAAATGGTTGATGAATTTAAGGAGATGCTCTTGACAATCATCTCCAATTATTCTTGTAATGGCAAAATTTTGCAACAGGCTGACCCATTGGGCTGTGATCTTGATTGGGTCTCCTAGAGGTTGAACTGGATGAGTCAGGTCAGTGCCTTTTGGGATGGAGAAATCTCATAATTCTTTTAAGTGTTTTACTACTTGGGAAGCTTCTAGACTGGTCTTGAATTCGGCAACCGTCCGTTCTCTGCCTTTTCCATGAAGTAGTTCTCATTGGGCGGCAATAGCTGCATCGATGCATGCTTGAATAGTTGCTTCTGCAATTGCTGCATCAGCTATGGCTCTTTACTTGCAAAGTTTCTTGATGGTTCTCTCAATTTTAGGATCAAATTACAATCCTGAGTCAAGACTCCTAGATCTTTGCATAGGCTAGGAGTACCTGAAAAGAGAAAGAAATATCGTGAGTGGTGCATTTAGTTCTAGAATATTTTCAATATTATCAGGAATGATAAATAAAAGAAAAGAAAAATCCTAATTACACTTATGCTTATGAAAATATTAAACTACTATTTTCCCTGACAATGAAGCTAATTTTTTGATGGGATCCAAATGTTGCACCAAGAAAAACCCTAAAAGAATAATATCCTAGGTTTATAAAAGCAATGTACTAATTATCCACTCCACATGAGTGGAAATCTTTTTGTAGTATACTTAAGGATCGAACCCAAAGGAAAACTTTTATAAGTAGTTAAATAGATTCAGAAGTAGTAAGAGTAATATCTATCACCGAGTAGTTGAAAGATTGATTAAACAAAATTGTTGCCAAAAGCAATAGAGATTAAAGAGGTAAACAATAGGTAATAAAGAACACCATGGCATGGGGTTTCTCTATCTAGGCCTATGTAATTATCCTAACAAGATCTAACTCTCCAATAGTCATTGCTAAGTGAGGCTTGGTTGTTACACCCTCACGGGATACAAGTCGTCACCTAGTATAAACTCCCTTGGAACTGACCATTGGCACCCAAGTTCCCTATTTTTTTTTTGAAGTTAAACAGAAAAATTTCATTATGAAGGGGCCATACAGCATCTACATGAGGAGAAAAACAAACTAAAAGACCACACAAAGATCAAGAACAGATACAAACCACCACAAAAACTCATATCGGAATCTGATAAGGACAATGATGTATAGATTCCTCTTCTACTTCGCTGGCTAAGGCAGCTTTCTATGAAGAATACCTTCAACCTGAGTATGTATATGTGGTAGAGTACCTGCACCAAATCGGTGTTCCAAAAGGATATTTTCTCCGCACTTGCTGCCATACAAACTCCACAACAAAATTGACCGAGAAAGAAAAATCTACCATGAGAAGAGAAAGTAACGCTGATTAACAACGAGATAGACAAAACAAGAGAACAAAAAACAGAAAGCCAATAAAAGAGAAAGGGATAGGAAACTCATCGCAGCTGGGCTCAACGACAGGGAAGAAGAAGACAGCTGCCTCCAAAGACACCACATCCACACACCTCCCGAAGAAGAGACCCTACTGATGATGGGCGAGAACATGCCGAGGGGGAGCGGGGCACCGCTTTACGGTGGCCAAACCCCCTCCCCCCAGGCAACCACCTATGCAAGAAGAAATACTAGCGGTGCTAGGGTGAGAGCGGGGAGAGCAGCCGTTCGGTTACTTACCCAAGTTCCCTATTTATACTACTGAACTCCTTTACTTATGACCGACCATCCACGACACATAGCAGATTGAAGTCCAAACACCTCACCATCCCTTTTTTGACAACTTAGGGGGATAATAAGATCATTCTTTTGTTCTAATCACGCTCACAACAACATGCATATCCATGATTATAACATATATGCAAAACAAGTCATCAATTTCCAAATCTGGGCATCAAGAAGAATGATACTTTATTTAGAAACTATATTTTGAGTTTAGATACAAGATAAGATAAAATATGGGTGATCGGGCTAGTCCCTATGCCCCAGCACAAAGCATCTACTCGCTCATGGCGATGAACAACATCAAAGAGATACTAGGAATGATGGAGAAGGTCATGACGCATGGTGAGGACGACCAATCTCTCCACTAAGGCCACCACCTCCTCACATCTCGCTAGGATTTGTGTTGCACAATGTGGCTTCTAATAACCTACCAAAGACCCTTTTGATGGAAGACAAGGGTTCCCTTTTATAGATGCATTCCTCATCTCCAAAACCCTAAAGTTGAATGATTGTAGTTAAAGGCATCTGATTGCATGGCCCGTACTCAGTCCAACATGCCACTCACATGGGTTACTCAATTTAGACATCACATCATGTTCTCTAACTGACCAATATGGAGTGAATTGGAATGGACTATATGTTGGGAGTGTGCTCCAGGTCATTGAAATCCAGAAGACTTTGGGCAAAGAGCGGCTCGATTCAGGCAAATAGTAGAACTACTCACTTGACTAGGTGGTTGGAAGGTGATCAAAAGGAAAGATTTTGGGCCATCCTTCCCTTGAGGTGTAGCATCGTGAGGGCTTAATCGTCCATCCGGGCATTGTTACGCAACCTTGGCCGATTGTACACAAAATATATTGAAAATGCATTAAAGTTTGAAAAAGGGAAAATAATTGCATTTGAATGAATATAAAGCTAAAACTAAGAAATAGAAATACAACAACCCCTAAAAAGCGAGTAAAATAGCATCTAAAAATGGATATAAATATAGTCACCAAGTAGCTATCCTGATTGATCGACTAGATCATCCAGTCATTCAACTAGCTTGCCTAGTCACCCAACTGGGTAGATTAGTGTATCGGTGCACATGATCTAGGATTGATTAGTGTATTGACACAAAGAATCTGACCTTTTCCAATTGATTATATAGACTGACCAATCGATCGATTGGATATTTCTAGAAGGCCACAGTAAAGCAACCCACCCAGGACAACCAAATGATTGGACTAAGCGAGTCAATGGACTAGCAGTCTGCAAGCATGCTACTTTAGGGATGTTGTTGTATTTTTGTTTCCAAGGGGTAATTAGTGACCCTTTCCCTAAATCTCATATATAAATAGGAATGCCATATCGTATTTTGATTACTTTCGATTACACCTTTAATCAGACCTCATGACCTACAAGGAGAAAGAGAGAAGGTGATTTTTTCACCAGTGGCACATCACCAGTGATAAGGCTACTCCTTTCTCACCAGCTCTTAAAGCCTGGCGTAGAGTTACCCTCCTCTACGTGGATGATATAGAGACATAGACATGTTGGTGGATACATCATGAGAAAAACATTGACATCCCTTTCTATTACTTGTGAGATCCATCACTGAATCTATTACATGACAAAGGGATAACTCACATCCATTCCTTTATGGTATGTCCCTATTCATGAGATCTACCAAGAACATGGATAATTATGAAATATTTGTGCTTCTATTTGTCTTTTTGCATCCATGGAACCCTATAGTTAATCTATGATACAATGGGATGTATAATATATATGATCAAACTTGTTTTATATGGTTTTATCTATTGCATGTGATGTGAATGATAATCCTCATGGATATTCTTTTTAAATTCCACATATATATCCACATATAAATTTTGATATGACAAATGTGGTTGCTATGAGAAAATGTGATTTTCCCTTCTTCCCTGAAGTAAAATTTTGTAGAAATTGTCAGAGATGCTTCCCTTGATACCTAGTGAGGGTTGGCATCCCCCTAACTCCACCCCCTAACTGGGTGGAAGGGTCCTATTGCAGGGTTGTTGCCCCTATGTACCCATCTTATTTGTATGGATGTCAAAGATGTTTCATTAGGATTGTCTTGAATGAAAAAATGCAATTTATAATACATATGTAGCATATATGATATATCTATAACTCATACATGTCATCATTAAAAAATTTCTATTTGGTGGAAGTGTGCATGGTTATGGCCAAAGGGCATTTTGTGTGTTCATGATGTGGATGTAAATGGAGCCTTTGTGGTTTACAAGTATTTTGCATGCATGCTGAGCATCATCTTTTATTGTTTATGTATTAGTTTATATTCCTTCTTAACTCCCTGGAATGTAACTCTATGTTTCTACACATCATATAAATGTTAGATAGGTATATAATAAGTTTTTAATGATTGACATGACAAGTCAACCATGAAGTTCCAAGCATCATCCATGGAATCGTTAATGCAGTGCAACACAAATGAAGCTTCACAGGTTGATGAAACATATGATACAATGGACCTTAGGTAGACAGTAACACTATGTGTCACCAAAAGGTTAAATTAGTATGGCCATAACCAAAATCATATGCTTGTAGATTGTAATTGTGGATTTTGTACATAGTGTGCATATGATATATACTATAAGTCTTTAGTTTTTGGATATGCATATGTATATATATATATACACACATATATATATATACATATGTATATATATGTATATGCAAATATATTGACATATATATATATATGTATATATATATGTATATATATATATATATATATATATATATAACCACTCAAATACAATATTTTGTCTAAGATGGTTTCAATATGCAATGTGAATGAAAAACATGACCAAATTATAGTGGACACTCCTTAGAGTGGTGAACTGTCACATGACTGTTTGTAATTACCATCATCCTACCCCGACTGACTATAGAGTTAGTGGCAATAGGGTTTGGCAACCCGTCCATAGAATGGATTAAATATCTCACACATGCAGTATTTATGAAAAGGCAATAACAAAACTAATAAGACAACAAGATACTAAACATGCAGATAAGAGATATGTACCCATTTCTATATTCAAGTATACCCATTGTTGATTCATTTCAAAGCTTAGAGTATTGAGTGTAGAGGATCTTCATTTGGCAACTACAAATTCAAGAAACAAAATATATCGATGTGAATGTATTGAGTATGCTATGAAAAACATGCAACCACATTTTAATAGTAAAATAAAGGTTGCTTGTCTAGAAACATCATAACCAACATGAAGTAGAAATAAGGTGAGAACACTTAATGACATTGTTTCATACAAAGTGTGTTTTAGGTTTCTTTATCCATTATATCAGCATAGGCCTTTGACCACTTCTCAAGGAAGGGTCCGTGAGGTGCATTTATGCTCCCTATTTCTACACAAGGGACATCAAGACCAAAGTCAATGTGCTAACCCTATTTCATTCATTCCTTGTGCCCTTACCCGAAGAATTTAGGTAGGTATATAAGGGTATATAATCAACTTCCCTACATTATGTTCAAGGTTTGTTAACATACTATAATCAACATGAAAGTAGTATTCATAGGGAATAGTAGCTCAAACAAGTAATTAATTAGCCAAACATTCATACGAGCATACATACAAATAGGCCCATATCATAGTAGGGTCAAGAGATTAAGCATACCTTATGAGAAACTAAAGATTTTTGAGTGAGATTCCTAGAGAAGGCCCAAGAAAACATTGACCTAAGATATAAAAAGACACAACATTGGGTCTTAGATCAATAGGGTATTTTGAATATAAACATGAACCATGTCATGTGGATGTTATCCTAAATCTCAGTATCGGTAGTTCAAGTATAGTCACATCTTATCAAACATACATGCATTAATTCACATAGTATAAGCATCAATACTAAACCTTAGGTCTAGGTGAACCTTCTAGATTATAAGTACTACAAGATAAAGTTAAATTCTGATTCAACAATAGTGGAGGCATGAGATTTAGATTATTACCATGGTTTAAGCATATAAGTTCATGTCTAGACATACTAGATCAATTCCATGCAATAAGGCAACATTTCCAAGTCAAATGATCATGAATGAGCATAGTATATATCAAGTTGGTATATTGTGCTACCAACATGATAAACTACTAATTTGAACAATATAGGGCCAGGGATTTGTATAAAGTCAACTATATCATTTCAATGCACAAAGTAGGTACTTGAGGTATCATGAATCAAACATGAGTTATTTTAGCATTAATTCTTAGTGCATTATGTAGAAATACCTATCAAAGATCACTGATTTCAGAACCTAAACATTAGATGATAACAAACTAAGCCAACGTCCAAGACTTGATCAAGTTATATCATGTATACACGTAAATGGACCATTTTAGGGAAAAGATAGCAATAGAGGGTCAAGATTATCGTTAGGGTGTAATTAGGTGTCTCGAGAAATCAAGAACGGTAAAAGCAAACTATAGATTACTGATTTTCAAGGTTAAGAGGTTTCATGATTATAAAATAGGCCAAAACTTCAGATTCGGTCAAGTTACATCATGAAAGTGCAATACAAGTGATTTTGAGGCAGGATAACCAATAGGGGTACACAAAGATGTTTCAAGTCATCATTCACATCTAAAATGAGATAAGGTTACTGATTTGAAATCATTTAGGACAACATGAGACCATTATTGATGTAAGAAAGCATATAAATGACATAGAGACCATTGAATAAGCATGAAGGATAAATTTTAGAAAAAAAGGAAAAATGAGAGGCAAACTATGTTTTGAAACATTTGTAGTGGATAGATCTCATTTTTCTGATCAAAAAGCATATATTACATGTCATTTTTGGACTAAGAGTGGGGAAGATATCAACATTTGAACATATGCATGAAAACATTATAAAATTGAGATTAGGAACTATAGGGGGTGTTACATTTATCATGCGGCGGTAAACCTGGGTCCTTGATTGGCCATCCAACGGTGGCCGCTCAGGTGCCTCATCCCATAGTGCCCAACTAGTGGTCCAGGAAACATCTGACCGCTGACAGACTTCTGTGAGTCATTTTGGGAACTACACCACCATCCACCCAAATAGCATTTCACACGTGAGAGAGATGGAGAGGGAGAGGTCCGTATCGGCCCTTAGATTGGTATCTCGTGGCTTGCGAGTCATTTTCTCATCCTGCTCTTTTACTCGAGCAGAGCAACAATACCCCACAGCGGCGTGACTCGCAGGAGTAAGGCAGGGTCGAGTCTTCAGGCCTTTGGAGTAAGCCAAGTCCAGCCATCGTGGCTTGAGGAAGTCGGCCATAGCCACTCCTACTGTCTGTTCCAACTAATTGAGTACACAACAAAGACATCCAAAGAATAAAGGGCGGTGGCACTACTGGGAGATAGAAGGAGAACAAGGGAGAAATTTGAATGTTGGGGTTTGTGAAATGAGAACCAAAGAGAGGGGAAAGAAAATGAAGGGAGGGAGGAAGAGAAAGGCAGGGTTAATTGGCCAAAGGCACAAGGAGAAGGAGGTGGATTGGATGGGTGCAATGGTGGATTAGACGTTGCCTGTGTTACATGCGTCGGTACACAAAACTAAAGAAAGGGATGAGGTCCCAGCCATTTGATTAGGACAAAAATCCACAACAGTAGGATCTAAAGGCCGTGATATGAGATTGAAGGAAAGGAGGCATGTGATTGTCCAAACGAGATCGAGTTGGATGACCAAGGGGAAGGTGGTGATAATGGGCCGTGCATGTCTAGAAAAGTAGGCCCAATAAGGCTAAAAATTCAATTAAATTGACTAAAACAACTGTAATCAAGTAAAAGTCTAAAGGTCATATATTGAGCTTCAGATGTCAGATTGAGGTGATTTTTGTGTCACTGGAAAGATAATTAGAAGTTCTAGAATTTAAAATACATAAAGTAGTAAGTTGATGAAAATCATTAGGTTCAAATTAATTTTCAATATGGTGTCATGTTAAGGATTTGAAACATAGGTCTAGAAGCAAATTGAGTGTAACAATAAGACACCTATAAATTAGACAAACCAATAAAAAACCAAAACACATTCACATAATGAAATTGAATTCAATATTGATAGAAAGAGTGAAGGTTAAGGGCATAGAACATAAGTGAGGAGAGAGAAAGGTTCAAGTTATCACATTCTCCCCACCGTAAAAAGAAATTTTGTCCCAAAAATTAAATCAAGTCATCAATTGAGATTGGGTTTTCCTACTTCATAATCAACTTGGTTTCAACACTATTTCAAAATATAGAAATTGAGCATCAAGATCATAGCATGTCACATTGATCATCAAGTTTGGAAAGATCATTAAATTAGTCACAAAATGGGAGACATCATCCTAGAGATCACCAAGTCAGAGATATCACGTTTTTAAGTCAAACAAATAGAGATCATGAATCAAGAGTACACCATGGCATTCCATCCCAATAGTTAGGGTTCCAACTTCTTCACTGGCCTAGGTGGGGTTCATGATCTACTTTTCATATTTCAACAAATTTGAGACATACATCATTTTCAATATCGTGATTTTGTGTTCAAGATTGATGGAAGGTCCCACCCTTGTCCAGAGAGCTTATCCCTTAGTCATAAATATAGCGAGTCAACATAATTGTCACTTCAAAATTTCCAGATTTGGGAATGTGAAATTCATCAATCGTATATCGAGGGTGATATCAAGATCTAAATAGGGTGATTATAGGAGCCAAGTCAAAATCAAGATCAATAATCATGAGTCAAGATTTCATAAATCAATGTCAAGAGTCAAGTTTGGACATCAAAGTCATAGATCCAAACAACAATATGAAGGATTTACCTCTAACATATAATGTGGTTATATCTAACTTGGTAACATTGAGTTTTCATGAACTATGCACATGAGTACAACACTTTAGTTTCATTCATCAAGCAGGGTTTTTGAAATTAAGAGTAGATCATGGCATTATAATCTAGATCAACTTTCATGAGTTCAAATCAATTTTAGTTTTTTGATGCATAAGCTACTCGCAATTGAAAAATCATGTGATTAATAGTCATCAGATAAGAATCACATGAGGAGATGAAAAGAAAAACAATTTACTTGGGTGGATTAGGTAGTCCGTAAATAAGAGGTGAGATGCTAGAAGACTCTCTAAGATTTAGGGGAAGATGTGTTATGCCTTATACATTTATAGACGCCTTCTGTGTATGGATCTAATCCCATTTGTCACGGTACTATTTGTTACCCTCATCCTACCCCCACTGACTATAGAATCAGCAACAATAGGGTTTGGGCACCCATCCATAGAATGACATAAATATTACACACAAGAAATATATATCAAAGGACAACAACAAAACTAAATAGATAACAAGATACTAAACATGGAGAAAAGAGATATGTACCCATTTCTATATTCAAGTATACCCACTGGTGATTCATTTTAGAGCTTAGATTCTTGATTACACTAGATCTTCATTTGGCAAATACAAATTTGATAAACAAAATATATCAATGTGAATTCATTGAGTACGCTATGAAAAACATGTAACCACAGTTTAAGAGTAAAATAAAATTTTCTTGGCTAGAAACATCATAAATCAACAAGAAGTAGAAACAAGGTGAGAACACTTAATGACATTATTTCATACAAAGCATGTTTTAGGTTTCTTTATACATAAAATCAAGATAGGCCTTTGACCACTTCTCAAGGAAGGGTCCGTGAGTGGCATTTATACTTCCTATTTCTACATGAGGGACATCAAGACCAAAGTCAATGAGCTAACCCTATTTCATTTGTGCCTTGTGCCCTTACCCCGAGAATTTAGGCAGGTACAGAAGGGTATACAATGGATTTTTGTACATTATGTTCAAGGTTTGAGAACATACTATAATCATCATGAAAGTAGTATTCATAGGGAAAATAGCTTGATGCATGGGTTTTTGTCATTTTTACAAGCACATTTTCCTTGATTTTATGTTTTGATTAGCCATTTATTTGATTAATTATACATGAAATGGTATCAATGGCATGTTCTATCTAAATGCTTCAAATTATAATATTTTTATTGTTTAAGATGGTTTAATACTTATCTCGAGCATTTATCCACATTATTGTTCATTTTCATGTACAATCCAACTTCACAGACTCGATACTATCGACACCAAAAGTCGATGGTACTGACTTCACAGAAATACTGGACTAGAAAAGACTCAGACAGACTCGATACTACTGGCACTCAAAGTTGGTAGTAGTGATACCTCATCAGTAAAACACAAGGATGAATTGTGGAAATTTGATACTACTGAGTTTATAAAATTGGTACTACCGAGATGGCATCAGTAAAGTAGTGCTTGAGCAACCTAAAGACTTGGTGATATCGAGACAAGTTGATAGTACTAACATTTTTATGAATCACATCTACCCTAGGAACTCAGTACAACTAACTACCAAGTCAGTACTACCGAGTCTGCCCGATTAGACAAATCTAAAGATAGCAATCTAATCCAACGGTTGATGTTATTTCATTCCTTAAGTGATTCCTATGACTTGAGGGGAGTTTGGCTAGACCAAAAGAGGCAGTCATTTTCCATTACATGACACTGGAGAGAGAGAAGAGAAGAGAAGAGAAAGGAACCAAAGGCTTCACCTGGGACAATCCGTGCACCTCCGGAAGGCGAATCTGTAGCCGAAAGATATCGGATTACTAGAACAACATAGGGGATCATCCGGATCAGCTATTCTCCAGGGGTTACTTAGTTTTTCTAATGTTTCCCACATTTTTCTCTTTCTCTACCATGTATTCATCAATGAAAACCATGCAGGGCTAAACCTCTTGATTCCTTAGGATCCGGGAGTAGCCCAGATATGCATTGTAACTAATTTCCATACATTAATATCATCTTTTTCCCTATATTCTGGATATAAATCTATGAAGTTGTCTTGTTTAGTTTATGCCTAATCAACATAGATCGATTATTAGACCCTTAGTCATTTTGGGAGAGAGGTTAAGGATTGGAAAGCATAGATTTACCTATTTACTGTGCCCTTTGGGAAAGGTGGAGAATAAATCAAAGGAGAAACCGAGAGTTTAATCATAAAACACCTAAGTAATCAACCAATTGCTATGGAAATGGGATTGACATTAAAATAGGTAGTGAACTACACTGTGGGAGTGGGTAGTTATGACTACAGGCTCTTTATCCAGGGATCAGGGTAATAGATATTTGTGTGTGGAAGAAATTGGAATGTTGTCTGTGGAAAATCTACAATCCTGAGGAATTCCCTAAAATCTGAGTAATTTAAGTGTTAATCTTTTTTCATTTTTCTTTTATTTCTGTTCAATCAAACCAATTCAATTTAACCAGCGTAGCTGATTAGATCACAGTTAGTAGCAGTCTTCTGGGGAATGTTTCCTTGTATTCGACTCGGGCCTCAAAAGGGCCTATATTACTTCAATATGTTCACTTGTGTACAACACATAGTAAACATGTGCTAAGTTTTTGGTGTCATTCCCAGGGAAACGACAACATTGAGCACTACGAGTGATGTGGTCGGCCACTCTAGGCCAACCTTTTTGTATTTTTTTATTTCACTTAAAGCTAAATCATAAAATCATTATTGCTTCTAGCTCCACTACTGCACCCTGACAATTAATTTGTTACTTTTAGGTACTGGTGTATGGTGCATACTCGAGCCCATAATTACGGTGAGCCATCTTCACCGAATTTTGGGCAAGAAAAACTCCTTCACAAAGAGAGGTAAGTTGGAAGGTCTATGGATAGATTCAACCGAGCTCCACCACCAACACCTCTGCCTAAAAGACCTGTAACACTAGAAGAACCTGAGTCAGCAAAAATGGGGGATCGAGCAGAAGAGCAGACCATATGGGAGAGGATCAGAGCCTCTTCCTCAACATCTCAAAAAACACCAACTAAAAGACAAGCCATCAATGTGGGTAGCTACAAGATTTACCCAGGGTTAATCTCTTTAGTTAAATACCAAGCCTTTCATGGCCACAGTTCTGAAGACCTGATTGTGCACATCAGTAACTTTGTTGAGAACTGTGATATTGTCAAAATAGATAGAATATCAGTGACTATCATATATCTGAAGCTTTTCCAGTCATCTTTGGAAGACAATGCAAAGTCATGGTTTCACAATCTCGATGATGAATGTATCGAGATGTGGGATCAGATGATCGATGCCTTCTTCGAGCATTACTTTCCCCCATAGAAAACAAATGACTTGGTGAAGAAGATCCATAATTTTAGATAGCAAGCTGATGAATCTAAAAAACCACTAGAGGGGGGAGAATAGGGTTTTATAATAATTTTAATATTAATTCAACCAAGCAACCACAATTGAAAATTTGGAGAAGGAGACACGGCGTTTAGAGTGGTTCCACCCTTAGAAAATACTAAGGGAGTCAGTCCACTACCCAATTGTTTCCAATTAGGATTTTGAAAGCACTTGTATTTTATTACCTCGCAAGGATGTTACATAAGATACAAATACCTTCACCCGTAGGATAGCATTCACCTAGAAGTAGTCTCACCAACCTTGAAGTAGCCTTCCTTAAAATAACTCCAAGCTCCCCCTTGAAGTAGCCTTCCTCTTGAAGTAGCTTCCCATTGAGACAGTCTTCTTGAAGTAATCCTAAGTCTGCCGAGCTATCTTCACCACCTGAAGAAGTTCCAACAACCTCCTTTCCGCAGCCTCCAACCTAGGAGTAGCAAAGGAGAACAAAACACAATAAAAGGAACAAGATTGGAAGAAGGAAACAATGTTACCAATAGAGTACAATGCTTTGATCCTATATCAAGTGTTTGATCTCCTAACCAAAGTGAATGGACATTGATGTATAGTGGATAGGAGATATCAGCCTATAGGACACTAATGTAGAGCTCAAGGAAAACAGATTGCAAGTGTAGCTCAACTTGTTTGCCCATAAGGATTGAATCTCAAGTGTAATTGTGTATGCAAGTTGTGTACTCAAGTTAGTTTAGGTGTCCTAAGGCATGTCCTATTTATAGGAATGGCCTACAAGTACTTAGGGACATTCTAGACACTTTCTAGGGGATTCTTAGTGCTCAACTAGCCGTTAGTTGTTCACTAATTGCATTTTTAATGACTAGTTGATTAGTCATGAAAAGTGCAGACATAACTCTTCTTGGTCAAGAATTTTGTCGACCGAGTGTCTCTCAGTGGAGGAAATTGTCGACCAAGGGTGAATCTGGAGCAACGTTCAACTCAACTCCCAACCACTTTTTTTCGCTAACTCTAGTGGTTATATAACCAAGTCTAACGACTATAGAACCTGCTCGAGACATTGTCTCAGTCGAAGTAAAGTTCGACCGATCCCTTCTCTGTGATGACTTATAGCAGGTTTTGCAAAGATGTCCGTGCTTTAGACTTGGGAGTTTCTCGGTCGAGAAGATGTTCGACCGAGAGTGTGACGCATCGTTCGAACAAAACGTTATTACTAAGAAAAAGCGATCACTAAGCAGCGGATTACCAAAAATCACTAAAAATTAAAACCATTTCACAAAGAGGTCAACACATAGGAAAACACTTTCATAAATAATCGAAGTAACTTAATTACATACTAATTCACAAGAACATGCCCTGTATCATTGTTTTCTGAGGATTACATACATCAACTGCTCTGTTAAACTAAACACATGTAGTATAAAATCTCGAGGCACTAAGCCAAAATATCGAAAGTACTAACTACTACTTCGAGGACCTGAGAGTACAAAGATGACACATAGGACTCTATGTACATCTATACAAGGCATATCAGCCAGTGTCTCCACCTGAGACTTCACTGTTGTCCCTGCTGCTGCTGTTTCTGTCCTTCACCTACTGAAGGATTCCTGCCTCCTCGTCCGCGTCCACCTAAAATTTGGTTCCCACAGGGATGAGACAATTGTAAATTGCCCCAGCGAGAGATATAACTCTCCTCCAGGAACATTATTATTGCAGTTTATTAAGATAAAATTGAACAGAAGAATCATCATTGTTTAACAATAGTTACTTTATTGTCTAACATAGTATAACATTATTCTTATCTAAACATTGCAGCTATAACTTGATAGAGTAGCATGTCACTTATCCATTAAGGAATATGTGTAACATTTATTCACTATAGGATTATAACTACAACATATACTCTCTTCAGGCTTAGATCACATTGTTAATGCCTGGCATTGTCTTTGTGGAATCATGGCATGTAGACATATTCTTTTAACAAAGTATTGGGATCTTAATCCCTCATCTCAACAAGTACATTTCCATTTCTTAACAAGTTCATCATCATGATTATAGAATATGGGTATTTAAACCCTTAACTCATCATAGAATACTTGTTACCACCTATTAGGTAACTTAATACCTTCAGGTCATCTGACCAAGGACATTATGATTCTTTTTACACAAAGCATTCCACATAGTTCACAAAGCTCATATCACCACTTGTTACCCCTTAATAGGCAACAAGGCATATTAAGGCTTATGAAGCCCATAACCAATTTCAATAGTTAAAACATCATATGGCACACAGGGCTCATTAATTTTCAGATTAATTCTCACTGAGCAATAAAGCATATGAAGGCTTATAAGGCCTATAAAACATTTTCAATATACAGAGCATCATAGCCCATAACTGGCTATGCTCCTCATCTCAACATACCTGCATGATTAGTACTCATGATAACAATCATATATCAGTACCATGCAATATAAGGGTTTTCTTATTACATTCATAACTCATCAATCTGTATTTGAGCTTCACATAGAATTTCTCTATATTAAGACTTCACATAGCATCACCTTGTATTAGGGTTTATTATATCCTATTGCCCAATTTAGGGTTAGGATGCACTATTCTCATCAGATTAGGGTTCATCATGTCATTTTACCCAAATTAGGGTTTTCCATAAATAACCATTTAGGATCTCAAGATCATATTATTAATGATCGAGTCCTATTTCATTACTTCACACAGCTAGGAACCAATATTGATAACATAAGTATCCAATCATACTTATTTATCTGCATCATTCATCATTAAATGAATTGTCAACACAAAGTATGAGTTTCTCTGTTACCTTTACCAGGATATGATTGCATCTTAGTTTATTGGTTTGGATTTACCTTTTCATATGGCATGTTAGCCTACACTCATCAAAGTGCATTACATCTCAATATAACAATTGACATGACACACTTCATGTGTCACTCATCCAAATATATTGGATTTAAACCACATCAAGGTATATCAGTCTTGAGGTGTTGGATGTGATATCTATCATATCTTGATGTATCACTTCCCTCATCACCTTTATCTTACTTGAATTCATCCACTTAGCTTGTATTAGGGTATTCCTCATCCTAATACTTTATACACCAGTTCATCACATTTATCATGTAATGTATTGGTCAATAGTCACTTATTTAGAATATACAGCCATTTCCAATGATATGGAATCATCCTGGAGTTAGGAACTATTGATATAAGGGTATCCATTATCAACCTCTCTAGGTGTTACATTTTTCAATGCATTAATCACTATTCCATTATTAGGAATAGGATTCCCCATATTTATAAATCGAGGTTCACATAGCATCTCCCATAAATATGGATTTCACATAATATCACTCTTCATTAGAGTTTCACATAACATCCTTCTATATTAGGGTTTCACATAGTATTATCTGAAATTAAGGTTTCACACTACATTACCTAATGTTTAAGGCTTTTCATAGCATTAGTAGCACTACCCTCTATTAGGGTTTCATAAAGCATCACATAGTATCACCCTGGATTTGAGCTCCACATCACATCAAATATCAGGGTTTCTCATAAAGTCACCCTAAGTTAGGGTCTCCCATAAATTTCACACCAGAATAGGGTCTACATTCAATAACCCACAATTAGGGTTTACTATTTATCCCAATTAGGGTTTCATATTCAATTACCCACAATTAGGTTTACACATATCATCACCCTGGATTACAGTTACATCCTTGCCCTGGATTAGGGTTTCACTTAGAATTGCCCTGAATTAGGGTTACGGTTCAATAACCTTGTCAATTAGGGTTTATGCCCATGATTAGGGTTTGCACTTTAGTCCAAAACTAACAAAACAGTGTTTCAACATTATTCAAAAAGGACTAAAATTGAAATATAAGTTCCTCTTGAGCCTTAATTACTTTTAAAAAGATAAGAGAGAGCATATAATCAACTTCATTAAGCAAAACATTAGGTTTAAGCACAACCCAGGTCAAGGATGTTACAAATTATAAACCCCTAACAAAGATTTCATCCCCGAAATACTAGATAACAAAAGATAGTTGTTACTCATGTCATCAAGTCTCTAATTATCATCTCAATCTCATGGAGATACTATAGATCTTTAATCCACATAAAGTTCTTCCACACATGATTATTTTAAGAAATATTTTCAACTTGATAAACTTTTCCACCATAATTACATTTGTTCTTTCCATTAGTTCAATCTTATCAATGTTTATGTTCGAGTCCACCTAAAATGTGGTTCCCACGGGGGTGAGACAATTGTAAATTACCCCAGTGAGAGATATAACTCTCCGCCAGAAATATTATTATTGTAGTTTATTAAGATAAAACTGAACAGAAGAATCATTATTATTTAACAGCAGTTACTTTATTGTCTAATAGATTAGAACATTATTCTTATCTAAACATTGCAGCTATAACTTGATAGAGCAGCATCTCACTTATCCATTAAGGAATATGTGTAACATTTATACACTATAGGATTATAACTGCAGCATATACTCTCTTTAGGCTTAGATCACATAGCTAATGTCTGGCATTGTCTTTGTGGAATCATGGTCTGTAGCCATATTCTTTTAACAAAGTATTGGGATCATAATCCCTCATCTCAACAAGTACATTTCCATTTCTTAACAAGTTCATCATCATGATTATAGAATATGGGTATTTAAACCCTTAACTCATCATAGATAACTTGTTACCACCTATTAGGTAACTTAATACCTTCAGTTCATCTGACCAAGGACATTATGATTCTTTTACACAAAGTATTCCACATAGTTCACAAAGCTCATATCACCTCCTTTTACCCCTTAATAGGCAACAAGGCATATTATGGCTTATGAAGCCCATAACCAATTTCAATAGTTAAAACATCATATGGCACACAAGGCTCATTAATTTCCAGATTAATTCTCACTGAGCAATAAAGCATATGAAGGCTTATACGGCCTATAAAACATTTTCAATATATAGAGCATCATAGCCCATAATTGTCTATGCTCCTCATCTCAACATACCTACATGATTAGTACTCATGATAACAATCATATATTAGTACCATGAAATACAATGGTTTTCTTATTACATTCATAACTCATCAATTTGTATTTGAGATTCACATAGAATTTTTATGTATTAAGACTTCACATAGCATCATCTTGTATTAGGGTTTATTATATCCTATTGCCCAATTTAGGGTTAGGATGCACTATTCTCATCAGATTAGGGTTCATCATGTCCTTTTACCCAAATTAGGGTTTTCCATAAATAACCATTTAGGCTCTCAAGATCATATTATTAATGATCGAGTCCTATTTCATTACTTCACACATCTAGGAACCAATATTGATAACATAAGTATCCAATCATACTTATTTATCCTCATCATTAATCATTAAATGAATTGTCAACACAAAGTATGAGTTTCTCTGTTACCTTTACTAGGATATGATTGCATCATAGTTTATTGGTTTGGATTAACCTTTTCATAAGGCATGTTAGCCTACACTCATCAAAGTGCATTACATCTCAATGTAACAATTGACATGACACACTTCATGTGTCACTCATCCAAATATATTGGATTTAAAACACATTAAGGTATATCAGTCTTGAGGTGTTCGATGTGTTATCTATCATATCTTGATGTATCACTTCCCTCATCACCTTTATCTTACTTAATTTCATCCACTTAGCTTGTATTAGGGTATTCCTCATCCTAATACTTTATGCACCAGCTCATCACATTTATCATGTAATGTATTGGTCATAAGTCACTTATTTAGAATATACAACCATTGCCAATGATATGGAATCATCCTGGAGTTAGGAACTATTGATATAAGGGTATCCATTATCAACCTCTCTAGGTGTTACATTTTTCAATGCATTAATCACTATTCCATTATTAGGAATAGGATTTCCCATATTTATAAATTGAGGTTCACATAGCATCTCCCATAAATATGGATTTCACATAATATCACTCTTCATTAGAGTTTCACATTACATCCTTCTATATTAGGGTTTCACATAGTATTATCTGAAATTAAGGTTTCGCACTACATTACCTAATGTTTAAGACTTCTCATAGAATTAGTAGCACTACCCTCTATTAGGGTTTCATAAAGCATCACATAATATCACCCTGTATTTGAGCTCCACATCACATCAAATATCAGGGTTTCTCATAAAGTCACCCTAAGTTAGGGTCTCCCATCAATTTCACCCCAGAATAGGGTCTACATTCAATAACCAACAATTAGGGTTTACTATTTATCCCAATTAGGGTTTCATATTCAATTACCCAAAATTAGGTTTACACATATCATGACCCTGGATTAGGGTTTCACTTAGAATTGCCCTGAATTAGGGTTAGGGTTCAATAACCTTGTCAATTAGGGTTTATGCCCATGAATAGGGTTTCATGATCTCTTTGCTAAGTATCATGCCCTTAATCACCACATGAATCATACTCATGTATAAATTCCATTCTATCATCCTCTCAACTTGATTAGGTTATATCAACCCTTCAATCAAGTGCATACAGCTATGATTGGCATAGTGTACTAAGTTGTTGTTCTTATAAGCAATTAGGGTTTATTCCTTTATTGATACTAATCATTTAGGTACTTTTAGGATTTCCACCTTCATACCTTCATTGATTACCATCACTATCAATCATTGGATCATTGGAACAATCATCACCTTCAATTTCCAAATGATTGAATCACATTTGACCTCCATTCGGTTTTGGGGTTTCATCACCAAACGGTTTTGAAACCGTTTGACTCCAAACGGTTTTGAAACCGTTTGACCCCAAACGGTTTCAAGACCGTTTGGGATCAAACGGTCTCAAGACCGTTTGGCCAAATCAGTCTCAAAACCTCAAGGGTTCTTTAGAGTAATCACCAATCATATTGAATTTAATTTGCAACATTGAATTGGCCATTGGTTAGGCAATTGAAGGATTCATCAATCAACACCATTAGATATTTATCCAATAATCAAGGATCAACCATTAACCCTCCAAACAGTTTTGAAACCGTTTGGTCCCAAATGATTTCAAGACCGTTTGGGCTCAAACGGTTTCAAAACGGTTTTACCCAAATTATCTTGAAATCATTTGAAACAATCATGGATTCATCAATCTACTCGATTAGGGTTTCCAATTGAAGGATTGTACATTCATTGAAATAATCAATTGGATCCATTGGATCATCATCCAACATGTACTAGGGTTTAGACCTCAAATGGTCAACCCTACCAAATGGTCAACCCTCTCTTGCGGTTTCGAGTTCAAGTCACCAAACGGTTTGCAAACCGTTTGGTCTCCAAACAGTTTTGATGAAACCGTTTGGACCAAAAGTCCAAAACCATTTGCAACTCAAATTTGTTGAGGTGTGTGCTTGTGATGATGTCATCATCATCAAGCTATGATCCTTCATAATTTGCTATAGTTTTCATGGTGGTTCTATTGATTTGATCAAATGAATTTCAAGAAGAACAATTGATCAACAATTGATAAGGAATTGAATGCAATAACAATATGAAGGGTTCAAGTTATAAAACCCACCTCCAATTGAGCTTCAAAGCTCCAAGATCACATCAATAATGGTGGATGCAACTCCTTTCACTATCCTAAGGCTCATCCTCAAGCTTTGAGTGAAAAGGTGTCACAGAACCGTTCTTACACCAATCCCAATCCTACTGTCTAGATAGTAGAAAAAGGATTGAAGCGCCCATCCCTGACTGGCCCAATAAGATCTATCACACTGGCATATACAATAAGAAATAAATAACTCAAAAACTGGATAAATAAAGAACAAACTAACCCAATATGGAGATATATCCAATTTATCTTTGTCATTAGAGTGTATGAGTGCAGAAGCGATCTTATTCAATTTTCAATTTGTATTGCCAAAAATCAAGAAAATCAAGACACAATCATGCAATTGCACGGTACTCTATCAAAATCAAGTAAAACACTTTATAAGAAAATAAATATACTTGGAAGGACTTATAATCAAAAGAATAACAAGCAATTTGCAAAACCAACATTTATTCGACTAGTTTTTCAAGCAATTCCACTTTTATTACGAGTTCCCATTATGATGTAATTCGAGAAGCATGCTTATATATTTTGTGACTCTATTACCCCAACGTGATGGGGAAGATCACTTGGATCCTTCTCACCATAGGAACATAGGAAGCCAATGTACAAGTCCCACATCCAAATGAGGGGGTTGTTGTACTCAATATCAACATTATCAACATTATCAATATCATTATCATTATCAATATACGTGCAGTCATAATGGGCATGCAATTTATGTTTTCATGTTTTTCAAAATATAGTATAGAAAAACAGAAGACTAATCATAGGGAACAGTAGATCATCCAAATAAATAGCCAAGCATACTATCAAGAGATACATAAAAGTATCTTCAATACAATCAAGGAGGAGTTATATAATAGCGTACCTTTCACCGAAGATTTTGAGTATAGATCAACAAGAGTAGAAGATCAGGGTCTCAAGTAGTTCCTAGGTCAATCAAGATATGGATCGAGGGTCAAGATCATATTATGCACCAATACTAAGTACACAAGATTAGGGTTTTCCCATCCTATTCATCCCTAAGGTAGATCACTCGTTTATAGTCAACATTATATCAAGATTTCTGTATTTACTCAAGTGTCAAGCATATTCGGGGATGGATGATATACCTAGGTATTTTAGGAATATATATGCTAACCCTAATTATTATCATCAATATTTGAGTCATCATTCAAGTTTCTAGATCATCATCATGATACTTAGCATCATTGGTATTCAAGATTAGATCAAGTTTCGATTAATATAAAGAGTAAATCAGGGATCAACTTTTAGGTTAATAGATCAAGATATGCCATAAGATTTAGATCAGTCATATTATTAAGATGTCATCATCATATTCAAGATTTAATCAAGTCAACAAATATAAATCTAGATCATTAATGTGTCAATTATTATTTTAGGGTCTCAATATGAAAATTAGAGTCAAGAATTAGGGTTTTCAGTGTTAAGTCAAGATTAACAACAAATAGAGTCATTTAGACCAATTAAATAAGTAAGAGATCAAGATTTAATTATATCAGTGAGCATCATTTGGAATAAAGTTTAAAAAGCATTTTTAATCATTTCACTGGATTTTTCTGATCAAGATTGACTATTTATTCAAATTATTTGGAGCTAGGATGCATTTTCTACAATCACAACAAGATCTGGGCATTTATATGAACTTCTGAATAGAGAGGAGATATTTACCTTATTTGTGAAAATTGAGGGCCATTGGATCCAGGATTTGGTGGCCAAGATTGCGCCACACAGCTTGCTGGTCCTGGATCTGGTTCAAACTCTATTTGGCCGGTTTATTCAATGATTTGTTGGTTCACCACTGCTTTGTTTGGACCGGGGAGTTTGCCTCTGAACCCAACGGTTCGAGGCTGCCTTTTGCCCCTTGCGTGCAGGCAGCCGCTCGCAATCCCTGAAGTGAGGGGGCACACCTCGCCGAAGTGAAGGAGGTCTGGGAGCAGGAGGCTCCGATGGAAGACGCAAATGTGCCGCCTGGGTTCGCCATGACCCCGCGGAGCAACAACAAACACCAAGATGAGGAGAGGAGGAGGAGCGAGCGAGATGCCCAAGAAGCACCTGCGGCAGCGCTGCTTGGTGTAGTAGGTGGTCGGGGGTTAATCGGGGTGTTCGAGGGCAAAACAACGGGAAATGGAGAGGCCTTGAGAAAGGCATTGTGTATGCGAAACATTGGGAGCCCTTTTATAGTGTCTAGGGGCCGGTTTTAGGGCTAAAGAGTGCTTGCACTTAGCCATGGCCGCCAGAGGAGAGGGGAGAGCAAGGAATCTGTTTTGGTGGCTGGATGGAGTGCGAAAGGGGTTCAAAGTAGGGTTTGATGAGTTTGAAATTGCGAGGCAAGGATTCCCTCTCGGTTATAACTTCGAAATAGGGTCGCAGGCGGGAGATCTCATCCTCGATCCCTTAATCTTTCTTCGTCACTGATTGCGGAGGTAGGAGACGACCACTAGGTCGTCAAATTGGGCCCTGGTCCGCGGGAGGGTGGATCCAAGGGCTGAGACTCACCCCGATCCCTTGCCATGGATCAGTGACATGGAAAAGCCAAATAAAAGAGTAAATAAAGGGGTTTTTAACCCATTAAATTCAAGAAATCGTAGTAATTAGTAGGAAAGTTCAATTGTTCTCAAATTTGGACCACAGATTGAAAAAAATGTAGAGAACATCCAAAAAAAGTTTGAGAGTCAAATGATAAATTTTGATGGATCAATTTGATCCTTTAGACAAAGTGATGAATGAATCCAATTTGAAGTGTTATAATGTGTATAAAATCCACATTGCTCACCATATTTCAAATTTGAGTACCACTATTGATTATGAAACCAAGAAAACTAAGTTGGGACAATGAGTTAGTTTAATAAGGGCAAAAAAGTAATTACATCAATATAATGTGAAAATCCACTTTGTTATAAAAGGAATGGTTAGAATTGAAGAGGGGATCGAGATAAGAAGAAATCATGCATTGATTTGTAATTTTCACCATGGATTCAAGGTGAAATGAGGACAAGAAGCTTACCAACAGGTTGGGGGTCGTCCCCCTGATCCTCCAAAGCTCCCTTGGTCATTTTCCAAGCAAAGATAAGAAGTGGGTTCGAAAAAGCCTTTGACTTGTAAAGGATGTTTTTATAAGGAAATCAATGAGAGAGAAAATGCCTTATAAAAATCATTTGATTCCAAAATTAGTGTCGCCTCTTCCCCTTCAATTCGTTGGATACGAGGCTATCTTCTTTTCCTATTATTCCTCTCAATTATCCATGATTTAACGAAAAGCAAATCAAGCACCTTAAATCATATTATATTAATATCCATACGTGAGTGGATATTTCTTTTTTTATTAATATTGTGAGTAAGTTATCCACTTCCTTTGGATATTTACACTTGAGAAAATTCAACCATCTCGTTTTTGGTTGAAGGCCCTTCAATTATTTTATTTATTTTTGCATTAAATGGAAGTAAAGTTCCAATTATGCTTAAATCTTGATTATTTTAATATCAAGATTTTCTCTCCTCCAAAGTGATTCAAATGAGGTACCCCTCTCATTTTATTTTCTCTACATGATGCCAAGAAACATTAGGGACCCTCTTGAAGTGGTAATTTTCATATTAAGCCCTAGATTTTGGGTAAATTGCACATTACTCCAAAATTGGGTTTTAATGCACCGACATTGCTTTATCAGCTCTTTCTTGGTACCCAGACTACCATAAGCCATAACTCTACATCATCTTCATTATAATGATGCTTCAACACATGAGGAATATCTTATCATGCACAATTTGCAATTTAACCCCTCAACTTGAGTAATTTGCACTTTAGTACAAAACTAACAAAACATTGTTTCAACATTATTCAAAAAGGACTAAAATTGAAATATAAGTTCCTCTTGAGCCTTAATTACTTTTAGAAAGATAAGAGAGAGATTATAATCAAATTCATTAAGAAAAACATCTAGCTTTAAGCACAACCCAGGTGAGGGATGTTACCGAGAGTTTCTCGATCGAGAAGTTTGTCGACCGAGAGTATCTCGGTCGAGAAGTTTGTCGACCGAGACAAACTCTGTTTCAGAACTTTAACTCATATGCTAAGTGTAACAAATGAATGTGCAATTATGATGCTCACTTAGGGATGGCCTATCTAAGTGTTGTGTGTGGATAAGAAGATCTAAATGCTTGATTTACATGATATCTAAGTACTTGTACATTATAAACTTATACAAGTGTTTACATTGATTACTATCATGAAAATAAAGCAAATTTAGAAAATTGATCTTCCAAGTCTTCACTATCCACCACCTTATATGCTTGTCCCTGAAACACTCAAATAGCAAGTTCAAAACACAAGAAAGAAATGTTTTTCATCATCAAAACAAAGGGATTATAATAATGTCCAATTTAGCCAACAATCTCCCCATTTTTGAAGATGGCAAACATTTCCAATAGAAATCAAAGTAATATAAATCATATGAGTTTCATACCTGGAATTTCCTTTGCATTTCCTTTTCATGTATTCTCGATATAATTTTTAAAACCAAGAGATTATGAAACTCTTTTCATTTGATTTATATTGTTTCTCCCCCTTTGTCATTTTAAAAAGATAACCAAGCTAAACATTAATTATGACTTTTATTTCTCCCCCTTAATTTGATAACTTGATACTCAAAGCAAACCACTTATGTCAAATTTAGCGACAATTTATTTCTCAATCATTTGCAAAGGATGTTAAGCCTTGAAATGACATGAGATCCTTTTAGATTCATGGCATATGTGTTTTGATTTCTCATCCATTTTCCAAGGGATGTTAAGCCCTGAAAATGACATGAGAATCCTTTAAGCTCATGAGTATATTTAGTAGTTTCTCAATCATTTACAAGGGATGTTAAGCCCTAAAATGATATGATATTATTTTAATCTTATAGTAGAATTAATGAATGTATCTCTAACCAAATGCACGAGATGTTAAGCCCTGATTTTTTTAGGGAATTCCATTATATTCATAAATATTGTAGGCTCCAAGATTACTTTAAAGATACTAAGGTCATAACTAGTTTCAAATTTTCTTTTATGATGTTTATAAAGTTTTGTGAACTCCTTCTTAATCTTATAGTCAAGATAGTTTTTGTGAGCTCCCCCTTAATCTTATAATCAAGATAATTTAAGGATTCTAAGGTCACAATAAGCATTAGAGTTAACCTTTTATGAGACCTAGACACTAAAATCTTGTTTTTAATATACTAAGATTGAGTACAAGAAATGATTTACAATTAAGCATTTTGTCAAGCTTATTTTAGGTCGACCTTGACTTTGACCTTGGCACCCCTTGGTCAAACTTTGATTTTGACCAAGAGGAAATTTCTGTAGATTTCCATTTTAAGCATTCACAATAATCCATTTGATTGAATATAAAGCCTTTATGTATAGAAAAATTTGTACCTTAAAAATAGATTTGATTCTGATAGTATTTAATGACTTGAAGTAAATTTATATGACTTGTAACATTTTTGCTCTTAGAACAAACAATTTATTAATATTCTTATTCTAAGCAAGATATTAAAATCAAATAATCTTGCTTGCCTTTTTCTTCATAGAATATTTTATATAAAAACTTGAAGTTCATAGTGAACGTATTCATGCATCATAAAGATGATATCCTTTTCCATAAGCTAAGCACAAGATAATCAAAATATGTCAAGATGCATTTGTGTTATAGAGATTTTTCTTAATGCAATAATGGCATTTTCAATTTTATAGCATCATCTATATGAGATGAATTACTATAATCTAAGTTAGATATATTGATAGCAAACTGAATCAATGAAATAGGTTCAATAGGTCTTGAGTTACTCGAACTATTTTTCAATCGAGTGTATCTCGGTCGAAGATTTTCTCGACTGAGTCTTCTGCTATTTTTATAGGTTTTTATCAGGCTTTTGCAGACTTAAAACAGTGACCTGCTCAGTCGACTAATTCTCGACCGACAGTGTCTCGGTTGAATATTTTCTCGATAGAGTGTGTTTCTGTATTGTATTTCAGTAATTATTTGCAAGAAAAACATAAAGTAATATAATTTTGCAAGAATATGAAAGTTAAGGATCAATTTTGTTGAGATAAGACATTTGACTATCAAAGTAATATTTTAAGTCAAATCTCAACTAATCAAATTAAAATTTCTAAGTATTAGGAACCCAAACTAGATCAACATCCTTTTTCTTGTCTGGGAAAGAGAATGAATAATGTCCAAGACGTAAACAGTAATGACAACATATAGAATCAATTTCATTTCTCTTCTTAGCTGGATTGGCTTTAGGCACATACATAACTTTAGTCTTGGGCACTTTTTTCCTTATCATTCTAGGTTTTTGAAAAGATTTACCTTTGGGCTTATAACCTAGTCCTCTTCTTCCAATCTGACCAGAAGAATCTTGTAGAATTTTATCAAGAATATCATTGTTTCTCAAGCTACTAATTTCTCTTTGTAATTTAGCAATCTCATCCATTTTCTTTTTGATATCTATATTTTCTTGATCTATATTAGATGATAAAGCATATCTTTCCTTAACAATAGCATCATAATCTAGATGATTACATAGGATAGGTTGAGTCTGAAAATTATGTAGTTTTGCAATTTGAAATTCTATTGAACTCACATACGGAAATTGAACAATAAAGAATACTTACAACTTTTGTATTTAATTGAGATGATCTCACCGTGTTTGTATCCCATGTAGCATAGTTGGTTTGAGGAAGATCATATGCATTTGAGACCATTCTCCAAAGATCCCAGCTTATCCCTTGAAAGTAGAATTGCATCCTCCTCTTCCAATAGGTGTAGTTGGTGCCATCAAATGGTGGAGGTCGAGCTATGAGTGTTCCTTCCAAGTTGAGGTTGTTGAGTACCCCATCACCCATTTTCTTCAAGACTTTGTTAAAGTTACTTGAAGCCTGCTCTGATATCAATTGAAAACCACTAGAGGGGGGGTGAATAGGGTTTTATAATAATTTTAATATTAATTCAACCAAGCAACCACAATTGAAAATTTGGAGAAGGAGACACGGTGTTTAGAGTGGTTCCACCCTTAGAAAATACTAAGGGAGTCAGTCCACTACCCAATTGTTTCCAATTGGGATTTTGAAAGAACTTGTATTTTATTACCTCATAAGGATGTTACACAAAATACAAATACCTTCACGCTTAGGATACCCTTCACCTAGAAGTAGTCTCACCAACCTTGAAGCAGCGTTCCTTGAAGTAAGTCCAAGCTCCCCCTTGAAGTATCCTTCCTCTTGAAGTAGCTTCCCATTGAGACAGCCTTCTTGAAGTAATCTTAGGTCCTCCGAGCTACCTTCACAACCTGAAGAAGCTCCAACAACCTCCTTTCCACAACCTCCAACCTAGGAGTAGCAAAGGAGAACAAAACACAATAAAAGGAACAAGATTGGAAGAAGGAAACAACGTTACCAATAGAGTTCAACGCTTTGATCCTATATCAAGCGTTTGATCTCCTCACCAAAGTGAATGGACGTGGATGTATAGTGGATAGGAGATATCAGCCTATAGGACACTAATGTAGAGCTCAAGGAAAATAAATTGCAAGTGTAGCTCAACTTGTTTGCAAACAAGGATTGAATCTCAAGTGTAACTGTGTATGCAAGTTGTGTAATCAAGTGAGTTTAGGTGTCCTAAGGCATGTCCTATTTATAGGAATGGTCTACAAGTACTTAGGGACGTTCTAGACACTTTCTAGGGGGTTCTTAGTGCTCAACTAGCCGTTAGTTGTCCACCAATTGCGTTTGTAACAGCTAGTTGATTAGTTCTGAAAAGTGCAGACAGAACTCTTCTCGGTCGAGAATTTTGTCGACCGAGTGTCTCTCGGTCGAGGAAATTTTCGACCAAGGGTGAGTCTGGAGAAACCTTCAACTCAACTCCCAACCACTTTTTTTCACTAACTCTAACAGTTATATAACCAAGTCTAACAGCTATAGAACCTGCTCGAGAAATTGTCTCGGTCAAAGTAAAGTTCAATCGAGCCCTTCTCTGTGATGACTTATAGCAGGTTTTGCAAAGATGTTCATGCTTTAGACTTGGGAGTTTCTCAGTCAAGAAGATATTTGACCGAGAGTATCTTGGTCGAGAAGTTTGTCGACTGAGACAAACTCTATTTCAAAACTTACTCATATGCTAAGTGTAACAAATGAATGTGCAATTGTGATGCTCAGTTAGGGATGACCTATCTAAGTGTTGTGTGTGCATAGGAAGATCTAAACGCTTGATTTACATGATATCTAAGTACTTGTACATTGTAAACTTGTGCAAGTTTTTACATTGATTACAATCATGAAAATAAAGCAATTTTAGCAAATTGATCTTCCAAGTCTTTGCTATCCACCACCTTATACGCTTGTCCCTAAAACACTCAAATAGCAAGTTAAAAACATAAGAAAGAAATGGTTGTCATCATCAAAACAAATAGATTATAATAATTTCCAATTTAGCCAATAGAATCCTATTCCAGAAACATGGGAGAGATTCTAGAATATGCTACAGAAAGTACCTCATCATGGTATTGATCTGCTGGGATAGGAAAAGATCTTCTATAATGGTCTGCACAAGGGAGAAAGAACTACACTTGAGAATGTAGGGGCAGGGTTCTTCCTCAACAACAAACCCGCCCACAGTCATGAGATACTAAAGAATATGTCCAAAAATCATTCATGGGGTGATGAGAGAGAGCTTCCAACAATTGTCAAAAGCATCGACAAGTCCAAGGCCATCTCTACATTAAATGAGAAGTTGGACCTGATTGCTGAAAAGTTATGTGCTAACGACGGACCACCTTCAGATGAAGAAAATGAAGAGTGTAAGTTTGTGTGTTGACACACGTATAACGTGCGTGTAATACGCAAGTGTACGTGTCGAAGTAATATGAGATTATGAGTCCCGAGTTATCGAACACGGGGAGTTGTGAGGTTAAAGACTATTACTAATTAGGATTGATCAGCTAAGCCGAAAACAAGAGTTGATTGAAAAAGAAAATAAAAATAAAAGAAAACAAAACAATTGATTAAATGGTTGGTTTAATCAATTAAAAATGGAATCCTTAGGATTGCGGTTTCACCGTGGGTTTTCATTGTATGAATTTCCATATAGTTACTCAGGTTCATCTCTCAATCCGAGTAATGGTCTATAGTCAGAATTGTTCACTGTCGTGATACAATTCACTACCTAAATCTAGGTCGGTTCCACGGTAGTAGTAACCTATACCCTAAACTAGGTGCATGAAGATCATACTCTAGGTTTCCACCATTAACTGTACATCACCTTATTCAAAGGATTTATTTGTTAATGTGATTATCGTCTCTTTTCAACCATTAATTCTTCTTTCAAAGTAATTAAAGGCATTAGATTATCATTATGGTGATCAAGCATAACAATATAATGGAGAAAACGAAATCATACCACGGATTTAAGAGACAAATTATGATAAATTATGTAAAAAGTATCATACAACGATTACCCGGGCTACTCCCAGGTCCTAAGGAATTATGGTTTTTAGCCGAAAATAGACGACATGGTATCACAGTAAGTCAAAAAGATGTAAAACATGAATTTCGAGGTACAGTAAATTGGAGAAAGGGTTAAAGAGTGGATCTGGAGAAGATGGAGAGAATTTTCCGTAATTTCCGCTGCCAAAACGCCTCCGAGATCTTCCGTGTAGGGTTCCTCTACTTTTCTCTCTCCGTTCGGCTGTCGTATCGTCCCCCCATGATAGATCTCCCAATTGTGGCTCTAATGGTGTCTTTTATAGCTGTCGTACATTTTTAGGTCAAGAGGAAACCTAAAATGTATTTTTTAATACAATATGTGTTAGACTTAACACATTAAAATTTGGTCTGCAGCATCTGAGTCGATGGTATCGACTTATTCGCAGTAAAATGTCCTTTTCCTTTTCAATCTGCAGCAAAAAATATTTGTACTCTGATGCCATGTCGCTACCATCGAGTTGCAAGTCGATGGTATCGACTTTGCTCCAGTAAATAATAATTATCTGTAAGAAAATAATCAATGAATAAATCAAATAATTATTATAATAATTAAAACATGTAAAATGCATGTAAAATACATGTAAAAATATAAGAAATGATGCACAAGTGATTTTTACTAATTTGGTAAAATATGTATTAAAAAGATATTCAATTAAGCACAAATGACACAGAAAATAACCAAATTAGATATCAAAATAATGACAATTTGTGCATACATCACACCCCTAAGCTGGAATATTGCTTGTCCTCGAGCAACACTACTCTTGGATTTGTTTTAAAAAGTCAGCAAGAAGACATGTACCTATGAATTATTTTTTCTAACCGCCCTCCACCAGTCGGTCCCAAACCGATCCTTGCCAACCACTGAACAAGTAACTACTCTAAAGCGATCAATAATGTTCATAATAGATGTCCACAATAAGATTAATGAAAAACACTATCAATATGAAGAAGTTAATATCGTGGCTAGTAGGACACATGCTTGATGCACCATGTGATCTCCCTATCTACATTGCTCTGATCTACCTAAATAAACTACTTAGAAGCAGATCCCCAAATAAAAATGGAGGTGGGGATTAATTATAATGGTGGCCTACCATACAGAGAAATGGGTGGAAAAAATGGGTTGCTATGAAAATAGGATTCACAAGAATCATCCAAATTATTTATGCAAAAAATAAAAATGTGATGCACCTGTATGATGGATAAAATGTGAATGTATGACTTCTAATGACTATTGTTTTTGTGGAATGATGCATGCAATGAATGTCTCATCCTAATGATGAGTATAAGTGGAAATGTGCTTACAAAAAAAAGATCCATAATTCCCTTATTTATTGCTTAGAGAGAATATGGCATTGAACTTGAAATCCTTTTCCTCCTTTTCTCCTATTTTTTCTTTTTCTTTTTCAATAACTCTTTTTTTTTCTTACCCTATTTTTAGCAAGATGAACAGTTCATGCTTGGGTTTTTTATTTTTTATTTGGAGTAGGAGTAAGGAGATATAACTTTTTTTTACACTCTTTCATGACAGAAGATGGTAGAATATAACAAATATATAACACCTTATAAAATATGCAATGCAAATGCAACTATATGAAATTTTGTTATGCAAACTACAAGTACTCAAATGAGATTATATGATTTTTTTAATGCATAATAAAATGAACTAACTATATGCTTACTATCATGCCATGTAATGCATATAAGAGGAAAATAATTTGGATTAAACTTGATCATCCTATGGTGGTGAATGAAGATGAATGGAAGGTGGATGAGATCACATGAATAAGAGACAATGTCTTTCCCAACCATGATATGTCCCTCTTCTATCAACTTGTGTAACAGGGTAACCTTAGAGTTTATTTCTAAAATTCACATTAAAGATCACGTTACTGTTTGATTGGTTTGGACTCAAACATCGTCGTCATAACACAAGCCACAGGGTTAAGTTAGGTTTTTCATTCAATCGGTATGTCTTCAAGCTGACTAATCCAAACAATTCCTCCAGTTATGTACTCTTAAACATAGCAAATTTAGCTTAAAGTGCAAAGCATAAGAGCACATTCAAATTTTTATTTAGAATTTTCATAATTGATACCACATCATCAACAAACGGCTAATCCTAACCGAAATTTTATATTTTGTCCACAAGTACACTAGATAGAAGTGGACTCTAAAACAAAATGAAAAATCTAAATTTTTTGAAACAAAAACAAGTAGATGTATGATATAAAGAAAAGATGCAAGAGGTAAAGATAGAAGCATTGTTCCATTCCTCCCCCTAAGCTTGAATATGACGTTGTCCCCAATGTCAAAAGCAAAGGAAGATAAATGGAACAGATGTACCGATATGTGAGATGAGATTCAAGACAAGACATGAGTGGGAGGGATCCACATTAAGACATGCCCTCCAAAAAGTACTCAAGCTCGGTGAAGTGTCGATGCTTGCTCAACTTGTGAGAAGTCACTAATGAAAACTTGACACTACTGACAGTGAAGTCGGTGGTACCGACTGAATGTGTCCCTACACACTGAATACACATATCAAGGCACCTATTTTACTTGCATCAAAAATAGATATCACAATCTACAAATATGAATGTAAAAGTAGAAATGAAAGTTTAACAAAATAAACCTAATTGGTGGGTTGCCTCCCACAAGCTTCCTTGTTTAACATCCTAGGATGGACACATGTCAATCAACAATAATCAGGTGGTCATGGAGGAGGGTAAAACTCTCTCCGCCTCTTCCTTCTAAACTTTTGGTTCCTTGCAACAATAAGCATAAATAAATAATAGTCAGAAGACCAACATGTATGGTTGAAATTCCATTTCAACAGTAAATTATCATTGCAATGAACATGAACATGAACACGACTCACAATCAAGTCTTGATGTGGGTGCACATGTAGAAATAGATAGCCATGAGGTGAAAGGTATAATGATGATTGATCCTTAATTTCTATGACCATCCCGAATGGATCACTCCTATCTACACATAATGGAGGGGTTATATCAAAGGTGAATTTATGTGCCTCTTCCTCTTCTAATAATTCAATTTCCCCACATTCATTAATATCCTCACAAAAAATTTCAAAATTATCATCTGGATATATATCCCATATAGGATCCTCCATAAGGAAATGAAGAGATGGGTCTTGTGGTGAAGGAATTATGTGATGGGTAATGGGCAATTCCTCCACCTTTTCACTCTCAATATCCTCTTCCTCACTCTCTTCCTCCTCTCTAAGATCATTATTAAATAAAGCACCTACTGGATCCTCCTCTCCTTCACTCATATCCCAAACACATGTATCAAAATTTTCATCCACCTTATTTGCATCATTTTCCTCATCTTCCTCATCAGATCCCCAATCATATTCAAGATCAATCCTAGGAGTCCAGGGTGTGGGTGTGGGCTCAATGGAAGGACATGATAGAGGTGATTCTAAAACTTCTTCCAGTATGTTATCCTCACTCTCTAATTCCTTATCCTCAATCTCAACTTCTTCCATTTTCTCTATTCTACCCCATCCTCCATTAGAAACAGGACCTTTGCGATTTAAAACATATTGAACCAAAATCCTAATATGCTCACGATGAATTTCCTTTGAGATTTTCTCATAATTTAATGAAGGTGGACTCAGACATCTATAACCTACATGTGCATTTCCACACTCAAAACAAATAGGGGCCATGCGCTTTTTTTATTTATTTTAATAAAAGAAGACTAACTACAAAGAAATATTTAGATGAATATGTACAATGCCAAAACTAACAGTAAAATTTTATGTAATGAAAAATGGGAAGAATAAAAAAAATATAAAAAAAAGAAAATAAATACAATGGCCTAGTGTGGACGATCCTAATTTTTCATAGTGTTAACCATGCCAACTCCCCGGCAACGGCGCCAAAAACTTGACACACGTATAACGTGCGTGTAATATGCAAGTGTACGTGTCGAAGTAATATGAGATTATGAGTCCCGAGTTATCGAACATGGGGAGTTGTGAGGTTAAAGACTATTACTAATTAGGATTGATCAGTTAAGCCAAAAACAAGAGTTGATTGAAAAAGAAAATAAAAATAAAAGAAAACAAAACGATCGATTAAATGGTTGGTTTAATCAATTAAAAATGGAATCCTTAGGATTGCGGTTTCACCGCGGGTTTTCATTGTATGAATTTCCATATAGTTACTCAGGTTCATCTCTCAAGCCGGGTAATGGTCTGTAGTCAGAATTGTTCACTGTCGTGATACAATTCACTACCTAAATCTAGGTCGGTTCCACGGTAGTAGTAACCTATACCCTAAACTAGGTGCATGAAGATCATACTCTAGGTTTCCACCATTAACTATACATCACCTTGTTCAAAGGATTTATTAGTTAATGTGATTATCGTCTCTTTTAAACCATTAATTCTTCTTTCAAAGTAATTAAAGGCATTAGATTATCATTATGGTGATCAAGCATAACAATATAATGGAGAAAACGAAATCATACCACGGATTTAAGAGACAAATTATGTAAACTATGTAAAAAGTATCATACAACGATTACCCAGGCTACTCCCAGGTCCTAAGGAATTACGATTTTTAGCCGAAAATAGATGACATGGTATCACAGTAAGTCGAAAAGATGTAAAAGATGAATTTCGAGGTACAATAAATTGGAGAAAGGGTTAAAGAGTGGATCTGGAGAAGATGGAGAGAATTTGTCGTTGTTTCCGCCGCCAAAATGCCTCCGAGGTCTTCCGTGTAGGGTTCCTCTACTTTTCTCTCTCCGTTCGGCTGCTGTATCGCCCCCCCATGATAGATCTCCCAATTGCGGTTCTAATGGTGTTTTCTATAGCCGTCGTACATGTTTAGGTCAAGAGGAAACCTAAAATGTATTTTTTAATACAATATGTGTTAGATTTAACACATTAAAATTTGGTCCGCAGCATCTGAGTCGATGGTATCGAGTTGCAAGTCGATGGTATTGACTTATTCACAGTAAAATGTCCTTTTCCTTTTCAATCTGGAGCAAAAAATATTTGTACTCTGATGCCATGTCGCTACCATCGAGTTGCAAGTCGATGGTATCGACTTTGCTCCAGTAAATAATAATTATCTGCAAGAAAATAATCAATGAATAAAATCAAATAATTATTATAATAATTAAAACATGTAAAATGCATGTAAAATACATGTAAAAATATAAGAAATGATGCACAAGTGATTTTTACTAATTTGGTAAAATATGTATTAAAAAGATATTCAATTAAGCACAAATGACACAGAAAATAACCAAATTAGATATCAAAATAATGACAATTTGTGCATACATCATGTGTCACCAACAACAATATAGGATCAATGACTATGCATTGAGGAAGGATCCTAAGTTGTCATGGAAGGATCCTAACAATGTCCTACATGACCTGTCTTAGGTGCAATAACTTAAGCCACAACAGTTCGGTGTCCAGGCACAATATCAACAAGAACAAAAGAAGATTAACCATATTGAAGAAATGCTTGGAAAGTCAGTCAGTTAGAATCAAGTGCTTATTGGTTAAACTCAGAGAGAACTGCAGAACCAAGGGGCGAGGATCCAAAGTATAGAAACTCAGATTTCTCAAATAGGAGCGGATGTGGGAACTTTGAAGCAGCCAAACCAATAGGAGTTCCCAACAAATACTAATGTGCATTTTGGAAATCAACACGTCAAGGCAGTCCTACTTCACAGTGGTAAGATGCTATTGAATAAGGCACCAACAAACACAGATACAGGTGAAGCTACAGGAACAACATCTCGAACTGTGGCAACATATGCAGTTGAGCCAGACATGTTGGGACAGGAGAAAATAAGTAAAGAGCACATTGATGAGGTGGAGGATACTAGATCAAAAGGATATGTCCCACCTCACCATAGGAAACTAGTAACCCCAGTTCCCTTTCCAAACAACTTGAAGGCAACCAAAGAAGACCGACGGTTCTAGAAATACTTAGAGGGCTTTAAAAAATTATCTGTCAATATTCCACTCATTGATGCATTTGAGAAGATACCATCATATAGAAATTTCTTGAAAGACATCATCAATAAGAAGAGAAGGATACTTGAGGATGATGTAGTGGTGTTAAAAGAGAAGGTGAGTGCTTTTATTCTGGGAACACTGCCTCCTAAAAGACAAGATCCTGGTTGTTTCAACATCATGTGCTTCATAGGAATGACTAAGTTCGGGGAAGCTCTACGTGTGTCACGGACTAGTATTAACCTCATGCCTTTGTCAATATTCAAGAATCTATGCCTTAAGGAGACAAGAAAAAGTTCTATGACTATTGAATTGGCAGACAACTCTATGGTCATGCCATATGGCATTTGTGAAGATGTCCTAGTGAAAGTGGATATAATTGTTTTTCCTGTGGATTTCCTGGTAATGGAAATGCAGGAGGTTAAAGGAAACAAACTCTTGCTAGGTAGGCCATTCCAAGCCATTACTGACGTGATCTAGAAATGGGCAGAGGAGATCTGACCATGGGCACTCATGATGACTGGTTTAAAATTAAGATGCCTAAACACTCAAAAGAAAGAGGGGATACAACATAGTGTAACATGCTGCAACACATGAAGGGCATGATTTCTCTATGTCTGGGGAAGCCATTCCTTGACATGGCTCATGTGATGACCAAGGTGGAAAAAGACACTCTAGCAATTGATATAATTGAAAACACTAAGGTGATCTCATTAAAAGAAGAAATATGTTATCCAAACGATAGAGAAGAAGACTATGACCCGACTACCGTAGAGGAGGTCATTGCTGATTCCTTGATGCTAACATATCCATAGTTACCCTTGGAAGCATGTTTGATGAATAAAGTAGATGACATCATGCACAACTACTATCTGGAGGAGTGTGTATTGATGCTGAAGGCGGGACCCTGCTATTATACAAGATATTTTGAAGATTTGGGACCACTTCCCCCACTACTAGTTCCATCTCTGCAGAGCCCACCCGAGTTGGGATTGAAGTCGTTGCCACCACATCTAAGTATGTCTTCTTCGCTACAAAAGAGAAGCTCCTAGTAATCATATCATCATCCTTGAGCAGTGAAGAAGAGGGGCAGTTGCTTGCTATGTTGAAGAACAACGGAGCTACTTATGGGTGGTCTAAAGCAGACATCAAAGGAATCTCCCCGAGTTTGTGCCAACACAAAATCCAACTGGAAGAAAGAGATAAAGCAATAGTTCAACCTTAGTGATGACTCAACCTGATCATGACTGAGGTAGTGATGAAAGAATTGGGCAGGCTCCTTCGGCATGTATCATTTATGCAATTTCAGATTCTATGTGGGCTAGCCCAACTCAAGATGTTCCTAAGAAAGGGGGGATCACTGTCACAACTAATGCAACTAATGAGTTGATTTCAACTAGGTTGGTGACAGGTTGGCATGTATGCATAGACTATCATCATTTTAATGTCGTTACTTTAAAAGATCATTTTCCATTACCTTTCATTGATCAGATTTTGGAACGACTCACTATTCTTTCACACTTTTGCTTCCTCAACGGGTATTCTGATTATAATTAAATTTTGATCGAGCTAAAGGATCTGGAAAAATCTACTTTCACATATCCTTATGGAACGTTTGCATATAAATGGATGCCATTCAGCCTTTGTAACACCCCTACCACCTTCAAACATTGTATGCTTGCCATCTTCTGTGATATGCTAGAGCGGTGCTTGGAGGTGTTTATGGATGATTTTTCTGTGTATGGGGGAGTCATTCAGTGATTATTTGTACAATTTGGATAAGGTTTTACAAATGTGTGAGGACACTCACTTAGTCTTGAATTGGGAGAAGTGTCATATGATGGTTAGTGAGGGCATAGTGCTTGGACACAAGGTGTACAACAAGGGTATGGAAGTAGACCCAGTTAAGATAGAAGTTATCTCCAAGCTACCTCCACCAACATCGGTGAAGGGAGTACGGAGATTTTTGAGATATGATGGGTTTTACCATCATTTTATCAAAGATTTTCAAAAATTGCTAAACCCTTGTCAGAACATTTGGAAAAAGACGATGAATGCTTGAATGCTTTTGAAATACTAAAGGAGAAGCTTAGCTCTGCGCCTATTGTGCATGCTCCTGATTGGAACCTACGATTTGAGCCGATGTGTGATGCATCAGACTATGCTATGGGAGTTGTGTTGGGTCAACACAAAGATAAAGCTCCTACAGTCATATATTATGCATCCAAAACTTTGAATGATGTGCAACTTAATTATACAACCAAAAAAAAAGAACTCCTAGTGGTTGTTTTTTTTGTTTGAGAAGTTTCACCAATCTCTAGTGGGGGTGTGGGTGATTGTTTGGACCAACCATGCTGCCATGAAATACCTATTACAAAAGAAAGATGCAAAACCTAGATTGATTAGGTGGATTTTATTGTTATAGGAATTTTACATAGAAATTTAAGACAAGCATGGGTGGAAAATGTGGTAGTCGATCACCTATCTAGGCTGGAAAGAGTGAATGAATAAGATTGTAGACATCCCTATTGTTGAGGATTTTCAAAATGAAAAACTTTTTTCTATCAAGACTAAGGATCCTTAGTTTGTAGATATTGTTAATTATTTAGCCTACAAAGAGATGCCTACAGATTGAGGGTATCAAGAAAAGAAGAGATTTTTCCACTCATTGAGGTTTTACATCTGGGATGACCTGATTCTTCTTAAATAATGTAGGGATGGACTTTTGAGGAAGTATGTACCTGAGTGTGAGGTAGAGAGAATTTTGTCACACTGCCAGTCTTTACCTATAGGATGGCATCACACTAGCTCTAGGACTTCAGACAAAGTTTTAGGGAGTGAGTTTTATTGGCCAACATTGTTTAAGGATGCATTTGATTTTATTTGTCGTTGTGATGCGTGCAATGCGCAAGTAACATTTTTAAGCGACATGAGATACCATTAAATGTGTTTTAAGAGGTTGAAGTTTTTGATTTTTGGGGAATTGATTTTATGGGTCCATTTATATCATCGAATTCTAATCTCTACATTTTACTTGTTGTTGACTATGTATCTAAGTGGGTGGATGCAATTCCAACCCGCACCAATGACACTCAAGTTGTGTGCAAATTTGTGAAGGATAAAATTTTCTACAGATTTGGTGTCCCCCGACTGATCATTAGGGATGGTGGATCACATTTCACCAATAGGAAAGTCAGAGCATTATTGAGTAAATATGGGGTGAAAAACCAAGTGGATACTCCCTACCACCCACATACACAAGGCCAAGTTGATGTGTCCAATAGAGAATTGAAGAAGATCTTTGAAAGGACAATCTTGACTAATAGGACAAATTTGAGTTTCATGCTTAATGACACTCTGTGGGTATATAGGACAACCTATAAATCACCTATAGGGATGACAACTTTTAGGTTGGTTTATGGATGTTCTTGCCATTTACTAGTTGAGGTTGATCATAAGGCAAAGTGGGCATTGAGAAAGCAAAACGTTGGATTAGACGAAGCTGGTAAGAAAAGACTGTTAGATCTGAATGAACTAGATGAGCTTAGGATGGATGCTTATGAAATTTCTAGGATTTATAAGGAGAGGACGAAGAAGATTCGTGATAGGCACATCTTGAATAGGGTGTTTCTTCTAGGACAAAAGGTTGTCCTTTTTATTTCTCGACTTAAGTTACATCCAAGCAAATTGAGGTCCAAGTGGAGTGGACCATTTGTGATTGAGCAGTTTTTTCCCCATGGTGTTGTGAAGATTTTAGATGGGACTATGTCATTACTTGTTAACGGCCAAAGATTGAAGCACTGCTATGGTGGGGAAGTGGAGCAGAGAACAGAAGAAGTGCAACTTATTGAAATCCATTAGATTCTTAATCTTAGGAACGTCTAGTCTAGGATGTTAAACAATGGCGCTTTGTGGGAGGCAATCCAACCTTCTTTTCTCTTTATTCATGTTCATTTTAACATTATAGTTGTCTTTTTATTCCTACTTTTTGAAAAAAGGTACCTGGACTCGTTTGTGGAGTGTGCATATTTTTTCCCAGGTCAGTACTACCGAGTCACCAAGTCGGTAATACCGAGATTACATCAGTATGTCATCCGTACAAGAAAGAAGGACTCAGTACTATCGACTCTCCCAGTTGGTGCTACCAAGTTTATGAAGGTTTTCGAGTGCTTTACGGATAAACATCAGTAGTTTTGACATCTAAGTCGATACTACCGACTTTTTGGCACTCCCAGAATCGAAACATCGAGATGAAAATTCAAAAGTACCGAGCTAGAATTTAATGTCGGTAGTACCGATGCGTGACATCAGCAATCCGTGGATGCTCGATTCAATGACAGATGCATTATTTATTGCAAAATCGATAGCATCAATCCACAACTCAAGTCGGTACTACTGACTTGAACTCAGTACTACTGACTCCGAGTGATATGTACTTGAGACATCATAAAACGTCATCTATTGATATATCCGAGCTATGGATTTGTGTTTGCAACTCGATACTACCGACACAAAAGTTGGTAGTATCGACTCTGCCTGACTCATCTATATAAGGAGGGGTGGTAAATCCATTTTATCCACACCACTTCCTCCACTCCTATAACTTAGAGTAGAGCTGCACCAGGTGCCGATGATCTTCACTGAGCCAACGATCTTCTCCAAGCCTCCCTTTCCTCATCATCCTTCTTGCATTAGCATCATGGCACCAAGGAGAGGCCCTTCTACATCGGCAAAGTAAGGTGAGTTGGTCCCTCAACCAACATGCATCCAATACCCATCCTCGAAGATCAAAAAAGTTTATGAAGAGAGGAAGACGAGGCCGATGGTGCCATCGTGCATTGATCAAGCGAGCGGGCTTCACCGAAAACATGCGATGGGTGTGTCATAAGTGGCTAATGGAGGGAGACAATCCTTTCTTCAATGACTGGAAGACTTACCCAGAACTCATCCTTGAGTTCTTGGCATCACTAGAGGTTCTTATCTCCCCCGAGAAATAGTTGGGAGGTGAATGGTGGGAAGGCAAATTCAACTTATGCCTCTTCAACAACAACTACTCCATCACTCTACGGGCCTTCAACAACATCTTTAACTGAGATCACTTCCCAGAATGCTCGGCCCCATATGATTTTGACTTTGACTTGGCTTGGGAGCAGCTGATTGAGGTGTCAGAGGGCTTTGGCATTAGCTAGCATGTCAACTCTGTTACTGACATTGAGCACCCCTTTGGTCGAATCATTCACCAGCTATGCACCAACACCATCTTTTCTCATTCCGTCCAAGCTCAAAGAAAGGTTCAACAAGTGGACATCTACTTCCTCTACATGCTATTAGAGGGAGAGACCGTCAACTTTGGAGCCTTCCTTCTTCTCCACATGATCTCAATTTGGTGCAACATGACAAGAAAGGTGTCGATTATATTTGGGGGTCTCATCACCCTCATTGCACTACATTTCTACCTTGACTTATCTACCCTCATGCCAATAAAAAATACAAAGAAGTTGGACCATCTACACTTCCACAAGGAGACCATCCTCAAATTCACCACTACAGAAATAGCGTTCAACGTCGCTTTTAGAGGCGTCGGTTTTTTACAGAAATTGACGCTGAAATAATTAAACATCGGCTATTATGGTAAATTGATGTGATGATTTTGAGTCGCATTTATAGAATTGTTCACTCGCATTTTATGTGTTTATTGGTCATTTTGGTGGTTAATATTTCATAATTCACTTACTTTAGTCTATGACCCTTCTAAGCATCAATTCTCCCTTATTTTATTGTTTTGAGCACAAATGATTACAATAATATGTTTTATTTCGTCTTATGTGGTTTTGTGTTGCAATTTCAGGAAAAACACATATTTGCAGTTGTCGATACCATCGACAGCTGTCGATACTATCGTCACAGCCACAGGTTGCCAGCCGCAAGGAACAGCACAGAGTCGATACCATCGACAGGGAAGTCGATGGTAGTGATGTCCTTCAGGTTGCTAGCGAGCAGATAGTCGATACTATCGACCATTAAGTCGATACTATTGACCGCAGAAGATTCAGCGATGGAAAAGGACAAAACCGATGCCTTAGGGTGTCGATACCATCGACCCGCATTGATGGTATCGAGTCAGCATCAGGCGCAATGAAGAAAAGAAAAGCAGACTTGCCGATATCGCGTAGGGTCGATACCATCGACCCGCGTCGATGGTATCGACACCGTCAGATGAAAGTTTGTTTCAGATCAATCTAACTCTGACGGCTATGATATTTTTTCAACCTAACTCGGTGATTATACCTAATGACGGCGGCCAAGAGCAGGGTATCAGGTCATTAGCCGTTGCACATGTCCCGGGAAGGGGTGGAGAGAAGAACGGAGACCAGAAGCACACCGCGATCATTTCGGAAGCCGAAGAAGACGTTTTCCACCGCCGAAAGGCTGTAGAGCATGCATTCCACGCTGAGGAACACTTGGATCTTCTCCATTCAGGGGTTTCTTTACTTATTCACGCTTTTCTCCATGTTTCCCCTTTTCTCTACCATGTTTTGCTCTGAGATGAACATGCAGGGCTAATCCCCTTTGTCTTTAGGACCGAGAGTAGCTCGGGGAAGCATTGTATGACATTTTTATCATAGTAATTCATCATTTATCTCTTAAATCTGTGGTATGATTTTATTTTCTCAATTATATTGTTATGTTTGATCACCATAATGATAATCTAATGCCTTTAATTACTTTGAAAGAAGAATTAACGATTGAAAAGAGACAAAATTCACATTAATTAACAAATCCCTTGAACAAGGTGATGTAAGATTAATGGTGGAAACCCAGAGGTTGATTCTAGTGTGCCTAGTTTAGGGTATAGGTTACTACGACGGTGGAACCGACCTAGACATAGGTAGTGAATTGTACCACGACAGTGGGCAATTCTGACTACAGGCCACTACCCGGATCGAGAGATGAACTTGAATTATTATATGGAAATTCATACAATGATGACCCGCGGTGAAACCGCAATCCGAAAGATATCCATTTGAATTGATTAAATTAAACCTTTAATAGATTGGTTTGTTTTATTTTATTTTCTTTTTAATTTTACAACAACTCTCAAACTCTTTTAATCAGTTTAGCTGATTGCAAACAGTTAGTAGTAGTCTACCGATAGTTTAGTGTCCCTGAGTTCGACTCAGGCCTCACAAGGGCCTATACTACATTGACGCGTACACTTGTGTTATACACACGGTAAAATCGTGTCAAGTTTTTGGCGCCGTTGCCGGGGACACATCAATTGTCGGCACTACGAGTGTTGCAAGCGGCCATTCTAGGCCACTTTTTAATTTTTATTCTTCATAATTTATTTTAAATTTTATAGTTTATCTTGCACATTTTGTAATCATCTAGCACGGTACCGAACTGAAATTATCATTTTGTAGGTACTCTGCATGGTGTAGACGCGTAGCACCGACTACACACAACAAGCACCAGAGGTTCCACTGTCGGGACCTGAGGACGAGGAGGATTACAATCATGACCAACCGGAAGATATAGATTCTGGCTCAGAATAAGAAGTCATGGCCAAAGAGCAGACGATATGGGAGAAGATAAAAGCTTCTTCCTCATCTACTTCAAAGGGGCCAATTAAGAAGCAGGCGATCAACATTCCGACTTATAAGATTGATCCTGCATTAATCAACTTGGTCAAGTCAAATGCATTCCATGGGCTGAAGAACGAAGACCCGATGACTCACATTAGCCAGTTTGTGGAGAACTGCGATATGATAAAAATAGACAGGTTTCCGCAAGAGACACTATACCTGAAGCTGTTTCCAAGCTCTCTGGTAGGAAATTCATGGAAATGGTTGCATAATCTTGACGATGAATATGTGGAATCATGGAACCAAATGGTGGAAGTGTTCTTTGAAAGGTTCTTTCCTCCTGAGAAGACAAATGATATGATCAGGAAAATCCATAATTTCAGCCAGAAGGCAGGAGAGACTTACTCTGAGGCCTGGGAAAGGTTTCAGATCACGCTTAGGAGGTGCCCGCATCATGGGCTTGACAAGGAGACGCATGTCAAAATCTTCTATTTTTCTCTCTTCGAGCATGATAGAAGTAACATGGATTCTACATGTTTAGGGTCCTTTTTGAACAACACAGACACGAGGTGTTGGGAAATTCTGAAAAACATGGCCAAGAAGCAATCCTGGGGCGACAGAGACGCCGTAGAGCACATTCGAGCTGTGGGGGAGTCAAAGGCCATCAAAGAGCTGAATGAGAAGATGGACCTTATAGCCAAGAAACTACTTACAAAAGAAGATATTGAATCCGAGGATGAAGCTCAAGTCAAATTCATGCGCCAGAAGCAGGGGTACAGAAACAACGATTACTCATGGAGGAAGGACAAGAAATTTTCCTGGAATGATCTGAATAACTTCTTGCAGGACCCCGATGCAAAACCCCAGCCGATGACGGATGATAAGAGCATGGAGTTGCTCAATCAAATGATAAAGAAGAACCAAGAACTGATGAACACTTTTGGCCAGCAGATCAAGCAACAGGGGGAATTCATGAATCAGTTTGGGAAGACATTGTAGAGCCATGGGGCTCAGATGAGGACGATAAAGACATCTATGGTGCAAATGGTAGCTGAGATAGAAAATCTGAAGAATCCAATGCATCAAGGCTTTCCGGGTAATACAAATATTCCAGGGGGAAATCAGCAGGAAAAGGAAATCTTACTACGGAGTGGCAAGAAGATTTTAAACCCCAGGGCCGATGAACCAAGAAAACACCAGTCAGAAACCGAAGGTGAGGCCACATAGGAAGTGGCAATTCCAGTCACAAAGCTGGTTGAGGATATAGTAGAGGAAGTCACAGCTAAACCTATTACTACTGAGGAGGAGACAAAGAAGAGGACATCATATGTGCCACCACATCAAAGGGCACAGGCTGTCCCGGTCCCATATCCAAATAGTGTGAAAGCAAAGAAAGTGGATGCCCAGTTTAAGAAGTTTCTAGACAGTTTTAGAAAGTTCTCTGTCAACATTCCATTATTAGAAGCAATCGAATAGATACCCTCCTACGGGAAGTTCTTGAAAGACATCATCACAAAGAAAAGGAAAATCCCTGATGCTGAGGTTGTGGTTCTCAAGGAACAGGTAAGTGCCTTCATCATGGGCACACTGCCACCTACGAGGCAGGATCCATGCTGCTTCAATATTTCATGTTACATTGGTAAGGTGAAATTCTGTGAAGCACTGTGTGATTCTGGGGCAAGCATAAACCTGATGCCTCTCTCTACGTTCAAGAAATTGGGATTAAAAGAATCAAGGCCGAGCAATATGATAATACAGTTGGAAGATAATTCAGTGGTGAAGCCCTATGGTACTTGTGAAGATGTGTTGGTGAAAGTAGATCAGTTTGTATTTCCAGCAGACTTTGTTGTAATGGAGATGCAAGATGAACAGGATAATGAGTTACTCCTTGGATGACCCTTCCAAGCCACTGCTGACATGATACTTGAGATGGGGAAAGGTCGTTTGACCTTGGGTATTGCTGACGATCGGTTCGAGATGGTCATGCCTTCTAGCACCACACAATCTAAAGTTAAGGAGCAATGCCGCATGTCGAAGCACTTTGATCAAAATATATCTCTCTGTCTAGGGAAGCCATTTCTTGATATGGCTCATGTGATGACTGGAGTAGAAAAAGGGACACTGGTTGTAGACATCAAGGAGCAGACCAAGGTTGTGTCTCTTATAAAGGCTGTGAGTTTTCCCAATGATGAAGAGAAGGACATCCCTCCCTCTACTGAAGATGAGGCCATAGCAAGTTCTGTTTTCAATGCATATCTAGAATTACTGCTTGAAGCCTACCTTGTTAATATTACACATGATTGGATGAGAAGCAAGTCACTAGAAGAGTGTGTCAAGATGCTTCAGGTGCTTCCATGTTTTTATGCTAGGTACTATGAAGACCTTGGAGAACTTCCACCACCGCTTCAATTATCTTTGATCAGCCCGCCAGATTTAGAATTAAAGCCATTGCCACCGCAATTGAAATATGCATTTCTAGATGAGGATGAGAAGCTTCCTGTAAATATTTCGGCATATCTGAGTGCCGAGGAGGAAGATCAATTGCTGATTGTGTTGAAGAACCACCAAGGTGCATTCGGGTGGTCGGTCGCAGACATCAAGGGGATCTCCCCTACATTGTGCCAGCACAAGATCCGGCTTGAGGAGGAAGCCAAACTGGTGATTCAGCCACAACATCGACTAAATCCTAGCATGATGGAGGTTGTAAAGAAGGAGGTGATCAAGCTTCTTTCTGCAGGTATCATCTATGCTATATCCGACTCGACGTGGGTGAGTCCTACACAGGAAGTCCCTAAAAAGGGGGGAATTACTGTTACACATAATTTGTTAAATGAACCTGTCACTACCCACTTGGTAACCGGGTGGTGTGTATGTATAGACTACCATAGATTGAATGCTGCTACTCTTAAGGATCATTTCCCTCTCCCATTCATTGATCAGATTTTAGAGCGATTAGCAGGTCGATCTCATTTTTGTTTTCTCGATGGTTATTCAGGGTACAATCAGATTTCCATTGATCCTAAGGACCAAGAGAAGTCCACCTTCACTTTTCCTTACGGAACATTTGCATACCGCCGTATGCCATTTGGGTTGTGTAACGCACCGACAACCTTTCAGCGTTGCATGCTTGCCATTTTCTCCGATATGGTTGAACGTTGTTTGGAGGTTTTTATGGACGATTTCTCCGTCTATGGTGCATCTTTCGATGAATGTTTATACAACTTGGATAAAGTTTTGCAACGCTGTGAGGACACACATTTGGTCCTAAATTGGGAGAAATGCCACATGATGGTCAGCGAAGGGATCGTGCTTGGACATAAAGTGTCTAGCAAAGGTTGGAGGTAGACCCGTTAAAGATCGAAGTTATTTCCAAATTGCCCCCACCAAATTCGGTTAAAGGGGTACGAAGTTTTCTAGGTCACGCTGGTTTTTACCGCCACTTTATAAAAGATTTCTCTAAAATCACCAAACCATTATTTGAGTTGTTGGAAAAGGATGTTGTGTTTGATTTTAATGAAAAATGACTACATGCGTTTAACGTGCTTAAAGAAAAAGTGATTTCGGCACCGGTTGTGCAAACACCAGACTGGACCAAGCCGTTTGAATTGATGTGTGATGCGTCAGATTTCACAGTTGGGGCTGTTTTGGGACAACGCGTGGACAATAAACCCACTGTGATTTTCTGTGTCCAAAACTTTAAATGATGCACAGTTGAATTACACGACAACTGAAAAAGAACTTCTGGCCGTTGTTTTTGCTTTTGAAAAATTTCGGCAATATCTTGTTGGATCTAAGGTTGTGGTATGGACGGACCACGCCGCCATAAAATACTTGATGGAAAAGAAAGATGCCAAACCTAGACTGATTAGGTGGATCTTACTTTTACAAGAATTTGATATTGAAATCAAAGATAAGGCGGGCATTGAAAATGTGGTTGCGGACCATTTGTCTAGGTTGGAAAGGGTATATGAGAAGGACGTGCATATACCCATTACCGAGACGTTTCCTGATGAGCAACTTTTATCTGTGAAATCTAAAGATCCTTAGTTTTCTTATATAGTTAATTATCTTGCTTGCAAAATTATCCCAAATGATTGGACATACCAAGAGAAAAAGAAAATTTTCCATTCTCTGCGGTATTATTTTTGGGATGACCCTATTCTATTGAAGCAATGCAGGGATGGTGTGTTGCGCAGGTGTGTACCAGAGGTGGAATACGAAAGTGTCCTTCATCATTGCCATACTCTACCGACGGGTGTCCACCATGCAAGTTCTAGAACTGCAGCCAAATTACTTGAAAGTGGCCTGTATTGGCCTACTTTGTTCATGGATGCCTATGACTATGTGCGGCAATGCGATTCCTACCAAAGGGCAGGTAACATTTCAAAAAGATAGGAGATGCACCTCAATGTATTTCAAGAGGTCGAGGTGTTCGATCTGTGGGGTATTGATTTTATGGGACCCTTCGTGTCCTCCAATTCTAACTTGTACATTCTATTAGCTGTTGACTATGTATCGAAGTGGGTAGAGGCAATACCCACCAGGACTAATGATGTTGTCGTAGTGTGCAGGTTTGTCAAAGAATACATTTTTTGCAGGTTTGGTGTACCAAGAATGATAATTAGTGATGGAGGTACACATTTCCGGAATCAGAAGTTCCCGGCATTGTTGAAAAAGTACAGGGTAAAGCACAACATTGGTACCCCGTACCACCCACAGACACAGGGACAAGTGGAAGTCTCCAATAGAGAGATTAAGAAGATCTTGGAGCGCACTGTGGCATCCACGAGAAAGAACTGGAGCACCTTGCTACCGGACGCTTTGTGGGCGTACAGGACGGCGTTTAAGACACCTATAGGCACTATGCCTTTTAGGTTGGCTTACGGTCGGGCCTGCCATTTGCCGGTGGAATTGGAGAATAAGGCGCATTGGGCGCTTAGGAGGCTGAATTTGAGCTATGATGAGGCAGGAAAGAAACGATTGCTTGAACTGAATGAACTTGACGAGATGAGGATGAATGCATATGAAAGCTCGCGGATCTACAAGGAGCGAACAAAGTTGATTCACGATCGAAATATTCAGATGCGTGTCTTCAATAAAGGAGATCGCGTACTCTTGTTCAACTCTAGGTTGAAGATGCATCCTGGGAAATTGAAATCCCGATGGAGTGGGCTATTCACTGTAGAGGAGGTCAGGCCACATGGCGCAATCATGGTGCGTGATGGCAACACAACATTCTTGGTTAATGGACAACACTTGAAGTTGTATTTCAGTGAGGATTACACAAGGAAAGTGAATGAGGTCAAACTCATTGTGCTTCCAGATAAATGAGGAGCTTGATTTCGTCTAGCCTAAGACGTTAAATAAGGGCGCTTGTTGGGAGGCAACCCAGCCATCGATAGTTTTGTTTAGTTTTGTTCACTTTAGTAGGTTAGTTTGATTTGATTTTGTTTTTAGTGTAAAAATGATACCTTGATCGTTTGTTCAATGTGCAAGACTGAGGCAGGGTCGATACCATCGACCCTTGTGTCGATGGTATCGAGATGGGCACAGGTAGGCGGCTGAAAAAAATCACTCTGTGTCGATACTATCGACGGCCTCGTCGATGGTATCGACCCACCATCAGGTTGCTCGCCAAAATGAGGTCGATAGTATCGACACGGGCGTCGATACTCGTGAGATCTCTAGAGATATTCAGACGAAAATTGTCTCAGTGAAGTCGATACCATCGACGGGGCTGTCGATGGTATCGACCAAGTTACAGGCAGAAAGCGGCGGCCGGGCCTCGCGAGGGTGTTTGCCCTAAGAAGAGTCGATACTATCAACTTGCGTCGATGGTATCGACGCGACATGTCACCGATCTGCAAGAGGAAATCAACGGCGATTGCAACATCAAAAGAGTCGATCCGTGGGATGGGTCGATACCATCGACACCCGTCGATGGTATCGACGTGTCATCGATCCGGGCCCCCAATTCAGGCTATCGACAACTGTCGATACTAGAGGAAGATGGATTGTGCTACAAGAGTCGATGGTATCGACAGGTATACAACAGTGCCGACCACGGTTATAAAAGGGATGGATTGTTGTCATATGACGTCACACCTTCAGAGCTTTCCTCCTCCACTTGTGCCGAGCATCTTGTTGAGCGATCAGAGCCCGGCTATGAGCATCCAAGGAGCGCGTTCTTCCATGAGCCTTCACCGAGCGGAGATTGTCTTCTCAGACCTCCCCCAAGCTCTGCCTTCTATCCCTTCTTCTTTGACAATGGTGCATACCGCTGGTGCATCTTCTTCACACGTGACACCAATGGAGATCCCAATGTTCATTCCTCCACTGACTACATCTATTCTGCGTCCGCGGATTGTCCATCCTTCCGTAGAGGTCAAGAAGGTCTACAAGGAATTGATGAAGATAAAGATAGAGCCGACCCGCTAAGTCGACCGGGACATGATCCACAATCTTGGGTTCGAGGCCAATCTTGCCTACGTTCTCAAGGAACAGGCAAGGCATACGGGAAGAAGGCCCGATGAGATAGAATTCCACGCCGACGGCTAGCCATTCTTTGGTGAATGGCCCACATACAAAGAGCTAGTGGCGGAGTTCATGGTGTCACTGGATATATGCGTCGTGCCAAACGACATCATCGCCACTGATCGGGAATGGATCAAAGGCCACGTTTCTTTCCGGCTGTACAATAATGATTACACTCTCACCCTGCGGCAGTTCAATTCCATCTAAAACTGGAATCATGGGCGAGATCAGCACCGGCGGCCAGACAACAGGACAAACTACGATGCCATTTTTGTTGAGTTAGTGACTGCGCCGCTCGGAAAATCCATGAGCTACCACAATGCGGCGGTGGCAGATTTCGAACATCCGTTCGTGTAGATTCTTCACTGCATGCTCTGCACCACCTTGTTCGCTCGTGGTGATCTGTCTCTCAGCAAGTTTCAAGAGACGGACTTGTTTTTCTTACACAAGTTGCTAAAGCGAGAATAATGTAATTGGGATGCATTTTTCTTGACGCGTGTGTTGGCTGTAAAGAGGAGTACGCGGAAGGCTCCAATCCACTTTGGAGGGCTCATCACACCGCTGGCCACCTATCTTGGGTTAAATTTCTCCCATCTTACTCCCCTCTCCAACCGGAGCAAAGTCAACCTGCAGCATCCGCATCGCTTCAGCCTTATCCTACTTCGTGATGGCGTGACATATGCACATTGCCATGTTAATCATGCCTATCAAGAGTGTTCACTTCCAGACCATGTCTTCCACATCACGGGTGCTTAGCATTTTAAATGGCCTGCTATAGCCATTGAAGACTCAGATGAAGATGGCGGCAACGACGACAATGATGACGACGAGAATGAAGAGGAAGAGGAGGCTTTCACTCCTCTTCGGGCACGAGTGGCACCTAGGAAGCGTCCCCGCATGCATCCGGGTGCATCTTTTTCTTCGCAGCCTCCGCCACCATAGCCCTCGCAGCAAAGAGAGGATGTCTACTCCATGCAGGGGATGTATACGATGCTGCAAGAGATCTAACACACCCAGATGCAACACACAACTTCATATGCCAGTATTCAGGATACGAAAAACCGACTGCTTGATAACCAGAGGGCTATTTTTGAAAATGAGTGCCTCCTCCTCGACAACCAACAACACATCCACGACAGGTTGCATAGGATGGAGATGCAGCAGAAACCCTTCTACGATCATTACTGGAGCCAGAATTACTTTGGGGGGTATCCACAACCTCTGCCTATCCCCCAGTATGATCCGAGTTTTCAGGGGTAGTACCCATCTTGGGACCCCTCGGCCCCGCAGTACTCGCCTCCTCCGGAAGAATGATAGGTATCTCTGTTCCACCTTTTAAAGTTATTTTTGACTATGAGGCCATAGTCGGATTCAAGCTTAGGGGGGGAGTTGGAACATCTCTATCCTTTAGTTTTTAGTTTTTATTGTTTTGTATTTTGTCTTTTAGTTCTTGAAATTTTTAGTTTGTTTGTAGGATCCACACTCTATCTAGTGTAATTGTGGATGTCTTAAGTCATGTGTCATCTCGTTGCTTGTGCATGGGAATCAGGGGCAACCTTAAAAAATTTTAGTGTTTTGCAAGCTTGTGTTGTTCAACTTTGAGCACATAACTTAAGGAAATGATTGGGTTTGTCAACTATAAAATAGGAAATCACAACTGTACATTCCTAGGATTCATGAGAAGTGGACGGAATTGGTTGTTTGAGCCTAAACTGATCAAATGATAATGAGACCTTAATTTGAAATAAGAGAGAGAAACCTCTTAATTACTACACAGGTCAATAAGGAGAGACACATAATAATTTTCAAAGGTTCATTCAATTAGTCTTGTGATCTATCCACCCCATTGTTTTCATACTCCACCATAAGAATTGGAAGTACATTACGGTTTTAATTTCTTTGATTGCATTCCATGTAGATAGGTCTTGCATTGCAGCTATTTTCACATATTTTGCATGAAATAAAAAAAAATGGATCAGTTATACACACACATCATCCTTAGGTGCGTGTCATTTAGTTGCATAGTCATCATTTTGTAGCTGCATTCATATATTTTTGTGCATATACAGTACATCATGTATCTTATTTCTTCTGAAACATTAAAGGTGATAAACTTGTTCCATACCTTCAGAATGCTTCAAGTATATAGTTGTGCAACAAGAAGTGAGCCCGACAAATAATTCATTGTCATTTACGGATATAAGGGCCTTAAAAGAAAAAAAACAAGAAGAATATTTTGGAAATTAAAAAAAAAGACAAAGAAAAGAATTTAGAAATAAATAGGAATGAGAGGGAGAAAGGAACATGTTCTCACTATATATTAAGAAGGATAAGTACATGATGTAGTTTTCTTAGATATTCCATCTCACCTTGAGACGGATTGATAGTGCATGCATCATTCCACCCAAATGTAGGCATTAGGGCATTTTCATTTGCATATGCATCATTTAGGCCATTTTTGCTTTATGCATGTTAAAACTGTATAATGCTTCCATTTCTTCCATGAGCCACCCATTCCATCCACCCGTTGCTCGAATTGGTAGGCCACCGTGATTTTTCTCCTCACTTGTTAATATCAGGAGAGCTGCTTCCATGTAGATGGCAGTTAGGGTGACCAACGTAGAATAGGAGATCACAAGATGCACCGAGTCTGGACCGGTGAAGTTTATTATGTTAACTGCCTTATATGATAGTGTACATCAATTTTGAGGTAGATATCTTTTATGGATGATTACTGTCACCTTTAGGGTAATTATCATCTCGTGGTTAGTGAGGGTCGGTTTGTGAATGTTTGGTGGGGATCATATGGTGATGTTTGTTGTGATAATCTGTTCTTTAGTTGACCCTCACAATTCTATTCTAAGGATTTGTTGCTCGAGGGCGAGTAATGTTCAAGCTTAGGGGAGTTTGATGCGATGATTTTGAGTCGCATTCATAGACTTGTTCACTCGCGTTTTATGCATTTATTGGTCATTTTGGTGGTTAATATTGCATAATTCACTTACTTTAGTCTATGACCCTTCTAAGCATCAATTATCCCTTATTTTATTGTTTTGAGCACAAATTATTACAATAATATGTTTTATTTCGGCTTATGTGGTTTTGTGTTGCGATTTCAGGAAAAACGCATATTAGTAGCTGTCGATACCATCGACAGCTGTCGATACTATCGACACAGCCACAGGTTGCCAGCCACAAGGAACAGCACAGAGTCGATACCATCGACTGGGAAGTCGATGGTAGCGACGTACCTTCAGGTTGTTGGCGAGAAGATAGTCGATACTATCGACCATTAAGTCGATACTATCGACCCCAGAAGATTCAGCGACGGAAAAGGACAAAACCGATGCCTTAGGGTGTCGATACCATCGACCCACGTCGATGGTATCGAGTCAGCATCAGGCGCAATGAAGAAAAGAAAAGAAGACTTTCCGATATCGCGCAGGGTCGATACCATCAACACCGTCAGATGCAAGTTTTTTTCAGATCGATCTAAATCCGACGGCTATGATATTTTTTGCAACCTAACTCGGTAATTATACCTAATGACGGTGGCCAAGAGTAGGGTATCCGGTCATTAGCCGCTGCACACGTCCCGAGAAGGTGTGGAGAGAAGAACGGAGACCAGAAGCACGCCCCGATCATTTCGAAAGCCGAAGAAGACATTTTCCATCGCCGAAAGGATGTAGAGCGCGCATTCCACACCGAGGAATGCTTGGATCTTCTCCGTTCAGGGGTTTCTTTACTTATTCACACTTTTCTCCATGTTTCCCCTTTTCTCTACCATGTTTTGCTCTGAGATGAACATGTGAGGCTAATCCCCTTTGTCTTTAGGACCAGGAGTAGCTCGAGGAAGCATTGTATGCCATTTTTATCATAGTAATTCATCATTTATCTCTTAAATCCGTGGTATGAATTTGTTTTCTCAATTATATTGTTATGTTTGATCACCATAATGATAATCTAATGCCTTTAATTACTTTGAAAGAAGAATTAACGGTTGAAAAGAGACGAAATTCACATTAATTAACAAATCCCTTGAACAAGGTGATGTAAGATTAATGGTGGAAACCCAGAGGTTGATTCTAGTGTGCCTCGTTTAGGGTATAGGTTACTACGACGGTGGAACCGACCTAGACATAGGTAGTGAATTGTACCACGACAGTGGGAAATTCTGACTACAGGCCACTACCCGGATCGAGAGATGAACCTGAATTATTATATGGAAATTCATACAATGGTGACCCGTGGTGAAACCGCAATCCTAAAGATATCCATTTGAATTGATTAAATTAAACCTTTAATCGATTGGTTTGTTTTATTTTATTTTCTTTTTAATTTTACAACAACTCTCAAACTCTTTTAATCAGTTTAGCTGATCGCGAACAATTAGTAGTAGTCTACCGATAGTTTAGTGTCCCTGAGTTCGACTCGGGCCTCACAAGGGCCTATACTACATTGACACGTACACTTGCGTTATACGCACGGTAAAATCGTGTCATAAACCGATGTCTATATTTGAAGACTAGCCAGACACGAGTATCGCTTTTTATTCAGCATCGACTGAAGAAAAGAAACTGACGCCTAAAATAGCCCACGAAATCTAATATTTTCAAGAGAAAAAAATTGCCCCCAAAGTGTCACATAAAGCATCGGTGGTTTACCTAAAAACTGATGCCTAAAGAAGATAAAGTTGTAAATCAAAGTGTCACATACAACGTCAGTGGTTTACCTAAAAACCGATGCTGATATGCTTTCACGCACTCTCCCTGTGAGAATTTTTAGGGTTTAGGTTGCCCAATTGGCATCATTCTTTTATGGAAACCGACGCATTTTGATAAAAGGTGTCGATGTTCTAAAGAACCAATGACTAATGTCAACTTAATAGCCCCCTAAAATAGACTCTTCCCCATTATTCTCTGTTTCATCGTGTGAGCTCTCTATCTCTGGCGATTTGTCTACCATCGACTACTTGTGTGCGCTCAAAGCTACCACTGCTGCCGCCTCCACTTCCTACACCGCCGCGATTGCTCAACACCGCCGCTCAACTCCTTTTCAACACTGCCGACCGTTTCCTACTCAACTCCTGCTCGATGCCGCCGCTACTGCCGACTGAGCTGCTCGTCTTCTTCCTCGATGGACGATCAAGCTCTGCCGATTGAGCTGCTCATCTTCTTCCTCGACGGATGATCAAGCTCGCTGCCGACAGAGCTGCTCCTCTTCTTCCTCCACGAGCTCGCTACTGACAGGTTTGATTAATTTCTTCTACTCTTCTCCCTGCTCGATCATCTTGCTACTCTTCTTCTTCCTTCTCCTCTTCTTCCTACTATGGCCTTGACGTCAGAGGCGGCTGTTAATAGTGGTAAATCAGCAAATGTAGTGGTTGCAAGGGCACACTGTTGTAAAAATTTATTTGCATTTAGCATAATGTATACATTTATTCTTAGTTAGAGAACCTGAAATTGAATGTCGTCATTTAGCCATTCAAGAAGCATGGAAGTGTGGATGGATAAGAATCATAGTGGACTCAGATTGTATTTTTGCAATTAAGGTTACACATGCAACATATTTTTTGATTTCCCATTTGTAGTAGCATGGACTAAGATAGTCTCACTAAAATTTATGCTTATTGACACCTAATTAATTCATTATAATAGAATTGCATTGATTGCACTTGTGTTCTTGGACTGAATTGAATTTCTAATCCTCATGCTTGACCTAATTTAGTAAATTTTGATGCATGTTGAAATAAGATTCAACTTGTCCATTCTAGCATCCTAATTTGATTTGATTATGTGTTTTGAACCTTGAAACATGCGTGTTAAAGATACATTGATGTTAAATATCAAACTTAACTCACATGTGGGTCTTCTATTTCTAAAATGATAATGTGAACTCCTAAATCAGTAACATATATTATTCTTTGTGCACCCAAATACCTTGTGAATCATTTATGCACCCTAAGGTGATTAAATGATGTAGGAAGACTTGCGGCCAACATTGAAGATAAAATAGCAAGTATTAAAGACAAATCCCAGTTTGTCAAGATTTTCCAAAACCAACGTCCGATGTCAGAAAAAACTCTGTAATACCTTTTCAGAAAGGGAAACGGGCCAATAAATGCAAATTGCAGCTTTGCTGCGAGGTATGCCCTCAAAACGGGATTCGAGTCCATTTTAGCCTCAGAAATAGTAGTTTTGTATTTTAACAACTTCTTTTTTTCTTTTTGTTTTAATTCTACGAGGAAAGTAATTGCATTAGGATTAGGATCAGGATTTTCCCTACTTGTATAAATACACCCTCAATTGTAGCCTTCAAGGCATCTCTTATCGTTTAATGAAATTCGAGACTTGCTCTCTCTCTGGTGGATTCCAGTTCCCTGGTGGATTTTGGGTTGTCTTCCCCAAGTTCAGCGCTTGCAAACTTGGTTACCTTTTAGGATTTTAGCACTTGCTTTAATCCTATTCTTCCACATTGCGTCACGTGGTATCAGAGCAGGCCTTCTCCTGTTCTTTTTCATCTCGGCCATGGCAGACAAACCAGCAACCAAAGCGGATATTGATAGTATGACCGTGACTTTTACCACGGCTCTTACTAATCTGACCGAGCAGATGGCGGCATTTACAACAGCAGTCACGAACAACAACAACAACAACAACGCCAACAATGCCAACAACAACAATAACCATGGTCATAGACGACAAGATAGGAGAGTGGAACCATACCGGTTCCCATGAGGTGACAACAACGCTGGAAACTCGAGTTTTGAAGAAGAAGAAGTCGAGGAGGAAGAATTGGCAGGCCAAGGCAACCAACGAAGCAATCAAGACTATCGTGTAAAGGGTGATATTCCCTTATTCTACGTGACTATGGGAGTAGAGGAATTTCTAGATTGGCAAATCGACGTTGATCATTTCTTTGACGTCATGGAGGTTCCTAAACATAAGCAAGTTAAGATGGTGGCGATCCGGTTGAAGAGCACGACCGCCATATGGTGGGACTGACTTATCCTTCAAAGGCAGCGACAACGAAAGGACCAGTTCGTACCTAGCAGAGGATGAAGCAACTCATGCTTGAACGATTTCTACCTGAAGATTATGAACAAATCCTCTACAAGATGTACATCGAGTGCGTTCAAGGCAGATGAATGGTGACGGAGTACACAACTGAATTCCTCCGTTATTCAGAACATAACGAATTGGGAGAATCAGAGAATCAATAGGTGGCTCGATACATTAGCAGACTAAAATGCTCTATACAAGAGAAGATGGGGTTACAAACTATATGGACTGTGACTGAAGCATCCAGTCTTGCATTGAAGGCTGAATTGATGGAGAAAAGTCCACGTGGTTTCTCATCTTTTAGGAAAACTTCTCCCCAATTCAACTTCGATCCCAATAGCACCAAGGAGAAGAGTACGACCTGAGATCCGATTCTTGGATCCAAGGAGGGAGGTAGTTCTAGCGGAGCATAGAAGGGTAAAGCACCTGCCCATATACCAGAAAATCCATATGCCAAACCCTCAAGCGACACATGTTATCGATGTGGCGGAAAGGGACATAGATCTAATGTCTAACCAACAAGGAGAGTTGCTGCTATCCTGAACGACAAAGAAGATGACGAAGACCATGACGAGTATGAAGATGTCGAGTTTGCAAAAGAAGAATCTGAAGAACAACTGAATTTTGTATTGCAGCGGACCTTATTTGCATCCAAGGAGGAAGGGCAGCGCAAAAATCTATTCAAAACTCATTGTTCTGTCAAAAACAAAGTCTGCAATGTGATCATTGATAAAGGAAGCACTGAAAATCTAGTTTCACAGAAACTAGTCGACTACATGCAACTCCCGACGGTCCCCCATGAGAAACCCTATACTCTGGGATGGGTAAGTAGTGGTTCTCAACTTCGAGTTACATTATCCTGCAGAGTTCCTATCTCAATCGTGAAGCACTACAAGGAGGAAGTTCTATGTGACGTCCTAGACATGGATGTCTACCATATCCTACTTGGTAGACCATGGAAGTATGATAATGATATCACATATCGGGGATGGGATAATGTGCTGATGTTCACGTGGAACAAACACAAAATCGCCATGGCTCCTGTATTACACTTTGTTAGGAAGCCAGAAGAGAAGAAATCAAGTTTCCTAGTAATGACTCAAGATGACAAGGAAATTGACGAAGATGTGAAAGATTCAGAATGTTTCTACCCAATAGTAGTCAAAGGGCTTCTAAGTGCGGAGAAGGAACAAGAGACGATTCCAGAAGAAGTGATGGAAGTTCTGTAAGATTTCAAAGAGTTGATTGCTAAAGAATTGCCAAACAAATTGCCTCCTATGCGGGATATTCAACATCAAATTGATCTGATTCCTGGTTCAAGTCTGCCAAACCGCCCTCATTACCGCATGAGTCCTAAGGAGAATGAGATTCTAAGAGAGAAGATTGAAGATTTGTTGAAGAAAGGATTCATTCGTGACAGTATGAGTCCTTGTGCAGTCCCTGTCCTCCTGGTCCCAAAGAAGAAAAACCAATGGAGGATGTGTGTTGACAGTAGGGCTATCAACAAAATAACCATCAAGTATCGCTTCCCAATTCCTCGATTAGAAGACATGATTGACGAGTTATCCGGTGCTAAATTATTCTCAAAGATAGACTTGCGAAGCGGTTATCATCAGATCCGGATCAGACTAGGAGACAAGTGGAAGATGACTTTCAAGAGCAAGGATGGACTATTTGAGTGGACGGTGATGCCTTTCGGGTTATCCAACGCTCCTAGCACTTTCATGAGATTAATGAACCAGGTGTTGCAGTCGTTTATTGGTTCGTTTGTGGTGGTCTACTTTGACGATATTCTAATCTATAGCAAGACCAAGAATGATCACCTGGGGCATGTCAGACAAGTGATGCAAGTCCTGCAAGAAAATCAATTGTACATCAACCTCAAGAAGTGCATATTCAGTACCAACAAATTACTCTTTTTGGGTTTTGTTGTTGGTGAGGATGGGATTCAAGTGGATGAAGAAAAGGTGAGAGCAATCAGGGATTGGCCTGCACCTAAATCTGTTACCGAAGATCGAAGCTTTCATGGTCTGGCCACTTTCTACAGGAGATTTATTCAGGATTTCAGCACCATCACCGCCCCTATTACTGAGTGCTTAAAGAAAGGAAAATGCAAGTGGGGATTTGAACAAGATCAGAGTTTTGCTTTGATTAAAGAAAAGCTTTGTACGGATCCATTATTGGCACTTCCTGATTTTGACAAAGTCTTTCAAATTGAATGTGATGCCAGCAGAATTGGCATAGGAGCTGTCTTATCTCAAGAGAAGAGACCCGTGGCTTTCTTCAGTGATAAGTTAAGCGAGACATGCCAGAAGTGGAGTACCTATGATCAGGAGTTCTACACTGTCTTTAGGGATCTCTGTCAATGGGACCATTATTTAGTGCATCGGGAATTTATCTTATTCACTGACCACCAAGCATTGAAATTCCTCCATAGGCAGAAAGTGATCAATAAGATGCATGCTAGGTGGGTGAGTTACCTACAAAAGTTTCCTTTTCTCATACAACATAAGTCTGGGATGCTCAACAAGGTGGCAGATGCATTGAGTCGAAGAGCCTCTCTACTGGTCACCCTCTCTCAAGAGATCATAGGCTTTGAGTGTCTAAGAGATTTGTACAATGAAGATGTTGATTACAAAGAGATATGGGACAAGTGCAACAACAGACACCCTTGTGTAGATTTTCATATCAAAGATGGGTACCTCTTCAAAGGAGATGTGTTGTGCATTCCTTGCTCATCTTTGAGAGAGAAGTTGATTCTAGATCTTCATAGCGGTGGACTTAGCGGACATCTGGGCAGAGACAAGACTATTGCTTGCCTGGAGGAAAGATATTACTAGCCACACTTGAGGAGAGACGTCAGCGCCATAGTCAGAAGATGGTATACTTGTCAGGTTTCAAAAGGACAATCTCAAAATACTGGACTTTATATGCCTTTGCCTATTCCTGATGATATTTGGAAAGACTTGATGATGGACTTTGTGTTAGGATTACCCCGTACACAAAGAAGCATGGATTCAGTGTTCGTGGTGGCGGACATGTTTTCCAAGATGACACACTTCATAGCATGCAAGAAAATGGATGATGCATCTAACATTGCCAAGCTATTCTTTAGGGAGATTGTGCGTCTCCACGGGGTTCCAAAATCAATCACGTCAGATAGGGATACAAAATTTATCAGTCACTTCTGGATTACACTTTGGAGATTATTTGGGACCACGCTGAAAAGAAGTTCTACTGCTCATCCGCAGACTGATGGACAAACTGAAGTAACAAATAGGACTTTGGGTAACATGATCCGAAGTGTTTGTGGAGACAAGCCGAAGCAGTGGGATTTATCTTTGCCTCAGATTGAGTTCGCATACAATAACGCTGAGCACTCTGCTACAGGAAGATCCCCATTCTCTGTGGTTTACACTTCAGTTCCAAGGCATGTGGTCGACCTGGTTAAACTCCCCAAGACACATGATACTAGTGCAGCGGCCAAAACTGTCACAGAGGAGATTGTTGCTATAAAGGAAGATGTCAAAGCTAGGTTTGAAGCTACTGGGAAGAAGAACAAGTCTGTGGCTGACAAGAAAAGAAGAGTTAAAGTTTTCAAAGAAGGTGATTCTGTGATGATTGTTTTGAAAAAAGAGAGGTATCCAGTTGGTACTTACAATAAATTGCAACCATGCAAGTACGGTCCATTCAAAATAACGTGAAAGATCAATGACAACGCTTATGTTGTGGCACTTCTTGAAGACATGAACATATCCAACACCTTTAATGTTGCTGAAATTCATGAGTACCATGCAGATGAGGCCCTATAACAAGAAGAGAACTCAGGGTCGAGTTCTTCTGAGGTGGAGGAGACTGATGTAGGAAGACTTGCGGCCAACATTGAAGATAAAATAGCAAGTATTAAAGACAAATCCCAATTTGTCAAGATTTTCCAAAACCAACGTCTGATGTCAGAAAAAACTCTGTAATACCTTTTCAGAAAGGGAAACGGGCCAATAAAGGCAAATCACAGCTTTCCTGCAAGGTATGCCCTCAAAACGGGATTCGAGTCCGTTTCAGCCTCAGAAATAGTAGTTTTGTATTTTAACAACTTCTTTTTTTCTTTTTGTTTTAATTCTATGAGGAAAGTAATTACATTAGGATTAGGATCAATATTTTCCTTACTTGTATAAATACACCCTCAGTTGTAGCCTTCAAGGCATCTCTTATTGTTTAATAAAATTTGAGACTTGCTCTCTCTCTGGTGGATTCCAGTTCCTTGGTGGATTCTGTGTTGTCTTCCCCAAGTTCTACACTTGCAAAATTGGTTATCTTTTATGATTTTAGCGCTTTCTTTAATCCTGTTCTTCCGCACTGCGTCATTAAATGCCTAAATCTTGACTTGAAATATGACCTAGTATGTATGTTGATATATGAATCTCTAGTCTCTTGAAAGTCTTGCCCTAATGACCACCCCTAATGTGTAATGATCTCCAATCAGTATCCTGATGTTTTCGATGACACATAAAGCCTAGGATATGAATGATGAAACTATGATCATATATATAGTAATGACAACATATATACATGTATTTTGTTGACCTAGAAACCCATCCAAGTTTTACTCATTAGGAGTAAATCTTGGATAGTCCCCAGTTTGGGTGAACACCTAATCTCACTTAGGATGTAAGTGTATAATGTGTATTGGGTTTTCGAGAAAATTTTGGTAGCATTTCCTCGTTTGTTCTCTAAGTACATATGTACTTAGAGAATAGTGGGGAAATGCTGCCAAAATTTTCTTGAAAACCCAATACACATTATACACTTACTACTGAGATTAGGTGTTCAAGGATGGGATAGGTGGTACACATTTATTATATATAAGAATGACATCACATGTATTTGTTAACCGTAGACCCTAATCTTGTCCTAATATATACTTGTTTACTCTTTGATCATAGAATGGATAGATCATGGATGTCCATTCGCAATCGCTGCACCCCAGAGTTTATATCTGGTCTTGATCAGTTTATTAGATTTGTCGAGGAACATAGGAAAGAACCTAGAGATAGGTTCTACTGTCCATGTAGGCATTGTGGTAACAACTTGAAAGTCGGCACTGGTGACGAAATCAAAAGTCATGTCATGTGCAACAGGATTGTACAAGGCTATATAGAATGGCACTGGCATGGAGAGATTTCAAACTCAAAACCAGTGGATGTCGATAGCAGTGCTTGGGTGGAAGAAGAAATTGCCTCCGATGATGTAGATGTGAACGAACCAGTTCTAGTAGACATCGTTGATGTGATGCTGGATAGTTGTAGGGTAGAGCACACTGATCCACCTCCTATCTTTAGAAACATTGTGCATGATGCTGAGATACCGTTATACACAGGTTGTGCTAAGTTAACGAAGCTTAGCACTGTGTTGAGATTGTATAAGTTGAAAGCTAACAATAGATGAAGCGACAAAAGCTTCACTTCATTGTTGACTTTTTTGAAAGAAATGCTTCCTGAAGGAAACAAGCTTCCGATCTCAACATACCAGGTAAAGAAATTGTTGTGCCCAATGGGAATGGAGGCCAAGAAGATACACGAATGCCCAAATGATTGTGTATTATTTCAAAAGGACTATGTCGATTTGAAAGATTTTCCAAAATGTGGTGCGTCACGGTATAAATTGATGACTTCGGGGGAGTCCAAAACTGGTTCCCTACCAAGGTGATGTGGTATCTACCTATAATATCGTGATTTCAATGCTTGTTTGCAAATCCGAAAGATGCGAAGAATTTGAGGTGGCATGCAGATGTTAAGAAAAATAATGATGGGATCCTACGACATGTGTCTGATTCCCCACAGTGGAAGAAGATTGATCTATTGTACCCCAAATTTGGTGAAGAAGATAGGAATCTAAGACTTGGGCTTTGTACAGATGAGATGAATCCATACGGGACATTGAGCAGCCAACATAGAACTTGGCTAGTCATGCTTGTTATAAACAATCTTCCTCCTTGACTGTGTATGAAAAATAAGTACGTTATGCTGTCATTGTTGATATCGAGCCCTAAACAACCCGGAAATGATATCGATGTTTATCTTAAACCTATGATTGATGAATTAAAGAAACTTTGGGCTGAAGGTGTGATGACCTATGATGCTTCAGGAAGAGAGACATTTCATTTGCTCACTATGTTGTTTTGCACTATTAATGACTTTCCAGCATACGGGAATTTGTTTGGATATAGTGTCAAAGGAGCTAAAGTGTATCCTATATGTGAAGAAAACACTGATTCAATAAGACTAAAACATGGCGGCAAGACTGTATATCTTGGTCATTGAAGGTTTCTTTCAAAATTCCATCCGTATCTAGGAAGCGCAAAGCATTCAATGGATGGAATGATGAACGGAGTGCACCTAAACCTATACCAGGGGATGTTGTTTATGAAAGAGTAAAAGACATTGTCAATGAATTTGGTAAGAAATCACAATGTAGTATGGCCACACAGAGTGACAATTCTTCATTCAAGAAGAAGTCAATATTTTGGGATCTTCCTTATTGGAGTTCTTTGACAGTCAGGCATTGTATCGATGTAATTCACGTTGAGAAAAATGTATGTGATAGCGTCATTGGTACTCTGTTAAATATACCAGGTAAGACTAAAGATGGGATAAAATCCAGACTGGACCTATGTGAAATGGGAATAAGGTCAGTATTAATAGAATTATGTGAAATGGGTAATAAAAGAACATACTTACCTCTCGCTTGTTACACGTTGTCTAGAAAGGAGAAGAAAGCTTTTTGTGAATGCTTGGTAAATGTTAAGGTGCCACAGGGTTACTCATCCAACATCCGTAGATTGGTATCAATCAAAGATCTGAAGTTGATAGGTCTTAAATCTCATGATTGTCACACTCTAATGCAACAAATATTGCCCATGGCAATTCGATCTATATTGCCGAAGCATGTAAGGTTTGCAATCACTAGACTTTGTTTCTTTTTCAACAGTCTATGCAGTAAAGTTATTGATCCTGATACTCTCGATAATTTGCAAAGAGAAGTGGTTGTTACCCTATGTCAGCTTGAGATGTATTTCCCTCCTTCGTTCTTTGATATCATGGTACATCTTGTTGTCCACTTGACTAGGGAAGTGAAAATGTTGGGACCAGTTTTCTTGCATTGGATGTATCCCTTTGAACGATACATGAGTGTTTTTAAAGGTGATGTTTGAAACCGTTATCGGCCTGAAGGGAGTATTATTGAAGGTTATGTGGCGAGAGAGGCTATGGATTTTTGCAATGACTTTCTGAGTGGTAATAACACTCCTATTAATGACAAGAATATTGAGGAGGGCAAAGGAATTTTGGGATCACGGGTGAAAGTAATCATCCGTGAGCAGTTGGAACAAGGTCACTTGTATATTTTACACAACATGGGCGAAATGAGTGTTTATATAGAGGAACATACCAATTTCATCAAGAGACAACATCCTCGAGCAAGTTCAATGTGGCTTGCTAGAGAGCATAATAAGACTTTTACTAAGTGGTTTGAAGATAAAATCTTACATCAACTATCTCAACCACCAAATGATATTACGGAAACTATCAAATGCCTCGCCTTTAAACCAAAACTGAATGTTATGTCTTATGAAGGGTTTGACATGAATGGGTTCACATATTACACAAAGCGCCAAGATGATAAGAGTGTCGTCCAAAACAGTGGGGTCACTCTTCAAGCGTCGACTATGTATTTTGCAAGTGCAAAGGATAAGAGTCCACATGAAGCTAAAATGTCATATTACGGTGTCATTGAAGACATATGGGAGTTTGACTACATAGATTTTAGAATTCTGCTCTTTAAATATAATTGGGTTGATAACACCAAAGGAGTTATAGTGGATGAATTGGGTTTCACTTTAGTGAACTTTGAAAAGATTGGCGAGAAGGGTGAACCATTCATATTGGCATCACAGGCAAAACAAATATTCTATATCGATGATCTAGCAAATGATAAATGGTCAGTTGTTCTTCATGGTAAAAGATAATTCATTGAAGATCCTATAGATGAAGAAGAGTACTATGATAAGTATGAGGACTCCAGTCCATTCTTAGTTGGGTTGCCAACTCCACAAAATATTGAAGCTAATGATGACTTGTATGTGCGCGGAGATCACAATTTTAGAGGCATGCATGATTATATTTTTTTATTGAAGCTAAATGTTTGATTTTTTAATATCAATATCATTTTCAGATTTGATGTTTCATTATCTTCTAGTTAATACAAATGCTAAATGTTTGCCTTTTTAATGACATTTTCAGATGGTTGACCATGATGAGCATGATGTCCATGATGAGCATGAAGTCCATGATGAGCATGCTGTCCATGATGAGCATGGCGAGGATACCAATGTAAGTTCTAAAAACATATCCTATATTTCTATAAAATTCATTATCTTCTAATTATGTCATATATCCTATATTTCTATATTGGGCTAGTTCAGTGTGTTTATTTTTGTCAAATTTTAGGTTGATGATGCACATGTACCCACTAAAGCACTAGAGGAACTTGATGTGCATCACCAAACACTTAACAAGAAAAGGGGCATCACTTTGTTGAGGAAGTTAATAGCACTAAGTGGCAGTGGATCCAGATTGGCTGTGGAGTTTGATAATGGAGAAAATGCAATTGGAGTGAACCACAATAATTTTGTAAACTATCTTGGGGTTGTCACTCGAAGCCATTGTGGTGTTAAGTATGATAATTGGCATAAAGTTCCTCAGGCGAAGAAAGACATGATATGGAAGGATTTATGCATGAGTTATTATTATTTGCAATTCTATTTTGTAGATTACAAATTCTATTTTTGGATACTAGTTAATAGTAATTCTATTTTACAAAATCTATTTGCATTGGATGAGAAGCTGCATCATAAAAGCGTGATGCAACGTGCTGGAAAGATGCTAAGGAACTATAGGACAAATCTCAACAAAGAATACATAAAAGATGGTGATAAGAAGAAGAAGTCATCCCTTGAACAGTGGAACTTCTTGGACAAAGAAGATTGGGACATGTTTGTTGCTTCAAGAAAATTTGAAGAATTCAAGGTATTAAGTGAGGCATAAAAAGCAAGGCGTGCACTGAATGTGCATGACCACACTATGGGTCCAAAGGGTTATGCAAGCGTTCACCAAAGACTACATGCGGAGTCTGCTGCTACTCAGGAGTCCTCTACTACATGTGCCACACCCATGCCTCGCCATGATGTCTGGATAGCTGGGAGGCAAAACAGGAAGGGTGAAATAAAGAAGCTTGTAACTGCTGAGGCGGCTGCGAAAATGGTAAAATACAACTCTTAGAGCAATCATTTGAATATTGATTATTTGTGGTGTTAACTTACCAATTTCTATTCATGGTTATTAGTGGGAGCTGCACGAGCAGAGGAAACAAGGCACGTTCATCCCTTAGGGCACAAGGGATGAATTAACAGTTGCTCTGGGTAACCCAGAGCATCCTGTACATGTTAGGGGTGCAGGCGCTGGTGTGGGCATCAAACCATTCTTTGGGCCATCCCAACACAAACCTAGAGCGGGACTTTCACAAGAAGAGGTAACCTATTCTTTTTTTAGAATGTTACTGCAAAAGGGAATTCAATAATAAGAAGCTAATATTTCTTTTATCCATGTATAGGAGAATAAAAGAGTCGAGGATACAGTTGCTAAGAAGGTCAAGGAAGAATTGTTGCGGTGGCAGGCATCTTAGGCTTCCAATCTACCTATGGTGACCCACTCTTCTCCTGATGCACAGACTGAGAGTAATCTTGTAGACCCATCGCCTAACACGTCTATTGTAAGTATTGTTTATGACATTGTAGCTAGTCTTTTCAAGATGATATGTTTTCAAGATGATATGTATATATGTATAACATTCTTTACGTAAATTTGTAGGCGTTGAAGCCATGCCGCTTAAGAATGCAAGACTATGTTATTGCAGAGGCGCAGGCTTACCCGTCCCTTCCTGGGGCAACGTTTCACGGGACTCCAATGCCACAGGGCTATGTTCGTGTGAGCCCGATACGTGTATTCCCCGATTGGAGGGAAGCTACATTGCCATATGCCCACCCGAATATTGATTAAAAACCACTAGAGGGGGGGTGAATAGGGTTTTATGGATATTTTAAAATAATTTAACTCAAAGCAAGCAACCACAGAAAAATTGGACAAGGGGACAAGGATTTAGAGTGGTTCCAACCTTAGCAAATACTAAGGCAGTCAATCCACTACCCGGTTGCTTACCCAACTGGGATTTTGAAAGTATTTAATTTTATTACCTCGCAAGGATGTTATATAAAATTACAAAACTTTGACCAAACCCTTCGGACAACCTTCACCTAGAAGTAGTCTCGCCAACCTCAAAGCAATCTTCCTTGAAGTAACCTCAAGCTCCCCTTGAAGTAGCCTTCCTCTTGAAGTAGCTTCCCATTGAGACAACCTTCTTAAAGTAGTCCAAAGTCCACCTTCTCCACTGAGAAGACCCTTCTCCACCTAAGAAGTCAAACCCTCTCCAGTCCGGAGCCTCCAACCCTAGGAGTAGCAAGGAGAGTACAAAAGATATAAAGGAACAAGAAGGAAAAACAAAAATTACAATATCGTTGTAGCACAAGGCTTGATTTCCTATATCAAGCGTTTTGATCTCCTAACCAATGTATATGGAAGTGTTGGTGTAGTGGGTAGGAGATGCTAGCCTATAGGACACGAATTTGGATCAAAGGAAATGAATAGCCAATGCTGGAATTTCTCTATTGCTCACAAGAATGAATAGCCAATTGCAAGTGTTTTGCTCAAGTGTAGCACACGTGTACTTCGGGTGTCCTATGGCTTGTCCTATTTATAGGAATGGCCTATGGATGCTTAAGGACGTTCTAGACACTTTCTAGGGGGTTCTTAGTGCTTAACTAGCCATTAGGTAACCATTAGTTGCTTTAACAACGACTAGTTAATTAACTCTGAAAAGTACAGACATAACTCATCTCGGTCGAAGAATTGTCGACCGAGAGTCCTTCTCGGTCGAGGACTTGTCGACTGAGGGACTGTCTGGAGCAAGTGTATATAAAATTCTAATCCAACTCCCAACTACCTTGTCTGCCGTGTCTAACAGCTACCTGGGTCTTTCTCAGTCGAAGAGTTTGTCGACCGAGAGTGTCTCGGTCGAGAATTTTGTCGACCGGGATTAACCATGTTCCAATGTTTTAAACTAAGTACTAAGTGTGTGCAGTTGTGACACTATTGTAGGGGATGACCTATCTAAGTGTTGTGATTATCTAGGGAAGATCTAAATGCTTGATTTGCATGATATCTAAGTACTTGTACATTATATACTTGTACATGTGTTTACATTTGATTACAATCATGATTTAAAGCAATTTTGAGCATATAGATCTTCCAAGTAGTTTGTCATCCACCTAATTCCTGCAACACTCAAGTAGCACGTTAGATTCACAAGAATGAAATGTTTGTCATCATCGAAACAAAGGGATTATACTAATGTCAATTTAGCCAACAATCTCCCGCTTTTGAAGATACCAAACATTTCCTAGATATAAAATAAGGAAGTATAAATCATATGAGTTTCATACCTGAAGTTTACCTTTTGTAGCCATTTTCTTATTTTGCAATTGTGAACTGGCCCGAGTTTTATGAAACTCATTTATGTTTTCGGTTTATATTATTTCTCCCCCTTTGTCATTTCAAAAAGATATCCAGGAAAATCATTTTGTATGACTTTAATTTCTCCCCTTAATTTTATGATATGCTCCCCCTAACTAAGATATTCAGTTTCAAAATAGGGATTAAGATAAATGTAAACCATTTAATTTCAAATTTAGCCACAATTTGTTTCTCAATCATTTGCAAAGGATGTTAAGCCTTGAAATGATATGAGATCCTTTTAGATCCATGACATATGTATTTTGATATCTCATCCATTTTACATGGGATGTTAAGCCCAGAAGATTAAATGAGATCCATTTAAGCTTATAGTAGAATGTATCTCTAATCAAATACACAGGATGTTAAGTCCTAATTTGTTTAGAGATATCCATTAAGAACAAGATATATGTCATATTCATGAATTTTGTAGATTTCTTTGTTTTCATAACAAAAATTACTTTTAAGTATACTAAGGTCATAGCAAGCTTCAAATAATGTTTACAAAGTTTTGTAAGCTTCTTATTCTGATAATCAAAATAGTTTTTGTGAGCTCCCCCTTAATATTATAATTAAGACAATTTAAGGATTCTAAGGTCACAAATGATTTTTAAGATTTGATTTTGACCTTTTATTAGAGCTGTATGTTTTGCAATATGATGAACACATTTTGAATCAAGATATTAAGATTAAGTGCAGTAAAAAGATGTACAAATAAGCATTTTGTCAAGCTTATTTTAGGTCGACCTTGACTACGACCATGGCGCCCTTTGGTCAAATTTAATTTCAACCAAGAGGCAAATTTTGCAGATTTCCAATTTGAACATTCATATGTGAAGTATAATTTCTGCAGGTAGCTTGATTAAATAAATATCAATTTGAAGCACATTAAGTGATTCCTATTATGAAGACGTTTTAAAATTTTAATATAGGCATCATAATGAAGTTTTTGTCCTTGATTATTGTTTTGTATTCATTTTGAATGATGTCTCCTAAGCTTTGCTATTGGTGCATAAATTTCAATTCCTTTATTTTCAGATTAATCATAGGTTTCTTTAGAAGCACGTATCCTTGAAAGCAAGATTGATATCTTAAAGTCAAAATTGTGCTTTAGATTTCTTAGAACAAACCACTAGATAAAACATTAATATTCTTGTTCTAAGATACACTATTTGGCTTGTCATAGCAACATCATTATTTTATTATAAGCCATGCCCACAATAATCATTATCTATTTGATAACCTCCAATTTTGTGATGTTATCTTAGTAACATTCTTCAGTTTTCCACACTCTTTCTCAAATAAAGTAGACAAAATCTCTAACTGTTCTCTTTTACTGCAAACATACTGTTAGATTAACTTTTCTCCTTTTTACTTATAGAAAAAGACACAAAAAATCACAAAAGACTCAAACGGTCCCAAGACCACATGGACTCACACGGTCCCAAGACCGCATGGACTCACACGGTCTCAAGACCCCATGGAGTCATACGATCCCAAGACCGCATGAAGCCAACCGGTCACAAGACCGCATGAAGCCAACCGGTCTCAAGACCGCATGAAGCCAACCGGTCTCAAGACCGCATGAAGCCAAACGGTCTCAAGACCGCATGGAGTCATACGATCTCAAGACCGCATGGAGTCATACGATCTTAAGACCGCATGGAGTCATACGATCTCAAGACCGCATGGAGTCCAAACGTTCTCGGAGTCCAAACGGTCTTGGAGTCCAAACGGTCTCGGAGTCCAAACAGTCTCATAGTCCAAACGGTCTCGGAGTCCAAACGGTCTCAGAGTCCAAACGGTCTCGGGGTCCAAACGGTCTCGGGGTCCAAACGGTCTCAGAGTCCAAACAGTTTCTAAGACCGTTTGGACCCAAAATTACCAAACCGTTTGGACTTCACTTATGTCCTATAAATAAGACCCAAGGGGTCCTCCAAAAAAAAAGGAAGTTTTTCAGACGCCCAGAGGCTGCCTCCATCACTCCAGAGCTATTCCAACTTCCATCCTCCGCCCAAAGGTTGTCGGTCTGAGATCCACACTCCATCTTGAAGCTGCTTTCTCTCTCTTCGCCAAAGAAGGTGGGAAGAGGGGACTTCGTCATCAAGCAACATGTGAAGTTTGAAGATCGTCTCTCTCTCTCTCTCTTTCTAAGGGGTTGACTTTTCTCTCTCCTATGTGGGGATGACGCTCTCTCTCTCTCTCTTCTTGCCTCCTTCCTTGTCCTAGCTATGAGCGAGTAGTCTCTCTCACTGGGGTGCGGGGAGTAGCCCTGCTAGCCATGTTTTCATTTCATGTAATGTAATCCATAGTTTGCAATATAGAGATGCTTTCTTTTCAGTTTAACATCAATCGTTTAATGAATGCTTGTTGCTTGATCACCAACATGTGTTATCTTTTATCTTTTAGTACAAATTGTCTGTTTTTGTACTATTAGATTCGAAACTCGATTGATTGTTGGTTCTTGGTGCATGTATCCACCATGCATCTATTTCGATATCTAGAAGTGTTTTTCAAGAAGTGGAGTAAACTCACTCCCATCGTTGTACTTTTATACTATGAAATGGAATCAGTTGACATATGAGAGTACAACCTTGATAAGTCGAGGAACACACTTTGCGAAGGGAATGATGCAAAGTAGTTGACCATTCGTTCGGGGATGGCTGACTTTGAAACATTCCCGCACTTCTCGTAGTTAGTTCTCCGAAAGGAAACTAAGTCTACGAAGATACTAACTGACTAAATTCTTGTTGCAGGTTATGTTTTATTTTGCATGTTTTGATCCATCTGTAGTGGCGGTGAAAACCGATCACACCCTAGTGGTTCCTTATCATTGTTTAACATCCTTAAATTTACTTGCTTGTTTTACTTTACTTGCTCTTAGTCTAAAAACAACCAAACCAACCTTTTGTTTTAAATACCAACTATTAAGAGTTTAAGTGAAATTCCAACATTTTCCATCTTGTTGCTCCCAACAAGACCGTTGTCCCATGGATTCAACCCTTAACTATACTACGATAAGACTTCCACATATCTTAGCATACGTGGGTGGAGTTATCGATCTAGTATAAGCAAGGCTAATCTTAAAGACTTACCATCTTTAGGATTTTTAGTGGTGCATGCAATTCCACGTAAGTGAAAGCTCCATCAAAAATTGGTGTCGTTGTCGGGGACAACGAAACGTTTTAATCTCATTTAGAATATTGCTAGTTGGTTAGGGTTTTACATTTTCTTTTAATCATTAATTCATATCTTCTTAAGTTCATCATATCTCTGACATCATCTAAAAGGTGTATTCTTTTCTCTACTCAAGTAGAAGACGTGTATGCAATCATCACATAACCTCAGATTCTCCCCTGATCCAGAGTACGACTCTGAGGTAGAGGGAAGCTTTCACCTCCGCATCAGACTTAACCGCCAAAGAGCCAAGCAAATGGCTGAAGATCAAATCCAAGCTGCACTAGTGATGGAGAGGGCCAATGTCGCCATAGCCGCTCAAAGAGCACAACTCATTGCTGACACCCACGCTCAGATTCAAGCGGAGATTCAAGCGGAAGAACAGGCCCGCATCCGAGCTGAAAACGAAGCAGCTAACCAAGCTGCTCAGTTAGAGCTAAGAAAAAAGCAATTGAGGGATTATGCTGTCCCTAAGAACTATGAAGATAATCATCTAGTTCGACCTCCGATCATCAACATACCCCACTTCGAAATCGGGACCCAATGGATTCAGATCATGCAGGGCATCTCATTCTCTAGGGGTTCTAGAGATGACTGCATGGATCACTTGAAGAGGTTCAAGGCACTTTGCCGACTTGTCCCGCAAGCTGGAGTCGCTTTCGACGCAATAATGCTACATCTTTTCCACTTCACTCTATCTGGAAGATCTTTGAGTTGGTACAATTCACTTGATAGGGAGCCAATCATCACCACATGGGCTCCCTTGGAAGAAAAGTTCCTGGAGAAGTTCCCCCCACCCCTTCTTTAACTTATGAAATTAGGGGGCAGATTAATCAATTTTCCCAACTTCCTAGAGAATCGCTCGCAGAAGCTTGGGAAAGGTTCAAGGAGCTTCTTAGGAAGTGTCCCCATCACGACATCTCCCAAAATCAACTAATGGAAACCTTCTATAGGGGAGTGAGTGATGACATCAAGAAATTTATGGATTCCTCATCTGGAGGAGATTTTATGAGAAAGAACTATGAGGATGCCTGGAAAATCGTCACACTTGGAGCTGAGAATCAATCCAATTGGGGACGATCATTTGGCAAGGGAGTCCTCAACGTCTATAAAGCTGAGGAATCAATGGAAATGAAAGCTATTGCTGAATCCTTAAAGACCATAGCTCATAAACAGTAGGCTCTTGAAACTTCGCTTGGAGAATTCAATAAGAAGAAAAACCCTCAAGTCCAACGGGTTAAAGCTGCCACAGGGACCTGTGAAGCCTATCATGCATCCGATCACCGAACTCTGTCATGCGGTCTGCTTTACAATGTGATGATTGATATGCACCCACCACTGCAGCAGTACGAGCCAATCATTGAACAACCTGATGCGCAAATGCTAGAACAAGTTAATTCTATTCATTCCATTCTTGGACAAGTTTATTATAATCCTAACCAACAAAGAAACCACCCATGATTTCAATAGGGGAACCCTGCTGGGACTACCAATCCGCAACACCAGACACAAGGTGGATCCTCCAATAGGCTGCCGTCTGGATTCCAAAGCAACATTAATCAAAATCAAGGGAACCCCAGAAACAACTTCCCAAGACCCAACTACCCCAGAAATCCATCTGCCTACTATCAATATATCCATCCTCCTCTGCACCCACAGTTGCACCCTCAGTTGCAGCAACCTCAGTTAGCGCTGCCTTTGCAACAACCACAACAAGGACAACAACAACTTGCTCAGAAAAATACCCCGTCCCAGCTAGCAGATGAGATGACTTTGATAAGGCAGATGCTACAGTCCCAACAAACCATGCTCCCTAATCAGCAAGCTCAGTAGAAGGCAGTGGAGGCTCAACTAGCACAAATTGCTACTCAATTGAAGCCTCCAGCAGGCACTTTTGCATGACAGCCTGAATCGAACCCTAGACACGACCAGAATAGACCTGAGCAGTTGAATGTCGTCACTACAAGATATGGACGCACCCTTCACAAAACTACGAGAATCACTCTTGATGATGATGATACACCTGTCCTTATTCCAAATGCAAGCCCGAACCTAGGAACTAAGAAGTCTGCAGAGAACTCGAAAGGCAAAGAAAAAGAACAAACTTCCAAAGAGCCAAAAATCTCGTAGTATAAACCAAGGATACCATATCTGAGGAGATTGCGCGAGACAAAAATGGACACTAGGTTCCAATGATTTAAGGAGGCAATGAAGAAACTCTATATCAACATCTCGCTCCTCGATGCCCTCTCTGAAGTGTAGGCTTGGGCTAAATACCTAAAAACTCTGTTATCATGGAAGTACATTACTGAGGAGCAAGAGACAGTTAAACTAGCTCAGACCACCTCTGATATCATTCTTAACAAGATACCAAAGAAAAAGAAGGACCCAAGTTCCTTCGGGATTCAATGCTGCATTGGAAATGCCTCGAGAAAAAAGGGATTTGCCGACTTAGGGGCTAGCATATCAATTATGCCATATTCAATTTGTAAACGATTAGGTTTCACTGACTTGCTGCCCACAACAATGACAATTCAGTTAGCTGACTCCACTATCACTGCACCTCTAGGAATTATCGAAGATATTCCAGTTAGGATAGGTAAAGATGCCTATGTCCCGTGCGATTTTGTCATCATGGATATTAAGGAGGATCTGAGATACCCAATAATTTTTGGCAGACCTTTCCTTGCCACAGCTAGGGTGCTTATTGATGTTGAAGTTGGCACGATCATTCTAAGATTGGGAAAAGAAGCAATTCAATTCCGAGTTTTCAACAGCATGAAAGGCCCCAGCATTCAAGAGGAGGTCTATCTCTTAGATGCAATACATCAAATTTCCCAATTAGAAATATCTAAGCCATCAGATGAGTTAGAGAATGTTCTGACTAATCCAGAAGTCGAATTTTCAGCAAATGAATTGGTTCAACAATGTTTGCAACACTTAGAGAAAGTTGAAGAAGCACCGACAACCACCTTTGAGGAGCTTAAATCTGTCACTATTCTAGAAGCAACAGAAACACCCAAGGCTCCTGAGATGAAGACTCTACCAACGGGACTTAAACATGTCTTCTTGGACGAAGAAAAATTATGCCCCGTTATCATCAGTTCCACCTTGACGGAAAACTAAGAAGAAAGGCTTCTTGTTGAGCTGAAGAAACACAAGAAAGCCATTGGGTACAAAATAACTGATCTGACGGGTATAAACCCAACTTTATGCATGCATAGACTGCCAATGGTCGAAGAATTTAAGCCATCACGAGAACACCAGAGGAAGATGAACCCCAATCTTAAAGAAGTGGTTCGCCTTGAAGTCCTCAAATTGCTGAAAGCCGGCATAATTTACCCAATTTCAGACTCTGAATGGGTCAGCCCCATCCAAGTAGTCCCCAAAAAGTGAGGAACCATTGTCGTGCTAAATGACAAAAATGAGTTAGTTCCCACAAGGACTGTGATGGGGTGGAGGATGTGTATTGACTACAGGAAACTAAACAAATCAACGCGGAAAGATCACTACCCTCTGCCCTTTCTCGACGAAGTCCTAGAATGCTTAGCCCATCAGAAATACTACTACTATCTAGATGGTTATTTCGGGTTCTACCAAATCCCTATAGACCCGGAAGACCAAGAGAAAACTACCTTTTCCTGCCCCTTTGGAACCTATGCTTTCAGAAGAATGCGATTCGGGCTGTGCAACGCACCTGCTACATTCCAAAGGTGTATGTCTCCCATTTTTGCAAGATTAACAGAATCTATAATGGAGGTATTCATGGATGATTTTTCAATTTACAGAGATTCTTTCGATAACTGTCTACTCAACCTTGGACAAGTTTTACAACGTTGTGAGGAAACGAAAATCATCCTGAATTGGAAAAAATGCCATTTTATGGTAACTGAAGGTGTCGTCCTCGGACATAGAGTGAGTGACAAAGGGATTGAGGTGGACAAGGCAAATATAGATGTTATCTTGAAGTTGTCACCACCAAAAGATATAAAAGGAGTACGAGCATTCTTGGGTCATGTTGGGTTTTACAGAAAATTTATTAAAGATTTTTCAGAAATAGTAAAACCCATGACCCAACTTTTGAGCAAAGACACCGAGTTCAATTTTAATCAAGAATGCTTACAAAGCTTCTCAACTCTGAAAAATGCTTTAATCTATGCACCCATACTAAGAGCCCCGGATTGGTCACAACCTTTTGAAATCATGTGTGACGCCAGCGATTACGCCATAGGGGCCGTATTAGGACAGAGAATCGACAAGAAACCTTATGTAATCTACTACGCGTCTAAAATGCTTGATGAAGCACAGAAGAACTACACTACCACAGAGAAAGAGTTCTTAGCTGTCATCTATGCTTTCGAGAAATTCCACTCTTACTTGATTGGATCCAGGGTCATCGTCTACACTGACCACTCCGCCATATGATACCTAATTCAGAAGAAAGATCCAAAACCCAGACTTATCCGTTGGGTGTTAATGCTTCATGAATTCAATTTGGAGATCAAAGACAAAAGCGGAGTGGAAAACGTCATAGCCGACCATCTCAGTCGTATTGAAGTCGAAGATGAAGATAAAGTCCCTATCCGAGACTCTCTTCGAGATGACCAACTACTGAAGATTACCAATGGATTCCTCGGGTATGCCGACATTGTTAATTATCTGGCTACAGGAATCATTCATCCTTTCACTTCCCATCAAGACAAGCGGGAATTCCTCCACGATGTAAAGCAATTCTATTGGGATGAACCCTACCTTTTTTGCCTTTGCGAAGACAGACTTTTCTGTCGTTGTTTACCTGAAAAAGAGATTACCCCTGTCCTAGAACATTGCCATTCAGGCCCCACCGGGGGGCACATGAGTGCGAAGAAAACTGCTATGAAGATTTTGCAATCAGGTTTCTTTTGGCCAACCATAGCAAAAGACTCCTATGATTTTGTCAAATCTTGCAACAAATGTCAATTTTCTGGCAGCATATCTAAAAGGAATGAAATGCCACTTACCATGTGGCAAGAGATCAAATTTTTCGACGTATGGGGGATAGACTATATGGGCCCCTTTCCTTCTTTATATGGTTTCTCCTACATTCTGGTTGCAGTAGACTATGTCTCGAAATGGGTCGAAGCTATATCCACAGTGACCAGCGATTCCAAACCTGTTATTAAGATGTTTAAAGATATCATTTTTCCCAAATTTGGAGTCCCCCGAACTGTCACATCCGACGGAGGGACCCATTTTCTGGAACAAAGCTTTGAATCCCTCTTAAAGAAATACGGAGTTAACCATAAAGTTTCCATGCCTTACCATCCACAGACCAGTGGTCAGGTTGAAGTCTCAAATAGACAAATGAAGGCAATCCTAGAAAAAATTGTCAATAGACACCGCACTAACTGGTCCACCAAGCTTCCCGTTGCCCTTTGGTCTTACCGAACAGCTTAATTATAAAACACCAATCGGGACGACCCCGTTCCGTTTGGTATACGGGAAGTCATGTCATCTTTCGGTGGAACTGGAACACAAGGCTTGGTGGGCCATTAAACAACTGAATTTTGATTTCAAAAGTGCTGGAGAAAACATACAACTCCAATTATAAGAGCTAGAGGAGCTCTGAATGACCGTTTATCAAAGCGCCAAGATTTATAAAGAACAAACCAAAATGTGGCATGACGGCCATATTAAAAGGAAAGACATCGCCATGGGTGACAAAGTCCTCTTTTTCAATTCCAAGGTCAAATTGTTCCCCGGAAAACTCCGCACAAAGTGGTCCGGGCCTTTCACAATCAAACATATATACCCGACTGGAGCTGTCATAATTGTTGACGACAATGGCAGAGAAAGGACAGTCAATGGCCATCGATTGAAAAAATACTACACTCCAGCAGATAAAATGCTGAGACAAACTATTGAGATCAAAGACGCCACAACATCATCATAACAGCATCAAAACCTTGTCAAGCCAGCGACGTAAAACCCAGGCGCTACTTGGGAGGCAACCCAAGATCTGAGCTTCTTCTTTTATTTTATGTTCTTTTAAGTTACCTTAGGTTTATCTTCTGAAAATATAAAAATTCACATAACCAAAACAAACATAAAAATATAAAAATCAAAATAACCTTAACCCTCCCAAACGGTATTGAAACCGTTTGGAGCCAAACGGTCCTGAAACCGTTTGGAGCCAAACGGTCTCGAAACCGTTTGGAGTCAAAACGGTCTCTAAACTGTTTGACCTAAGGGTTTTTCTAGGTCAAACCCCCCCTAATCCTATAAATATAACCCCCCCTTCTTCTTTCTTTCGACTCCAGACCCTCCTTAAACCCTCACGCGAATGACTTTTCTTATTCCTTCTCTACTCCCGATTCCCGCGCAACCTGCAATGCCGGTCCCCTTCGCCGAACGTCCCTCCTGATTCCACATGTCCTCACGGCAGTTGCACCCCCATTTCTGATGCTCTCGCCATAGATTTCCCACCCACAGCAACAAGGTAGGCGCACCACCATTGCCGACGTCCACGACACCGCCGCGAATCCCTGTTCCATCAAACCATCGTCTTTTTCGCCTTCGCCATCACCTTTACCTTTGCCGACGTCTACGGCACCTCCGTGATTCTCTTTTCTTTTGTACCTACCTTCTTCATCGTCTCTTCCACCTCTACTATCACTAGCCGCTCCCCGATGTTTCACCTTCCAAATGGTTTCCAAACCGTTTTGGACCAAACGGTCTTCGAATCGTTTGGAACCAAATGGTCTTCAAACTGTTTGGAACCAACTGGTCTTCAAACTGTTTGGAACCAAACGGTCCTGAAACCGTTTGGAACCAAACAGTCTTCAAACCATTTGGAACCAAACGGTCTGGAAACCGTTTGGGACCAAACGGTCCTGAAACCGTTTGGAACCAAACAGTCTTCAAAACCGTTTGGTCTTTTTCTTAAAACACCCCTTGCTTTTTGTTAAAACCTGAAACTACATAACTCATACAAAATCAATCTTTATGCTAACACATGACTTTCTATTTTTCAGAAATGGCTTCTCTAGCAAAACAACCAATCGGAACTGCTGACAACCCTCACTGGACAATAGAAGAGCTGACAGAGGACCGAGCCGGGCTCCAAAAGATCGTAGAAAACTACAACAAAACTGGAAAGGCCCACCAAAGGTCAACATCCTATCGATTCTGTGTGAAATCGACCGCATCAACAAATGCCTAGCTGAGGCACCTGAAGAAGAAGTGGAAGAAATTTCTTCCAGTGATGATGAAGGCACATAATACGAGCCACGTTCTGAGGAAGAATCCCCAGTCGAAAAATCCAAGGGGAAACGAAAGGTCCAAGAGGCTCCGACCGCACAACCCTCCAAAAAGCAGGCAAGGAAGCAGGTCCATCTTGTCACTGCAAAGGGAGCAAACCCTAGAAGGAAACATTCCACCAACCACCACCTCCGCTGCCGCTCCCGCCATCATCACTGTTCCTTCTTTCCCACCCATCACCACTACAGCACCACCACTAGAAAACCTCTACATACACACCCTTCCCTCCATTGATAAAACCCTAAAACCTACAAAGTACGTCTGCTCCAGCGTACTACTCAAGATGGGGATCTACGACAGAATTCTCACCTTGGTAGACAACGCCAATCTTTCAAGGCTGTGTTTTGTACCTGAAATCTCCTACACTAAACCTACAACTGAATTCTTCACTTATCTCAATAAAGAACCTGTCGACATTATGGATAGATCAAGGGATGGAGGTGACCGTAGGCTGGTCACCAAACTCTTCGGTAGCAAGGTTGTCATAATAGAAAATATGCTGAATGAAATCTTTATATACAACCAGGAGCAACTCAAGAAAGCCAAAGTTGTTGGAACAGAAAATACTAGTTTCAACAGACATAACTTTTGGAAATCCCTGATAGGGATCCCCACCTATGAGGCAAAGACATGCAAGGCCTCAAACATACAGTCTGGACTAGTGCGTACTTAACATAAAATTCTTACAGGCGCACTCTTCTCCAGGACAGAAGGAGGGAATGTCATAATTTCGGATCTTTTTGTTCTCTGGTCAATTCTACATGGGATGCCAGTCAACATTGGCTGTCATATGATCCAGAAGCTATCCGCTTATGCTCTGGGGAAGGAAATTTGCATGGGGGGTCATGTCACATCTATCATCAAATACCTCAAGATGGACAGACCTCTTCTGCGCTGCACGATGATCAAGGGCGACATCCTTACCAACGAACATACTTTGAAGAATTCCTACATTATTAAAGAAAAGGATGCCAAATTACATTACATCTTCTTCCCAACTGTCAAATCTTCCAGGACCCTATTACCTCTTCCGGAGCTAGCGGACTACGACAAAGACAAACTTCTCTTTACTGATGAAGAGATTACCAAACTCCTAGCTCTGGTTAAAGCACAAGCTAAGACAACCCAAGCGGGGCAGACCGAGCTCAGTATCATAGCCCTGACAGATCATATAACAAAAATTCCAGTGAAATGACCTTCCAAAAGGCTTTCACTGCAACAACAGTTGTCGGGGACACCAACATCAAAACCACATCCAGAGCCAGAACCCACCCTCCCCGAAGAACAAATCACCACCTCATCTCTAGACTGCTTCATTATGAGTCTAACCGCTGAGCTTACCACCACCACTTCACCACCCTCCACCTTTCCACAATCCACCACTGTTCCATCTTCCTCCACAACTACACCACCACCTACATCCTCCACTTCACTCATTTTCTCCTCGGACATCCCCTTCTCTACCACTACGCCCGAATTCACCACCTTCGCATCCATCTCCACAGTCTTTTCCCCACCACTATCAATCCCACCATTTTCACCAGCAACATCACCACCTTTCCCATCCACCACCACCGCTGGTGACACCATCTATAGTCACCACGCAGTTCGCTGAACCATCAACAGTGTCTCTTCTACTAGACACTACACCCTTTCCATCCAGACCCCAACCATCCCACCCTTCCATAATTGGGGTACCTTTCACTAATGTCGGTGAGGAATTCGGACGTCAATTAGACACCATCCAAAACCTCCTCACCGACCCTTCTAACATTATGAACTCCATTTTTTGTTGTGTACAGAGACTATCTCAGCAGGTAGCCAAGAACGACGAACAGAACCGCGCCTTGCCAAGCATCCTCCAAGGTTTTCAGCAACGACAAGATGTAATGGCCAGACAAGTTGATCATGTCGACAACCACTTCAACAACTTGCCCGAGCTGATCCTTGGGGTAAAAAGCTAGCAAGAAGCGATGGCCAAGCAAGTCGATGAGATCTCTACGCAGACTCAACCTCTGCCTGAGACTCTCCGTGAGCTCAAGCAGCACCAAACAACTGTTAGCACGCTCTTGGATAACATCAGCAACACTCTCACACAATTCAACAATCACCAAGAGGAGTCGACGAACAATGAAATCCAACAATTATGAGCTACAGTAACAGATCTTACAGCGTGACTCCTCTCTTCCGAGGACCGATACAAAGATCTCAAGGAAACACATGACGCACTTCTTGAAAAACATGAGCATGTATAAGTGGCGTTTGACGAGTTACAAACCATCCATCGGCAGTGCAAAAATACAGCACACAAGAAACTCACAGACAAAGCAGCAACTGATAAAGAAGACGATGATGGAGACAAAGATGACTCCGACTCCTCCACAGATTCTAACAATGATACCACCTCCTCAGATGAAAAATCTGATGCCCCAGACAATGTTGGGGAGGGCCCAAGCCAAGGAGCAGAACCCTCTCAAAAAGGATATCAAGAAGGTGGACATCATCCCAAGTCCACCACCCACAACGAAAATGTAAATATATCATATGGGGACCAATTCCTCGATTACTCTTCCTTGGGATCTATAGGGGAGTCTGCGAAAGAAGCGGCCTTTGCTGAGTTCCACCAATGTATTTTAGGAACCAGCACAAGCCCACCAGCAACAACCACTCACCCTTTTTCCGCACCTGGCCAATCAGTGCCCTTTCCTCCAGAACTGGAAGAATCAGAACGAGTACGTTTAGATACAGATGAAGAACTCGATTCTACTTCCGATTCAGATGAAGATCTGCAAGGCTATATAGAAGATTTGGAACAACCTTCTTCACCCCCTCTGCAGGAGCTTCCCCCGCCACCACCTCTACCGCATAAGATGCATGATTTAGATATGATAGCCATCTCAACACTAGATGCTCATGACATATTTATCCTGAACACTATTGTCGACGATGCTAAAGAAGGGGGAGACATCATCTACCACAATACAAAGACTAAGCGCAAGCTGACACGTGAAGATTTCCGCAACATCCTGTGACCACGGTCAACGATGTCAATGGAAATCTTTTGTGTCCTACTTGCCAACTGCATAGAAGTTTACAAAAGCTCTAAGAGGCAGCATCCAGTATACAATGCCTCACCTGCTCTATCTATCGGCTTGTTATACAAAGATATATGAGCAAAGTCAATTGAGCGGTTGCGTGCTGGTTTAGCACGGAGGACATGATATCTTACCGTGCCATTTCAAGTTTCCGATCACTGGTTGTTTATGATTGTGGACACCGAGGCTCGGGACGCCAAGGTGTACAATTTTTGCACCACTAAGCTACCAGCCGGAACAATAAATTTTGTTGGAGAAGAATCAGGAGAGGAAAGATGTATACCTTTACGGCTTCTCAAGCTAATTTCGGCCACACGCCCATCCCTACGTCAAGACTGGAGCCAACCATGGTTCCAAATAATAAACCCGCAAGTCCAAACAACTGAGGGATCTGGGGATTGCACTTTTTGCACTATCCGTCACATTCAAGTGCTAAACCAAGAAATCCCCTTTACAGAGCTGATCGCCGAAGATTTTCACTCCCTACGAGGGCGTTACGCCATGGAGCTTATTTGTGATAGAAGGTTCTTCAAGGACCCGACAATGGAACCAGATAACGTCCCCCGTTACCTCTTTTTAGCAATCCAATGTCCGCAACGGCGACCTTTCAGACAAACCTTAAAAGAATTGGAGAAAAACAAACAACCAGCCATAGTTCCCGAGCAAAGAAAATGGGACCCTTCCCAATTTGATCTGGCGCAGGATAAAGGGGAAATAGATCTTTTGTCAGGGGCAACCATTAGGAGATCGCCATCACAAATGGTGCCCCTATCTGCCATAGAACCCACTTTCCCAGATTTCGACCTCAGTGCTTGCAAAAGTCTCTCTGACAATGAACTTCGGCTCATCATGTCAAGGCTTCACGCCGAGAAAGATGACCTTGTTTTCATGTCCGGTGACATTTTGGTCATGGAAGACACGTTATGAGAAACCGTACAGTTTAAAGGGTCTCTATCCGTGAGCTTGATGGTTGCCTATCAATTTCTTATCAGACAGAATCACCCTACAACCTATATGGCATCTGCATATATGAAGGACGATCTCCTACAACTAAAGAACTTTGGAACAACTGAAGCACTAATTTCCTTCCTACAACATACAACACTGAAGTTTATCATGCTCCCCTTCCTTTATCAAGAGAACTGGATGCTTCTGGCAACAAACCTACCTGAAGGAACAACTACTATCTATAACCGTTCCGACAGCCAGTTCAATCCCCGACAAAAGAGTTATGTAGTGACACCAAAGACGCCCACAAAGGTGGTGGCGAAGGAATGTGCAGACAGACTAATGAACTTCTAAGTCAGCACACAAGAGCTTACAAAAAAGAACACTTTCATCGCCCATCCTTCAACCACAAATGTCCCCAACAAATTCGGGAATCCAACGACTGCGGCTTCCATGTCCTCTACGGGATGTACACCATCATGGCACTTCAAAGACCAGTAGAGGATATGACAGATGTGGATTACCACACCCTACGTGTAAAGTTTGCAGCTAATCTACTCAGAACACCAGGGGCAAACTCAGGATTAACAGAGGCCTGACGCCCTTGTCCGTGTACTTCTCAACCTATCACTTTGACAATCTGAGGACAGAGTGAATGATAAGTTAGGGGGGGAGTACATTAGACAAGGGAGAGGTATCATTTCTATATCTCCATCTTCTCTTTCAATTTCATACAAAATTTTCTTAGTTTCCCTTACAAATTTAGTTTTTGTTGTAAATAATTCACCCAATAAAGAATCTTTGGAATAAAGTCACCCCTGCTAACTCTAAGAATCAAATCAGTCCTCAAGAGCAATAACAAGAATAGCACATAGACATGCAATGGTGAGTTAATAAATCATCTTCACTCAATTTTCATGCTTCTATTTCAATTCTACATCTGACTCTCCACAGGACAACATCAGGGCTGCAATAAGCCAAAACAATCTCAAGGATGAGAGGGACATCAGGTGAAATCCAAATCATGAAGCCTTGCAAGTGGACCACTAGTAGAAACCAAATAAGTGCATGTCGAACAACTCTAAGAACAGTTTTCTTCTCTCCAAATAAAAGAGGCTTGGCCGCCCAAATCAAAATCCCTAAATATCCAAATCCCAAGCCTGTGAGTTTACGAATAAAAGCCAGAGTGTTGAACAAAACCATGAGAGTTGTGCCATAAATAAGGGTCTATATGAAGAACCCACAAAGGTCTCGCCCGGTCGGTACATCCAGCTGTCCTCACAAAGGCAGATGTGTCGTGCCCGATAGTGAAACCCTAAGGTATCTAAATATATGAAAGGCTGATAAAGGACTCGCCCGGCCGGTACATTCAGCTGCCCTCAAGAAGGAAGATTTATCGTGCCCAGTAGTGAGATCCTAAAATCATAGACAACCCCTCCCCCACTTTAAGGGGGAGTTATACACTAAGCCTTTATCCAACCCTCATACCCACTCTAGTTTCCGGTAGGATTTTTAGAGGAGTATAAAACTGATTAGAGTCAACGACATGCACCGAATAAAAAAAAAGTGGTCGTAATGCGGGCTAAAATATGGAAGAAACCTGAGATCCAAGCAACTCTCAATACCTGAAAGAGTTAAGGCAAATAGCTCTGATACAACCTTAGGAGATCTCAGGTTTAGAATTGAAGCAAGAGTATGGAAATCTTAACTGAATAAAATCGCCTCGCCATTACATGCCTCAGCTCTATCTAACTTGAGGACAAGCTAGACTCTAAGTTAGGGGGGTGATAACCTCCAATTTTGTGATGTTATCTTAGTAATATTATTCAGTTTTCCACACTCATTCTCAGATAAAGTAGACAAAATCTCTAACTATTCTCTTTTACTGCAGACATACTGTTCGATTAGCTTTTCTCCTTTTTACTTACAGAAAAAGACACAAAAAAATCACAAAAGACTCAAACGGTCCCAAGACCGCATGGACTCACACGGTCCCAAGACCACATAGACTCACACGGTCCCAAGACCGCATGGACTCACACGGTCTCAAGACCGCATGGAGTCATACGATCCCAAGACCACATGAAGCCAACCGGTCACAAGACCGCATGAAGCCAACCGGTCTCAAGACCGCATGAAGCCAACCGGTTTCAAGACCGCATGAAGGCAACCGGTCTCAAGACCGCATGAAGCCAAACGGTCTCAAGACCGCATGGAGTCATACGATCTCAAGACCGCATGGAGTTACACGATCTCAAGACTGCATGGAGTCATACGATCTCAAGACCGCATGGAGTCCAAATGTTCTCGGAGTCCAAACAGTCTCGGAGTCCAAACAGTCTCGGAGTCTAAATGGTCTCAGAGTCCAAACGGTCTCAGAGTCCAAACGGTCTCAGAGTCCAAACGGTCTCGGGGTCCAAACGGTCTCGGGGTCCAAACGGTCTCGGGGTCCAAACGGTCTCAGAGTCCAAACGGTTTCCAAGACCGTTTGGACCCAAAATTACCAAACCATTTGGACTTCACTTAAGGCCTATAAATAAGACCCAAGGGGTCCTCCAAAAAAAAGGAAGTTTTTTAGACGCCTAAAGGCTGCCTCCATCACTCCAGAGCTATTCCAACTTCCATCCCCCGCCCAAAGGCTTCCGGTGTTAGATCCACACTCCATCTTGAAGTTGCTTTCTCTCTCTTCACCAAAGAAGGTGGGAAGAGGGGACTTCATCATCAAGAAACCTGTGAAGTTTGAAGATCGTCTCTCTCTCTCTCTTTCCAGGGGGTTGACTTTTCCTCTCTCCTTTGTGGGGATGACACTCTCTCCCTCTCTTCTTGCCTCCTTCCTTGTCCTAGCTATGAGCGAGTAGTCTCTCTCAATGGGGTGCGGGGAGTAGCCCTGCTACCCATGTTTTCATTTCATGTAATGTAATCCATAGTTTGCAATATAGAGATGCTTTCTTTTCAGTTCAACATCAATCATTTAATGAATGCTTGTTACTTGATCACCAACTTGTGTTATCTTTTATCTTTTAGTATGAATTGTCTATGTTTGTACTACTAGATTCGAAACTCGATTGATTGTTGGTTCTTGGTGCATGTATCCACCATGCATCTGTTTCAGTATCTAGAAGTGTTTTTCAAGAAGTGGAGTAAACTCACTCCCATCGTTGTACTTTTATACTATGAAATGGAATCATTTGACGTATGAGAGTACAACCTTGATAAGTCGAGGAACACACTTTGCGAAGGGAATGATGCAAAGTAGTTGACCATTCGTTCGGGGATGGCTGACTTTGCAACATTCCCGCACTTCTCGTAGTTAGTTCTCCGATAGGAAACTAAGTCTACGAAGATACTAACTGACTAAACTCTTGTTGCAGGTTATGTTTTATTTTGCATGTTTTGATCCATGTGTAGTGGCGGTGGAAACCAATCACACCCTAGTGGTTCCTTATCATTGTTTAACATCCTTAAATTTACTTGCTTTAATCATAGGATTCTTTAGAAGATTAATCATAGGATTCTTTAGAAGCATGTATCCTTGAAAGAAAGATTGATATCTTAAAGTCAAAATTGTGCTTTAGATTTATTAGAACAAACAACTAGATAAAACATTAATATTCTTGTTCTAAGATACACTATTTGGCTTGTCATAGCAACATCATTATTTTATTATAAGCCATGACCACAATAATCATTATCTATTATATCAAGATGCTTTTATGCTAATGACATTTTCAATGATCTGAATCACAATGATCAAGAATAATATCCATTCATGGTTTGTATATATGGATCAAAGATTATTTTAGACAAACCAATGAAACACAATGATCGTTCTTAATAAACTTTTTCAATCAATGAATAAGGTTTGTTCAAAATCAATCTTCATATAACACTTTTGCAGTATGTTTAAGGATTTCATATTCATAATGTTATACTTTAATTTATGATGCAAAAAGATCAATATGTCTTGTTTCAAAGATGGTCTCCAAGATTTATTCATATTAAATCAATCATTAATAATAAATTGATAGCAAGCTAGATTAATTGAAAACAGGTTCAGCATAACTTGATTCGGTCGACAAACAGTTCGACCGAATTTGTCTCGGTCGACCTTTTTCTTGACCGAGAGTGCTGCTGTTTGTACAACTTTATGAGATATGTTGCAGACTCCAAAACAATAACCTGCTTGGTCGACTAATTCTTGACTGACAGTGTTCTCGGTCGAACAGTTTCTCGACCGAGAATGTTTCTGTACTATTTTAGTATTGTTTTCAGCAATTGTTTCCAAGTAAAACAAGAATATGAAAGTTAAAGCTCGATTATGTTGAGATATGACATTTGTATATCAAGAATCAGTTTAGGTCAAATCTCAACTAGTCAAATTTAAACTTCTAAGTTTTAGGAACCCAAGATAGATCATTATTCCTTTTCTTGTATGGGCATGAAAAAGAGTAGTGTCCAAGACGCAAACAATAATGACAACTAATAGAGTCAATCTCATTTCTCTTTCTAGGAGTTGAGCTATTCTTGGGTACCTACATGGATTGATTCTTTAACACTTGTGTCCTTCTCCAACTAGGTTTTTGATAAGATTTTCCCTTAGTCTTATAACCTAGTCCTCTCCTACCAATTTGACGATAAGAATCATTTAAGATATTATCAAGAATGTTATTGTTACTCAAGCTACTCACTTTTTGTTGTAACTTCATAATCTCATCCATTTTCTTCCTGATATCTAATTTTGCTTGATCTAGATTAGATGACAAAGAATCTCTTTCTTTCACAATAATATCATAATCTAGATTTGTACACAAAACAGGTTGTTTTTTAGTATCATTTACTTGAGTTTGCAAGTTTAACTTTTTGAGGAAAAAAAGATTGCAATTTGCTTCTACAGATTTCATCTTAGTATCATAATCTTCAATAGCCTTTTTGAGATCTTTATTTTCAGATGTGAGAGCAAGAAGTTTAGCATTTGACTCATTATTTACTTTATTTGATTTCTTAAATTTCTTCTTCCACTCAATATATTTCTCATGTGTATCTTGAAGACTAGCAATTATATCTTCTTTTGGCAGATCAAAAAGACTTACCTCTTCTTCTTCTTCATTTGTTGTAGCAATAAGACATTCTACTTCTTCTTTTCCATTATCACTATCATCACTTGAATCATCCCATGCATCTTTATATGCTTTTTCTTTTTTTGGTGAGATGATTTCTTCCCTTTCTTAAGTTTTGGACAATCAGCTTTCATGTGTCCCTTTTTGCCACATTCAAAGCACCTGGAAGAAGAAGCACTAGAAGTTTTGTTAGTTTTAAAACTTTTATATTGCTTACCATTTACAATGAGAGTTTCTTCTTCACTATCATCTTCACTTGTGTCATGACTAATCTTGGTTTATGCTTTGAATGCAATGTCCTTCCTTTTCCCTTGTTGAAGTTTACGTTCTCGTCTTTCTTCCTCTTCTAAAGTTGCCTCATGTGCTTCTAGGTTTCCAATAAGTTGTTCCATCCTTAGCCGGGTGAGATCATTTTCTTCTTAAATAGCAGTCACCTTGGGCTTGTATTTGGGAGGAAGAGACCTAAGGATTTTTGATACTTGATCTTCCTCACGAATCACTTTGCCTAAATCATTCAAACCATTTACAATAGAAGAAAATTTTGCATACATTTCTCTAATAGATTCATTTTGATCCATACGAAATTGTTAAAATTTCTATTTAAGCATTCCGATTTTAGAATTCTTAACCGGAACAGTTACTTCATATGTTATATAAAGTCTATGCCATATTTCATATGCCGTTTCACAATTAGATATTATATTAAACTCACCAACGGAAATTGAACAATATAGTATACTTACGGCTTTTGCATTCATTTGGGCTGACTTTACCGTATTAGCATCCCAAGTTGCATACTCTGTTTGAGGAAGTTCATGTGGATTAGATACCATTCTCCATAAATCCCAACTGATTCCTTGGAAGTAAAATTTCATCCTCCTCTTCCAGTAGTTGTAGTTAGTGTCATCAAAAGCTGGAGGTCTAGCCAAAAGTGTTCCTTCCAAGTTGAGGTTGTTGAGTACCCCATCACCCATTCTTCAAGACTTTGTTAGAGTTCCTTGAATCCCTACTCTAATACCAATTGAAAAACCACTAGAGGGGGGGTGAATAGGGTTTTATGGATATTTTAAAATAAATTAACTCAAAGCAAGCAACCACAAAAATATTGGACAAGGGGACAAGGATTTAGAGTGGTTCCAACCTTAGCAAATACTAAGGCAATCAATCCACTACCCGGTTGCTTACCCAACCGGGATTTTGAAAGTATTTAATTGTATTACCTAGAAAGGATGTTACATAAAATTACAACACTTTCACCAAACCCTTCAGACAACCTTCACCTAGAAGTAGTCTCACCAACCTCAAAGCAGCCTTCCTTGAAGTAACCTCAAGCTCCCCTTGAAGTAGCCTTCCTCGTGAAGTAGCTTCCCGTTGAGACAACCTTCTTGAAGTAGTCCAAAGTCCACCTACTCCACCGAGAAGACCCTTCTCCACTTGAGAAGTCAAACCCTCTCCAATCCGCAGCCTCCAACCCTAGGAGTAGCAAGGAGAGTACAAAAGATATAAAGGAACAAGAAGGAAAAATAGAAATTACAATACCATTGTAGCACCAGGCTTGATTTCCTAACCATTGTATATGGAAGTGTTGGTGCAGTGGGTAGGAGATGCTAGCCTATAGGATACGAATTTGGAGCAAAGGAAATGAATAGCCAATGTTGGAATTGCTCTATTGCTCACAAGAATGAATAGCCAATTGCAAGTGTTTTGCTCAAGTGTAGCACAAGTGTACTTTGGGTGTCCTATGGCTTGTCCTATTTATAGGAATGGCCTATGGATGCTTAAAGACGTTCTAGACACATTCTAGGGGTTTCTTAGTGCTTAACTAGCGGTTAGGTAACCATTAGTTGCTTTAACAACGACTAGTTAATTAACTCTGAAAAGTGTAGACAGAACTCATCTCGGTCGAAGAATTGTCGACTGAGAGTCCTTCTCGGTCGAGGACTTGTCGACCGAGAGACTGTCTGGAGCAAGTGCATATAACGTTCTAATCCAACTCCCAACTACCTTGTCTGCTGTGTCTAACGGCTACCTGGGTCTTTCTCGGTCGAAGAGTTTGTCGACCGAGAGTGTCTCGGTCGAGAATTTTGCTGACCGAGATTAACCCCATTTCAATGTTTTAAACTAAGTACTAAGTGTGTGCAGTTGTGACACTATTGTAGGGGATGACCTATCTAAGTGTTGTGATTAGCTAGGGAAGATCTAAACACTTGATTTACATGATATCTAAGTACTTGTACATTATATACTTGTACAAGTGTTTACATTTGATTACAATCACGATTTAAAGCAATTTTGAGCATATAGATTTTCCAAGTAATTTGTCATCCACCTAATTCCTACAACACTCAAGTAGCACATTAGATTCACAAGAATGAAATGTTTGTCATCATCGAAACAAAGGGATTATACTAATGTCAATTTAGCCAACAATGGATACACTTGCTGAGGCAGAAGGCGGGGTGATATTGTGGCCCAAAGCAGATGTCGTCTACACTACTAAAATTGTAAGATAAATTTACATTACTTTAGATTGTTAATGTGTATATATGAGGTCAATTGATCTGAAATTATATATACAGGTTAAAAAGAAGACACCCAGAGCATCTAGGCCTCCACCTCCACTTCCTGCATTACCAAGTTGGGTTCCAACTGACCTAAAATACCCATTAGGTCTTGCTTGTAGGGGAATGCCATGTTGGCTACGGGAACATAATATACATTTCCCTATAATTGTTTCTTTACAAGAGAATTATGCAGGTCAATCATACGAAAGCTCTTTATTTATACAAGATATTATTGAGATGTTTATATATGATTGGCTGAATACATCAATGATAGAGACATGGATAAGGTGAGATCTTTTTTATACATCCATATACCTTGTGTAAGATCTAGTGATATGGTTTCTTATATATTAATGCATATGTAATACATGTTTTGCAACTACTTAGTCGAAAATCAATGTAAACAATTTGCATTTGACCATGTGGGATTTTTTATTCCATCATTGATTAGTATGGTAGCTAAAGACCCTGATAGTGTTCAACAATACTGTATATATGCTTTTACAATTTTCAGTCAGCAAAAGGAGATGATAATAATAGCTCCATTCAATGTCAAGTAAGTTTACTTTACTTATTATTTGGACTTAAGAAAATTACATTTTTATTGTGGATTTTGAGTTATTAATTTTTAACTTTTTTATCTCTAGCGGTAGGCATTGGGAGTTACTAGTTATTCTCCGCGGGACATTCACTGTTATTATCTAGATCCTGTAGGGAGTACATTGAATACTAAAATTGGACACGTAATGAGAATGCCATTATTATGGTGAGAAATATTTCATTTTTATATTTGTTAACATATGTTATTACATTGCTATTTAATTATGCAATTTACTGTGTTACATTAACATGTAGGGGTTTAGATGCATTCAAAAAGGCTGGAGGAAAGGTCCCTAGGAAAAAGAACCAGCCAATAATTTGGGAGAACGTGAAAGTAAGTTCCTGACTCCAATGTATATATTATTTATGTGAACTGTGCTTAGTTGTATTTTTTAATATTTTGTATGTTTCAATTTATAGTGCACTACACAAGACAACGACTGGGCATGCACATACTATGTGATGTGATTTATGCAGATGATTATCCAATATGCCGCATTGGACATCAATACCATACATGAGGTATTATATATAGTCTCATTAGTTAGTATGAAATATATCAATCTTATTTTTATATTATTACTTATATATATACATCATTCTCTTTGTAGGTGTTTAAAACTGACCACACTGTAGGTAAACACTTAAAAGATATACATGCTCCATATACGATGGAAGTATTAAATGAAGTAAGAGAAGAATGGGCAAGAGCCATACAAACAGTGGGGACTGTAAAATATAATTGGGATGCTGATAGCGATGTTGAATGATATTTTATAAATGAATATTTCTGAATGTTTATACATGTCTGAATGTTTCTACATGTATTTGAAATTTTCTACATGTGTGAATGTGAGAATTGAATTGATGTATGAATGTATCTACTTGTGTGAAAAGTATATTTGTTGATTTTTTAGGTTTGTGGCATGTTTGTTGGCTGATATCAATGGATGTTGTAAACCTACAGTTTAAAATAGAATTGCAGGTTCTCATCCTGCTGACCAGCCACAGTAGGCCTGCAAACTGATAAGAAAAAAAATTAAAACATAGGCGTCAGTTATTTATAGAAAACTATCATCAAAGGCTTACAGCGTCGGTTATTGGATAAAAACCGCCGCCTAATGTGACAAACAACCCGACCGTTCAGGAAAGCACGACCGTGGCGGAAAAAGCGTCAGTTATTTGAATAAAACCGATGCCTATAGTAGCACGGATGTGGTGTCTGGGAATATGGTGTCAGTTTTTTAGTTGCAAACTGATGCAGATAGTGTCCTAGATGGCACCCTTTTTTTGGCCCGAAGCCTTTTGGCGTCAGCTTACTATAAATAACCGACGCCTATCGATGCCCTACTGGAGCATTTTCGGTGGCGTGAAGCCTTTTAGCGTCGGTTATAAAATTGACGCCGAAGAGTTCGACCTTTAGCGGTGCCCACATAGGCGTCACTTTAGAACCGTCGCTAAAAGGGCATAAACCACTGACGCCAAAGGCCTGTTCTATAGTAGTGCTTCCACCATAACGTGTTATATGCGAGTTGCACACATCGAGGAAAGTACCGAGAGCATAGCCTCCCTGACCCCATCTTCAACCTGCGACGAGTTGCCTATCTTAGATGGCCGCTGGACGAGAGGGAGGAAAAAGATGCACCTAGGGTAGCAGCTCAGGATGATAATGAGTAGCACGATGATGACGACTCTGATGACATTGAGGAGGTCACTATCCCCATCACCCAGAGAGCGGTCGCACACCTACGCTGCCTTGACTTCTTCTACCCCACCCCATTCTCAAGAGGAGCAAGACCTGTACAACATGAAAGGTATGTATGAGATGTTGTAGGAGATCCAGACTAGACATCACCAACATCACACAACGTTGGTTGGTGTGTAAGAAATACAAGGAAGGCTATACCAAAACTAGAAGGTGATATATGAGAATAAATGCCTTCTCTTGGCCAACCAAGAGAATGTTCACATGTGCGTATAGCAGATGGAGCAGTACCAACATCCCTTCTATGACTACTACTGTATACAGGGGTATTTGGAGGGTACCCACAACCACCGCATATGCCACTGTCAGATCTATCTTTTCAGGGGATGTTTCCCCCTCATGACCCCGACATGCCTCAGTCGCCTCCTCCATTTTGAACAATGGTACCACTATTCCACCTCTTACGTGCAAGTATTGACTATGTGGACATAGTCATATTCAAGCTTGGGGGGGTGCTGGAACAACATTCTATCTTAGTTTTTATTGCATTTTTATCTTAGTTGTTTTATTTTTAGTTTGGTTTATGCATTCTTAGGATCCACACCTATCTAATGTAATCATGGAGCAGTAATGCATGGTTGCATATGTCGATTCATAGATGTTAGTGCAAAGAAATGGTTGTGTCTTTATAGCTTACATTGTGATATCTTTGTGCAACACCACTTGAGGAAGTGTTTGGTTAAGTCAGCTCTAGGATATAGGATATGAATGAGCATATAAATCAAAATGGGAAAGTGAATGAAGTTGTTATTGAGCCTAAGATGATCAAACCTTTAACGAGATCTTAAATGGAAATATAAGAAAGAAACCTTAAGATTATCCTATGCACAGGTCATTAAAGAGGGATATATCATAATTCTATGAAAGGTAATGTCTCCTAGCTATGTGATTCCATCCATCCTTTTCATCCAATTTTGAATCACCACCTCAAGATGAACGAGTACTCCAACTTATTTCTTTTGATTGCATTGCATGCATGATTGGTGACATGATAGATTAGCTTATCCTTACTAGCATTTGAAAAAAAAGTTGCATTTATATGCACAAACACCCTTAGTGCATACCATCTTAGTTGCAGAGAAATTACATGTAGATTACATACATTTCATCGCATTCATTCCTTTTTGTCATGCGGATCGTAGTCTCCATTTGTGAAGATTGAAGCAGGGGCATACCTCCACATAAAAAAAAATATGACGTGAAAGCCCAAGCATAACCCAATCATGGAAAAGACAAGAAACAAATACGGGCTAGAAAAAAAAAATAATCTCAAAATTTTTATAAGGAGAAAGTATGTCCCTGAGTCTTCTTAAAGAGACGAATTAATTCACATGACACATTTGTTTGTTTTTGACAATGTCATTTTCTATTATGAGATAGATTCATACATGAATCATGTGTCAGAAAGAAGAAAGAGAAAAAGATAGTAGGCATTAGGATTCATGCATAAAATTCTTTTCACTCATATAGGTCATCATTCTTTTTGCATAAATAAGTTAGACTACTTGTGATTCTTCAATTGCCACCCATCTCATATCATTAATTGCTCTCATGGGTAGACCACTCAAATGATTTATCTTCTCATCCATTATTATAAGGAAATCCACTTCCAAGTAATTGGTAGTTAGGAGAGAGAAATTTAGATTAGGGAATCACATAGTGCACCAAGTGAATGCCTGAATAATTATGATATTAACTACTTTCTTGATAGTGTTCATTGATTAAAAGGTGGACCTCTTCTATAGAAATTTTTGGTTGTTGTAGAGCAGTTATTGGTTTAGTGGTCATTGGAGGTTATTTCAGGGATTGTCTGGCGAACATGATTAAGAAAAGAGTTCATGCGTTATATCATTTTGCTGACTTACATCAAACAAATCCAAGAGTAGTGTTGCTCGAGGACAAGAAACATTTAAGCTTAGGGGATTTTGATGCATCGGTTTTTAGTCATTTTCACAAGCATATTTTACTTGATTTTATGTGTTGATTTGTCATTTATTTGATTAATTATACATGAAATGGTATCAATGACTTGTTCTATCTAAATGCATCAAATTATATGATTTTTACTATTTAAGATGGTTTAATACTTATCCCGAGCATTTATCCACATTCTTGTGCATTTTCAGGTATAAACAAACGTCATAGACTCGATACTACTGACACCAAAAGGCAGAGGTACGAACTTCACATCGGTACATGACAAGAAAAGACTCACACAGATTCGATACTATCAACACTCAAAGTTGGTAGTACCGAAACCTCATAAGTAAAGCACACAGATGAATCATGGAAACTCAATGCTACTGAGTTTATAAACTCAGTACTACCGAGATGGCATCAGTAAGGCAGTGCTTAAGCAACCTAAATACTCAGTGCTATCGATACAAGTCGATAGCACTGACATTATTATGAATCGTGGCTACCCTAGGAACTCGGTACTACCGAGTACCAAGTCAGTACTATCGAGTTTTCCCAATCAGTAAAATATATAGATAGCAATATAATACAACATACAACGTTATATTGTACTTTAAGTGATTCCTATGACATGAGGGGAGTTCGGCCAGACCAAAATAGGTAGCTATTTTCTGTTGCACGACACCAGAGAGAGAAGAGAAGAGAAAGGAATCAAGACTTCACCCAGGAAAATCTGAGCACCTCTGGAAGGTGAATCTACAACCGAAAGACAATAGATTGCATGTACGACGTAGGGGATCATCCGAATCAGCTATTCTCTAGGGGTTACTTAGTTTTTTCTAATGTTTCCCACATTTTCTCTTTCTCTACCATGTATTCGTCAATGAAAACCATGCGGGGATAAACCCCTTCATTCCTTATGATCTGGGAGTAGCCCAGATATGAATGTTGGTATGTATGCCCATAGAGCAAATCATGTGATGATTGTAATGGGATACTTTATAAATGATTTGAATAATAATAAAGGCAATTTCCAATCTATATGTTTAAACTGTTTCTGAGATGATGGTGTAACATGATAGATGTCTAAAGAATGATTTTACTCAATGACATATGCTTTTAGGTTAAGGACCTAAACGATGAGATCATACGGATGTTAAGAGTATACATTTTTTTTTGGTCCCTAGTCGGTTGTTATTGTGGAAATAACCATCGACAACAATAACACTGAAGACTAGATTCTGTGTTGGTTGATGACAAAATCCCATTAGTCATGATATAGTGATATCAAACCAAGCACATAGATACTTGTTAGAGAACAAGGTACCAGACAGACCCACTGTGAGAGTGACACATGGAACCATGACTTGGTAGTCACAGTCAACTCTCACAGTGATGGTGGTGAGTGTGATTCTTAAACTTGAAATTACTACACTCAACACATGTCGTTGGGTACACTTTGACATCATCAAACGTAGTCCTGAAACATGGGTTGTTATAAAGGTGATGATTGGGTGGCTTTGAAACATGGGGCTTTTGAAGGGTGAGTGATAGATATGGGATTTGTCCCTCCTGAGGGAGTTTGATATCCTTGGCCACTTGATGAGTAGGATTGAGAAAGGCATGCACATGCACGTGTGAATCAATATGTGATATTGATGTCACACACATCTCACCCAGTCTACTCTGAGATCAAGGAAATGAATGAATGTTGATAGGATGATTGTTCCATGCCTCGAGTTCATTCGGGATATAAGTGACAAAGGAATTATACATTCATTGTAACACCATTCACAGATTGTAGAATTGAAAGTTGTTCTCCAACTTTCTATTTCACTTGGGTAGCACTGATGTGTGACTAGGCACCGCTCTTTGCTTGTGAAGTCATAAGTGTTATAGACTTTCACTGCCAACGTGAAATGGACCTGCAGAGTCACACACATAGGATTTAATCTGGAAGAGGAGTTTTGTCCACAAGCAATGTTTAGATTGATTACTAAAGGAGTTTAGTAGTTCAATTAAACACTCAATTAATCGATAGCTCAATATCATAATGTTCAAGGTGTTGGACGCATTGATTGGAGTATCAGATTGATTGAAATCCCAATTGAATGATTTTGCACAATCTGCACTCCCAACCGATCGGCTCATGAGATGAACTGATCGGTTGGGCTTGGTGAACCGGTCGGCTCAAGTGTTGAACCGATCGGCTCAAGATCAGGGTGAACTTATTGCTTCAAGTGTTGAAACGATCGATTCAACTGGTGCAACCGAGCAAGTTGGGAAAGTAAGATTAGTGAGAATTTTCCTTTCATTTCAATTTCCCAATTTGATTGGGAAATATGATTGGTATTCGATACCAATTAGAAACAAAAGAAGGAAAGTCAATCGGGAACTAATTAGGACCACCAACCGACCGGTTCAGAAGTGAACCGACCGGTTCAAGGGTCCCAACTGATCGGTTGAGGTGTCAACCAACCGGTTCAGGTCCCCAACCAACCGTTTCAGTTGTGAAACGATCGGTTCAGGTTGTGAGTTGGTTGCTTTTATGGAAAATCTCGAACCCTTCTACTCCTGCTTTTAGTCCCATATTGTCGGGGACAGAGAACCCTGTCCCATGACCCGCCTATAGATATAGGGGTATTGGGGGCTTCTCAGAGTACAACTCAGTGCAAGCCGGTTGCTCTGCAAAGTTGTCGTTCTCTCTGGTTTTGGTAACCGAGAGAGCCCGAGCAAGTGCTACCCGAAAAGGGAGGCACAACAAGGGAAAGACAACTGTAGTTGCAACTGGTAGCAAGAGAGTGTGTTGGCGACTAGTACGCCAACAGGAGGGTGTGACTCCTTCTAGTTCTTTGTGTGACAAGGAGATCGGAGTTCCAGGCGGTCTGTGTGGACAACTGCAGAGGCGGGAGACCTCTTCCGCTCGGAGGACAACTGTCAATCCCGACAGTCCCGGTAAGACTAGGAGTCTTCAGTCCCGGTGCGACTAGGAGCTGCACAGACACCGTCCAAGACTGGAGGTGAAGACCGCACAAGGCGCGAGGTACTGTCACCGAGAAAGCCTCGGTACAAGGTATGCATCCACAAACCATATTTCCTATTGTATAGATGTTGACGCGATTCCTTTTGTTTTGGGTTTTGGGGAGAAAATTTTTGTTTCCGCTGCTTCTCTGCCTCCTCTAAAACCCAATAGTGGTATCAGAGCCAGGTCAACTGTTCTATATTTTAGGATTATTGATATGATCGATTTTGGTTTGTCGCCTTTATTTATTACATGCGATGCGAATAATATCGGCTTTATTCATGTCCAATCCACAAATCCCAAATATACATATATGATATGTAATATTAATGAACTCGATACGCGTCGCCCTTAAATGAGTTTTGTGGTGGATGTGTAGCATGGATATGGCCTATAAACCCCTATATCTGTGTGTGGTTGTATGTGGTTGCTTGCATCTCGGTCTGTGCACTGATTCCCTTTCTCCTATTTCTGATGTAACTCAAAATAATTCGAGAATTCTTCTCCTACCTTTGCTCCTCCCGAATGTAACTCGGGGTTTCACATTTAAATTGTCAATAGGATAGATTTTATTTCCTATTATGTCAAAGAATGGCGTACGACCTGAGTCGATCGATTCAAGGCGTGAACCGATCGGTTGGTGATCCAGATGGCTGGTTTGAGGAGCCAGACGAGTAGGTGGCGACCTGAGGAGATGCACGACGATCGGTGAACCGATCGGCTGGAGGCACCAGTCGATAGGCTGGTGGCACCTGAACAACCAACCTGTTGGCGAGCCGATCAATCATGGAGATGAGCTGATCAAACCCAGAAAGGCAGGCACAGATTTCATCTTGTACAGGTTGTATGTTATGTAGACCTAGATGACCGTGATTCCTCTTGGCTCGAGGAATCACAATAGGATGGCCATAATCATTGCTTTTTATCATTTTGCATGTTTTCTGTGGGATATAGCATGTATATGATACTTACTATATATTGTGGTGATTGGATATGTATATATATATATAACCAAATCCCTCATTAAAATATTAAGTCTTACATGCCTTCCATTAGCGACACACATAGCAAACTTGATGGACCAAGCATAGGTTACGCCAAAGTGTGGTGCGCTGTCTATCTTGTGGAAGTGTGAAGGGTTGACATGTAGGTTCTGCCAAAGCAGGGTGCATGTTTATCGTGTCGGCTTTTGGGTTAGACTTAACTGGTGATTCTTAGAGCGTCTAAGCCCAGAGGCACAGAATGTTCATGGCAAGGTGTTGCGCATGTTCATTCATCAAGAGTTGCATATGATGGAATTGGCATGATGGCCTACCTCAATAGTCAAGATTATGGGCGATCATCCAAAGCTGACTCATGACTTGATGAAATATGGATCTTGACCCACTAGAAGATTGTACGCTGCAATCTTCCGAATTGATGGTGAGGGCTATCAATTTGAGTCAAAATAGTGGGAGCGGTAATTAATTAAAGGGCTAATTAACTATCGTCAAATTTTATTCAAATCAAATCAAAAAGTTTTGACGAATGCAAATTTTCTCTTGTAGAATGGCAAAAGATCATCTTTCAAAATGGGCAAATTAATTGAGAATAAATTCCATAACTGGTTGAGGACTGTGAGAAGTGTTTTGCACAATCCAGATATACCAGGAGCCTTAGAATCCACTCTATGTATGCTTAATGCATTAGTGAAGAAGAAAGAAGGTAAGGGAGAGAAGGGTTCTCTCGCCAAACCATTTTCTTCTACATGGAGAGGATGGAAGGAACAATGGAAGAAGAAGTCAGAGATAGAGATCTCTACTTCCGGTTTATACGTAATAGAGATTAACTTTACTACTTCTTCGTCATGGGTACTTGATACCGGATGCGGATCTCACATTTGTTCAAATGTAAGGGATCTTAAGAGAAGTAGGCCTTTGGGGAAAGGCGAGGTTGAACTACGTGTTGCCAATGGGGCAAGAGTTGCCGCCAGTGCCATAGGAACCTATGAGTTAACTCCACTGAGTGGGATAATAATAGAGTTGAAGAACTGCTATTATGTACCTGCCATAAATAGGAATATCATTTCTGTCTCTTGTTTGGACAAAGATGGATTTGAATTTCTTATTAAGAATGGAAAATGTTCCATTTCTAAAGATGGGATCTTTTATGGCAGTGCCCCAATGTCTTATGGTCTATATTTTATAGACTTGGAGACAAGTGTATACAACGTAAACACCAAAAAGCAAAAACTCAATGACTCAAACAAAACATATATCTGGCATTGTCGTCTAGGGCACATAAATGAGAAGCGCATTTCTAGACTCCATAAAGATGGTTATCTAGACTCTTTTGATTATGAATCAATAGAGAGATGTGAATCTTGTTTGTTGGGAAAGATGACCAAGACTCCCTTTTCAGGTAAAGGTGAGAGAGCTAGTGATCTATTAGGACTCATACATACTGATGTATGTGGGCCTTTTAGAACTAATGCCAGAAATGGGTATCAGTACTTCATTACCTTTACTGATGACTTCAGTAGGTATGGATATGTCTACCTGATGAAACATAAGTCAGAAACCCTTGAAAAGTTCAAGTATTGCATGAATGAAATACATAACCAACTTGGTAAAAGTATTAAGGCACTTCGATCTGATCGAGGTGGAGAATACTTAAGCCAGGAGTTTGAGGACCTTCTGCGAGCCCGTGGTATTGTATCACAGTGGACTCCGCCTGGAACACCACAACATAATGGTGTGTCTGAAAGAAGGAATCGCACATTGTTGGATATGGTGCGATCAATGATGAGTTTTGTTGATCTTCCAATTTCCTTCTGGGGTCATGCTCTTGAAACCGCCGCGTTTGCACTTAACCGTGTACCATCTAAATTAGTTCAAAAGACACCATATGAGATATGGACCGGGAAGCGTCCCAATTTGTCTTTTATGAAGATTTGGGGTTGTGAGTCTTACGTCACGAAAATGTTTCCTGATAAGCTTGGACCCAAATCCGATAAATGTTATTTTGTTGGATATCCCAAGGAAACCAAGGGATATTATCTATACCACCCTACTGACAACAAAGTGTTTGTTGCCAGGGATGCTGTATTCCTAGAGAAGGAATTTATTTCCAAAGGAAGCAGTGGGAGGAATATAGAGCTTGAAGAGGTTCAAGCCCAACAAGAAAACATTGAACCGGTAGATATACCAGAGGAAAATGCAGATTCACAAGGTGTTGTAGAATCTCAGTCTCCTCAGGTAACACAAGGACCTCGTAGATCTAGTAGGACCCGCCTTGAACCTGAGAGGTTTGGATACCTTGTGACTCAGGAAGGTGGTGAGTTGATCATAGATGATGATCCAACTACCTACGTAGAGGCTATGGAGGGACCGGATTCTGAGAAATGGCTTGAAGCCATGAGATCTGAGATGGAATCCATGCACTCGCACAAAGTATGGACTTTGGTGGAACCACCCGAAGGGGTAAAACCCATAGGGTGTAAGTGGGTCTTCAAGAAGAAGACCGACATGGATGGCAATGTGCAAACTTATAAAGGCAGATTGGTTGTGAAGGGATTTCGACAAGTTCAAGGTGTTGACTATGACGAAACCTTTTCTCCAGTTGCCATGATTAAGTCCATCAGGATCATGCTTGCTATTGCAGCTTATTATGACTATGAGATTTGGCAGATGGATGTTAAAACCGCATTCCTTAACGGGAATATAAATTAGGATGTGTACATGACACAGCCTGAAGGTTTTATAGATCCAAAGAATGCCAATAAAGTCTGTAAACTACAAAGGTCAATCTATAGATTGAAGCAAGCATCTCGGAGTTGGAATATTCGATTTGATGAGGAAGTCAAAGTGTTTGGCTTTACTCAAAATGAAGATGAACCTTGTGTGTACAAGAAGGTTAGTGGGAGCTCAACCACATTCCTCATATTGTATGTGGATGACATACTTTTGATGGGGAATGATGTCTTAACCTTAGAGAAGGTAAAGACTTGGCTTGGGAATACTTTCTCAATGAAGGACTTAGGAGAAGCATCCTACATTCTAGGAATTAAGATCTATAGAGATAGATCTAGAAGGCTTCTCGGACTAAGTCAGAGCACGTACATTGACAAAGTGCTGAAGCGGTTCAGCATGGAGAACTCAAAGAGAGGCAACATCCCCATGCTACATGGAGTCACCGTCTCTAGAGCTCAATGTCCCCAATCTTGTGAATAGAGGGAGCATATGAGTGGTATCCCATATGCATCAGCCATCGAATCCATCATGTACGCTATGTTGTGTACACGCCCAGATGTCTCGTATGCTCTCAACATGACGAGCAGGTACCAGTCAGATCCCGAGGATGCTCACTAGACAACCGTAAAGAACATCCTCAAGTACTTGCGAAGAACTAAGGATTAGTTTCTTTTTTACGGCGGTGAGGAAGAGCTGGTTGTAAAGGGTTACACCGATGCAAGCTTCCAAACCGATAAATATGATTACAGATCACAGTCAGGATTTGTATTTTGCCTTAATAATGGAGCTGCGAGCTGGAAGAGTTCCAAGCAAGAAACAGTTGCCGATTCTACTACAGAGGCCGAGTATATTGCTGCTTCACATACAGCAAAGGAGGCTGTGTGGATCAGGAAGTTTATTTCTGAACTTGGTGTAGTTCCCATTAGCTGTGATGCAATTGAACTTTATTGTGACAATAACGGAGCTATTACACAAGCTAAGGAGCCCAGATCACATCAGCGGTCCAAGCACATACTGCGGCGCTTCCATCTCATACGAGAGATCGTACAGTGAGGAGATGTGAAGATTTGCAAAGTACCAACTGAAGACAACATAGCTAATCCACTGAATAAGGCCCTTTCTCAGCAGAAGCATGATGGTCATGCTAGGTCACAAGGATTGAGGTCCCTTGGTGACTGGCTCTAAGTGCAAGTGGGAGTCTGTTGGTATGTATGCCCATAGAGCAAGTCATGTGATGATTGTTATGGGATACTTTGTAAATGATTTGAATAAAAATAAAGGCAATTTCAGATCTATATGTTTAAACTATTTCTGAGATGATGGTGTAACATGATAGATGTCTAAAGAATGATTTTACTCAATGATGTATGCTTTTAGGTTAAGGACCTAAACGATGAGATCATACGGATTTTAAGACTATACATTCTTGTTTGGTCCCTAGTCGGTTGTTATTGTGGAAATAACCATAGACATCAATAACACTGAAGACTAGATTGTGTGTTGGTTGATGACAGAATCCCATTAGTCATGATATAGTGATATCAAACCAAGCACATAGGTACTTGTTAGAGAACAAGGTACCGGACAGACCCACCGTGAGAGTGACACATGGAACCATGACTTGGTAGTCACAGTCAGCTCTCACAGTGATGGTGGTGAGTGTGATTCTTAGACCTAAAATCACTACACTCAACACATGTCGTTGGGTACACTTTGACATCATCAAACGCAGTCCTGAAACATGGGTTGTTGTAAAGGTGATGATTGGGTGGCTTTGACACATGGGGCTTTTGAGGGGTGAGTGATAGATATGGGATTTGTCCCTCCTGAGGGAGTTTGATATCCTTGGCCACTTGATGAGTAGGATTGAGAAAGGAATGTGCATGCACGTGTGAATCAATATGTGATATTGATGTCACACACATCTCACCCAGTCTGCTATGAGATCAAGGAAATGAATGAATGTTGACAGGATGACTGTTCCATGCCTCGAGTTCATTCTGGATATCAGTGACACAGGAATTATACATTCATTATAACACCATTCACGGATTGTAGGATTGAAAGTTGTTCTCCAACTTTCTATTTCACTTGGGTAGCACTGATGTGTGACTAGGCATTGCTCTTTGCTTGTGAAGTCATAAGTGTTATGGACTTTCACTGCCAACGTGAAATGGACCTACAGGGTCACACACATAGGATTTAATATGGAAGAGGAGTTTTGTCCACAAGCAATGTTTGGATTGATTACTAAAGGACTTTAGTAGTTCAATTAAACACTCAATTAATCGATAGCTCAATATCATAATGTTCAAGGTGTTGGACGCATTGATTGGAGTATCGGATTGATTGAAATCGCAATTGACTGATTCTGCATAATCTGCACTCCCAACCGATCGGCTCATGAGATGAACCGATTAGCTGAGCTTGGTGAACCGGTCGGCTCAAGTGTTGAACCGATCGGCTCAAGATCAGGGTGAACCGATTGCTTCAAGTGTTGAAACGATCGATTCAACTGATGCAATCGAGCAAGTTGGGAAAGTAAGATTGGTGAGAATTTTCCTTTTGTTTCAATTTCCCAATTTGATTGGGAAATAGGATTGGTATTCAATACCAATTAGAAAAAAAAGAAGGAAAGTCAATCGGGAACTGATTAGGACCACCAACCGACCGGTTCAAAAGTGAACCGACCGGTTCAAGGGTCCCAGCCGATCGGTTGAGGTGTCAACCAACCGGTTCAGGTCCCCAACCGACCATTTCAGTTGTGAAACGATCGGTTCAGGTTGTGAGTTGGTTGCTTTTGTGGAAAATCTCGAACCCTTCTTGTTATGACCCCATCTGAGCTTAATTGGTAAACTAGGGTTTATCTAGACAATCACAAAGATTAATTAGAATAATCTTTCTTGAAATCTAATTAATGACAATAACACAATTAGGATGTTTTAACTATGATAAGAAGTCTAAATGTTCTTTTGTCTTGAGAATTAGGGTTTGAGAAGCATAAACCCTAATCGGCCCAAATAGGGTTTTGATGATACATGAATACATAATTTAATAAGTAGAATGTCTCACTAAATGATTTTTAGTATTTTATGTGTAACTCTGATTTACTTAAAATTTGGATATGATTTGGATATATAAAATGTGAACAATATTGGTAAATATCAGAATTTTTGAAAAAGGTTCAGACCTGTTTATCGGTCGAGTTTCAAACTCGGCCGATCACAATTTCAGAATTTTACAACAGTGTGATAATTGAATTTTATCGTTTTATTGGTATATCCAATTGATCTCAAATTTTAACTGTGTTTGAAAAACACAGTTTTAGACACTCTGTTAAATTGGCATAATTTTTGGATGACTTTTGAATCCCTACAGTAAGGGTGTCGGTCGAGTTTTGTGCAGGACAAATTCGGCCGAATATTCTGCAGACTGCAATATAGCAGTGCACTGTTCTATTTTTAATTATTTATTGGTAACTCCAAATGATCTTAAATTTTAAATGAAGCTTTATAGATCAATTATAAACAACGTGCTCAATTCCCATAATTGTTGGAGAATGTTTGATCTCTGAAATAAACGAATTACAGTAACTTTTGTATAACTGAATATTCAGCCAATATAATTAAAGTTAAGTGTTGGGTCAATATGCAATTGACCCAAGCAGCTCAATTGACTTATATGATCGACCACACACACACACAGCTCTCATTCTTCGTCATTCATCCTAGAGAAACAAAAATCTAGAGAGAGAGGGAGAGTTAGGGCTTGAGTTGAGAAAGAGGAGGAATTGCTGAATTAGGGTTCTGCGGTCCCAAGAATGGTGAAATCAAGTAAGTTTGGATCCTTTGCATAGACTTTTATGGTGAATCTTCTCTCTCATGTCAAGATTCCGTCCATGCTCTGATTTGATCCAAGATGATGTCGAAATTCCCTCTTTTCTCACCCTTTCTTCATAATCCCTCATTTTCAAGGTTTCCGAGTTGAATGGAAGAAGAATTGGGTGATTTGCTAGGGATTTGATAGGAATTCGAGATCCCCTGAGTTGAGCTGCGGTTTTGAGGTGTTTTCACACCTTAGGGTGAGTGGGTTCTTCCTTCAAATAGTGTAATGCACGAAATTTGATTATAGCATCCAAATCCCTAAATGCTTAGCATGTGATTCTAAACCTTGAAATGTCCGTTTGATTTAAGTTGTTGCAAATTGATATGATATGGATTCCTTCTCTGTTTGAATGATTCTTTGATGGTAGATTCACATTAGAAACGTATACAACACATCCTAGTAAGAATGCTTTTCAGACTTATACCATATGATGAAATTTAGGGTTTAACTTAATTGAGATATCACTAGAGTTTCAACCTTATTGAAGAGGACTAATAATCCTATAAGTGGTTAGGATGTACCTCATGGGTTATCTTAATTGAATTTTATTCTTGATACATGATATCTCAGTGAATAGCATGGAAACCTAAATTTAGTTCACTTTCCATGGTTTCATACATATATCGATTGTATATGATTTGTTGAAATCAATCTTTATTTAGTGAATGCTTATATCCTATGAAATCATTATGAGAGTCATGTGAAAAGGTGAATGAGGCAAATGAAACCCTAAGAGTAGGGTGTTGGCATGTGATGAATGAATAAGGCAAATGAAACCCTAAGGATAGGGTGTTCAATGAATCATGTAATGGTGACATGAAAGATCTCAATATGAGATGTGGTGATACTTAACTGATGAATTGTATGTTTCTAGTGCATTTAACTTTATATGCTTGTTCTCTCTGAGTTGATATCTACATATTGCAGGGCTTCTTATATTTCAATACATATCTCGTAAATTGCAGGTGATGAGATATGACATGCCCTAGAAAGGGATGTTACTGAGACATGGTATATGTTGAATACATGAGCTATGATGTATATGTGTTTAAAGTGATGTTCAGAATGTGAAATAAGTATGATATGTGATATTCCTGTTTAATTGTTTACATGTTAATCAGTTAATAGACTTAGGTGCCCTAACACCGTAGAACCCCTTTGAGAGGTCTGCACCAGGGGGGTGAAACTCGTGTTCAACATCAACGCATGCGATGTCACGGTGGCACGAGGATGCAAAGGCAGTGTTCAACAACAACACGTGCGATGTCACGGTGGCACTGGAGTAAATAGGGGTTATTCAAAAACAACGCGTGCGATGTCACGGTGGTAACCCGATAAGACTCTCCGCCTGTGTGCTCAGGTTTGAGGAGGAGTCTAGAGTTCACTCTTTTAAGAGTGTAGTGAGGCCGATGAGCCTGAAGGCCGATGAGCCTGTGGGCCCTGCAGCAGACCAGGGCGGAAGTCAGACTTAGCATTCCCCGGGTGTGTCGCTAAGTCTTGTATGGTGGGATCGTAGTTCGCTACGGATCTTTATATGCAGAGTACACTGCATATGATTAGGGCATAATAATAATAATCTAAAATATGATCATATAGGTTCACAGAGTTCCTTATAAATGAAAGAGTTATGGAAGACTAGAGCATAGTTTTCTAGTAGTTATTCCTTGGATGCTATATTTACATTCTTTGTTATTTCAATTATATTGTTTTAGAACTGCTCAGTGTAGTATTTATTGTTGTTAAATTTCATATCGTTTATTCAAATTATATCTGTAATCACACTAGTGCATTAGTCTGTTTCCATGAAGTACTCATTCACTGAGCGAGTAGGCTCACCCCTCTACTCAAACATTTTTAGGGTTAACCGCGTGGACTTGAAGATGGTCAGAGCATCAGTGTAGATCTGCCACAGGAGTCAAGTACGAGATTAGTTGAGTCAGTCGGTCCTTGTCACTCTAGGTCCTCAGTAAGAGTTAAGAGAGAGAGTTGTAATTACAATGTGTAATATTGTTCCCCTTTTTATATGTATGCTAATTAGCAAGTTTTATGTGCATAAGATGTGAGAGACATCATGAATGTTTATACATGTATCTTTTCTATTAAAGTCTGATTAGTAAAAGAAATGTTCAGATTCCTTTGTTAATATGTTATGTGGTTCAATGCGGGGAAACAAGAGTTTTAAAGAAAAGCAAAAAGTTAAGGGTGTTCTTTGTGTAACATATAAATCCTATCTTATGCCCTAATCTCATGATTTGAGGAAATTGTGAGATCGGGGTGTAACAACTTGGTATCAGAGCTTAGGGTGAGTTGTCAAGGACCATTAAGTTAGTAAGTTAGAGTCCTAGGTGTGGCAGATAGGAGATGTTTGATGTTAGCTTTGGGGATTTGAGTATTTGGATATCCTGACCCGATATCTGAGTACTTGGATCAGCCAGTACAAGCTACTCTGTCTATTCTCTCACGTATACCCTGGCCAGGTATACAGTGGAAGAATGGGCTAGAGAGGAACCCTAGAAAGGTTAGGGTTAGATAACGAGAAAAGAAACAAGAATTAAGAACATAAATGTAAAAAGAGATAGAACTTACATTTCATAATGTTGTTTTTGTTGGAAATGTATAGAAATACTCTTATATGTTTGAATTGAAATATTCAATACTTTTAAATATGGGTCTTTAATATCTGTTGTACACTATGCAATTGTAGCATTTATTGATTTTATTCTTTGTAACAAGTAGACTAGAATTGACCTTTGAATGAGCTTTTGTTTCTATGGTTTTGCCCGCTGATTCGAGTGAAATTGACATCAACAGGTCTGTTTAGGTTTTCAGTCTGTACACGATTCAGCCGAGTTGTATGTGGTTTGGCCAAGTTTCCTTAATAGGCAATCGAACAGCAAACTGATCGGCCGAGTTGTATGTAATTCGGTCGAGTTTCCTTTTTCAGAAAATCAAACGGCAAGTTAATCGGCCGAGTTTCAAGCGGATCGGCCGAGTTGTGAAGCAATCGGCCGAGTTTCTGACCAATCGGCTGAGTTTCTGAGCTGTGAGTGGCAGTTCAGGAAGAATGTAATCCTTTGTAGTTCTTGGCTTCAGGATTTCAGGTTTGGCCTGGTCCGGTTGGCAGGATGCGTTATTAGGATCTAATGAATCCTATCAATAGCATAATAAGAATAGAATTGGAATAATTAGACCCACATCAGAGTAAGAATGTACATACAGTAAGATGTTGAAACCTATGGGCAAGATCAGAACAACTAAGAATTAGTTGAAACTGATATCTGAGGTTCAAATTTTGGGGCCTCATATGAGAAACTCTTAATTGGGAATAATAGAACATGATATGAAGTTCATAATCAGTTTATTGATTAATGTTATGTGAGTTATACATATGAAATATAGAAAAGATATGTGAAATGTATGTATGGTTCAAGATAGCAAGAATCAATCATGAAGAATGAATCATATAATAGAGTATAATACTTTTATGAACTCTAAAGCAAAGGCTAAGTAGAGAATAGGGTTGAGCATTCAATAGGTCCATAGAAGTAAAGAGTCTTCAAAAGAGTAAAAGTGAAGAGGATCGTATGAACATGTAATTCATAAGACTAGAACAACAAACTAGTTTCTAAGCAAAGAACATAGGTGTAGTTTAACGAATGAATAAATCATACAAAGGTAGACTGTACTCAGGAAGGAAAAAACTTGATTGAAAGAGAAACTATGTTTGACCCATGCATGATCCACTTGATGTAAAAATGAAGAATATGTAATGTATTAAACATGAGTAAAAACTAATAGAAGGACTATTAATTTAGAATGTTAACTTCACAATGAAAACCTCTAGAGGGGGGGTGAATAGAGTTTTATAATGATTTTAAAATAATTTAAACTCAAACAACCAAACTAAAGATTAAGAAGAGGAACACAGGTGTTTAGAGTGGTTCCACCTTAGCAAATACTAAGGAGTCAGTCCACTACCCGGTTGCTTACCCAACCGGGATTTTGAAAGTACTAAATTTTATTACCTCTCAAGGATGTTACATAAAATTTACAATACTTTCTAAACACCCTTTGGACAGCCTTCACCTTGAAGTAGTCTTGCCAACCTCGAAGCAGCCTTCCTTGAAGTAACTTCAAGCTCCCCCTTGAAGTAGCCTTCCTCCCGAAGTAGCTTCCCGTCAAGACAGCCTTCTGAAGTAGTCCAAAGTCTTCCTCTTCACCATGAAGAGCTTCACCCTCTCCAATCCGCAGCCTCCTACCTGGAGTAGCAAGGAGAGTACAAGTAACACAAGGAACAAGAAAGGAATAAAAGAAAATACAACTTATCCTTGTAGCTCAAGGCTTGATTTCCCTAGATCAAGCGTTTGGATTTTCCTAGCCAATATGATGGACTTGTGGTTGCTAGGGTTAGGAAAATCTAGCCTATAGGACGAGCTTGAGCTAAAGGGAAAATGGCCAATTGATCACAAAGCTCAGTTCACACAGATTGCACAAGAGGGCTCAAGTATTTTCTCAAGTATAGCAAGTGTAAGAAGTATATACTAGTGTCCTATGGCTTGTCCTATTTATAGGAATGGCCTAAGTATGCTTAAGGACGTTCTAGACAACTTCTAGGGGTTTCTAAGTGCTTAACTAGCCGTTAGGTACAAAGTTGTTGCTTTAACAACGGCTAATTACTTTACTCTGCAGTTTCTGTCAGAGATCGTCTCGGTCGAGGAATGGTCGACCGAGACACCTACTCGGTCGAGGTTTTGTCGACCGACAGGCTCTCTGGATTAACGTTCATTTGCAACTGCCAACTAACTTGTCAGTTGTGTCTAACGGCTACATTGGATCTTTCTCGGTCGAGGCGTTTGTCGACCGAGAGTGTCTCGGTCGAGGAGTTGGTCGACCGAGATAGATCCTGTTTTAAGATTTCAAGTTAGGCATTAATTATGTGTGTGAGTGTGCATAGGTGATCCAATTAAAATGGGATGACATGTCTAACTATGGTGTTTGGCTAGGGAAAATCTAATGCTTGATTTACATGCGATTCTAAGTACTTGTACATTATAATTCTGTACAAGTTTTTACAATGATTACATTTGCATGAAAATATAAATACTTTATGTTGGATTTCCCTTATAGTTGTGTCATCCTGCACACTCAAGTAGCTCGTCAGATAAGTAAGAATGAAATGTTTGTCATAATCAAAACAAAGGGATTTTATAGATGTCCATTTAGCCAACAATCTCCCCCTTTTTGAAGATGACAAACATTTCCAAAATATGAATAGAGGAAATATAAAACATATAAATGCCATACCTTTAGATTGCCGTTTGGAACTTTTCCTCTTATTTATAAAATGTGTGCTTAGTATCCCCAATGAATTATGGAACATGAAATCCAGTTCATTTGGGAATATAGCAACTTTTCAATGTAAAGCCAAGAGTATATTTATGAAACTCATTGATTGAGTTTGTCATAAATATTAAGTTATAGTTTTATATATCTCTCCCCCTTTGTCATCTCAAAAAGATAACCGTTTTATTAAAAACTCCCCCTTAATTAGATATCCCATCAAAAACGAACAAAAAAGATGTCCAATGAATAGCCAAAATGTAAAGCAATGAAGTTTACGAAAATGATGTCCAAAGAAGCATTTTTGGCAAAGCTTGTTTTAGGTCGCCCTTGACTACGACCGTAGCGCCCCTTGGCTAAGTTTTGTGCTAGCCAAGAGGCAACAATTTGCAAATTTCCAATTTAAACGTTCATATCAATTTTGATACTAAACATAAAAGCATAAGTATTCGTTTTTAAGAACCGCAGATATCGAAGAAAACATCCTCCAACGGAGTAATAAGTAGTTGCTTCCTAATGTTGTTGAATTGATCTAATGGAAGCGGTTTTGTAAAAATATCAGCCAATTGATTTTCCGTATCAACATGATGAAGGGAAACATGATTCTTTGAGATGTGATCCCTTAAGAAGTGATGGCGGATTTCAATATGTTTGGCCCGGCTGTGTAAAATAGGATTGTGTGCTAAGTTTATGGCGCTTGTGTTGTCACAAAAAATATGTGTAGATGAAAGATTAAAACCATAATCGCTTAAAACCTATTGCATATAAAGCACTTGAGCACAACAAGACCCAGCTGCCATATATTCAGCTTCGGTTGTAGATAGGGCAACCGTGTTTTGTTTCTTGCTAAACCAAGATACTAAGGCTCTACCTAATAAGAAACATCCACCACTAGTACTTTTGCGATCAAGTCGACAACCAGCATAATCCGCATCAGTATATGCTTTAAAATCCAAGGATTGTCCTTTTGGATACCATAAACCAAAACAAGTAGTGCCGGCTAGATATCGAAGAATTCGTTTAACCGCAAGAAAATGAGATTGCATAGGTTGGGATTGAAATCGAGCACAAAGACCAACGGAAAACATAATGTCCGGTCGAGAAGCGGTTAAATATAGCAAACTACCAATCATGGCTCTATATAAGGAATCATCAATAGGTTCCCCATTTTCATCCTTATCAATTTTAATAGAAGTAGCCATAGGAGTAGTAGCATGTTTGCATTGATCCATCCCAAAGCGTTTTAACAGTTCTTTAGTGTATTTTTCTTGGCTTATAAAAATTCCGGCAGGTGTTTGCTTAATTTGAAAACCAAGAAAGAATGTTAGTTCACCCATAAGGCTCATTTCAAATTCTTTTTGCATAATGTCACTGAACTGTGTGCATAATGATTCATTTGAGGCTCCAAAAATAATGTCATCAACATATATTTGCACAACTAAGAAATCAGATGCATATGTTTTGAAAAATAAAGTAGAATCTGAATTTCCAATAGAGAAACCATTATCAAAAAGATATGTCTTGAGCCATTCATACCAAGTCCTAGGTGCTTGTTTTAGACCATAAAGTGCCTTTTTAAGTTTATAAACATGATCATCCTTTTTTGGTATTTCGAAGCCAGGTGGTTGAGCAACATAAACTTCTTCTTGTATGATGCCATTTAGAAAGGCACTTTTGACATCCATTTGATATAGTTGAATGTTTTTATGGGCAGCAATAGCTAGTAACATCCTAATAGCTTCAAGTCTAGCTACGGGTGCATATGTTTCATCAAAATCTATTCCTTCTTGTTGATTATATCCTTGTGCAACTAACCGTGCTTTATTCCTTATGACTTCTCCTGCCTCATTAAGCTTGTTCCTAAAAACCCATTTAGTTCCTATGATAGTTTTATCTTGTGGTTTAGGAACTAAATCCCATACATCGTTTTTAGTGAATTGATTTAATTCCTCTTGCATGGCTATTATCCAGTAATCATCCTTAAGAGCTTCGGATATTTTCTTAGGTTCAATGACAGAGACAAAAGCCATGTTTGCAACATCTTGGAAAGAAGACCTAGTTTTGACTTTATCATGTGGATCTCCAATAATTAGCTCTTGGGGATGATCCTTGATCAGCCTAGGTGTAGGTTGTGTTTCAACAGGAGGATCGGATGTGGGAGTTTTCTCATTATCATTGGGAATGGTTATAGTTTCAAATTGATTAGTGAGATTAATGATATCTAAATTTGTGGATGTTGATTCTTCATGAAAAGAAACATGAATGGATTCCTCAACTTTTCTAGAGATAGTGTTATATACTCTAAAGGCTTTGCTCGAAGTGGAATATCCCAAAAAGAATGCTTTGTGTGATTTAGAATCAAACTTGTCTTTATCATCTTTGGTATTTAAAATGTAGCATGTAGAGCCAAAAGTATGAAAGTAGTCAACTCTAGGTTTCTTAGAGTGTAATATTTCATATGGAGTTTTCTTCAAGTGAGAGTGAACAGTTACTCTATTAAGCACATAACAAGCAGTATTTACAGCTTCAGCCCAAAAGGTTTTAGGTGTGTTGTGTTCAAGCATCATGGTCCTAGCCATTTCCTGTAGAGATCGATTTTTCCGTTCTACAATACCATTTTGTTGCGGGGTACGTGGAGCAGAAAAATTGTGAGTATACCCCTGAGATGTACAAAAAGTTTCAAATGTATGATTTTCAAATTCGCCACCATGATCACTTCTAATGGTACATATTTTATGTTGTAAAAGATTTTCAATCTTAGCACAAAATTTCATAAAGACATGAATAGTATCATCTTTAGTTGCAATAAAATGTATCCATGTAAATCTACTATAATCATCAACAATAACAAAACAGTATCTTTTACCACCAATAGATTGTGTTCTCATTGGTCCAAATAAATCCATATGAATTAATTCTAAGGATCTATTGGTGCTAAATACATGTTTTGATTTAAAAGATGTTTTGGTTTGCTTTCCCATTGTACAAGGTTCACAATTTGCCACTTGATCAAAAGACAAAGCAGGTAATCCACGAACAAGATCATATTTTACTAACTTTTTAATAGCATGTGAACTAGCATGACCAAGCTTTTTATGCCATAGTTGTAGGGTGTTTTCATTTGCAAGCAAGCATTTTCCTACTACTGATTTCATAGAGCTTGGTTTAAGGATATAAAGATTTCCAACTCTATTTCCTTTATAGACAACATTTGTAGTATTTTCTATCAATAACTTGCAGCAGGTTTTGTTAAATAATACATCATAACCACTATCACATAGTTGACTTACACTTATTAAATTATGATGCAATCCATCAACTAGTAGAACATTTTTGATTTCAAGATTTGTTCCAACATTACCTATTCCAACGATTTTGCCCTTACCATTGTCTCCAAAAGTGACCGTTCCACTTTTCTTTTCTTCAAAAGTTGAAAATGCATCCTTGTTTCCGGTCATATGTTTGGAGCAACCACTGTCAACGACCCATTCCTGCATTAGAATGTAGATTTTGGTACCCATGTGATGGTCCGATAAGGTTAGAAACTTTTTAATTTGCTGATGTGTATAAAAGTTCTGATACAGAAAACCAGTCGGTCGACAATTGTTCGACCGATATCATTCTCGGTCGACAATTTGTCGATCGAGCAGGTTACTGTATTATAATCAAAGACACAGAAAATTTCTCGGTTGACCAAATTTCGACCGAAATAAGTACTGGAAGATTTTTGATTTGTTAAAGACATCCAGTCGGTCGACAATACTTCGACCGACCCAGAGCTCGGTCGACAGTACTTCGACCGACGAAGTTTCTGTTTTAGTACAGCAATGCAGAAAAAATAATACCAATAAGCATAGCATTGTTTGTTGAGATAGGACAATATAAATTGCAAAAATTAAGTATTTTGTCATATCTCAACTACATTCCATTCTTCTAAGTTTGGGGTCTTGGGGTCCAAACTAAGTTGGACTTCTTAGTCTTGTAGGGGCATGAAAAACAGTAATGTCCAAGACGTAAACAGAAATGACAAGTAATAGAATCAACTTCATTTCTCTTTCTAGCCATTGTGTTTTTGGGTACAAACATAGTTTGGATCTTTTTGGTTTGGTTTTTCTTTGGAACATATCCCAAAACCTTTCTTCCATTGAAGGTAGTACCACTTCTCAATATGTTATCAAGAATATCTTTTCTTCTTAACTCATAAAGTTCTCTTTGCAATTGAGCAATGTCATTCATCTTCTTATGTATATCTTTTCTTGCCTGGTCTAAATCATAACACAATGAATCCTTTTCTTTTACAATATTGTCATAGTCCGAATGATTGCACAAGATAGGTTGAGTTTGAAAAGCTTGTAGTTTGGCTAACAAATCAGTCTTTTCTTTTGATAGAAGATTAAGATTGGTTTCCAAAGTAAGTAGCTTTCTAGTGCAATCATCTAAAGATGTTTTTAAAGATACATTTTCAAGATCAATGTTATTCTTTTCAGAAGAAAGTTCATCTATTTTGGCAATGAGCTCACTATTTGATTTCATAGTCTTCTTTAGTTTCTTCTTGGCATCAACATACTTATCATGAGTTTCTTGTAAGCTAGCAACTAATTCTTCTTTAGGAAGATCAATAAGGCTTACCTCTTGAGAGTCTTCATTGTCTTCTCTTGCCATCAGACATTCCACATTTTCATCTCCACTTTCACTTTCACTCGTTTCATCCCATGCCGCTTTATAAGCTTTTTCTTTCTTCTTATGTGAGCTTTTCTTTCCCTTCTTTGCTTTGGGACATTCATTTTTGAAATGTCCTTTCTTTCCACATTCGAAGCACCTGGGAGTGGAAGAAGAACTAGAAATTTTATTAGATTTAAACCTTCTGTATTTCTTACCGTTGACTATCAATGCTTCTTCTCCTTCTTCTTCACTGGATTCCTCACTCTCATGTGAGGGAGCTTTTGATGCTTTGAGAGCCACGTCTTTCTTTGGCCCCCGTTGATGCTCATGTTCTCTTCTCTCTTCCTCTTCTAGGTCTGCCTCATGAGCTTCTAGGTTTCCGATGAGCTGCTCCATTTTGAGGCGAGTGAGGTCGTTTGCTTCTGCAATAGCTGTCACCTTTGGTTTGTACTTTGGAGGAAGAGATCGAAGTATTTTTGATACCTGATCCTCCTCAAGAATAGGTTTCCCTAAAGCACTCAAACCATTAACAATAGTAGAAAATTTTGAATACATTTCACTAATAGTTTCGTTTGGATCCATACGAAAATGTTCAAACTTGGTTTTAAGCAAACTAACTTTAGAGTTTTTAACTTGAACAGTACCCTCATATGTTATAGATAATCTATGCCAAATGTCATATGCGGTATCACAGTTTGATACTCTATTAAATTCACCTACTGAAATGGAACAATATAAAATGCTTACTGCCTTTGCATTCATTTGGGGCATTTTTACCGTATTAGCATCCCATACTGCAAAATCGTCTTGTGGGAGTGTGTATGGTGTAGATACCATTCTCCAAAGATCCCAGTTGATTCCTTGGAAGTAGAATTGCATCCTTCTCTTCCAGTATTGATAGTTTGTCCCGTCGAATGCCGGAGGTCTAGCAACGAGCGTTCCTTCAATGTTGAGGTTGTTGAGCACTCCATCCCCCATCTTTTCTTCAAGACTTTGTTAGGGCTCCTTGAAGCCTGCTCTGATACCAATTGAAAACCTCTAGAGGGGGGGTGAATAGAGTTTTATAATGATTTTAAAATAATTTAAACTCAAACAACCAAACTAAAGATTAAGAAGAGGAACACAGGTGTTTAGAGTGGTTCCACCTTAGCAAATACTAAGGAGTCAGTCCACTACCCGGTTGCTTACCCAACCGGGATTTTGAAAGTACTAAATTTTATTACCTCTCAAGGATGTTACATAAAATTTACAATACTTTCTAAACACCCTTTGGACAGCCTTCACCTTGAAGTAGTCTTGCCAACCTCGAAGCAGCCTTCCTTGAAGTAACTTCAAGCTCCCCCTTTAAGTAGCCTTCCTCCGGAAGTAGCTTCCCGTCAAGACAGCCTTCTGAAGTAGTCCAAAGTCTTCCTCTTCACCACGAAGAGCTTCACCCTCTCCAATCCGCAGCCTCCTACCTGGAGTAGCAAGGAGAGTACAAGTAACACAAGGAACAAGAAAGGAATAAAAGAAAATACAACTTATCCTTGTAGCTCAAGGCTTGATTTCCCTAGATCAAGCGTTTGGATTTTCCTAGCCAATATGATGGACTTGTGGTTGCTAGGGTTAGGAAAATCTAGCCTATAGGACGAGCTTGAGCTAAAGGGAAAATGGCCAATTGATCACAAAGCTCAGTTCACACAGATTGCACAAGAGGGCTCAAGTATTTTCTCAAGTATAGCAAGTGTAAGAAGTATATACTAGTGTCCTATGGCTTGTCCTATTTATAGGAATGGCCTAAGTATGCTTAAGGACGTTCTAGACAACTTCTAGGGGTTTCTAAGTGCTTAACTAGCCGTTAGGTACAAAGTTGTTGCTTTAACAACGGCTAATTACTTTACTCTGCAGTTTCTGTCAGAGATCGTCTCGGTCGAGGAATGGTCGACCGAGACACCTACTCGGTCGAGGTTTTGTCGACCGACAGGCTCTCTGGATTAACGTTCATTTGCAACTGCCAACTAACTTGTCAGTTGTGTCTAACGGCTACATTGGATCTTTCTCGGTCGAGGCATTTGTCGACCGAGAGTGTCTCGGTCGAGGAGTTGGTCGACCGAGATAGATCCTGTTTTAAGATTTCAAGTTAGGCATTAATTATGTGTGTGAGTGTGCATAGGTGATCCAATTAAAATGGGATGACATGTCTAACTATGGTGTTTGGCTAGGGAAAATCTAATGCTTGATTTACATGCGATTCTAAGTACTTGTACATTATAATTCTGTACAAGTTTTTACAATGATTACATTTACATGAAAATATAAATACTTTATGTTGGATTTCCCTTATAGTTGTGTCATCCTGCACACTCAAGTAGCTCGTCAGATAAGTAAGAATGAAATGTTTGTCATAATCAAAACAAAGGGATTTTATAGATGTCCATTTAGCCAACACACAATAGTATAAAGATAAAGGTGGAAATATGTGCAACATGGTATACATGACCATACATATGAATAAGCAACATGGTCATAAGAGAAAAATTTAGAATTAAAGATGACGGGTTAAAGAGTAGTATATAGTAAGAGGACTATGAAACGTAAGAAAGGGTTTGAAATATGATGGAGAAGTTATAAAATAAAGAGGTTGTGAGATTCAAGCAAGTGCTAATTAATCAAATATCTATGTTGATAACTAAGTAAATCTACATACGAGAATGTATTAAGGGAATGTTTGAATACAAGTATTCCAAGTCTTAAAATCATCTTCCCTTTCATATATTCCTTAATAAGATCACGGTGGGAATGAAATGATAAGAGAAAAATGAATCATATATGGTGCATAACTACCTTGGTGAGGTCATCTAGTGAATGTAATAGTGACATACAATATGATGAAGTGCGATAGGAAATAAATTCTTGTGTGATAGCAAGAATGATGAATAATCTATTCCTATCTTAAATGCTTCAATGTTAATGATGTTTATTGTATATAATCATATGAAAAGGATAGGTAGCAAAAAGTAAAGAAGTAATGAATGAGCAGAGAGATATGGGAAAGCACTAGCTTTGTGTAATATGTGAATTTGTTTTTACATGTATGATTTGTTGAAGGCATATTAAGGTATGAAAGCTAGTTCTATATATGATTTCAGTGTATTTGTGCAAACTATATGTTAAATTAAAGGCGTATGATAGTTGTAGTAATTCATACCTGATATGCATCTTATCATTGTGTATTTGTAATATGGTGATACGGTTTGGATGATGTCAGAACACATGGAGAGATACCCTGAACAAGGTAGTTATACCTATTCACTCATATTAATAGAAAGGGATGATAATTAGATTGTCAGGACAAGTAACCCTAATGAGGTGTAGCTTGTTATACCTAGCTCTAATATAACTGAGTGATGGTAATTGAGTATGATTAATGCTTGAATGACTGATACAATTGTGGATTACCTTATTACTGTTGTTGAAACCCTAAAATGATATAATACGATGGTTACACTTTGAATTGTGTGTGGGCCCATAACCCACAGGTCCCAGGATTGAAACGGGATAGTATGGAATGAGGTGGTAATGCTTCACCTCATGCATCCATGACCCAATGAGGATGCCAATAGTAGTATTGTGCAATTGATTGTTGAATCTAGTCTTTTAATTCAAGATTGTTTTGCTATATGAATAGCACTTGATTAAAGTTTAAAACAGTATGGTGAACTTGCTTTTATCACTTAAAGGTGATACAGAACAATAGAACTTTCTGAGCCGCATAAGTTGAGATAGTTGTATCAGAGTATCAGAGTTGCGCAGCGAAAGCGTGGTGGTTTATCTTTGCATTCTATGTTTGACTGTGGCATAAAGAATTTGCTTGATATCATTGAGAACTATTTGAAATATGTTGTGATTTAGTAAAGGATTAAAAGATCTAATGTTGAAAACTATATTCAGGTATGAAATACAAGAATATGATGACATGGAAGGCTTTAGAAGCTTAGAATAACCTTGAACATATCTTTCTTGTAGGTTTATGTTTCGAGGACGAAACATTCTAAGGGGGGGAGAGTTGTTATGACCCCATCTGAGCTTAATTGGTAAACTAGGGTTTATCTAGACAATCGCAAAGATTAATTAGAATAATCTTTCTTGATATCTAATTAATGACAATAACACAATTAGGATGTTTTAACTATGATAAGAAGTCTAAATGTTCTTTTGTCTTGAGAATTAGGGTTTGAGAAGCATAAACCCTAATCGGCCCAAATAGGGTTTTGATGATACATGAATACAGAATTTAATAAGTAGAATGTCTCACTAAATGATTTTTAGTATTTTATGTGTAACTCTGATTTACTTATAATTTGGATATGATTTGGATATATAAAATATGAACACTATTGGTAAATATCAGAATTTTTGAAGAAGGTTCTGACCTGTTTATCGGTCGAGTTTCAAACTCGGCCGATCACAATTTCAGAATTTTACAACAGTGTGATAATTGAATTTTATCTTTTTATTGGTATATCCAATTGATCTCAAATTTTAACTGTGTTTGAAAAATACAGTTTTAGACACTCTATTAAATTGGCATAATTTTTGGATGACTTTTGAATCCCTACAGTAAGGGTGTCGGTCGAGTTTTGTGCAGGACAAACTCGGCCGAATATTCTGCAGACTGCAATATAGCAGTGCACTGTTCTATTTTTAATTATTTATTGGTAACTCCAAATGATCTTAAATTTTAAATGAAGCTTTATAGATCAATTATAAACAACGTGATAAATTCCCATAATTGTTGGAGAATTTTTGATCTCTGAAATAAACGAATTACATTAACTTTTGTATAACTGAATATTCAGCCAATATAATTAAAGTTAAGTGTTGGGTCAATATGCAATTGACCCAAGCAGCTCAATTGACTTATATGATCGACCACACACACACAGAGCTCTCATTATTCGTCATCCATCCCAGAGAAACAAAAATCTAGAGAGAGAGGGAGAGTTAGGGCTTGAGTGGAGAAAGAGGAGGAATTGCTGAATTAGGGTTCTGCGGTCCCAAGAATGGTGAAATCAAGTAAGTTTGGATCCTTTGCATAGACTTTTATGGTGAATCTTCTCTCTCATGTCAAGATTCCGTCCATGCTCTGATTTGATCCAAGATGATGTCGAAATTCCCTCTTTTCTCACCCTTTCTTCATAATCCCTCATTTTCAAGGTTTCCGAGTTGAATGGAAGAAGAATTGGGAGATTTGCTAGGGATTTGATAGGAATTCGAGATCCCCTGAGTTGAGCTGCGATTTTGAGGTGTTTTCACACCTTAGGGTGAGTGGGTTCTTCCTTCAAATAGTGTAATGCACGAAATTTGATTATAGCATCCAAATCCCTAAATGCTTAGCATGTGATTCTAAACCTTGAAATGTCCGTTTGATTTAAGTTGTTGCAAATTGATATGATATGGATTCCTTCTCTGTTTGAATGATTCTTTGATGGTAGATTCACATTAGAAACGTATACAACACATCCTAGTAAGAATGCTTTTCAGACTTATACCATATGATGAAATTTAGGGTTTAACTTAATTGAGATATCACTAGAGTTTCAACCTTATTGAAGAGGACTAGTAATCCTATAAGTGGTTAGGATGTACCTCATGGGTTATCTTAATTGAATTTTATTCTTGATACATGATATCTCAGTGAATAGCATGGAAACCTAAATTTAGTTCACTTTCCATGGTTTCATACATATATCGATTGTATATGATTTGTTGAAATCAATCTTTATTTAGTGAATGCTTATATCCTATGAAATCATTATGAGAGTCATGTGAAAAGGTGAATGAGGTGAATGAAACCCTAAGAGTAGGGTGTTGGCATGTGATGAATGAATACGGCAAATGAAACCCTAAGGATAGGGTGTTCAATGAATCATGTAATGGTGACATGAAAGATCTCGATATGAGATGTGGTGATACTTAACTGATGAATTGTATGTTTCTAGTGCATTTAACTTTATATGCTTGTTCTCTCTGAGTTGATATCTACATATTGCAGGGCTTCTTATATTTCAATACATATCTCGTAAATTGCAGGTGATGAGATATGACATGCCCTAGAAAGGGATGTTACTGAGACAGGGTATATGTTGAATACATGAGCTATTATGTATATGTGTTTAAAGTGATGTTCAGAATGTGAAATAAGTATGATATGTGATATTCCTGTTTAATTGTTTACATGTTAATCAGTTAATAGACTTAGGTGCCCTAACACCGTAGAACCCCTTTGAGAGGTCTGCACCAGGGGGGTGAAACTCGTGTTCAACATCAACGCGTGCGATGTCACGGTGGCACGAGGATGGAAAGGCAGTGTTCAACAACAACACGTGCGATGTCACGGTGACACTGGAGTAAATAGGGGTTATTCAACAACAACGCGTGCGATGTCACGGTGGTAACCCGGTAAGACTCTCCGCCTGTGTGCTCAGGTTTGAGGAGGAGTCTAGAGTTCACTCTTTTAAGAGTGTAGTGAGGCCGATGAGCCTGAAGGCTGATGAGCCTGTGGGCCCTGCAGTAGACCAGGGCGGAAGTCGGACTTAGCATTCCCTGGGTGTGTCGCTAAGTCTTGTATGGTGGGATCGTAGTTCGCTACGGATCTTTATATGCAGAGTACACTGCATATGATTAGGGCATAATAATAATAATCTAAAATATGATCATATAGGTTCACAGAGTTCCTTATAAATGAAAGAGTTATGGAAAACTAGAGCATAGTTTTCTAGTAGTTATTCCTTGGATGCTATATTTACATTCTTTGTTATTTCAATTATATTGTTTTAGAACTGCTCAGTGTAGTATTTATTGTTGTTAAATTTCATATCGTTTATTCAAATTATATCTGTAATCACACTAGTGCATTAGTCTGTTTCCATGAAGTACTCATTCACTGAGCGAGTAGGCTCACCCCTCTACTCAAACATTTTTAGGGTTAACCGCGTGGACTTGAAGATGGTCAGAGCATCAGTGTAGATCTGCCACAGGAGTCAAGTACGAGATTAGTTGAGTCAGTCGGTCCTTGTCACTCTAGGTCCTCAGTAAGAGTTAAGAGAGAGAGTTGTAATTACAATGTGTAATATTGTTCCCCTTTTTATATGTATGCTAATTAGCAAGTTTTATGTGCATAAGATGTGAGAGACATCATGAATGTTTATACATGTATCTTTTCTATTAAAGTCTGATTAGTAAAAGAAATGTTCAGATTCCTTTGTTAAGATGTTATGTGGTTCAATGCGGGGAAACAAGAGTTTTAAAGAAGAGCAAAAAGTTAAGGGTGTTCTTTGTGTAACATATAAATCCTATCTTATGCCCTAATCTCATGATTTGAGGAAATTGTGAGATCGGGGTGTAACACTTCTACTCCTGCTTTTAGTCCCATATTGCCGGGGACAGAGAACCCTGTCACCATGACCCGCCTATATATAGGGGTATTGGGGGCTTCTCAGAGTACAACTCAGTGCAAGCCGGTTGCTCTGCAAAGTTGTCGTTCTCTCTGGTTTTGGTAACCGAGAGAGCCCGAGCAAGTGCTACCCGAAAAGGGAGGCACAACAAGGGAAAGACAACTACAGTTGCAACTAGTAGCAGGAGAGTGTGTTGGTGACTAGAACGCCAACAGGAGGGTGTGACTCCTTCCGGTTCCTTGTGCGACAAGGATATCAGAGTTCCAGGCGGTCTGTGTGGACAACTGCAGAGGCAGGAGACCTCTGCCGCTCAGAGGACAACTGTCAATCCTGACAGTCCCGGTGAGACTAGGAGTCTTCAGTCCCGGTGCGACCAGGAGCTACACAGACACCGTCTAAGACCGAAGGTGAAGACCACGCAAGGCGTGAGGTACTATCGCTGAGCAAGCCTCGGGACAAGGTATGCATCCACAAACCATATTTCCTATTGTATAGACATTGACACGATTCCTTTTGTTCTAGGTTTTGGGGAGAAAATTTTTGTTTCCGCTGCTTCTCTGCCTCCTCTAAAACCCAACAATGCATTGTAAATAATATCCATGCATTAATATCATCTTTGTCCCTATTTTCTGGATATAAATCTATGAAGTTTTCTTTTTCTATTTATGCCTGATCAACATAGATAGATTATTAGACCCTTAGTCATTTTGGGAGAGAGGTTAAGGGTTAGAAAGCATAGATTTACTTATTTAATGTTCCCTTAGAGAAAGGTGGAGAATAAACGGGAGGAGAAACACAAAGTTTAATCATAAAATACCTAACTAATCAACCAATTGCTATGGAAATGGGAACTATGCTACGAGAGTGGGTAGTTCTGACTACAGGCTCTTTATCCAGGGATCAAGGTAATAGATATTTCTGTGTGGAAGAAATTGCAATGTTGTTTGTCGCAAAACCATAATCCTGAGGAATTCCCTAAAATCTGTGTAATTTAAGTGTTAAGCTTGTTTCATTTTGCTTTTGTTTCTCTTCAATCAAACCAATTCAATTTCACCGGCCTAGATGATTAGACCACAATTACTATTAGTCTTTTGGAGAATGTTTCCCTGTGTTCGACTCTTCCCTCAAAAGTGCCTATATTACTTCGATACATTCACTCATGATAAACACATGTCATAGCTCAAACAAGTAATTATCTAGTCAAGCATTCATACAAGAATACATACAAATAAGTCAATATCATAGTAGGGTCAAGAGATCAAGCGTACCTTATGAGCAATTAAAGATTCTTGAGTGAGATTCCAAGAGAAGGCCTAAGCCAACATGGACCTAAGATGTGAAAAGACATAATAGTGGGTCTTAGATCAGTAGGTTCTTGTGAATATAAACATGAAACATGTCATGTGGATGTTCTCCTAAACATAGGTATCCGATAGTTCAAATATTGTCACATCTTGTCAAATGTGCATGCATTGATTCAACATAGTATAAGAATCAATACTAAACCTTAGGTCTAACTTAACCATCCAAATTTTAAGTACTACAAGATAAGGGTAAACTCTGATTGAAGAATAGGGGAGGCATGATATTTAGAATATTATCATGGTTTAAGCATATAAGATCATGGATAGACATACTAGATCAATTCCATGCAATAAGATCACATTTCCAAGTCATATGATCATGAGCATAATATAGATCAAGGTTGTATCTTGTGCTACTAACATGATAAACTACTGATATGAGCAATATAGGGCAAGGGATTTGTAACATACTGAAACTTGGACATATCATATTTTTGGCCTTCTTTCTAAGCTTTTCCTTTCTTTTTTATCCTCTTTGGCCTGTATGTTGAATTTGTGGAAATAATAGTGCTTTGATGAACATTTGTTCATTATTATTGCCAACATATGGGTTTATGCACAAATTCCTCAATAAATAATTTTAATAAGGGTCTTATATGCAAATTTACCACTTAAGTGGCATAATGATAAAATAAATTCATTCTAGATCATTCCTTAGCCTTATGGAGCAAGGAAGAGAAAAAGGAATGAATAATGATGCTTTAATCATGTTAATGTGATATTGAAATTATTTAATATGCTAAATGTTGGAAATAATGTGTAATGGACTAAAACTCATAAAAGGAAGACTAGTTTGTTAAAAGTAACTTGAGATTCGTTTTTCTTGAGTTAAAGTTTACTTGAATGACAAGTTTCACAATTTTGAAAAATTAATAATTATCTTTGCATTAATTGGAATTGGAAAGTATGAGTTTTTCTCCAAATTATTAAATAAATTATTAAATGACTTCAAAAATCGAAATAAACATCAAATTCGTTATATACATGTCAAAATAAGTTTATGTGTGAAATTTCATATAATTTGGACATTCCTAAAGACCAAAAATATTAAATAATTTGTTGAAAAAAAATTAATGTCAAAATCATGTTCCTCACATTTAGTGTTTCTTATAGGCCAAGTTTCATAATTTTAGAAAGTTTCTAGATGCCTCTAATTAATTAAAAGGATAAAATAAGTGATAAAATTTAAATTTATTAAATAAAATTATAAAAGTCTTCAAAAAAATGCCAGATTCGTATTCTACATATTAAAATAGGCTTTTGGTTCAATTTTCACTCAATTTGGAAAGTACTTGATGAGAAGGTTAATTTTAGGAGAGAGAAAGTGTGTAGAATCTTCAAATCATTAATTAAAATAACAAACAATTTCAAGAAAAAAAATTAATGGCAAATTCGAATCTATCACATTTAATATGAATTATGGGTGAAGTTTCATTATTTTTAAAGAATTCTAGAGTCATTAATGCATGAGGAAAGAGAAAATAAGATTTGATTAATTAATAAATCAAAAGTCTTCAAAAGATAAATCTAGCTTTATATTTGGATTCTACATACTCAAATTAACTAAGGTGAAAATTTTCATTGAATTTGGAGCTTATTTGCACCCTCAAATAAGTAAGGAGAAAAAGTTAAATAATTGTATACATAACTTTATTCCTATTCGTATTTGGCCATCGCATTAAATGTCATGCATGTCAGCTTTAATGTGAACCGTTCGATCATCAACAAACGGTATAGATTGCATCTTCTACCTTGGGTAGGAGAGCATCCGTGAACAGTACCGCGACAATGGAGGCTTGGTATTTTGGGATTTTCCTACTTGTTTCTCAATGATTTTTGGAGATTTTTGTTGTTGCAGGTTCGGGAGAGAATTCTGCATGTTTTGAGCTATAACTCGTACTCTGGTTTCCATTATTTAAAAAATGCCCAAGTTTCATGCCTACTCCTTCGGACTCCCTAGACACATACACCACCATACACCACGACCTATATATATAAGGCTACCATCTTCTTCGTGGAAACACAAGAAATCTTCCTAACCTCCAAATTGCTTCACACGCCTTTGGTTTGTCCATCAGAGATCAATTTTGCGGTTGTAGCTTGCGGCTCTTCTCCCCTGCTCTCAGAGGCACCCACGTCAAAATTGAACATACCGGTAAGTTCGTGGCATCTTGGGCTTCATTTCTATGTCTTCAAATCATCAAGTCTTTGTGATCTACGAATTCTCCCAATTTTCCTCAAGTTTCATGCCTGCTCCTTCTAGCAGTGGTGGCATGTGGGTGATGGGGAAGATGATCCCTTATGATTTTACTTTTCTACCCCTCTAACCTTCTTCTTTCCTTTGTTTCTCATGCAAGGGTAGTCATGTCTTTTGGTTTTGTTTTGTTTTGTCTTTAACATGGGTGATGTGGTGGCCCTCTATTGGGCCATGCCAACAATCGACCCTCTCCCTCTCTCTTTCTCAAAGCTTTTTTACCTATGTGGCTTAAACGGATTTTCTGATTGGTCGATATTCTAAAAATCATATATTTTGATTCATTTGTCCAAAAATTAAAGTAAAATATGTTTTGGAATCAGAAAAATGTGATCTTTCTAATAAAAATACTTTCTATTAGTTTTGAGTTTTTTCGAAGGGTGTTTTCTAGAACATGAATTAATACTTAAACTTCATCAAAAATACACTTTAATCTTCACAACTACGAAATATACAAATTATATATTTTCTTAATCAGGAGAACCTAACTAGATCAATGGTGATGATTTTAGAGTCTAAATCAGAGTTTTGTGTTAAAAGTCCAAAAGTAGGGTTTTATTTACATTAATGTATATAATGAACCCTAATACATGATTATACATTGAAAATAGGAAAAGTGTACCTTGGAATCAATTAAAATGGTGAAAGTTGATATTTGAATTTAATATGAGAGGTATGTGCATATATAACCCCTTAGTTGAGATATTTGCATCCATAACCCTATTTTCATAATGAGGCTTGGAAAGAATATTTCCTTTATTATTGTTTCTCTTGTTCTAATTGCGTCAAAATCAAATTTGATATATTATTTCTTGGGTCTTGGAACCCCACTGCCATGTTTCAATTATATGATGATTTATCTTGCCACTTTTCTATTTCTTGAGCATTATGGTTTATTTGGATATTTAGATATAGTAGTGGTACTTATGTACAACCATCCATAGTTTTGGGCATGTGTTATTTCACCCTAGGGAATGTGTTTACTCTCCCCCTGGGGAATGTGTTATTTCTCCCCAATATAAAATATTTGATAGGTGACTGGGAATGTGATTACTCTCCCCTCATCAATTTAGTTGAGGTCCGATAAGTGCCTCAACCCTACATAGTTACTGTAGTGCAATTAATATCTTGCATGCTACTTCTTATTATTTATTTGTTTATGACAAGAATCTTTTGTTTATGTTGCATTCTCTTGGCCTTCTCATCTTATGATGAATATATACCCTTATGTTTCATTGATGTTCTTATCCTTGTTCCTTTTTCATATTATTGACCCATACCTTGCTTCTTTCTTTTGCTGGGTGCTTTCCTAACCACCCAGGGTTAGATCAAGGAGTTGAACAAGATCAAGGAGAACTTAGCTTTTGGCATGGACCTAGCTTTTGGAGATGTTGCTTTGGAGACAAGACTTGAAGTAGTTTAGATTTCCCTTTATCTAGATCCTTTTGTTGTTGTATAACCCTATATGGGAGAATGATGATGTACACTTTTTTAAAATTGATTATAGTCATGAAATTATATTCTGCTGCATTACTCGTTGGTCTTTTGTATACCATATTGATAAAGATTTGAATATTTTACACCCGTTTCTGCATACCTTTTGAGTAAGTTTGGGATGGAGGTTTTATTTTTCAAATTTTTAGTAAAGGGGTGATTTCACTCTTTTACAACATGATATCAGCGCCCATGGTAGTCAAAATCTGACTATTTCAATTTTGTCTACCTAATTAGAATCCTTGTCTTACATAGTTCCCCTCTAGTGACATGTTTGCCCTAGAATTGATCTACGCAACCCTAGAGATGATGAAAGGTTAATTAAGTATCCTATGATTTTCACAATAGAATCGTGTTGATTAAACTCACTAAAATGTTTACAATTAAAAGATGTAAGTAACCATAGTAACATGAGGTTGTTTAGGTTTGCCTTTAGGCATCTACTAGGACATGAAGTTGAAAGAAAAGGTGTCTAGAAAGGATCAGGGTTTGGGGGCTGGCAAGATTTTCCTCCACACCACTAGATTGGTTTATGAGGACTTCCTAATCCATATGATACCTGCCTGGCCTGAGTTGATACAGATTGTCTGAAATAGCATGCTTTTAGGCAATAGTAACGATATACATCTATGTTGGATATATTTGGGAACCATAATATTGTGACCTTGTGATTTTTTTGAGGATGGATACCAATATAGTTCCCTTATGTCCCTAAGTACCACATGTTTTGTCATCCTAGCCCTAGAACCAAGATTTTGAAGTTTGCAGTTTGGTAAGCTATTAGAGTGCATAGTGGAAGCATGATGGATCATATACATGGTTTAGTAGACTCTTCCTTTTACCTATTGACTACTTTGGCTTGATAGGTCAACCCTTTTAAGGGGTGGAGAATAGTTTGTTGTTGATGTTTGGGTGGTTAGATCTTGAGGACAAAATCCTCTTTAAGGGGAAGAAGCCCTGAAACATATGGAAAATTTTTTGCTCTAACTTTAGAAGCCCTAACTCCATTAATAGGAGGATAGTGTGCTTGGATCCTTAGTTTTGATGAAACAAGTCATAGTTATAACATGATATGCTAGTTTATGTACTAATAAACATATAATGTTCATCTAATGAATAGTTCATATATTTGAACCCTAATGAATACTTGATGCATATAATATGAATAACTCACATATTAGTCCTAATTATGGATACACATGATGTTGACCATGTCATCAATCAATAAACCCTAATGATATGAGGAGTGAAATAAATTTAACCTAATCTTAGACTTAATGCATGCTAAGAAGGTACATGAAAAATATAATGATCATATTAACCTGAATCCTAAGTTGTAATTATCTAACATAAATATATACATCTGTAATGTCTTTCATGATACATTAGTGACATTAGGTATCATAATCAAATATATACTTTTATACACTTAAATAATATATAATCACCTAATCATAGATTAATAAAGACATCAATATGAAATACATATCTCCTTGTTCTCTAATACACACCTAATAAAGACATCAATATGAAATACAATTCATTAATATGTAATATGTTTAACCTTGTTCACTAAAATACATATAATGACTCATATATGGTTAACGAGTTACTGGATTCACATAAAAGTGCATAATTAATAATAAGAAGTGAATAAATATGCGAAAATGATTAATGATGGCATCAATGTGAGTAAGAAAGGTAATACGACAATGTGATGATATACACATGTTTAATATAGATAAAAACAATTAATGTGACATTAATTGAACTAATTGAAGACTTAATAACAAATTGGATAAAGTGTCTTAATTCATGAAAAATAATATAATATAATTTAATATGGTGATAATATGAGAATAATGGAGAATAAATATTAATTATTATGAATAATGATCAAGTATAGTGAGATAATTCAGTATACCCAAATTGTACTTAAAATTCATAATGAAATAAATAATAAATATATATGGTTTCTTGCATAATAATGAAATATAACTCTTGAGGAAACAAAGTGAATATAATGAGACATAATTAAAAGAATAGTAAGGATAGTGTTATATCATAATAAATATAATGCTAATGAGCCAAAAATATTAATAATGTAAAATCTCATAAAAGAAATCTTAATAGTGGAACCCTAGGTGATCCTTGAGAATCTGACCTATGAGGAGTTGCTAGTGGAAGTTTTGGTTGAGGTTTTATGTTTGGAGGAACAACCTGAAGTTAGTGTTGCGATCTTGCACACTCACCCTTCCCTCTTTACTTGTGATATTGGGGAGGAAATCCTCTTGGAGGGGTGGAGTAATGTAACATATCGAAACTTGGACATATTATCTTTTTGGCCATCTTTCTAAGCTTTTACTTTCTTTTTTATCCTCTTTGACTTTTATGTTGAATTTGTGAAAATAATTGTGGTTTGGTGAACATTTGTTCATTATTATTGCCATGATATGGGTTTATGCACAAATACCTCAGTAAATATTTTTAATAAGTGTCTAATATGCAAATTTACCACTTAAGTGGCAAAATGATAAAATAAATTCATTCTAGATCATTTGTTAGCCTTATGGATCAAGGAAGAGAAAAAGGAAATGAATAATGATGCTTTAATTATGTTAATGTGATATTGAAATTATTTAATATGTTAAACGTTGGAAATAAGGGGTAATAGACTAAAACTCATAAAAGGAAGACTAATTTGTTCAAAATAATTTGAGATTCATTTTTCTTGAGGTAAAGTTTACTTCAATGACAAGTTTCACAATTTTGGAAAATTAATAATTATCTTTGCATTAATTAGAATTGGAAAATATGAGTTTTTCTCCAAATTATTAAATGACCTAAAAATATAAATAAACATCAAATTCGTAATAACATGTCAAACTAAGTCTATGTGTGCAATTTCATATAATTTGGAAATTCCTAAATATTTTATTTTATCCAAGAGAGAGAAAATCATTTAAAGACCAACAATATTAAATAATATGGTAAAAATTAGTTAATGTCAAAATTGTGTTCCTCACATTTAGTGTTGCTTATAGGCCAAGTTTCATAATTTTAGAAAGTTTTTAGATGCCTTTAATTAATTAAAAGGATAAAATAAGTGATAAAATTGAAATGTATTTAACAAAATAATAAAGTCTTCAAAAAAATACCAAATTCGTATTCTACATTTTAAAATAGGCCTTTGGTTCAATTTTCACTCAATTTGGAAAGTATTTGATGAGAAGGTTAATTTTAGGAGAGAGAAAGTGTGTAGAACTTCAAATCATTAATTAAAATAACAAATGATTTCAAGAAAATAAATTAATGGAAAATTCATATCCAGCACACTTAATATGACTTATGGGGGAAGTTTCATTAATTTCGAAGAATCCTAGAGTCATTAATGCATGAGGAAAGAGAAAATAAGATTTGTTTAATTAATAAATCAAAAGTCTTCAAAAGGAAAATCTAACTTTATATTCGGAGTCTGCATACTCAAATTAGCTTAGGTGCAAAATTTCATGAAATTTGGAGGTTATTTGCACCCTCAAATATGGTAAGAGAAAAAGTTATATTATTGTATACAAAACTTTAGTCCTATTTGTATTTGTCGATCACATTAAATGTCATGCATGTCAGCTTTAATGTGGACCGTTCAATCACCAACGAACAATGTAGATTCTATCTCATACCTTGGGTAGGAGGGCATCCTGCCGTGAACAGTACCGCGACCATGGAGGCTCGGTATTTTGGGATTTTCATACTCGTTTCTCAACGATTTTTGGAGATTTTTGTTGCTACAAATTCAGGAGAGAATTCTATATGTTTTGTGCTATAACTCATACTCTATTTTCCATTATTTAAAAAATACCCAAGTTTCATCCCCACTCCTTCGGACTCCCTACACACATACACCTCCATACACCACCATCTATATATATAAGACTACCATCTTCTTGTTGGAACCACAATAAATCTTTCTAATCTCCCAATTTCTTCGCACACCTTTGGTTTGGCCGTCAGAGATCAATTTGCAGTTGTAGCTCGCAACTCTTCTCCCCTGCTCTCAGAGGCACCCACATCAAATTTGAACGTACCGATAACTTTGTGGCATCTTGGGCTTCATTTCTATGTCTTCAAATCATCGAGTCTTTGTGATCTACAGATTCATCCAATTTTTCTCAAGTTTTGTGCCTGCTGTTTTAAGTAACAATGGCGTGTGGGTGATGGGGAAGATGATCCCCTGTGATTTTTCTTTTCTACCCTTCTTCATTTCTTCTTTCCTTTATTTCTCGTGCAGGGGTAGTCATGTCTTTTGGTTTTGTTTTGTTTTGTCTTTGACATGGGTGATGTGGTGGCTCTCTATTGGGCCATGTAAGTGATCGACCCTCTCCCTCTCTCTTTCTTGAAGCTTTTCGCCTACATGGCTTAAACGGATTTTCTGATTGGTCGATATTCTAAAAATCATATCTTTTGATTCATTTGTCCAAAAATTGAAGTAAAATATGTTTTGGAATTGGAAAGATGTGATCTTTCTAATAAAAATGTTTGGTTTTGATTTTTGTCCCAGGGTGTTTTCTAGAACATGAATTAATATTTAAAAATCACAAAAAATACACTTTAATCTTCATAACAACAAAATATACAAAATTATATGTTTTCTTAATCATGAGAACCTAACTAGATCAACAGTTATGATTTCAGAGTCTAAATCAGAGTTTTGTGCAAAAATTCTAAAAGTAGGGGTTTCTTTATATAAATGTACATAATGAACCCTAATACATTTTTTTTAGAGAGGACGGAGGGTCCTATGATTGGGGACCCCCACCAACTAAACTAATTAGGCTAAATCAGCCACAAAAAGGTTTACAAAACTTGAAGGAAAAGACTGGAAGAGAGTAAACCTATCTACTTGTCCCTTTCGTGCCATGGTGGCAACTTCATGGGCAAGTTTGTTACAAGAATGACTAACATAAGAAATGCTGCAAAAAGAGAAGAGATGTTTTAGTTTCCTAATGTCATCTGCAAGGATCCCCACGTAGTCCCTCCTTGTAGAGGAGTCGATGCATGCTTGGACAACTTCAAGTGCGTCCGTCTCCATCTCCACCTATCTGTCACCATGGCTGTGCGCCCACTGGAGTGCTACCCTCATGGCTGTGGCTTCTGCCGTTCTGGGACTTTTGATCTCTTTTGAGAAAGGTGTGTGGTTACACCTATGGCTACTCAACTTACCTGATTCCTAAGGATTTCCTAAGGGTTTCCACATTGATTGGGAATAAACTATTGGTTGTTTATTTAGCTCTTGCAATCTTTAAAGTGACTATGATTATCACAGTATATAAGTATAACTTGCGCAACTAACTCTAATGGATGTAAGTCATACATTTGCGATGTAAGACTATCACTATGGTGACGAATGATCAGGACTAGATCAGATGATCAACTCTAATAAAGTGGACCTATGTATGAATTGTCACTATGGTGACTAGTGATCTGGCTTAGAAAAGATAATCACCTCAGGAAAAAGCTTGTTTATGAAATTTCACTATGGCGACTGGTGATTGGACCAAGGCCTATGTATGATGTGTCCAGTGTAGGGACTAAACCCTAGAGAGAGGGTTCCCCACATGAGTAATCCAGAGAGGGAGTGTCCCACAATGATTAATTTGAGAAGTTATACAAAAAATGCAAATTCAATTTTTTCATCCTATTTTTTGCTATGGTTGAATACATTGTTACTCCTAGATGTGAATATTTTGTTTGACCCACATACCAGTATAACTTGTTATACTGACTGTGTGTTGTTTCATGGAGTTTTAGGTAAATGCTAGATACGGGGATATCAAGATATAATGATGGACATATGAACATACTTGAATACATTAAAGTTAACTTGTAAGGATGATTAGATAGATATTTCTTCTCATATAGTTCTCATATGCATAGTTCTGATGATATAAATTCATGTAACTTCTTAGACGAGCATGTTGTAAACAAATTTTGAATTAGTGGAAACTATTTGCTATATATATTGTTTGGTAAAATATAGATCCTTGGAAAAAAGTTTAGGTAATGGCTCTCATCTTTTTGGCCTCCCTTAATTACGGGTTGCTAAAAGGTGAGGTTGTTACATTTGGTATCAAAGCACCAGATTTTTCAAATAATATTTAATAGTCTATAATTTCAAGTAATCTGTATAAATATGAGAAAATTATTAGGGCAATTTCTAAAGATGATGGTTTCTAGAAGGGACCATGACCCGGGTTGGCAATAATTTCCTCTACACTGCTAGTCATATTATAAGGACTCCCAGGCATGTGCATCTTACCTTGTCAAAGTAAGACAATTTTACCTAAAATAAAATACCTTTAGGTTTTCTTCTCATCTTGATTCGTCCACTTCTCATCCTCTTCTTAATAAACCCAATAAGGAACTTCCCTCCTCAACTAAATTCATGATTTTTAAGAAGAAGTAGGATTAAGGTTTCCTCCACCAATTAGTAAATATATAATTTGGAATTAATAATATAGTAAAGAATAGGTTCATGAGGTTTTTCTTACAAAGATAAAACTTATATGGAGTAATAGTTAGTTTAGAAAACCCCTAAGTGGGTCAAAGGACATAGAAAACCCTAAAGTATTGGGGTATGATTCCTAACCCTAACCTTAAATCCTAATCAAAGAAATGGATACAGAAAACCCATTAGTTGGAATCCCTAGCATATCGATGCATGCAAGTACATAGAGTAAGCCACACATCATACACGAGCTATTTTTGTTTTCACATTTAAAACATGGGTGTTAAGTGGTTACATAACAGAGAAAATATGAAAATCCTTAGTAAGACTTTTAGGATTGATGTCCCACCCTGGGGTGGGTCAACCCAAGAATGGAGAAATGATTAGGAAAGAGATAAAACCCTATTGTTGGGTTATGACTAGAAAAGTCTAAACTCCTTTTGGTAGGCACCCTAACAGGAAATGTCTTCCCACATAGATATGAGTAGAAGGTAGACATGCATCTACTTGGAAGTGAGTGACATTGAGGCAAGAAAAGGGATTAGTTCTAAGCCAGAGGTTTAATGCCTTGTTGGGTTATGAGATAGATATAATACATGGAATAGATGAAATGAGTTTAGTTCTATGTAAGGAGGTAAACTTGAGGTCCCTAGATACAAGAGCGAAAGTGGTGGTATCTGGTGCCTATCATGCTCGCAAAGTTGAGTGAGCACATAGAGATTGAGCATGGCACCCCCACAATATTGGGTTAAAGAAAGCCCCTCTTACTTGGAGATATGTTTGATAAGCCACTCATACAAGTTGGTTTAGCACCACCATATTATCATATATGTGTATAAAACTAGTCCAACGCTGAGAGGTGATGTATGGGTATGACATAATGGAAAACTTAGAAATGGTTTAATAATTTCTCTATCCACTATAGGTTAGCCACATGCAGGAAACTTGAAAATGTGAAGTGACTAGCTAACCTCAAATGAATCTTTAATAAATCGCAACCTAGTATGATAAAGTAATAAAAAAATGGGACGATACTCATGATAAATATTGCACATAGTTGCAGTTGACATGAGGGATATGTGATAATAAATTTACATTCTTTAGAGTACACTTTATCTATTTTTTTGCCGACTATATGGTATGCAATGGAAAATGTTCTTGGCATATGACTGTAGATGAAATAGTTGTTCCTATAGCCCAGAGCACATGAGACATAATACATTGGTTGCATTATATCCAAAAGCTTCAATTCATTGTAGTAAGGTACCAATATTGATCCAACTCTTGAGTGGTGTGATAACCTAGATTTTTGGATTCTCAATATTCAAATTATGTAAAATCCATATATGATATTTTGATCTAGATGTGTGTATGGATACCTATTTTATTATAAAAAGGTTTTATCTAAGATCATGAATATATGATGACAAGATTTATAAATATTCCTTATCTTTTGGGTACTTACGAGGCTAAGGGACCCTATTTAATAGTCTCAATTAACTCAAGTGAAAATTTGACGAATAATGAGGTTATGAGGATCATAAAAAGTCAGTTGGAATTTAGTTGATGAAGATCCAATGATCATTTAAATTTTAGTTGAAGTTTATACACATATTTATAGAGTTCATTTAAGAATTTAATTACATGATCATATGATGGAGTTTTGGCCTCAAGCTTGTGTTGATGAGGGATTATACAATATAAAAGTCATTTCTCAAATATCAGGATTATTGGTGCTTAAAACAAAGAGACATAATTGTTTGAAGATGAAGACATTCAATGATTTTTAAATTGAGGAACGTTGGTCTTTTAATTGTTTAATATCTAGGCTATGATAAATTTGGTGTCACACTGCCTTACTCTATTTTTCTTGGGCACGACCCAGAGCTTGACAATGTGACCCAATCTGGACTATAATCCCCTATATTAATATGAGAATGGAGACTGTATCTCGCACCTCCTGTTTCTATGGAGGAAGCAGTCCCATCCCGTCCCAACGATGCCCATAAACATCAGATCAAGGAACTGATTGCCAAATATCTTAGACTGACTATTGTTTGAGAGGCTACCCAGATCCAAATGCCTCTGGCATGAACCCTTCAGTCTTGAATCCAAAGAGTTTGATCCCTCACTACTGTTCCCTCTTCAATCATCATAGGCTTCCCCTTTTCTTCTCTAGGCAGCGATGGGTTGTGGCAGAGCAACACTCAGCTTGAGCTCCTGGAATGCCTAAAGCTCACCTGGTAGACGAACCCCTGCTCCACATGTACACTGGCGACCCCTTAAGGATTGGGAATGACTCATATAGGTCGAATCTGAGGTGGTCATGATGGAGGAGGTGCCTTCATCTATGTGCAATTCTTTTGTGGCTGGAGATCCATCACGAATCCAGACGAAACAGAAGGTGAGCACAACTCTATTTTGTAGAGAAACCAAAGCACCCCACAATCAAGTGGGGGATCCAGTCACCTCTCAGCTATGTCCAGTAGACAAATCACTGAGAGGATCACACTTCAGAGATATCTATTGGAGAGGAAGACCGAGCAAGACTAATCGGTCATCAAGCATCAACAATGCCCCTAACGACCACCTACAAGATCATAGGAGATCACTGGATCTTCCTGATGCCTCGTATGCACAAGGAAAGTGTGAGGTAGAAGATCCCCAATCTGCATCACCCTCCTCTGCCGTGGATCCAAGCTGGAGGTCTGTCAATCCATGGATCTCTCTTCAAGCATTAAGACAAGCCGTCAAGGTGTGTGGACTCCTCGTGGGCTCTTAGGTGTTGACATGGGAGGACAATGAGGCCATGAAAGGCATGATGTATCGCTGAATCTAGGCATCGCGACAACACTCCCAACCGTAGAGGCAGGACCTATCGGGCTTGGAAACTCTCGCGTGAGCGAGAAGGAGATGAGCCGAGGATAGACCGAGACCAGAATCACAAGCCAACCAGTTCTTTTGGGCCAGTGTGAATTGAAGGAAGAGCTATGTGCCTCCCCCTTTAGAATAGGGTGGCCAATCCTAGAGCACCAACTCAGGCGGTGGGCCCATCACATAAAGAAAATGATCCTTAATTCTCAAAAATAGACTTAATCATAGAAAATGTGTTAAAAATAGCTCCAATGGCCAATAAATATGCATAAAATGTCCATGGACGTAGAATAACATTACCTTTATTATTGGACAATTTGATCAAACTTTTGAATCATAGCTAGTGATGGTTTATAATGTAGATGATATACTCCACTTTATGATTCATTTAAATGGTACAAATAGCATCTGAAGTATATTAAATATGAGAAAATTTCTTTTGAGTCTCAATGTTGTATGATTCCAAAAATTGGACTCCGATCTTAATAATATCTCCAAATATTGGGTCATTTGACATTAAATGTAATTAGATGCTTTTAGCCTCATATTAATTCTAGAAAATAAATCGGTCATCAGAAAAATAAAAAAATTGAACCAGACCCCTAGAATGACCTCCTGATTTGTAGAAAAATACCAGCCACAAGTTCCAGGTTGTTTGAACCTAGATTTGGACAAACCCTAATTTGGACCTAAAATACCATTAACGATGGTGAGCCTTGTATTAATGATGAATAATTGTTATTAATCAGGTGATGACCAGAGTAGTAGATGAAATTGGATGTATAAGGAATCTCTGAACTCAGGCACGTGGGTTTTATTAAAGTATATGACTATGGTTTTCTTGGTTGCAATCATGATATGTATGTATGCTCTCTTATATTTGCAAATATTGGATGTAATAACATTATATGGTACTCAATGTTTTATCACTTGAAAACATAAATTATGAGTAGATGTTTTGTAGTTATTTAAGGTGTTCATTATCCGCCTTACGAGGGAATGGATTACTATTGAGTAGTACACTGTCACAGAACTGTTCTTACCCCAATCCCAATCCCACTGCCTAGACAGTAGAAAAAGGATTGAAGCGCCCGTCCCTGAGTGGCCCAATAGGATCAATCACACTGGCATATACAATAAGAAATAAATAACTCAAAAACTGGATATGTAAAGAACAACTAACCCAAAATGGAAATATAACCAATTTGTCTTTGTCATCAGAGTATATGAGTGCGGAAGCGATCTTATTCAGTTTTCCATTTATATTGCCTAAAATCAAGAAAATCAAGACACAATCATGCAATTGTACGGTACGCTATCAAAATCAAGTAAAACAGTTTATAAGAAAATATGTATACTTGGTAGGACTTATATTTCAAAGTATAACAAACGATTTCCAAACATTCAATATCATTCGATAAAAAGGTTGTTATTCAACAATTCAATTTTTATTACGAGTTCCCATTATGCTGTAATTCGAGAATCATGCTTATATATTTTTGTGTGACTTTATCGCCCCAATGCGATGGGGTAAGTCTTCTCACCATAGGAACATAGGAGGCCAATGTACAAGTCCCACCTCCAAATGAGGGGGTTGTTTTACGCAATATCAACATTATAAACATTATCAATATCATCATCATTATCAATATACATGCAGTCATAATGGGCATGCAATTTATGTTTTCATTTTTTTCAAAATATAGTATAGAAAAATAGAAGACTAATTATAGGGAACAATAGCTCATCCAAGTAAATAGCCAAGTATACAGTCAAGAGATACATAAAAGTATCTTCATACAGTCAAGGAGGAATTATATAATAGCGTACCTTTCACCAAAGATTTTGAGTATGATCAATATTTGAATTAATATGTCAACCCTTCGAGTCAGATCCTAAAACACAATGTTTGGATCAAGGGTCAACATCATGAAATTTGCAAATCAAGTTTCAATATTCAAGATTAGGGTTACATTTGTCCTATGTCAACCATAGGGTTGGATCATTCACTTATAATCAACCAATATCTCAATATGTCCAACATTATTTCAAATATCAAGTATTTCGAGTGTGAATGACTTACCTAGGTTTTATAGGATCATATGTGTTAATCCTAGTATTATGATCATGATTCAAGTCATCATCAATTTCTAGATTATCATCATGGTAACTGGGAATCAAGATCAGATTGATGGGTCAAAACTACATCAGGTGTTTTGCAAGATTAGGATCAAGATTACTCATTATAAAGATTATCACCAAGATTGAATCCAGTAATAAGATCTAGATCACTAATGATTAATTTTCAAGAGTAGATTATTCAAATATATCAGATATAGGTTACAAGATAATCATTAGAGTCCAAATCTAAGATTTCCAAAGATTAATCATGATTATGAGTCATTTGACAATTTAAATATGCAAAGGATCAAATATCTAGAGATATTAGTGAGAAACATTCATAATCTGGTCTCAAGAGTATTTTTCATGGATTCACTGGATTTGTTTGATGAAGATTGACTACTTATTTGTAATTTTTGGAGTTTGGATGCATTTGATACAATTTTTGCAAGATTCATCCATATTACTGATTTTATGAGTAGAGAGGAGCCAAAAAATACCTTAATTATGAAATACGAGGGTCGTTCGATGTGTAAAGGATGGCCAATATTTGAACACATAGGCGAGGCAACTTCCTTGCTTGGCAGTCCGGTTCAGAGGCTAAAACAGCCGGTTCACACTTGATTTCTTGGCTTGGTTTAACTAAGTATAGGATTGGGGCTCCCCTTTCATGGACCGGCCAGTCCGAATCCTTTCTTCCTCACACACACATGCTTCCTTGTGAGCCCAGAAACAAGGAGGAGGGGGGATCGCCGATGCAAGGGGACTCGGGATTAGTCGGCTTGGGATCTGGTAGTGGAGGCGCCGCTCGGTCTCGCAGCACCTTCGCGAAGTCGGGGGAGGTGCCGATTTGAGGTGAGAGGCCAACAAAGGAAAGTGCCCAAAGCGGCAGGCGGCGGCGCCGTGTGAAGCAGCAAGAGGTTAGAGCAAGAATATGGTTGTTCGGGGCCAAATGAGAGAGTAAGTTGCTCGTTCTATCAATGTGGGGGTACCGACGCCCCTTAAGGGATCATTTTATAGGCTTGAAGGCTAGGGTTAGGCTAGATCAGATCTGGGCCCTAGCTATGGCCGCCGGAGTGAGAACAGGAGGTGAGCGGGACGTTTTGGTGGTGCAAAGATTTAGAAAAGGTAGTCAAACTAGGGCTCGGTGAGTTCGAATTTGCGAGGGCTAGATTTTGGCTCGCTTCATTTTCCAAAAACTAGTCAAGAGCGGGAGATATCGCTTTGGGGTCTTCATTCACTACTCCCCGATGATTGCAGAGGTAGGAGACGATCAAATGGCCACTGGATCTGGCCAGGATCTGTGGGAAGGAGATCCAAGGGATGAGACTCACCCCCGATCCCTTGACACAGATCGCTGACTTGGACAAGTCAAAAAGAGAGCAAAAATAAGGCAAATAAAAGGGTATTCAACATATTAACTTCAAGAAATCATAGAAAATTGTAGGAATGTCCAATTGTTCTCAAATTTGGATCTCAGCTTCATAAAAACGTGGAGAACCTTTACAAAAAGTTTGAGAACCATATGATGAAGGTTGATGGATCAATTTGTTTATTTTTACAAAGTGATGAATTAATCAAATATAAGGTGTTATAATGTGTATGAAGTTCACATTGTTCACCATATTTTTTATTTGAGTCTCAACATTGATTTAGGAGCTAAGAAAATTAATTTATGACCATAAATGGATATAATGAGGTCAAAAGAGTAATTATTTTATTATAATGCTAAAATCCACTTTGTCACATACACCTCCCTAGAGCCCACCGTGTATGGGGAGTTTCCCTAGAGTACTCGATACACGGGGATGGGCCCAATATATATGTTTTGGTACTAGTCCACCTTAGTAATGCAATTCATCTATAAAAATGATTAAAATTGGCATATTTTTCTTATTAAAGAAATGTTTTCAATGATTTTCTTTCTTTCTACAAATCTTTTCAAAATTATGAAAGACATAAATATATGTATCCTTCTACCCATGTACACAACACATTGTGTTGATTCATTGTTTCACGTATGTTTTAGGTTCCGAGCTAACGTGGGATAAATGACAAGAAGTGAGCAGTTGTCCAAGTTGTACCTATTGTGTTAAGACCCTGTTAGCATACTTGTTCATAGAATTGTAAAATATCCTTTCAATATGTAATTGAAATCCATGTTGTTTAATTCATTTTGTAAGATATACATGTTGAATGTTGAGAAATGTATGGTGTATGTTATGGTTGTATGCTCATGTATGCATATGTCACTTCTGCATTTCTCTCTGAAACGATTGCCTAACATTTTCAGATTTGTCCTATTGGGCCTTCTAAGTCTCGAGACGGTAGAATATGCAGACGTTACAGTTGGTATCAGAGCATGAACAATAGCTACACCTAATAATTGCTCAGCATGAAACATAAAAACTAAATCTCACCTTTTACTTTAAACCCTGGAAACTTAGTAAGTTGTTATATAGGAATAAGCTTTGACTTAGCCTCTAAGTTAGAACCTAGATGTTTGAGAACTAGGTTTAGACAAGTGTATGAAACCCTTTCCATATAGAGCTTATATGTATTGGGTAGCTACACTAGTCTACATCTCGTTCTCACCATTTCACCAGGTGACATGGCACTAGATTATCTGTTGTGTGTGGGACACTCGATTTTGCTGATTTGGTTTTGTTTTCCAATCGGCTCGAGCCTCGACAATTTTCTTTGACATCTACTTTCTTGGAGAAAAACTATATAATATTTTATTATATATATGTAAATATAAAAATGTGTCCCTTACACTGGAGAGTAGTTATTGATCATGCAACTAAGTGAAAAGGGGTGACATCAGTCTAGAAGAGAGAGTATATCTAGAATATATGCCTAGAGCCTTATAAGGATATGTGATAGATAGATAAACAATAGAGTGATAGATGATATAAGCAAGGACGATCTTATATAAATTTGATCTCTGAGGTCTAAGTTCTCTATAAAGATCTAAGTTGTATATGAGGTCTGATTCTGATTTTGGGATAATCTAATACAAGTCTAGGTGATCAAAGTACATACACTTTTCTTACTTAAGATGAGCTAAATTAAGATAAAGTTGAATATTCATGAGCCTCAAGCTCTTTTACAAAGGAGGAACTCCAGTGTTATGACTGTATCTGAGCTTAATTGGTAAACTAGGGTTTACCTGGATGATTAAATGCTTAATTGGATTGATCATTTCTTAATCTAATTAATGATGATAATTCAATTATGATGTTTTAAACCTAATAAGAACATTAAGTGTTCTATTGTTTGAGAAATTAGGATTTGAGAAATATAAACCCTAGTTGGCTGAAATTAGGGTTTTGATGGTACATGAGTATGGAATTTGATCAAGATAGTAGTACGGTAAATAATTTATCATATTTTCTATGTAATTTGGATTTAATTTAAATTTGTATATAATATTTATAAATCAATCATGCATTTCATTAAAAAATTTCAGAATTTTTGGATGTTCTTTAAAAGTCATTCTCGGTCGAGATATATTTCAACCGACCATGCTGACAAAATGTTGTTTATTAGTATATTGTTTGATTTTTTATTATTTATTAATAACAACAAATGATCTAAAATTTTAACTGGAGATCTGAATATCAATAATAAACAACATGTAAAATTTGCATAATTTTTGGATGCATTTAGACCTTATCAGTAGACAAATTACAGTAACTAACATTTCTACAGAATTCTAGATAGTAGTGCACTATTAGATTTTTAATTATTTAATGGAAGCTTGGAATAATCTGAAATTTTAACTAAAACTTTGTAATGTAATTATTAACAACATGATAAATTATCATAATTTTTGGGGAAGTTTTGATCTCTGAAATATATGAATTCACAGAAACCTTTTTATGATAGAAAAATCTGCTAAAATAAGAAAAAGTTTAGTGAGGGGTCAATGTGCAATTAAACCAAGAAGCTCAATTGCTCTATATGGTCAACCTCACACACAAGGAGATCTCATAATTCATGATTCAATCTAGAGAAACAAAATCCTAGAGAGAGAGATTTGGGGTTTGAGAGGAGAAATTGATGGAGATGTTGACCTAGGGTTTTGCGGTCTGAGGAATGATGAAATCATGTAAGTTTACCTTATTTGGATATAGTTTCATTGTGAATCTTATATCACATGTCAAAATTACGTCCCTCCTCTGATTTTATCGAAAATGGTATCAAAACTTCCCCTTTTCTCACTCTTTCTTCATAATCCCTCATTTTTAGGGTTTCCGAGTTGAAAGGAAGAAGAATTGGGTGAATTGCTAGGGATTTGATATGAGATCGAGATTTTCAGAGATGAGCTACGTTTTTAAGGTGTTTTCACACCTTAGGGTGAGTGGGAACTTCCTTTAAATAGTATATTTCATGAAAATTGGTTAATTCATCCATAATCTTTAATTGCTAGTATGCGACTACAAACCCTGAATTGTCTATTTGTTCTACGTTGTTGCAAAATGATATGAAATGGATTCTTCCTCTGTTTGGATGAAGTTTAGATGATAAAATCATATTATAAATGTATACAATACATCCTAATGAGAATTCCCTAAGTATTCACAGAGGTTATAAGAGTAAACTGAAATATAGGGAATTTGTCTATGACTGAAATTTGTTGTATAAGTAAATAAAGAAAATTGCTTATCTAGATCCCCTTGGTTATGAATGATTGTTTATATAAATTCATAGTACATATATGTCAGATACTATCTTGGATTTCAATTAAAGTGAATAATGTTTGTTTAATATCTCAGTAAAGAGGGTGAAACCCAAGATGCGAGGAAAGTTGGATATGTGCGAATAGATATCGTGAAATCCATTTGAAGGGATTTTGTTGACATGATAGACTTTATTTATTCAATGTTATTATTGATGCATGATATCCCAGTGAATGGCATGGAAACCCAAATTCAGCTCAGTTCCAAGGTTTCATACACATATTGATTTTATATGATTTGTTGATAGTAGTCTTTATTTAAGGAATGTTTATGTCACATGAAATCTTTATGGGAGCCATGTGAATAAGTTGTTGCCTAGTGAGAGGTGACAAGATGTGTGATGGCCTTGTGAGCCATGAGAATACTTGTACAACCAGTGAAATGAATACCTTGGTCTAAGGACCTAGAGGTAATGGTTACCTGTTACATAGGTAACAATGCTATGTGATGATCTAAGGGTTTGAATACCCAGATTCAGTAATCATGATAATGATGTGAAGGGATGAAAATTCCCAGTAATGTGATAAGGGATTGAGATCCCAAGTATCATGTGTTTTAAAGATTTGAAAAGTACATGATAGATGTATTACACCTTTCTTTGTAGCATTTGTGGTGATTAAATGAAACCCTAAGGGTAGGGTGTTCAATGAATCAAGTATTGTGATATCAATGTCCTCAGTTATTATTAATAATTCTTGTCATGATAAGTAATTAACTCTTAATTGAGTTATGAGATGCACAAATCAAGATTTGGGTTGATATGCACGATTCTAGTGTGTATGTGCCAAGTGGACATGAAATCTGTTTATTTAAGAATTTTAGTCGGTCTGCATGTATAGTATGTTGATTACTCAGTATATTACAGTGTTTTGAATATACTACTCTACCAAGTTTAGAATGATATACATGTTGTATTATAACTTCAAATAAGTAGACGCGACACCATATAGATACTAGAGTCAAGTATAAGTAAGAGAAGGGTACAATGTAGAAAGAACTTTCTAGGAATAATAAAATAATAGAGTTAGGAGCCCTAAACACCGTAGAACCCCTATGTGAGGTCTGCACCTTAGGGGTGAAATGACCTAACCCTAGCATCATCTAGTATATGGGGGTCGGAATGTGCTATCAGGTGGCACGGGGGATGAAGCCCTAGTGGAAGTCTCCTTAAATTATAGTTTGCAGTGTCCAACATCAACCAGAAGTCCTGGTGGCACTAGAGTACAGAAAAGCCAAGAGGTGGCTTGACTCTCTGCCTATGTGCTCAAGTTAGAGGAGGAGTCCATTTTAGGCCAGCGAGCCATTTCCCTATTACAGACCAGGAGAGTAGTCAGACTTAGCATTTCCCAGGTGTGTCTGCTAAGTCTTGTATGGTGTTATCGTAGTGCACTATGAGTCTTCATATGTAGAGTACATTGAATATGATCAGGGTATAATAAAATGAATGAGAGGTCAAACAAGTGTGTACAATTATTCAATTATTCTTTGTATGTTTCTGAATTATTAGTTCTCTTTATGATCAATCAAGCATTTCATATATTGATTCACTCTTATAGATATTTAGAGTATACTGCCATATTTATGTTTGTCAATTATTAGACTCTCTAAAGCTTTTTGCTGTTATAATCGATATCAATTTCTCAAAAGCATATCTATAATTATATCAGTGCTTTAGACTGTTTCTTTGAAGTACTCATTCAAGGAGCGAGTAGGCTCACCCCTCTACTCAAAATAATTAGGGAAATCACATGGACTTGAAGAAGATATCATTGCATCAGAGTAGATCTACCACAAGAGTTAAGTTTGAGTATAGTTATGCTCAGTCGGTCCCTGTCACTCTAGGTCCTAGTATAGATGTGAGAGAGTTGTAACTGATGTTTTGTATCTTTGTTTCCTTAATAATAGAGTATGTATCTGATTATCATGTCATATGTATATGGAAGTGTGAGAAATAGAATGAATGTATGGGTGTGTATCGTTTATGTTGAGATCATATTAAAGTAATCAAAGTTTGATTCTCTTGTAAAGTTGTTTATGTGATTGCATGTGAGAAACAAAATGAAGAGTTTGAAAAAGAAGAAAAAGTTAAGGGTGATCTTTGTATTACGTTAAATCCTTAATGTATGCCCTAATCTCATGATTAGTGGTAATTGTGAGATCGGGTGTAACATCCAGTGTTGGGACAAGATATGTAGTGAACTCTAGAGAGAGTGAGACCCACAAGGAGAGGGTCATAGGACCTACCCTACAATATATGAAAATTATGAGAGATATGTGAAATTATGTGTCCTAAATTGGGTTACTCCTTAAGTAAATGAGTTGAGTCCTTATTTATGATTCATATATTTGATCTAAATTATAGATGTGAGAGTTGGGTAAAAGAAATTATGGGTAGAAGACTCATAATGAGAGAGTCAATCCTTTTGATTGAGTTAGGTCCTAGCTTGGGTGACATATGTTTGTGAATCTCATCATTAGTTGCAAGTGAGGTGATATATGAAACTCTGGTTATGAGAGTAAAATGATTTTTGCATAAGATACTCATAAATATTGTTCCTCCCACTTCTCTTTCCTGATATATGATGCTAGAAACCTCACTTGAGATACATATATGATTAGACATGAGGAGTCACTTACAGAAGCTTGACCTATTCTATATTCCTTTCCCATATCATATATATAATATCCAAGTTTGAAATCATGATAAGATTGGCTTAGTATATTCTCTCTCTTCATATCATACATGAGACATATAAATCTGAAATCATGATCTTGAAATAAATATATCTTTGGATCATAATTTACATGATAACAAAACAATTATTCAACTCAAATCTTCTCAAATCTATGCTTCAAGTTTGAAAATGCCTCTCATACCATAAGGTGAAAACCTAATGTGTATATATATAAAACAATACCCTCTCATGATGAAATCCTAGGGTCATGTTGATCATAGACAACACTAATGATATTAAGTGTGAACTTTCTAGTAAATAATGGCATGAGCTTGACTATGCCTTGCATGATTTAGTAGGGTGAAAGATGAAACCTTAAACAATGCCTCCTTGACTTCATATCTATGAATAAAATCCTTATCCTTAAGGGACTATAAGGACATAAATCCTATAATATAAGAAGGCCATCTGATGCCTAAGACACTAAGTAATGCTAAACTCCTATAAGAAAATGATGCTTCCACCTATACAAGGTGGGATGGGTACACCCTATATGCTCTAAATCCTAAGATACCAGCCTAGGGTGCTTGCAATACTATGAAAAACTTGTAAGTGGTGACTTAGAGAATGTGGATACTCCTTGATATCACCTTAATTTTGAGACTAGTTGAATTTCAAGGACGAAATTCCATATAAGGTGGGGTGAATGTGATAACCTAGATTTTGGGATTCTCAATATTCAAATTATGTAAATTCATATATGATATTTTTATCTAGATGTATGAATGGATACCTATTTTGTTATAAAAAGGTTTTATCTAAGATCATGAATATATGCTGATAGGATTTATACACATTCCTTATCTTTTGGATACTTATCAGGATAAGGGACCCTATTTAATAGTCTCGATGAACTCAAGTGAAAATTTGACAAACAACGAGGTTATGAGGATCATAAAAAGTCTGTTGGAATTTATTTGATGAAGATCCAATGATCAATTAAATTTTAGTTGAAGTTTATACACATATTTATAGGGTTCATTTAAGAATTTAATTACATGATCATATGATGGAGTTTTGGCCTCAAGCTTGTGTTGATGGTGGATTATACAATATAAAAGTCATTTTTCAAATATCAGGATTATTGGTGCTTAAAACAAAGAGACATAATTGTTTGAAGATGAAGACATTCACTGATTTTTAAATTGAGGAACGTTGGTCTTTTAATTGTTTAATATCTAGGCTATGATAAATTTGGTGTCACACCGCCTTACTCTCTTTTTCTTGGGCACAACCCAAAGCTTGGCAACGTGACCCAATCTGACTGTAATCCCCTATATTAATTTGAGAATGGACACTGCATCTCACACCTCCTGTTTCTACAGAGGAAGCAGTCCGACCCCATCCCAATGATGCCCACAAACATTGGATAAAGGAACTGATTGCCAAATATCTTTGACTGGCTATTGTTTGAGAGGCTACCCAGATCTGAAGGCCTCTGGAATGAATCCTTCAGTCTTGAATCCAAAGAGTTTGATCCCTCACTACCATTCCCTCTTCAGTCATCGTAGGCTTCCCCTTTTGTTCTCGAGGCAGCGATGGGTTGTGGCAGAGCTACACTCAGCCAAGCTCCTGCAATGCCTCAGGCTCACCTAGTAGATGAACCCCTGCTCCACATGTACACCGGCGACCCCTTAAGGATTGGGAATGGCTCACAGAGGTCGAATATGAGGTGGCCATGATGGAGGAGGCGCCTTCATCTATGTGTGATTTTCTATGAGCCTAGGGTGGTTAGAGATCCATCATGAATCCAGATAAAACAAAATGTGAGAACAACTCTATTTTGTAGAGAAAATAGATCACACCACAATCAAGAGGGGGATCCAGTAACCTCTCAGCTATGTTCGGTAGCCAAATCACTGAGAGGATCGTGCTTCAGAGATAGCTATTGGAGAGGAAGATCGAGCAAGACCAATCGGTCATCAAGCATCTGCAATGCCCCTGACGACCACCTACAAGATTGTAGGAGATCACCAGATCTTCCTGATGCCTTGTATGGGCAAGGCAAGCATGAGGTAGCAGATCCCCAATCTGCATCACCCTCCTCTATCGTAGATCCAAGCTAGAGGTATGTCAATCCATGGATCTCTCTTCAAGCGTTGAGACTAGACGTCAAGGTATGTGGACTCCTTGTGGGCTCTTAGGTGCTGACATCGGAGGACGGCGAGGCCATGAAAGGCGCGATGTATCTCTGAGGCTGGGCATTGCAGCAACACTACCACCCACATAGGAATGACCTATCGACCTTGGAAACTCTCCCGTGAGCGAGAAGGAGATGAGTCGAGGATAGACCAAAACCAGAATCACAAGCTAGCCGATTCTTTTCGTCCAGTGTGAATTGAAGGAAGAGTTGCATGCCTCCCCCTTCAGAATAGGGTGGCCAATCTTGGAGTGCCACCTCAGGTGGTGGGCCCATCACATAAGGTAAATGATCCTTAATTCTCAAAAATAGACTTAATTATAGAAAACGTGTTAAAAATGGCTCCAATGGCCAATAAATACACATAAATTGTCCATGGACCAAAAAAAATTGCCTTTATTATTGGACCCTTAGATCAGACTTTTGAGAAATTTTCTTTTGAGCCTCTGTGTTGTATGATTCCATAAATTGGAATCCGATCTTAATGAAATCTCTGAATATTGGGTCATTTGACATTAAAATGTAATTATATGCTTTTAGTCTCATATTAATTCAAGAAAATAAACCGGTCATCAGAAAAATATGAATATTGAACCAGACCCCTAGAATGTCCTCCTGATCAGTAGAAAAATATCAGATACAAGTTCTAGGTTGTTTGAACCTAGATTTATCCAAACCCTAATTTGGACCTAAAATACCATTAATGATGGTAAGCCTTGTATTAATGATGAATAATAGTTATTATTCAGGTGAGGAACAGAGTAGTAGATGAAATTGGATGTATAAGGAATCTCTGAACTTAGGTACGTGGGTTTTATTTAAGTATATGACTATGGTTTTCTTGGTTGCAATCATGATATGTATGTATGCTTTCTTCTATTTGCAAATATTGGACGTAATAACATTATATGGTACTCAATGTTTTATCACTTGAAAACATAAATTATGAGTAGATGATTTGTAGTTATGTAAGGTGTTCATTATCCCCCTTATGAGGGAATGGATTAATGTTGACTAGTACACCTCCCTAGAGCACACTGTGTACGAGGAGTTTCCCTAGAGTACTTGATACACAGGGATGGACCCAATATATATGTTTTGGTACTAGTCCACCTTAGTAATGCAATTCATCTAGAAAAATGATTAAAATTGGTGTATTTTGCTTATTAAAGAAATGTTTTCTATGATTTTCTTTCTTTATACAAATCTTTTCAAAATTATGAAAACCATAAATATATGTATCCTTCTACCCATGTAAAGAACACATTGTGTTGATTCATTGTTTCACATATGTTTTAGGTTCAGAGCTAGCATGGGATACATGATGGGAAGTGAGCAGTTGTCCAGGTTGTACCTATTGTGTTAAAATCCTATTAGCATACATGTTGATAGACTTGTAAAATCTCCTTTCAATATGTAATTGAAATCCATGTTGTTTAATTCATTTTATAATATATACATGTTGAATGTTGAGAAAAGTATGGTGTATGTTATGGTTGTATGTTCATGTATGCGTATGTCACTTCCGCATCACTCTCTAAAATGATTTCCTAACATTTTTGGATGTTTCCTCTTGGGTTGGTTGTATGTTCATGTATGTGTATTTCACTTCTGCATCACTCTCTAAAATGATTTCCTAACATTTTTGGATTTTTCCTCTTGGTTCTTCTAAGTCTCGAGACAATAGAATCTGGGGACATTACAAGTGGTATATCATGGGATATAATTATATAACTCTCAGGTAGAAAAATCATGGATGACATAATGAAAAAGATGTCTAAAGGACATGTTCCCTTGTGGTAATATAAATCTTAGTATAAGATTATTTTGAAATTCTAAAATCAGTTTAACAATTGAGGTAATATTAAATGCCACTTAAAACTTGAGACATTAAGTGCATAAATCACAAAAGCACATATATTGAGTATGATTCTTTGGACCCATGTATGACCATCTCTAAGGGACATGAAGAAAAGTCACTATGGAAGTGACTGATAGAACAAGACCAGATTCAGATGGGTACGTCACCATGAGCTCAATAAAGAGATAGAAAGAAAACTATGGGTGCCCTAAGAGATGAAGGAAATTTAGTTGAAAGAATTATAAAGGATACAATGTTCTTGGATATTATCAGAGAAACCTCAAATGAAATGTGTGATGAAATAAAATTAAGTTATGACATCAAAACAAAACATTGATTATGACATATCAATAAAACCCTTGGGAGGGGTAGGGTCACAAGTCAAACCTATGATCTTGTAGGATGACTAAAGGTACATAAGACTTATGAGGATGGAGATGATCATGTGATAAGTGTATAAGTCCCTTGGGGTTAAGAGGAGATCAATCCAAAGGTACCAATGCCATAGAGATCTTAAGGGGATGACTAAGGATAATAATACATGAGATGTAGATGAAAATAATATAAGAATTCATAAGATGATGATTGAATAAGAATATTAAAGAGAGAATTATGCATATAATCAGTAAAAAAACCCACATTCCATGGGGTGCATTGTGGAACTAAAAGGTATTCATGATATAGAGTCATCGTTGAGGATGACTCAAACAAAATTTGGAAATTTAAAAGATAATGTGTGATTACATTGTCTCTGCCCTTAGAATGGGATGGACTTTGTATTTGAACTACATCCATATATTCATTTCATCTTGTTATGAGTGTGATAGATTGGGTAGACACATGTTATGAAAAAAACAATATATGAGAATAAATACCTACATTAAAATTTAATGACATAACTTAGGGTTGGAGGAGTTAACTCACCCTTAAATAGTGAACATAGATTGGAAACCTTGGTCAAAAGGTAGTCACCAAGTGAAATCAGAATGTAATTTCAAAGTAGAATTGGAAATCACAAAGTAATCACTAAGTGATAAAAACACACAATATATAGGGTTGTGGATCACCCTGAAATTGAAATTGAATACAAACCTTAGTAAGGTGATAATTCTTACAGATCAACAAAAGTTGTTAAGAATGAATTAGATAAGGATTTGTAACTCTAAGTTTTGAAATTAATGGGAAGTTATCATTCACCTTGAATTTTTTGGCTTGAATTTCGGGGGTAAATCCCTCCAAGGAGGGGTGGATATTAGATCCTCAAATTTGGTAAATTAAAATCCTATGACTATAAGATCCAAATGGATGAGAAACACAAGAATGATTACCTAACCACAAATGGCAGCATAACATTAAGATATCAAATGAAAATAATAATAAAGTGATTTTGAAAGGGTAAAGGCTCTGTGGATACACCATGGAACCACATGAGAGTTGAAGACAGACATGGAAATGTCTCACCCTAAACTTTTGTGTAACTCGTCGAATTTTGAGGACAAAATTCTCATAAGAGGGAAAGGATGTTATAAAATCATTTTGCATGTATTTACATATTTGAAATGCAAATAATTAAATAATAAGGATACATTGGAAACTTGGTGTGCTTTGTTTTAAAACTATAAATTTAATTTGCAACTATTCCTTTGCTATGATATTTGTGGCTTTTACTAATTTCAATAATCCAATAATGGACATGGGGAAAAGAAAGAGAGAAAAACAAATATTAAGTTAAATATAAAAGATAATAAATCATTATTAATGTACTTTTGTAATTATGTGGAATTCTCTAGAAAAGTGGTGTTGAAGGTCACTAATGGTTTGGTTTCATTTCCACATTGTTTTTAATAAGAAAAATAATGAAAATAAGAAATATTAAAAATTTAGAAAGAGAAAAGAATTGATTTGATGCCTTAAATAATGAGATAAAAAGGGAGACTTGGATACAAAGAAAAACACTCTTAAGTTGAATATTTTGGTCTCAATCTTGCCCACATCTAGATAAAAGTATTTAATACTTTTCTTTAAAATTTTAAATAAAAAAGACCTCCCATGTAATAATGGTAATAAATTTATGGTTTTGCAAAAGAAACAAGATTCAGCTATTTCACATTTTCCAATGACTCACAAAATTTAGTTATAAACAAGACTTTCCATGTGTGGTCATGCCTATGACTACTCGAGTTACCCAATTCTCAAGGATTTTCTGAGGAATTCTGCATTGATTGCAAATAAACTGTTGGCCATTTGTTAATTCCTACAATCTTTAGAGTGGCAATGATTATCACATTAAATAACTTGAAATGTTCTCTGTTGTACACCTTTGTGTGTTCGCCAAGAAGATCGTGTAGTCCTTTGGCACAATCCTTTGACACTTCCAATGTGGGTGTCTTTGCTATGGTGTCATACTCTCTCTAGTTTAGATTTATCTGGCTATCAGAACTATTGTAGATAACTGTAGTTCCATTATGTAGGTTTGTTTCCAGCAACATCCAATGCTTAGAGTGAAGGATTGGAAACAAGAGGAACTTTGGAGTCGTATGTTTAAGATATGAGATAAGATCTTCTGTGGTTCCGAAATTCTTTGATCCAAGTAAATCATCCTTCAAGTATGTTGTTGCCCTGTTAACCATAGGCAAGTCCCGTGCTAGAAGATATTGGTAAGAATCCATCACACTCATGAACATTGAACCTTGTACTTGTACGGTCTCACGGAGTGCATCAGCCATTACAAGAATATTCCCTTCAAGGAAAACAAGCACACTTGAAACAAGATAGCTGTTGTAAGAGGGCTAGTGCTAGTTTCTAGAATGCATTGTTGAAACTCAGCAAAAGCCACATCTTTGGCTGTGTCCCCCAGAGAGCCCATGCAAAAAAGTTGAAAAATTGGTCTGCGTAGGACAATGTTGCATTGTCAGTGTTTTCGGGAGCATGGTGGTCTTTGCTACCGCTGTTATGGTGGTCTCCACCGTCTCCCCTTTTTGAGATATCTACTCCTTGATTGGGTCCCTCCCCAGCATTGCCTTGATCATCTGGTTTGTCGTCTGAAGAGGAGTCGTCGTCGTTGGAGTCAGCCGAGGAGTCAGAATCATCATCTTTGGTATCGTCGTCGTCTTCGTCATCCGCCACTTTGTATTTGTTCTTTTTGGTCGATGCTTTCTTGCAACTCCTATGGAGAGCTTGTAATTCTTCAAGTGCCACTTGCACGTGCCCATGGGGTTCGAGCAGTGCGTCGTGGATTTCCTTGAGATATGTATATCGTGCTTCAGCAGAGAGGAGTCATGCTGTTAGATCAATCACTTTTGTTTGTAGCTGATCTAAAGCGTCGTTTGCATGTTCCTCTTGGCGGTGGATGATTTGTGTGAGGCTGCTTTCAATGCAATCCATACGCGTGCTTATTGCAACCTGTTGCTGGTGAAGCTCGCAAAGGGTCACAGGCAAAGGTTGAGTTTGCTTGGTGACCTTGTCAACTTGCTGGACTAACATTTCTTACTGGCTCTTCATGCTAAGCATCAACTCCGACAAGGTATGTAAACGATCGTCAATGAGGTTGACTTACTGGACCACTGATTCCTATCGTAGTTGAATGCTTGTGAGAAGGTCCAGTAAGGCGTGAGTCCACTTTTCAATGTTGGATACCTGCATAGAGAGCCCCTACACATAAGAAAGAATAGATTGTAAGATGTTATAAGGATCAGAGAGGAGGGTTCAAATAGTGTCAAATTGACATCCAGATACCTCTGCAACTTGTGAAAATGGGACCCCAGTGGAGGATGGGTGGGATGGATGGGGTCCGAGTGGAAGGGCAGTGGTGCCTTGTAAAAGAGACACCATTGATGGACCCACAAAAAGCATAGTGACTAAAGAGGGAGTCACTAGCGGTATCAAGGTGGTGGCAGATGAGAGTGGTGGTGACATCCCAGTTATGGAAGGTGGAAATGGGTATGCAGGAGGGAAGGTGGTGGAGGTGAATGTAAGATCGGGCATTGAGGTAAAAATGGGCTCGCCCACTGAGAAAAGGAGTGAATCAGATGATGTGATAGAAGTTGAGGATGTGGAGAATGGAATGCTGGTGGATAGGATTGTGGAAAATGGTGGATGAGTGGTGTGGTGTAGAATGGTGGAAGATAGCAGAGTGGTGGAACATAGCAGGGTGGTGGAAGATGGAGGAGTGGTGGAGGGTAGAGGTCTCGACTCCTCTATCCCTAGGATGGTGGAGGCAGATGTAGGTGTGGTCCCAACATCCATACCTAATGTGAAGGAGTTTGATGTCAGGTTTGAGATGTCGTCCTCATTATGGGGGTGCTATGCCCCTGGGGTGATCTTGGAGGTGGGCTTCTCTGACTGTTGTTGCTTTTGTATGCGCAGTTTGGATGGTTGTACCATCGATATTTTCTTTGCTTTAGTCATGGGGGCAGTAGCACTTTGCTCCATTTGCCCTTCTTTCGCCTATTGTCCCTTCCATTTTACAGAGGCTTTTAAGGTAGCAAGCTCCTCTTCAGTGAAAAGATACTTGTCTTTATCACAATTGGAGAGTTTGGGAAGCGGTAACAACATCCTGGATGTGTTGACAGTGGGGAAGAAAATGTAGTGGAGCTTTGCATCCTTTTCTTTTATGATATATGTGTTTTTTAGAATCTACTCATTGGCTAGGTTATCACATTTTATCAAAGTGCTGTTCTTTAGTAGTTCGTCCATCTTATGGTACTTCAGGATTGTAGTCACATGACCACCCATGCAGATTTCCCTCCCGGGGGCATAAGATGTATGTTTATGTATCAAATGTTGTCTGATATTGACCGACTGCCCCTTTAAGATGGACCATAGTATGAAGAGGTGCGAGATGAGAACATTCCCGCTCTCTGTTCTAGGGAAAAGTGCACCTGTTATAATTCTGTGCAGTGTACACACCAGGAAGGAGTGAATGTTGGAGGCTTTGTAGGTCTTGGAATTGTAGTTGGGGATTTGAGTTAGAGACTTCCAGAAAGTATGCCTATTGAACTATTGGTGATCCAGACCTACTTGCATAGCCTTCTTCATCTGGTCTGGGTTGTCGATGAAGATTTTGTTCAATAGGTTTTCAGTTAATATAACCTGCTTTCCAAAAAGTGAGGTGACAAGCTTGCGTTCACCCCCGTCCCTTTGTTTGTCTTTGGCTTCCACTGGTTCTTTGGTAAGGTGAGTGAAGAATTCCAGTGTGGGCTTGAGATAAGAATTCTCGATGACAAAGCATAGATTGGAAAGGTTTTCCTTGTCAAGAAGGTCAAGAACTCTGTTGTATACTCCAATCTTCTTCAATATGTAGGAGCAGATGTACTTTGTTGGCCGCAAAATTTTGTCACCAACTTCTAGGTGTTGAATCTGAAGATCAGTTGGTGTAGTTGCAGCAGTGGCAGAAGGAGGAGTTTCTTGTCCTACCAGAATTGGTTCCCTGGAGGTCGTGGGATGAACTTGTTTCCTTTTCCGTATTTTTGTTGGTCGTTCAGTTGCAGCCTCCTGGGCCTTCTGCTTCCCCTTTGACTTGCTGGATGGGGATTCTTCATTGGAGTTTGGCTCGTAGTCAGAGCCTTCATTAGTTGTGGAAGGTTCTTCGAGGTCCTCAATTGGGTCCTCAGCCAGACATTTGTTGACACGCTCAAGGTCATAAATGACCTTGGGCAGTTGAACTGGAGATATGCTTTTCTTTGCGCACATGTCGATAATGTGTTGGAGCCTATCTCGTCACTCCAACAACTGTTCTTTGGTCCAGTAGGTTGTTTCAGAAATATCCTTTGCGGGTGAGGCCATCCTGTAATGTGTTAACAAGAAACAATATATTAGAAATAATTGAGAGTTAATGATAATAGATTTATTGTGTGAATGGTGAGGGCTGTGTAGACTATGCAAGCATCACGGTCTCAAGACCATGAAGAGGTTCACATGGTTTCAGAACCGTGAAAAGGTCATGCGGTTTTAAGACTATGAAAGTGTAAAATCATGAAGGATGAAATAGCAAGGAGCAAAATCGCAATGAGTGAATCCGTGAGGAGTGAAATAGTGAAAGGTGAAACCGTGAAACGTGAAACCGCAAGGGGTGAAACTGTGAAGGGTGAAACCGTGAGGGGTAAAACTACGAGGGGTAAAACCGTAAGGGGTGAAACTGTGAGGGGTGAAACCGCGAGGGGCATATGGTTTCAAAACCACGAGGGCCGTGCCGATGCTTGGTTATGGGTAAAAGGGAGGCGAAGCGGCGGTGGCGATGAAGGAAACAACGATAATGGATGCATGCGGCGATGACCAGAGATGCGACAATGGCGAAGAAGAGAAATCACGCGTTGCGGTGATGATGGCGGAAATTGCCTTTCTACATGGCAATGCGAGCAGCTGTGGAAAAGGGTGAAGGTGCTAAGAAGAAATGGTGTGGCTGCGATAGAGGCATGCGTAGATGAAGATGGTGCTACAGGCTGCGGAGAAGGAGGTGTGGATGGTGATGGTGCTGTAGGCGGCGAGAAGTAGAAGCAAGGAGGCAGAAGCGAAGTCGAGCGAGAGAGAGTTAAGAGTTGAACAAATGGAAAGGGAGGGGTAGGGTTATATTTATAGAAAAGGGGAGGGTGACTACTCGAATTCTCTTAGGGAAAACAGTCTCAGGGCCGTTTGGATCCAAACAGTTTCAAGACCGTGAGGTCTCAAATGGTTTCAGGACCATTTGAAGCCAAACAGTTTCAAGACTGTGAGGATCCAAACGGTTTCAGGACCGTTTGGAGCCAAACAGTTTCAAGACCGTGAGTGCCCAAATGGTTTTAGGACCATTTGGCAGAAGATTATTTTGGTTATTGATTTTGATATTTTTATATTTGTATGGTTGTTTATGTTAATTTTTAAATTTTCTGAACAATATGTATGAAAGAAAAATGGCTAAGTAATGAAAGTGCTATCTATGCAAGAAATTAATAAATCTAGAGAATTAATCAAAACTGAGCAAGAAAGAAACTAAAGAAATTAAAAGAGATAGAAAAAGTGATACTCAGTGCTTGGGTTGCCTCCGAAGTAGTGCTTTTGTTTTACATCGCTGGCTCGATGAGATTCTGGCTCGATTAGGTTGATGCAACAGGATCATGAATGTCGATGGTTTGTCTTGGACTTTTATCAACTGGAGTATAATATTTCTTTAGTCTGTGACCATTGACTATCCTTTCTCCTCCATAGTCATCCAAAATGATGACGGCTCCAGTTGGGTAGATGGGCTTGATAGTGAAGGGCCTTGATCACTTAGTGCAAAGTTTACTGGGAAAGGAGGACTTTGTCTCCGACTATAATATCCTTTCGTTTAAGGTGAACATCATGCAACATCTTAGTTTGCTCTTTGTAAATCCTGGCACTCTAGTAAGCAGACATTCTTAGTTCCTCAAGTTCTTGTAATTGAAGCTTTTTGTATTCGCCAACACTTTTGAAATCAAAATTCAACTATTTAACAGCCCACCAAGCCTTGTGTTCTAATTCAAATGGAAGATGGCATGACTTTCCATACACCAAACGGAATGGAGTTGTTCCTATTGGTGTCTTGTAAGCAGTGCGATATGACCAGAGAGCCTTAGGAAGCTTGATGGACCAATCTATGTGGTTCCTGTTGATAGTCTTCTCTAAAATAGATTTCAGTTGTCTATTTGAGACTTCAACTTGGCCGCTTGTCTGTGGATGATAAGGCGTGGCGACCTTGTGTTTTTCTTCATATTTTCTCAGAAGGGCTTGGAAGCTTCATTCCAAGAAATGTGACCCTTCATCGGATATGACTGTTCTAGGAACCCCGAATCTAGGAAAGATAATGTCCTTGAATAGCTTAATAATCGGCTTAGAATCACAAGATACAGTAGATATAGATTCTACTCATTTGGATATGTAATCCACAACAACTAATATATAGGAGAATCCATATGATGAGGGAAATGGACCCATATAGTCCACTGCCCATACATCGAAGAGTTCAATCTCCTACCACAGAGTTAGTGGCATTTCATTCCATTTGGAAATCCCTCCAGAGAGATAACATTTATCGCATGATTGTACAAATTCATGTGCATCCTTTGCTATTGTCGGCCAGAAGAAAACTGACTATAAGACTTTAAGAGCAGTCTTCTTTGAAGTCATGTGCCCCCCAGTGGGGCCAGAATGATAGTGTTCCAAGACTGGGATGATTTCTTCTTCAGGAAGGCAATGACAGAATAATCTATATGTGCATAGGCGGAGGAGGTATGGTTCATCCCAAAAGTACTGCTTGACGTCATGGAAAAATTTCTTCCTATCATGATAAGAAGCAGAAGGATGGACAATTCCTATAACTAGATAGTTTACTATGTCAGCATACCAGGGGAATCCAGTGGTGACCTTCATGAGTTAGTCATCAGGTAGAGAGTCGCAGATAGGTATATTATCTTCATCTTGAGCCTCAATGCAACTCAAGTGATCGGCGACAACATTTTCCACCCCACTTTAGTCCTTTATTTCCAGGTCAAACTCTTGAAGCATCAACACCCAGTGAATAAGTCTAGGTTTGGCATCTTGTTTTTGGATCAGATATTTTATTGTTGAATGATCTGTGTAAACTGTAACCTTTGATCCGATCAGGTCAGAATGAAATTTCTCAAAAGCATAAATGACTGGAAAGAACTCTTTTTCTGTAGTTGTATAGTTCTTTTGGGCCTCATCAAGCATTTTTATGCGTAATATATCACGTAAGGCTTCTTAACTATCCTCTAACCTAGTACTTCTCCTATAGCATAGTCACTAGCATCACACATTATCTCAAAGGGTTGTGACCAATCAGGAGCTCTTAGTATAGGTGTAGAGACTAAAGTGTTTTTTAAAGTCATGAACCTATGTAAACATTCTAGATATAAATTGAAGTCTGCATCTTTAGTTAACAGGTGAGTCATGGGCTTTGCTATTTTTGAAAAATCTTGAATGAATCTTCTATAAAATCCAGCATGGCCCAAGAAATCTCATACTCCTATGATATCTTTTGGTGGTGAAAACTTTGAAATGACATCTATTTTTGCTTTGTCTACTTCAATCCCTTATTCACTCACCCGATGCCCGAGGACAACACCTTCTGTCTCCATAAAGTGAAATTTTTCCCAATTAAGGATAAGATTTGTTTCCTCACATCTTTGTAGCACTTTACTGAGATTAAGCAGACAGTTATCGAAAGAATCTCCATAGATTGAGAAGTCATCCATGAATACCTCCATGATAGATTCAATTAAACCTGCAAATATGGCAGACATCCATCTCTGGAATGTTATGGGTGCATTACATAGCCCAAAGGGCATCCTCCTGAAGGCATAAGTTCCGAAAGTGTAGGTAAAAGTTATATTTTCTTGATGTTTAGTGTGTATCGGAATTTGATAAAATCCTGAGTAGCCATCATGATGCCAAAAGAATTTATGGTGATCTAGACGTTCAAGGACTTTGTCAAGAAAAGGTAAAGGGAAGTGGTCTTTCCTTGTTGCCTTGTTCAATTTTCTATAGTCGATGCACATCCTCCATCCAATAAAAGTCTAGGTGGGTACCAATTCATTTTTATCATTCAAAATAACGGTGCCCTCCCCTTTTTTAAGAACTACCTGGACTAGACTTACCCATTGGGAGTCAGAAATCAGATAGATAATACCAGCGTTTAGAAGTTTTAGAACCTGGAGGCAAACTACCTCTTTAAGATTCAGTTTAGCTTCCTCTGGTGCTCCCGTGATGGTTTAAACTCTTCCATCATTGGTAATATGTGCATGCACAAAACTAGATTTACCCCGGTTAGATCGGTCATCTTATATCCAATGGCTTCCTTGTGCTTTCTTAATTTAACCAAGAGTCTTTCTTCCTGATCATCTATCAAAGTGGAACTGATAATGACCAAACATAGTTTTTCTTCATCTAGAAAGATGTGTTTGAGTCCTGCTGGTAGATTTTCATTTCAGGTTCCTTGGGCACTTCAATAGTCTCCAGAGTGGTGATAGATTTCAACATCTCAAAGGTAGCTTTTGGGTCTTCTTCGACTTGTTCTAGATATTTCCGACATTATTGAACTAGTTCTTCGGTCGAAGATTCGGCATCTGGGTTTATCAGCGCGTTCTCCAGAGCATCAGATGGTTTGGGAGTTTCTTGCTTTAGCTGGGACATTTTATCAATCACCTCAAGAATAAAGAGTTCTTCGTGGATGCTGGGACTTTTTAGGTTGTCAAAGACTCTAAATTGAATAGTTTCCTTCCCTAGCCTTAAGGTAATTGTGCCTGCTTTGACATCAATTAGCGCTCTGGCTGTCGCAAGGAAGGGTCTGCCGAATATTATTGGATATCGCAGATCTTCTCTTATGTCCATGACAATAAAGTCACATGGGACATAAGAGTCTCTTCCTACTCTCACTGGGATATCTTCAATAATTCCCAAAGGTGCAGTAATGGTAGAATCAGCCAACTGGATGGTCATTGTTGTGGGTAGCAAATCAGTAAAGCCCAATCTTTTACACATAGAAAAGGGCATAATAGATATGCTGGCCCCCAAATCAGCTAATCCTTTCTTGCAAGAGGTGTTGCTGATAGAACATTGGATGTAGAAGGAGCCAGGGTCCTTCTATTTTTTTTGGCATTCTGTTGAGGATGATATCAGAATTTGTCTGAGATAATTTGATGGTCTCGTGTTCTTCAGTCATGTATTTCTTTGATAGCAAAGTCTTCAGATATTTAGACCAAGCTGGGATTTCAGAGAGAGCATGGAGGAACGAGATATCAACATATTGCTTCTTCATTGCTTCTGTGAACTTTAGGAATCTAGTATCCAACTTAGTCTCTTTCAATCTGCTGGATAGGGTATCCGGGGCTTGTATGGTGGGACTTCTAGTTCTTTGGAAACTAGTTCTTTGTCCATCTCCTTCTCAGCTTCTACAGATTTTTCAGTTTCTTGATTTATGTTTATAGTTGGGATGAGTTTAGCGGTATCTTTGTCTTCCTGAATGACTTTGGTAGCTTCGGTAAGAACATGACCAGATCTTATGGTAACTACATTTAGTTGTTCTGGTATGTGTTGATCATGTCTCATATTTATTTCCAGTTGACCAGTGAAAGTACCCACCAGAGGTTTCAACTGAGCTGCAATTTGTGCCAATTGGGTCTCTATAGCTTTCTGTTGAGCCTGCTGGTTGGCAAGCATGGTCTATTGAGATTGCAACATTTTCCTTATTAGCGACAACTCATCTGTTAACGGAGGTTGAGCATTCTTTTGTTGATACTGTATACTTTGTTGATGTCCTTGCGGTTGCTGTTGTTGAGGTGTTGGCAACTAAAGTTGTTGAAATTGCGGTTGTTGTGACTGAGGTTGTTGCAATTGTGGGTGCAACAGAAGGTGAGTGTATTGATAGTATGAAGAAGAATTTCTTGGGTAGACAAATCTTTGAAACCCACCTCTATAGTTTCCTTGGTTTCGATTATAATTTCCCTGGAATCCAGGTGGTGGTCTATTAGAAGACCCACCTTGTGTTTGTTGTTGTAGATTGGTAGTTCCTGCAGGGTTTCCATACTGAAACCCAAGGTGGTTTCTTGGTTGATCTGGATCATAGTATGCTTGACCCAGTATGGTATGGATAGAGTTAACCTGCTCTGGCAGTTGATCCTCGGGTTGTTCAATGATTGGTTCATATTGTGGCTGAGGTGTCTACAGATTCATCATCACATCATATAAATGGCCACATGATAATGTGGGGTGATCTGATGCATGACAAGCTTCACAAGTCTCAGTAGATACTTTGATTTGTTGAACTTGGGTGTTCTTCTTCCTGTCATATTCTCCAAATGATGTTTCAAGGGATTGCTGCTTATGAACTATGATTTTTAGAGATTCAACAATGGCTTTCATTTCTATAGATTCTTCAACTTTGCAGACTTTTAGGACTGCTCCTGTAGATGGCCATCCCCAATTAGATTGGTTCTCAGCTCTGAGCATAACAATCTTCCAGGTGTCCTCATAATTTTGTCTCATGAAATTTCCTCCATATGAGGAATCCAAAAACTTCTTTATTTCATCATTTACCCCTCTATAGAATGTTTCTATGAGCTGGTTTTATGAGATTCCATGATGTGGGCATTTTCTCAGAAGTTCCTTAAATCTTTCCCATGATTCTGCTGGTGACTCTCCAGGAAGTTGGAGGAATTGGTTGATATGTCCCCTAATCTGGTAAGTCAACGAGGGAGGAAAGAACTTCTCCAAAAAAATTTCTTCCAAGAAAGCCCAGGTGGTGATTGGCTCTCCATCTAAAGAGTTATACCAGCTTAGTGCCTTTCCAGACAGAGTGAAGTTGAAAAGTCAGAGCATGATTGCATCGAGCATAGCTCCGGCTTGTGGTACAAATCGACAAAGTGCCTTGAATCGCTTCAAATGGTCCATGCATTCATCTCCAGCATTTCCAGAGAATAGATGCCTTGAATCATGAAGTTAGGAACATTAATGAGTGGAGGCTGAACTGGGTGATTATCCTCAAAATTCTTAGGAACATCGTAGTCTCGAAGCTGCTTGTTCCTTATTAATAACTGAGTAGCTATTGTGGCTGCCTCATTTTCAGGTTGAATGCGAGCTTGCTCTTCAGCTCAAACTTTGGCTTGGACTTGAGCATGTGTATCAGCAATGAGTTGTGCTCTCTGAGCTATTATAGCTGCATTGACTCTTTCCAGTATCAAGGCGGCTTGGCATTGTTCTTCAGCCATTTTCCTGACTTGTTGGCAGTTGAGTCTGATGCGTCAGTGGAAGTTTTGTTCTACCTCAGAGTCGTACTCTGGTTCAGGGGAGAATCCACGGTTTTGCATACACGTTTTCTACCTGAGTAGAAGAAAAATCACACTTTAGATGGTATGTAAAAATGACGGAATCAAAAAGATAGGAACTAGCAAGTCGATAAATGAAATTAAAATGTTCCGTTGTCCCTGACAACGGCGCTAATTTTTTGATGGAGCCTCCACTTGTGTGGAGTTGCATGCACCACTAAAAATCCTAGAGATAGTAAGTCTCTAAGTTTAGCCTTGCATGTGCTATAATAAGATCTCCACCCACGTACATTAAGGTACATGGAAGTCTTATCGTAGTACAGTTGAGGGTCGAATCCACAAGACAATGGTCTTGTTAAGATCTAACAAGATGGAAAATGTTATAATTCCACTTATCTACTCAAGAGTAAATATCTAGATCGAAGAGTTGGTTTGATGATTAAACTAAAATGCAAATGTAAATGAAATGGCAAGAAAGTAAACTTAAGGTTGTAAACAATATTTGGAAACCACTAGGATGTAATCGAGTTTCACCACCACTATGCATGGATCATAACAAACATCATAATAACATGGCTTGCAATAAGAGTCTAAACAGTTAGTATCTTTGTAGACTTAGCTTCCTTTTGAATAGCTAACTACGAGAAACGTGGGAGTATTGCAATGCCAGCCATCCTCGAACAAATGGTCACTTACTTTGCATTACTCCCTTCGCAAAGTGTGTTCCTTGACCTATCAAGGTTTTACTTTCATACGTCAACTGATTCCATTTCATAGTATGAAAATACAATTATAGAGGTGAGTTTATTCCACTCCTTGAAAAGCGTCCCTAGATACTCAAACAGATATATGGTGACTACATACATCAAGAACCAACATACAATCGATAATCGAATCTAAAAGCACAAACATAGACAATTCGCATTAGTAGATAATAGGTAACGCAGGATGGTGATCAAGCAACTAGCATTCATTAAATGATTGATGTTGAACTGAAAAGATAGTATTGTTATAGAAAACTCATGAATTACAATGCATGAGATGAAAACATGGGTAGCGGGGCTACTCCCCGCACCCTAGTGTATGGAACTAATTGCTCATGGCAAGAACAAAGAAGGGGATAGGAGAAGAGAAGGAAAACATCATCTCCACTTAGGAGGGAGGAAGGTCGACCCCTTGGAGTAGAGAACAACTATCTTCACACTACGTGATTTCCTTGGTGATGAATCCTTCACTTCCCACCTTCTATGTCAGTGAGAGAGAAAGTAGGCTTATGGATGGAATGTGGATCTTAGATCGGTAGCCTTGGGGTGTGGATCTTAGACCAGTAGCCTTGGGGCCAAGGATGGAGGATGAAGTAGCTCTGGAACAATGGAAGCAGCCTTTGGGCGTCTATGACCTCCCCTTTAGTGAGGACCCCATGAGTCCTATTTATAGGCTCTAAGGGGGTCTTGAACGATCTTGAGATTGTTTGGATCTTCACGTTCTGAAGACCATTTGGATCCTCATGGTCTTGAGACTAGTAGCCTTTCACACGGTCTTGAGACCAGTGGATCTACATTCGGTCTTGGGATCGTTTGGGTCCTCACGGTCTTGGGACCGATGACTCTTTACTTAGTCTTGGGACTGATGAGTCTTCACTCGGTCTTGGGACCGATGGATCTTCATTCGGTCTTAGGACCGTTTAGATCCTCACAGTCTTGGGACTGATGAGTCTTTACTCTGTCTTGGGACCGATGGATCTCCATTCGGTCTTGGGACCGTTTGGGTCCTCACGGTCTTGGGACCAATGGATCTTCATTCGATCTTAGGACCGTTTGGGTCCTCACGGTCTTAGGACCGGTTGGACCTTCACGGTCTTGGGACCATTCTGGTTGAGACTTTTGTAATTTTTTTGGGTTTATCTATAAGAAGCAAAGAGAAACATCAGTCTATTGGTATATTTACAATAAAGCTAGAAAGTTAAGTGTTCAATGTAATTTATCTAAGAAAGAGTATGGAAAAATAACAAAAACTAGTAAGATAACATCACAAAATGGGAGGTTATCAATATCTATGTGAATGCTATAGTGAATTCTATATTATACAGGATGGTGACTATGCACATTTTTTTAGGCATATTGTGATGATATACATGCAGGGATTATGTGATTGGGTTCTATGACTTGGAAAAGGCTATATCCCTAGTGTGAGGTGTTATCCTCCAGTGATGTGATAAGGGATTGGTATCCCATGACAATGTGAATATGATGATGTCCTAATGGGGCAGTAGTATCGTATGATGATGATGTGACAAGTTCACACTTTATCCATTTTGTACCTTCTAAAGTTGCACTATTCCCTTATCTTTGTAGAGTTTGTTTTGGATTTGTACAATGTAACTTGATTAATGGTAAAGGACACTTAATTAGCATAACTAATCAAGTGGAACCTTAGCCATGCAGTTGTCATGTACCATAGATCCATCTTCAGCGTTAGTGCTTTCTGGATGGTGAACATGGTTCTTTCTTAGTGGAGTCTCAGAGTTGTATACTTTTGAGAATATGCATTTCACAGGATTGGATACAATTATACCTTGGAAGGAGTATGGTCGAGGACGTATCTCAATGATGTGATATAGAGTAAACATATGATATCTTTTGAGGATGTCTATGGTCATACCTTAGTAGGAGTGTGATTGTGGTTGTAAATCAGTTTCACTAGCATTGTCCATATATACCAAGGTAGGCTAGGTAGTTTTGCAGTTAGACTTGATATGTATCTATGGTGTTTTCTCTTGTGTTGACCTAGATGTATTGGAGAGGTCATGGATTTTGTCTCTTCCGTTGACCTTATATGGAACTAATTTTGACTTAGTAGTGGTCAGTTGGAGTATGAGTGGTATACCTCATCTCCTCAGGGCATAGTAAAAGATGTAATACATCTTTGTAGCATACTTGCATAGGAACAAAATGCAAATAACATTGGATGAGCCTTTGCTTTACTTTCATACAATTTAGTTGATAGAGGATATGCATGTTCTTCATATCCATCTTAGGTTGTAATATGTTCTACAATTCAGTTGCAATTGCTCTTAACTCCTTAAATAGTAATATTTTCTTATCGTGTTATAACTTTACTTTCTTCTCTTCTTTACCTTATATCTTTTTTTTAATAGTGTTGGATGAGAGTGATATCTCTCGTTGGGATGTTTGGTCTCACACTGTTCATTTCTACATCTTTTAGGTGGTCGTGCTCAAAGAGATAAAGATCGTGCAGCTGAGGAAGAGCAGCAGCAAGAGTAGTAGTTTATGTTGGGTTTTACGGGAGGCAGAGAAGCAGCGGAAACAAAATTTTCTCCCCAAAACCCAGAACAAAAGGAATCGCGTCAACGTCTATACAATAGGAAAGATGGTTTGTGGATGCATACCTTGTATCGAGGCTTTCTCGGCGACAGTACCTCGCGCCTTGCGCGGTCTTCACCTCTGGTCTTGGACGGTGTCTGTGCAGCTCCTGGTCGCATCGGGACTGAAGACTCCTGGTCTCACCGGGACTGTCAGGATTGACAGTTGTCCTCCGAGCGATAGAGGTCTCCCTCCTCTACAGTCATCCACACGGACTGCCTGAAACTCCAATCTCCTTGTCCCACAAGGAATCAGAAGGATTTGCACCCTCCTGTCGGCGTACTAGTCGCCAACACACTCTCCTGCCACCAGTCACTTTCTGTAGTTGTCTTTCCCTTGTTGTGCCTCCCTTATCGAGTAGCACTTGCTCGGGCTCTCTTGGTTACCAAAACCAGAGAGAATGAAAACTTTACAGAGCAACTGGTTGCATTGAGTTGTACTTTGATAAGCCCCCAATACCCCTATATATAGGAGGGTCATGGGACAGGGTTCTCTATCCTGGGCAATGCGGGACTAGAGCAGGAGTAGAAGGGTTTGAGATTTTCCACAAAAACAACCAACTGCATAACCTGAACCGATCGTTTCACAACTGAAAGGGTCAGTTGGGGATCTATCCAGTCGTTTGACACCTCAACTGATCAGTTTTGACCCATGAAACGGTCGGCTCACTTCTGAACCGGTCAGTTCGTGGTCCTGATCAGTTCCCTATTGACTTTTCCTCTTTGTTTCGAATTGGTATCAAATACCAATCCTTATTCCAATCAAATTAGGCAAGTGAAATGAAAAGATATTTCTCACCAATCTTACTTTCCCAACTTGCTCGGTTGGACCAGTTGAACCGATCGTTTCAACACTTGAACCGATCGTTTCACCCTGTCAATGAGTTGATCGACTCACCAGTTGAGCCGATCGGTTCACCAAACTCAGCTGATCGGTTAATCACATGAGCCGATCAGTTGGGAGTGGAAATTGTGCAGAATCATTCAATCGCAGTTTCAATCAATCTGATACTCTAATCAGTCAGTCCAACACCTTGAACACTATGATACTGAGCTATCAATTGATTGAGTGTTTAATTGAACTACTAAACTCCTTTAGTAATCAATCTAAACATTGTTTGTGGACAAACTCCTATTCTAGGTTAAATCCTATGTGTGTAACCCTGTAGGTCCATTTCACGTTGGCAGTGAAAGTCCATAACCCTTATGACTTCACAAGCAAAGAGCAGTGCCTAGTCACACATTAGTGCTACCCAAGTGAAATAGAAAGTTGGAGAACAACTTTTAATTCTACAATCCGTGAATGGTGTTACAGTATAATTCCTTTGTCACTGATATCCTGAATGAACTCGAGGCATGGAACAATCATCCTGTCAATGTTCATTCATTTCCTTGATCTCAGAGCAGACTGGGTGAGATGTGTGTGACATCAATATCACATATTGATTCACACGTGCATGCGCATGCCTTTCTCAATCCTACTCATCAAGTGGCCAAGGACATCAAACTCCCTCAGGAGGGACAAATCCCATATCTATCACTCACCCCTAAAAAGCCCCATGTGTCAAAGCCACCCAATCATCACCTTTATAACAACCCATGTTTCAGGACTGCGTTTGATGATGTCAAAGTGTACCCAACGACATGTGTTGAGTGTAGTGATTTCAGGTCTAAGAATCACACTCACCACCATCACTATGAGAGCTGGCTGTGATTACCAAGTCATGGTTCCATGTGTCACTCTCACGGTTGGTCTATCTGGTACCTTGTTCTCTAACAAGTACCTATGTTCTTGGTTTGATATCACTATATCATGACTAATGAGATTTTGTCATCAACCAACACACAATCTAGTCTTTAGTGTTATTGATGTCTATGGTTATTTCCACAATAACAACCGACTAGGGACCAAACAAGAATGTATACTCTTGACATCTGGATGATCTCATCGTTTATGTCATTAACCTAAAAGCATACATCATTGAGTAAAATCATTCTTTAGACATATATCATGTTACACTATCATCTCAGAAACAGTTTAAACATATAGATCGGAAATTGCCTTTATTATTATTCAAATCATTAGCAAAGTATCCCATTACAATCATCATATGACTTGCTCTATGGGGATACATACCAACATACTCCCACTTGCACTTAGAGCCAGTCACCAAGGAACCTCAGTCCTTGTGACCTAGCATGACCATCATGCTTTTGCTGAGAAAGGGCCTTCGTCAGTGGATCATCTATGTTGTCTTCAGTTGGTACTTTGCAAATCTTCACATCTACTCGCTATACGATCTCTCGTATGAGATGAAAGCGCCGCAGTATGTGCTTGGACCGCTGATGTGATCTGGGTTCCTTAGCATGTGCAATAGCTCCATTATTGTCACAATAAAGCTCAATTGCATCACAGCTACTGGGAACTTCACCAAGTTCAGAAATGAACTTCCTGATCCACACAGCCTCCTTTGCTGCATGTGAAGCAGCAATATACTCGGCCTCTGTAGTAGAATCGACAACTGTTTCTTTCTTGGAACTCTTCCAGCTCACAGCTCCATTATTAAGGCAAAATACAAATCCTGACTATGATATGTAATCATCTTTATTGGTTTGGAAGCTTGCATCGGTGTAACCCTTTACAACTAGCTCTTCCTCGCTGCCATAAATAAGAAACTGATCCTTAGTCCTTCGCAAGTACTTGAGGATGTCCTTTACAGCTGTCCAGTGAGCATCCCCGGGATCTGACTGGTACCTGCTCATCATGCTTAGAGCATATGAGACATCTGGGCGTGTGTACAACATAGCGTACATGATGGATCTGATGGCTGATGCATATGGGATCCCATTCATACGATCCCTCTCTTCACAAGATTGGGGACATTGAGCTCTAGAGACGGTGACTCCATGTAGCATGGGGATGTTGCCTCTCTTTGAGTTCTCCATGTTGAACCGCTTCAGCACTTTGTCAATGTACGTGCTCTGACTTAGTTTGAGAAGCCTTCTAGATCTATCTCTATAGATCTTAATTCCTAGAATGTAGGATGCTTCTCCTAAGTCCTTCATTGAGAAAGTATTCCCAAGCCAAGTCTTTACCTTCTCTAAGGCTAAGACATCATTCCCCATCAAAAGTATGTCATCCACATACAATATGAGGAATGTGGTCGAGCTCCCACTAACCTTCTTGTACACACAAGGTTCATATTCATTTTGAATAAAGCCAAACACTTTGACTTCCTCATCAAATCGAAGATTCCAACTTCAAGATGCTTGCTTCAATCCATAGATTGACCTTTGCAGCTTACAGACTTTATTGGCATTCTTTGGATCTACAAAACCTTGAGGTTGTGTCATGTACATATCCTCATTTATATTCCCATTAAGGAATGCAGTTTTAACATCCATCTTCCAAATCTCATAGTCATAATAAGTTGCAATAGCAAGCATGATCCTAATGGACTTAATCATGGCAACTGGAGAAAAGGTTTTGTCATAGTCAACACCTTGAACTTCTTGAAATCCCTTCGCAACCAATCTGCCTTTATAAGTTTTCACATTGCCATACATGTTGGTCTTTTTCTTGAAGACCCACTTGCACCCTATGGGTTTCACCCCTTCGGGTGGTTCCACCAAAGTCCATACGTTGTTGGAGTACATGGATTCCATCTCGGATCTCATGGCTTCAAGCCATTTCTCAGAATATGGTCCTTCCATAGCCTCTACGTAGGTAGTTGGATCATCATCTATGATCAACTCACCACCTTCCTGAGTCACAAGGTATCCAAACATCTCAAGTTCAATGTGGGTCCTACTAGATCTATGAGGTCCTTGTGTTACCTGAGGAGACTGAGATTCCACAACACCTTGTGAATCTCCATTTTCCTCTTGTACATCTACCGGTTCTATGTTTTCTTGTTGGGCATGAACTTCTTCAAGCTCTATTTTCCTCCCACTACTTCCTTTAGAAATAAATTCCTTCTCTAGGAACACATCTGTCCTGGCAACAAACACTTTGTTATCAGTAGGGTGGTATAGATAATATCCCCTCGTTTCCTTAGGATATCCAACAAAATAACATTTATCAGACTTGGGTCCAAGCTTATCAGGAAACATTTTCCTGACATAAGCCTCTCAACCCCAAATCTTTAGCAAAGACAAATCGGGACGCTTCCCAGTCCATATCTCATGTGGTGTCTTTTGAACCGATTTAGATGGTACTAGGTTAAGTGTAAACGCGGCGGTTTCAAGAGCATGACCCCAGAAAGAAATCGGAAGATAAAAAAAACTCATCATCAATCGCACCATATGTAACAATATGTGATTCCTTCTTTCAGACACACCGTTATGCTGTGGTGTTCCAGGCGGAGTCCATTGTGATACAATACCACGGGCTCACAGAAGGTCCTCAAACTCTTGGCTTAAGTATTCTCCACCTCGATCAGATCGAAGTTCTTTAATACTTTTACCAAGTTGGTTCTGTACTTCATTCATGAAATCCTTGAACCTTTCAAGGGTTTCTGACTTATGCTTCATCAGGTACACATAGCCATACCTACTGAAATCATTAGTGAAGGTAATGAAGTACTGATACCGATTTCTGGCATTAGTTCTAAAAGGCCCACATACATCAGTATGTATGAGTCCTAATAGATCACTAGCTCTCTCACCTTTACCTGAAAAGGGAGTCTTGGTCATCTTACCCAACAAACAAGATTCACATGTCTCTATTGATTCATAATCAAAAGAGTCTAGACAACCATCTTTATGGAGTCTAGAAATGCGCTTCTCATTTATGTGCCCTAGATGACAATGCCAAAGATACATTTCGTTTGAGTTGTTGAGTTTTTTCCTTTTGGTGTTTACATTGTATATAGTTGTCTCTAGATCTATCAAGTATAGACCATAAAACATTGGGGCACTTCCATAAAAGATCCCATCTTTAGAAATGGAACAATTTCCATTCTTAATAAGAAATTCAAATCCATCCTTGTCCAAACAAGAGACGGAAATGATATTCCTAATTATGGCAGGTACATAATAACAGTTCTTGAACTCTATTATTAGCCCACTTGGTAGAGTTAACTCATAGGTTCCTACGACACTGGAGGAAACTCTTGCCCCATTGGCAACACGTAGTTCAACCTTGCCTTTCCCCAAAGGCCTACTTCTCTTAAGATCCTTCACATTTGAACAAATGTGAGATCCTCATCCGGTATCAAGTACCCATGATGAAGAAGTAGTAAAGTTAATCTCTATCACGTATACACCAGAAGTAGAGATCTCTATCTCTGACTTCTTCTTCCATCGTTCCTTCCATCCTCTCCATGTAGAAGAAATTGGTTTGGCGAGAGAACCCTTCTCTCCCTTACTTATCATTCCATTGATCTCTATCAATGAACTTTCTTTCTTCTTGACAAATGCTTTAAGCGTACATAGAGTGGATTCAAAGGCTCCTGGTATATCTGGATTGTGTAGAACACTTCTCACTGTCCTCAACCAGTTATGGAATTTGTTCTCAATTGATTTGCCCATTTTAAAAGATGATTCTTTTACCATTCTATAAGAGAAAATTGCATTTGTCAAAACTCCTTTTGATTTGATTTGAATAAAATTCGACAATAGTTAATTAGGCCTTTAATTAATTACCGCTCCCACTATTTTGACTCAAATTGATAGTCCTCACCATCAATTCGGAAGATTGCAGCGCACAATCTTCTTGTGGGTCAAGATCCTGAAATCCTCTGAACAATGGACCAGCTTGGGCTGTCACCCACAACTCAGATCTTCCAGGTAGGCAACTCTTTCCAATTGCATCATATGCAACTCTTGAAAGATGTCATATGTAATTCCTTGCCATGATCATCTCCATGCCTCAAAGTGCTAGATCCTATCTAGGTCACCTTGTTAAGTCCGACCCAAAGGCAACACGATGAACATGCACCCTGCTTGGGCAGACCCACACATTCATCCCTCACACTTCCACGAGATAGACGGTGCACCACGCTTGGGCGTGCCCACACTTGGTCGATCAAGCTTTTCACGTGTGTCGCATTTGGAAGGCATCTAAAACTTTAATATTTAATGAGGGATTTGGTTTTTATATACATATACATATCCAATCACCACAATATATAGTACGTATCATATACATGCTATATCCCAAAAAAAAAACATGTGAAACGATAAAAGCAATGATTATGGCCATCCTATTGTGATTCCTCGAGCCAAGAGGAATTACGATCATCTAGGTCTACATCAGATGCAACCTGTACAAGATGAATTATGTGCCTGCCTTTCTGGGTTTGATCAGCTCATCTCCATGACTGATCGGCTCGCCATCAAGTTGGTTGTTTGGGTGCCACCAGCCGATCGACTGGCGCCTCCAGCCGATCGGTTCACCGGTTGTCGTACATCTCCTCATATCGCCACCCACTCATCTCGCTACTTGAACCGGTCATTTGGAACGTCAACCGATCGGTTCACGACTTGAACCGATCATCTCAGGTCGTCCGCCGTTCTTTGACATAACAAGAAATAAAATCTATCATATTTACAATTGAATTGTGAAACCCTGAGTTACATTCGGGGGGAGCAAAGGTAGGAAAAGAAATCTCGAATGATTTTGAGTTACATCAAGAACAGGAGAAAGGGAATCAGTGCGCATATCGAGATGCAAGCAACTACATACAACCATACACAGATATAGGGTTTATAGGCAATAACCATGCTACACATCCACCACAAAACTCATTTAAGGGCGACGCATATCGAGTGCATTAATATTACATATCATAAATGTATATTTGGGATTTGTGGATTGGACATGCATAAAGCCAATTTTATTCGCACCGTATGCAATAAATAAAGGTGACAAACCAAAATCGATCATATCGATAATCCTAAAATATAGAGCAGTTGACGTGGCTCTGATACCACTGTTGGGTTTTACGGGAGGCAGAGAAGCAGCGGAAACAAAAAAAATTCTCCCCAAAACCCAGAATAAAAGGAATCGCGTCAACGTCTATACAATAGGAAAGATGGTTTGGGGATGCATACCTTGTCCCGAGGCTTGCTCGGCGACAGTACCTCTCACCTTGCGTAGTCTTCACCTCCGATCTTGGATGGTGTCTGTGCAGCTCCTGGTCGCACCGAGACTGAAGACTCCTGGTCTCACCGGGACTATCGAGATTGACATTTGTCGTCCGAGCGACAGAGGTCTCCCGCCTCTACAGTCATCCACACAGACTATCTGGAACTCCGATCTCCTTGTCCCATAAGGAATCGGAAGGAGTCGCACCCTCCTGTCAGCGTACTATTTGCCGACACACTCTCCTGCCACCAATCACTTTCTGCAGTTGTCTTTCCCTTGTTGTGTCTCCCTTATCGAGTAGCACTTACTCGGGCTCTCTCGGTTACCAAAACCAGAGAGAATGACAACTTTACAGAGCAACTGGTGCACTGAGTTGTACTTTGAGAAGCCCCCAATACCCCTATATATATAGGAGGGTCATGGGACAGGGTTCTCTATCCCGGGCAATGCGGGACTAAAGCAGGAGTAGAAGGGTTTGAGATTTTCCACAAAAAAAACCAACTGCGTAACCTGAACCGATCATTTCACAACTGAAATGGTCGATTGGGGATCTGATTCGGTCGGTTGACACCTCAACCGATCGATTGGGACCCATGAAACGGTCAGTTCACTTCTGAACTGGTCGCTTCTTGGTCCTGATCAGTTCCCGATTGACTTTTCTTCTTTGTTTCGAATTGGTATCAAATACCAATCCTTGTTCCAATCAAATTGGGCAAGTGAAACGAAAAGAAATTTCTCACCAATCTTACTTTCCCAACTTGCTCAGTTGGACCAGTTGAACCAATCGTTTCAACACTTGAACCGATCGTTTCACCCTGTCAATGAGTCGATCGACTCACCAGTTGAGCCGATCGGTTCACCAAGCTCAGCCGATCGGTTCATCACATGACTCGATCAGTTGGGAGTGCAGATTGTGTAGAATAAGTCAATCGCAGTTTCAATCAATCTGATACTCTAATCAATCAGTCCAACACCTTGAACACTATGATACTGAGCTATAAATTGATTGAGTGTTTAATTGAACTATTAAACTCCTTTAGTAATCAATCTAAACATTGTTTGTGGACACTCCTATTCTAGGTTAAATCCTATGTGTGTGACCCTACAGGTCCATTTCACGTTGGTAGTGAAAGTCCATTACACTTATGACTTCACAAGAAAAGAGTGGTGCTTAGTCACACATTAGTGCTACCCAAGTGAAATATAAAGTTGGAGAACAACTTTCAATCCTACAATCCGTGAATGGTGTTACAGTGGATGTATAATTCCTTTGTCACTGGTATCCTGAATGAACTCGAGGCATTGAACAATCATCTTGTCAATGTTCATTCATTTCCTTGATCTCAGAGCAGACTGGGTGAGATGTGTGTGACATCAATATCACATATTGATTCACACGTGCATGCGCATGCCTTTCTCAATCCTACTCATCAAGTGGCCAAGGACATCAAACTCCCTCAGGAGGGACAAATCTTATATCTATCACTCACCCCTCAAAATCCCCATGTGTCAAAGCCACCCAATCATCACCTTTATAACAACCAATGTTTCAGGATTGCATTTGATGATGTCAAAGTGTACCCAACGACATGTTATGAGTGTAGTGATTTTAGGTCTAAGAATCACACTCACCACAATCACTGTGAGAGCTGACTGTGATTACCAAGTCATTGTTCCGTGTGTCATTCTCACGGTGGGTCTATCCGGTACCTTGTTCTCTAACAAGTACCTATGTGCTTGGTTTGATATCACTATATCATGACTAATGAGATTCTGTCATCAACCAACACACAATCTAGTCTTTAGTGTTATTATTGTCTATGGTTATTTCCACAATAACAACCGACTAGGGACCAAACAAGAATGTATACTCTTGACATCCGCATGATCTCATCGTTTAGGTCCTTAACCTAAAAGCATACTTCATTGAGTAAAATCATTCTTTAGACATCTATCATGTTACACTATTATCTCAGAAATAGTTTAAACATATAGATCGGAAATTGTCTTTATTATTATTAAAATCATTTACAAAGTATCTCATTACAATCATCATATGACTTGGTCTATGGGCATACATACCAACAGTTTATAATGCTGGATGTACTGCTAGTCTTTTGGTGATAGAGTCCTATATGTCATCCCTATACACTTAGGTCTTTGGGGGTGTTCTCGATGTGTTTTGTAAATATGTTGTCGATAAGAGGTTTTTGGGCTTGTGAGCCAAGCAAGTAAGATATGGCATGTGTATATGTATAAATGTGGAACAAATATCTCATGTAACACGTTGATGACAGGAATGATGATGTATGATGATGTAAGCACCTTGTTATATGATATCTAATGCCTCTGGCTGACTGGTGGACTTACATGTGATTAGTTTTTGCTTATAATTCTTTTCTTAAATCAATATTAATTTCCTATGATTTTTGGTAATCTGCATGTTTAGTTCTAATTCCACGTTTGGAATTGAGTAATATCATTTGTGGCACATTGGGGCTTCACAGTTTCATTGGTATCAGAGTGTTAGGTTCGTCGAGTCTACAAGAATCTAGGACTAGGGTTTGTGTATGTTCTTGTATCCTCTCGTATGTCTTCTAATGACTTCTACTTGTATACCAGAAGGAGAAGAGTAGAAAAATTTTCTGGAGAACGTGAAGAACACGTTGTAGACAGTAGTGTTGCTGCATCCGAAGGTGGTGCAAGGGACCAGACAAGAGAAGATCGGGCGCTTGAAGTGCCCTAGTTTGATCCTTCCATGATGGAAAACCCTGCCTTTTGTGTTGGGTTTTAGAGGAGGTAGAAAAGGCAGCGAAAACAAAAAGTTTCTTCTCCCTAACCCAGAATAAAGGAATCGTGTCAACGTCTATACAATAGGAAGGATGGTTTGTAAAGGCGTACCTTGTCCCGAGGCTTGCTCCACGACGTTACCTCGCGGGTTGCGCAGTCTTCACCTCCGGTCTTGGACGGTGTCTGTGCAGCTCCTGGTCTCACCAGGACTGTCGAGATTGACAGTTGTCCTTCGAGCGGCAGAAGTCTCCCGCCTCTACAGTCATCCACACGGACTGCCTAGAACTCTGATCGCCTTGTCGTACAAGGCACCGGAAGGAGTCGCACCCTCCTGTCAGCGTACTAGTCACCAACACACTCTCCTGCCACCAGTCACTTTTCTGTAGTTGTCTTTCCCTTATTGTGCCTCGCTTATCGGGTAGCACTTGCTCGGGCTCTCTCGGTTACCAAAACCAGAGAGAACGACAACTTTGTAGAGCAACTGGTATTTTGAGTTGTACTTTGAGAAGCCCCCAATACCCCTATATATATAGGAGGGTCATGGGACAAGGTTCTTTACCCCGGGAAATGCGGGATTAAAGCAAGAGTAGAAGGGTTCAAGATTTTCCACAAAACAACCAACTGCATCAGCTGAACCGATCGTTTCAAGCATGAACCAATTAGTTGGGGACCTGAGCCGATCGATTCGCACCTGAACCGATCGGTTGGGGCACCTGAGTCGATCAGTTCACTTCTGAAATGATCGGTTCACTGCCCTAGTCAGTTCCCGATTGAATTTTCCTCTTTTGTTTCCTATTCATCCAAATACCAATCCTTGTTCCAATCAAATTGGACAAGTGAAATGAAAAGAAATTTCTCACCAACCTGACTTTCCCAAGTTGCTCGTTTGGACCAGTTGAGATGATCAGTTCAATCCTTGAACCGATCAGTTCAGTCTGTCCTGAGCTGATTAGTTCATCACATGAGTCGATCGGTTGGGAGTGCAGACTATGCAAAATCAATCAATTGTAGTTTCAATCAATTTGATACTCTAATCAATCGACCCAACACCTTGAACACTATGATATTGAGCTGTCAATTGATTGAGTGTTTAATTGAACTACTAAACTCCTTTAGTAATCAATCTACATATTATTTGTGGATAAACTCCTCTTCTAGGTTAAATCCTTTGTGTGTGACCCTGCAGGTCCATTTCACGTTGGCAGTGAAAGTCCATAACACTTATGACTTCACAAGCAAAGAGCGGTTCCTAGTTGCACATCAGTTCTACCCAAGTGAAATAGAAAGTTGGAGAACAACTTTCAATCCTACAATCTGTGAATGGTGTTACAGTGAATGTATAATTCCTTTGTCACTAATGTCCTGAATGAACTCAAGGCATGGTATAGTCATCCTTTCAACATTCATCCATTTCCTTGATCTCATAGGAGACTGGGTGAGATGTGTGTGACATCAATATCACATATTGATTCACACATGTATGTGCATGCCTTTCTCAATCCTACTCATCAAGTGGCCATGGACATCAAACTCCCTTAGGAGGGACAAATCCCATATCTATCACTCACCCCTCAAAAGCCCCATGTGTCAAAGCCACCCAATCATCACCTTTATAACAACCCATGTTTTAGGACTGTATTTGATGATGTCAAAGTGCACCCAACGACATGTGTTGAGTGTAGTGATTTCAGGTCGAAGAATCACACTCACCACCATCACTATGAGAGCTGACTATGACTACCAAATCTTGGTTCTATGTGTCACTCTCACGGTGGGTCTGTCCGGTACACTTGTTCTCTAACAAGTACCTATGTGCTTGGTTTGATATCACTATATCATGACTAATGAGATTTTGTCATCAACCAACACACAGTCTAGTCTTTAGTGTTATTGATGTCTATGGTTATTTCCACAATAACAACCGACTAGGGACTAAACAAGAATGTATACTCTTTACATCTGTATGATCTCATCGTTTAGGTCCTTAACCTAAAAGCATACATCATTGAGTAAAACAATTCTTTAGACATCTATCATGTTACACTATCATCTCAGAAATAGTTAAAACATATAGATCGGAAATTGCCTTTATTATTATTCAAATCATTTAAAAGTTTCCCATTACAATCATCACATGAATTTCTCTATGGGCATACATACCAACAGACTCCCACTTGCACTTAGAGCCAGTCACCTAGGAACCTTAGTCCTTGTGACCTAGCATCACCATCATGCTTTTGCTGAGAAAGGGCCTTAGTCAATGGATCAGCTATGTTGTCTTCAGTTGGTACTTTGCAAATCTTTACATCTCCTCGCTGTACGATATCTCATATGAGATGGAAGTGCCGTAGTATGTGCTTGGACCGCTGATGCGATCTAGGCTCCTTAGATTGAGCAATGGCTCCATTATTGTCACAATAAAGCTCAATTGAATCACAGCTAGTGGGAACTTGATGAATGCATTTTCATCGTAGTTCAATCATCTCGATTCAGCCCAGTTTTGGATGCATCCGTGCTTTTATGGGCCTTATCTTCTTATATGCAACTTATATTGGTTTAATTGATTTTACTCCTATTTCTATTGATTTTTTGCACCCTTGTATAGGTCGTTTTGATCTTTGGGCCTCATCTCCTAGGCCCATATCCATTTCAACCCTTGGATTAGGCTCAGTCAACCTTGGTCAATGAACCCCTGCTCTCCCTCACCCTTGCTGCTGTGCCTTAACCTTACATTGCGACCTCCCTTCTCACCCGCGGTCTGAGCAACCACGCGATCGTGATTCCATACTCTCGCCAGTGTCGCGCCCAAGGACAAAACAACAATGAAGCCGTGACTAGGCTCTCACTCCAACAAACACCGTGACCTGTTGCTTCCTTCTCACGACCGCGACAAAAATGAAACCGCGACCTGGGTCCTTGCCAACATCGCGACCACTAGAAGATCGCGGACACGTCAGCTCCTACATTGCGATCGAGCATAGAAACACCGCGACTGAGCTTCCTCCTACAAATGATCACGCCCGTGATCTTTGCCGCGACCTGCCTCTAGATCGCGACCACTCCTCAGCCCATGACTGTGCAAATAGTTGTGACCGTGGCATCCAAAACTTAACCGCGACCGCGGTGTCCAAAATGCCGCGACCGTGCAAAATGCTGCGACTGCGGTATCATTAGAAAAGTCGTGACCTGCAGCTAAGGCACGACCGAACCAACAAGCCGCGATCGTGGCCAAACTCGATCGCGACCTCTGCACCTGCCAAGCAAAGCTGCGACCGTGGCATCATTAATAAGGTCGCGAACCTAAGTCGGTGGCCAGCCTACCTATAAATAGAACGCAACTCTAGCCCATCAAATCATCATCTCCGGATGTTGTTAGGTTGCAGGTCTGTCCTGGGCCTAAGGAGACGACCTTCATAGCCAAGAACCTACCCCCATGGTGGTTTTATGGCTTGTTCATCCAGATCTAGAGTGAAGACTCGGATCTGCAAACCACCTCGTTCAGATTTGGATCTAGATCTCGATCTAGGTCTAGATCTGTTGCGTCTACGCTACTCCTACGTTGCCATCTCGTTCACGAGCTGCTCCTACTGCGGGCGAGGACTACGAGAAGAAAGAGAAGGTGGAGAGAGAATATCCACGTCGTCTGCTGTGGTGTTCTTCTGTCTTCTTCCAGTTCTGCTCCGAAGTTGTGTAGAAGACCATTTCTCCACCGAGCTATGATCATCTTCTTCACCACGCTCATGGTGGAAACTTCTCTCTTTCTTGTTATTCTTGCTTCTCTAACCATGAGTGAGTAGTTTACTTTCGTCGGGGTGCGGGGACTAGCCCCGCTGCCCATTGCTTTCATATCGTTTTTGTTAAACATTCCATGGCATGTATATTATCTTTCATTTCCTTGTTAATCGTCGGTGTGTGCTTGTGGAATGATCACCTACTTGCATATATCTTGTTCATTTCTTATGTTGCGAGAACTTCAATGTCTAGGTTTTGAATGTCGATTAATGCGGTTGACTCCCAAACTAGAAATAGAATGGGATTCCTTGAGGTCGTAAGTGTATGATCTGTGTGGTGACGAGCCATCTAGCCCACAGTGATGCTTTTGTGTGACTGACGCCTGTATAGGGGGGCCACAACTGCATTTGGATTTCTGTATCTTCGGAGCCGTAAGTATGTGATCTGGATGATGACGAGACATCTGATACCTAAGGTGATGCTTACGCGAACCTGACGCCCTTATGGGGGGTTCTACAGCAGCTCTATTTGAATGGTTGTATCTTGCCTGGATGTTTGATGTTTTGATGTGATTGCATGTGTAGTGGTGGTGAAACACGAGACCATCCCAGTGATTTCCATCATTAATCTTTAATCAACCTTTAATCCTACCCTTTTACTTTCCTCGCATTTAGTTTAATTAAACTCATATCAACCAACCTTGTTCTAAATATTAGTCTTGATTCAACTAGATTCGACTAGACGAAAGATTCTTAAAAACGTTGTCCCTTGGGATTCGATCCTCAACTATACTGCGATAAGACCCGTCCGCTTGTGGGTGGTATTATTGCACGTTGTTTTGGTTAAAAACTTAGGGATTTCAACCCTAAGTGAGTTTGTTAGAGCGATAATATAAGCCATGTCAAATTCTGGCACCGTTGCCAGGGACAACGGAATCGTCTAGTTAAATCTAGTTCTTTCGAGACTAATTTAGGTTTTTCTTTTGCTTTTGATACTATCGATCATATATACTTGAATTTGGTTCTACTCCGTCCATCTTGCTAAGCAAAAGATATTTTCATCCTAGGTACCCACAAAGTCTAGTGTATGTGCTGCTTGGATAGTCCCAGACTCTCTGCTAGCTTTGACCCTGAGATAGACAGAACCTTTCACCGTCAGTACAGAGAGAACCAAGCAAGAATGGCTCAAGAGGAGGAAATTGCTCGAAGGGTCGCTCAAGCCCTTAATGCACAAAGAGATAGGCTTATGCAAGAAGCCCGAGCCGCAGTTCAAGAAGAAATCCAAGCAGCCCAAGCAGCAGCTCAACAAGTAGAGTTACAAAAAGACCTTAGGGAGTTCTCAATCCCTAAGGCTGCTAACATTCATCACCCAGTGCAACCTGCTCCCATCAACGCTATGAATTTTGAGATAAGAGCACATTGGGTTACGTTGCTTCAAAACATTCCTTTCTATGGTAAGCAAGGAGAAGATAGTCAAGAACATCTTCTGATATTTATAGACCTATGTGCCATGACAAAGCAAAATGGAGTCACGGATGATGCCATCAGACTCCATCTCTTCAAATACTCTCTTGTCGATAGAGCCATGAGTTGGTATAACTCCTTGCAATGTGAACCCATCACCACTTGGGAACAACTTCAAAATGTTTTTCTAGAAAAGTTTTATCCACCTTCTCTCACCTATGAAATCAGGGGCCGAATAACGCAATTCACCCAGGTCCCTGGAGAATCCCTAGCTGAAGCATGGGAAAGATACAAAGAGCTTCTACGCAAGTGTCCACATCATGACATTCCAAAGAATCAACTCATTGAAATCTTTTATAGAGGTGTGGACGATGATATCAAGAGGTTTTTTGATTCCTCGTCTGGAGGAAACTTCATGCGTCAGAGTTATGATAGTGCATGGAAGGTGGTCACCCTTGGAGCTGAAAACCAAGCCAACTGGGGTAGACCTGTTGGCAAAGGAGTGCTAAAGGTAGCTATGGCTGAAGCAACACCCGAGTACACGTCTATCACAAAATCTATCAAACTCCTAGTTGCAAAGCAAGACCATCTAGAATCGTCTCTCACAGCCTATGAAAGAAGACGTTCGCCCCCTCGACAACAAGAGCAAGTTAATTCATCTTCACTCTTCTGTGAAGCATGCAAAGGAACTGATCATTCTACTCTAGCCTGTAACATTCTCTATGATGTTGTTTTGAGCAATACATGTGCCCAAGGAGATAGTGGTCAAATGGAAAATCTGAATGATGTCAACACCATCCTTAGTCAAGGTACTATAATCCGAATCAGAATAGGAACCATCTAGGTTTTCAATACAGAAATCCTTCTGGAGCGGAAAACTCACGACAACTTGGTTCAAATACTCAACAATGAGGCCCACCGGGATTCCAGTATAACCAACAACCAAATTTTGGGAATCAAGGGAACTTTAGAGGTAACTACCAGAATAGAAACTACAACAATTATCATAACAATCCTCAGTTTTAGAACCCCAAACATGTCCCCTATCAATAGCAACAACAAGGGCAACAAGCTGGTCCCATCTCTCCTGATGACAAATTGTCAGCTATTAAGAAGATGTTGCAGTTGTAGCAGACTATGATAGCTAACCAGCAAGCCCATCAGAAGGCTATTGAATCTCAACTAGATCAACTTGCGGCTAGCATGAAGCCACCTGCAGGAGTCTTTGTTGGACAACCTGAAAACAATCCTAAACATCCTGAGCAATTGAAGGTAGTCACCACCAGGTCTGGAAAAGACTATTCTGACCCCCCTATTAGGATACCAATGGCTGCAACAGACGATGATGACTTTGTGAATATCCAAGACTCTACAGTACCTGAGTCCCAACTGAAGGAACAACCAACCGCTGATAAGACAGACAAAGCAAGATTGGAGGAACCATCGACTGCGGAGGCAGAAGACACACCTGAGCCGGATGTGCCAGTATACAAGCCCCGTCCTCCAATCCCAGCTCGTTTGAAGTAGACAAATCTTGATACTCGATTCAACAAGTTTAAAGAAGCTATGAAGAAGCTTCATGTAGATATACCCTTTCTAGATGCGCTGGCCGAGATACCAGCCTGGACCAAGTACTTAAAGTCTCTCCTCACAAGGAAGTACATAAATGAAGAATATGAGACTGTTAAGCTAGCATCAACCACTTCCGATAACATCCAGAGCAAGATGCCCAAGAAACAGAAAGATATGGGATCCTTTGGGATTTCATGCCATATCGGTGACTCTTCGAGTAAGAATGGATTGGGCGATCTCGGTGCTAGCATCTCTATCATGCCACTTAGCCTCTGTAAGAGGCTAGGGTTTGTAGAACTTCTCCCAACTGGAATGACTATACAACATGCAGACAACTCTATGACTCTTCCCTTAGGAATCATCGAAGATGTCTCTGTCAAAGTTGGAAAAGACTCTTATGTCTCATGTGACTTTGTCATCATGGACATAAAGGAAGACGCCAGATACCCCCTCATCTTTGTCCGTCCGTTCCTCGCCACTACAAGAGCTTTGATTGATGTTGAAGAAGGGACCTTGTTGCTCAGAATAGGGAAAGAAACCCTCGAGTTCAAAGTTTTTGAAAGCATGCGAAGACCAAGCATGCAGGAAGAAGTCTATTTGATTGATTGCATTGAGAAAATGTCTCTCCTCACACAAGAGGAATATGAACAAGACGATCCTTTAGAAGTGGCTCTAGCAAACCCATATGCTGAAAATTTCATCAACTAACAAGTTATGGATTGTGTCCTACACCTCGACTCTGTAGAGGAAGATCCTAAAGCTAGGTTTGAGGAAATCAAAGCTGTGAATGTAATTGAAGAGCCATGTGAGAAGCCAGAAGCCCCTAAAATGAAGCCCCTGCCCGAGGGACTGAAGTACGTGTTTTTGGATGATGTCAAGGTTTGTCCAGTTATTATAAATTCTGATCTAACGACCGAACAAGAAGATAAACTCCTGAAAGAATTAAAGGAAAGAAAGAAAGCTATCGGCTACAAGATGAGCGATCTCACCGGGGTCAGTCAAGCACTTTGCATGCACAAAATCCCTATGGTGGAAGACCACAAGATGACTGTTGAGCATCAACGAAAGTTGAATCCTAATATGAAGGAAGTAGTCTGCCGCGAAGTCATCAATTTGCTCACTACCGAAATCATCTATCCGATATCTGACTCACCTTGGGTGAGTCTTGTAAATGTTGTTCCAAATAAAGGTGGCACTACTGTGATAAGAAATGAAGATAACGAACTCATCCCCACTCGAACAGTCATCGGGTGGAGGATATGCATCGACTACAGGAAGTTAAACAAGGCCACATGCAAGGATCATTTCCCGATGCCTTTTCTAGATTAAGTCTTAGAGAGATTGGCTCACCATGAATATTTTTTCTATCTCGACAGTTACTCTAGATTATACCAAATTCCTATACATCTAGATGACCAAGAGAAAACTACTTTTACTTGCCCCTTTGGAACATACACCTTTAGAAGGATGCCATTCAGACTCTGTAATGCGCCTGCAACCTTCCAACGTTGCATGGCAGCCATATTTGCCAGTTTAACTGAAACTATTATGGAAGTTTTATGGATGATTTCTCCGTATATGGAGATTCATATGATTCATGCCTAAGGCACCTCTCCCTTGTCCTCAAACGATGTGAAGAAACACATCTAGTTCTTAATTGGGAGAAATGTCATTTTATGGTAAAAGAAGGTATTATCCTCAGCCATAGGGTCAGTAATCGGGGAATCGAAGTTGACAAGGCCAAGATCGAAGTGATCTCCAAACTATCTATCCCTACCAATGTAAGAGAGGTCCATGCATTCCTTGGTCATGCAGGCTTCTACATAAGGTTCATCAAGGATTTCTCCAAGATAACCAAGCCCATGACAAACTTGTTGCTGAAGGACGCTGACTTCTATTTTGATGAAGAATGTATCAAGAGTTTCAACAATATAAAGCATGCCCTTACAACAACACCCATCATTCGAGCCCCATATTGGGATCACCCATTCGAAATTATGTGTGATGCCAGTGATTACACTGTGGGTGCCGTTCTGGGCCAATGTATAGAGAAAAAACATCATGTCATCTATTATGCATCGAAGACCCTTGATGAAGCTCAGAGGAACTATGCAACTACTGAGAAGGAACTCCTAGCAGTCGTATATGCCTTTGATAAGTTTAGATCCTACCTCATTGGTTCAAAGGTGATTGTCTACACTGATCACGCTGCTATTTGTTATCTTCTAAAAAAGAAAGATGCAAAACCAAGGCTAATAAGATGGATTCTCCTATTGCAAGAATTTGATCTTGAGATTAGAGATAAAAGGGGCACAGAAAATGTTGTAGCAGACCACTTAAGTCATATCCACACTCTGGAAACTGAGAAGATACCAATTAACGACTCCCTTCCAGATGACCAGCTTATGAAAGTCTCAAAAGTTACTCCTTGGTACTCGGACTACATGAACTACCTTGCCGTTGGTGTCATCCACCCCGAGTGTACTGGCAATGCTCTAAAGAAATTCATGCATGATGTGAGGCAATATCACTGGGATGAACCGTACCTCTTCAAGCTATGTGTTGATGGTCTCTACAGACGTTGTATCGCTGAGGAAGAAGCCCAACTTATTTTAGAACAATGCCATGCAGGCCTAGTCAGAGGCCATATGAGTTCAAAGAAAACTTCTTTGAAGGTTTTGCAATGTGGTTTCTTTTGGCCAGCCATATCCAAAGATGCTTATAACTTTGTGTTGTCATGTGACAAGTGTCAGAGAACGGGAAGCATTATGAAAAGAGATGAGATGCCACTTAAGCTATGGAAAGAAGTCGAGATTTTTGATGTTTGGGGAGTGGACTACATGGGTCCATTCCCATCCTCACATGGATTTTCCTACATCCTAGTTGTTGTGGATTATGTCTCTAAATGGGTAGAGGCCATACCAACCGTCACTAGCGATTCAAAACCCGTCATTAAAATGTTCAAAGATATTATATTTCCCCATTTTGGAGTTCCACGCACTGTGATCTCCGAAGGAGGTTCTCATTTTCTGGAAAGAAGCCTTGAAGCGTTATTTAGAAGATATGGTGTAACGCACAAGGTAGCTTCCCCCTACCACCCACAAACAAGTGGGCAGGTAGATGTTTCGAACCAAAAACTCAAAGCTATCCTGGAAAAGACAGTAGGATGCAACCGAAAGGATCGGTCAGTGAAAATCAATGACGCTTTATGGGCCTACCGAACTGCGTTCAAAACTCCTCTTGGAACAACATCCTTAGACTTATCTATGGAAAATCATGTCACTTGCCTGTAGAACTAGAACATAAAGCATGGTCGGTAATAAAACAACTGAATTTTGACATTAAGAAAGCTGGCGAAGCTAGGATTCTGCAACTTTAAGAGCTAGAAGAACTCCGGATGACGGCTTATAAGAATGCACGAATCTACAAGGAACACATGAAACTTTGGCATGATGGTCATCTGAAGAGGAAGGACATTCAAGTGGGAGACCAAGTTCTGCTGTTCAACTTGAGACTGAGGTTATTCCCAGGGAAACTACGTTCCCGCTGGTCGGGACCATACATTGTCAAAAGCATCTATCCACATGGTGCATTCCCCTTATGGAGTGACAAGTCAGGTGATTTTGTGGAAAATGGCCAACACTTGAAAATATATTTGACCACAGCTGACACTAGCACCAATGAATTGATGAATTTGTCCAAACCGACATACCTACCAGAAAGCTAAAGAAATCACATTGAGCCATCAACGTAAAACAAAGGCGCTTGTCGGGAGGCAACCCGATCTTTAACTTAGCTTTTACTCTTAGTTTTGTTTTTAGAAACGTTTGCATTTGGTAGACAATGCATCGCAAAATGCAGTCTTAAGTCCTAATAGTTTCCATTTTTGAGATTTCAGATGGAGGACGCGTCTCCAAAAGGAATGCAACCACATCTGGTGGACCGACCGGCACGAGTTTTCCCCTCCATCTCGGATTTAGAGTTTGCTCGGGATGAGCAAAATTCTAAGTTCAGGGTGGAGGGTGGGTGGTACGTACTTTACTTTCCACCCTTTCCTATCTGCTTCAGACTTAAGATTTCATCATTGAAACTTTGTTGCAAATTTGAGCAATTTTTTTCAAAAGTTTCCAAAATTTTCAAAAGTTTTCATAGATGTTTGTATAGAAACTTGATGATGTTTTGACACTTTTGTTTCAATCAAAGCCATTACCTAGCCGGCTATCCTGTTTTCCCATGCAAATTTGAATCATTATACACTCCTTATTTGAAATGAAGCCTCAAGAAGAACAATTTTTGAAACTAGCCAATGATTAGAAATCACCGTGTGAAGCTTATGAACCCTAACATCATGATCAGTAGATATGGCAAGTATCTGTCGAACTAAGAGGGATCAAACACGTTGTGCTTCCTATCTGACTAGTGGAACAATAGCATGGAATCTCCATCGGATCCTCATGAAGTCATTATTTGAGCAGAGCATGATAAGGAGAACGACCCGATGCACTGAATTGTAAATCAAGTTGCACTCTGATCTGAACTCTCTTCTACACTTCTTCCATCATCTTCTTACCCCTCCGTCCATCGAAAAGAAACAAAAGTAACCAAAATAGTGCTAAACCCTAAGTTCGGGGTGGCACACTCTCTCTCTTTACGCTTCTTCCATACCCCTCGCTACGAAATAGGGGCATATCACCAAGAAAAGATGCCAAAGCACACACAAAAAGAAATGCAATCTCGAGTCGAATAGAGGAGAGATTCACACAAAAAAATGCAATCAATAAAATTGCAAATCACATAATAAAAATCTCGAGTCGAATAGAGGAGAGATTTATTCCTTCCTTTCATACCACCCTTCACTCCCTTTTCCACCTATTGGTACAATGAATGCCTACGCTCACCAACATCTTAAAAACAACAGCGTCAGATCAGGTGCACACTTGTTGTTCTGCGGGTATCTCTGGACTGTTACGAAACTCTATGACATGCTTGATTTTGGAAAAATTAGAGAGGAAGTGATAATGGGAAGCGAAGTCGGAAATGAAGATATGGTAAAATGTGTTCTATTATCTCACGAGGTTGAGACACTTAGTCATACCGAGCAGAAAAAAAAAACAATCGTGATGTGAAGATGAAGCAATCACACGAATTGAAAGTATTCATTCGGCGAGTGTTTTAGATTTTGTGTTACTCGAGGACGAGCAACGTTTAAGTTTGGGGTATTTTGATGAATGCATTTTCATCGTAGTTCAATCATCTCAATTCAGCCCAGTTTTGGTTGCATCTGTGCTTTTATTAGCCTTATCTTCTTATATGCAACTTATACTGGTTTAATTGATTTTACTCCTATTTCTATTGATTTTTTGCACCCTTGTACAGGTCGTTTTAAGCTTTGGGCCTCATCTCCTAGGCCCATATCCATTTCAACCCTTGGATTAGGCTCGGTCAACCTTGGTCAACAGACCCCTGCTCTCCCTCACCCTTGTTGTTGTGCCTTAACCTTACATCATGACCTCCCTTCTCACCTGCGGTCTGAGCAACCACACGATCGTGATTCCATACTCTCGCCAGCGCAACACCTGAGGACAAAGCAGCATTGAAGTCGTGACTGGGCTCTCACTCCAACAAACACCGCGACCTGTTGCTTCCTTGTCGTGACCGCGGCAAAAATGAAACTGCGACCTGTTGCCAAACACTTTGACTTCCTCATCAAATCGAAGATTACAACTCCGAGATGTTTGCTTCAATCCGTAGATTAACCTTTGTAGCTTACAGACTTTATTGGCATTCTTTGGATCTACAAAACCTTCAGGTTGTGTCATGTACACATCCTCATTTATATTCCCATTAAGGAATGTGGTTTTAACATCCATTTGCCAATTCTCATAGTCATAGTAAGCCGCAATAGCAAGCATGATCCTGATGGACTTAATCATGGCAAATGGAGAAAATGTTTCATCATAGTCAACACCTTAAACTTGTTAGAAACCCTTTGCAATCAATCTACCTTTATAAGTTTGCACATTGCCATCCATGTCAGTCTTCCTCTTCAAGACCCACTTGCACCCTATGGGTTTTACCCCTTCAGGTGGTTCCACCAAAGTCGATACTTTGTTGGAGTACATGGATTCCATCTCAGATTTCATGGCCTCAAGCCATTTCTCAGAATCTGGTCCCTCCATAGCCTCTAGATAGGTATTTGGATCATCATCTATGATCAACTCACTGCCTTACTGAGTGACAAGGTATCCAAACCTCTCAGGTTCAAGGCGTGTCCTACTAGATCTACGAGTTCCTTGTGTTACTTGAGGAGACTGAGATTCCACAACACCTTGTGAATCTCTATGTTCCTCTTGTACATCTATTGGTTCAATGTTTTCTTGTTGGGCCTGAACCTCTTCAAGCTTTATTTTCCTCCCACTACTTCCTTTGGAAATAAATTCCTTTTCTAGGAACACAGCATCCCTGGCAACAAACACTTTGTTGTCAATTGGGTGGTATAAGTAATATCCCTTGGTTTCCTTTGGATATCCACCAAAATAACATTTATCAGATCTAGGGCCTAGCTTGTCAGGAAGCATTTTCTTGACATATGCCTCATATCCCCAAATCCTCATAAAAGACATATCGGGACACTTCCCAGTCCATATCTCATATGGTATCTTTTAAACCGATTTAGATGGTACTCGATTAAGTGTAAATGTGGCGGTTTCAAGAGCATGACCCCAGAAAGAAATCAGAAGATTAGCAAAACTCATCATTGATCGCACCATATCTAGTAAAGTATGATTCCTTCTTTCAGACACACCGTTATGTTGTGGTGTGATGGAGCTAAAACTTACACCAACAGATTACTCTTCCAATGGAAGTCCTAATATGCACCAAAAACCCTAGAGAGTTGATGTTCTCTCTAGGTTTACCTACAACTGGTGCTAGATAAATGCTCCAACCCCACAAGAGTGTGGAAGCCTTATCATAGTACAGATTTAGGATCGAACCCAAAGGACAACGTTAAGAATCTAAGTGTCTTTTTCTTGTTTCGTATCAATCTAAGTTAATCATCTAAGACCAGAAGTTTGATTTGAGTTATTTAACCTAAAGCATGCAAAAGTAAAGGCAAGAATAAAAACTAGTTTAAGGATTAAAAACTAAGATTAGCAAATGATGATGGATCACTGGGGTGATGCAGGTATTCACCACCACTACACATGAATTGTACTTGTACCAAACATAGCAAGACTTGTAAGTAAGATACAAGGATGTTGTACAATACCGATGTCTTATAGGACAAGAGTAATGCACGCATCCTTCACAGGTTGAGTAACTCTCATTCGGTACGTATCTATGTGTCAATGAAGATATGTAGTCTCCGAAGAGAAAATCTTACTCAACCTCGTGAAACGTGCATCAGAAAACTAACAAGTGAGTGATAAATACCAAATCGATTAGTATCCTTATAGACTATCCCTCTTTCGAGGATATAGCTACGTGAAACGTGAGAGTGTTGCAACGTCAGCCATTCCCGAATGAATGGTCAAGTACTTTGCACCACTCTCTCCTCAGAGTGTGTTCCTCGACCCGTCAAGGTTGCACTTTTGTACGTCAACTGATTCCATTTCATAGTATAAAAGTACAACGATGGAGGTGAGTTTACTCCACTCCTTGGAAAGTGTTCCTAGATACCGAAACGGATGCGCGGTGGATACACACACCAGAAACCAACACTAAATCAGTATTCGAGTCTCAAGAGCGGTCGTAGACAAACCACAACGAAAGACAATAAATGCATACAAGAACGCGGCCAACATTCAAGCATGTATGAAACGATTTAGTATTGAATCGGAATGATAACATCTTTTTAGTACAAGATACAAGACACGGGCTGCGGGGCTAGTCTCCGCGCCCCATTGGATGGAACTACTCGCTCCTCATAGAGGAAGAAACAAAGAAAGAGAAGAGAGAGAAAGGACGCATCGTCGGAGCAGAAGAGTAGATATTTGACAGCCCGGTGTAGATCGTCGCAGTCTCCAGGACTGCTCCGTCGTGGTCGATGTCATCCGTCTCTCCGCCTCGATCGTCGTGTCTACCTCCGGGATTACACGGGTAGAATGAGGTAGAACAATGGTAGAAGTGAGATGATAGAGGTGAGATGGTGATGGAACAGCCTTCTAGATCTGTCCCCAGTCTGGCAGCACACCGGATCTGGACTCAGGTCGGGATTCTGAGGCTGTGGGTGAAGTTTGATCGGAAACGGTACTCGGGCATTCTGGCGGCGTCCCGACACTGGTCCCAGTCTGGCAGCCTTGGGCCGTAGTGAGATGGGATCCCCAAATGAGGACCCATGGGGTCCTATTTATAAGCACAAATCTTGATAAATATCTTGCTCATGCGGTTTGGCTTTGCACTTACTTTTCCATGCGGTCTTGCACAACTGCTCATGCGGTCTTGTTTATGCAGTCTTGCCTGGTTACACGAATAGCTGATTTGCTTTTGATCTTCCCGTGAGTAATTTGTTTCAAACGGTCTCGCATGCGGTCATTCTTTGCAACAGTCCCATGCGGTCTCGCATGCAATTTCCCATGCGGTTTCGGCTCAAGCAGGCAAACGGTCTGGCGTTGGATCATCGCTGCTGCTATCTTTGCTCATGCGGTCTTGGTCACGGCTATGTGCATGTGGTTGCTCATGTGGTTGTTCATGTGGTTTCAGCTATAGCAAGCAAACGGTTTTGATACTTTAACTCTTCCAAGCATTTTCCCGGTGCAAACAGTCTCGTGTGGGCCCTTTTTGCTGCTTTGCATGCTGCTATTGTTCACGTGATCATTGTTCACGGTTCGCATGGTTTGCATGCATATGATCTTTTTTTTGGTTTGCCATCTCGTTACTTAGCAAACGAACTCCATAAGGCAGCAGCAAATGATTTGCATGTGAGTGAGCTTCCTTAGGAAACGATCAGCTCTCTCGGTCTTCTCGTTAACAATTCACACGACCCTCATGCAGCAGCAAATCCATGTGGTTTTGGCTTAATAGCTCCATGCGGTCTTGGCTTCTCACGAGCTGTTATTCATGCGGTTTCACACGCAGCTGCTCATGCGGTTTGGTCTCCATTCAAGCAAGCGCTTCATGCGGTTTCACACGCAGCTGCTCATGCGGTTTCGGCTCAGCTGGGTGCATGCGATCTCATGCGATTTCCCATCCCAGCAGCATACGGTTTCGTGAGCACAAGCCCATGCGGTTTGCCTACACGGTCTTGTTGCCTTGTGAACTCCAAACGGTTTGGTGTTTAGCAGCAGTAAATGATCTCACACCAAGGTTCTAAACAGTTTGCATGCATGTGCCTGATGCAAACGGTCTTGCATGCGTGGTTGGCGAGGGCGGCATGGCTGTTGCGATGGCGGAGACGGTGGTGGCGCTGCTTCGTGCACGTGCGATGCCGGCGGAGCAAGGTTGGTGAAGACGACGACGCCGACGGTCACAGACAGCAGTGGTGTCGTCGAGTAGGTTGTAGGTGTCGTCGTTGCTGCTGCTGACTACGTGGGCGCCGTCGTTGTTGCTGCTGACGACGCGGGCGCCGTCGTTGTTGCTGCTGACGACGCGGGCGCCGTCGTTGCTGCTCTCCAAACGGTCTTGTATTTGACTGTCCATTCGGTCTTTACAATCACAGCAAACGGTTGTGAGACCGCATGGGCTCAAATGGTCTTGAGATCGCATGGGCTCAAACGGTCTTGAGCCCGCATGGGCTCAAACGGTCTTGAGACCGCATGGACTCAAATGGTCTTGAGACCGCATGGGTTCAAATGGTCTAGAGATCGCATGGGCTCAAACGGTCTTGAGACCGCATGGGCTCAAACGGTCTTGAGACCGCATAGGGTCAAACGGTCTTGAGACCGCATGGGGTCAAACGGTCTTGAGACCGCATGGGCTCAAACGGTCTTGAGACCGCATGGGCTCAAACGGTCTTGAGACCGCATGGGGTCAAACGGTCTTGAGACCGCATGGGCTCAAACGGTCTTGAGACCGCATGGGCTCAAACGGTCTTGAGACCGCATGGGCTCAAACGGTCTTGAGACCGCTAGAGTTAGTGTTGTAGGGGTCCTGACGGTTGGTGATAGTTGAGGATGATCTGCAGAGGAGAGAGATCGTGAGTAGGGGAAAATGAGATCAAATAAGCTAGAAACTAGGGTAATTTGAGCTAGTAATGCACTAATTACACGAGACTGAAAAGATACTTAAAATAAACCCAAAGCGAGGGTAGATTAGTCGATATGCGGCATAAAATCCTTAGAAATGGCGACTGAGAGGGTGAATGTGGAGGATTCATCACCACACCGAACTTAAGCGTTGCTCGTCCCGAGGAACGAAAAAGCCCAAGACAGTCGCCGAAACGCATGCATGTTGGTCTCGTAATTACCTCAGCTGTGTGTAAGTGTCAGGATTTTCACAAAAAAGAGAAAAGGAAAAAAAGGCGAAACAAAATTAGGGTAAAGACGTCAAAAATCCTTTGAATTGGTGACTGAGGATGAGTCTAGAAGGTTCATCACCACACCGAACTTAAGCTTTGCTCGTCCCGAGAAACGGAAAACTTAAAACAGTTGCCAATGAAATCGTTCATCTCAGGATTGCCTCATCCTATTGTTATATCCTAATTTTGTTCATGGCTCAGATTGATACAGCATCAAAGCTTCCTTAGATCACATAATACATCTTATGATATCCTCACTTCGGACTTCACTTCACTGAAGTATTTCCTTATCACTCTCTATTGTATCGGTCATGTTTAAAAGTTTTATGAGACTTTGAAAAGACCCACAGAATCAACAAAAAGCATATGATCTGTCACTGGTGTTGAAAAAGGAGAGAATGGGGGTATGATCAAGAGATAAGAGTCTCTCCTCTGATTGAATCAAGACTCTTATTAATAGTTGACTTGTCGAGATATTTTGAATGATTTATGCACAACTCGGGTTGACTTGGCCTTACACCCGATTTTTTTTTCTTTTCTAAAGGTAACTCAGAAGTGTGTATAGGTTGGCATAAGGCTTTTGGCTATTTTACCTCTTCGAGAGGAGGTAAAGGGTTATTTTTGGATCCTTAGGATCTCACTACCGGTCACGACACATCTGCCTTTATGAGGGCAGCTAATGTACCGGCCGGGCGAGACCTTTATCGGTTATCCTTATTCAGGGCACAACTCTCATGTTTTTATTCACACTCTGGCTTTTATTCATTCTCACTTGGCTTGGGAAAAAAGGGTATTTTTGGATTTTTGTATATTTGGGCTGCCAAGCCTCTTTTCGGAATCAGGGTAGATTTTTCGCCAACCGCGGTATGTGCACAATCATTGTATACTCTTTGAGTCAAGAAAGAAGGTGATACACCCGTATTATGTATTTAGGGGTATGGAAGAAGCGGTAATGGAAAGAGGGGTGTGGTGTACCACACCGAACTTAGAGTTTTGCAGAGGTGTGGTTTACCACACCGAACTTATAGTTCGGCAAAGTTCTAGTTTTCACTAGAAAGGAGTGTGGTGTGCCACACCGAACTTAAAACTTTGGCATGGTTAGCGAACAGAGGGGTATGAAAATGAAGGAAGAAGTGTAGAAGAGAGTTCAGATCATGATGCAGTTTGCTTAGCGATTCCATGCGACAGGTCTCTTTTCTCCATCACACTCTGCTCAAAAAGAGACATGATTAAACATCAAGTGAGAAATCCATACAACAGATCCATTAATCAGATAAAGGCGTGATGTATTTGATCTATCTCATCCTTATTGAAGTGTATCATCTTTTCCTATTTGAGGGTATGACATTAGGTTTCATAGACTATTCAAGATGAAAGACACGCATTGGCTAGTTTTAAGCATTCTTTTATTGGAAAAATGCAACGAAAAGAGGTGATGATCACAGATTCAAAAAAAACAAAAAGCCGACTAGATAAAGGCTTTCTTTTTGGAAGACTACCGAAAGGCAGAAAAATTATGAAAAAGAAACTAGAATGGAAAAACGGGAAGCAATAAAGATAGAGGGTGGAGTGAAAGTCATACCACCCGCCCTCCACCTTGAACTCATGAATTTGCTCTTTTCTGAAAAAAAATTAGGTTTGAGGTGGAGGGGAAGGGTTGTGCAATGTTAACCAGGCGGTCCTCGTAGTTGGAAGAAAGTGCGGCAAAGTTGTCTTGCGATAGCTGGTGCTGAGAATGAGGAAGTGGTCTGAACAACCTGTTGATTGGGTGGTTGTGGCAACTCAAATGAGTCTTCTGGATGGCTTGGATGCACATTTCTTTCACCTCGTTGTCCGTCTAAAAGAATCCAGAGACCTTCCCCCGTCAGCGAGGTAGGTGAAATATAAGTCGTCGAAACTGGAGGACTATGCGAGAAATCAAGGTTATGCCCACTTGTGCCCTCCAGTTGTGGCTCACCCTCAGAGTTCAAAGTAAAACTGCTTTCTTCAAAATCTAGGGCAGTTGATTGAGGGTCGGCCACTTGAACTTCCTCCTGTCCAGGATCAGGTGGTGGATCCGGTTCCAGATTCATTTCGTCACCTGGCTTTTCTTGTGTGGTATATGGTAGCCAGGATGACTTTTCTTCATCAGAGGAGTTATTTTGAGAAGTATCATCATCTTTATCAATGTTGAAATTGGTAAGAGCGTCGTTCTTCTTTTCAAAGTTTTGTTCAGGATTTTCCTCGTATAACATCCTTAGTTCATCCAAGTAACTAGAAGAGGATTTGACTGGTAAAACGAACTCTTGCTCGAGTAAGGAAATCATGGGGTCCTGAGATAGAGGTTCCAATGATGTATCTTCATGGGAGGGATTAGTCCATGACATATCATTTTGAGGGCTAAAATCCCCTGATGAACCCATTTCTTCGATATTGGGACTAATATAAACCATTTCTGAGTCATGTTGTTGTTCCAGTTCTTCTTCATAACACTCCTCCGGTTCTATTGAGTGCTCAGGAAGAGTTTCTATGGGAGGAATGGAACCTAGCTCAGGTAATGGTCATATCTTAGTTTCTTGAATATCAGGAGGGGCTTGTTCATTGGGATGAGTGACTATAGAGGGATAGGTTTGTGACTTGATATCTTCCCAAGGGTCCTTTTTTTCATTACAAGAGTTTACGGTAATATCATAATCCATTCCAAAGTCAAGAGATGGTTCATGTTTCTCTTCATAGTGCACTTTCAACTCATTCCAGTGACTAGAAGGAGATTCAATAGAGAAATCATGCTCTTGTTCGAGAACTGGCTCCGTCTGGACTTCTTGTAGAGGTGGTAGCTCCGGTGACATCATCTCATGGAAAGGATTGGTCATGGATTCATCATCATGAGATCCATCATCTCCCCATGATTTGTCTTCATCACTATCGGGTTCACTAAGAGTGGTATGGTCCATCCCTGGATCAGGGTCTTGGTCAGCCCCATCCTCAAAGTTTGTTTCTAGATCAACTGAATGATCAGAAATTTCTTCATAGGGACAAATCGGATCCTGCTCCAGTAATGGAGTCGTTTGAGTCTCTTGCATAAAAGACGTCTCCTCATCTGAATCAGTCTTGTATTCATCTGTGTCTGACTGTGAAGCAGTGTAGAGTTCATGTAACGTAGATCCTTCTTCATTGGGATTCAATGACAAGACAGTTGAAGTTGAAGAATATTTGTCGGTTAGGGAGTCAATCATTGCTAATTGCCCCTCAATCTGTATGGTTGGATCTGGGTCTATGGAGTCAGAAGGTGGGTAGGTATTGAAGTTTATCCCCCATTGATTTTCTGACTGTAGACAATCCTCATATCGGTTACTCAATCTTTCACCTTGCACTGATGCATGAAGATCATTAGAAGGCATATCCCACATGATTTTATAATCATCATTGTAATTGATTTCAACATGTGGGCTAGGGATGTGCTTAGTTGAAATAGGTGGTTGTTCTACATGTTGCTCAGGAGTGTCGATAATTTGATCAAGATCGGATATCAACTTCTTGAACGCGGCTATTTGATCAGCTAGTTGTTGAGCCACCGATGTCTGTAGAGCACGTAGTTCTTCCATCAATGTGTGTTGGTCTTCATGCACTTCATCGTCTTCCAGGTTCCCTTCTACATTGTAGTCCACGCCTTGAAATCCACCATAGTTAGGTTTTTCGTAGTAGCCTCCAGGGTGATACGGATTATAACTTGTGTTATATCCATAGTTGTATGAAGAGGCCGCTTTGAGGTTCCCAACTATACGATTCACGATCACTTGACGCAAAGCCATCACGTAGAGACGAGGGACATTGAAGCTGTAAATTGATGCGTGAGAATAGTCACCACATAATTGACATCTACCGGTTGGTGGTGTCGACTGCTCCATTTTGAAGAGAGTTGGTACCTGAAATCAAGGAAAGAGTGTATCAGGCTTGACCAACTGCTTCAAATCCAAGAAGATATGCGAGATTAAGCCCTTCACTTTTTAGGTTTTTGAAAAGAAAAAGGAAAACCCTAGAGAAACCTAAATCGACCCGAAATTCGAAAAAGATGATTCTTATACCGTTGTCCCCGGCAACGGTGCCATTTCTTGATGAAGCTAAAACTTACACCAAAAGATTACTCTTCCAATGGAAGTCCTAATATGCACCAAAAACCCTAGAGAGTTGATGTTCTCTCTAGGTTTACCTACAACTGGTGCTAGATAAATGCTCCAACCCCACAAGAGTGTGGAAGCCTTATCATAGTACAGATTTAGGATCGAACCCAAAGGACAACGTTAAGAATCTGAGTGTCTTTTTCTTGTTTCGTATCAATATAAGTTAATCATCTAAGGCCAGAAGTTTGATTTGAGTTATTTAACCTAAAGCATGCAAAAGTAAAGGCAAGAATAAAAACTAGTTTAAGGATTAAAAACTAAGATTAGCAAATGATGATGGATCACTAGGGTGATGCGGGTATTCACCACCACTACACATGAATTGTACTTGTACCCAACATAGCAAGACTTGTAAGCAAGATACATGGATGTTGTACAATACCGATGTCTTATAGGACAAGAGTAATGCACGCATCCTTCACAGGTTGAGTAACTCTCATTCGGTACGTATCTACGTGTCAATGAAGATATGTAGTCTCTGAAGAGAAATTCTTACTCAACCTCGTGAAACGTGCATCAGAAAACTAACAAGCGAGCGATAAATACCAAATCAATTAGTAACCTTATAGACTATCCCTCTTTCGAGGATATAGCTACGAGAAACGTTAGAGTGTTGCAACGTCAGCCATTCCCGAACGAATAGTCAAGTACTTTGCACCACTCTCTCCTCAGAGTGTGTTCCTCGACCCGTCAAGGTTGCACTTTTGTACATCAACTGATTCCATTTCATAGTACAAAAGTACAACGATGGTGGTGAGTTTACTCCACTCCTTGGAAAGCGTTCCTAGATACCGAAACGGATGCGCGGTGGATACACACACTAGAAACCAACACTAAATCGGTATTCGAGTCTCAAGAGCGGTCGTAGACAAACCACAACGAAAGACAATAAATGCATACAAGAACGCGGCCAACATTCAAGCATGTATGAAACGATTTAGTATTGAATCAGAATGATAACATCTTTTTAGTACAAGATACAAGACACGGGCAGCGGGGCTAGTCTTCGTGCCCTAGTGGATGGAACTACTCGCTCCTCATAGAGGAAGAAACAAAGAAAGAGAAGAGAGAGAAAGGAAGCATCGTCGGAGCAGAAGAGTAGATCTGTGACAGTCCGGTGTAGATCGTCGCAGTCTCCGGGACTGCTCCGTCGTGGTCGATGTCGTCCGTCTCTCCGCCTCGATCGTCGTGTCTACCTCCGAGATTGCACGAGTAGAATGAGGTAGAACAATGGTAGAAGTGAGATGATAGAGGTGAGATGGTGATGGAACAGCCTTCTAGATCTGTCCCTAGTCTGGCAGCACACCGGATCTGGACTCAGGTTGGGATTCTGAGGCTGTGGGTGAAGTTTGGTTAGAAACGGTACTCGGGCATTCTGGCGGCGTCCCGACACTGGTCCCAGTCCGGCAGCCTTGGGCCGTAGTGAGATGGGATCCCCAAATGAGGACCCATGGGGTCCTATTTATAAGCACAAATCTTGATAAATATCTTGCTCATGCGGTTTGGCTTTGCACTTACTTTTCCATGCGGTCTTGCACAAGTGCTCATGCGGTCTTGTTTATGCGGTCTTGCCTGGTTATGTGAATAGCTGATTTGCTTTTGATCTTCCCGTGAGTAATTTGTTTCAAATGGTCTCGCATGCGGTCATGCTTTGCAACAGTCCCATGTGGTCTCGCATGCAATTGGCCATGTGGTTTCGGCTCAAGCAGGCAAACGGTCTCGGCACTGGATCGTCGCTGCTGCTGTCTATGCTCATGCGGTCTTGGTCACGGCTATGTGCATGCGGTTGCTCATGCGGTTGTTCATGTGGTTTCAGCTATAGCAAGAACACGGTTTCGATACTTTAACTCTTCCAAGCATTTTCCCAGCGCAAACGGTCTCATGCGGGCCCTTTTTGCTGCTTTGCATGCTGCTATTGTTCATGTGATCATTGTTCACGGTTCGCATGGTTTGCATGCATATGATTTTTTTTTGGTTTGCCATCTCGTTACTTAGAAAACGAACTCCATAAGGCAGCAGAAAATGATTTGCATGTGAGTGAGCTTCCTTAGCAAACGATCAGCTCTCTCGGTCTTCTCGTTAACAATTCACACGACCCTCATGCAGCAGCAAATCCTTGCGGTTTTGGCTTAATAGCTCCATGCGGTCTTGGTTTCTCACGAGCTGCTATTCATGTGGTTTCACACGCAGCTGCTCATGCGGTTTGGTCTCCATTCAAGCAAGCGCTTCATGCGGTTTCACACACAGCTGCTCATGCGGTTTCGACTCAGCTGGGTGCATGCGATCTCATGCGGTTTCCCATCCCAGCAGCATACGGTTTCGTGAGCACAAGCCCATGCGGTTTGCCTACACGGTCTTGCTGCCTTGTGAACTCCAAACGGTTTGGTGTTTAGCAGCAGTAAATGATCTCACACCAAGGTTCTAAACAGTTTGCATCCATGTGCCTGATGCAAACGGTCTTGCATGCGTGGTTGGTGAGGGCGGCATGGCTGCTGCGATGGCGGAGACGATGGTGGCACTGCTTCGTGCACGTGCGATGGTGGCGGAGCAAGGTTGGTGAAGACGATGACGCCGACGGTCGCGGACAGCAATGGTGTCGTCGAGTAGGCTGCAGGTGCCGTCGTTGCTGCTGTTGACGACGCGGGCGTCGTCGTTGCTGCTCTCCAAACGGTCTTGTATTTGACTGTCCATTCGGTCTTTACAATCACAGCAAACGGTCTTGAGACCGCATGGGCTCAAACGGTCTTGAGACCGCATGGACTCAAACGGTCTTGAGACCGCATGGACTCAAACGGTCTTGAGACCGCATGGGTTCAAACGGTCTTGAGACCGCATGGGCTCAAACGGTCTTGAGACCGCATGGACTCAAACGGTCTTGAGACCGCATGGGCTCAAACGGTCTTGAGACCGCATGGACTCAAACGGTCTTGAGACCGCATAGGGTCAAACGGTCTTGAGACCGCATGGGCTCAAACGGTCTTGAGACCGCATGGGGTCAAATGGTCTTGAGACTGCATGGGCTCGAACGGTCTTGAGACCGCATGGGCTCAAACGGTCTTGAGACTGCATGGGCTCAAACGGTCTTGAGACCGCTAGAGTTAGTGTTGTAGGGGTTCTGACCGTTGGTGATAGTTGAGGATGATCTACAGAGGAGAGAGATCGTGAGTAGGGGAAAATGAGATCAAATAAGCTGGAAACTAGGGTAATTTGAGCTAGTAATGCACTAATTACACGAGACTGAAAAGATACTTAAAGTAAACCCAAAGCGTGGGTAGATCAGTCGATATGCGGCATAAAATCCTTAGAAATGGCGACTGAGAGGGTGAATCTGGAGGATTCATCATGGTGTTCCAGGCGGAGTCCATTGTGATACAATACTACGAGATCGTAGAAGGTCCTAAAACTCCTGGCTTAAGTATTCTCCACCTCGATCAGATCGAAGTTCTTTAATACTTATACCAAGTTGGTTATGTACTTCATTCATGAAATCCATGAACCTTTCAATGGTTTCTGACTTATGTTTCATTAGGTACACATAGCCATACCTATTGAAGTCATCAGTGAAGGTAATGAAAAACTGATACCCATTTCTGGCATTAGTTCTAAAAGGCCCACATACATCAGTATGTATGAGTCCTAATAGATCACTAGCACTCTCACTTTTACCTGAAAAGGGAGTCTTGGTCATCTTGCCCAACAAACAAGATTCACATGTCTCTATTGATTCATAATCAAAAGAGTCTAGATAACCATCTTTATGGAGTCTAGAAATGCAATTATCATTTATGTGCCCTAGATGACAATGCCAAAGATATGTTTTGTTTGAGTTGTTGAGTTTTTGCCTTTTGGTGTTTACGTTGTATACACTTGTCTCTAGATCTATCAAGTGTAGACCATAAGACATTGGGGCACTGCCATAAAAGATCCCATCTTTTGAAATGGAACACTTTCCATTCTTAATAAGAAATTCAAAACCATCCTTGTCCAAACAAGAGATGGAAATGATATTCCCATTTATGGCAGGTACATAATAGTAGTTCTTCAACTCTAATATTAGCCCACTAGGTAGAGTTAACTCATAGGTTCCTACGGCACTGGCGGAAACTCTTGACCCATTGGCAACACGGTTCACCCTCACCTTTCCCCAAAGTCCTACTTCTCTTAAGATCCTTCACATTTGAACAAATGTGAGATCTACATCCGGTATCAAGTACCCATGACAAAGAAGTAGTAAAGTTAATCTCTATCATGTATACACCATAAGTAGAGATCTCTATCTCTCACTTCTTCTTCCATCGTTCCTCCCATCCTCTCCATGTTTTGAGCGAGAAGATTCTGACATTGGTTTGGCAAGAGAACCCTTCTCTCCCTCACCTTTGTCATTAGACTTTGTTCCATTGATCTCCATAAATGAACTATCCTTCTTATTAAGCGTATATAGAGTGGATTCAAAGGCTACCGGTATATCTGGATTGTGCAGAACACTTCTCACAATCCCCAACCAGTTATGGAATTTATTCTCAATTAATTTGCCCATTTTAAAAGATCATTCTTTTGCAATTCTACAAGAGAAAATTGCATTTTTCAAAACTCCTTTTGATTTGATTTGATTTGAATAATATTTGATGATAGTTAATTAGACCTTTAATTAATTACCACTCCCACTATTTTTGTTCAAATTGACAGCCCTCACCATCAATTCAGAATATTGCAGCACACAATCTTCTAGTAGGCAAGATCAATATTTCATCAAGTCATGAGTCAGCTTTGGTTGATCGCCCACAACTTGACTATTTAGGTAGGCCATCATGCCAATTGCATCATATGAAACTCTTAATAAGTGAATATGCACAACACCTTACCATGAACATTCTGTGCCTCTGGGCTTAGACGCTCTAAGAATCACCAGTTAAGTCTATCCCAAATACCGACACGGTAAACATGCACCATGCTTTGGTGGAACCTACATGTTCAACCTTCACACTTCCGCGAGATAGACGGCGCACCACGCTTTGGCGTAACCTACGCTTGGTTGATCAAGTTTTTCATGTGTGTCGCTAATGGAAGGAGTGAAAGACTTAATATTTAGATGAGGGATTTGGTTTTTATAGGTACATATACATATCCAATCACCACAATATAGTAAGTATGATATACATGCTATATCCCACAAAAAACATGTGAAATAATAAAAGAAATGATTATGGCCATCCTAATGTGATTCCTCAAGCCAAGTGGAATCACGGTCATCTAGGTCCACATCACATGCAACCTGTACAAGATGAACTCTGTGCTTTGCCTTTCTGGGTTTGATCAACTCATCCCCACGATTGATCGGCTCGCCATAAGACCGGTCGGTTTGGTGCCACCAGCCGATCGACTGGCGCCTCCAGCCAATCGGTTCACTGGTCATCGTGCATCTCCTCAGGCCGCCACCTGCTCATCTCGCTCCTCGAACCGATCGTCAAAAAGTCCACCATTCTTTGACATAATAGGAAATAAAAATCTATCCTATTTTACATTTGTAAAAGGAAACCCCGAGTCACATTCGGGGGGAGCAAAGGTAGGAAAGAAATCTCAAGTTATCTTGAGTTACATCAAGAATAGGAGATAGGGAATCGGTGCGTAGACCGAGATGCAAGCAACCACATTCAACCAAGCACACATACATAGGGTTTATTGGCCATAACCATGCTATACATCCACCACAAAACTCATTTAAGGGCGACACGAATCGAGTGCATTTATATTACATATCATATATGTATATTGGGATTTGTGGATTTAGGATTGGACATGCATCAAGTCAATTTTATTCGCATCATATGCAATAAATAAAAGTGACAAACCAAAATTGATCATATCGCTAATCCTAAAGTATAGAGAAGTTGACGTGGCTCTGATACCACTGTTGGGTTTTAGGGGAGGCAAAGAAGGCAGCGGAAACGAAAATTTTCTTCTCCCAAACCCAGAATAAAGGAATCATGTCAACATCTATACAATAGGAAGGATGGTTTGTAAAGGCATACCTTGTCCCGAGGCTTGCTCGGCGACGTTACCTCACAGCTTGCGCGGTCTTCACCTCTGGTCTTGGACGGTGTCTGTGCAGCTCCTAGTCTCACTGGGACTATTAGGATTGACAGCTATCCTCTGAGCGACAGAAGTCTCCCGCCTCTACATTCATCCACACGGACTGCCTGGAACTCCGATCTCCTTGTCGCACAAGGAACCGAAAGGAGTCGCACCCTCCTATCGGCATACTAGTCACTGACACACTCTCCTACCACCAGTCACTTTTCTGTAGTTGTCTTTCCCTTGTTGTGCCTCCCTTATCAAGTAGTACTTGCTCGGGCTCTCTCGGTTATCAAAACTAGAGAGAACGACAACTTTGTAGTGCAACTAGTGTTCTGAGATGTACTTTGAGAAGCCCCCAATACCCCTATATATAGGAGGGTCATGGGATAGGGTTCCCTACCCCGGGCAATGCGGGATTAAAGTAGGAGTAGAAGGGTTCGAGATTTTCCACAAAACAACCAACTGCGTCAGCTGAACCAATCGTTTCGAGCATGAACCGATCGGTTGGGGACCTGAGCCGATCAGTTCACACCTGACCCGATCGGTTGGGGCACCTGAGCCAATCGGTTCACTTCTAAAATGACCGATTCACTGCCTTGGTCAGTTCCCGATTGACTTTTCCTCTTTTGTTTCCAATTGATCCAAATACCAATCCTTGTTCCAATCAAATTGGACAAGTGAAATGAAAAGAAATTTCTCACCAGCCTAACTTTCCCAACTTGTTTGTTTGGACCAATTGAGTTGATCGGTTCAACCCTTGGAGCAGTCGGTTCAGTCTGTCCTGAGCTGATCGGTTCATCACGTGAGCCAATTGGTTGGGAGTGCAGACTGTGCAAAATCAGTCAATTGCAGTTTCAATCAATCTGATACTCTAATCAATCGGTCCAACACCTTGAACACTATGATATTGAGTTGTCAATTTATTGAGTGTCAATTGAACTACTAAACTCCTTTAGTTATCGATCTAAACATCATTTGTGGATAAAATCCTCTTCCAGGTTAAATCCTTTGTGTGTGACCCTGGAGGTCCATTTCACGTTGGCAGTGAAAGTCCATAACACTTATGACTTCACAAGCAAAGAGTGGTGCCTAGTCACACAACAGTGCTACCCAAGTGAAATAGAAAGTTAGAGAACAACTTTCAATCCTACAATCCGTGAATGGTGTTATAGTGAATGTATAATTCCTTTGTCACTAATGTCCTGAATGAACTCAAGGCATGGTATAGTCATCGTTTCAATGTTCATCCATTTCCTTGATCTCAGAGCACACTGGGTGAGATGTGTGTGACATCAATATCACATATTGATTCACACGTGCATGTGCATGCCTTTCTCAATCCTACTCATCAAGTGGCCATGGACATCAAACTCCCTTAGGAGGGACAAATCCCATATCTATCACTCACCCCTCAAAAGCCCCATGTGTCAAAGCCACCCAATCATCACCTTTATAACAACCCATGTTTCTGGACTGCGTTTGATGATGTCAAAGTGCACCCAACGACATGTGTTGAGTGTAGTGATTTTAGATCAAAGAATCACACTCACCACCATCACTGTGAGAGCTGACTATGACTACCAAATCATGGTTCCATGTGTCACTCTCACGGTGGGTCTGTCTGGTACACTTGTTCTCTAACAAGTACCTATGTTCTTGGTTTGATATCACTATATCATGACTAATGAGATTTTGTCATCAACCAACACACAATCTAGTCTTTAGTGTTATTGATGTTTATGGTTATTTCCCCAATAACAACCGACTAGGGACTAAACAAGAATGTATACTCTTAACATCTATATGATCTCATCGTTTAGGTCCTTAACCTAAAAGCATACGTCATTGAGTAAATCAATTCTTTAGACTGTTGGCTAAATTGGACATTATGTTAATCCCTTTTGTTTTGATAATGACAAACATTTCATTCTTGTGGTTTTAATGTGCTATTTGAGTATTTCAGGAACAAGCATATAAGGTGGTGGATAACAAAGACTTGGAAGAATAATTTGATAAAATTTCTTTATTTTCATGATTGTAATCAAATGTAAATGCTTGTACAAGTATATAATGTACAAGTAATTAGATATCATGTAAATCAAGCATTTAGATCTTCCCTATCCACTCACAACACTTAAATAGGCCATTCCCCAAGATAGTATCACAATTGCACATTGATACACACACTTAGTGAATGAATACATTGAGTCAGTAATATTCTCGGTCGACAAATCGTCGATCGAGAAAATATCGGTCGACAAAAACTTCGACCGAGAAACTCTCGGTCGACAAAATCTTCGATCGAGAATAGACCCTACTAGCCGTTAGACCCAGCAGACAAAGTGGTTGGGAGTTGGAAATGAACGTTGTAAACACTTGCTCCAGGAGGTCCCTCGGTCGACAAATCTTCGACCGAGAAGGACTCTCGGTCGACAAATCTTCGACCGAGAAAAGTCTTGTCTGCACTTTTCGGGGTCAATTAACTAGCCGCTGCAAATGCAATTAGTGGACACATAACGGCTAGTTAAGCACTAAGAACCCCCTAGAAAGTGTCTAGAACGTCCTTAAGCACTTGTAGGTCATTTCTATAAATAGGACATGCCTTAGGACACCTAAACTTACCTAAGCTACACTTGTGCTACAATTGAGATTGAATACTCATTGGCAATCTGTTTTGAGCAATAGAGCAATTCCAACATTGGCTATTCATTCCCATTGCTCCTATTTCGTGTCCTATAGGCTAGAATCTCCTTTCCACAACACTTACACTTCAACACTCATTGGTTAGGAGATCAATACGCTTGATATAGGAAAATCAAGCCTTGTGCTTCAAAGGATAAGTTGTACTTTCTATTTTCCTTCTTGTTCTTTTTATTCTTTGTATTCTCCTTGCTACTCCTAGGGTTGGAGGCTGCAGATTGGAGAAGGTTCTTCTCGGAAGAGAAGGTGGACTTCAAGCTACTTCAAGAAGGCTATTGCAACGGGAAGCTACTTCAGGAGGAAGGCTTCTTCAAAGTTGGTGCAATTACTTCTAGGTGAAGGCTGCTTCAAGGTGGTGCAATTACTTCAAGGTGAAGGCTGCTTGAAGGGTTTAGGGAGAGAATTGTAATTTTATGTAAAGTCCTTGCGAGGTAATAAAATTAAATTCTTTCCAAATCCCGGTTGGGTAAGCAACCGGGTAGTGGACTGACTACCTTAGTATTTGCTAAGGTAGGAACCACTCTAAATCCTTGTCCCCTTGTCCAATATTCTTGTGATTGGTTGTTTGAGTTAAATAATTGTTAAAATATTTAAAAACTCTATTCACCCCCCCCCCTCTAGTGTTTTTCAATTGGTATCAGAGCAGGCTTCAAGGAACCCTAACAAGGTCTTGAAGAATGGGTGACGGGGTGCTCAACAACCTTAACCTTGAAGGGACATTTGTTGCTAGGCCTCCAATGTTTGATGGAACAAACTACACATATTGGAAGAGAAGGATGCAGTTCTACTTTCATGGCATAAGTTGGGATCTATGGAGAATGGTGTCAACCCCTTATGAGCTACCTCAAATGGAATATGCAGCTTGGGACACCAATACGGTAAAATCGGCTCAAATGAATGCAAAGGCTGTAAGTATTCTTTATTGTTCAATTTCAGTAGGAGAATTTAATAGAATATCAAACTGTGAAATAGCCTATGAAATATGGCATAGACTTTCTATAACTTATGAAGGGACAGTTCAAGTTAAGAATTCTAAAGTTAGTATGCTTAAACAAAAGTTTGAACATTTCCGTATGGATCCAAATGAATCTATTAGTGAAATGTATGCAAAATTCTCTTCTATTGTAAATGGTTTAAATGCCTTAGGTAAAGTTGTTCTTGAGGAAGATCATGTATCAAAGATTCTTAGATCACTTCCTCCCAAATACAAGCCCAAAGTGACGGCCATTGAAGAAGCAAATGACCTCACCCGACTAAAGATGGAACAACTCATGAGGCAACGTTAGAAGAGGAAGAAAGAAGAGAACGTGAACGTCAACAAGGCAAAAAGAAGTACATTGCATTCAAAGCATCAACCAAGGACACTCATGACACAAGTGAAGATGATAGTGAAGAAGAAACTCTCATTGTAAATGGTAAGCAATATAAAAGTTTTAAAACTAATAAAACTTCTAGTGTTTCTTCTTCCAGGTGCTTTGAATGTGGCAAAAAGGGACACATGAAAGGTGATTGTCCAAAACTCAAGAAAGGGAAGAAATCATCTCACAAAAAGAAAGAAAGAGCATATAAAGCTGCATGGGATGATTCAAGTGATGATAGTGATGATGGAAAAGAAGAAGTAGAATGCCTCATTGCTACTACAAATGAAGACGAAGAAGAGGTAAGTCTTTATGATCTACCAAAAGAAGATCTAATTGCTAGTCTTCAAGATACTCATGAGAAATATATTGAGTGCAAGAAGAAACTTAAGAAATCAAATAAAGTAAATGATGATTTAAATGTTAAACTTCTTGCTCTTGTATCCGAAAATGAAAATCTCAAAAAGGAAAATGAAGATTATGATCTTAAGTTAAAATCGGTAGAAGCTAATTGCAATCTTCTTTCCTTAGAAAAGTTAAACTTGCAAACTCAAGTGAATGATCTTCAGAAACAACCTGTTCTATGTTCACATTTAGATTATGATGAGGTTGTCAAAGAAAGAAACTCTCTAGTATCTGATTTAGATCAAGCAAAGAAAGATATAAACAAGAAGATGGATGATATTGCTATGTTACAAAGAAATGTAAATGAGTTAAGAGGAAATGACATGCTTAAAAATATTCTAAAAATTTCCTCTAGTTATAATGGAAGAAAAGGATTAGGATATGATCCAAGGAGAAATAAAACCAAAAGAGTTAAAGCATCCAAGACTAAGATTATGTTTGTACCTAGGAACACAATTCCTAGAAAGAGAAATGAAGTTGACTCTATTAGTCGTCATTATTGCATGCGTCTTGGACATTATTCATTTTCATGCCTATATAAGAAAAAGAATGATGATTTAGCTTGGATTCCTAAAACTTAGTAGCTTAAAATTAACTAGTTGAGATTTGACCTAAACGGATTCTTGATATACAAATGTCATATCTCAACACAATCGAGCTCTAACTTGCATAATCTTATTTTGCATGGAATAAATTAACAGTTCTGAAAATATTCCAGAAACTTTATCAGTCGAGAATCTGTCGACCGAGTGAACCTCGGTCGAGAAATTGTCGACCGAGCATGTCACTGATTTTCAGTCTGCTGTAAAATTGCTGAATTCTTTTTGTAATTGATCAAATTGCTATCTATTTGTGATTAATGATTTTATATATTTTGGAAATCATCCCTGAAAACTTATATGAGATTAATTTGGTTTATTCTCTAAATGATTTAAGTCAAAACTGAAATTATGCTTAGCTTAATAAAAAGGAAATTTCTATTTTATCATTATCCACATGATTTTTCCTAAAGTATTTTCTGGTCTACCCATATAGAAATCATGTGACTACAATCATGGAATTATCATTTTCATCATGATGATGTTGTGTTAGCATGAATAGATAATGATAATTGTATGCATGGATCCTTGATGATACGTAGGCAAGCAAAATAATTCAATGATGATATGTCTCTTAGAAATGCTTACAACACATACGATAAAAATTTCTCAATTGGCATCTTTAAAATACTTGAGATATTAATCGTGCTTTCATTTTTAAGAAGATGTTTTCATATTGAGTATCACTAAACATGCTTCAAAATTGATATCTAATCAAGAACTTCACATATGAGTGCTTAAATTGGAAATCTGCAATTTTTGCCTCTTGGTTAAAATAAAATTTGACTAAGGGGCGCTATGGTCGAAGTCAAGGTCGACCTAAAATAAGCTTGACAAAATGCTTATTTGTACATCATTTTAATGCATTTAATCTTAGTATCTTGACTCAAAATGAGTTTATCATATTGAAAACATGGAGCTTTAATAAAAGGTCAAAATCAAATCTTAAAAATCATTTGTGACCTTAGAATCCTTAAATTGTCTTAATTATAAGATTAAGGGGGAGCTCACAAAAACAAATTTGATTATAAGATTAAGAAGTTTACAAAACTTTGAAGCTTGTTATGACCTTAGTATTCTTGAAAGTAATTTTTGTTATGAAAACAAGAAATCTACAAAATTCATGAATATGACATATATCTTGTTCTTAATGGAATTCTCTAAACAAATTTGGGCTTAACATCCCGTGTATTTGGTTAGAGATACATTATGGCTAAATTCGACAATAAATGGCTTACATTTATATTAATCCCTTGACTTTAAATTGAATATCTCTTTAAAGGGGAGCATAGCATAAAATTAAGGGGGAGAAATACAAAGTAAACTTGGATATCTTTTTGAAATGACAAAGGGGGAGAAATAATATAAAATCAAATACATAAAATAAAATGAGTTTCATAATATCTCAGCCAGCATCCACTTGCAAAACACAAGAATGGCTACAAATAGTAAACCTCAGGTATGAAACTCATATGATTTATATTTCCTTATTTTATATTTAGGAAATGTTTGTCATCTTGAAAAAGGGGGAGATTGTTGGCTAAATTGGACATTATGTTAATCCCTTTTGTTTTGATAATGACAAACATTTCATTCTTGTGGTTTTAACGTGCTATTTGAGTATTTCACGAACAAGCATATAAGGTGGTGGATAACAAAGACTTGGAAGAATAATTTGATAAAATTGCTTTATTTTCATGATTGTAATCAAATGTAAATGCTTGTACAAGTATATAATGTACAAGTAATTAGATATCATGTAAATCAAGCGTTTAGATCTTCCCTATCCACTCACAACACTTAGATAGGCCATTCCCCAAGATAGTATCACAATTGCACATTGATACACACACTTAGTGAATGAATACATTGAGTCAGTAATATTCTCGGTCGACAAATCGTCGATCGAGAAAATATCGGTCGACAAAAACTTCGACCGAGAAACTCTCGGTCGACAAAATCTTCGATCGAGAATAGACCCTACTAGCCGTTAGACCCAGCAGACAAAGTGGTTGGGAGTTGGAAATGAACGTTGTAAACACTTGCTCCAGGAGGTCCCTCGGTCGACAAATCTTCGACCGAGAAGGACTCTCGGTCGACAAATCTTCGACCGAGAAAAGTCCTGTCTGCACTTTTCAGGGTCAATTAACTAGTCGTTGCAAATGCAATTAGTGGACACATAACGGCTAGTTAAGCACTAAGAACCCCCTAGAAAGTGTCTAGAATGTCCTTAAGCACTTGTAGGTCATTTCTATAAATAGGACATGCCTTAGGACACCTAAACTTACCTAAGCTACACTTGTGCTACAATTGAGATTGAATACTCATTGGCAATCTATTTTGAGCAATAGAGCAATTCCAACATTGGCTATTCATTCCCATTGCTCCTATTTCGTGTCCTATAGGCTAGCATCTCCTTTCCACAACACTTACACTTCTACACTCATTGGTTAGGAGATCAATACGCTTGATATAGGCAAATCAAGCCTTGTGCTTCAAAGGATAAGTTGTACTTTCTATTTTCCTTCTTGTTCTTTTTATTCTTTGTATTCTCCTTGCTACTCCTAGGGTTGGAGGCTGCGGATTGGAGAAGGTTCTTCTCGGAAGAGAAGGAGGACTTCAAGCTACTTCAAGAAGGCTATTGCAACGGGAAGCTACTTCAAGAAGGCTATTGCAACGGGAAGCTACTTCAGGAGGAAGGCTGCTTCAATGTTGGTGCAATTACTTCTAGGTGAAGGCTGCTTCAAGGTGGTGCAATTACTTCAAGGTTGAAGGCCGCTTGAAGGGTTTAGGGAGAGAATTGTAATTTTATATAAAGTCCTTGCGAGGTAATAAAATTAAATTCTTTCCAAATCCCGGTTGGGTAAGAAACCGGGTAGTGGACTGACTACCTTAGTATTTGCTAAGGTAGGAACCACTCTAAATCCTTGTCCCCTTGTCCAATATTCTTGTGATTGGTTGTTTGAGTTAAATAATTGTTAAAATATTTAAAAACTCTATTCACCCCCCCTCTAGTGTTTTTCATAGACATCTATCATGTTACACTATCATCTCAGAAACAGTTAAAATATATAGATCGGAAATTGCTTTTATTATTATTCAAATCATTTACAAAGTATCCCATTACAATCATCACATGACTTGCTCTATGGGCATACATACCAACATTTTGGTCTTTTTTTGGGAAGTTCATGGAAATGATGATGCACATGGCAGACAGAATGCCTGTACCACAGCCAAGGACATTTGTTCCCAGTGCTGAATCTTCAGGCTCTAGGAAGACCTTTGAGAGGCTGAGATGTGTTGGGGCTGTGGAGTATGTAGGTACAGAGGATCCATTAGATGTTGATATTTGGTTTCTAGTGTTGGAGAAGGCCTTCAAGATCATTAGCATGCCCAAGGTATACAAGTTAAAGCATGTTGTATATCTTTAGAAGGGGATGATGGGCATTGGTTGGCTATTGAAGAGGAGAAGAGGTCTGGTGCTATTATCAATTGGGAGGAGTTCTGATGTGAGTTTGTTAGTTCGTAATTTCCTCAGACCTAACTGGATGAGAAGTTATCCTAGTTTGAGAGGCTCCGATAGGGATCCATGTCGTGATGCCTACTAATTTGATTTGATGCCCCAAAAAGACATTTTTCTTACCCTTTCGGCCTATGATTCATATCATAAAGTAAGGGGAGTCAATGAACTTTCTTCTCCTCACACCTTGTCATATCCTTGAACACTTGAAGTACTAGTTAGAGAAAGGGAAATGATTCCAGACTTGCCTACTACTACTCGGGAGTCCTTCCTCGTGAGATCGATAAAGGTTAACTATCTGTCTCTGACAAGGTTCATTACAGCAATGCTGCTCTTCTTCTTCTTATTTCTCAAGGAGGGACCAGAGAAATCAACACATATGAAATGAAGTTTATTGAGTTGTTGAGGTTTTGTCCTCACATGGCTACTACAGATCAGGACAGGATCTGATGCTTTAAGAAGGGGTTGAGTTTCGAGTTGCTAACCCAGTAGCTTCTTTGGAGAACTGTGAGAAATATTCTATGTTTGTGGAGTCAGTTAGGAGGATAGAGAGATCAATGGTTGAGATGCATTAGAAGGGTGCCAAGAAGAGGCCTAATCAGTACCAAGGACAATCACCTGAAAGCTTTAAGGAGCCTAGGTTCTCAGAATCAATGTCACAACAGAGAGTAGTAAGCTAAACAAAGTGGTCACCAAGTAACATCAGAGGCTGCGGCCTTCACCTACAGGAACCCACAACACAAAATTTATGTCAGTGACAGGGAGGTCTAGGCCACAGTATGAGAAGAGGAATTGCCATAAGTGTGGATAAGCAGGACATCTGAGGTGGGCGTCCAGTGAAAGGTGATGAGGTGACCCATCAACTAAGGTAGAGTCAGCAGTATATCAGTGGTAGAGGTTGGGGATGTGGACATGCATTGCAGGTTGGTCCCTCTAGTTTGGCTGGTGGGGAACGAGGATGACAACAAGAGACAGCTCAATTTAACACCTTGAGTCAGTCAGAAGGAGAGGTCAAGCCACAAGTAGAGACAAGTGATGTGTGTCGTTTAACACACCAATCACTAGGAAAATTATCCTAGAGTTTATCCTTTTTTTACTTTTCGATAAAGGCTACTATAGAAGGTTCGATGCACAGAGATGGCGATGAAGATGGTTGAGTTTCAAATCCGAATGCTAGAACAAGAACTGTAAAATCTGTTTTAAGAGTTTGATTAAACTAAAATAAAATAAAATAAAGATGTTGAATTAAAGATCAACTAATCAAAAGAAAGAAATACCAAAGCTAAGAGATTTCACCACCCTAGCCGATGTGAAAGGAGGGTGAAGAAATTACACAATAAGAAAGACAAAGGAAGGTATGAAAAACTTTTGTAAATGATTCACAAAAGATGAACCCCTCATGAACCCATTGGTCCTGACGTTCATGGAACCTAGTTCAATCATCCTAATGGGGAATTTTTTGAGGTCTCATTCTATAATGTACCGAATTTGGGCATTTTGTCTTTTTGGTCCTCTTTTCCATCTTTTCCTTTCATTTCTATCCTCTCTGGCCTTTCTATTTAATTTGTGGACAATATGATGGTTTAATGAACATTTGTTCACCTTTTCTCTCAATATTTGGGTTTATTCACAAATACCTCAGTGGAAGCTTAGTAATGGGTCAAATATGCAAAATATCCACTTAAGTGATAAAAAGAATAAATAAATTCGTCCTAGAACTTTCTAGTGCTTTTTATAATATGAAAAAGAAAGAAAAACCCGAAATATAATTAAAGGAGATGATAAATGTAATAATTGGGGATAATATGGATTATTTTGGATAAAAGAAGATAATGAGGAATATATTGTTCCAAAAATCATAACTTGAAACCCATAAAGATAATTTGGATATTAATTTCGTTTTCTTGATTTAAAAGTTGCTTAATGGCTAAGTATCATCTAATTTGGATAATAAATAAATATATAATGCCTTTAATACAAGATAATGGGAAATCAACCAAGAAAGAGAGATTAAATATTTAATTCACTCAAATTAGAAAACTAACTCCAGATTTGTAATCTAAACATAAAAATAAGCCTTTGGGAAAATTTGCATTTAATTTGGTCAATGTTTAATATTTTATTTTATTCAGGAGAGAGAAAATGTTTTTAAAGACCAAAAATAATAAATATATGTTGATAAAAATTAATTAATGGAAAAACTATGTTCCAAACGTTTATTATTGCTTATAGGCTAAGTTTTACTTTTTTAGAAGGTTTCTAGATGCCTCTAATAAATTAAAAGGTTAAATAAGTAATAGAATTTAAATGAATTAAATAAAATAATAAAAGTCTTAAAAAATATATTAATGCCAAATTCGTGTTCTAAATGTTAAATTAGACCTTTGGATGAATTTTGAATCAATTTGGAAAATATTTCATGAGAAGATAAATTAAGGAGAGAGAAAGTGTACAAAACTTTCAAATCATTATTTAAAATAACAAACGACTTCAACAAATGGACATAATACCAAATTCGTGACTAACATACTTAATATGAGTTATGGGTGAAGTTTTGCAATTTTTCAATAATCATAGAGTCATAAATAAATGAGGAAAGAGAAAATGTGTTTTGAATTATTTAACACAATAAAGATTCTCAAAAGGCAAAAATAATTTCATATTTGGATTTTAAGAGTCACAATAAGTCAGAATATAAAATTTAGTAATTTTTGGATAACGTTTGGGCCTCCAAATGAGGAGAGAGAAAAGCATTAAAGCACTTTAGTCAAACTTGAATAGGAATCAAATATACAACCGTAATTTGGCGCTTAATCTCAGCCGATGGATCTCAATCTGAGGGTCAGTGATCTGTCTTCTTCCTTGGTCTATTTTTGGCAACAGGTTCCATGTTTTCCAAGTTTTAAATCCAGTTTTCTCGAGATATACTCGATTGTATTCAATGATTTTTGGCTCTACAAGTTCCTTGCAAGATTCCGCACCAATATATTCCAACATTTTTGTGTTTTGATGAATATTCGAGAAATGCCCAATTTGTGTGCCGCCTCTATCTACCCCCACCTTGCTAAACCCTAACCTAGGCCTCCTTGCCTATAAATATCTATACCCCTAGATCCGTAGTCACACTAGCAACTCAACACATCTCTTAATTTTAGGTTGCGTCGTCATTTTGACCTCCAACGAGCGGCTGAAGCTACTGTGCTTGCGGTGCCCCTTGCTCTGACGTGTCTTCATATCCGGCTCAATTGAAGGTATCATTGAATTTGTCTCTCCTTCTTCTTTCTTTCGAGTACCTGAACGTGAAGTTTCGTCGCGTTTTGCGATTTCGCCCAAATCACGCCCAAGCCAAGCTACTTGCAGCTCTCGGCCATGGCACGAGGCAGCGGGAGGAAGATGACCCCACATTTTTAACTTTTTTCCCCGACCGGTTTTGCTTTGTTGTGTTTTACGTGCAAGGGCACTCCGGTCTTTTGGTTTGCTTTTGTTTCAAATGCTTTTGCCTACGTGGCACTTCCCGATTGGCTGATATTGCAAAATTGATATCTTTTTACTCATTCGTCCAAAAATAAATCTAAAATATGTTTTGGAATCGGGAGACGAGGTCTACCCAATAAAAGTACTTTTTTTGTCTGATTTTGAGTTTTTCAAATATGTATATTTCGAGTTGATTTAATTAACTAATAAATATGGAAAATACTCTAAAAAGTCAGTAACTCGAAAATATATAAACGTATATGTTATTTTGATCAGAAGAATGTAACTAAGATAGTAGTGAGGTTTTTAGAGTTAAAATCAATCGTTTGTGAACAAATTCGATGGTTTTGAGGTTTTAAGCCTTTAATGAATATACATATATCTAATACATAAATATGATGATCATATTAGGGGAAAGTGGATCTAATCTCGTGTAAAAGTTATGAAAAGTGGTTCTAGGATTCTAAAGAATAAGGTATGTGCATTTAACCTTTCAGTTGGGAATTATTTGGTCCTTAACCTATGCTTTCTATAATGAGGCTTATTTGCACCTTGAAACTTTTCTCTTGAATCTATTTCTATACTTGCCTCATAATCATTTTGGAATATTATTCTTGTGTCTTGGTACCCCTTTGCTATGTTCTATTTGGATGATGCTATTACTTGCCATTGTTTCTAGCGTGTTGATTTTATTAGACTAATTAACTAGTGTAGTGGTACTTGTATGTACAACCACCCATAGTTGGGGAATGTGTTATTTCTCCCCTGGGGAACATGTTATTCTCCCCCGCACATGAAATATGTGCAGGTGACTGGGAATGTGTTACTCTCCCCTCACCCTTTTGGTTGAAGGTCTGGTAGGTGCCTCAACCCTACATAGTTAAGATAGTCAATATTAATCATACATGCAATCCTTGGTTATATATTATTTATGGCAAGCATATATTGAAATATTCTTTTATATATATATGGCCTCATTCTTTTGATGTCTCATCTTTTGATGAATCCCTAGCCTAATTTACTTGTTATATTTACCTTGTCACCTTTAGTATAGTTTAGTGACACATACTTTTATTTTTCTTCCCTTTTTGTTGGGTGCCTTCCCAACCACCCAGATGTGGAGCAAGGTGTTGGATATGGAATGAAGATCATAGCTTGGGCATGGACTTGGCTGATGGATGTGTTGCTTGGAGACAAAAATGGACTAGTCTAGTTTCCCTCTACTTAGATCCTCATTTTGTATAAAGCATGTACACCCATATACGGGAAATTTTTATGTACACTCTTTGTGAAATTGAATATAGTCAAAATTTTATCTTTCGCTACTATCCAAATTGAGTTTTGTTTACCATTGTTATTAGTAGAGAGGTGGATTTATCCCACTCTTTACACATTCAAAATCCCCATGTAATCAATTTGGTTGTTCTAAATCTTGGGTTCCACAGTCGCATCTGCCAAGATTAACAAGAGATGAAAATGAGAGATCACTATGTTAAATTCTTTGATACTCCCCTCGCCTTGGTAAGAAAACTACTCGCTAGTCATACTAAGGGATGGAGAAAACAAGGAAGGAAGGTAGAAATCCATTAACCACAAGTGATAGAATCTCCAAGGAGATGTTAGCTAGTGACAATGAAATGGCTTGCTCTCTTAGTTCTGTGCTCCAAAGAAAAGACCAAGAAGAAGAAATGAGATCTAGAAACTAGAGATAAAAGAACAAACTTTTATTGTAGAAATGAAAGATCACACTTATGAATGGAAACGACAAAGTTTAACTACAAGATTCAACTAAAAAATATGAGATGCTTTTCTTAGTGGAGTCCCACTTCCTTTTATAGGGGTTAGAGGGGTGGAAACATTACATACAAGACTCTCTAGAAAACTCTTGGCCGGTGGCTGAAAACTTTATGGATCTGGTCAATAGAAGAAATGGTTGATTACTTTTAATTATGTTGACCGTTCACATTCTTTTTGTTGTAGATTCTCGTCAAAGGCTATAAATCCATCCAAATAATAAGATTTTCTCTTTGGAAATTAAATTTTCTTATGAACGAACACTTTTACATATAATTTGGAGTTTGTATGTAGAATTTATGGTACTTTTAGTGATGGGTATACATTAATTTCAGACACTGTAGGAATTGTGTAAAACATTTTCCAAGGGAAATTGATCATTGGAGTGGTTAGACCATTTTCCTACAAAAAACCAAAAAAATATAAATAAAACTCCAAATAAAGAGAAAAATGTAAATTAATATAATTAATTACAAAAATAAGAAAATAAATAACAAAAAAATCCTAAAAAGATATCTAAAAGATTAAATTAAAAAGGAAAAATACACATTTATCAACAGGTCAGATGGAGTTATTTCATTTTGATATGTCTATCTATTTTGGTTCACCCGAGTGCTACACACTCTTTTAATCATCCAAGTAGTGATGGATAATTGTTCTTTTCCTGTTAGTTGTAGACATGGGAGCTTGAGAAAGAGATGGGTAGGAAGTACCCGTCTCTTTTTAATTGGGATTTCAGGGGCGAAATCCTTGTTAGGGATTTATGGCTTGTAAGACCCTTGACCTGGGTTTTGGACTAACCCTATTTTTTGGCTTTATTTAGTGATTATAACCTAAATATATTCCTTTTATATGCTTTTTGATCTTGTGGATGGCTTAAGTCTCTAGTTTGATCTTGTTTGGATGATGTTTGTTCTTTATGTGATTGTTTTGGGTTAAATTGCAATTTACCCATTTGAGAGGATTATATTGCAATTATCCACACCTAGTGTGTACCTTCTCTTTCTTGGGTTAATGATAGAGAGTGTGATTCTTTGGGTGCTTTGGTTGGGCTTGGATGAGTGGAGACACCCTTACATGTGATTAGGGTTTCTAGGGTTTTGATGTGTCTCAACCATGTATGTATGGTTGTTTAGAGACTGTTATCTCGACCTTGACGATGCACCTTATGAGTTTCTCGACCAAGACATCCTCTCTAGATGGTTTTGTCGAGACCATGATGGTTTTGGTGTGGTTTTGTCGATACATTTGTCCTTTTCGAAGAGCCTCGGCCTTGGTGGTCTTTTGTCTCGACCATGATGAGTGTGATGCTCTTTGTCTTGACCCCTTGGTCTGTCTCGACAAAGACCAATGTGTTGGGGACCTAAGTGGTTGAGATCCAACATTTCTTGCATCACTATCTTGTGCATGCAAGGTATTAATGGTTGCAGGTTGGTTTCTTGGGTGGACTAGTGTCCCTTTTGTGTTCTTAGGTGTTAACACCTCATCTCCACCCTCCTTCCCTCATCCTTCATGTATATAAACCCTATTCTCTCCATGCTAGTGAACCTTTTGGCCTTCCTTCTTCCTCCCTCTCTTTTTCTCACCCTTGGATCTTGGTGGAGCAAGGAGGACTGATCCTTAGAGCTTTGGTGACCGAGATCCCTTACATTTGGTGATTTTTTGGTCATCTTCAACCTTGGTAAGTGTTCGCCTTTCTTTGGTGATATTTTCCTTTTCTTCTAACCCATCTCCATCTCTTATATCGACCCTAGACCATGGATCATCCATGTTGGTCATTTTGGATAGAAAGTCCTCATCACAAGGGTCATAGGCCATGTTTTGACAAGGTGGTACCCAAGTGTGAGGAAGGATCCTATGCTCTTTCTCCCTTCTTCTTTTAGTTTGGCCTAGTGTTTCTTACCCTCTTTTCTTGAGCTATCCTTGACCTTGGTTTCTTCTTCTCCTTGAGGTGATCTTGTAACTAAAATTGGAGCTTTTGGTGGAGCTTCATCACCCTTGGTGATTGTATGCATGGAGCTTGTTATCCTTGGAGTTGATCTTCCTTAAGGAAAATTATATAAATCTCTACCCTCTCTATTATTGAATTTTTCTTTGCTTGAATGTTGTTGTTTCTCTCTCTAAATCATGATCCTAAAATGCTAGTAGAGGATACCATGATCTTGAACTTTAATTATGGTGGTTATCATTCTTAATTTTCTTAGAATCTAAATCCCTAATGTAGGGTACCCAATTTTGGGGATGGTTATGTAAAGATGGTTTTCTTCCTATCCTTTGACCTTGGTTTTGGTCACATGCATGATTCTCGTATACCATGGGGTAATTCATAGGTTAAGTTCTATTTTGGGGGTGTTAAACGTGGTTTTATCTCTCTTTAATGAGGTTCTTTCATGGTGATTTCATGAGATATGTTTTAGTGTTTTTGGTGATTGATTTTTTGTGAAGTTTCTCTCCTTGAAGATAGTGGTTTTCCTTGATGTTATCTTGTATTATATCCATGCAATACTGTTTTTTTGACCTTGGTTAATCTCTATTTTAATGATGATCCCTTGCCTTGGTGGTAGAATGACTTTAGTGGTTCATACACCATGTTTTCCCCTTGTGTCGAGACACTTTGATGTATGGTGTTTGTCAAGTTGTTGCTCCTATTTTGGTCGAGACAAGTGCCCTAGTTTTGGTCAAGACATATGCTTTGGTGTGGTTGTGACTCTTACTTTTGTTTCAAATGATACATGCCTTTATTATTAAGGTCAAGACATGTTTTGGTTTGAGGTCAAGACATGTGTTTTGAGGGTGGTCGAAACCCTAATCTATGTGGGTGACGAGACATGGTTTTATGTGGTGCTCGAGACACCTCAATCTGTTACGGTTGGGACACCTCAATCTGTTGCATCCAAGAAAACTTGCATAAAGGTGGTCGAGACACTTGCTTCATGAGTGGTCAAGACACCCATGTAACGGATGGTCAAGACATATACATTGACATATAGTCAATACATGTGTATGAGTAAGCAAGTGATGAACCATGTATAGTGTTGTTTGGATGATCGTTTGGCTATCCCTAATCATGTTCCTTAACCCTAATATGCTCCAAGAAATTGGGAGATGGTGTACCTATGGTTTGATGATGTAATATATCTATAACACTGTAATAGTCTATGTGTATGGAACCCTAACACTGATTTTGGGTCATGTAACATGTGTTGATTACCCAGCTTGGAATGAGTATTATGTTGTGATGTCTTCTCTCACTTGTTTATAAATCCCTAACCTTGAAGTTGATGTGAACTTTAATGACATATCTATGTGAATGCTATGGTGAATTATATAATATACATGATGGTGACTATGCACATTGTTGAGGCATAATGTGATGATATACATGCAAAGATTATGGGATTAGGTCCTATGACCTGGCAGAGGTTATATGCCTACTATGAGGTGTTATCCTCTAGTGATGTGATAAAAGACTGGTATCCCATGATAGTGTGAATATGATGATGGCCTAGTGGGGCAGTAGTATCATGTGATGATGATGTGACAAGCTCACACCTTATCTATTTGATACCTTTTAAAGTTCCACTATTCCCTTATCTTTGAAGAGTTTGTTTTTCATTTGTACATTGTTACTTGATTGATGTTAAAAGACACTTACTTGGCATAACTAATCAAGTGGAACCTTAATCATGTAGTTTCCATGTGTCATAGATCCATCTTCAATGTTAGTGCTTGTTGGATGGTGAAATAGGTTCTGCCTTAGTCGAAGCTCAAAGTCGTATACTTTTGAGTATATGCATTTCACAAGATTGACTATGGTCATACCCTGGTAGGAGTACGGTCGAGTTCATATCTAAATGATGTGATACTAAGTGCATATATTATATCTGTTGAGGATGGCTACAGCCATACCTCAGAAGGAGTGTAGTTGCACTCGTAACTCAGTTTCACAAGTTTTGTGCCTATATACCAAGGTAGTTGGTTAGTTTTGTAGATAGACTTGATATATCTGTATGGTATTTTCTCTTGTGCTTAACAACATGTGTTGGGTAGGTCATGGATTCTGGCTCTTCCGTTGACCTTGTATGGCACTGAGTTTGACTTAGTAGTGGTCAGTTGGAGCATGAGTGGTGTACCTCATCTCCTCAAGGCATAATAAAAGATGTAGTAAAGTCGTGTAGAATACTTGCATAGGGACAAAATGTGAATAACATTGGATGAGACTTTTCCTTTCTTTTGTACAGTTTGGTTGATTGAGGATATACATGTTCCTCATATTACTTCTTAGCTTATGAAATGTTCTACAATTCAATTGCAATTTTACTTAACTTCTTCAATAGTAATATTTACTTTTCATGTTATAGATTTACTTTATGCTCTTCTTTACCTTATATATGTTCTTTAATAGTGTTGGTAGAGAGTTATATCTCTTGCTGGGATGTTTGGTCTCACCCTGTGGGTTTCCACATCTTTTCGGTGGTTGTGCTCGAAGAGATAGAGATCATGCAGCTAAGAAAGAGTAGTGGAAAGAGCAATAGCTTATAAGGTTAGATGTGTTGCTAGTCTTTTGGTGGTAGAGTGATAGACGTCGTCCCTATACACTCAGGTCTTAGGGGTGTTCTCAATGTGTTTTGTAGATATGTTTTTAATACATGTTTTTTGGGTTTGTGAGCCATGTATGTAAGATATGGCATGCGTATATGTATGTATGTGGAATAGATATCTCATGTAAGATGTTGATGATAGGAATGATGGTGTATGAAGAATAAACACCTTATGATATGTACACCTTAAAAAAAAAACACCTTATGATATGATATCTAATGCCTGTGGAGGGATGGTGGACTTATATGTGATACGTTTTTGCTTATGGTACTTTTGTTAAATCAATTTTAGTTTCCTATTATTTTTGGTAATCCACATGTTTATTTCTAATTCCATGTTTGATTTTGAGTAATCTCATTTGTGGAGCATTGGAGTGTCATAGTTTTGTTGGTATCAAAGCTTTAGGTTCGTCGAGCCTACAAGGACATATGACTAGGGTTTGTGTCTGTTGTAGTGTCCTCCAATATGTCTTATAGTGACTTTTAGTTATATAGAAGAAGAAGAAGAGTAGAAAAGATGTCTGGAGAACATGAAGAACACATTGTAGAGAGAGGTGTTGCTACACCCAGTGGTGGTGCAAGGGACCAGGAGAAAGAAGATTGGGTGCCTAAAGTGCCCCAATTTGATCTGGACGTGATGGAAAACCCTACATTTTGGTCTTTGTTTGGTAAGTTCTTGGAAACAATGATGCACATGGCAGATAGAATGCCTGCAATACAACCAAGGGCAGCTGTTCCCACGGCTGAATCTTCGGGCCCTGGGAAGACCTTTGAGAGGCTGAGACGTGTTGAAAATGTCGAGTATGCTAGTACAATGGATCCAATGGATATTGATCTTTAGTTGAAGGAGTCGGAGAAGGCCTTAAAGATCCTTAGCATCCCCGCGGTAGACAACGTAAAGCATGTTGTATATATTTTGAAGAGGAGTGTTGGTCATTGATGGGCCATTGAATAGGAGAAGCGGCTTGGTGCTATTTTTAGTTGGGAGGAGTTCTGACGTGAATTTGTCAGTTGGTACTTTCTTCAAACCTATCTGGATTAGAAGATATCCCAATTTGAGAGGATCTGGAAGGGATCCATGTCGATCAATGTGTATGAAGTGAAGTTTATGGAGTTGTTGATGTTTTGTCCTCATATGGATACTACAGATCGGGAGAGGATCTGACGCTTTGAGAAGGGGCCGAGTTTTGAGTTTTCTGCCCCTTTGGCTTCTCTGGAGAACCATGAGTGATTTGCCACATTTGGGGAGTCAATTAGGAGGATAGAGAGATCACTAGTTTAGAAGTGTGAGAAGGGTTCCAAGAAGAGGCCTTCTCAGTACCAAGGACAGTCATCTAAAAGCTTTAAGGTTCCTAGGTTCTCAACATAGAGTAGAGGTTGTAGCCTTCCACCTATAGGATCCCACAACACAATGTCAGTGTCAGTGATGGGGCCTTCTAGTCCATAGTATGAGACCATGACTTGCCATAAGTGTGGACAAGTAGGACATCTGAGGTGGGTGTGTCCACTAAAAGGTGATGAGGTGACCCAACAATTGAAGTCGTGCTAGCAGGGATCGCAACGTCAGTAGTGTAGAAGTGGTGGAGGTCGAGTACGTGGACGAGCATCACAGGTTGGTACCTCTAGATAGGCTAGCAGGGAACAAAGACAACAATAGGATATGGCTCGATTTTATGCCTTGAGTCATCCAGAAGGAGAGATTAACCCATGAGTAGAGACATATCAGAAGGAGTTATTTCATTCTGATATGTCTATTTGTTTTAGTTGACTCGGGTGCTACGCACTCTTTTCATCACCCAAGTGGTGATGGATAGTTGTTCTTTTCTTATTTGTAATAGATGTGGGATCTTGAGGATAATATGTGTAGGAAGTACCCATCTCTTTTCCCTTGGGATTTTGGGTGTGAAATCCTTGTTAGGGGTTTATGTCTTGTAAGACGCCTAACCTGGGTTTTGGACTAACCCTATTTTTTTGACTTGATTATGTTCTTACCTTAATCTAATCTTTTGAGATGATTATAGATCTTGTGGAGAGCTTAAGTCTCTAGTTTGAGCTTTCTCGGATGATGTTTGTGCTTTATGTGCTTGTTTTAAGTCAAAATGCAATTTACCCATTTGAGAGGGTTATATTGCAATTGTTCACATGTAGTGGGTAACTACTCTTTCTTGGATACATGACAGAGAGTGTTATGCTTTAGGGCTCTTTATTTGAGCCTTGTATGAGTGGTGACACCCTTAGAGGTGATTAGGGTTTCTAGGGTTTTGATGTGTCTCGACCATGTGTGCATGGTTGAGTGTAGCAACCCTTGTCTTGACCTTGTGAATGTTCCTTGTTTGTGTCTCAACCAAGACCCCCTCTCTAGATGGTTTTATCTCGACCATGGTGGTTTTGGAGTGGTTTGGTCGAGACATTTGTCCTTTTTGAAGTGCCTCAACCTTGGTGGTCTTTTATCTCGACCATGATGAGTGTGATGCTCTTTGTGTCAACCCCTTGGTGTGTCTCGACCAAGACCAATGTGTTGGGGACCTAAGTGGTCAAGACCCAACATTGGTTGTATCACCATCTCGTGCAAGCAAGGTCTTAGTGGTTGCAAGTTATTTTCATGGGTGGACAAGTGTCCCTTTGGTGTCCTTAAGTGGTGACACCTCATCTCCACCCTCCTTCCTTCCTCCTTCATGTATATAAACCTTCTTCTCTTCATGCAAGTGAAAGTTTCGGCCTTCCTTCTTCCTCCCTCTCTTTTGGTCACCCTTGGAGCTCAGTGGAGCAAGGAAGAGTGATTCTTAGAGCTTTAGTGACCGAGATCCCTTGGATGTGGTGATTTTTTTGGTCATCATTAACCTTGGTAAGTGCTTGCCTTTATTTGGTGACGTTTTATTTTGATCTACTACCCCATATCATTCTCTTTTCTTGAACATAGACCATGGATCATCAATGGTGGTCGTTTTTTAGAGGAACTCCTCACCACAAGGGTCATAGGCCATGTTTTGACAAGGTGGTACCCAAGTATGCAGAAGTTTCCTTCTCTCTTTCTCCCTTCTTCTTTTAGTTTGGCCTATAGTTTCTTACCCTCTTTTCTTGAGCTATTTTTGACCTTGGTGTCTTTTCGTTGAGGTGATATTGTGGCTAAAATTGGAGCTTTTGGTGGAGCTTCATCACCTTTGGTGATTGTGTGCTTGGAGCTTGTGATCCTTGGAGTTGATCTTCCTTAAGATGGGTTATATAAATCTCTACCATCTCTATTTTGCACTTTTCTTTGCTTGCATGGTGTTGTTTCTCTCTCTAAATCGTGATCCTAACATGCTAGTAGTAGAGAAAACCATGCTCTTGAACTTGAAGGATGGTGGTTATCATGTTTGGTTTTCTTAAAATCTGAAACCCTAATGTAGGGTAGCTGATTTTGGAGATGATTATGTAATGATTGTTTTCTTCCTATATTTTGACCTTAGTTTTGGTCACATGCATGATGCTCGTGTACCATGGTGCAATACAAAGTTTAAGTTCTATTTTGGAGGTGTTAAACGTGGTTGTATCTCTCTTGCATGAGGTTCATTCATGGTGATTTCATGACCCATGTTTTAGAGTTTTTGGTGGTCGATTTTGTGTGAAATTTCTCTCCTCAAAGATGGTGGTTTTCCTTTTTTTATCTTCTTTTTTACCCATGGAATACTACTGTTTTGACCTTGGTTAGTCCCTATTTTGATGATGGTCCCTTTCCTTGGTGGTAGCATGACCTTAGTGTTCGATACACCATGTTTTCCCCTTGGGTCGAGACACTTTTATGTATGGTGTTTGGTCGAGTTGTTGCTCTTGTTTTGGGTCGAGACAAGTGCCCTAGTTTTGGTCAAGAGATATTATTTGGTGTGGTCATTACTCTTACTTTTGTTTCGGTTGATACATGCCTTTGTTTTTGAGGTTGATACATGTTTTGGTTTGAGGTTGAGACATGTGCTTTGAGGGTGGTTGAAACCCTAATCTATGTGGTGGTCGAGATATGGTTTTATGTGGTGGTCGATACACCTCAATCTGTTGCAGTCGAGACACCTTGCATAAATGTGGTCAAGACACTTTGCTAGAAGGTGGTCGAGACACTTGCTTCATGAGTGATCGAGACACCTATGTAATGGATTGTCAAGACATATACATGAACATATAACGAACACATGTATTTGAGTAAGCAAGTGATGGACCATGTAGAGTGTTGTTTGGATGTTAACCCTAATCACGTTCCTTAACCCTAATATGCTCCAAGAAAGCAGGAGATGATGTACCTAGGGTTTGGTGATGTAATATATCTATTAAACCCTAATACGATGTGTATGGAACCCTAACCCTAATTTTGGGTCATGCAACATGTCTTAATTACCCTTCTTGGAATGAGTATTATGCTATGATGTATTCTCTCTCATATTTAGAAATCCCTAACCTTGTAGGTGATCTGAACTTGAATGACATAGCAATTTGAATGCTATGATGAATTCTATATTATACTAGATGGTGACTACTTACATTGTTGAGGCATAATGTGATGATATACATGCATGGATTATGTGATCGGGTCCTATGACCTAGTAGAGTCTATATTCTTAGTGTGAGGTGTTATCCTCCAGATGTGATAAGGGATTGGTATCCCATGACAATGTGAATATGATGATGGCCTGGTGGGGCAGTAGTATCATGTGATGATGATGTGACAAGTTCATACCTTATCTGTTTTATACCTTCTAAAGTTGCATTATTCCCTTATCTTTGTAGAGTTTGTTTTGTATTTACATTGTAACTTGATTGATGCTAAAAGACACTTAATTTTCATAACTAATCAAGTGGAACCTTAATCTTGTAGTTGCCATGTGCCATAGATCCATCTTCAGCGTCAGTGCCAGCTGGATGGTGAAACAGGTTCTCTCTTAGTTGAAGCTCAGAGTCATATACATTTGAGTTTGTGGTCATACCCTGGCATGAGTATGATCGAGTCTGTATCTCAATGATGTGATACAGAGTACATATATGATATCTTTTGAGGATGGATGTGGTCATACCTCGGTAGCAGGGGCGGAACCAAGAAGGTGATGTTGGGGGGGGGGGGGGGTGGGCGACTAATATGCTAATAAAAATCTATAATGTGTGTTTCTTGAATAAATAAAACGATGTCATCAGTTGTAGTTGTTTCATTTTCTTTTATATTATATACAATCATGCAATTGTAAAAACAATTTCTTACTATTTTAGTGGATATCTACTCAATGACTTTAACATAAGTATCTTACAAATCTAGAGAAAAGATCACTGAAGTTACCTCTATCTCTTTTTGCTATCGGAAGCAAGATCACATTAACATAAAAAATACATGTAAGTGGTGAATTCAAAATCTAGTTAACTAGATAAAGGTAAGCATAGATTATTTAGGAACAAATAAGTGAGTGACTTTTGGATTGGATGGAAGGAGGGAACTCAAGTTAAAACTTGATGCAAATGATTCCAATGAAAGAACCTTGATAACCAGATGTGGTAATACGAGACATCCAAGAAAATCGTATCGCACAACTAAAATGAGAAGTTTTAGATTGTAAATTATACCTATTACACAGAAGGAACTATTCAAGAATAGCAGCATAACTGTAGATGAATCAGTCTCAAGTTTCTCCAGCGTCAGTTTGTCTTAGCCTCTTATCTTGTTAGGGAAGAAAAACATCATTGTGCAAAGCATGATGAGTCCACAACGATGGAAAGTCTAAAGCCCCATCTGAAGATGACATGCGGCTGCAAAGAAAACTCTGGTCGTGACTGAAGTAAACACTCCTGTGAGGAAAATGTAGATCGTAGGAACTGCTTGTAGCAGTGACAGCGTGCAATTAAAGAAATGGGTGATCCTTTTGTTAATGAATGAGGGATATTTTCCTATGTGTACGAGAAGTGTGGTAGGATTTTTTAATGTATTGACAAATTTGAACATTTAATGGTATGGAGCAGTCCAATTTCTTTCATTGAATTAGACTTCGCTTATACCAGTATCTACGAGAGTCAAGAAACTGAGAGTTTGGGAGTAAATTATGGATGACAACGTCATAATATACAACTAACAATTCAGATGGCAAGAGATATTTATTGAAATGGAAAATTACGGAAGTTTGGGGGGGTGGTGCCCCTCCCTCGGCCCCCCTGTTCTACTGCCACTGCTCGGTAGGAGTGCAATTATGGTCGCAACTCAGTTTCACTAGCGTTGTTCCTATATACCAATGCAGGCTAGGCTATTTTGCAATTAACCTTGATATGTCTCTGTGGTGTATTATGTTGTGTTAACAAAGAGGTATTAAGGAGGTTGTGGATTCCAACTCTTCCATTGACCTTGTATGGAACTAATTTCTACTTAGTGGTGGTCAGTTGGAGCATGAGTGGTATACCTCATCTCCTCATGGCATAATAAAAAATGTAATACACCGCGTAACATACTTGCATAAGGACAAAATGCTAATCACATTGGATGATCCTTTGCCTTGCTTTTGTACAGTTTAGTTGATAGAGGATATACATGTTCTTCATATTCCTTCTTAGCTTATAAGATTTCCTATAATTCAGTTGCAATTTCTCTTAATTGCTTCAATAGTAATATTTTCTTATCATGTTATAGATTTACTTATTTTCTTATTTACCTTATATTTGTGCTTTACTAGTGTTGACAGAGAGTTATATCTCTCGCTGGGACATTTGGTCTCACCCCATGGGTTTCCAAAGCTTTTAGGTGGTCGTACTCAAAGAGATAGAGATCGTGCAGCTGAGGAAGAGCAGCAGCAAGAGCAGTAGCTGATAAGGTTGGATGTGTTGCTAGTCTTTTGATGGTAGAGTTCTTGATGTCATCCATGTATAATCAGGTCTTTGTGGGTGTTCACGATGTGTTTTGTAGATATGTTGTTGATACAAGGTTTTTGGGCCTATGAACCATGTATGTAAGATATGGCATGTGTATATGTATCTATGTGGAACAAATATCTCATGTAATAGGTTGATGAAAAGAATGATGGTGTACGATGATGTAGAACCTAGTGATATGATATCTAATTCCTATGGAAGGATGGTGGACTTATATGTGATAAGTTTTTTCTTATGGTGCTTTTGTTAAATCAGTTTTAATTTCTGTGATTTTTGGTCATCTGCATGTTTAGTTATAATTCCACATTTGGTTTTAAGTAATCTCATTTGTGGTGCATCAAGGCATCACACAGTTAGTCTTGGGATGATTCAGAGGCAACTATTGTCAATTCAGAAGAGTGTTTACTCAAGTTTGGAAGTACTTCAACACCAATTCAGAGACACCTCAATGTCATTTAGAGGCATGTAGTGCCAATTTAGAGGTACCTTGGTACTAATTCGGGGCATAGATATGCCAATTCAGGAGGACTTGTTGTATAATGGTGGCCACAAGTCAAATAAATTTTTTAATTAAAAGATGTTAGTTTAGTTTCTAAAATATCTTTTTTCAGATATTCACATACAATATTATTTGTTATAGAATTCAATGCCACTTACTCTAACTCATAGATTTCTCTCTCTTGTGCATTGTTGGTCTATGATGTCCACATATAGTAAGTAGCTGAATAAGAAGAAGCTTGAGGGCATGTAGATTACGAGGACATCCATCATTGGTGGAACATCATATTATGCAATCCTTCTATCCTAGAGCTTTCATTTAGTTATTTATTTGCTAGTTCCTATTGGGACTGCTACTCCCGAACTTTCAGACTCTTTGTGTCAAACTTTATTAATGGATTCAATTGGTTGGGTTATTTAAATGCTTTAGTATGCCAAATTTGTGATATTTGCCTATATTTTATTTACATGTGTCAGTTGATACTTCTACATATAGTATTTGTGGTCAATGAATGGACATGCATTATGCACATGAAGTGAAGATTTAAGAGGAGTCCAGTGTAGAATAAGAAAAAAAACTTCACTACACAAAATAATTGATTTAGCTACACTTAGAACAACTACATGTATTGTATTTATAGTTAAAACCAATTTTCTTTACAAAGAATAAAAATGTAAATAAAACATTTATAGTTAGTACTAGTAACTACAAAAATGACTACATTAGGACTGACTACATTTTTTATTCCCAACCAATATGCCCCTCTCCCCAAATAACTAACACATTTCAAAAACAAATTACACCCCAAAATTTCATCTTTACCGCACGTCGCTCCCTACTTTGACTCCTTCCATAGCAATTCTCCATCGTCTGTGTACTTAGTCTTCCCACTTTGAAAGTGTCGCCACCGACATTGCTCTTTTCTTCTCACTCTATTCTCACTCCAAAACCCTTGATCCAGTCGCCCTCTTTCCCAATCACCCTCTTCTCCTCCCTCTCACCCTATCTCTTTCCCTCTTCTAGCACCTGGCCCTGTGGATGGGAGAAGTGGTCCGAGCAATGCAGCCCTACGAGGATATTGGAAAGGGGAGAAGTCAATGCTCACCAGCTATGCATCGTCCTCCTCTACAGAAGGTACGTCAAGGAGAGTGAGACACAATGTCCTAAGGGGAAGGCCACTCTCACAGTCCCTATGCCAGGAACCAACGAAAAGATATGATGGAAATTTCTAGGCAAAGCACTGACCACCACAGCCTCGTCGAGTTTGACACGGCTTCTTCCTGCCCCCGAGTTTGTTGTTTGCTTTTTCGATCTTGCTATTTCCTTCCAATTCATCCTCCTTTCCCTAATCTACGGTTCTTTCAAATCCAGTTTCCATTCTCACTATCTCTGTTGACCTGTTTCGTTGATTTGATCGATCACTATCTATCTATCCCTTGGCGTTTCGGAATGCAACTGTGATGAACACCGTGAAATTGTATACTGGAACCTATATTCAAGAATACCAACTGAATAATATAGAAAAGGTCTTGTCCCATATGAAGTTTTTTTTGCTTTGATTTTGATACAATCTCACAATTCGCTAAGTTATGTTTGATTAAGTTGCTGCTTCCTTGCACTTTCATAGGTTCTCTTTGATTTCTAAAAATTTAGTATTTATTTTAGGGAATTACGATGATACTAAATACTCAGGAAACTAGTTTTACTTTTCTTTACTCTTTTCAACATATAAATTGACTCATAATGATCTTATTCATAATCATATATGTACAACTCTAATTTCTTTATGTTTCTCTAAGATGGAAATCCCAAGCCTGCTCATGCAGTTCTCTTCTCTACTGATGTAAGATGGGCCTATTTGTAGGCTATTCATTAGCCAGCCTATATACAATGTTTATTGGTGCAAATTAGATATGATCCTACTATTGCATAGGTATTGTTCACGAGCATAATCCTAATAAGCTCTTCTACTATAATGCTAGATCCAGTAGGTGAACCAATGGGAAATTAGTATGCTCATGTTTATCATTGTAGGTGATCATTATGTTTGGTGATTGTTACATGATCTGGTCATTGATCTCATACTGAGTCTGGATTTTTGTTTGGTTCAGATTTCCCCATTTGATATTGTCCAATTTTCATAAACCATGATCCCAAATAAGATCATGAGTGTTCAGAGGTGCACTTATATTCTAGTTGGTGTTAAGAAACCATATATTCTAGTTGTGGAGTTGAATCAAGGTCGTGAATCAAATACGAGCAGTCTAACACTTTCAATAGATGAGGGTATGCCCTATTATGTTCTTTATCATTGTTTTGTTGAATCAAGGATCAATAACTTTCATATTTTACTAAACTCTAAGACGTCCTTCAAGAAGGATGGTCTCTAACTCATAAAAAATGTGCTAATTTTATCTTTATTGCTGCATGACGTGTTTTACTCTTATCTTGTTGAAGTTTATGTGGTTCATTCTAAGTATCTTTACTTATTTTCAAAATGTCAAAAACATCTTGCCTACTTCATTCTATTTTTTTTTCAGCTCATGAGGATGAGGAGCTTGTATCTCTTGCATACGTGCAAATGAGGTCTTGATTATGCTTGTTGCGGTTCTGAAGTAGGATTATCTTACTAAGGTGATGTGACTTTGGGTTCTTTTTCTTCTCCTTTTGTAATAGTTAATAGTTTTTATAGCTTAGTACCACTGAATTTTTGTTTTGCTGTTGTAGATAGTAATTTTTCATTCCTTTAATGTTGTAATGTTGGGTTCCATAATATTGGTTCATATTCATTGTTTTCTTACCTCTAGCAACTGTTGGAGGAAGCTTTATGTGGGCAACATGGGTGTGCCAACTGTTGGAGGGAGCTTTACATCAAGGCAATTTGTAGCTGAATGGAATTTTTTTTGAGCCGGAGGCCTCTCTTTTCTTTGGTGTCGCAGTAGGGTAAACAAGATTGTTCTCTTCAGTGTGGAATCAGGGTAAACAATAAAAGGGAAGTAGTTGATAGAGCAATGCAAGTTGAAGCAGGGATAACCAATTCATCAGGTACACGTCCATGAATATTGAAGACCCACTAAATTGTTCAATATAGGAACTTATTCAAGGTGATGCTTGTAAAAATATAATGTCGGTTTATTCTTTCTTATACATGTTATTTACTAATCATGTAACTAGCTTATCATCAATATCTTCTTGGTTACTTAACTCTAACCTCACCAGTGTATTGAAACAAGACAATGAAACAGGACAATTGTTCAATGGGTTTTTTATATTCCTTAAATAAATTTCCATGCACTAATTTTCTTATGATAGCCATGTCATTCTTATGCAATAGCATTCTCTCTCTATATATATATATTTCTATAAGTTTCTGAGGACATAGGTACTGATCTCCAATCTTAAGGCTAGAACATCAGTTGGAATATGCTCTAATATGATTTACAGTACAATTTACGTCCACTTGGTTTGGGAACATTGGGTGTCATGATGAGCTTGTCCCAATTTATTTGTGTGACTAAGATTTTGTCTTTTTCCCTTCATTATACAAGTACTTTCAGATCACAAATGCTCGATTAACATATATGCATTCTCACGCCAATACATTCCTACTATCATGTTATAATTTGTTGCCAACTTCTGTTATCTATTTACTCTGGTTATCAGATCGAGTGCAGAACAAAATTTCTGACATTTCCATTTTTCCCCTGCAACTCTAGAAAACCAACAAATATAGCTTTTGCAAAAGGAATGAATGCTTTTTGGTATCATCTTATAAATTGAGAACAACCTCTTGTGTTCCTCTCCAAGATTCAACCACTAGAGCTGGTGTAATTTTAGCTGAATAGAACATAGCCAACATGGAAGTCACAACTACAAGGGCCTCTTGTACTCCTATAGAACATAGAGGTAAATGTACCTGTAAGAAACTTATTTATGGACACAGGAGGCGTCGAAGAAAATCTTATAGAGAACAAAGAGAGGTCCTCAACTTCCTTTTCTTTTGATGCTCCTTATTGATATTATGCTAGTTCAGTCACTGTTACATGTTCTTTTTCTGGGGTGTCCTAGAGTGTCTAAGTATGTTCTCAAACCTGGTCAAGAACTGATGTGTTCATTATCACTATGCTTGTTGAAACCTGCATTTTATTGTTGTGGATTTGTTATGGTTTTAGTGTCAAGTTTTTTTGGACCAGGCTGGGATAAAGAGAGAGCAAACAATGTCAGTCAAACGCTAATGTAGCGACTAAGAGTCATCACATCAAAATGCAGAAGCTAATATCCACAGAGAGAACACCATCACTGGTTCAGGATATGAAAACTCAATCATCCTAGCATCCTTCTAAGGTATGTTTTCATATTGGAGATATAAATAGTAAATTTTGAAGGTAAGTTAAATGGTATATTTACCTAATACATATAGATAGAAGACTTTTGTGGTTAATTTGAATTGGAAAGGCTCAAGTGGTCATCCTCTACATAGCTGTTTACAAGGCTGTGCAATTTAGTAATTATAGGATGTCCATCTCATTAACATGTCTAAGAAGGGGTTCAACAAATTCAGTTATAGTAACTCTAGAAATTTGATAGGATTTTCATTTCTTTGTTGTTGTTTTTAGTGAGCCTTAGCACACCTAATCCCTTCTCATGGAAACTAGATGAATACTCTTCTCCGTGCTCAATATCAAGCTAGGATTCATTCACCTGGTATGTATAAGTATCGCAGTGTTATGATGAATTATATCATTTTCGACAATAGTCGAAATATATGTAAGGGCACCCTCAAGCAAGAATCAATGGTCGTCCTTCCTTGGAATATATAAAGTACATTTTTAGAAAGAGAAATGAGGAGTTCCATTTAAGGAAAGAGATTCAAAATCATCTTCTTCAAATGACTCATCTAGTAGTGAATAAGAAATACATCATAAAAATAAGAAAGATATACATTCTTCTTTAAAAAAAAAGACCTTTTCTATTAGATGTCGCATATGCGGAGAGAAAGGGCATTACAAGGATGAATGCCCGAGACTCAAGAAGAAAAAGAAGAATAGCTCCAATGACAAAAAGAAGACATACCATTCTACTTGGGATGATCCTTCAAACTCAGAGGGAATCAATGAAGAAATATGTCATCATGTAGTTGAATGCCTTATTGCGAACATGAAAAGAATAATGAACAAGAAGAAGAATGTGCACAACATAATGATTATGAGGTGTCTATATCAATTTTTCTAAAGAAGAACTTATTTAATGTATTGAACTTGTTGAACTTACTTCAGATAAAGTTGAAAAGTATAAGAAAAAAAAATTATTGGGCAAACATTATCGATTTTTTAAATTTTAAGAACTAAATGAGTGAAACGATCAATATGCTAGTGACAAGGAAATAATGTATGATATTATTTCTCAAAATAATTCCTTGAAAAATCTAGTTTTTACTTTTTAGGTAAGTTAACAATATTGAGAAATAGCCTATTTGTTGCTAACATACTGATTATGATCTTATCCTTGAAATAAACGATGGGTCAAATGAAAAAATTGATATACCTGAAAAGAACACTGCTAGTACTAGAAAATTTGTAATATCTACTACTAAAGACTTTTTGATGCTTGCCAAGGAAAATGAAAATCTTAAGAGATCTTTGGATAGATTTTGAAATACTAGAAACATACTAAAAAATATATTACATTATCACAATGATCATGTAGGTATAATGCTCTTGGTTATAGTCCAAGAAAGGATAATAGGAAGAATAAGCAAGGACCTACATTTGTAAAATCAAATACTAGTTCTTGTTTTTCAATAAACCATGTTACTTGCTTGAGGAAGATTTGGTCACTATGCTTTCTCATACCCTTTCAAGAGAAAAAGTGACAACACCATGGTTTGGGTACCAAGAACTACTTTCTAGATGAAATGTGATCACGGTCCTCGTTGGATATTAATTTTTTATCATGACATGTTTTATTTTTATTGGTTTATCTTTAATTGTTAAGTTTTTCAGTTGGTATTATTATATTTTTTAAATGGTATAGATGTATTTCTATAGGATTAAAATTTTCCAGTAAACTATCTCTCGGTCTAAATAAAGTTTGACCAATGTGTTGTTAGGTCAAAATACGGTTTAAATGAAATATTAACTATCAACTTTTATTTTAGATATCTAGTAATTAGTATATATAGTCATTTTGCTACATGTTTTTTGGTCTTTCAGGTCTAAAATAATTTATCTTATGTGTTACAAACATGGTCTTTTTACTTCAATTGATATCTTTATCTTGGTAGTTAGTCTTTTTCTAGATCTATTTTTATGAGTATGAGTTTGAGGGGGGAGATTAGTGTGATTTATATTTCCATCTTGGTTGGATTATGTTCTTAATGTCTTCTCTATATCAATTATGGGCTTACCATCCCTTAAATTTGGTCTAGAAATTACTTATTGGCCTCATTTTGTTTTTATGCCAATCTCTATATCATGGATTAATGCAAGTTCCTTGCATTGATATTGAGATATTCTTTAGAAAATTGGTGTTATTCATGACATCTCTATATCAACGGTGGAGTTAAAAGTATTTACATTGGCTTAGAGTATCTTTTTTGATGTGTTGTGCTTAATAAGATCTTTTTATCATGAAAGACTTAACATTCCTATGATTGGTAATTTGATAATATTTTGTTACTTGATCAAATATGGAGTTTTGTCTATACTATGAAATATATCCATTTTTTTGTTAATCCATTCATATTGGTTTCTCATTTCAATTGGTACACTCCTGTTTTTTTGGCGTATGTTTTCCCTCTCTTAGATGACTATCTTATTTAGGGGGAGTATTGGTAAGTATAAACCCTTTTTAGTTTTACAAAGGAGGACAAAAATCCATGAAGACAAATTTGGAAATCTACAACAATTTGAAGGTATGATGCTCAAAATTGTCTATTTTCAAATTATCTTACAAAAATATTTTTCATCATCAAAAGGGGGAGATTGTTGGATTTTTGGATACACCACACTCTTATTTTGATGATCCAAATATCTATCATCTTGTCACTAACATGTGCATTTAGTGTTTTAGGTGAACAAGAAACGTAGACAAGATCCAACATTAAAGAGTATACAATTTTATATGTGTTTGGATGTTTATAGGTCAAGTTGTACCATGTATATGCTTTGTATAGATGCATATTGTAAAACTTTCTAGGAATGATGTAAGAGAAAGTGATAAATGAAAGCATCCTATGCTAAATCCTATTCCAGACTTATATCAAGTCTTTAGGACAGTTACATGTCCTTAGAAAAATCATTTGATATGTTTTCCTAAAATATAGTTGTGTCTTGATAGGGAATATTTCAGCCAAACTCTTGTTTGATTGAGATCCATTTTTCTTGAACTACACCTTGATCGAGAAAGAGGCATTACAAAAGAGAGTGGTTTCAAACTAGTCTAAGAACAACTCTCAGTTGAAGTAAAGTTTGACTATGATGTATCTCGGTCAAAGTACAATTCGACCGAGAATCAATAGCAGACAAAATTTAGCCATTATAAATTCAAACTTTGATATTCTAATGGCTAGGTTACTATTAATCTCATTCTTAAACATAACAAAAAGTATTCTTAACTATTCCTAAGTGTTTATATATATAAAAGTGTCTTATGGACACTTAGGACACACACTTGAGCAATGTAATACATTCTATCCTACTCCAACCTTAGAATTTTTACATTGTATCTTCAGATCTAATCCATAGATGAATAATATTGTTCTAGTTCAAAAAAAAAAGCCTATCATAATCCTAAGGGAGATTTGATCATTACTTTTTCATACATATCTATGAATTAAACATCTTGTGAGCGTTGTAATCTCTTTTTTCTCTCTTGTTTCTATTTAGTTATTTACTTGTTTCTTCCAATTACTTCTTGTGAGAAGGTTGTGTGGAATTGCCATGGAGATACTTCTTGTGAGAAGGTTGCAACCAAGGAGGGGGGATGATTGCCCAACCACAAAAGACATTGATAATTTTTAGCATTTTGTGTTGATACAAAAAAGGAATAAACTACATGGTTGGAAATTCTGATTGGAAACAACTAGGTAGTGGAGTAACAGGTTTTTATGGAACCACTCTACATCATTGTGTCTTATGGTTGTTTCCATTACTTGATTTTTATTTCTACTACATTATCCTTTTAGAAAGTTGTGACTAAATTCCCTTTGTGATTGAAATTGCATTAATTTTATTATTTGCTCTACTCACCACCCGCCCTCTCTTAAGAATATCATATTACATGTAGAAGTACTTCTTCTTGAGTGGAGCCCAACACACCTTTCACTTGTGGTTTTAGTAGCTTTTGACACTCCTAGAGAGTCTAACCATGTTACTATCATCAGTGTCAAACACCATTTTTGGACACAGCTGGTTAAATAGGTTGGTGACTTCGTCATTCTTGTCGTGGCAGTGTATGGGGATCCCTCTGGAGTGGAGTTACTCAACCTTGTCCCTAGATTTGATGAGGCTGTCCTTTTAAACATCCTAAAAGGTCATTCACACTTCTCCATACAAACACAATAAACCTTCTAAACACCTTGCATTGAATGCCACTTGAGATATACTTGTTTATTTGGATGCAAGCTAAGCTACCTCATTATGTTAAACTACTATATGATTGTTGAAGCCGATGGTGATGAAATCATGGATGAATTTCATGGTCTAACCAAGTTTCCAAGAATTTGGCAACTTCTTCTTATAGATGACCTTTCCATCCCCTATGCTAGATTACTAGCATGAACAACAATGAAAACAAGGAAAATAGAGATAATTGTTTGAATCAATAGTAAAATGCAACAAAATAAAATGACTCCTACTTGAGGGAAGATAAGAAAAAGACAAGTACATCGAAAGATTAGGTTTAGTGATGCTTTACAACTAGGAGGGTGTTAGGACCCCCTACATCACATGAAAAATTGATATTGTGTTTTTCATAAATATTTGTCCATGACAGATGACCCAACCCATAAATGGAAAATGGGTGTGCCACTAAACTGCACATTGCCATTTGGTACTCCAACTTTGGCAGTATTACCGGAGCCTCCCAAGACTAAGATGAGGTGCACATAATCAATGGAATGAAAGATGGCCACACACTTTAAGCCTACCTCTTTACACGTCCTCATCCACTCATCCTTTCATTTTTCTGACTCAAATGCCAAGAAATGTCCATTGAATATATCAAAAACAACATGGGTAATTTGTCATCCACCCTCCTCTTAGAAACTTGCTTAGTGATACATACCCTCCAATGGCAGACCTAGGAATTCAATGTGGGTGATGCAAAGTAGTAGAAGACAATTTTTTTGTTAGTATAACTTATTTTTCAACAATGAAGCCCAATCAAAGTTTGATTAAATCAACTAGAAGATATATGTTTCAATTGGAGTGAAAACAATAAAAACATGTGTACTTGTAATAAACAATAAGCATATTCCAATTGTGGTGGATGGCATTCCAAACAATTATATTCATTAACATGTGCAACATTATATATTCTTTGATGATAATAATCAAACTAACATTGTAGAGATACATTAAAAGCATTATAATTCAAACCAACAACATGCGTAAAAGTTACACGTTGTCGTTATCTAACATTAGAACCATCACATACATGATACATAAAGTTTCCTTCAACTTTACATTGCAAACATAGATTACCTACATGTTATAGGTTGATAGCATTCAAAGTCTTTAATGGAACAATGGTTTGCATGAATGAATGGAAGACAATACTGCACAATGACACTACAAGAAATAAATGCATTAATGACTAGAGTAACAACAACATTAGTTGTTTGTCATAATTATTATTCTAATTGATATCCTTTCTCCTCTCACCCCCGTCAATGCAAACAGAATCATGTGTGACTAGTGTTGACCTAAGTGTTGAAGATTGTCCATATTTTGATAATGACCTAAGCATTACATTCATATATATCTAATATATTTGTTTAAGGTTGATTTCAAGCATTAGGTACTTGAAAAGGATCAAATCGCTCACGCCCTATCTTGGTTTAGTACAAGTCAAAAGAAATGCAAATGTGCAATTTGAGAAATTACTCCAAATCACCTTATAACATTTTTGTTATCATTTTTATTGATGATATGACTTATAGCTAAGATGAGAAAAAATCAGGTACACTTAATTGGAATGTTTGATCACTCAAAATCATTTTAAAAAATTCATCATAGGTACTTCATCAGTCGAGTAGCCAACTTGACCGATCCTTGATGGATTTTGGAAATGATGTCAATTAGTCATGTTGCCTATCCACAAAACTCGATCAATGACCTCTCTGCCCAAGACTAATTTAAGTGGATCAGTCGAGTTGCCACTAGGACAAACTCGACCAATTATTTGAATTGGTCTTGTAACATAGTGTAATCATTCACGTTATCTTTATTAAAATTCAATTGAATGCACTATAAGGAATATGCAGAAAAAGTGATTCTAGCCATTGGTGAGGTGCTATAGTAAAAACAAAGATATGTTGTAACCCCCATTTTGGATAGAAAATGTTCGTAAGTATTCCCACACTCTAGTGGACACCCCCAGCAATAAAAAGGACATCTTAGAGTTCATTATAAAGTTGCTCATTCATGTTATTGAAGGTCCTTGCCATAGTTGAGTGCTTTTAGTCCACTTGATCCCCTTTCTCTCTCTTAATTACAACTCAATTCGTCATTATGAGTGAGATAGGTTATGTGTGAAGAGAGCTACCCATTTGTATTTTTGTAAAGCTCTCAAGCTTCTTCTTTCCCATCCCTTTTTCAAAAGCTCTTGCTTGGTGAAAGCTTCTCCAAGAGAAGGAGAAGGAGCAAGCTTCTTCATCTGGAGAAGAAGGTTCTCAAGGATACTCCAAGTAAAGGAGATGATCAAGGCAGAAGATCCAAAGAGATGAGTTGGTAAAGCCTCAAGGACGAATACTCATTGCATGAAGGGGGGGACCTTAACGAAGGCATCAGACTGATTGCAATAGTGGGTAAGACCTTTATGAGGTAGAAGACCAGCTCTAAGACCTTGATTGTAAGGTCATTGGCTCCCTTTGCCTTAAAGGGAAGTTGGGTATCCTTGTCCAATAAAAGGTAGGTCATTTGTTGTAACTCTTATATGTGGATATAAGGAGTAGACAAGCATAAGAAATCCTAGATCTTGGCCTCTCTAGGTAGTGGACTAACTCTCTCCTAGTTTGGATAGTGGAACCACTCTAAAATAGCTTGTCCAATTGGTTTCTTTCAATTTCTCTCATCCTTTCTATGCATGTTTAGATTGCCATCAAATTGACTATTTGTAGTTATACCCAGTTGAAGTAATCTAACTAGTTTTGTGCAAGTTTTGAAGCTCTATTCACCCCCCTCTAGATCCCTCCAATCCAATAAGTGGTATCAAAGCCACAACCTTCTCTGACACATCTCTCGCGAGATGATAAGATTGTGACTTACTTGGGTCTCTCAATCTTGAGTGAAGCTTCTCCATGAGGCCATCAGTCTTTGGCGGCACAAACTTCCTCTATTGGAAATGGTGGATGCAATTCTTCCTCCAAGGAACCAACTAAAACATGTGGAAGGTGGTGATTCTCCCATACAAGGAGCCAACCAATGATGTAGCCACTTGGGGTGAAGCTACAGACAATAAGGCATAGCTCATTGCCAAGGCAGTTATCATCATCTATCTTTCCCTCACTCCTTCTGAGTTCAACTAGATCTCATCTTAGGACATGGCCCATGGGATTTGGAACAAGTTGTGCATCACATATGAAGTCATGTAGCAAGTCAAGGAGTCTGAGATCTACATGCTCAATGAACTACTAGAGAACTTCAAGATGGGAAAGAAGGCGAGAGTGGCAGACATGTACTCCCAACTCAACATCATCGTCAACGGACTTGTAGCCTTGGGACAACTGTTTGATAGAGGGGAATCAAGTCCAAGATACTTAGGTCCCTTCCTAAGAGATGGGAACCCAAGGTAAATTCAATTGAAGAGGTAAGAAGCCTTGGAGACTTAGCTACTGAAGAGATCATTGGCGATCTTCATGCCCATGATCCAAGGCTAGACAAGAAAGAGGAAGATGAAAAGCAAGAAGAGAAGGAGTCAAAGAAAGTTAAAGATAATGCCTTAAAAGACCAAGTAGAGGCAATGAACCTTCAATAACAACTTGCTTGTCTATCCTCTCCTACCTCCTCAAGTGAAGATGACATCCCTAGTGATCATGAAGCCAACTACTCAAAGGAAAGTCTTCCTCATCCTCAACTCTAAGATACTATAAATGTGGAAAAAAGGGACACTACAAGAATGAATTCCCAAATGCCAAGAAGAGCCACCACAAGAGTACCCACAAGAAGAAGGATGATTACAAGAAGTAAGGAAAGTACACGAGGAAGGATAAGAAGGAGAAAAGAAGAAAATATGCTTCTCATGTAGCTTAGGAAGAATCCTCTTTAGGTTGCTCAAGCTCTGATGAAGGTGAATGTCATCTTGCACTCATGGCCTCTACAGGTGAAGACATAGGTGAGGTAAGATTTGCATGGATTATCCAAAGAAACTCTTATTGATATGTTTGATGCTACCCGTTCTTCTTATTCCAAATGTAAATCTAAGAAGAAGAGGTTGGGTAAGATCATTTATGATTTATTTGCTAACTTGACATTCTTGATCAGAATGAAAGGTTGTATCTTGATAGCATTGGTTCCTTGCAAGGGAATTTTCTTGATCTTGAGCTCAAATAAAATGGAGTTGAAGTTGAGAATGGGGTCTACCTTAAGAACATTACTAGTCTTAAGGAAGAAAACCCAGCCCTAGTAGATAAGGTTGTTTTGCTTGAAGATGAAAATGTTGAACTTAAGCTTGTTTGTGATGCCCGTAGGGATGAGAAAAATGCTTATCTTGACAAACTTAAACTGCTTAGAACTTAAAATTCTAGGTTTCTTGCTCAAGTGATTGATTAATCTTCTAGACCTATATTTTCTAGCAAGGATTTTACATCTATTTCTACTGAAAAATAATCATATTTGAATAAATCCCTTTGTCATGAGACTGACATGCTGCATGCTAATGATGATATTGATGAGTTATTTTCTATTGTTGTCACCCTTACCAATGATAATCACAAATTGAGAGTTACTTTGCAATCCTTCCTCAAAGGAAAGAAGTCACTCAATGAAGTCTTTGATCACCCCACCAAACATAGTAGTAAAAGTGATTTAGGATGTGAGGGTGCTCCAAAAGGCAAAGGTAAGAAGAAGAGCAAGGAACCACCAATCTTCCATGGATAGTCTTCCGACTCTAAGAACCCAAAGGTTTGTGTTCAATGTAAGAGTGATGACCATTATTCTACTTATTTTCCTTATAGGGAGAATGGGACTAACCCAAAGATGAAGAGGGTCCCCAAGATAACCCCAGATCCCAAAGTTTGAATTGGGCACCAATTATTTTCCTTTCTTGTAGGGAAAAGGAAAATAGATTGTTGATAGTGGATGTTCAAAACACATGACGGGTGAAATCAACCATTTCAATCAATTCACTAAAAAGAAAGGAGGATCGGTGACATTTGGGGACAACAACAAGGGTAAGGTAATAAATGAGGGTGATGTAGGTGATTCACTTTGTATCAAGAATGTTCTTCTTGTAGATGGCTAACATCACAATTTAATTAGTGTAAGTCAACTTTGTGATAATGGTTATCTTGTTCTATTTACTTGTTTAAAATGCTTGCTTCTAGATTCCCTCTCCTATAATGTCATATATAAGGGAACTAGAAATGGTAATCTTTATATTATTTTGATTGACTCTATTAATCCAATTGTTGGTAGATGTCTTGTTGCCAATTCATATGATATTTGTTTATGGCATTGTAGGCTTGGCCATGTAAATATGAATCAAATGAAGAAGTTGAGCAAAAAGGATTTGGTCAAAGGACTTCCTAAATTGGATTTTGAAAAGGATGAGGAATGCCAAACTTGTACCCAAGGAAAGCAAACCATGTCCTCCTTCAAATCCAAAGGAGTCTTCAGCGCCAAAAGAGTTCTTGAGGTTTTCACATTGATCTATTTGGGCCAATGCATACACAATCGCTTCGTGGTAGCAAGTATTGTCTTGTGATTGTCAATGATTTTTCTAAATAAGCTTGGACTTCTTTCTTGTTTCAAAAAAGCGATACTCTTGTTGTTTTCTTGAATTTTTACAAATGAGTTGAAAATGAAGCTTCTTGACACATTGTTTCTATCCATAGTAATCATGGGGGAGAATTTGAAAATGATTTGTTTATATGGTTTTGTGAGGAATCCAGGTATGCACATAAATTTTCTTCACCTCGAACACCTTAACAAAATGGGGTTGTAGAGAGATAGAATAGGTCACTACATGAAATGTCTAGGACTATGCTTCTAGAGTATGACACTCTAAAGAAGTTTTGGGCCGAACCCGTTAGTACATCATGTTCTGTGCAAAATTGGGATTTTTATCATCTTTCATTGAAGAAAACCCCTATGAGAAATGGTGTGGTATAAAGCCATCCATTGATTTCTTTCATTTTTTTGGTTACCCTTGTTTTGTTTTGAACACCAAGGATTGTCACGATAAGTTTGATTTGAAATATGATAAGGCATTCTTTCTTGGCTATAACACTACCAACAAGCCTTACAGAGTATATAACATTGAATTGTGTGAAGTAGAAGAAACCATCAGTGTTAGATTTGTTGAGACTAACCCCTCTATTTCCAAGAATGTTGATAATGACATTGTAGATCAAGTTATCCCTCATTTGAGAGAGCTCAACATTGGTGAAAAAGAAAAAGAGGTGTTAGTTGATGAAGAATAAAAGAATGAAGGAAAGAAGGATCCAATCCCCTACTTTGCAAATCATCATCCTAAAGAGCTCATCATAGGCAATCCTTTTAAAAGGGTGAAGACTTGGACTGCCTACAATAAAGAACAAGCATATATCACCTTCATCTCCCAGTTGGAGCCAAAATATGTCAAAGAAGCCCTTAAAGATGACGAGTGGATCCTTGTCATGCAAGAAGAGTTGGGGCAATTCAAAAGAAACAAATTGTAGACTCTTGTGCCAAGACCAAGTGATACAAATATCATTGGCACCAAATGGGTCTACGGAAACAAGTTGGGTGAAAGTGACAAAGTGGTAAGGAACAAAGCAAGGTTAGTTGCTTAAGGCTACAATCAACAAGAAGGTATCGATTTTGATGAAACATATGCACATGTAGCTAGACTTGAGTCAATTAGAATGCTACTTGCTTTTGCTTGTCACAAGAACTTTTTGCTTTATCAAAAGGATGTTAAAAGTGTGTTTTTTGAATGGTACAATTGAGGAGGAAGTGTATGTTGCACATCCTCCAGGCTTTGAACATGTTAACTTGTCAAACCATGCTTATTTGTTGCAAAACTTTATCTATGGTCTCAAACAAGCACCTTGAACTTGGTATGAGAAACTATAGAACATTTTTTAGATAATGGCTATATCATGGACAAAGTATATTCTACCTTGTTTTTAAATCACACTTCTAACAATTGTTTGTTCATTCAAATTTATGTTGATGACATTATTTTTAGCGGAACTTATCTTGATCTTTGCAAGGAGTTTAGTGATCTTATGTAGAGTGAGTTCAGGATGAGCATTATTGGGGAGTTTACATTCTTCCTTGGCTTCCAAATCAAGAAAACAAAGAATGGGAAATTTATCAACCAAGGCAAGTATACAAGTGAACTACTTAAGCACTTTGTGATGGAGAACACCAGGTCAATGAACACCCCCATGTCAAACACCGCCAAGCTTGATAGAAATGAAGAAGGAGAAAAGTTCGATGAGAAACTCTATAGAGGTATGATTGGAAGTTTACTTTATTTAACTGCCTCTAGACCTGATATAATGTTTAGTGTTGTCTTGTGTGCTCACTTTCAATCAAGTCCTAAGAAATCACATCTTATAGAGGTGAAGAGGATTTTGAGGTATCTAGACAAAACCCCAAATTTTGGACTATGGTATCCTAAGTCAAGGGACTTTACTCTGACTGCTTATAGGGATGTGGATTATGCATGATGCTTGATTGATAGAAAGTGCACAAGTGGCACTTGCTTCTTCCTAGGACCTTTCCTAGTTTCTTAGTTCTCTAAGAAACAAAGCATTGTGGCTCATTCAACTATCGAGGCTGAATATATTGCGTATGGGAGTTATTGTGCCCAAGTCCCATGGATGAAGCAAATGCTTCATGACTTTAACATTTATTTTGATGCTTCTGTTATCTATTGTGATAATATTAGTGCAATCAACTTGTATTACAATCCTATATTGCATCGTAGGGCAAATACATATAGAGGTATGCCATCACTTTCTTTGTGATCACATTTCCAAAAAGGATATTTATATCACACATATGTATACGAAGAATTAGCTTGAGGATATTTTCATTAAACCTCTAGCTAGAGAGAAATTTAATTTCATTAGATCAAAACTGCTATAACTACTCTTGATGATATTGAGATACCTTCTAGATGGTTGTTCGCTTACCTATATCTTGCTTATAATTGATCATCTCTTCTGTGTTATAGTTATCTTGTTTCTTGCCTTGGTTTCCTCTTTTTGGGTATTTTTTGTGATCGTTTGTTTTATTGCAAAATAGTACCTTATGATGAGTGAAATGTTTCTTAATATGTCTAAGATGTATAATAGGCTAAAGAAATACCATTAATTAGCACCCTAGAGGCTATAAATTAAGTTCTAAGTTTTTGGGAAGGGTACCAGTCGGTCGAGTTGCCAACTCGACTAATACTAGGCTGTGCCAAGGGTTTTTCTCTTGATCGTTCAAGTTTTCCAGTATCATAACTTGACCAATCGTTGGGTTGAATCAAACTTAAAATAGGTTTCGGCTGACATTTCTCCCTCTCAATCAGAGAAAAGTTGACTAATTCCTAGCTCTAGCCCCTCTTGACCTCAACCCTAGGTGTGACCATCCCTTCCCTTGCCTATCCTAGTCTCTCTTGCCTCTCTCTCACCCATCCTAGGTTGTTAGACGGTTGTTTGTGCAGTTCTCTTCCTTCTTTGGTTGTTGTTGCTTCTCAAATCCATTCTCATTGCATCCAACCAAAGAAAGAGAGATACCCCAGGTGGTGTATGGTGCACTGGATATTTTTCATTTTTCACATGCTATTTTATATTGATTTTTGGGCTCTTATTGTTCATTTTCATATTAATTTGTGCATGATTATAAATGTTAGCATGTGTTACTTAATTGAATCAAATAAATATAATTTTATGTTTTCAGATGATTTATTATATTTTGAAGTACTTATGTACATTTTTGTGCCTTTCAGGTATCACAAGAGTCCCATACAGTCGGTACTAGTGACTATACAAGTTGGTAGTATCAAAATAACATCAGTAGAAGACTCAAGGATCGCCCAGAATCGGTACTATCGACTCTGTAAGTCTATAGTACCGAAATTGCATTAGAGAGACAAAGCAAGTTCGAATTCCAGACTCGATACTTTCAACTTTCCAAGTCGATAATACCGAGTCTGCCTGATCAGGCATATCCAAAAATCAAGTTAATCAAATGGTTGATGATTTATTATGCACTAAGTCACTTATATGACTTAAGGGGAGTTCGGCTAGACCTACTCTATCACATTCTATTCTATTGCATGATGACTACGGAACGGGAGAGGAGAGCGAGAAGGAGAACCACACGTTCAGGAGGTTTTGGGCACATTAAGTGGGAAAAATTCATGGATTGCAAATCCGTTCATCAGCGTGGAGTGGCATGTTCACCTTTCTCCATGGGGTTTGTTGGTTTTCCTATGTTCTCCATGTTTTTCCTTCTTCCTAGCATGTTTTTTCCCCATGGAAACCATGAGAGGCTAATCCCTGTGTTCTCTAGGACCCGAGAGTAGCCTGGTTATACACTATATATGGATCTTTGCATCCGTATATTGTTTTCTCCTAATTGTTGGGCATGTTGCTATGAAATTGTATTAAATTGTCTATTTTGCACACCATAGGTGATTAATTAGATCCTTGATAACTTTGGGAGGAGGATTAAGGATTGGAAATCCATAGTAACACACATTTTATATCACCCTTTGGGAAAGGTCTCTTACGAATGTGAAGGGATTACCCAGAGGATTTGTTAAAGTAGCTAACTAATTAACCAATTCCTTTAGAAATGGGATTGACATTAGAATAGGTAGTAAACTACATTGCGGGAGTGGGTAGTTCTTGCTATAGGATCTTTTTCCAGGAGTGGGAGGAATATATATATATATATATATATATATATATATATATATATATATATATATAAATATATATATATATATATATATAAATCTTTGGTAAAATTTGCAGTGTCAATCATAGTGAAACCACAGTACTAGAGAATTCCTTCTCATTTTGATCACAAACCATTAAATTAGTTTTCTTTCTTGCAATCATTTTAATAACTCTCAAATCAAAGTTTTCTTCAGCTTAGCTAATCAAAAGCAATTAGTAGTAGTTTCTTGAATTACATTTCCCCATGTTTGATATCTAGGCCTCATTGGCTTGTAATACTTTGACACGTACACTTATGTTTAACACTTATAGTTTATTCATGTCAAGTTTTTGGCACTTCTACTAGGGAAATAATATATTCAAGCACTACGAGTGTTTTAATCGGCCACTCTAGGCCACCCAATTTATTTTTCTTTTTATTCTTTCAAAAGATGAATTGCAAATATCTTTTGATTCAATTAGTAGTATCTTATTCTCACATTGAATTCACAAAGTTCAGGTACTAGTGCATGGTTCAAACATGAACCACTGATCATTGTCCCACATCAAATCCACAGTCAGAAGGTATGGGTGACGCAGAAGAAGAACAAACCATCTCAGAGAAGATCAAGATGTCATCCTCAATAGTTGAGCTTGGTCCAATCAAGAGATAAGCGATAAATGTGGGAAGATACAAGATCGATCCTAGACTGGTGACATTAGTCAAGAAACAGGCTCTCCAAGGCCATAGTACTGAAGACACAATGACTCATGTCAGTATTTTTGTTGAACGTTGTGACATGGTGAAGATAGACAAAGTTCCTGCCACTGTGATATACCTAAAGCTATTTCCATCATCCTTTGTAGCTAAGTCTTGGTTCTCTAACCTCAAGCCGGAATCCATAGAGACATGTGACCAGATGATAGACACATTCTTATAGCATTATTTCCTATCGCAGAAGACAAATGAATTGACATGGACGATTTACTACTTCAGGAAACATGCTGAAGCGTCATACTCAGAGGCTTGGGAGCACTTTCAGAACATGTTGTGAAAGGTGCCTCACCGTGGTATAGATTTATATGGACAAGAAAAGACTTTCTATTATGGCCTACATCATGGTGAGAGGACCACTCTAGATAGTGTAGGGTCTAGATTTTTCTTGAACAACAAGCCTTCTAGATGACATGAGATCCTAAAGAACATGGCTAAGAACCAGTCGTGGGGTGAATAAAGAGAGCTCCCAACAACAATTAAAAGCATTGAAGAATCTAAAGTCATCTTGACATTGAATTAGAATCTTGACCTCATCACCACAAAATTGTTCCAGAAGGATGTAAAATTGTTTGTAGGTGAAGAAGAGGATTGCACGTACATGCACCAGCAGTACTAGCAGGACAGTGCCCCCAATAAGATTTACAAAATTGAGAACATGTTAGGAAAGTTGGTGAGCCAAAATAAAGCAATTATGGGTCACACACAGAGGGAGTTGAAAAATAATGGTGCCCAAATCCACAACATTGAATATCAAATTTCTCAGTTAGTAGCAGAAGTAGCTTCCTTGAAAACGTTCATTTAGCAAGGAGCCCCTAGGAATGCAGAGGTATCCCATCAACATCACCAAGCAAAATTAATCTATGTTTTCAAGGAGAGAGAACATCAAACTGAGGAGGCACCAAGAAACACACTTAGGAGTCTGATTGGGTGTATGTGCCTAAAGTCTCATTTCCTCACAGTCTATTGGGATTACGAGGAGGATGCAAAATGCCAGTGGATAGTAAACTTCAAGGTCCCATTCCTATTAAATCACTGACTAGAGTTCTTGAAAGGGTACATATTCAACAAAAGAAGGTGACGGTTTTGCTATGTAGTGGAACAGTCATAGTCAATAAAGGGGCACCCACAATTCAAAAGGAACAACCACCAGTAACACCACCCACAAAGGATGTGCCAATTTCTAATTTAGAAGGTGGTCTTGAAGCAAGCCTAGGGGAGGAAGTTCATCAAGTACCATATGTTCCCCCACATAAGTGAGCAGAGATGTCTGATGTGCCATCCCCAGATAGTCTGAAGCCAAGGAAAAAGGAAACACAGTTTAAAAAGTTTTTGGACATCTTCGAGAAGCTCCACATCAATTTGCCTTTAGTGGAGGTAATAGAAAAAATTCCTACTTATGGGATATTATTTTAATGATATCATCAACAAAAAGTAGAGGATTAAAGACACATATATTGTACAGGTGATGAGTGCACTTATCAAGCGGAAGCTGCCAAGAAAAAGGTAGGTTCCATGATGTTTCTACATCCCATGTTCTATAGGTGACTAACATTTCGAGCAGGCACTATGTGATTTGGGAGCGAGTATTAATCTCATGCCTCTTACCACCTTCCGAAAGTTAGGATTGCAGGAACCAACGTGAACACCCATGGAAATGGAGTTGGCAGATGGATCTATTGTGAGGCCATATGGGATATGCGAGGACGTGTTGGTTAAAGTCGACAAGTTCATCTATATGGTTGACTTTGTGGGGATGGACAAGGATTAGTGACACTTTTAGGAAATTTGTTCCAAGCTACAGTCAATGTGACCACTATTGTTGGAAGATGCTATTTGACACTCAGGATAGATGATGATAGGGTGGAGTTCAGATTGTCGGATGAATCTTCACCACCATCTCATTACAACCCAGGCTTAGAAGGATCATTAATGTCGAACCTAGGACATTAAATAGGGGCACTTTATGGTAGACAACCCAATTTTATTTTTTGTCATTTACAATTTATTTAGGTGTTTTTCTTAGTTACATTTCATCTTTTTAATGTTATATTTTAGTTGATGTAAAAAGGTACATTGACGCTCTTATTTGGGGTGCTAATAGGGTCAAAGGCGGTACTACTGATCCCCGAGTTGTACTACTGACTTCTTATTAGTTAAAATTCTACAGAAAGTCGATACTATTGAGTTCAAAGTTGATACTACCAAAACTTTCCCAAACAATCACCTAAATCTTAGACCCAAGTTGGTACTATCAAGTTCAAAGTCAGTGCGACTGAAATTTTTCAGCAAACATTGACAAAAGCTACAAGAAGAAGCAGTACCACTGATACACATGCTGGTGGGCACCAATTTTCAAATCTCAAAGAGGGAGAGAGAATGTCATATCTTGATGCCAAAAAGACACAAATTAGAGGAACCAACAACAGGGATATATTCTTGCACAACTTGATCCAAAGAACCACCAATCATCCACCACCACCACCCTACAGAACAACTGGTACCCCCGTTCCACCTCTAGGTTTCGATTTTTGACTATGAGGACATGATCATGTTAAAGCTTAGGGGGGTGTTGGAATGACTTTATCTTCCCTTCTTAGTTCTTTTTAGCTTTTATTTTTGTAATTTGTAGGATCCACAATCTATCTAGTAAGAGCTTAAATTTTGTTTCTTCCTAGAAATTATGATGTGTGCTTTCAAGGTTTCTATGGAAGATGAGAATATCTTTTTTGTGGGATTAAGTTGTGAGTACTTGAGTAATCTCACTTAGAGGAAGTGTTTGGGTTCATCAGCTTAAGGACAATTAATATGAATAGACATCTTAATTATTCATGAAATGTTGATGAAGATGGGGTTTGAGCTTAATTTTATCAAACAGCTAATGGGACCTTAAATTTAAGTTTAAGAAAGAAATCCTAAGGTTACCCTATGCACAGGTCATTAGTGAGGGACATATCATAAATTCATGAAAGGGTTTGTCTCATAGTTATGTGATTCCACCCATCCGCCACTCATTATTGACTCACGACTTCAATGTGAATAAGAAATCCAAATTGAGTCCTATTGTTGCATTGCATGGCATGATAGGGACATGATAGCTAGTTTTCTTTTATTGCAGTTGTTACAAAAATGAATAGAAAAAAACATACATGTATGCATGAACAATTTTGTGCATACCATTCCAGTTGCATAAACAATTTCATATAGATTACATGCATTACAGATCATTCATTTCTTTATCATGTGGATTTAAGTCTCTTTAGAAATTTGAGTGCAGGAATATACATCCATACTCCTTCAAAAAAAAAGAAGAAAAAATGGATGACATGTTAGTGAAGCCTAAGCATAATGTTTCACTATGCTAAAATAATGGGCCAAAAATGAAAACATAAATAAATGAATTATAATGTTTCAAAGTTAAGAGGGAGAAAGTATGCCCTTAACTCTTCTGATAGACCTGAAGAAATTCATAAGATGCATTCTTTTGTTTTCTTCCTTCATTCTCATTTAGTTGATGAGATTGTTTGATTCATGCATCATTATATTCAAAAAAAGTGCGCATTAGGACTCGTGCATTTCTCATTCTCTTCACCATTTAGGTTCTTCATGCTTTATTTTGCATAAATGATTTGGGTGTACTTGTGATTCTTCAATTGACACCCTTTTCATACCATTCATTTCTCTTATATGATCTTTCTCCTCATTAATTTTTATATGGAGAACTGCTTCCAAGTAGATTGGTGGTTAGGAAAGAGCAATGTATATTAGGGAATCACATAATGCACCAAGAAAATGCTTGATTGATTATGATGTTAACTGCTCTCTTGATAGTGTTCATTGATCTAAGGGTGGATATCTTTTATGAATGTTTTGGTCACTATAGAGAAGTTGATTGTTCAGTGATCAATAAAGGCCGGGTTGGGACCGTCAAGTGGGAGTAGTTGAGAAATAAAATTCATGTTCCTTGTCCTTTTGCTAAATTGTCTCAAACAAATCCAAGAGTGTGTTGCTTGAGGACGAGCAACATTTAAGCTTATAGGAGTTTGATGCACTAGATATTTATCATTTGTATATACTATTTTATATTTTTTGTGCACTTACTATTTATTTTCATATTAATTTGTGCATGATTTATTAATGTTAGTCTGTATTACATAATTGTATCCAATAAATATAATTGTAATATTTTTGGATGATTTATTATATTTCAAAGTACTTATGTACATTTTTGTGCCTTTCAGGTACCACAAGAGTCCCACGTGACTCGGTACTACTGACTTCACAAGTCAGTAGTATCAAAATCACATTAGTAGAAGACTCATGGATCATCCAAACTCAGTACCATCGACTCTATAAGTCGATAGTAATGAGATTGCATCATAGAGACAAAGAAGGTTCAAATTCTAGATTCAATACTATCAACTTTCCAAGTCGGTACTACCAAGTCTACCAGATCAGAAAGATCTGAAAATCAAGTTAATCTGACGGTTGAGGATTTATTTCTCCCTAAGTCACTTCTATGACTAAAGGGGAGTTTGACCAGATCTAATCTATCACATTTTGTTCCATTGCACAATGGCTACGACACATGAGAGGAGAACGAGAAGGAGAACTGTACGTTTGGGAGGTTCTGAGCATGTTTGATGGGAAGAATTTGCGGATTGTAGATCCGTTCATTAGCGTGGAGCAGATTGTTCATGTTTCTCCAAGGGGGTCATTGGTTTTTCTATGTTCTCCACATTTTTCTGTCTTCCTAGCATGTTTTTGCCCATGGAAACCATGACGGTCTAATCCCCTCGTTCTCTAGGACCCGAGAGTAGCCTGGTTGTACACTGTATATGGATCTTTTGCATTATTATATTACTTTCTCCTTATTCTTGGGCATGTTGCTATGAAATGGTATTGAATTGACTATGTTGAGCACCATAGGAGATTAATTATATCATTGATAAATTCGGGAGGAGGATTAATGATTGGAAATCCATAGTAAGACACATTTTATATCGCCCTTTGGGAAAGGTGGCTTATGAACGTGAAGAGATTACCTAAAGGATTCCTTAAAGAACCTAACTAAGTAACTAATTACTATGGAAATGAGATTGTAATTAGAATAGGTAGTGAATTACATTGCGGGAGTGGGTAGATCTTTCTACATGCTCTTTGTCCAAGAGTGGGAGGAATATATATTAATCTTAGGTAAAATTTGCAGTGTCGATCGCAGTGAAACTATAGTCCTAGAAAATTTCTTCTCATTGTGATCACAAATCATTAATTTTGTTTTATTTCTTGCAATCATCTTAATAACTCTCAAATCAATGTTTCCTTCAGCTTAGCTGATCCAAGCAGTTAGTAGTAGTTTCTTGAATTATGTTTCCCTGTGTTTGATTCTGGGCCTCATTGGCCTATATTACTTCAACGCATACACTTGCATTTTACATGTATAGTTTAGTCATGTCAGTCTACCTTTGTCCTCATTCAACCCTTGCATGCTATCCTTTGATGACACCTCATTTGTCTCCTCCAAAGCTCTCAATTGTTACAAGGAGCTCCTCCCTAGGAACCCTTTCCCGTTTGGAGCTCTTTTTGTGACTCATCTCAAGAAGAAGGAGGTTATCTCTGATATTGCCAATATTTTCAATACCCATCACCAAGGTGCTTTGCGCATAGAAAACTTGTGCGTTCATAATTCCATGACAAGCACCGAGGCGGTCCATGAATTCTATGTTAACCTTTCATGGAACTATGACACTTTAGTACCACCACCTGATAGCCAGGTCTTCCACACTTCCATGATTTCTGAAATCAAATTCAACATATATGAAGATTCGTTGAACATCTTTGTCAATGAAAGAGAGAGGTTACCAACACATATATGAAGGATTATCTTGACTATTTTGACCTTTTAGACCCTGAGGCTTTCTATAAGCACTCCAATCTTACTCTTACTGACACCCATGAGTTCTTGAAGAATCGTCAGGTACCCTATAAGGAGAAATCAATCTTGCCATCCTCTTTCCTAGATCTCAAGAATAGACTGCTTGCATTAGTTGTTAACTGTAATGTCCACCCCAAGAAGAATCAAATGGAAATTGCAGAGAACATTGTTGTGATCATTTATTGTCTCTTAATGAACGTTGGAGTCAAGTACTCCTAATAATCCTTCATCACATGAACTATTTTGACTCAGGAATAACACTTGTGGTGCCCACACACCCTACATGTAACGACCATGCTTCCCGATAACCCCCAATTAAGGAAGACCAAGAAGTCAGAGGCATTATCCCAAAAATAAGATCAATGGTTTTGCAATTAATAAAAAAAAATTAATAAATTCTACAAAAGACTAACTGAAAACTAGAATAAAATTTTACTTATAACATACCTTTTAAAAGTAGGAATCTATAATTTCTACCCTCAGATAATTCTATCTATCTAAATCCTCCTTTAAATATTAGCTTTAATCTTCACAAGTTCCACTTTACTATTTGTCCAATTCAGATATTCCTAAAATGTCAACAAACAAAATGTCGGTCAGTATAAATGAATGTACTGGTATGTGGTGACAACCAAAATATTGCACATATATTCTAACAACATAATCACATCAAATCGTTGTTAACAATGCAAGATTACATTTTTCAATATGACTTCCCAACCACTTTTACTCATACTCTGGGATACTCTCTCTTAGGGTTTAGTCCTTGCAAGGGACTTAAGGCTACCTTCTCCATCCTGAGCTTGGTACCTGGGGTCACCTCTATGGGTGCCCAGTGGTCTTCCCTCTGGGGCTTGACCACTTTAGACCTTCCCTCCGGGGCTTGGTCTTGCATCATACATACAGAGATGGTATGTAGGTTCGGGCAAGTCATATATATACTTAAATTGTGATAAATATATTCACTTTAAAGATTGTAGAAATAAAGTCATCCAAGTAGTTTATTTCCATTGCAATCGATAAAACATCGGGAAAATTATGGGAAACTAAAGTGTGTCCTCATAATTAAACACATACCTAATTTGGAGATCTTACTATAAATAAGCATAATTCAATCGAATCAAGATGTCCAATCAAGAAAAACAACCAACCAATCAAGAAATCTTGATCTTGAAAATATGTGTAACACCTAATTGTTACCATCACATCCCAAAAAACTCCTTATTGACTAGGGACACCTTTCTAAGGTTGCTAATCCGAATTAGGGTTTTCTAAGGGTTATTTAAATATATTTCTCAACTTTGCCTCTTTTATATCCACAAAATCCTAAAACAATATTTCTATTTTCAACACCCTAATTACTCAACTATTCATATTAAAGCCTCTTTGTTACCAATTTGTATTAGGATCAACCTAATTTCATCTTATACATATGATCTTGAAATATAACTCATTAAAAGTCATTAACACTTAAATTAGGGTTTCTATGCCCATTAATGTACTTTATTCATATGAAACCCTAAATTAGCCACTTAAGCACAAGGATCTTTTTAGCTCTAAATCTTCCTTTTTATTAACAACAGGTTATACATAGGATCTTGAAATATAACTCATTAAAAGTCATTAACACTTAAATTAGGGTTTCTATGCCCATTAATGTACTTTATTCATATGAAACCCTAAATTATCCACTTAAGCACAAGGATCATCTTTTTAGCTCTAAAGCTTCCTTTTTATTAACAACAGGTTAATATTAACTTAGATCATCCATAACTCTCTCTAATATCAAAATTAGGGTTTTCTTGTTCATATAACTACTTTTTGAATTGAAAGCAAAATTAGGCTTCCATTATATTTTTAACAGATTCCTTGAGTTCTCTTGATCAAAATTCATATATAATATGTTGTCATCTGAGTTATTAATATTGAGTTAAGATTTTTGCAAGATAATCATTAATAGACCAATAAGAAAATGCCATGTCGGCATTCTACATATTACCTGAGTATCCATATGGCTCAGGTCGGCCAATGGGTAGCCGCCTTGTTAGCTTCAAGATTCTGTGTGGGCTACCTCTAATCCGAGATCAAAAGACAAAAAAACCCTTGGTTCTTTGAACGTGTGCCCAGGGGATCTTTAGTAAAATGACCTTTTGATCTGTCTTCCTCCTTGCGAGTAGACGATCCGGTCCCGATCTGTTGCCCGCAGGTGCCGCAAATGAGCCTAGTTGTCAAACACTACCTTCGGAGGCTGCAACTCCTTCAACATCACCCACCCTTCCCCCTCACCATCTAACTGGCTTCTCCCCGGCATTGAGAGATTCATGCCCACACGCCAACGTCCACCATCCCTCTCCATGAGGGTGCCCAGGTTGTGGCGCTACTAGATAGGCTACCCCATTGGGGTCTTTGTGGCTCAGCTACTCCTGGATTATGCATGTGGAACTCCACCACATCGCCAGGGTAAGAGGGTGGGAGGAGGTAGTTCTCTCCAGTGATGTTAGGCGGAAGAGGCGAGGAGAATATGGCAGGGTTGGGTGGAGTGATGTCGTCAGGCAGAGATGTCCCTGATGAATACTAAGGAGGGTTATGCCCCATCTCGTTCATGGTCGTGCATCAAGCTTCCCCCTGTCATGACATGTTGTAGGTCTAGATCCTCATCAAAAAAGATGACCATAGGGTCAGTTTTGGTCTTCAACTTTCCATCTGCCAGATCTTCGGATGTTGCTCGCCCTTGCCTACTATAATAGGTTCTAGGTGGCTAAGGGGTGTAGCAGAGAGAGGCACAATGGGCTAGGCCACATGCTCGGGTTAGCGGCAAGGTTGCCTATGGTTCCTTTCAAGGTTGGAAGATGAAGTCTTATGGTGGAGGAGGACAATGAAGAAGTAAGAGAAGAGAGAAACTTTCTGAGAAACCACTTTCATACTCTTCTTCACAGTGATCTATCCCCAAGTACATATATATATATACCCTTCTTCCATCGATTACATTAAACATACTTTTCCTTTCTATTGTTTCCTATTGTCACGTAGTAGGTTAATCACGGATCGATGGGTCCAGTTCCCATATATTTTAGGAAACAACATTAACATATATTCCTTTCTTTCCTTTATTAATTAAACCTATGGTTATTCTTCATATAGATCCATCAGAAACCACCACTATCATTTGATACGTGAATTTGGTTTAAGGAAAAGAAGCAATCAATACCTTTCCATAAAAAGATATATTTTTTTCCATTATCTTACAAAGACACTTTCCTTTTCAAGCATTTAGTGATATTAGGGGAAAGACATGGTATTTTGTTTGGAAAACAATCAAATGTATTCCATTTTTTTCATCATTATATCAAGTTTCCTTCTTAATAATGCATTATTTGATTTCTTCTTTTTCTTTTAATCATATTGGACTCATTAACATATTATGATCCATGAAATCACATGCACAAAGGAAATATTGCAAAGGAAATCCATTCAAAACACATAAAACATACATTTTCCATAATATTACATTTATTGGAGAAATTGCATTTCAAACCATTCAAGCCCAAATATTGGGGTTGTAACATCCTCCCCCTCTTATAGGAATTTCTCCCTCAAAATTCCACCAAACATACAAACAATCAGGATAAGACTTACTCATGTCCATCATTAGATCCCATGTGGCTTCATCCTCTCCATGGTGCTTCCAGAGAACCTTCATCATCTTATATTCTTACATCTTAGTTCTATCACCTTGGTATCTAGAATCCTCATAGGTGACTCAGGGAATGTCATCTTCCCTTGCAGCTCAATAGGTTCAATGCTCAGCACATGGCTCGGGTACATCACATAGTGCTCTAGATCAGACACATGTAACACATCATACATCATATTATCCTGAGGGGTAAGGCTTGAACATAAGAAACTCCAGCAATCCATATCAAGTGGACTCATGTATTGGGGATTCAGCTTTCTTAGCTATAGCTCATAGGGGTCGGGTTTTCATAACACATGTCCACTCAAAGTGAACTACATGTCAGTCTGCTTCGCATCAGCTCACGACTCATGTCGATCATGGACTTTCTCAGCCATTGCTTGATCAAAGCAACTTCATCTGCATACATTGTGGTCTATCTGACCTTCACAAGGTCCTCCCACCGACATCATCCTAATGAAGCAGTGACCGACACAACCTTCCTTATAGATCTTCTTACATCCCGATACTGGCTATGGTATCTATCATAACAAGAAAACTCTGCTAGGGGCAGGAACTACTCCCACGAATCACCCTTAACGAACACATATGCTCTCATCAGACCTTCTAGAGTCTGGAACATACTCTCTGGACTGTCCATTAGTCAGGGGTGATATGTTGTACTAAACTTCAATCTAGCATCGAGTTCTTCTTACACCTACTTCCACAACATGGAAGCAAACTTAAGGCCATACTCAAGACCATTTGAACTCGAATCACTATGTAGTTGAACCATCTCTCTCTCAAATATATGCTTCAACTAGATCTTGTCATACTAGAATGCGTCGACTTGGTAAGGAGATCTACCATAACCCATATTGCATCATGACCTTTCATGATCCAAGGAGATCCACCACATGGTCCATGGTGATCGACTTTGATTCCCTCTTAGGGACTCCATATCATCTGTAGCTACTCACCGGGTTACTAGTATTCAGCTTTCACCCTATGACATGTATGGAAATTGGCCACATGCACCTCTATGTCCTTCTTCATTCCAGGCCTTCAAGGTACTACTGCAAACCATAACCATCTTGGTAGTACCACGGTGTATAGTATACTTAAAATCATGAGCTCTTTGCATGACATGACTCCTCAAGGATGACTCCTCGGAACCCTAAAACACTCTAGTGTGGGTTTCACCACCTTCTTTTCCTGAGAGCTGTATCTGAGGTTCTTATAACACTCCTTTTATCTCATCAAGCTCTGGACTGGCTAATAGGGAAACTACCAACTTAACCAACGGGTCTAGTTGTATCTGAATGTTATCCACACGTGCATAGTCTTTTAACAATCGTAGGGTTCACCTAGCAACCTCTTCCATCCTTTCCACTAGCTATACCAGATAGTTGTACACCTGATCTATATTCCACTGAGAACATATCATTATCACATAAGCTTCCTCATGTGATAGGTAATGGTGAAGACATAAACCCTGATATACACCATTCATCATCCATGTCTTGGGTTTAGGTCTAACTAAGTCACGAAAACTTCGAACTCATCATCCCAGTTATCAAACCCAAACTTATAACTCATAAATTCCAAAATACTCTTAACAAGTACATTCTCATATGATGGTTACCTTAGTTTGTCTATGCTTTCATACCATCCATCCAAAGTACATCCAAAAGGGTGTGGTATTTCCTCTATCCTCAATCATCATAGAAATGTCTCAACTCATATCCCCTTGATCCTTAGTATATGGCATGTGTTTTGTCCTATCTCGCACCCCCATAACAAGATGGAATAAGAATTTGGCTACAGTCCAAATACAGAGTTCATCCCATTTCAAGAGGAGAGATGGTGCATCATACATCACCGTCACTCTTTCCAATCTAAGTTGCAACATACTTCACATAACTCCTCACCATGAACATCTCCATTATGGGTCTACACCCATGGTAAGACTTTTCCCATCACCTTTGGATCTTAACATCTCTCTTATGTACAATCCTTAGTCATTACCTCAAGGTCCCTAGGGTTTCGGTACTTTTGGGGTGATCTGATCCTTATGCATCTAAGGAGTGCCTCTCACTTTTACCCCTTAGGCCCCATGAACTCATGAAGGTGTCCAACCTCATAACGCATGGGCCTCGGGCAAAGGTAGTTGTTACCTCCTGACCCTATGTTCTTGGGCATTCAAGGAACAAACAACTCCTACTCCCATCGGTGTTATCCCTACTTGACCTTTGTGTTGATTTAGGATTCTATTGTAGCTCGTGGTTTCTGTGTTGATACTCAAGCATATCTCATCCTTGAATCCTCACCCGAATCTCCATCCTCTTGTTGGGCATTGAGGGTTAACTTCACAACCCTCATAGGAATCATGGTGACCTTCCTAACTCGGTCTGGCCCCATACAAGCTACCTCTATGGCAACATATCCTCATGCCCCTGAGAGGTGGTCACATAAGGGTCTATGGATTCATGCTCATACCTTGTTCTCTTACACTTAGCTCATCAAGCTCTTAAAAGTGACCTCTTTAGGTTACCTCAAACCTAAACAAGAGTTGGTGCTCTCCCCAACAAGAAGGGTCCCTTCCCAGGACGGGAGAAAACTATCTCTTGAAAGTAACAAAGGTCCCAAAATGTTCTTATCTCCAAGGTTTGCATCATCACGTATATGCTTAGCCCTATTATGCAACTTATGCATGTATCTAGAAAGAAGACAACCTACTAAACCATGCTAAGTTCATTGGTATGTCATACTTGTTCATCATTCTTTAAGGTTAGACCAATACCACATATACATATGTCACCAACTTATGTGAGGGGTTCATCAAGCATATATCTCAGTTCGAGTGGGGTTTTCCTTTTTGCTCCAACACATGAGGGGGGTTCCCTAATCAAATACTATGAACTCAATTAGCCTTGTGAGCATCATGTGCACCATGTACTACTACTTCCCCTATTAGGTCCGGGAACCCCAGGTTTACCTCTTATGCATCAGTTGACTAACTGCATGCTCACTTGTTCCAACATGAACTGAACCTTATACCAGATAAGGCATATACATCCTAACACTCTTCCACATTTCAACCCTTTGAGCCCTACACAAGAACAACGAACTGGGTGTGAGGCCTCACAACTTGTTACTATACCCCTTCAGGGTCTATCAAACTCTCCTTCCTACATGTATAAGGTAGGTACTTATATCATTTGTACATTCGTTCACAAAGCCTCTTTCTCTTAGGGTTTGGTTCCTCTAAAGGCATCCAAAGGTACGATAAGCCTCCAAGGATCGTGCATGAGGAAACCACATATATCTACTCAGGGTTGTCTATTCCAGGCCATATTATACCCAACTTCTCATGATTCCTCATGTCTCAGAGTCTAGGTTTCCATCCTTCTTCATCAAGTCTTGCTCTTCCTCTATAGCTAACCCTACAATTGGTCCTATCGCTGGAGGTTCTCTCTTAGAAGATGGGTCAAGCTCTTAAGGATACATGTCTATCCCCACCTAGGTGAACCGTACTATCAAAACTTATGTTTGGCCAAGATCATCCGAAGCTCTGCATGCCCACCTCATAACCTATCAGGCATATCCCTTCTGGCCTACGTCTAAAACCTGCTTCCAGCCTTACTTTCATTCTATTCTATGTAGGTGCATGCCTCTTATCTACTCATTATATCTGTTAGGGTTTCTATACGGTTATCACTATCCTCCTCAATGAGGGAGTGATCCCTCATCCTCAATAGGCAGGACCACCCAAGTTCGGGTCACCAAAGGGCACTAGGTCAAACAATCACACATAGCTCATGCTTCTCATGGGTACTCAAAACCTTTATGTACAACATATATGTCTAACCTACGTACTGGAATGTATGGGAGACTAAGGAATCCAACCCATCTTGTCATCTCTTTCTCAAACTACCACTTAGGGTTTGGGTTAGTATCACCCTCAGAGGATACATCAGGTCTCTTCCCTTTCCTGGAGGCTTCTTCCTCCAAGGATATCCCTCTCCTCCTCATCCTACGAGAAGGTCTAACCTTAGATCTCTCCCGAGGGCATGACAACCTAAGCATGTAACTAAACTCCGTATGAGTTTTCTAATTAACAAAACTTATGTCCATGACATCTTTCTTACATGTTTTTTATTATTTGGTGGAGGATTCATTAATCCTTATTATACTTACCCCAAACTTAGGAGGGTGGTGGAGGGAGAGAAACCCAAATCTCTTAAAGTTATCCAATGAATGGGGTAAAGAAGAGACAAAGACAGATGAGAGAAGACCTAGAGGTATCTTATTTTGAGTCAAATCCTATGATTTCGGCCAAGAAGTCGCACAGAATCTGGGAGTCCTCATAGACTAGCTAGTGGGGCGGAGAAAAATCTTGCTAGCCCCCAGATTATTATCCTTTTCTAGACACCTCCATCATTGGAAAATCCTCTAATAACTCCCCTATGTTCTAAAGAGTTTGTAAAATTTAATAATTATTGGAGATTAAATGGAAAACCATTGCTCTGATACCAATTATAATGATCCCACTTCCTGGTAACCCGTCATAAAAGAAAACCAAGAAGTCAGAGGCATTAGCCCAAAAATAGGATCAATGGTTTTGCAATTAATCAAAAATAATTAATAAATTCTACCAAAGACTAATGGAAAAATTGGAATAAAATTTTACTTATCACATACCTTGCAAAATTAGGAATCTAGAATTTCTACCCTCATAGAATTCTATCTATCTAAATCCTCCTTTAAATATTAACTTTAATCTTCACAAGTTCCACTTTACTTTTTGTCCAATTCATATATTCTTAAAACACCGACAAACAAAACGTCAGTCAGTATAAATGAACATACCGGTATGTGGTGACAACCAAAATATTGCACATATATTCTAACAACATAATCACATCAAATCATTGTTAACAATGCAAGATTACAATTTTCAATTTGACTTGCCAACCACTCTTACTCATACTCTGGGATACCCTCTCTTAGGGTTTAGTCCTTACAAGGGACTTAAGACTACCTTCTCCATCCTGAGCTTGGTACTTGGGGTCACCTCTAGGGGTTCCCAATGGTCTTCCCTCTGGGGCTTGACCACTTCAGACCTTCCCTCCGGGGCTTGGCCTTGCATCATACATCCACAGATGGTATGTAGGTTTGGGAAAGTCATATGTATACTTAAATTGTGATAATCATATTCACTTTAAAGATTGTAGAAATAAAATCATCCAAGTAGTTTATTTCCATTGCAATCGATAAAACATCAGGAAAATGCCAGGAAACTAAGGCATGTACTCATAATTAACCACATACCTGATTTTGAGATCTTATAGTAAATAAGCATAATCCAATCCAATCAAGATGTCCAATCAAGCAAGACAAGCAACCAATCAAGAAATCTTGATACTGAAAATATGTGTAATACCTAATTGTTACCATCACATCCCAAAAAACTCCTTATTGACTTGGGACACCTTTCTAAGGTTGCTAATCTGAATTAGGGTTTCCTTAGGGTTCTTTAGATCTATTTCTCAACTTTACCTCTTTATATCCACAAAACCCTGAAACAACATTTCTATGTTCAAAACCCAAATTACTCAACTATTCATATTAAATCCTCCGTGTTACCAATTTGTCTTAGGATCGACCTAATTTCATCTTATACATAGGATCTTTAAATATAACTCATTAAAAGTCATTAACACTTAAATTAGGGTTTCTAAGCCCATTAATGCACTTTATTCATATGAAACCCTAAATTAGCCAATTAAGCACAAGGATCATCTTTTTAGGTCTAAAGCTTCCTTTTCATTAACAACAGGTTAATATTAACTTAAATCTTCCATAATACTCTCTAATATCAAAATTAGGGTTTTCTTGTTCATAAATGCATCAAAGGTGACAACTTTAAGTACTTTTGAAATTGCAAGAAAAATTAGGCTTTAATTGTATTTAATTGGATTCCTTGAGTTCTCCTGATCAAAATTCATATATAATATGTTGCCATTTGAGTTACCAATATTGAGTTAAGATTTTTGCAAGATAATCATTAATAGACCAATAAGAAAATGCCATGTCGGCATTCTACATATTTCTTGAGTATCCACATGGCTCAGGTCAGCCAATGTGTAGTCACCTTGTCAGCTTCAATATTCTACATGGGCTACCTCTAATCAGGCATCAAAAGACAAAATAACCCTTGGTCTTTGAATGTGTGCCCAGGGGCTCTTTAGTAAAATGATCTTTTGATATGTCTTCCTCCTCACGAGTAGACAATCCGGTCCCAAGTTGTCACCCACAGGTGTCGCAACCGGAGCCCAGTTGCCAAACGCCGCCTTCGGAGGCTACAGCTCCTTTTGTAACATCCCTGACCTGGGTTATGCTTTAACCCTAGGTGTTTTGATTAAGAAATATGATTATATTCTTAATCTCATCTTGTGAAAAGTAATTAAGGCTCAAAAGGAACCTATGTTTCAATTTTGGTCCTGTTTGAACAATGTTGAAGCAATGTTTGCTTATTTTGGACTAAAGTGCAAATTACCCAAGTTGAGGGGTTAAATTGCAAATGTTGCATGATAAGATGTTCCTCTGATTTTGAGACATCATAATAATGAATATGATGTAGTGGTATAGTTTCCACAAGCTTGGACACCAAGATTAAGCTTGTAAAGCAATCCTTGTGCATTAAAACCTAGTTTTGGTGTAATGTGCAATTTACCCAAAATCTAGGGTTCAATATGCAAATTACCACTTCAACAAGGTCCCTAATGTTTCTTAGCATCATTTAGAGCAAAGAAAATGAGAGGGACTCCTTATTTGAATTAAGTTATAGGAGAGAGAATCTTGACATAAAAATAATCAAGAATAATGCCTAATTGAAACCCTAATTCGATTTAGAGCAAAAATGAATAAAAATAATTGAAGGAATTTCAACCAAAATGTTTTGGGTTGATTTTGAATAAGGATGGACGTTCCTTTGCTAAGATAAGGAACGAAAATATCTTAAGTAGGTGAAATTCCACTCACCTTATTATAAAGAAAAGTAATTTCCACTCACATATGGGATATTAATATAATAAGCATTAAGGTGCTTAATTTGCTTTTCTTTAAATTGAGGATAATGAAGGGGAATAAAAGGCAAGGAAGGTGCCTCGTACCCAAGGTATTTTAGGGGGAAGAGGCGGCCACTTTATTGGGATTAATTGGATTTTTATAAGGCATTTTCTCTCTCATCAATTTCCTTATAAAAGTGCCATTCCAAGCCCAAACCAAGTCCTTTTTCGGATTTTCTTCTTCCCCTTGCTTGCAAAACCGACCAAGGAGCTAGGGAGGATCAGGGAGCACGTCCCCAACCTGTGGGTAAGCCCTTGACCTTCGTTCGCCATGATTTCATGGTGGAAATCGAAAATAAATTATGGATTCCTTCTTATTTCGATCTCCTCTTCAACCCTAGCCAACTTTTGCAATCAAAAGCTTGAGGACGAGCCTAGGGAGAGTTGCAAGAGCTTCATCCACCATTAATGGCGTGAGATTGGAGCTTTGGAGCTCAATTGGAGGCGGGTTTTATAACTCAAACCCTTAAACATTGCTATTGCATCAATTCTCTATGATTTGTTGATTGATTTCTTCAATTTGATACACTCTTGTTTCTTTGCTGCAATTTTCATCAAGAATGGTTGCTGTTCTTGGTTGTTCGAAGGAAGGGGATGATGACATCATCCTAGATGCTTATCCAAAGAAAATTACCAAGCAAAACCGTTTTGATAGCTACTCCAAATCGTTTTAATTTGATTGGCTATGCGGTTTCAGCAAACCGTTTAAGGGCAAACGGTTTGAAACCATTTGGGAGAAAACGGTTTCAAGACCATTTTATATGGTTGACCAAGCGTTGAAAGTTTGTGAATTTTTTTCCTAATTATGTAGGCTGATAACCCTCCAAATTTGAGGGATTAACTCCAAAGGAATCGAGAGTTGAAGGCCAATCAATTAGGCAATCGGATTGAATTATGTGCTGATTTTCAACCTGATTAACTTGACCTGGTTGAGAAAACGGTTTAAGACCATTTGAGATGGTTGACAAAGCGTTGACCGCTTGGGATTCCTGTTCATAATTATGTTTATTAATAACCCTACAAATTTGAGGGATTAACTCCAAATGAATCGTGAGTTGAAGCCTAATCAATTAGGGAAACCTAATTGGATTAAGTGCTGATTTTCAATCTGATTTAACTGAACTTTTTGGGCAAACGGTCTCAAGACCGTTTGAGTGCGTTGACCAAGCGTTGACCGTTTGGGATTACTGTTCCTAATGATGTGATCTAATGACTCACCAAATTTGATGGATTAATTCCAAACGAGTCATGAGTTGAAGGCTAATCAATTGGGCTAACCCTAATTGAAATCAGTGCTGAAATCACAATGAGCTAATTTGAGATTTTGGGTTGATTAGCCCAAACGGTCTCAAGACCGTTTGGGGGATCATCCAAACGGTCTCAAGACCGTTTGGGGTCACCTCAAGACCGTTTGGAGGTCTGGGGTCAAGTATAGTTGACCAATTGAAGGTCCAAAGGTACTAATCATATTGCAATGTAGTGCTGATCTGTTGATCAACTCGATAGACCAATCCATGATGATTTTTCACTAGAATCCAAAGGTTGGATGGGCCAAACGGTCTCAAGACCGTTTGGAGCTCATCCAAACGGTCTCAAGACCGTTTGGTGGTCACCCAAGACCGTTTGGAGGTCTAGGGTTGAGTATGGTTAGGTGTTTGAAGGTCTAAAGGTACCAAGCTGTTATACAATGCAATGCTGATTTGGTGATCAATCCAATGATCCAAACCTTAATTGGATGGATTGGATTTTAGTGATATGATGGGAAAACGGTCTCAAGACCGTTTGGAGGTCATCCAAACGACCTCAAGACCGTTTGGGGTCAGGTCATACCCAATTTGGATAATGGTTCAATAGTTTCAAAGTAACCAATCTTGCATTGATGAGTGTTGTTGGATCTTCGATTCCAAACCCTAATTCAATTGAATCAAGCCCTAATTGATGACCAATTGAGGGTCAATTGAGGGTCAAATTAGTTGAATGTTTACCTATTAAACTCAATTGAAGTATGAGCTTAGGTCCAATTGATGATTGGTTCCATGAATTCAATGGTTGAAGGTCCAATGCAATCAATTGAAACACAATTAGTAGCATGATTGATGATCAACTTCAAAGCTCTAATTGGTGTTTATAAACCCTAATCCCATTGAGATCAGACCATAATTGAAGTCCCAATTGAGGGGTGAGCCATGATTCAAAGGATGATTGAGTTGATGATCCAATTGGTTGAAGTTCCATTGATTAGAATTGAGTATGGTCCAATTTGGTTAATTCAATTGGATACCTCATGTTATTGAAGGTCTAATTGATCAAACCTTTTTGAAAACCTAATGTGATTAGGTGGGAGATACCTTTAATGGTACTAGTCATTAATGCATAACAAATGCATGGACCCAATACATGATGTAAACCCTAATTGAGGCTGATTCAATGTATAACCTTAATAAGAGGTTGTCTACATGTGAAATCACTAATTAGGATGTTAGTAAACCCTAGTTGAGGGTGTATCCTTGTGAAACCCTAGTGGAGGGTGTATCATTGTGAACCCTGGTTGAGGGTGTAACCTTGTGAAACCCTAGTGGAGGGTGTATCATTGTGAACCCTGGTTGAGGGTGTAACCTTGTGAAACCCTAGTGGAGGGTGTATCATTGTGAACCCTGGTTGAGGGTGTATCCTTGTGAAACCCTAGTTGAGGGTGTATCATTGCGATTGTTTATAGGCAACTTTATAATAAAGTTATGCCTTAAACTAAGATAAGTCCATATCATGTGAGATAGCTGGATAATTCTAATGTGTGGCCTATGCATTATATGCTAAGGGTGAGTATTCTGTGATGGAATGTATTAAGAGGGGAAATACCTTAATACAAGATAAAGTTGGTTAACTCAAGAGGGTCTGAATTAATGAGAAATGGGAAACCCTAACCCTGGTAAGGGAATAGTGGTGTTACCCTTGAATAATGATGTTATATATTGTTTTGCATGGTGCTGATATGAAATTGATGTATTATCATCTGTACTAACCATGCAGGTATGATGTGATGATGAACATAGCCAGGTATGAGCTATGACATTTTATGTATTGACATTGTTTATTGGGCCTTATGTGCCATGCTATACCTTATTGCCTAGTATGAGGTAATAAGAGAAGTAATGGGCCTTAAGTGCCATGAGAAGATGTTTATGTAATAAGCATCATATTTACCTTGGTCAGGTGACCTGAAGCTGATAATTACCTGAAAAAGTGGTAATAATGCTCAATGATGAGCTAAGGGTTTGAATACCCAGAACCATATGATTATGGCATTGAGTTGCAAAGGAATGAAAATTCCCAGTATTGAAATGAGGGACTGAGATCCCCATGTCTTATAAAGACTGAGAAGTGATTAATGGAAATAGTACATGTTTTCTTTATAGCATTTGTCTTATTAAGTTATGTTTGGAAACTTGGCTGATGCTAAAAGAATATGATAATGTACTTAATTAATCAAGTGATACCATATAATGTAGTTGCCCTGATCACAGATCCATCAGCATCAGAATTAGCTGAATGGTGAAACGAGTTTACTCGGAATGCATATTTTTGAATATGTGGGGGTAATTGGGCAATTATATCCTTATGCCCCATAGGCATTGCTACGGGCTATGTCCTATGAACGGGATTGGTTACGGACCATACCCCAATAAGAGCATGGCTACCGGCCATGACTCCACAAAATAATACCGGGCATTGGCTACGGGCCATATCCTGAAGAGAGTATATGCTATGGGCTATAACTCTAATAGTGATGTTACGACCCCATCTAAGCTTAATTGGTAAACTAGGGTTTACCTAGACAATTGCAAAGATTAATTGGAATAATCATTCTTGAAATCTAATTAATGACGATAACACACTTAGGATGTTTTAACTATGACGAGAAGTCTAAATGTTCTTTTGTCTTGAGAATTAGGGTTTGAGAAGCATAGACCCTAATCGGCCCAAAATAGGGTTTTAATGATACATGAATACAAAATTCGATAAGTATAGTGTTTCAGTAAATGATTTTTAATATTCTATGTGTAACTCTGATTTACTTCAAATTTGGATATGATTTGGATATATAAAATGTGAACAACATTGGTAAATATCAGAATTTTTGAAGAATGTTCTGACCTGTTTATCGGTCGAGTTTCAAACTCGACCGATCATATTTCTAGATTTATATAGCAGTGTGGTAATTGAATTTTATCTTTTTATTGGTATATTCAATTGATCTCAAATTTTAACTGTTCTTGAAAAACACAATTTTAGACACTCTGTTAAATTGGCGTAATTTTTGGATGACGTTTGATCTCTACAGTGAGGGTTTCGGTTGCCCGAAATACATTTGACGGGGAATCCGGACTGCGACTACCTCCGACTAAGTGAAACAAAGACTCTATCACTGTCCTTTTTTCAGAGGAAAGCGGTCAATTGCAGAAGAGAAATCATCAGATCTGACTTTCCCCCTCACGCAGAGGGTTGATCGAAAGTTCCATTTTGTGGGAGGGAGATCGACATACACCAATCATGGGCGAGACGAAGTAGTGCCTGCTTTCGGCGTTAGGAATAGAGAATACTAGCACCTTCCTACTGCAGACTGCAATATAGCAGTGAACTGTTCGATTTTTAATTATTTATTAGTAACTAGAAATGATCTCAATTTTTTACTGGAGGTCTGAAACTTCATTAGGTATAACATATAAAATTTCCATAATTTTTGGAGCTTCTGTTAGCTATTCAGTAGGCGAATTACAGAAACTATTGTGAAACTGAATATTCAGCCAATATAATTAAAGTTGAGTGTTGGGTCAATATGCAATTGACCCAAGCAGCTCAAATTGACTTATATGATCGACCACACACACACACAGCTCTCATTCTTCGTCATCCATCCCAGAGAAACGAAAATCTAGAGAGAGAGGGAGAGTTAGGGCTTGAGTGGAGAAAGAGGAGGAATTGCTGACCTAGGGTTTTGCGGTCCGAGGAATGGTGAAATCAAGTAAGTTTGGATTCTTTGCATAGACTTTTATGGTGAATCTTCTCTCTCATGTCAAGATTCCGTCCATTCTCTAATTTGATCCAAGATGATGTCGAAATTCCCTCTTTTCTCACCCTTTCTTCATAATCCCTCATTTTCAAGGTTTCCTAGTTGAATGGAAGAAGAATTGGGAGATTTGCTAGGGATTTGATATGAGTTCGAGATCCCCTGAGTTGAGCTGCAGTTTTGAGGTGTTTTCACACCTTAGGGTGAGTGGGTACTTCCTTTAAACAGTATAATGCACGAAATTTGATTATAGCATCCAAATCCCTAATTGCTGGGTATGTGATTCTAAACCCTGAAATGTCCGTTTAATTTAAGTTGTTGCAAATTGATATGATATGGATTCCTTCCCTGTTTGAATGACTCTTTGATGGTAGATTCACATTAGAAACATATACAACACATCCTAGTAAGAATGCTTTTCAGATTTATACCATATGATGTAATTAGGGTTTAACCTAATTGAGATATCACTAGAGTTTCAACCTTATTGAAGAGAACTAGTAATCTTATAAGTGGTCAAGATGTACCTCATGGGTTACCTTATTTGAATTTTTATTCTTGGTGCATGATATCTCAGTGAATAGCATGGAAACCTAAATTTAGTTCAATTTCCATGGTTTCATACATATATTGACTGTATATAATTGTTGAAAGCTATCTTTAATTTGTGAATGTTTATATCGTGTGAAATCCTTATGAGAGCCATGTGATAAGTGAATGAGGCAAATGAAACCCTAAGAGCAGGGTGTTGCTATGTGATAAGAGAATAAGGAAAGGAAACACTAAGGACAGGGTGTTCTATGAATTAAGTTATGGTGATATGAAAGGTTTCCATATGAGATGTGGTGATGCTTAACTGTTGAATTGTATGTTGTTTGTGCATTTAACTTTACATGCTTGTTCTCTTTGAGTTGGTATTTATATACTACAGGGTTTCTTATTTTCACAATACATATCTCGTGAATTGCAGGTGATGAGATATGGCATGCCCTAGAAAGGGATGTTACTGAGATTATGCAGATATGTATGAAATGTTAAAATGAGAATACTTGTTGGGCAGACATGATATATGTTTTAATACATGAGCTATGATGTTTTATATGATATGATATGGCAGGCCGTGTGAGCCTTGTGAGAAATGTCAAATGAGTTATGATTTCTGTTTAAAATGTATCTATAATGTTAATGTTAGACTTAGGTGCCCTGAACACCGTAGAACCCCTTTGAGAGGTCTGTACCTTAGGGGTGAAACTCGTGTCCAACATCAACCGGTTGAGTAATTCTGGTGGCACGAGGACAGAAGGGTTATCCAACACCAACCGGTTGAGTAATTCTGGTGGTAACCTAGTGTTGACTCCCTACGCCTGTGTGCTCAGGTTAGAGGAGGAGTCCAGAGCACTCAGGATGAGTGTAGAGAAGGCCGGAGAGCCTGTGGGTCTTGTAGCAGACCAGGACTGGCAGTCAGACTTAGCATTTCCCGGGTGTGTCGCTAAGTCTTGTACGGTGTGGCCGTAGTGCACTACGAGTTTCTATGCAGAGTACACTGCATAGATCAGGGCATAAGTTAAAATATGATCATATAGGTTCACAAAGTTCCTTATAAATGAAAGAGTTAAGGAAGACTAGAGCATAGTCTTCTAGTAGTTATTCTTTGGATGCAATATTCACATTCTTTGTTATTTCAATTATATTGTTTTAGAACTGCTCAGTGTGGTATTTATTGTTGTTAAATTTCATATCGTTTACTCAAAGTTATATCTGTAATCACATTAGTGCCTTAGACTGTTTCTTTCAAGTACTCATTCACTGAGCGAGTAGGCTCACCCCTCTACTCAAACATTTTAGGGTTAACCGCGTGGACTTGAAGATGGTCAGAGCATCAGTGTAGATCTTCCAGAAGAGTTAAGTACAAGATTAGTTGAGTCAGTCGGTCCTTGTCACTCTAGGTCCTTAGTAAGAGATAAGAGAGTGAGTTGTAATTACAATGTGTAATATTATTCCTCTTTTGAAATTTTATGCTAATTAGTAGGTCTTATGTGCATAAGGTGTGAGAGACATCATGAATGTTTGTACATGTATCTTTACTATTAAAGTCTGTTTAGTAAAAGAAATGTTCAGATTCCCTTGTTAAAATGATTTATGTGGTTCAATGCGAAGAAACAAGAGTTTTAAAATAAAAAAAAGTTAAGGGTGTTCTTTGTATTACATATAATTCCTATCTTATGCCCTAATCTCATGATTTGAGGAAATTGTGAGATCGGGGTGTAACAGCTTGGTATCAGAGCTTAGGGTGAGTTGTCAAGGACCATTAAGTTAGTAAGTTAGCGTCATAAGTGTGGTAGATAGGAGATGTTTTGATGTTCACTTTGGGGATTTGAGTATTTGGATATCCTGGCCCGATATCTGAGTACTTGGATCAACCAGTACAAGCTACACTGTCTATTCTCTCACGTATACCCTGGTCAGGTATACAGTGGAAGAATGGGCTAGATAGGAACCCTAGAAATGTTAGGGTTAGATAACGAGAAAAGAAACAAGAATTAAGAGCATAAATGTAAAAGGAAATAGAACTTACATTTCATAATGTTGTTTTTTTTGGAAATGTATAGAAATGCTCTTATATGTTTGAATTGAAATATTCAATACTTTGAAATATGGGTCTTTAATATCTGTTGTGCACTATGCAGTTGTAGCATTTATTGATTTCATTCTTTGTAACAAGTAGACTAGAATTGACCTTTGAATGAGCTTTTGTTAGTGGATAAGTTTTCTTCCACACTTCTGAGATGAATAGGAGTTGAGTAATCCTTTGTAGTTCTTGGCTTCAGGACTTCAGGTTTGGCCTGGTCCGATTGGCAGGATGCGTTACTAGGATCTAATGAATCCTATCAATAGTATAATAAGAATAGAATTTGAATAATTAAACCCACATTAGAGTAAGAATGTACATACAGTAAGATGTTGAAACATATGGGCAAGATCAGAACAAATAAGAATCAGTTGAAACTGGTATCTGAGGTTCAATTTTGGGGCCTCATATGAGAAACCCTTAATTGGGAATAATAGAACATGATATGAAGTTCAAAATCAGTTTATTGATTAATATTATATGTGTTATACATATGAAATATGGAAAAGATATGTGAAATGTATGTATGGTTCTAGATTACAAGAATCGATCATGAAGAATGGATCATATAATTGAGTATAATGCTTTTATGAACTCTAAAGCAAAGGCTGAGTAGAAGAATAGAGTTGAGCATTCAATAGGTCCATAGAAGTGAAGAGTCTTCAAAAGAGTAAAAGTGAAGAGAATCATATGATCATATAATTCATAAGACTAGAACAACAAACTAGTTCCTAAGTGAAGAACATAGGTGTAGTTTAACGAATGAATAAGTCATACAAGGGTAGACTATATTCAGGAGGGAAAACTTGATTGAAAGAGAAACTGTGTTTGACCCATGCATGATCACCTTGATTTAAAAATGAAGAATATGTAATGTATTCAACATGAGGAAAAACTAATAGAAGGACTATTAATTTAGAACGTTAACTTCACAATAGTATAAAGATAAAGGAGGAAATATGTGCAACATGGTATACATGACCATACATATGAATAAGCAACATGGTCATAAGAGAAAAATTTAGAATTAAAGATGACGGGTTAAAGAGTATTATATGGTAAGAGGACTATGAAACGTAAGAAAGGGTTTGAAATATGATGGAGAAGTTATAAAATAAAGAGGTTGTGAGATTCAAGCAAGTGCTAATTAATCAAATATCTCTGTTGATAACTAAGTAAATCTACATACGAGAATGTATTAAGGGAATGTTTGAATACAAATATTCCAAGTCTTAAAATCATCTTCTCTTTCATATATTCCTTAATGAGAGTAAGGTGGGAATGAAATGATAAGAGAAAATGAATCATATACGGTGCATAACTACCTTGGTGGGGTCATCTAGTGAATGTAATAGTGACATACAATATGATGAAGTGTGATAAGAAATAAATTCTTGTGTGATAGCAAGAATGATGAATAATCTATTCTTACCTTGAATGTTTTAATGTTAGGGATGTTTATTGTATATAATCATATGAAAAGGATAGGTAGAAAAAAGTAAAGAAGTAATGAATGAGGAGAGAGATAAAGGAAAACACTAGCTTTGTGTAATATGTGAACTCGTTTTTAGAAGTATGATTTGTTGAAGGCATACTAAGGTATGTAAGTTGGTTCTACATATGATTTCAGTGTATTTGTGCAAGCTATATGTCAAATTAAAGGTGTATGATAGTTGTAGTAATTCATACCTGATATGCATCTTACTATTGTGTATTTCTGATATGGTGATACGGTTTGGATGATGTCAGAACACATGGAGAGATACCCTGAACAAGGTAGTCATACTTATTCACTCATATTAATAGAAAGGGATGATAATCAGATTGTCTGGACAAGTAACCCTAATGAGGTGTAGCTTTTTATACCTAGCTCTAATATAACTGAGTGATGGTAATTGAGTATGATTAATGCTTGAATGACTGATACAATTGTGGATTACTTTATTACTGTGGTTGAAACCCTAAAATGATATAATATGATGGTTACACTTTGAATTGTGTGTGGGCCCATAACCCACAGGTCCCAGGATCGAGACAGGATAGTATGGAATGAGGTGGTAATGCTTCACCTCATGCATCCATGACCCAATGGGGATGCCAAGAGTAGTATTGTGCAATTGATTGTTGAATCTAGTCTTTTAATTCAAGACTATTTTGCTATCTGAGTAGCACGTTATTAAAGTTTAAAACAACATGGTGAACTCACTTTTGTCACTAAAAGGTGATACAGAACAATAGAACTTTCTGAGCCGCATAAGTGAGATAGTTGTATCAGAGTATCAGAGTTGCGCAGCGATAGCGTGGTGGTTTATCTTTGCATTCTATGTTTGACTGTGGCATAAAGAATTTGCTTGATATCATTGAGAACTATTTGAAATATGTTGTGATTTAGTAAAGAATTAAAAAGATCTAATGTTGAAAACTACATTCAGGTATGAAATACAAGAATATAATGACATGGAAGGCTTTAGAAGCTTAGAATAACCTTGAATGTATCTTTCTCGTAGGTTTATGTTTCGAGGACGAAACATTCTAGGGGGGAGAGTTGTTACGACCCCATCTGAGCTTAATTGGTAAACTAGGGTTTACCTAGACAATTGCAAAGATTAATTGGAATAATCATTCTTGAAATCTAATTAATGACGATAACACAATTAGGATGTTTTAACTATGATGAGAAGTCTAAATGTTCTTTTGTCTTGAGAATTAGGGTTTGAGAAGCATAGACCCTAATCGGCCCAAAATAGGGTTTTAATGATACATGAATACAAAATTTGATAAGTATAGTGTTTTAGTAAATGATTTTTAGTATTTTATGTGTAACTCTGATTTACTTCAAATTTGGATATGATTTGGATATATAAAATGTGAACAACATTGGTAAATATCAGAATTTTTGAAGAATTATCTGACCTGTTTATCGGTCGAGTTTCAAACTCGACCGACGATCATATTTCTAGATTTATATAGTAGTGTGGTAATTGAATTTTATCTTTTTATTGGTATATCCAATTGATCTCAAATTTTAACTGTTCTTGAAAAACACAATTTTAGACACTTTGTTAAATTGGCGTAATTTTTGGATGACGTTTGATCTCTACAGTGAGGGTGTCGGTCGAGTTCTGTGCAGGACAAACTCGACCGAATATGTTGCAGACTGCAATATAGCAGTGAACTGTTCGATTTTTAATTATTTATTGGTAACTAGAAATGATCTCAATTTTTTACTGGAGGTCAGAAACTTCATTAGGTATAACATATAAAGTTGAGTGTTGGGTCAATATGCAATTGACCCAAGCAGCTCAAATTGACTTATATGATCGACCACACACACACACAACTCTCATTCTTCGTCATCCATCCCAGAGAAACGAAAATCTAGAGAGAGAGGGAGAGTTAGGGCTTGAGTGGAGAAAGAGGAGGAATTGCTGACCTAGGGTTTTGCGGTCCGAGGAATGGTGAAATCAAGTAAGTTTGGATTCTTTGCATAGACTTTTATGGTGAATCTTCTCTCTCATGTCAAGATTCCGTCCATTCTCTAATTTGATCCAAGATGATGTCGAAATTCCCTCTTTTCTCACCCTTTCTTCATAATCCCTCATTTTCAAGGTTTCCTAGTTGAATGGAAGAAGAATTGGGAGATTTGCTAGGGATTTGATATGAGTTCGAGATCCCCTGAGTTGAGCTGCAGTTTTGAGGTGTTTTCACACCTTAGGGTGAGTGGGTACTTCCTTTAAACAGTATAATGCACGAAATTTGATTATAGCATCCAAATCCCTAATTGCTTGGTATGTGATTCTAAACCCTGAAATGTCCGTTTAATTTAAGTTGTTGCAAATTGATATGATATGGATTCCTTCCCTGTTTGAATGACTCTTTGATGGTAGATTCACATTAGAAACGTATACAACACATCCTAGTAAGAATGCTTTTCAGATTTATACCATATGATGTAATTAGGGTTTAACCTAATTGAGATATCACTAGAGTTTCAACCTTATTGAAGAGAACTAGTAATCTTATAAGTGGTCAAGATGTACCTCATGGGTTACCTTATTTGAATTTTTATTCTTGGTGCATGATATCTCAGTGAATAGCATGGAAACCTAAATTTAGTTCAATTTCCATGGTTTCATACATATATTGACTGTATATAATTGTTGAAAGCAGTCTTTAATTTGTGAATGTTTATATCGTGTGAAATCCTTATGAGAGCCATGTGATAAGTGAATGAGGCAAATGAAACCCTAAGAGCAGGGTGTTGCTATGTGATAAGAGAATAAGGAAAGGAAACCCTAAGGACAGGGTGTTCTATGAATTAAGTTATGGTGATATGAAAGGTTTCCATATGAGATGTGGTGATGCTTAACTGTTGAATTGTATGTTGTTTGTGCATTTAACTTTACATGCTTGTTCTCTTTGAGTTGGTATATATATACTACAGGGTTTCTTATTTTCACAATACATATCTCGTGAATTGCAGGTGATGAGATATGGCATGCCCTAGAAAGGGATGTTACTGAGATTATGCAGATATGTATGAAATGTTAAAATGAGAATACTTATTGGGCAGACATGATATATGTTTGAATACATGAGCTATGATGTTTTATATGATATGATATGGCAGGCCGTGTGAGCCTTGTAAGAAATGTAAAATGAGTTATGATTTCTGTTTAAAATGTATCTATAATGTTAATGTTAGACTTAGGTGCCCTGAACACCGTAGAACCCCTTTGAGAGGTATGTACCTTAGGGGTGAAACTTGTGTCTAACATCAACCGGTTGAGTAATTCTGGTGGCACGAGGACAGAAGGGTTATCCAACACCAACCGGTTGAGTAATTCTGGTGGTAACCCAGTGTTGACTCCCTGCGCCTGTGTGCTCAGGTTAGAGGAGGAGTCCAGAGCACTCAGGATGAGTGCAGAGAAGGCCGGAGAGCCTATGAGTCAGGCCGGAGAGCCTGTGGGTCCTGTAGCAGACCAGGATTGGCAGTCAGACTTAGCATTTCCCGGGTGTGTCGCTAAGTCTTGTACGGTGTGGCCGTAGTGCATTGCGAGTCTCTATGCAGAGTACACTGCATAGATCAGGGCATAAGTTAAAATATGATCATATAGGTTCACAGAGTTCCTTATAAATGAAAGAGTTAAGGAAGACTAGAGCATAGTCTTCTAGTAGTTATTCTTTGGATGCAATATTCACATTCTTTGTTATTTCAATTATATTGTTTTAGAACTGCTCAGTGTGGTATTTATTGTTGTTAAATTTCATATCGTTTACTCAAAGTTATATCTGTAATCACATTAGTGCCTTAGACTGTTTCTTTGAAGTACTCATTCACTGAGCGAGTAGGCTCACCCCTCTACTCAAACATTTTAGCGTTAACCGCGTGGACTTGAAGATGGTCAGAGCATCAGTGTAGATCTTCTAGAAGAGTTAAGTACAAGATTAGTTGAGTCAGTCGGTCCTTGTCACTCTAGGTCCTCAGTGAGAGATAAGAGAGTGAGTTGTAATTACGATGTGTAATATTATTCCTCTTTTGAAATTGTATGCTAATTAGTAGGTCTTATGTGCATAAGGTGTGAGAGACATCATGAATGTTTGTACATGTATCTTTACTATTAAAGTCTGTTTAGTAAAAGAAATGTTCAGATTCCCTTGTTAAAATGATTTATGTGGTTCAATGCGAAGAAACAAGAGTTTTTTAAAACAAAAAAGTTAAGGGTGTTCTTTGTATTACATATAATTCCTATCTTATGCCCTAATCTCATGATTTGAGGAAATTGTGAGATCGGGGTGTAACAAGCGATGTTTCCAGTATACCCTGGAAAGCTATCTAGCAGAGACACAAGATGTCCTGCATGTTATCTCGTACTGACCGAGATAGTTGAGGTCATGGGAATCCAGCTCTTCCATTGACCTATGTGTGGTACCGATGCTTTACGTAACCGTGGTCGGTTGGAGTATGAGCGGTATACCTCATCTCCTCAGGGCATAAGTATGATTGTAAAATGTAATCAGCCGTGTAGAATATTTGCTTAGGGTTGAATTGCGAGAATCAATGGTTGATGATACATGGTCTATTATATCATAGTTGGATAAATGATATACATGTTCTTCATATTCCTTCTTAAATGAATGACTTGCTGCTTAATCAAGTTATAATTGAAATGATTGCATAGAGAATACTGCTCTACATATCTTATTGAATGATTTACCTACTGTTGAGTAAATATAATTCTACTGCTCAGTGTTATTCTATTATCAGCAATAACAATGTTTCTGGCGGAGAGTTATATCTCTCGTTGGGACAATTTTTATAATTGTCTCACCCCCGTGGGATTAAATTTTTAGGTAATGACCGAAGAAGAGGAAGAAACCTTTCAGTGGGTGAGCAACAGCAGCAGCAGTCATAGGGACATCAGTGATCCAACAGGTGGAGACATTGGCTGTCTGGTTTTGTGTAGATAGTCCTATGAGTTGTCTCTGTACTCTCGGGTCCTAGGAGTTAGTGTTTTGATTCTATGATCTGAGATTTTGTGCAAAGAGGCATGATATGTATATATATGAACCAGGATGTAATGTTTTACTTTGGTTCTAAATGAAAGAGTTTTCCTATGAATGGTTCTCTTGATAAATGGTTTTAAATTTTCACTGATTTTCAGTAATTCTCTGCAAATAATTCGCTTCCGCATTAGTTAATCCTGTTTTTGCGAGACGGTCGTTACACCTTCAACATCACCCACCCATCCCCCTCACCGCCTAGCTAGCTTCTGTAACATACTGAATCTCAGGGTCTTCCCTGCAATTTACCCATTCTTGAGCTTTTCTTTGACTTTTAGTCCATTTGGATCTTTTGTATAAATTCCACATCCTTTTGGATCATTCTTGGACTCCTTGTGCAATTTGAGCACAATCTGAGGTTTAAATTACTATTTACCCTCATTTATGAAAATTGAGGGGTGTTTGCACAAATAACCCACATTAGGTGATAAGTTAGGGTTAATGTTGTAATTTTGTCTTTAATGGGATAATATATTAGACTATATTTATTTGGAGCTTTTTGGATAAATATATTATTAATAATGTGTATTTGAGTTCATATATGTGTATATTAACCTTTATTGTTTCTCTCTCCTCGAAATATGATTTTAGTTCACATTAATATGTTATTTTGTTGAGAAATGATTATTTGTACCCTAATGTGTTTTATATGTCGAATTTACTCACATGTTTCTCATTAATGAGCATTTTCATATAATTCCTTGATTTTAATATATTATTATACTCTTTTATGAGCCATATATTTATTAATGGTCATATTATGCATTAAACGAGAAAGTGATTGCATAGCATTGTAATATTCGTCATTATGAGCCTATGGTTCAATTTCGGTGTTATTTGGAGTTGAATTGACCCTTCAAATCCTTTTTATTAGCTTTTAATATAGTGTAGTGCATTAATCGATTCTTTTATTCGATTGAAACACTATAGTTCAGTTTAATTGATATGTCATGCGCCCCTTGGAAGCGATCCAATGGCCGCAATCTGACACACTCTGATCTGGCGGCTCCCCCACCTTCTCCTTCCTCCAACCGCTCGCGGGTCAGGGAACAGTCCCGACCCCTTGCTTCCTCAGTTCCGTTCTCCCGCTCCTCTCCTCCGATTCGTGTGATTTTTGTCCCATTGAATCCGCCTCTCGCCGACGTTTCGAATGAGCCCTAGCTCATTGTCCTCTGTGATCTGTTGGCGAAACGCCTAAAACGCTCTTCTCCACCCCCGTTCACAGTAGCACCATCGGCCGTTATCCCGACTATATAAGGTGCCTCATAGCACCCTAACATCGCCTTGAACCTTCCTCCTCCTTCAATTTCACCGCATCCTACCCCGACGGCTCCGACCTACTCGAAGTACCCCTCCGACAATGGTGAGCCAGTGCCACCTTCTATGACCACCTCGGGCCAATTAAGCGCTAGGTAAGCAACTGCGGAACCCACGCTTCCCCTCCCTACTCTCCTTTTGTCCTGGGATAGCCCCAAACTCCGGGTCCTATAGACCGCCGGTGAGCTCTACCGCCGCCGACTGTTTTTGAGTTTCCTTGCTCCTCCTCCCTCACCGAAACCTGCATTCTCTATGGTTTGCTTCCGTGATCCTGTAGGAGTCTTCAGTCGAAGTTTTCTTTCGGGTTTTCGATGGTTCGGCTTCGTGTCCTCTTCCCCTGTTCCGGCCAAGTTGGGGCCTGCTTTCTCTGCTCTCGAGCACGCGTGACCTCACTTGTTGCCTCCCTGAGATCGTGAGACTTCAGGGAATAGATTCCCGGTCTCAACTTGGGACATACCCGCAAGGGAGCGGGCAGGAGCGATGGAGCCAAGCTCCAGGTTGCTCCCTCGCCATGGCTGAGGAAGGAGCAATCGGGGTCAGGCAAGGACCAATGCGCCCCTGCTCCGCCATGGGCCATTGTTTCAGGGTTGGGGGTATTCTGGTCATTTCGCCCATTGTTTATCCTCTCTTGTGCAATGGATCGAGTGTTAAAAGACTGATCTACCCTCGTCATTTTTAGTTGCTTGATTAGACGAGAAGGGGTAGTTTAGTCATTTCCTCTATTATTTACATCGAGTTACATTTTGATTTAATTACATGTCACGCTATGGTTTTCCTAATTTCTGATTGGTCAGGTTTACTTAATTGATAGTAAATCGATCCTTTGTCAGAAAAATATGAATAAATAGTCGATGGAAAGGATTTTTAATGTAGAATCTGATTTTAGGATTTTTGAGGCATGATTTGGATTCCTTTTCCGAAGTTTGCTTTGTTTGGCATTTTTAGTATGTAAATGTTTTAAAATACATAATTAATTCATTTTAACTCTGTTTTATATAATAAAATATGTTTTCTTAATCAGGAGATTATGAGTAATCGTTTGTACTTGGTTTTAAACCTTAAATCGTGGTTTTGTAAAATTAGGGTTTTTCTTATGTTTTATGTCTTTATATATATTAATACATGTATTATGTTTATAACTAGGATTATGGATGGTTTGCTATCTGTTTGGTGGATATGATGGTAATGTATATATCTAAGGTATGTGAGCCCTATTTTGTATGTGAAGCCTATTTTTGGTATGTGAAAACCTATTTTTGTATGTGAAACTTACTATGTATGTGCACCCTATTCTAGTATGTGGATCCTATTTTAATTGTGGAATTTAACTATGATGATAATGTGCAATACACCTACTCTCAGTTGGGTCTTTTCCAACCCCACAATCATTATTGTGCTAGCCTTGTAATCCTTCTAATTTCATTTATTGGCTCTTTACTTAGTTTATGCCATTGTGGCTTAATCATTTGAATCATGTGAATCATTCTTCTACATATGTTGCCTCCTTTACTTGGAAATGCTGAATCTTATTATTGACTATGTGGCTCATCCTTTTGAGATATTTGGAAACATTGTATAATGTTGTTCCTTGTTGGCTCATTTACTTGTTGGAATTCTTGTATAATGATGTTGCCTATGATGGCCTGTTGATTGAGATTATTTATTTGGGTTTTATTCCCAATGCTTGTTGCATCTTGTTATACTTTTCACTATGCTGCCAAGTGAATGATTATGCATGATATAGTTATTGGCCAATTGACAATGTAGTGTACATGAGTACAAACCACCCATAGGGCACTGAGGTTTTAGTCCTCCTGCCGGGCACTGGGGTTTTAGTCCCCCTGCCATTTTATATATTAGGCACTGGGGTTTTATTCCCCCTGCCACTTTTTAGGCACTGAGGTTTTAGTCCCCCTGCCATTGGTGAGGTCCGGTAGGTGCCTCACCCTACATTGAGAGGATGTTGAGTCATAATTTATATTCATGCAAATGTGATAATTGTTGATATTTAAATGTGGCAGTTTCTCTCTCTCATATTCATATATTTGCTTCATTTCTTTTGAAATCTCTTATTGTGGAGAATCTTTTATATTGTAAAGCTTTTTATTATTATTTGTCCTATACTTTCTTTTTAACACATACCTTGTTTATCTTTCTCTTGCTGGATGACCCCAACCATCCAGGTTAGGATCAGAGTGTGCATGGAAGCTTGGTGAACCTAAGGCTAAGGATAGGATAAGAAGAAAAGAACCATATAGTTGGTTTGATCATAGTTGCTTTTATATAGTTGTTTGTTTGGAGACAATGTTGTATTAGTTAAGTCTTCCTCTACCTAGATCCTTGTGCTTGTATAAAGTTGTACTTCCTTTATGGAAATTTTATAATGTACTCTTTATACATTTTGAATAATGTCAAGATTTAATTCTTCCGCTGCTATCCAATTGATGTTTTTCTTTATCATGTTTTTAGTAGATACATGGTCTTTACAGCATGGTATCAGAGCATCAAGGTAGTCGGATTCTTGACTAGTTCAAAATTGTCTCCTAGATATAACCCTTATCTTATTTAGTTTCCCTTTAGTTAGTTTTTCACCTTAGAGTTGACCTAGCATGAAAGTTAGATTTAGTATCCTAATAATAAATAATTAGAAATAAAATTTGTCAACTTTTTGGTGAAATGCCTATTGAGTAACTATTAGAGCAAGAAGTTGAAAGTGATGGTGTCTAGAAAGGGTCAGAGCTTGGGGGCTGGCAATATTTTCCTCCGCCCCACTAGCTTGGTCACGAGGACTCCTGAGCTCATATGACCTGGCCTGGCCTGATCTGAAACGGACAGCTCAAAATAGTCTACCTTTAGATATATTGCCTTATTGTTGAATAACCTTAGAATCCTTTGTATGATGATTTGATTTCTTTTCTCAAAAAAAAATCATCTTGTAATCCCTAAGTACCTTATATGAGCCTTAGATTTCCATGTTAGGGTTTGGTGTACCCTATGCTATACCTTGAGTTGGAAGATAGATTTTAGTAAGACTTTCATGTTGGATCTTATACCCTTAGAGTAGTTTGACTTAGTCAACCCTTTGAGTGGAAAGGTAGTGTTAGTACCTTGTTAGATTTTGGAGTTGTTGATTTCGAGGACGAAATCCTCTTTAGGGGGTTGGAGTCCCTCAATGCCTTGAAATCAAGTAACCATAACTCCTTAGACATGGGAATAGAGAGCTTATGTGTTTAGAGTTTAATAAACCTAATATAGTTGTAATTCATCTTGTTTTATAACTAATGGATAAGTCATATAATCTATATGCTTAAACCTTAATATACTCTTGATGCACATAATCATTAATTATTAATAAGTGAATATACATAGTTTTGATTAAGTCACCCTAATGGTAAAATGTGTATGGATAATACACCCTTAGGATGCCTTGATATGTAATGGTCATGTTGACCTAAACCCTAAGATGTAATCATCTAGCCTTGACAACATATGCATATATATACCCTTCATGCCTTTCTTGACACATTAGTGACATTAGGTGTAATCACATGATATACCTTAATGTATGTAAATGGATTGTAATCACTTAATCATATTTGTGACCTAATTATCAACACATGTTAGGCATAGCACCTTGTTGACTAAAATGCATCTCATTGATCATCTTATTGGTTTATGAATCAAATCAGTAATATGATGATGAGTAATTAGATTCATATAATGTGAGGTTAATTCATAGTAATTAGTGTTGTGAGAGAAAATGATTAGTGATGTCATGGATATGGGCATGTAAGGTAGCGTGACAACATGTAGCTTGGAGATAAGCCATATACCCTTAGACCTGTTATTAGAGTAATAATTGGTTGGATGATATTATATGTCCTAATCCCACATGATGTAGTTATTGGATAATAATATTGAGTTATTTAGGTTTTGACCTAATGCATTAATATATGTTGTAATGACTTAGTAAACCCTAATTGTGCCTAAAACCCTTGGTGAGGGAAATACACATATTGAGATGTAATTGTTTTGGATAAAACGTGGCACAAGTGATAGTATAATAGATATGCTGCCTTTTCATGATAGAGTTTATGCAACAAGATGTTAGTTTGAGTTTGATAAATGGATATAGGTTTTGTGGAAACCTTAGTAATACCTAACTTATGTGGGTTTTATATGGTACCCTAGATTAAGGGTTATAATCTAGTTGTTTATGGTTGGGATGTTACACACTCACCCTCTCTTTCCTCTTGTTGTGATTTCGGGGACGAAATCCTCTTTAAGGGGTGGTGTGCTGTAACATACTGAATCTCAGGGTCTTCCCTGCAATTTACCCATTCTTGAGCTTTTCTTTGACTTTTAGTCCATTTTGACCTTTTCTATAAATTCCACATCCTTTTGGATCATTCTTGGACTCCTTGTGCAATTTGAGCACAATCTGAGGTTGAAATTACTATTTACCCTCATTTATGAAAATTGAGGGGTGTTTGCACAAATAACCCACATTAGGTGATAAGTTAGGGTTAATGTTGTAATTTTGTCTTTAATGGGATAATATATTAGACTATATTTATTTGGAGCTTTTTGGATAAATATATTATTAATAATGTGTATTTGAGTTCATATATGTGTATATTAACCTTTATTGTTTCTCTCTCCTCGAAATATGATTTTAGTTCACATTAATATGTTATTTTGTTGAGAAATGATTATTTGTACCCGAATGTGTTTTATATGTCGAATTTACTCACATGTTTCTCATTAATGAGCATTTTCATATAATTCCTTGATTTTAATATATTATTATACTCTTTTATGAGCCATATATTTATTAATGGTCATATTATGCATTAAACGAGAAAGTGATTGCATAGCATTGTAATATTCGTCATTATGAGCCTATGGTTCAATTTCGGTGTTATTTGGAGTTGAATTGACCCTTCAAATCCTTTTTATTAGCTTTTAATATAGTGCAGTGCATTAATTGATTCATTTATTCGATTGAAACGCTATACTTCAGTTTAATTGATATGTCACGCGCCCCTTGGAAGCGATCCAACGGCCGCAATCTGACCCACTCTGATCTGGCGGCTCCCCCACCTTCTCCTTCCTCCAACCGCTCGCGGGTCAGGGAACAGTCCCGACCCCTTGCTTCCTCAGTTCCGTTCTCCCGCTCCTCTCCTCCGATTCGTGTGATTTTTGTCCCATTGAATCCGCCTCTCGCCGATGTTTCGAATGAGCCCTAGCTCATTGTTCTCTGTGGTCTGTTGGCAAAACGCCTAAAACGCTCTTCTCCACCCCCGTTCACAGTAGCACCATCGGCCGTTATCCCGACTATATAAGGTGCCTCATAGCACCCTAACATCGCCTAGAACCTTCCTCCTCCTTCAATTTCACCGCATCCTACCCCGACGGCTCCGACCTACTCGAAGTACCCCTCCGACAATGGAGAGCCAGTGCCACCTTCTATGACCACCTCGGGCCAATTAAGCGCTAGGTAAGCAACTGCGGAACCCACGCTTCCCCTCCCTACTCTCCTTTTGTCCTGGGATAGCCCCAAACTCCGGGTCCTATAGACCGCCGGTGAGCTCTGCCGCCGCCGACTGTTTTTGAGTTTCCTTGCTCCTCCGCCCTCACCGAAACCTGCATTCTCTATGGTTTGCTTCTGTGATCCTGTAGGAGTCTTCAGTCGAAGTTTTCTTTCGGGTTTTCGATGGTTCGGCTTCGTGTCCTCTTCCCCTGTTCCGGCCAAGTTGGGGCCTGCTTTCTCTGCTCTCGAGCACGCGTGACCTCACTTGTTGCCTCCCTGAGATCGTGAGACTTCAGGGAATAGATTCCCGGTCTCAACTTGGGACATACCCGCAAGGGAGCGGGCAGGAGCGATGGAGCCAAGCTCCAGGTTGCTCCCTCGCCATGGCTGAGGAAGGAGCAATCGGGGTCAGGCAAGGACCAATGCGCCCCTGCTCCGCCATGGGCCATTGTTTTAGGGCTGGGGGTATTCTGGTCATTTCGCCCATTGTTTATCCTCTCTTGTGCAATGGATCGAGTGTTTAAAAGACTGATCTACCCTCATCGTTTTTAGTTGCTTGATTAGACGAGAAGGGGTAGTTTAGTCATTTCCTCTATTATTTACATCGAGTTACATTTTGATTTAATTACATGTCACGCTATGGTTTTCCTAATTTCTGATTGGTCAGGTTTACTTAATTCATAGTAAATCGATCCTTTGTCAGAAAAATATGAATAAATAGTCGATGGAAAGGATTTTTAATGTAGAATCTGATTTTAGGATTTTTGAGGCATGATTTGGATTCCTTTTCAGAAGTTTGCTTTGTTTGGCATTTTTAGTATGTAAATGTTTTAAAATACATAATTAATTCATTTTAACTCTGTTTTATATAATAAAATATGTTTTCTTAATCAGGAGATTATGAGTAATCGTTTGTACTTGGTTTTAAACCTTAAATCGTGGTTTTATAAAATTAGGGTTTTTCTTATGATTTATGTCTTTATATATATTAATACATGTATTATGTTTATAACTAGGATTATGGATGGTTTGCTATCTGTTTGGTGGATATGATGGTAATGTATATATCTAAGGTATGTGAGCCCTATTTTGTATGTGAAGCCTATTTTTGGTATGTGAAAACCTATTTTTGTATGTGAAACTTACTATGTATGTGCACCCTATTCTAGTATGTGGATCCTATTTTAATTGTGGAATTTAACTATGATGATAATGTGCAATACACCTACTCTCAGTTGGGTCTTTTCCAACCCCACAATCATTATTGTGCTAGCCTTGTAATCCTTCTAATTTCATTTATTGGCTCTTTACTTAGTTTATGCCATTGTGGCTTAATCATTTGAATCATGTGAATCATTCTTCTACATATGTTGCCTCCTTTACTTGGAAATGCTGAATCTTATTATTGACTATGTGGCTCATCCTTTTGAGATATTTGGAAACATTGCATAATGTTGTTCCTTGATGGCTCATTTACTTGTTGGAATTCTTGTATAATGATGTTGCCTATGATGGCCTATTGATTGAGATTATTTATTTGGGTTTTATTCCCAATGCTTGTTGCATCTTGTTATACTTTTCACTATGCTGCCAAGTGAATGATTATGCATGATATAGTTATTGGCCAATTGACAATGTAGTGTACATGAGTACAAACCACCCATAGGGCACTGAGGTTTTAGTCCTCCTGCCGGGCACTGGGGTTTTAGTCCCCCTTCCATTTTATATATTAGGCACTGGGGTTTTATTCCCCCTGCCACTTTTTAGGCACTGAGGTTTTAGTCCCCCTGCCATTGGTGAGGTCCGGTAGGTGCCTCACCCTACATTGAGAGGATGTTGAGTCATAATTTATATTCATGCAAATGTGATAATTGTTGATATTTAAATGTGGCAGTTTCTCTCTCTCATATTCATATATTTGCTTCATTTCTTTTGAAATCTCTTATTGTGGAGAATCTTTTATATTGTAAAGCTTTTTATTATTATTTGTCCTATAATTTCTTTTTAACACATACCTTGTTTATCTTTCTCTTGCTGGATGACCCCAACCATCCAGGTTAGGATCAGAGTGCGCATGGAAGCTTGGTGAACCTAAGGCTAAGGATAGGATAAGAAGAAAATAACCATATAGTTGGTTTGATCATAGTTGCTTTTATATAGTTGTTTGTTTGGAGACAACGTTGTATTAGTTAAGTCTTCCTCTACCTAGATCCTTGTGCTTGTATAAAGTTGTACTTCCTTTATGGAAATTTTATAATGTACTCTTTATACATTTTGAATAATGTCAAGATTTAATTCTTCCGCTGCTATCCAATTGATGTTTTTCTTTATCATGTTTTTAGTAGAGACATGGTCTTTACAGCTTCTCCCCAGCGCCGAGTGATTCTTGCCCACACGCCAATGTCCACCATCCCTCTCCATGAGGGTGCCCAGGCTGTGGTGCTACTAGGAAGGCTACCCCTTTGGGGTCTTCGTGGCTCAACAACTCCTGCATTATGCGTGTGGAACTCTGCCACATCGCCCGTGCAAGAGGGTGGGAGGAGATAGTTCCCTCCGGTGATGCTAGGCAGAAGAGGCCAGGAGAATATGGAGGGTTTGGATGAAGTGATGCCGCCAGACAGAGATGTCCCTAATGAATATGAAGGAGGGTTCCGCCCCAATTCATTCCAGGTCGTGGGTCAAGCTTCTACCTGTTACGACATGTTGTAGGTCTAGATCCTCATCGGAAAAGATGAACATAGGGTCAGGTTTGGTCTTCGATTTGCCATATGCAAGTTCTCTAAATGTTGCTCTCCCTCGCCTATCATGACAGGTTCTAGGTGGCCAATGGGTGTAGCAGCGAGAGGCACGACGGGCTAGGTCTCATGCTCAGGTTAGCGGTGTGGCTGCCTATGGTTCCTGTCATGGTTGGAAGATGAAGTCTTATGGTGAAGGAGGAAAATGAAGAAGTAAGAGAAGAGAGAAACTTTCTGAGAAACCACTTTTATACTCTTCTTCACGATGATCTATCCCCAAGTACATATAAATATACCCTTCTTCCACTGATTACATTAACATACTTTTCCTTTCTATTGTTTCCTATTGTCATGTAGTAGTTTAATCATAGATTGATGGGTCAAGTTCCCATATATTTTAGGAAGCAACACTAACATATACTCCTTTCTTTCCTTTATTAATAAAACATATGGTTATTCTCCATATAGATCCATCAGAAACCACCATTATCATATGACACGTGAATTTGGTTTAAGGAAAAGAAGCAATCAATACCTTTCCATCAAAAGATATATTTTTTTCCATTATCTTACAAAGACACTTTCCTTTTCAAGCATTTAGTGATATTAGGGGAAAGACAAGGTATTTTGTTTGGAAAACAATCAAACATATTCCCTTTCTTTTATATTTTCATCATTATATCAAATTTCCTTCTTAATAATGCATTACTTGATTTCTTCTTTTTGTTTTAATCATATTGGACTCATTAACATATTATGATCCACAAAATCACATGCACAAAGGAAATATTGCAAAGGAAATCCATTCAATACACATAAATCATACAATTTCCATAATCATACATTTATTGGAGAAATTGCATTTCAAACCATTCAAGCCCCAAAATTGGGGTTGTAATACTACCCTACCTGGATATATGGTTTATTTGCTTTTGCTACCAAAAAATCTCTTTTACATGATCTCAAGTACAAAGCCAGTCGGAAAGGAGTTTGCATTAGTGAAACCACAATCAAGAAGAGCTTCATGCCTACTCTTCCACCACACCTTGAGCCTCTACCTCCACCCAGAAACCTCCACCTCTACCACCTCATTGACCTGATCGTGCCTCTTTCTTGGTGCCAAATGAATCCCTCATGGGTTACATGATACACCAACAAGCGTACAACCTTCAGGTCTAGGATCACCTCTACTAGGACTTGTACCATATCATGTGTACCATTTACTTGTCCTACAACCATCCTTACCCCTCCTACCAACCCTACCCAAGTGGTGACTATGCTTCCTATGCATACAATCAATTCTACTTGGACCCTCCACCTACTGCTTCTGCTGCCTCATATGTTGTTGATGGTGGACCTGCTCCTGCCCCTAGAGTGCTTCCTCAACTGGATTTTCCTACTGGCCTACTTTCTACCTTACTTTCTAGTCTTGGCACCTCTGCTCCCACCTTTCCTTGGGCACAAGAGTTACACACTCTTTCCATGTCTTGGGATGAGTAGAATGCCCTGTGCTCCGGTCATGGTTTCAGTCCTTCTGCCGATGAGGAGATGCCTAACCAAGATGATGAGGAAGTTGTTCATGATGAGGAGGCCACTGAGGATGATGGCTCTGATGTTGGTTCTAATGATGGATTTGATGGTGCCTCTGGTGATGAAGGTGATGTTGCTATCTCTATTGCACCTTCATATGGAGATGAGGACTATGAGCCCGATGCCACACTTAATTCCTTATAAACTCACTCAACCTCGTGAGTATTATGTGCGCTAGGTACTGCTACTTCCCCTCTTTGGTCTAGGAACCCCAGGTTCACCTCTTATTCATTAGTTTTCTAACTGCATGCTTATTTGTTCAAACATGAACCAACCCTATTCAAGATATGGCATATACTTCCTAACACTCTTCCACTTGAACAACCCTTATAGTCCTACACAAGGACAACCAACTTTGTGTGAGACCTCACAACTTGTTACCATACCTATTCAGGGTCTATGGAACTCTCCTTCCTATACCCAAAAGGTAGGCACTTATATCATATGTATATCTATACCAGAGGCCTCTTTCTCTTTCCTAGGGTTTGGTTCCTCTAGAGGTATCTTAAGGCACGACAAGCTCTTTGGATCAAGCCTAGAGAAACTCTACACATCTACGTGAGTCATCCATTCTAGGCTACATCATACCAAACCTTCTCGTGATTCCTCATGTCTCAGAGTCTAGGTCTCCAACCTTCTTCAACGGGATCTTGCCCTCTCTATAGAGCTAACCCTATAACTAGTCCTACAACCTGGAGGTTCTCTCTCAGAAAATGGGTCAAGATCTTAAGGATATACGTCTATTCTTATCTGGGTGAAACACACTATCAAAACTTATGTCTGGACAAGATCATCCAAAGCTTTGCATGCCTATCTCATAAACTATTAGGCATAGCGCTTCTGTCTTAGGTCTAAAACCTACTTCCAACCTTGCTTCCCCTCACTTCTATGTAGGTGCATGCCTCTTTTCTACTCATATATGCATGTTAGTGATCCTATATGGTCACCAATAACGTTCTCAATGAGGGAGTTATCCCTCACCCTTAACAGGCACGACCCACCCAAAGTCAGGCCACCAAAAGGCACTAGGGGTCAAACAACCACTCATAGTCTATGTTTCTCATGCATACTCAAAGCCTCTATGTAAAGCATGTACATCTAACCCACGTACTTGAATCCATGGAAAACTAAGGTATCCAACTCATCGTGTCTTCTCTTTCTCTATCTAATGCTTAAGATTTTGGGTTGTGCATCATCCTTAGAGGATATGAAATGTCTCTTCCTCTTCCTGGAGGCTTCTTCCTCCAAGGCTATCACATTCCTTCTCATCCTATGAGATGATCTAACCTCAGCTTTCTCCTGAGGGCACGACAAAATAGGCCATGCAGCCTAAGCATGTAACTAACTCAGTCTAAGTTTCTAATTATCTAAACTTATGTCTATGACATCTTACTTACATTATTTTTATTATTTGGTGGAGGATTCCTTAATCCTTAATACTCTTAACCCTTAAACTCAGGAGGAGGTGAAGAGAGAGAAAACCCTAAGCTCTTACATTATCTTTGTGAAAAGGGTGGAGAAGGGATGAAAACAGATGAGAGAAAGCCTAGAGCTATCTTATTTTGAGTCAAATCTTCCAATTTTGGCCAGGAAGTCACATAGATTTTGGGATTCCTCATAGACCAACTAGCGAGGTGGAGGAAAATCTTGGCAACCCCCAGATTGTGATCCTTTTCTAGATAGCTCCATCTTTGGAAAATCCTCTCAAAAATCCCTTGGGCTCTAAAGAGTTTGTAAAATTTAATAATTATTAGATATTAAATGGAAAACCATGCTCTGATACCAAATGTAACAACCCCACCCCTCATAAAACCCCATTTAAGGAAGGCTAAGAGGCTGGTGTCGTTATCCCAATATAGGATCGAATGGTTTTGCAAATAATAAAAAATAATTACTAAATTCTACCACAACTCATCTTAAAATAGGATAATTTTTTTTCCTTTACCATACCTTTCAAAAATAGGAGTTTGGAACTTTAACCAAAGTAGAGTTCTATCTAAAAACATCCTCTAATATCCATTTAGCTTTATTCTTCAAATGCCACTTTAAATGTTCATCCACTTTCATGTATTCCTAAAACAATGGCAAACAAAATGTTGGTCAGTATAACATGTTATATTGGTATGTGGGGGAACTAAAATCTTACATCTCTTTGTAACAACATATTGCAACCAAATTATTGCTTAACAGATCAAACTTTACATCTTAAACATAAATACTCAATCCTAACATATCCTTTCCTCTGTGTTGTCCCTACAGTGGACATGGATCCTACTTTCTCATGTGGTAGATCCCAAAAAGCCCCTTATGGTCCTACCCCAAGGGAAGACCAACACATAGGGTCATATAGTCGTATGATCCTACCCAAAGGTAGACTAAACATCGACTCAAGGTAACATGATGATCCTAACCCATGGGTAGATCAATTACTAGGTTATCCATCTCTCACAATTACTCAAAACTATAGAGGAGGACTAGGATCTGAGCTAGTTATGCACATATATTTATGGTGATATCCATAGTCACTTTGTAGTTGCATGAAATAAAGTCAACCAAGCAGTTAATTTCAAGAAACTAGTAAAACTTCAAAAATCACCATGAAACTAGGGTGATTAGACATAAGCATAGCAACATACCTGATTTGAAGTCTCAAATATAAGCAAGATATACAATTCAATCAAGATGTCCAATCAAGCAAGTCAAGCAACCAATCAAGCAATCTTGATCCTGAAAATATGTATAATGCCTAATTGTTACCATCATATCCCAAAAAACTTCTTATTGACTTGGGACACCTTTTTAAGGTTTCTAAGTCTCATTAGGATTCATTAGGGTTTCTTGGATCAATTTGTCAATCCTTATTCGTTTTAGGTCAACAAACCCTAAAACAGATTTTCAACTCATAAAACCCCTAATTACTCAAATTATCCATATTACAGATTCCTTATTATCAATTTGGTTTAGTATCATCATATCTCTATTTTATTCATGGAATTCTGTAATTAAAACCATTAAAGTCAAAATTACCAAAATTAGGGTTTCTAGGCTCATTAATGCACTTTCAAATACATGAAACCCTAAATTGAGCCAATTATGCACAAAGATCATTTTTTAGATCTAAATCTTCATTTCATTAACAACATGTTAATATTGGCTTTAAAGTATCCAAAGAACTTAACAAATCTCATTAATATCAAAATTGGGGTTTTCCATTCATAAATGCATTAAGGGTGCCAACTTTATATACTTTTCAAATTGTAAGAAGAATCAAGCTTTAGTTATATTTTTATTGGATTCCTTGCATTCTTCTAATCAATTTTCATATATTACATACCATAATCTGATTATCCTATGATTTTCTATCATTTTTACAAAATAAAACCAGATGGAAAAATGAGAAGATGACACGTTAGTGAAGGATATCTTACCTAGGCGATCCAATGTGGGTCACTTCCATGAATCACCACTCACCATGCGTCCTAAGTCACTATGCGAGCCACATGCTCTGCGTCAGGTAAAAGGACTTCACTGCCCTCTGTGCCTTCTCTAAAGCTGGGGGTAGCGAGGTCTTTTCCCTCTTTATTTTCTTCTTGACATGGGATTCCTTTGTGGCGGCGCCACACTCGATCCTCGCTGGCACTCACACAATACTACAAATGATAGGACGATCAGGGACGAAACCACGTTGTTTGACTCCAAAAAGATCGAACAAAGTTAAGGGGGGCTATTTATAGGTGTGGGGGGTCTAGGGTTGGCTCCCCAATCTCACTGCTAAACATAATCCTAATGGGATTTGGGAATTTCCTAGAACGGCCATAAAACCTAGGTTGGTCTTGCACGGAATCATCTCCGAACTCAACCATGGAGTTTCCTTTCACGCACACGTACTAAGTCTTGCAAAAATCGGAGTCAAAGGTTGGTCTTCGTCGATCATATCCGACTCTGACTTGAGCTGGGTGACACATGATTTGCCATTGGATCACTTGATCTGAAGGTTGACGACGCACACCCAAACCTATATGGAATCGAAATTATGTGTGGCATTTAATATTAAACATTTCACTTTAGGATATTTTGTAAAAATCATAACTCTCAAACTGCTTATCCGATTAATCCCAAATTTTAAAGGAAAGTCCATAATGACTTAAACTACGTGTGTGACAAGTTCTAGACTCAAATTCGAAAGTATGAGGTACTCTTCTTCATATACAAGTTGTCACTTAAAAAGGCATAATTTATTCATATTTTCTCTCTCTTACTCTTTTATATCCTTTATTTGGATTCCTTTTTCCATTAAAAATCATGTGGATTCGAAATCTAAACCATGATGATCAATCATACAACTTTCTAGAGAATTCCACATATTTCTCATCATTATCTTAATTTCTGCTATTATTAGATCCCTTTCCATATTTATTCTCTTTTAAACATATTGGACTTATTACTTCAATAAGGCCCATCAAAACATTTATAAAAAAGGGAATATTACCAAAGAAATCCATTCAAAGTATTTAAATCATACAATTTCATAATCATACATTCTATTGGAGAAATTGCATTTCAAACCATATAAGCCCAAAATTGAGGTTGTAACAAGTGGGCAGCCCCAACTATAAAGAGGACATCTTGGAGTTCATTCCAAGGTTGCTCAAAATGATATTCAAGGTCCTTTCTATAGTTGAATGCTTTTAGTCCACTTGAGCCCCTTTCTCTCTCTTAATTACAACTTAATTTGCCATTATGAGTGAGACAGGTCATGTGTGAACAAAGCTTCCCATTTGTATGCTTGTAAAGCTCTCAAACTTCTTCTTTCCCATCCCTTTCTCGAAAGCTCTTTCTTAGTGAAAGCTTCTCTAGGAGAAGGAGAAGGAGAAAGCTTCTTTAGCTAGAGAAGAAGGTGCTCAAGGCTACTTTGAGTGAAGGAGATGATCCAGGAGAAAGATTCAAGGAGTTGAGTGGGTAAAGCCTCAAGGGAGAAGACTCGTTGCATGAAGGGGAGCATCCAGCTAATTGCAAGAGTGGGTAAGACCTTTGTGAGGTAGAAGATTAGCTCTTGGACAGGTAAGACCTTGATAGTAAGGTTGTTGGCTCCCTTGGCCTTAAAGGGAAGCTAGGTATCCTTGTCCCGGGAAAGGAAGGTCATTTATTGTAACTCTTATAAATGAATATAAGGAGTATACAAGCTTAAGAAATCCTAGAGCTTGACCTCTCTAGGTAGTGGACTGACTCTCTCCTAGTTTGGAGAGTGGAACCACTCTAAAATAGCTTGTCCAATTGGTTGATTTAAATTTCTATCATCCTTGCTATGCATGTTTAGATTGCCATCAAATTGACTATTTGCAATTATGCCTAGTTGAAGTAAATTGAAGGTCTAACTAGTTTTGTGCAGGTTTTGAAGCTCTATTCAACCCCCCTAGAGCCCTTCGATCCAACAACTATGAACTGAACCCGATCCCCATGGTGGAAAACACCTCCACTCCCTAAATCCAACATTCTCCCACTCCACCACATGATCATGCCTCGCACCTGGCAACACACCCGCGAGAGGAGAGAGTTGCTTCCACACAATGATGATCTAGGACGATGGGCTCCCTGCGGTAGAAAACATCTAGGACTGGTGCTTCAACTGCCACTCCCTTGTGCTATCTTTACTTGTCAATGACGATTAAGGCGGGTTACCACTTCTAGTGACAGATCTAGGGCAATCTAGGGAAGCGATGTCAGCAGTCCGCCACTGATTCAGGACAACAATGCCAACAAATGAGTAGACAAGCGTCATTCCTAAACAACGAAGCAAGTATCAACCCATGGAAGTGATGTCAGTATCCGACAATTCATCTATAGGAGGAAGAAAAAGGTATGAGATCACTGATGTTCTTTACTCTCACACTCGTCTCTCCCGAACTCATCTCTTTACCCAATTTCATCAGTTTGTTTCTTATTGATATAGTAACATCATGTGTCCCCCGAAGATCCGAGGCAGGAGAAAGGGTTGTTGACTTAAAGTCAAGAGGTAGGAAGGGCCAATGTAAGAGGCGATCTATTCAGACCAAGACAGTCGGATTGATTTTTGCTTTAAATTTCGTGGGAGGGTATGCCATTTTATCTCTCTCTATTAGTGCTTTAGATTGACTAACAAATAAACGTCTTCATGTCTATGTCTGTTTCAGCTAAAAATGATATGCATTATGCTTGTGGGGAACATATTGGATTTAGTATGAATTAGATCAATAATGTTTTTGGCTAGCTTGTGAGTCAAGTGGAAAATCACTAGAGATGAAAGTATGTGCAGAGACAACCCTTCCCAAATTTTGCATAAAAAGAATAGGTGGAAACACTACAAGAGATCGGGATATTAATGACAAGACTCATGACGACTTAAATATGTTGCCGTAACAAACATACTAAAAGTGATCGCAAGATTTTCCCTTCGCTATTACTGTAATTAATTACAACAAACTATATTCTCTGTCGTAAATAAAATGTTATGCGGTCGTTAAACACTAACACACGGAATTAATCTCACACTTCCAGCATCCCTAAAAAAAATGTCACACTTTCAGCACATGCCCCCCCTCCGGATCCGGCGAAACTTAAAATTTGTTGAAAAATGAGCGCTATATTTTTGTAGCTTTACGCGCCAGTTCCTCTTTTCTCCTACCAACTGGCCCAACCCACCAAGTTTTCCTTTGCCTAATCCTTTTTAGTTGCAAGCGCTCCACTGCCATTTCTCTCTTACGGTGGCGATAGCTATGAAGTTGAAATACGACATCACACCTCTCTTCCCATTAAAACGCACTTTCTCTCCTTCGTCTACTTGCTAACGCTCCACCCAACCAGCCACCAGACAAGACAAGCTTATAGACATGCCGCCAGCCGCAATGTTGAAGGGTCGTCTGACTTCCAACTCCACGAATGGCAGATCAATGCTTTAGTATTCTTTCTTTGCTCAAGATAGATTTTTTTTTTTCATGCATTCTACCTGATTGGAAACTAAAACGCCCATACCTTACGGATTGTTGAATCCATCTCATGCAACCCGTGTAGGATATACTTTCGAGTAAGTTTATCCTTCCTGAAATGCAGAACCTGTAGGGAGGTCTCTTTATTTGGTTGGGCATGAAACAATACGAAAGGTTCATCTATTTTCAAACTTCTTCTGTAATGTGGGTTTGCCAGGTGAATGTATCAATAGGGATCACAGAAAAGAAGCATATGTGACTAGTAATATAATTTGCACTATAAATACATTAAACTATAAAGATCAATTATCTGCACATTTCATGACTGCGGTATCACGTAAATTTATAGACGTCCTTCATCCCCTGATTGTGTGTGATTGTTAAAAAGTATGATTTTACATTATTTTCAAAATGCTGAAATTGTTATATACATATACCGTGCGTATATTTAGTACATACTATGCTACAGTTTTATATGATCTATTATCCCTTACAATGGGTTTCTCTGTATCAACGGAAAAATTATTTCTATATTCTTTACACGGCTAGTAATTTTCTCATAAAAAGGACTAGCAGCGCAGCTTGTTGTCCGTTTATCTTCTATTTCAACCTGATTTGCAAAATCTGCTGCATTTCTGAAAAACATATCAGCCTCGACTTCCACATAGTTGAAAGTTTTGATTATTCTTCATGAAAAATTTAAGGTTATATTACCAAGGTAGTAATTGTTCTCAATGTGGTTATCACCTGAATCATTGTTTTAGAAGAATACTAGTGTAACTTTTCATTAATCTAGTACCATGCTTTAACCAAACGTATCATGTTAATGAAGAGAAGATGTATCATCTCAAGATACTTGACGAAGATGTTACTTGCATTTTGGATAAAAATTGTCATCGTCAGGTGAAAATAGGTTATATTATAGTCATTAATAACACGAGAACAATATCTAGTCAAACGGTAGGGTGTTGGCAACTTCTGAAAATTTTGGATGAAATACGATTCGTATGGAAAAACTGATTAGTGGTTATCCTATATATTTATATAATGGACCGAGATGGGGTTCCATGTTCCTACCAGTGCTTCACCTTGTGGATAAATTTTTTTTTGATAAAAAGACTAATTTTATTACGGAGTAGCCATACCACATCTACATGAAGAGGAAGACAAATTTACGGACCACACAATGGTCAAGAACAGATACATCATACCACAAAAACTCATATCGAAATCTGATAAGAACAATGATGCATAGATCTCTCTTGTATTTCGTTTACTAATGCAACTTTTTATGAAGGATACTTTCAACTTGAACATGTATATGTGGTAGAGTAACTGCACCAAACCGGTTTTTGAAAGGAAGTCACCTATGCACTTGTTGTCATACAACTACGCAATAAAATTAATCGAAAAAAAGTAACCTACTATGAGGAGAGAAAGAAACGCCGATTAACAACGAGAAAGACAAAACAAGACAAAGAAACCTAATCTCAAAGAACAAGTAAAGGAGAAAGGGGTAGGAAACTCATCGTACATGATTCTATCCTAGAAGAAGATTGCTGCCTCCAAAGGCACCACACACCGGCCACCAAGTAAACTTAGCAACCAGAACGCGTCATAAGAGTTGAGAAGCCTCTGAGATGCCCAAGACCCAGACTCGAAAGTCTAGAACAAAACACATCCGTACACCTGGAAACCAGAGGAGAGAAATGACCACACCTCCCCGAGAAGAAATCCCGCCGACGTCGAGCGATAAGAGGCCGAGGGGGAGTGGGGCGCCGCTTTGTAGCGGCTAGAAACCCCCTCCCCCCAGCCAGCCGCCACCTCAGAGGATGACCTAGGCGCTCTAGGGCTAGGGAGAGCAGAATCCACCTTGTAGATATTATAGTATATCATGCGTCTTTTAATGCTTACTTCTTTATGAAGTACCATGTGTAGTTTTCTATAGAAAATTGATTTACATAAGCATAAAGTAAATGTATCTCGCATGATCGCAATTCAAGCTGTCATTATTAATTACATCACATCATAGTGTGTGTTTCTGTGCACGTAAAACAGTTGACTTTTTCATTGAGTACTATCATAATCTCGAGTAAATGTATGTAAATTACATCGTTTTCTCATACTTCTTTACATACTCAACTACCAAACACCAACTGCATCCATCGTTAAGTGAATAAAAGGGACTTGTAGGCCCAAAGACACATGCTCAAGAATCCTAGGATAATTCTTATACCTATTTCCATTCAATAACTAGTGCTCGGGACAAAAAGGAAGTCCTTTTATGCTAAAAAAGTTAGTTGTATTAGCTAACAACATAATTATTTTGTTCTCATTCATTGATCCACATATATTGTTCCACATTATTAGAAAGTCACCTCATTTAAAATCTTTACCAATATTTTCCGATTAAACATTATTTACTATTACTTGTACTAAAATAGCCAAGAAGTGTGACTAGTTTTTTTTGTGCTTACCAACATTATTCCCCAAAACATCAGAGATAAACAAATTCTCTAACATAAAAGGTATAGCTTCTAAGGAGAACTTTTGTATAATTTAACATTGAAGAATAAACATGCTTGTTACCAAGAAAAATGAAAAATAGATCATTTTCTAGGCACTCCACACATAAGAAATATGGAAATGTGAGGATCAACATAGAACATTTGATCTTGTCTAGTTAACACGTTCAAAGCATGTTTCTTAGTACTTGATTTACTATTTATACAATCTAGATTGAAAGTTTTGAAACTATGATTATTTTCATCAAGTTAATGCATCCACAAATATTTTTGTTGGGTGAAATACTAGCATAAAAATATATGTATGACCTTATCCACCAATATAGTATAAGAGCCTTGTCTTTTTCCTGATTACATGGTTTGAAATTTTGAGCTCCTCCACATTATAATAAAACTCTCTATAGTTTGGTTCTTGAAATCTAATAAATATACAGGCATCACAATATGTTATTTCTACTAAACAACAACATTACAAGTCAAACCTAGATCCAATTTTTGTAGTTGGGTTTGTATTGTTATCAATTATACATTTCAATGAGATGAGACCATGAAAAAATATTTCTCATTAGTATAAAAATTTAATTATTTCTATAAGTTACAAAATTGACATTCATTAGTATAAAAATGTGATTACCATATTGTTAGAATACCACAACCAAGTTCTTTTTCAATAACCCAATCTTGGGATTGCTTTTACATATTTAAAGTATTACAATTAAGGAGAAGGAAATAGAAAACATCACATGTTGGGTTTTGTTTCTCTCCTAGGTGCATGATAATATGAGATAAACATCCATCCAAGTCAACCCTTGATTAATTGTACTCATGGTTGGACTTGTTTTGTTATCATCAGTATGAATGATCTAGAGAGAGGTGAACAAAACTTTAAATAAAAATAACTTTGCTCACAAAAGAAAAGAGGAACAAGGAAACCACAAGAGATAAGATTTGGAGTGGTTTTATCAAAGACGTTAGTCTACTACCTAGTTGTTTTTGGATCTAGGGCTCTAGGGGGGGTGAATAGAGCTTCAAAATTCTCATAAGAATAGTTAGACCTTCCAGTTATATTAATTGAAGCCAAATTCTTAAGAACAATTTGAAGTCCTATCTAAGAAAGCATATCAAGGATGAGAGAGATTAAAAAATACACTTGGATAAGATGGTTAGAGTGGTTCCAATATCTAAACTATGAGACCATCTATCCACTACCTAAAGAGGTCAACCTCTAGGACTTTGCAACCCATGTATACTTATATTCCATCATAAAAGATACAAGGAGACCACCATACATCCAAGGATTTACCTATTCAAGATAAGAATCTTTCACCTACATAAGGACTTACCCACTTGATCAATATGTCTTCAACCTTCACCAAGGACTTACCCACAACTGCATCAAGTCTTTTCCCTTGAAGGAATTACCCGCACTTCTTGAATCTTTTGCCTTTTCCTTGTTCTTCACCTAGAGAAGATCTTCACACCTCCTTCAAACTAATTAAATAAGAACAACAACTTCACCTTCACTCGGAGAAGCTCACTTCAACCTTTGCTCTTTGAAAAAGGGGATTGGGAAGATGGAATGAATGAGAGATTTACAAGGTAACATGGAGGTAGCTCTCATAAAACATACCTAACTCCTCACAATCATAAAATGCTTTGTAAATGAGAGAGAGAGAGAGAAAGGGTCTCAAAGGGTTGTAACACACTCAACTATAGCAAGGACCAAGGATAGCATGAATGAGCAACCTCCGAACCAAGAAGTCTTATTTATAGCTGGGGTGTTCCTTTGAGTGTGAGATCACTTAAGAATGGAAAATAGCCATTTTACAACTTGTAACAGATCTATTTTTATTTCTAACAACTCTCTAATGGTTGAAATCACTTTTTCAGCATTTTCCATATAATACATTCATTCGAGTTTCAATAAAGATAACTCGACCAATCCACTAACCGACAAAGCTAATTTTCAAACTATCGGTTGAGTTTTTCCTGGGAAACTCGACCGATGAGTCAAAATTAGTCGTGGTCAGTTGATCGGTCGATCGAGTTCTTTTAGTGTGCAACTCGACCGATTGAGCCATTTCCAAAAATCCATCACCAATCGTTTGAGATCCAAACTCGACCAATATAGTTATTGTGACAAATTTTTCAAAATGGTTTTTGAGTGACCAAATGTTGGAATTATGTTTCCCTAATTTTTTCTCATCTTAGTTACAAGTCATATCATCAATACAAGTGATTACAAAATTATTCTAAGGTGGTTTGGAGTGATTTCCCAAATTTCACACTTGCATTACTTTTGACTTGAACTTGGACAAGCTAGGGATTGTGTAATTTGATCATTTTCATGTACCTAAAGCCTGAAATCAATCTTGGACAAACATATTAGATACCTATGAATGGAATGGTTAAGTCATTATCAATATATCGACAATGTATAACTCTCATGTCAATATTCTCCCCCTTTTTGACAATGACAAACCATTCCTCAACATATTGAAAAGGATATGTAAAGTTATACCTTAGCCTTGTGAATTGCAAGGGGATTCAAAATGTTAACAATGTGAATTTCTCCCCCTCAATCTATGCTCACTCTTATCTGCATAGTTAGTCTTTCTGCACAAAGAAATATAACATATATATACTATATGGTCCTTTAGCAAGTCACATGATAAAGCATATATCAAACAAGAAAAGGATCACATAGGCAATAAAAGAAATATGGTTGGGATTCAAAATAGATCTTCTCCAAGCACAACCAAAACATATATCCACCAGATAAAACATGCAACCTCATAACACAATCAAACAGAGATGAGAGAGAGACAAGCAATCTATGTCATAATCAAAATATGGGTAGCATAACACCAACTCATGAGATATAGTCAACCAAAGAGTAAGTGTACATATGATTAAGATTACAACACAGAAAGCATGTCCTCAAAACAACTACAAGCTAAAGATATGAATACAACATGATGAACAAAAATAGTACATATCATATAATGTGCCTAGAAGTTTTTAGTACAAAATAGTCTAGAAAGATATATACGATCAACATATAAAGACTAAAAACCAAGACATAGAAATGTCTAGGCTGTCTATGTCCACAACATCATCATTATCATTAGAAGCTTCAGGCTTGTAGTCAACATCATCTACATTTGAATGCGCAACAGAGATAGAAGTTTCACCTTCATCACCAGATGCATCATCAAAGCCATCATTAGATTATTCAGAACCATACTCACCATCATCCTCAGTTTCCTCCTCATTAGCAGCAACAACTTCCTCATCAACCTGTTTGGGCATCTACTCATCGATAGAAGGACCAAAACCAGGACCGGGCCACATGGCATTCTACTCAGCCCAAGACATACCAAGGTCATGAAACTCTTGGGCTTGAGGAAAATTAGGAGCAGAGGTGCCAAGTCGTGCAAGCAAGGTAGCTATAAGACCAGTAGGGAGAGGTAGCACTCCAGGGGTATAACCACCAATAGCAGAGGATGCAGTAGCAGAAGAAGTAGGTAGAGGGGCTGGGTAAAAGTGATTGTATTCATAGGATGCATAATCATCTCCTTGGTAGGGTGGGTAGGTAGGGTAAGGATGGGCACAAGATAGGTTCATGGTAGACATGATAGCATAGAGATCCTGATGCATATGCTCCTAAACCTCAAGGTTATATGCATGTTGATGCATCATGTAACCCATGAGGGTTTCATTTGATACATTAAACAAGGGGCGGGAAGGTCGGGATGGCTGAGGAGGTGGAGCCTGGGTGGAGATGGAGGCTCCAAGTGTGGTAGAGGAAGATGGAGACATGCTCTTCTGAAGTGTGGTCTCACTGATACATACTCCTTTTCTAGTAGGTTTGTAATGAAGATCATGAACAAAAGAGACTTGCTAGTTGTAGATTGAAAAAAGACCACAAATCAGGTTTGGGTAGGGTGGGTGGGTACCATGGGTGTTCTTATCAGAGCCAAAGCAGGTCATGTGATGGAGAATATATCGAGACCACTTGACTCCGATGTTCTTCAGGATACAAAACATAATCACCATGGTATTTTCTACAATTTCAGTTTGATTTTTCTTTGGATGAATATTGCAGTTGACTACCAGGACAAAAATGTGGTTATTTAGGTCTAAGGTAGTGGAGGGAAGGGTGGACTTCTTCCTATAGGGAAATTGAGGCTTCTTTAAGAACTTATGTATGTTAGGGAGAGTGATATCATATTTCTTATAGTAGGCCTCAAGGTCTAGGAGGTCAAAATACACAGGGTAATCCTTCCTCCATGTGTCAGTCACCTCAGTTCTAGAGAAAAAGATATTCAGGGTATCCTTTGGGACTTGGATTTTCTTCTCGGTAATCATGGAAGTAAGAACGACTTGAGTATTTGGATAGGGTATAAGATTGTCGTAATTTCATTACAAATTTGCATAGAATTTGTGAACAACCTTTGTTCTTGTGATGGAATTGTTATAGCACGCACGTTCAACACTCAGGGCGGATAAGTTGTGCTATGAGGGTGAGGCTCAAATAAGGCATGAAAAGAAAAGGGGTTCCTAGGAAGTATCTCCTTGTACCTATTTAGAGCTTCATTGGAGACAAAGAAGGTATCATAAAATGGAATCAAGTGAGAGTTGGAGGAGGAGGATGGTGCTCCGGAGGGGACGACTCTCTTTGTCCTATTAGAAGCCATGGAGGTGAGGTAAAAAGGAAAGAGAGGTCAGAAATGTAGAGAACCCCACCTACAACTAACCACACAGCTAGGGTTGACAATCAAGAGGTCTAGGAAGGTCAAGTTAGGTCAATCTAGGGCTAGGAAGGTGATGGTCGGGGCTAGAGTTGAGAGCTAGTGGGAACTAGAGAGGGAATTAGTCGATTTTTCTCTAGTTGAGAGGGAGAAAAGTCGGTCGAACAACACTTATGTTTACTCCAGACCAACCATCGGTCTAGTTTTGTGAGATGGAAACTCATCCAAATGGCTTTTAACAAAAGCCCTCGGCCATGGATCGGTCGAGTTAGCAACTCGACTGATGGTCAACCTGAACCAACATTAGAAATTTTAATTTATAGCTATTTGAGTGCAAATTAAATTTTTTTTATTGTCCATTTTGAATTTTAAACATATTTAGTAACATATCACTCACATTTGGTTACTATTTAGTGATAAAACAAGCATTTGAAAAAAAAACCAAAAAAGGTGAAAAACAAGGCATATGAACATGAAAACTTTAGAATTTTAGCAAGCAAGGGTGATCAAGAAATGAGAAAAGCATATAGTATAGAAAGAAACTGACTAGAAGGCATATCAAATATATTTCAAAGTAGTTATGAGAAGTTTAGATCTAATAAAATTAAATTCTCTCTTTCTTGAAATTTAGTAAAAACCTCGATAGTTGATAAAGCCACTACACTTTGTTTCTTGGAAAACCAATACACCAAGCATGGTCCTAAGAGGAAGCAAGTTTCACTTGTGCACTTTCTATCAATCAAGCATCTTGTGTAATCCACATCACTATAAGCTGTAAGAGTAAAGTCCATTGACTTAGGATACCATAGTCCAAAATTTGGAGTTTTGGCTAAATACCTTAAAATTCTCTTAACAACAATAAGATGTGATTTATTGGGATTTGATTGAAAGAGAGCACACAAGCCAACACTAAACATTATGTCAGGTCTAGAGGTAGTTAAATAAAGTAAACTTTTGATCATACTTGATGAGGCGGCTGACTAGTCGGTGACTAGTTGACTAGTCACTGGGAGGGGTACCGACTAGCCATCCTCCTAAATTGTGTTGCGGATTGTCACCCGCCCATGCTGACTGGTTGACTGGTCCACTGACTAGCCTGACTGGTTGGCCCAATATCCGACTAGGCGACCGCTTAGTCACATATTGTCTTTTAGTTTTTTTTGTCATTTTTTTCATGTTTGACTATTTTTGTTTGTTTTTTACCATCATTTGATATGAATATCAATTTCATTCACACTGCACTAGTTTATCATATACCTATATTTATAGTTACAACAATTTAGCAAGTACTAAGAGTTAAAATTAACAATGGTATGCCACTCTTCTATTTCTAATTATACTTGTCGAACTGGAAGGCATTAAATTGTCTTCATTGCAAATACCTTGTGGTCTTTAATGACATTATTTACCAAATTTGTATTATTATATGCTTGGATATATGCTTATGTTAGTGGATTTATATAATGTATTGCATATAAATATATGTAATTAAGTAATATTATGTATATATTATACCTACGAGTGGGCGACCGACTAGTCGATTGGTCGATGACTAGTCGGCTGGTCGCCCAACCAGGAAAGGTGACCGACTGGATGCCTTGACAAGTATGCTTCCGATCATACCTATATAGAGCTTCTCATCCACTTTCTCACCTTCTTCATCTTTATCTTGTTTGGCGATGTTTGACATTGGGGTGTCCATTGGCTTGGTGCTCTCCATCCCAAAGCGCTTTAGTAGCTTACTTGTGTATTTGAATTGGTTGATGAAGTTCACATCTTTAGTTTGCTTGATTTGAAATTTGAGGAAGAATGTGAGGTCACCATCATGATCATCTCGAATTCACTTTGTATATGATCATCAAACCTTGTGAAGATCAAGATTAGTTCCACCAAAATGATATCATCATCATAAATTTGAATTATAAGAAAATTATTAGAAGTGTGTTTGAGAAACAAGGTAGAATCCACTTTTCCCATGATATACCCATGATCTAACAAAAAGTTCTTTAATTTCTCATACCAAGCTCGAGGTGCTTGTTTGAGTCCATAGAGAGCTTTTTGCAATAGATAAACATGGTTGGGTAAACTATCCTGTTTAAATCCCAAAGGTTGTGCAACATACACTTCCTCCTTAATTGTACCATTCAAAAACACACTTTTAACATCCATTTGATAAATATGAAAGTTCCTATAACTAGCAAAAGCAAGCAACATATGAATAGAATCAAGTCTAGCTTTAGGTGTATATGTTTCATCAAATCTATATATTCCTACTGATTGTAGCCTTGAACCACTAACCTTGCTTTGTTTCTTACCACCTTACTACTTTTGTATATCTTATTGTGGTAGACCCACTTGGTACCAATGATCTTTTTATTACATGGTCTTGGCACTAGAGTCCACACTTTGTCTTCTAGAATTGCTCCAATTCTTCTTTCATGGTTGACATCCATTTATCATCCCCTAGAGCTTCTTTGTGTTCGTTGGCTCGAGTTGTGAGATCAAGGCGGTGTTGTTTTGTTCTTTGTTCAAGGCAGCCCACATCTTCACTCTTTCAAATGGGTCACCTAAGGTCAACTCTTTTGGATCATTCTTTATAAAGCGGAGTGTTGGATCCTTCTTCTCTTCATCTTTCTCATCTTCTTGAGTGACCACCTCTTTTTCCTTTTGGGTGATGTTGAGTTCTTTTAGAATAGGAATTACCTCACCTGCAACATCATCATTTGGAACAATATCTTTAGGAATAGAGGGGTTAGTCCCAATAAACTTAACATTAATGGATTCTTCTACTTAAGCAATATCAACATTAAACACTCTATAAGCCTTGTTAGTAGTGCTATAACCAAGAAAGAAATCCTTGTAAGATTTTGGATCAAACTTGTCGAGAAAAACTTTCATATTACAAACAAAACAAGGACATCTGAGAACATGGAAATACTCGGTAGAAGGCTTTCTACCACGCCATACCTCATAGGGAATTTTCTTTAAAGAAGGATGTGTAAAAACCCAATTTTGCACAAAACATGAGGTACTGAAGGCTTCAGCCCAAAACTTCTTTGGAGTGTCAAACTCTAAAAGCATGGTCCTAGACAACTCTTGTAGTGACCTATTCTTCCTCTCTACAACCCCATTTTGTTGAGGAGTTCTAGGTGAAGAGAAGTTATGTGCATAGATGGACTCATCACAAAAATGTTCCAAAAGGTCATTTTCAAATTCTCCACCATGATCACTACAAATGAAAACAATCCAGCAAAAATCTCCGTTCTTATGACTTTTACAAAAATGGGACAAAACATCAAGCATATCACTCTTGGAAATGAGAAAGAATTTAAGGCCCTTAAACTTACTTAATGAGTTGAATAAGCTTAATTATAATAATTTAATTCTTATAACCTAATATAACCTTGTGATACACTTTGAAATTATAATACAAGCTTAAGTTTCAAATTTGGTCCAATTTGGACATTGTTTGAGCAAGTTATGCAATTTTATGCAATTTTATGCATATTTTGGACTTTTCTACAATTTACCCAATTGAGAGGTTTTCTTTGCAATTTATCACTTGCATTATGTTCCTTGTATATTCTCTCATCATTCTTGAGCTTTTTGATCCATGGGGCGCCTATTTAAACCTTGGTTTGAAGGTGTTTTCCTCAAGGGTATTTTAGGGTTTACCCCTTCATGAATGAGCTACCTTTAGTAGCTATCAACTAATGTATTATTTGATTGGCTTGGAAATAAGACAAAGTAAATCTGAGAAGGTGTGTATGGATGGTAGGAGATCTTCTTATGTGTGTGCTTGTATATTCATAATAGTTTAAGGCCATGGACACTTGGAAAGATGCTAGAACTTCAACTTTTTCTTTATCTTTATCTTAAAGTTTCATATACTTATCCCTAAACACCCAAACGAGTCATTTTCTCTCAACCACTTCCCTCCTTCTACAAACCTCGTTCTCTCTGTTCTTCTGTGAATTTCCTATCCAAAGAAGAAGAAAGAGGGGATCTTCTTGGAAAAAGAATCTAGGGTTGCAATTGACTTCCTTTTAGGGTTTAAAAAGCTTCCTTCTAGTGATCTTGACCTAAAAGAGTAAGAATCCCCTTATTTCCTCCATTTATTTCTTTGTTATCCTTCCTCCTACTTTTCTCTAGGTCATAAACTTACTGTTCCATGGTTGAAATTGCTCTAAAGCTCTAAAACCCTACCTTTCTTGCTCCTTATGCTTAGGGTTTGCTCATTTGATGAAGAAAGGTACTAGATGGACGAGTTCACAGCTTATTCTTGGATTTCCTACCCTACATGCTCATGTTTTCTTCTGTTTGGGAGTTTATCTTCTAATTTGATGCAAGTTTTATAACTTTCTCACGTTTATTGCTTACCATAAGCTTGCTAGCTCATGTTCTTGCTTTTAAATGATGATCCACACACTAAAAAGCAATACTTGATTTGGATTTCAATTTTTATAATGTTCCCTATTTTAATTTCAGTTCTATATGAACCTGTGATCATGTGTACGTTATTCCTAAGGTATAATATGACTTGTATCAGGTTGGTTTGACAACCTATGGTGCTAAGAACCTATCAACCAATGGTCAATTTTAGGGTTTAAAGCTGATTTCTTCTATAAACACATGACTCGATGGTGGTACCATTGCAACAATCAATGGTGTTGTCTTCATGACAACTGATGGTGGTGACCAAGGGTGTCAACTTACGTTAACCCCATAAGTCAGGTGTTGGCCTAATTATAATCCTAGTGATTAACAACTAAGTACCCTAATGATGCCATCAATCAATGGTGATATTAGTTTGATATTTGATGTTGATTAATGAATATAGTGTTGATCTAACAACCTATGGTGACTTAATGGTCACTAATGATGGTGGATCAGGTCTCCAAACCTGTGGTGAGTTAATCATATAGTTTTAGCATCAATTAAGCCTTATACCAATGGTTTCTTGGGTCACTTGATGCAATGGTCGGATCTATACTGTAACTGATGGTTTTAACATATGAACATGACCCAATGGTCAAGATCTAATGTTTATTCCTCCAATAAAGTGAAATGATGGCTAATATAATATGTTGTTCCTAATAATGTGATTTATATGGTTCCCTTTATATGATCAACTTAAGGAGCTTACTTGTTGACAATGGATGGCTTGTTTTAAATAAACAGTCGATCGTAGGTTTTACCCTACTCTCAATAGAACCCTTATTCTTGTTAATCAAAGGATGTCTAGGGTTAGATGGTGACATTTATATATCACAACTCAATAACATTATAGATGATTCATTCAAGGTGTTTACTTATGTAAACAACCAATGGCTTTACCTTTTCAACATTTCATAGTTAGAAGTTGATGCCTCCATATTCCCATTGTTTTGGGTGAAGCATGTACTGTAATGTTATGATTGTAGTGATGAGAATTTGATGGTTCAATGCCTTAAACTTGAAGTGTTACCCTTGCCGTCATATTATTATGATTTATAACCACCATAATGAATTAATGGGTAACCCCAATGATGTATAGCTTGTTATACCTATCTTTAATATAACTAAATGATGGTAATTGGGTATGAATAGTCCTTGAGTGACTAATACAATCATGGAGTACTCTGTTATTGTTGTTAAAACCCTAGTATGCTATAACCCTATGGTTACCCCTTGATTCATGTGTGGGTTCATACTTGAGAATAGTATGGAATGTGATGGTGAAGCTTCACCTTATGCATCCATGATCCAATGGAGATGTCGTGAGTTAGGGTTTGGGTATGAGTGTTGATTAGTAACATTAATGTAATTTATCTTGTTGAAACTAACTGTAATGAAAATAGATAAAGATGAGTATTCTTGTTTAACATTCTTATATGATGGCAAGATGGTGAAATAATCTCCTTAATATGATCATAACCTTAATATGTTAATTGGTGGTTATCATAGCCACATGGTTGATACTTTCTTATGCTAAACAAGTGCATTATGAATATGATGAGGGTTAATCATATCTAGATTCCTTGCATGTTGATGTAATAAAGGAATGTGGTTAATGTTAATATAACCCTTCTATGATTGTTTATGAATATCTCCTTGCTCATTAATGTAATATTTTGTTGATCCAGTGTATTATATATAAGTGATGTTGTTGAGCCTTGTTATAAGGCATTGAAAGATAATGATGATCTTGTAGGGAATAGTATGATGGTCTCAATGACCTTTGGGCATGGTTGAGCCATGAATGAGGTGTAATCCTCTTGTGTTGATAAGGGTTGATACCCTGTGATATTTTGAAAAGGATTTATATCTTGTGATAGTATGATGACTAGTGTGGTCTCATGAATGGCAAGTGAATAGTACCATGTGATGATGAGATGAAAAATTATGTTCCACACAATTTGTATCTTTTAAAAGTTGTGATATTTATATGCTTGCTAGAAGTGAATTAGGGTTTGTATGTGCACTTGTTTGATGCAGCCTTAATTCACCCAATTGGCATAACTAATCAAGTGCAACTCTAATCATGTAGTGACCTGTGCTGTAGAGCCATCTTCAATGTCAGAACTTGTCGGATGGTGAAATAAGTATTCCTAAGGGAAACTCAGAGCGCATATTGTTGAGTATGTGGGGGTGGCAAGTTGAGGATATATCCTTATTATCCAGAATGCAGGTTGTGGAGGATGGCTATGGTCATTCCTCATGCATCTGATGTGATTGTGGACAACTACAGTTGTACCTCAGATTAGAGGGTTTTGTATACCCTGGTTTCTATTGCCTTGACATGTACCAAGGGCAGACTAGTGTTTAGTAGCTTGACTATAAGTCACTGTGGTGGCATCTTTGATTGATATGCCACTTCCTTTTTACTCATACTGACCGAGGCAAAGATATCTTAGGATACCGGCACTCCTAGGTCTTGTACGGAACCGAATAGCCCTTTGCAAGGGCCGTTTGGACATTGGATGGTACCATTCAAATTCCTTAAGGCATAATAAAAGATGTAAGACAGCTGTGTAGCATATCTGTTTAGGGTTATACACAATGCTTCATATTGGATGATAACCCTTGTTTGCTTTCTTTTCACTGAGATCATGTATAGTACAATAAGATATAATAGATATGCTTATGATGTAGTTATGCTCATGTTGTAAACATGCTTATGTTGTCAAATATACTGACACTGATGGTTAAGATGTTGCTGCTAGCTATGTTTAATATTGCTAGCCATGCTTATGTAATTAGAAATTCTTAAACTGCTAATCATGCCTATGTAGTTCATTGTTTTATGATGTTAGTTCTACTTACGATATAGATCTGTTCCCATTATTTTAGATGCCAATATTAAAAGCCATGTTATGTTACTAGACATATTCATGATGTCATGAATGCTTATGCTACTAGATTGCTTGCACTGTTAGCAAGGAATATGCTGATCATCAGATTAATGATAATGATTGTTATTAGATGCAATTTGATGATATTTGAGTCGATATCCATCCAAAGAAATGTATTTATTTTTATCTACATATGCATTGATGATCATCCTTGTTGCTAAGATTAATTTCTTAATCTATTTGGCATACTCGAACTGTTCAATCTATTCAATTGATTATTAAATACTCCAACTACTTAGTTATCTACTATTTAAAATGTTGTAATAAATAAGCATTGTTGGAGGTTATATCTCTTGCTAGGACATGGGTCTCACCCTTGTGGTTCACCACATCTTTTTAGGTAATCGGAAGTGATGAAAACAAACATGTGGCAGTAAAGAGGAGCTATAGTAATGAATCTTTGAGAAAGTTGATTACATGTCTAGTGTGTCCTAGATTTGTCCTTGTACTCTCAGGCCCAGGTTGGAAAAGTTTGTATATGGTGTTTCAAATGAATCGAACTTTTGTTAGCATGTTAATGCTTGTTTGTGTGGTATATACAAATATTGTTTTCCAGTGTATATATATTGAGGATAAGGTGATAGAATAATTTGTATTGAATTTTTTGCATAGTATTGATACAAGAAAGATGTTTGGGCTCTTATGCAAATGTTTCTAAGCGGGTGTTGATTTTGAATTCAATTTTAATTTACCCATATTTTTGGATATGTGATTAATCAGTGATTGATTGTGTATTAGGTTTTGAGTAATCTCATTTATTGTAACATGTTATAACAAGTTGGTATCAGAGCTTTAGGTTCACTGAGTCTGCAGGGACACTAGGACTTAGGACTAGGATGATGTCAAAATTAGGAATATGACATAAAAAGATGGTGCATACTACCTAATCTCAGTATTTGGGTGCCCTAGTCAAGTATTCAATTATTGAAGAAAAGGTAAGTATGGAACTCTTAAATTGTTATCTTTTTTATTACTCTGATCAAGTAGTCATTTTGAGACAATCTAAAGAGCATAACAAAAAAGAAATCATGGTGTGAATATCTCAATTCTACCTTAAAGAAGATGAGAATTGCATCATTATCTATCAAAACTTAAATATTTGGTAACTATAAGAGAAAGATACAACACCATAAAATCTAAATCTGAATACAAATAAGAAAAAGAGGAGTTCTTGAAGATGTGATTCAAGAAGCTAATAAAGTAAAAGACAGATAAGTCTATGCTTATAAAGTGATTCAAGGTATGAAATCCACATAAGATAGAGAGAATTCCAATGATAAGTATACAATGATAAGATAAATGAGAACAATGCCAAAGGAATAAGGTGCAACCTGAGTTAATCTCAAACCAGCCTATGTGTGTAAAAAAGTGTTAATATAAAATTAGCATGGCATGTGAAAAAAATTAAGGGTGATGATCCCTGTTTAATGAAGAAAATGTGGAATATGATGATTTACATGTTGATAAGTGGTTGAAAAACATAATAAAATAAGAGAACATACCCAAATGTGATAAATAGTCATGAAGGAAGGATTAATGAGATGTTAATCATGATGATTCCTATACTAATGGCAAGGAACACGAAATGAAAAAGGTAAAACGATACACAAGAAGTTGTGCCCTGCATAATGAAAATAGAAATTGGTTACCTTTTTGCTAGTGACCCTTGGATTATGTTACGATGAGCTGGGAAATGTGTTTCCCTTTGTGTCTTTTCTTTCTAGGGCACAACTTTCAAGTGGATTATTTCCACTTGGTATGTGTGGATTAGATGTAAACATGAGGGTGAATAGCTTATTATAGCTTAAGATTGCTTGGACTATGGTTCCAAAATCATAAAGTTTGTGATGAGTTTGCTTTTGAGCCTTCTGTTAATTAGCAAGACTCCTCTTATATGTCTTAAAATTTATTAAGTTGGTAAAAGTAGATGAGATAAGGATGTGAGTTCCTTATAGCACATGAGTGGATACCAAGATAATGAATGATAATATCCAAGATGAATCAACAATATGGGAATTATGTGAATGTTGGAGATGTTTAATAAATGAACATTCTAAGTCTTACTCTCCCTTAGAGAGAGATAGAGTTGATGATGACCCTCTAAATGTTGTTTCGAAGGAAAAAAAACAAAAGTGATTTATAATGTTGTGTATGGTTCAGTGATAGCTGGGCAAGACCACTATTAAGGAAAGATGGTTTGTTGGTAAATAGATATGTGAAACCATGTTCCTTTAAGATAAACCTATGATCAAATATCAATCCATAAGAGTTATATTGGATGACATAATTCACATGACCATGATGAGTTTAGAGTTATGTCCTTTAGACTAACCAATGTACACATAGAATTTATGAATAGGACGAACAGAGTGTTCCAATCATGTCATACAAGTTATATCAAGCTTTCAATGATGACATGTCAAAGTATTTCAAATATGGTCAAAAATATGATCAATATTTCTTCAAAAACCTTAGGGTTGCCAAAGCAACAATAGCTATGAGACAAGTTGAACAAGAGTGAGATGGGGTTGATTAAATGTCTTTAGGGAATCATGATATTTCTTCTAAGTAGGTTGTGTAAATCCTATTAAGGTGAAGATAGTGTTGTTCTTTCACCCCTAACAAGGTTGACTAGGAATGATGTTTCCTTGTATGGAATGATAGGTGCCAGCATTAACATTTCTTTTAATGCTAAAAAAGAACTGACAAGTGTTCTGGTGTCAGTGTATCTAGAAAAAAAAGAATGGATACATTGCCCTTTTTTATGCTTTAAGGAATGGTATGGGACACATGCCATGATTGGTAAAAAGCTAGCAAGTATTAATTTTGAGTAATGTGTTGATATAATTGATATAATTTTAGGATGATAACTAGAATTTATATTTGAACATTTCTACTAGAGTTGTACAGATGACACAACAAGTTTCTACATTCCATATAGAGAATGTCTTCTTAGGTGGGGGTTTTTGTGCTTACCCAAGATGAGATATGTATGAATGATGTAACATCACCATAATATTCAAGTAACCATGTGAAGGTAATAGGATTAGGTTCAAAGGAAGTACCCATCTTTTTTTAACTTGGATTTTGGGGGTGAAATCTGTGTTAGGTTGTGATATGCTTTGAAATCATAATACAAGCTTAAGTTTCAAATTTTGTCCAATTTGGACACTGTTTGAGCAAGTTATGCAATTTTATGCACATTTTGGACTTTTCTGCAATTTTCCCAATTGAGAGGTTTTCATTGCAACTTATCACTTTCATTATGTTCCTCATATATCATCTCATCATTATTGATCTTGTTGAGCCATGGGGAACCTATTTAAACCTTGGTTTGAAGGTGTTTTCCTCAAGGGTATTTTAGGGTTTACCCCTTCATGGATGAGCTACCTTTAGTAGCTATCAACTAATGAATTATTTGACAGGCTTGGAAATTCAAAAAAAGGAAAGCTAAGAAGGTCTATATAGATGGTGGGGGAGCTTCTTGTGTGTGTTCTTGTATATTCTTAATAGTTTAAGGCCATGGACACTTGGAAAGATACTAGAACTTCAACTTTTTCTTTATCTTTATCTTAAAGTTTCATATACTTATCCCTAAGCACCCAAATGAGTCATTTTCACTCCACCACTTCCCTCCTTCTACAAGCCTCGTTCTCTCTTTTTTTCTATTAATTTCCTATCCAAAGAAGAAGAAAGAGGGGATCTTCTTGGAAAAAGAATCTAGGGTTGCAATTGACTTCATTTTAGGGTTTAAAAAGCTTTCTTCTAGTGATCTTGACCTAAAAGAGTAAGAATCCCATTCTTTCCTCCATTTATTTATTTTTTTACCCTTCCTCCTACCTGTATCCAGGTTGGAACCTTGTTGTTCCATGGTTGAAATTTCTCTAAAACTCTAAAACCCTACCTTTCTTGCTCCTTATGCTTAGGGTATGCTCATTTGATGAAGAAAGGTGCTAGATGGACGAGCTCACAGCTTATGCTTGGGTTTCCTATCCTACCTGCTCATGTTTTCTTCTACTTAAGAGTTTAATTTCGAATTATAGGCAAGTTTTATAACTTTCTCCACGTTTATTGCTTACCATACGCTTGCTAGCTCATGTTCTTACTTTTAAATGATGATCCATGCACTAAAAAGCAATGCTTGATTTGGATTTCGATTTTTATAATGTTCCCTATTCTTATTTCAGTTCTAGATGAACCTGTGATCATGTGTATGTTATTCCTAAGGTATAATATTACTTGGATCAGATTGATTTGACAACCTATGGTGCTAAGCACCTATCAACCAATGGTCAATTTTAGGGTTTAAAGTTGATTTCTTCTATAAACACATGACTCGATGGTGGTACCATTGCAACAACAGATGGTGTTATCTTCATGACAACTGATGGTGGTGACCAAGGGTTTCAACTTACGTTCACCCCTTAGGTCAGGTGTTGGCCTAATTATAAGCCAAGTGATTAACAACTAAGTGCCCTAATGATGCCATCAATCAATGGTGATATTAGTTTGATATTTGATGTTGATTAATGAATATAGTGTTGATCTAACAACCTATGGTGACTTAATGGTATCTAATGATGGTGGATCAGGTCTCCAATACTATGGTGAGTTAATCATATAGTTTTAGCATCAATTAATCCTTATACCAATGGTTTCTTTGGTTACTTGATGCAATGGTCGGACCTATACTTTAACTGATGGTTTTAACATATGAACATGACCAGTGGTCAAGATCTAATATTTATTCCTCCAATAAAGTGGAATGATGTCTAATATAATATGTTGGTCCTAATAATGTGATTTAGATGGTTCCCTTTATATTATCAACTTAAGAATCTTACTTGTTGATAATGGATGGCTTATTTTAAATGAACAGTATATTGTGGGTTTTACCCTACTCTCAACGAAACCCTTATTGTTGTTAATAAAAGGATGTATAGGGTTAGATGGTGACTTTTATAGATCAAAACTCAATAACATTATAGTTAATTCATTCAAGGTGTTTACTTATGTAAACAACCAATGGCTTTACCTTTTTAACATTTCATGGTTAGAAGTTGATGCCTCCATATTTGCATTTTTTTGGGTGAAGTGTGTAGTGTAATGTTATGATTCTAATGATGAGAATTTGATGGTTCAATGCCTTCAACTTGTAGTGTTACTATTTACCTGATATGATTCTGATTTATAACCACCATAATGAATTAATGGGTAACCCTAATGATGTATAGCTTGTTCTACCTAGCTTTAATATACCTAAATGATGGTAATTGGGTATGAATAGTTCTTGAGTGACTAATACGATCATGGAGTACTCTGTTTACTATTGTTGAAACCCTAGTATGCTATAACTCGATGGTTACACCTTGATTCATGTGTGGGTTCATACTTGAGAATAGTATGGAATGTGATGGTGATGCTTCACCTTATGCATCCATGATCCAATGGGGATGAGTTAGGGTTTGGGTATGAGTGTTGATTAGTAGCATTAATATTATTTATGTTGTTGAACCTAACTCTAATGCAAATAGATAAAGATGAGTATTCATGTTTAACCTTCTTATATGATGCCATGATGGTGAAATAATCTCCTTAATATGATCATGACCTTAATATGTTAATTGGTGGTTATCATAGCCACATGGTGGATACTTTCTTCTTCTAAACATGTGCATTAAGAATATGATGTGGGTTAAACATATATAGATTCCTTGCATGTTGATGTAATAAAGGAATGTTCTTAATGCTAATATAAACCTGTTATGATTTTTTATGAATATCTCCTAGCTCATTAATGCAGTATTTTGTTGATCCGGTGTATTATATATAAGTGATGTTGCTGAGCCTTGTTATAAGGCATTCAAAGATAACGATGATCTTGTAGGGAATAGTATGCTGGTCTTAATGACCTTTGGGCATGGTTGAGCCCTGAATGAGGTGTAATCCTCTTGTGTTGATAAGGGTTGATGCCTTGTGATATTGTGAAAAAGATTTATATCTTGTGATAGTATTACGACTAGTGTGGTCTCACGAATGGCAAGTGAATAGTACCATGTGATGATGAGATGATAAATTTTGTTCCACACATTTTATATCTTTTAAAAGTTGTGATATTTATATGCTTGCTAGAAGTGAATTAGGGTTTGTATGTCCACTTGTTTTATGTAGCCTTAATTCACCCAATTGGCATAACTAATCAAGTGCAACTCTAATCATGTAGTATCCTATGCCATAGTGCCATCTTCAGTGTCAGAACTTGCTGGATGGTGAAACGAGTATTCCTACGGGAAACTCAGAGCACATACTGTTGAGTATGTGGGGGTGGGAAGTTGACGATATAACTTGTCATCCACAATGTGGGTTGTGGAGGATGGCTATGGTCATGCCTCATACATCTGATGTGATTGAGGACAACTGGGATTGTATCTCATATTAGAGGGTTTTTTATACCCTAGTTTCTAGTGTCGTGACCTGTACTAAGGGCAGACTAGTGGTTAGCATCTTGACTATATGTTGCTGTGGTGGCAGCTTTGACTGCTATGTCACTGCCTTTTTACTCATACTAACCTAGGGGAAGAGAACTTAGGATACCAGAACTCCTAGATCTTATACAGAACCGAATAACCCTTTGCACGGGTCAGTTGGACTTTAGATGGTACGATTCAAATTCCCCAGGGCATAATAAAAGATGTAAGACATCCATGTAGCATATCTATTTAGGGTTATACACTACACTTTATATTGTATGATTACCCTTGTTTGCTTTCTTTTCACTGAGATCATGTATAGTACAATAAGAGATAATAGATATGCTCATGTAGTAGTTATGCTCATGTTGTAAACATGCTTATGTTGTAAAATATACTAACACTAATGGTTACGATGTTGCTTCTAGCTATGTTTAATATTGCTAGCCATGCCTATATAATTAGAAATGCTTAAATTGCTAATCATGCCTATGTAGTTCATTGTGTTATGATGTTAGTTCTACTTATGATATAGACCTGTTCCCTTTATTTGAGATGCCAATATTGATAGCCATGTTATGTTACTAGACATATTCATGATGTCAGGGATGGTTATGCTACTAGATTGCTTGTGGTATTAGCAAGGAATATGATGATAGTCATATTAATGATAATGATTGTTATTAGATGCAATTTGATGATACTTGAGTAGATATATATCCAAAGAAATGGATTTATTTGTTATCTATATATGCATTGATGATCATACTTGTTGCTAAGATTAATTTCTTAATCTATTTGGCATACTTAAATTGTTCAATATGTTCAATTGATTATTAAATGCTCCTACTGCTTAGTTGTCTACTATTTAAAATGTTGTAATCAATAAGCATTGTTGGAGGTTATATCTTTTGCTGGGACATGGGTCTCATCCTTGTGGTTTGCCACATCTTTTTAGGTAATCGGAAGTGACAAAAACAAACACGTGGAAGCAAAGAGGATCTATAGGAATGAATCATTGAGAAACTTGACTAGATGTCTAATGTGTCCTTGAGTCATCCCTATACTCCCAGGTCCGAGCAGGAAAAGTTTGTATATGGTGTTTCAAACGAATCAGACTTTTGTTAGCATATTAATGTTTGTTTGTGTGGAATATACGAATATTGTTTTCCTATGCATATATGTTGAGGCTAAGGTGATAGAATAAGTTGTATTGAACTCTTGGCATAGTATTGATACAAAAAATATATTTGGGCTCGTATGCAAATGTTTCTAAGAGGGTGTTGATGTTGAAATTGGTTTTAATTTACCCATATTTTTGGGTATGTGATTAATTAGTGATTGATTGTGTATTATGTTTTGAGTAATATCTTTTAGTGTAACAGGTTCGCACAAAGAAGGTTCAAGTACATCGAGAAAAATCATCAACAATAACAAGATAATACTTGGAACTACAAAGATATTGAGTTCTCATAAGTCCAAACAAATCAATACAGAGAAGTTTAAGAGCTTTCTTGGTACTAAGGACTCCTTTGGACTTGAAGGAGGACTTGGTTTGCTTACCTTGGGTACAAGGTTGGAATTCCTTATCCTTTTCAAAATCCAATTTGGGAATTCCCTTGACCAAGTCCTTTTTTCTCAACTTTTTTAATTGCTGCATATTTTAATGACCAAGCCAATGATGCCAAAGAGAAATATCATTCACATTGACTACTAGGCATCTACCAACAACAGGCTTAATAGAGTCAAGAACAATTACATGAAGATTACCATTTCTAGTTTCCTTATATATGACATGATAGGTGAGGGAATCTAGAAGCAAGCATTCAAAAGAGGTAAATAGAACAAGGTAACCATTATCACATAATGGGATTACACTTATTATATTGTTATGTAAGCCATTCTCAAAGAGAACATTATTGATGCAAAAGGATTTACCTACATCACCCTCACCTTTTACCTTACCTTTCTTGTTGTCCCCAAAAGTAACCGAACCTCCTTTCTTCTTTGAGAAGTTGTTGAAATGACTCATATCACATGTCTTGTTCTTAGTGCAACCACTATCGAAAATCCATTTTCTTTTTTTCTGCAACAAAGGAGAGTGTTAGTTCCCAACTCAAACTTTGGGATACGAAGTTAGCTTGGAGACCCATATCATCTTGGGGTTGGTCCCCTTAGGCTTGTATGCACAATAAGTAGAATAATGATAATCACTTTTGCAATGAGAGAAAATCATAGGGTTCTTAATTCTAGAAGACTCACCAATGAAAAAGGAGGTTTCCTTGCTCTTTTTCTTTCCTTTGGCCTTATTCTTGGCCTTAGGTTCTCCCCCCCCAAATCCCAAACCACTAGTACCACTTTTCATAGAATGGTCTAGGATTTTATTTAGGGAGTGTTTCCCTTTATGGAATTTATGTAGAGAGGCTCCAAGTGTATGATTGTCATCAGTAAGAGATATAACAATAGAAGACAAACTAGCAAGATCATCTCTAAAATGAACAAGGTTGGCCTATAAACAGAGGGATTTAATCAAATAATAATTCTTTCAAGTGAAATATAAGCAACATCATTACTAGGCAAAATAGGTCTAGAAGATAAATCATTAACTTGACCAAGAAACCTATCACTTTTATATTTAAGCAATTGAATCTCTTTAAGATAAACATCCCTCTTATCTATATGAGCATCCACAAAAACCTTGAATTCAACATTTTCAATTTTAAGTATTTTAATATCATTTAGGCACTTTTGGTTATCTTCCTTCAGAGACTCAATGTTCTTAAGATAGATACCATTCTTTACCTCAACTCCATTATATTCAAGCTCAACATCATGAAATTTGCCTTGCAAGTTATCAATGCCCTCCAGATGAATTTTCTCATTTTTCTCAAGAATCGAAAGTTTAGCATACAAGTCATAAATGATTTCACATAACCTATTCTTTTTAGATTTACATTTAGAATAAGAAGAATAGGTAGTAACAAGCATATCAATAAGAGTTTCTTTAGCTAACTCATGCATGATTACCTCGCTTACCTCACCAATTTCTTCACTGGTAGAGTACATGAGTGCAAGGTGGCACTCTCCATCTTCATCGGAGCTTGAACCACTTGAAGATGATTCTTATCAAGCTACATGAGCTGCATCTTTGTGTCTCCTCTCCTTCTTGTCCTTCCTCTCATACTTGCTATTTTTCTTGTACTCTTACACCTTCTTGGAGCTGATCTTGTGGTGTGACTTTCTTTCCTTAGGATATTCACTCTTGTAGTGTCCCTTTTGACCACACTTGTAGAACCTTAGAGTGGAAGAAGAAGATTGATTTCCTTTGAAGTAGTTTCCCTTAGAGAAGTTGTCTTCATGCTCACTAGGGCCATCATCTTCACTTGAGGAGGAGGGAGTGGTCTGGAAAGCAAGTTGTTGTTGAAGGATGAGGGCCTCGACTTGATCTTTGAAGGTTGTAGCTTTGATCTTCCTTGCTTCCTTCTATTCTTGCTTGGCTTCCTCTTTTTGCTTATCAAGTCTTGGCTCATGAGCTTGTAGATTCCCAATGAGCTCCTCCGATGGAATGTCACCAAGACTCCTCACTTTTTCAATGGAGGTCACCTTTGACTCCCATCTCCTTGGGAGTGATATCAAGATCTTTGAGTTGATTGCTCCTCTATCCAAAGTGTGTCCCAAAGCAGCTAGGCCATTACGTTCCTTGAGTACATATCAAAAACTCCTTTCTTCCCCATTTTGGAGTTCTCTAGGAGGTTCTTCAACATGTACATCTTTGCCTCCTTCACTTTCTTTGTGCCTTCATAGGTGATGCACAACTTATGCCATATCTCATAGGTTGTATCCCATGAGGAGATGCAGTTGAACTCAGATGGAGTGAGGGCTACATATTGTAACATCCATGACCTGGGTTATGCTTTAACCCTAGGTGTTTTGCTTAATAAAAGTAATTACATGCTTACTCTTATCTTTTGAAAGATAATTAAGGCTCAAGAGGAACTTATATTTCAGTTTTAGTCCTTTTTGAATAATGTTGAAATGATGTTTTGCTTGTTTTGGACTAAAGTGCAAATTACCCAAGTTGAGGGGTTTAATTGCAAATTGTGCATGATAATATGTTCCTCATGTGTTGAAGCATCATGAGTGAATATGATGCAAAGGTATGGCATGTTATAGCCTGAATACCAAGAAAGGGCTGATAAAGCAATGTTTGTGCATTATAACCTAATTTTGGTGTAATGTGCAATTTACCCAAAACCTAGGGTTCTATATGCAAACTATCACTTCAATAAGGTCCCTCATGTTTCTTGACATCATTTAGATAAAATAAAATGAGAAGGGAGCCTCATTTGTATTGCTTTGGAGGAGAGAGAATCTTGATATTAAAATAATCAAAATTTAAGCATAATTGGAACTTTATTTCAATTTAATGAAAAAATAAATAAAGTAATTGAAGGGCCTTCAACCAAAAACGAGATGGATGAATTTCCTCAAGCGTGAACATTCTTGTGCCTTTTCTAGGCCACGAAATATCCCAAGGAGGTGAAAACTCCACTCACCTTTTTATAAGAAAAAGAAATATCCACTAACTTATGGATATTAATATAAAAAGGGTTAAGGTGCTTAATTTGCTTTTCTTTAAAACATGGATAATTGAGAGGAAAAAGAGTCAAGAATTATAGCCTCGTTCCTAAGGAAGGATAGGAGGCAAGTGGCAAGGAATTGGAGGGGATAATTCCTACTTTCTCTCTCCTAATTGAATTTTTAATAAAAATTGCATAAAAGCTCATTTATCCATAGAATGAAAGGGGAATTTCGAACCACTTCTTCTTTTTTTCTTGAAAAGAAACCAAGGAAGCTTTGGAGGATCAGGACGATTACCCCAAACCTATTGGTAAGCTTCTTGACCTCCTTTCACCTAGAATTCATGGTGGAAATCACAAAATAATGCATGATTTCTTCTTATCTCGATCCCATATTCAATCCTAACCATTCCTTTTCACTCAAAGCTTGAGGAAGAGACTTGTATTAGTAAAAGGAGTTTCATTCACCATTTTTAACGTGAGATTTAAGCTTTGGAGATCATTTGGAGGCGGGTTTTATAACTTGAACCCTTCTACATTGTTATTGAACTATCAACCTTGCGATTTCATTGATTCCTTCATCTTCTTGATTAATTGCTTGTTGTAATTGGTAAATCCATGAAATCAGATACATTGGGAGTTGCAGGGACGAAGGTAGATGTTGATGACATCATCTTAGACACCTTTAACCAAGAAATCTCTATTACAATCGGTTTCATCAACTTGCTCATTCAGTTTCAATAAAACCGTTTGAAAGCAAACAGTTTCATCAAACCGTTTGAAGCTAAATGGTTTCAAACCATTTGGGAGGGTTGAACAGGGTTGACCGTTTGGGAAAGTTAATTATAATGATGATGGTTAATGACTCACAAAATTTTATTGATTAATTCTAATGGGTTCATCAGTTGAAGGTTAATCAATTAGCAAACCCTAATCGGGTTAAGTGCTGAAATTCAATTTGGTTAACTTAGATTTTTGGGTGATTGAGCCCAAACGGTCTCAAGACCGTTTGGAGGTCACCCAAACGGTCTCAAGACCGTTTGGGGGTCACACAAGACCGTTTGGAGGTCTAGGGTCAAGTATGGTTGAGTAATTGAAGGTCTAAAGATACCAAATTGAAATGTAATTGAGTGCTGAATTGATGATCAATCTAATATTCTAAACCCTAATGGAACTTCACAAAATCCAAGGATAGGATGGGGAAAATGGTCTCAATACCGTTTGGAGGTCATCCAAACGACCTCAAGACCATTTGGGGTCAGTTCATATCAAAAACTTGATGATAATTCACTAGTTGCAATTGAATCAGTTCCACAATGTTGAACATTGATGGCTACTCGATTTCAAAACTCTAATTGAAGGTTCTTGAGTAGAAATCCTAGATCAATTGGGTTCAAAACCCTATTTGATGGTCTAATTGAAGGTTGATTCAATTGTTCAAGTGATATAGAAATCAGGGATTCAATTGATATTGGTTCATCTATTGAAATCATGAATCGTGTAAGTGTTGAAAGGACTTTTTGGTCCATTCAGTTTTGAGATGGTTTGGACCAAACGGTCTTAAGACCGTTTGAGCAGACCGTTTGGGACCAAACGGTCTCAAACCATTTGGAGACCCAAAGTGCAAACAGTTTCAACACATGTTTTGTCTAATCGGTTTCAAGAACAATTTCCTCAAATGGTTTTCTATCAATTGAATTATGAGAACCAAGATTGTTTAGGGCTTATGAAATCAGATCTTTTGAAGATCAACATGGTTAATCCATTTGGATATCTCAATTAATTGAAGGTCCAATAGGGTCAATCCAATTAGATGTCTAATGTAATTGAAGATTCAATTGGTTAATCCAATTGATCATCTAATGGAATTGAAGGTTCAGTTGGTCAATCCATTTGAATAACTCATATAATTGAAGGTTCAATTGATTAAACCATATGGAGACATGATGTACTTAGATGATTAATACTCTTAGTGGGATTAATCGTTAGTTTATAATGATGTAATAATTCAATACATCATGTTAACCCTAAATGCATGTATTTGAATGAAGAATAGGCTCAATGTAATCAAGAATTGAGTAGTGAACATCCTGAGTAGGATGAGAGAGAAAGATGTATACATGAATGATAATCATGTAGCAATTAAGCCGCAACATTCAAAGTGATGTGATATACAATTAGGGTATGATCCTTGATAAAGAGATCATAAAACCCTAATTGAGTTGATTAATGAACTCAAACCCTAAATTAGGGAAAGTTTGAGTAAAACCCTAAACTAGGAGGATGATGTGATATGAATTTAGGGTAAAGACATGAGAAACCCTAATTCAGAGTATCCTGATGATATAAACCCTAATTATGGGTAATGGAATATGAAACCCTAATTAGGATGAATAGTAAACCATAATTATGGGTTGTTGAATATAAACCCTAATCTAGGGTGATGTGATGTGAACAGTAAACCCTAATTCTAAAATAGGGTGAAGGTATGTGAAACCCTAATTCTGGGTTATACCATATAACATGAAACTCTAATCTTGGACAATGAAATAATAAGTCATTGGTCTAGATTGAACATAGGGAATGGGTAACCCTGATTGACAAGAAATGGGAAACCCTAATCCTGGTATGGGAATATTGGTGTTACCCTTGAATAATGATGTTATATATTGTTTTGCATGGTGTTGATATGAAATTGATGTATCTGTTATCATCTGTACTAACCATGTAGGTATCATGAGATGATGAACATAGCCAGGTGTTATCTATGACATTTTATGTATTCAAATTGTTTATTGGGCCTTATGTGCCATGCTATACCTTGTTGCCTAGTATGAGGTAATAAGAGAAGTAATGGGCCTTAAGTGCCATGAAAGATGCTTATGTAACAAGCATTATATTTACCTTGGTCAGATGACCTGAAGGTGATAGTTACCTGAAAAAGTGGTAATAATGCTCAATGATGAGCTAAGGGTTTGAATACCCAAATCCATATGATTATGGAACTAAGTTTGCAAAGGAATGATAATTTCCAATATTGAAATGAGGGACTGAGATCCCAATGTCTTATAAAGACTGAGAAGTGATTAATGGAAATAGTATATGTTTTCTTTGTAGCAATTGTCTTATTAAGTTATGTTTGGAAACTTGGCTGATGCTAAAAGAATATAATAATGTACTTAATTAATCAAGTGATACCATATAATGTAGTTGCCCTGACCATAGATCAATCATCGTCAGAATTAGCTGAATGGTGAAACGTGTTTTTCTCGGAACACATATTTTTGAATATATGGGCGTAATTGGGAAAATATATACTTATGCCCCATGGGAATGGCTACGGGCTATGTCCTATGTACGGGATTGGTTTTGGACCATACCCCCAATAAGAGTATGGCTACGGGCCATAACTCCTCAATATAATACCAGACATTGGCTACGGGCCATAACCCTGAAGAGGGTATATGCTACGGGCTATAACTCTATAGTGAGGATGTCAATATACCCTGGCAAGCTAATTGTAGTTTGACACATGATGTCTCTGTCAAAGTAGTCTCGTACTGACCGAGACAGATGAGGTCATGGAATCCGGCTCTCCCATTGACCTTGTGTGGTACCAATGCTTTACGTAATCGTAGTCGGTTGGAGTATGAGCAGTATATCTCATCTCCTCAAGGCATACACTTAAATCTATTTGTAAAATATAATCATCCGTGTAGCGTATTTGCATAAGATATTGAAATACGAGAACCACTTATTGATGTTATACTACTAGTATACCCTTGATACAAAAATGTTAATTATGTTCCTTTAATTCAAATTGAATATGAGACACGCTGTTTAATCAGTTTATAACTGAAATACTTGCATAAGAATGTTTCTCTAATCTTCTTAGATGTTGATTCATCTGCTATTGATTTATATTATCCCACTATATAGTTTATTTCTTTTAAATTGCAATGACAATGTTTTGGTAGAGAGTTATATCTCCCGCTGGGGCAATTTTATAATTGTCTCACCCCCATGGAATTCTAACGTTTTTAGGTGGACGCAGACGAGGTAGAGGCAGAAACCTCATAAAAAGGGAAGAACAGCAGCACCAGTAACAACAGGGGCAACAGTAAATCTTCAGGTGGAGATATTGGCTGCACTAGTACATAAACGACCTTTAGTGTCAGTTATTTAAGGCCTTTAGTGTCGGTTTCTAAGCGAAACCTATGTGGGTGAAGCTAAAAGCCTAGCTGTTATGCGTCGGTTCAAAAACCGATGCCACAACCCTTCGCGCGCCACCGAAAATGCGCCAGCAGGGCACTATAAGCGTCGGTTTTTAGATAAGAAACCGACGCCATATACCTTCGCGCCACAGAAAGGGCGCCATCTTGGGCACTATTAGCGTCGGTTATTAGATAAAAACTGACGTCATATCACTCCCAACACGGCCGTGCTGGCCAGCACGGCCGTGGTGTCTGGTCCACTGCCACAGCCGTGCTGACCAGCACGACTGTGGTGTCTGGTCCGCTACCACGGCCGTGCTGACCAACACGGCCGTGGTGTCTGGTCCGCTGCCACAGCCATGCTGGCCAGCACGGACGTGGTGTTAAGTACATAGACGTCGGTTATTAGATAAAAACTGATGCCATATACCTTCGCACCATAGAAAGGGCGCCATCTTGGGCACTATAGGCGTCGGGTAGTATATAATAAACCGATGTCATAGCATTACCAACACGGCCGTGCTGGCCAGCATGGCCGTGGTGTTAAGGAAATAGACGTCGGTTACTATTAGAAACCGACACTGTAACAATGTGGCGTCGGTTTTATACAAATAACCGACGCCTATTTTTGTTTTTTTTTCTGTTAGTCTGCAGACCTGCTGTATGGCTGGTCGCAAGATGAGAAACCTGCAGTTCAGTTATGAACTGCAGGTTTTACGACATCCATTGATATCAGCCAACAACAGGCCACAAACCTGCAAAATTAACAACAAAGATATTCACACATTTAGCAATGCAACCTGCAGTTCCATTTCATTTTCACACATTTAGAAACATTCATGTAGCTAGCAATCTGTAGTTCCATTCATTTTCACATTCACATATAGAAACATTCATATAGCAACTAACAGTTTCATTCATTTACACTCAGAAACATGTAGAAACATCCAGACATGTAGAAACATTCACACATATATTATAATTCAGAAATTCATTTATAAAATATCATTCTTTAGTCATTATTTGCTATCAACATCCCAATTATATCTTAAATCCCCCACTACTTGTATGGTTGTTGCCCATTCTTCTCTGACTTCATTTAATTCTCCCATCGTATAGGGAGCATGTACATTTGGTAAGGCATTTCCTATAGTGTGGTCAGTTGTAAACACCTGTAAAGAGAATGATGTATATATAATTAATGAGCTATAAATAGGATTGATATATTTCATATTATCTAATGAGACTATATAATACCTCAGCAATACAATCGATGTCCATTGCGGCATATTTGATAATCATGTGCATAAATCACATCATGTAGTATCCACATGCCCATCCGTTGTCTTGTGTGGCACACTATAAATTCAAACATACAAAATATTAAAAAATACAACTAATTAAGCACTGTTCACATAAATAATATATACATATATTGCAGTCGGGAACTTACTTTCACGTTCTTCCAAATTATTGGCTGGTTCTTTTTCATGGGAACCTTTCCTCCAGCCTTTTTGAACTCATCAAAACCCCTACATGTTAATGTAACACAGTACATTGCATAATTAAATAGTAATGTAATAACATATGTTAACGGATATGAAAATGAAATATTTCTCACCGGAATAATGCCATTTTCATTATGTGTCCATATTTTGTATTCCATTTTCTCCCCTTAGGATCTAGATAATAGACAGTGAACGTCTCGGGGACAATAACCAGTAACTCACAATGCATACCACTAGAGGTAAAAAAATTAAAAATTAATAACTCAAAATCCACAATAAAAATGTAATTTTCTTAAGTCCAAATTATAATAAGCAAAGTAAACTTACTCTACATTGAATGGAGCCATTATCATCATCTTCTTATTTTGAGCAAAAATTGAAAAAGCCTCACAGCAGTATTGTTGAACTGACGGAGGGTCTTTAGCTACTAGACTAATCAAAGATGGAATAAAAAATCCTACATGTTCAAATGCAAAATCTGCACATATCTTGTCTAAGTAGCTGCAAAATATGTATTAATTACGTATGCATTAATAAATAAGAAACCAGATCACCAGATCCTACACAAGGTATATGGATGTATAAAGAAGATCTCACCTTATCCATAGCTCTATCACAGATGTATTTAGCCAATCATATCGAAACAACTCCAAAATATCTTGTATAAATAGTTTGCTTTCGTATGATTGACCTACAATATCTGAATCTATAGAAACAGTTATAGGGCAGTTTATATCATGTTCGCCTAACCATATTGTCATACCCCTACAGTTAGGACCTAACGGGACAGTTTGGTCCTGTGGAACCCAACTGGGTAATGTAGGAGGTGGAAGTGGAGGCCTAGATGTTGTGGGTGTCTTCTTTTTAACCTGTATATAAATATAATACTTTCAAATCAACTGACATCATATACACACACTAACAATTTAATGTAATGTAAATTTACCATACAATTTCAGTAAAGAGGACATCCACTTTTAGCCACAATATCACTCCGCCTTCTGCCTCACCAAGCGTTTCACAATCTGGGTGGGCATATGGCAATGGAAGATCCATCCACTTGGGGAATATATGTACCAGGCTCACACGAATCCAACCAGCTAGTAATGGAGACCCGTGAAACATTTCCCCTGGTAGGGATGGGTAAGCCGACGCCTCTGCAATGACATATTCATTAACTTTTAGATGGCATGGCTTCAACCCCTACAAATTTTTGTGTAAAGAATTTTATATACATATATACATATCATCTTGAAAACATATCATCTTGAATTAAAAAACTAGTTACTATGTCATAAAAATACTTACCGCGGATTTGCTAGGTGGTGGGTCTACAGGATTACTCCCAACCTCTGCAGTAGGAATAGAGCCTGTAGTAGAATACACGATAGGTACTATCTGGTAAGTGGCAGTCTGAGATGCCTGCCACTTTTTTATTGCTTCTTCGAGTTTCCTATCAAATAGCTTATCTACCTATACATTGATAAAATAAACGTCAAATTCAAATTATTGAATTCTCTTTTACAGTAGCATCTACAAGGAATAAATATGTTACCTCTTCTTGTGAAAGTCCCACTTTTGGGACATGTTTGCGCTGGGATGGCCCAAAAAAAGCTTTGATGCCCACACCAGCGCCTGCAGCCCTAACACGGCCAGGATGCTCTGGGTTACCCAGAGCAACTTTCAATTCATCCCTTGTGCCCTCAGGGATGAACTTGCCTTGTTTCCTCAGCTCGTGCAGCTCCCGCTAATCGCCAAAACAAAAATTTGTAATTAAGTAAACACTACAACTAATCAATATTCGAACGATTGCTGTAAGAGTTGTATTTTACCATTTTTGCAGCCGCCTTAGCAGTTGCGGGCTTCCTTATTTCTCCCTTCTTATTTTGCCTCCCAGCTATCCAGATATCATGGCGAGGTAGAGGTGTTCTACCTATAGTGGAGGACTCCTGAGTAGCAGCAGACTGAGCAGTAGCCTCAGACTGTAGTCTTTGGCGAATGCCTGCATACCCCTTTGGACCCATTGTGTGGTCATGCACATTCAGTGCACGCCTTGATCTTTGTGCCTCACTGAGGGCCTAGTTAGTATGCACATTAATGATTTGGTTAGTAACAGTAAATGTTAATCTTGAATAGGTGAATACAACATATATTAATGAGATTGGGACTGACGCCTAATACCTTGAATTCATCCGTTTGTCTTGAAGCAACAAACGCGTCCCATTCTTCTTTGTCCAGGAAGTTCCACTGTTCAGTGGTTGTCTTCTTCCTCTTGTCAGCTTCTTTTATGTATTCTCGGGTGAGATTTGTCCTATAGTTCCTTAGGACTCTCCGACAGCGTTGCATCATGCATTTACGATGCAGCTTTTCATCCAATTCAAATATACTCTGCAAATTAGAATTGCTATTAACTAGTATCCAAAAAATTTGTAATCTACAAAATAGAATTGCAAATTAATAATAACTCACGCATAAATCCTTCCATATTACGTCTTTCTTCTCCTTAGAAACTTTATGCCAAGAATCTATCTTACAACCGCAATGGCTACGAGTAAGATACCCAAGATATGAAACAAATGAATTGCGATTCACACCAGATCCATTTCCTGCATCATCAAAATCCACAACAAGTTTGGGTCCATTGCCCTTTTGTGCTATTAGCTTCTTCATCATAGTGATGCCCCTTCTCCTGTCAACTTTTTGGTGTTGCTGATCAAGTGCCTCAAGTGCTTCAGATGGTACATGTGCATCATCAACCTAAAATTTGACAAAATAAACACATTTACAAGATATAACTATAAATGGACATATAGATATAAATATATGATATATTTTTAAAACTTACATTGTGAGGTGGCACATTGATGTCCTCACCCTCACGGTAATCATCAGCACGGTCATCAGGAGAATGCTCAGCCATCTGAAAATTGACATTCACATTGTAAAGTTCACATTGTAAAGTAACTCAAATTGTAAAGCTCACATTGTAAAGTTCACATTCACATTGTAAAGTAATTCACATTGTAAAGTTCACATTCACATTGTAAAGTAATTCACATTGTAAAGTTCACATTCACATTATAAAGTAATTCACATTGTAAAACATATAAAAAAACATTGTATAAACATGCCTCTAATATTGCGATTTTTTATCAATTAACAATCCTTCATTGTGATCTCCGCACACATACAAGTCATCATTAGCTTCAATATTTGCTGGTGTTGGCAATCCAACTGAGAATGGACTGGAGTCATCATACTTATCATAGTACTGTTCTTCATCTATAGGATCTTCAATGAACTATCTTTTACCATGAAGAACAACCAACCATTTATCATTTGCAGGATCATCGATATAAAATACTTGTTTCGCATGTGATGCCAATATGAATGGTTCATCCTTCTCGCCAATCTTTTCAAAGTTCACTAAAGTGAAACCCAATTCATCCACTATAACTCCTTTGGTGTTATCAACCCAATTACATTTGAAGAGTGGAATTATGAAATCTATGTAGTCAAACTCCCATATGTCTTCAATGACATCGTAATATGACATTTTAGCTTCACGTGGACTCTTATCCTTTGTACTTGCAAAAAACATAGTCGATGCTTGAAGGGTGACCCCACTGTTTTGGATGACACTCTTATCATCTTGGCACTTTGTGTAATATGTGAATCCATTAATGTCATACCCTTCATAAGACATAACAGTCAATTTTGGTTTAAAGGCAAGGCATTTGATAGTTTCAGTAATATCATCTGGTGTTTGAGATAGTTGATGTAAGACTTTATTTTCAAACCACTTAATAAATGTCTTGTTATGCTCTCTAGAAAGCCACATTGTATTGGCTTGAGGATATTGTCTCTTGATGAAATTGGTATGTTTCTCGATATAAACGTTCACTTCGTCCATGTTGTGTAAAATATACAAGTGACCTTGTTCCAACTGCTCACGGCTAATTACTTTCACACGTGATCCCAAAATTCCTTTGCCAAATTGCTCATCAATATTCTTGTCATTATCAGGAGTGTCATTACCACTGAGAAAGTCATTGCAAAAATCCATAACCTCTCTCGCCACATAACCCTCGATAATACTCCCTTCAGGCCGATAACGATTTCGAACATCACTTTTATAAAATGCTCATGTATTGTTCAAAGGGATACATCCAATGCAAGAAAACAGGTCCCAACATTTTCAATTCCCTAGTCAAGTGGACAACAAGATGTACCATGATATCAAAGAACGACGGAGGAAAATACATCTCAAGCTGACATAGGGTAACAACCACTTCTCTTTGCAATTTATCGAGAGTATCAGGGTCAATAACTTTGCTGCACAGACTGTTGAAAAAGAAACAAAGTCTGGTGATTGCAAACCTTACATGCTTTGACAATATAGATCTAATTTCCACAAGCAATATTTGTTGCATTAGAGTGTGACAATCATGAGATTTAAGACCTATCAACTTCAGATCTTTCATTGATACCAATCTACGGATGTTGGATGAGTAACCCTGTGGCACCTTAACATTTACCAAACATTCACAAAAAGCTTTCTTCTCCTTTCTAGACAATGTGTAACAAGCGGGAGGTAAGTATGTTCTCCGATTTCCCATTTCATGAAATTCTGTTAATTCTGACCTTATTCACATTTCACGTAGGTCCAGTCTGGATTTTATCCCATCTTTAGTCTTACCTGGTATATTCAACAAAGTACCAATGACACTATCACAGACATTTTTCTCAATGTGCATGACATCGATACAATTCCTGACTGTCAAAGAACTCCAATAAGGAAGATCCCAAAATATTGACTTCTTCTTGAATAAAGATTTGTCACTCCGTGTGGCCATAGTACATTGTGATCTCTTACCAAATTCATTGACAAAGTCTTTTACTCTTTCATAAACAACCTCCCCTGGTATAGGTTTAGGTGCACTCCGTTCCTCATTCAATCCATTGAATGCTTTGCGCTTCCTACGATACAGATGGAATTTTGGAAGAAACCTTCGATGACTGAGATATACAGTCTTACCGCCATGTTTTAGTCTTGTTGAATCAGTGTTCTCTTCACATATAGGACACACTTTAGCTCCTTTGACACTATATCCAGACAAATTCCCATATGCTGGAAAGTCATTAATAGTGCAAAACAACATAGCATGCAAACGAAATGTCTCTCTTCGTGAAGCATCATAGGTCATCACACCTTCACCGCAGAGTTTCTTTAAGTCATCAATCAGAGGTTCAAGATAAACATCGATGTCATTTCCAGGTTGTTTAGGGCCCGATATCAACAACGACAACATTACGTACTTATTTTTCATACACATCCAGGGAGGAAGATTGTATATAACGAGCATGACTGGCCAAGTGCTATGTTGGCTGCTCAATGTCCCGTACGGATTCATCCCGTCTGTACAAAGCCCAAGTCTTAGATTCCTGACTTCTTCACCAAATTCAGGGTACAATAGATCAATCTTCTTCCACTGTGGGGAATCAGACGCATGTCGTAGGATCCCATCATTATTTTTCTTAACATCTGCATGCCACCTCAAATTCTTCGCATCTATCGGATTGGCAAACAAGCGTTGAAACCGTGATATTATAGGTAGATACCACATCACCTTGGCAGGAGAACCAGTTTTGGACTCCCCCGAAGTCATCAATTTATACCGTGACGCACCACATTTTGGACAATCTTTCAAATCCACATAGTCCTTTTGAAATAATACACAATCATTCGGGCATGCGTGTATCTTCTTGGCATCCATTCCCATTGGGCACAACAATTTCTTTACCTGGTATGTTGAGATTGGCTGCTTGTTTCCTTCAGGAAGCATTTCTTTCAACAAAGACAACAATGACGTGAAGCTTTTGTCGCTCCATCTATTGTTAGCTTTCAGCTTATACAATCTCAACACATCGCTAAGCTTCATAAACTTAGTACAACCTATGTATAACGATATCTCAGCATCATGCACAATGTTTCTAAAAATGGGAGGTGGATCGGTGTGCTCTACCCCACAACTATCCAGCATCGCATCAACGATGTCTACTGGAACTGGTTCATTCACATCTACGTCATCTTAGGCAATTAATTCTTCCACACAAGCACTACTATCGACATCCACTGGTTTCAGGTTTGAAATCTCTCCATGCCAGTGCCATTCTGTATAGCCTTGTACAATCCCGTTGCACATGACATGACTTTTGATTTTGTCACCAGTGCTGACTTTCAAGTTGTTACCGCAATGCCTACATGGACAGTAGAACCTATCTCCAGGTTGTTTCCTATGTTCCTCGGCAAATCTAATAAACTGGTCAAGACCAGAAATAAACTTTGGGGTGCAGCGATTGGGAATGGACATCCATGATCTATCCATTCTATGATCAAAGAGAAAACAAGTATATATTACAACAAGATTAGGGTCTAGGGTTAATAGATTAGAGTTTTTGCATGGTTAAAACTTCAGCCAACAAATACATGTGCTGTCATTCTTATATATAATGAATGTGTACCACCTATCCCATTCTTGAACACCTAATCTCACTAGTAAGTGTATAATGTGTATTGGGTTTTCAAGAAAATTTCGGCAGCATTTCCCTACTGTTCTCTAAGTACATATGTACTTAGAGAACAAACAGGGAAATGCTACAAAAATTTTCTCAAAAACCCAATACACATTATACACTTACATCCTAAGTGAGATTAGGTGTTCAAGAACAGTCCCAAACCAGGGACTATCCAAGATTTACTCCTAATGAGTAAATCTTGGACGGGTTTCTCGGCCAACAAATACATGTGCTGTCATTCTTATACCTACAATCCTAGTTTCATCATTCATATCCTAGTTCTTCAAGTTAGGTGATTAACATTGTCAATATACTCAAAAAGGAAACAAGTTACCAATTTCATAGTTAGGACGGTAGAGATACCCTAAGATCTAGATCTAATGGTTCATAACGAGTCTGTGATAAAGTTACATCACTAGATGATTATATAATTTCAAAAGCAGTACACAAATAAATTCAAATGAGTAGATAACTAAATAAAAAACAGTAGACAAAAAAATACAAATAAGTAGATGAATAAATCATAAAAAAATCAGTACATAAATAAACACAATCAGTAAATAAATTTAAAAAAATTCCACTAGCTTGGTGAAATCAGTACATAAATAAACACAATCAGAATATTTTTCAATGGCTTTTGGGGTGACTTGGTGAAATCAGTGCATTTTTTGGGCATCCTTTGTATAGGTTGATTTAGCGTTCAATCCAGTAGATGAATCCAAACCCCAACAGTAGCCTAGGTGTGCCCTGGCACCGCCCAAGCATCCACCCAGAGGCCTAGCTAGGCAGGGCACCTGGGCTTGGGACCCTAGGCGTGCCCTGGCACCTGCTTAGGCTCTGCCTGGGTGAGGTCCAGGTCGGCGGCGGCAGAGAAAGCCAGCGGTGGAGGAACAAAGGCAGACGATCGAAGGGTTACCTTGATCGGCGGAGGAGAACAGCTAGTGCGAGACCACCAGGAGCAGAGACTGGCGGGAAGCTGGCGGCGGCGAGGAGAGCACTGAAGCAGCTACCGGCGGGGGCAGCGACGAGGAGCAGAGAGGAGCAACAACCGGCGGCAGCACCGAGGAATGATCGGAGGAAGCAACGAGTGGCGACGAGCAAGAAATCGCCGGACCTAACTGAGAAGAATCAGGAATGAAATAGAGAAAGGGGAAGAGTCGCTTGCGCTGGAGCTGTTAAGTTAAACATAAGCGTCGGTTGTTTAAATGACCGACACTATAGCCTAACCGCGTCGGTTTCCATAAAAAACCGACGTAATAAGGGTGTAAAAAATTTTGGCGGGGACGGCGCGCGCACACTTATAATGTCAGTTATTATAAGACAACCGACACCCATATTAGAACTTTTGGTGCAAATTTTATCTTCATTCAGCGTCGGTTATTAGCTAAAACACCGACGTTGTATCTGATACTTTGGTGCAGTTTTTTTTTTGCTCGAAAAAATTGGTTTTCGTGGGCTACTTTAGGCGTCGGTTGCTTTTCTTCAACCGACACTGAATGAAAAGCAATACCCGTGTATGGCTGGTCTTCAAATATAGACGTCAGATTTCCTTATTAACTGACGTTTAATGTGAGTAGCGTCGGTTTTACGAAAAACTAACGCCTCTAAAAGCGACGTTGAACGCTGTTTTTGTACTAGTGATGTCAAGTCTTGTATATGTGTATATAGGGTCCTATGTGTCGTCTCTGTACTCTCAGGTCCTAGGAATCAGTGGTAGTGTTTTATACTGATCTGAGATTTTTGGCATGATGCCTCGAGGATTTTGATACTCAACCTCTTGATAAAGCAAGTGATGTACATATATGTTCCTTGAGAATGAATGATACAGAGAATGTATGGTATGAACCAGCTTGTGAATGTAATATTATGTTTCTTATTGAAAGAGATTTCTTATGTTTGGATCTCTTTACAAAATGGTTTTAATTTTTAGTGCTTTTCAGTAATTTTTCTGCTAACGATCACTTTCGCATTGAGTTAATTTAGTTAATAACGTTTTGTTCGAACGCTTCGCCACAGTTTAGTGGTATCAGAGCTTTAGGTTTGCTGAGTCTATAGAGACATAGGATTAAGGTTTTTGAGTCTGTTCTAATGTTTTCCAGTTTATCTGATAGTGTCTTCTGCTCATATAGGAGAAGAAGAACTTGAAGATGTTTGGATCACATGATGAACATGCTGCTGAGAGCAGCATTGCTGCACTAGGAGGAGGTGCAAGAGACCAAGATAGGGAGGAGCCCATGCCTAAACAACCCCAGTTCAATCAAGCAGATATGGGGAACCCAGCTTTCCAAGCCATGTTTGGATAGTTTATAGCAGCCATGACTCACATGAAAGATAGGATGCCATTACCTGCACCTAGGGCACCACCCCATCATGAAAGAAATGGTGTCGGCAAGACTTTTGAAAGGCTGAAGAGGGTAGGAGCCTTAGAGTATGCTAGTACAGCCGATCCAATAGATGCTGACCTATGGTTGACTGAATTGGAGAAAGCCTTCAGAATTCTCATGATTCCTGATGATGAGAGGGTCAGGCATGCTATATATCTCCTCAAAGGGAGTGATGGCCACTGGTGGACCATTGAGGAGGGCAAAAGACCTGGAGTTGTAATTGGATGGGATGAATTCAGGCGTGAATTTGTCACTATTTCCCAAGACATATCTAGATGAGAAGATCTCTCAGTTTGAGAGAATTAAGCAAGGACCAATGAACATTAGTGAGTATGAGGCTAGGTCCATGGAGTTGTTGCGGTTCTGTCCGCGCATGGCATCTAATGATGAGGAGAGAATTCGGCGGTTCGAGTAGGGGTTGAACGCTGAATTGACCACTCCAGTATCTGCCTTTGAGAACTGGGAGAGGTTTGCTACCTTCATGGAGTCTGTAAGGCAGATAGAAAGGTCTGTGATCGAGAAGTGACAGACCAGTAGTAAGAAAGTGTATCCTCAGTTTCTTGGACAATGGTCCGAGGGTTTCAAGAAACCAAGATTTTCTGCACCGGTAGCACCACAGAGGTTCAATACCCAGACGTAGTGGACGTCAAGTAAGGGTAGTGGGCATAGTTTTCCTCTGCGTAGAGCCCCTAGAATGGCATCAACATCAGTAACTGGACCCTCTAGACCACATCAAGAAAGTAGAACTTGTCATCGATGTGGACTAGTAGGACATCTGGCAAGGGATTGCCCAACGGGGAATGTAGTAGTGAATCAACCTCTGAGACAGAGTCAACAAGGTTCTCAGAGAAATCCATTTTCTAGTGGTACTCAAGGATGTGGACAAGCGTCCCAGGCAGGATCTTCTGCATCCAATAATAGAGCACATGGCCAACAGTAGGCAACGACGAGATTCTATGCAATGAATCAGCCTGAGGCAGTGGTTAATCCACGAGTTGTGACAGGTCAGATGGAACTATTTTATTCTGATATGTCTTCATCCTGCTTCATATATGTTTTAATCGATCCAGGTGCTACACATTCCTTCATCACTAAAAGAGTGATTCTTGACTGCAATATGAAAGTTGGTCATATGGCAGAAAGCTTGAAACTAGAAACACCTTTGTTGGGATCTACAGTGTTGCGGGAGGTGTGTTCTCCTTGCACTCTTATCTTTTCTAAACATCGCATTCAAGTAGATCTTATACCACTTGAGATGCGCAGTTTTGATATAATTCTTGGGATGGACACCCTAGAAAAGTATAAGGTTGTCTTGGATTGTGAATCCAAGCAAGCTGTGTTCACAGATGATAGTGACACAAGGATCTTTCAGGGAGATAGAAAGATTCTTCCAACTTGTCTTGTGTTAGCTATGGTAGCTGAGAAGTTGATGAGATAGAGATGTTTCACATTCTTGGCACATGTGGTAGATACCACTATGGAGAGTCCTCATCCTTCTGAAGTTCCAGTAGTCAGGGAATTTGAGGATGTGTTTCCTGAGGAACTTCCAAGTGTACCTCCACCCCGAGAGATTGATTTTGAAATTAATCTGATTCTGGGCACGCAACCTATAGCACAAATGACATATAGGATGGCACCTACTGAGATGGCAGAGCTCAAGAAACAACTGCATGAGTTGCTTGAGAAGGGTTTTATCCGACCGAGTACCTCACCATGGGGTGCTCTGGTCCTCTTTGTTAAGAAGAAAGATGGATCTATGCGACTATGCATTGATTATAGGCAGTTGAATAAAGTAACCATAAAGAACAAGTATCCTCTACCAAGGATTGATGACTTGTTTGATCAGTTGTGTGGTGCAACTGTCTTTTCTAAGATAGATCTGAGGTCGGGATACCATCAGTTGCGTATTAAGGAGAGTGACATACCTAAGTCTACTTTTAGGACAAGGTATGGTCACTATGAGTTCATAGTTATGTCGTTTGGACTAACTAATGCTCCGGTTGCATTCATGGAACTCATGAATAGAATCTTTCGACCTTTTCTTGATCAATGTGTAGTAGTCTTCATAGATGACATCCTGATATACAGTAGAGACGCCCAACAGCATGAGCAGCACCTCTGTCAGGCTTTGACTTTTCTAAGAGAGCATAAGTTGTATGCTAAGTTTAGCAAATGTGAGTTCTGGTTACCAGAAGTCTCTTTTCTTGGGCACGTAATATCTGCTTCAGGTATTTGTGTTGATCCTAAGAAGGTAGAATCTGTCTTGCAATGGGAACAGCCAAGGACACCGACGGAGATTCGTAGTTTTCTTGGACTAGCAGGCTATTACAGGAGGTTCATTAAGAACTTCAGTTCTATAGCTTTACCCCTGACCAAGTTGACCAGGAAAGAGGTTCCTTTTGTTTGGAATGACAAGTGTCAACAATCTTTTCATATGCTGAAGGAAAGATTGACAAGTGCACCTGTGTTAGTGTTACCTGAGCAGTGAAAGGGGTATATAGTTTTCTTTGATGCATCTAAGAATGGCTTAGGATGTGTGTTGATGCAGGATAAGCAAGTGATTTCTTTTGCCTCTCGACAGCTTAAGAAACACGAGGAGAATTATCCGACACACGATCTAGAGCTAGCTGTTGTAGTTTTTGCCTTGAAGATCTGGAGACATTATCTCTATGGAGAAACATTCTAGATTTTCATAGACCATAAGAATTTAAAGTATATCTTCTCACAACATGAGTTGAACATGAGGCAATGTCGTTGGACGGAGTTAATCAAGGACTACGATTGTATAATTGATTATCATCCAGGGAAGGCCAATGTGGTTGTTGATGCTTTAAATAGAAAATCAGCAACACCAGCCTTAGATAAAGAACAGTTAAACTCCTTAGTGTGCTCTAAGAGAGATATGCTTATCTCTTTAAGGCAAGATAATGTACAGTTTAAGGTATCATTGTTATCCGGGTTGTTAGCTGAGATGCAAATGAAACCTACTCTGAGACAACAGATTAAAGAAGGACAGCAGGTTGATGATGTGATTCAATAGATCAAGTCAGAGTATGGTAGCGAGAAAAGAGATGGTTTCCATGAATCAGATGATCAGGTAGCCTATTATCATGGTAGGATGATTGTACCTGATGTTGATAAATTGAGAAAGTTAGTCCTGGAAGAAGCTTATTCTTCAATGTATGTTATGCATCCAGGAAGCACCAATATGTATCACAACTTGAAAGATATGTATTGGTGGCCTGGTTTGAAGAAGGATGTTGTTGAGTTTGTTATGCGGTGTCCTGTGTGTCAGCAGGTTAAATCTGAACATCAAAAGCCCGTAGGAACAATGCAACCTCTTCCTATACCGCAATGGAAATGGGATCATGTAACCATGGACTTTGTGGTTGGTTAACCTAGAACATCCAAAAGTCATGTTTCCATATGGGTGATAGTTGATAGGTTGACAAAGACAACACATTTCATACCTGTCAAAACAACCTACACAGTTGAGAAGCTGGCACAGTTATATGTAGATGAGATAGTGCGTTTGCACGGGGTTCTTGCTACTATCATTTCTGATAGGGGTCCCCAGTTCACAAGTCATTTTTGGGAGCGACTCCATAAAGCTTTGGGTACGCAGCTAAGGTTTAGTACAACCATTCACCCTCAGACAGATGGACATACTGAGAGGACCATACACACTTTGGAGGACTTGCTTAGGGCATGTGTCCTTCAGTTTGTAGGTAGTTGGGATCTACACCTGAGCTTGATAGAATTTTCTTATAATAATAGCTATCAACACAGTATTGAGATGGCACCATATGAAGCATTATATGGTAGACGTTGTAGATCTCCTCTATGTTAGTATGAAACTGGAGAGTACCAACTTTTGGGTCCTGAGTTAGTGCAGAAAACAACTGAGAAGATTAAAGTAATACACCAACAATTGAAAGCCGCTCAAGATAGACAGAAATCTTACGCTGATAAGCGTCATAGACCTTTAGAATTTCAAGTCGGAGATAGAGTATACCTCAGGGTCTCACCTTGGAAAGGTATCCTCAGATTTGGAAAGAAGGGGAAGTTAGCTCCTAGATTTATGGGGCCTTATCCAATCATTGAGAGGATGGGAACGGTAGCTATAAACTGGAGTTACCACCTGAGTTGCATAGATTGCACCCAGTGTTTCATATCTCTATGTTGAGAAAGTGTCATCTTGACACAGAGTTAGTTCTGCAACCTATGGAGGTAGAACTAAATGATGATGTATCTTATGTTGAAGGACCTATGACGATCCTTGACAGAAGAATTAAAAAGCTGAAAAAGAAAGATATATGTCTTGTAAAAGTCCTCTGGAATCACCGTGGCATTGAAGCAACTACATGGGAACTAGAGGAGGAAATGAGAAGGAAATACCCTACTATTTTCTCTTAATGTTTTTGTTAATGATTTCGGGGACGAAATCCTTGTAAGGGGTGGATAACTTGTAACATCCCTGACCTGGGTTATGCTTTAACCCTAGGTTTTTTTCTTAATAAAAGTAATTACATGCTTGCTCTTATATTTTAAAAGATAATTAAGGCTCAAGAGGAACTTATATTTCAATTTTAGTCCTTTTTGAATAATGTTGAAATGATGTTTTACTTGTTTTGGACTAAAGTGCAAATTACCCAAGTTGAGGGGTTTAATTGCAAATTGTGCATGATAATATGTTCCTCATGTTTTGAAGCATCATGAGAGTGAAGATGATACAACGGTATGGCATGTGATAGCCTGAATACCAAGAAAGGACTGATAAAGCAATGTTTGTGCATTATAACCTAATTTTGGTGTAATGTGCAATTTACCAAAAACCTAGGGTTCTATATGCAAATTATCACTTCAATAAGGTCCCTCATGTTTCTTGACATCATTTAGAGAAAATAAAATGAGAAGGGTGCCTCATTTGTATTGCTTTGGAGGAAAGAGAATCTTGATATCAAAATAATCAAGATTTAAGCATAATTGGAACTTTATTTCAATTTAATGTAAAAATAAATAAAGTAATTGAAGGGCCTTCAACCAAAAAAGAGATGGCTGAATTTTATCAATTGTGAACAATCTTGTGCCTTTGCTAGGCCATGAAATATCCCAAGGAGGTGAAAACTCCACTCACCTTTTTATAAGAAAAAGAAATATCCACTAACTTATGGATATTAATATAAAAAAGGGTTAAGGTGCTTAATTTTCTTTTCTTTAAAACATGGATAATTGAGAGGAAAAAGAGGAAAGGATGATATCCTCGTTCCTAAGGAAAGAGAGGAGGCAAGTGGCAAGGAATTGGAGGGGATAATTCTTGCTTTCTCTCTCCTGATTGAATTTTTAATAAAAATTGCATAAAAGCTCATTTATCCATAGAATGAAAGGGGAATTTCGAACCACTTCTTCTTTTTTCGGGAAAAACAACCAAGGAATCTTTGGAGGATCAGGAGGACGACCCCCAACCTGTTGGTAAGCTTCTTGACCTCCTTTCACCTAGAATTCATGGTGGAAATCACAAAACAATGCATTATTTCTTCTTATCTCGATCCCATCTTCAATCCTAACCATTCCTTTTCACTCAAAGCTTGAGGACAAGCCTTGTATTAGTAAAAGGAGTTGCATCCACCATTGTTGACGTGAGCTTGAAGCTTTGGAGCTCATTTGGAGGTGGGTTTTATAACTTGAACCCTTCTACATTGTTATTCAACTATCAGCCTTGCAATTTCATTGATTCCTTCATCTTCTTGATTAATTGCTTGTTTTAATTGGTAAATCCATGAAATCAGATGCATTGGGAGTTGCAGGGACGAAGGTAGATGATGATTACATCATATTAGACACCTTTAACCAAGAAATCTCTATTCCAGTCGGTTTCATCAACTTGCTCATTCGGTTTCAATAAAATCGTTTGAAAGCAAACTGTTTCATCAAACTGTTTGAATCTAAACGGTTTCAAACTGTTTGGGAGGGTTGAACAGGGCTGACCATTTGGGAAAGTTGATGATAATGATGATGGTTAATGACTCACCAAATTTGATTGATTAATTCCAATGGGTTCATCAGTTGAAGGTTAATCAATTAGCAAACCCTAATCGGATTAAGTGCTGAAATTCAATTTGGTTAACTTAGAGTTTTGGGTGATTGAGCCCAAACGGTCTCAAGAACGTTTGGAGGTCACCCAAGACTGTTTGGAGGTCTAGGGTCAAGTATGGTTGAGTAATTGAAGGTCAAAGGATACCAAATTGAAATGCAATTGAGTGCTGAATTGATGATCAATCTAATGATCTAAACCCTAATGGAATTTCACAAAATCCAAGGATAGGATGGGGAAAATGGTCTCAAGACCATTTGGAGGTCATCCAAACGACCTCAAGACCATTTGGGGTCATTTCATATCAAAAACTTGATGGTAATTCACCAGTTGCAATTGAATCAGTTCCACAATGTTGAACATTGATGGCTACTCAATTTCAGAACCCTAATTGAAGGTCGGTTCAATTGTTCAAGTGATAGAGAAATCAGGGATTCAATTGGTATTGGTTCATCTATTGAAATCATGAATCATGTAAGTGTTGAAAGGACATTTGGTCCATTCCATTTTGATATGGTTTGGACCAAACGGTCTTAAGACTATTTGGGACCAAACGGTCTCAAACTGTTTGGAGACCCAAAGTGCAAACGGTTTCAACACATGTTTTGTCTAATCGGTTTCAAGAACAATTTGCTCAAATGGTTTTCTATCAATTGAATTATGAGAACCAAGATTGTTTAGGGCTTATGAAATCAGATCTTTTTAATATCAACATGGTTGATCCATTTGGATATCTCAATTAATTGAAGGTCCAATAGGGTCAATCCAATTAGATGTCTAATGTAGTTGAAGATTCAATTGGTTAATCCAATCGATCATCTAATGGAATTGAAGGTTCAATTGGTCAATCCATTTGAATACCTCATTTAATTGAAGGTTCAATTGATTAAACCATATGGAGACATGATGTACTTAGATGATTGATACCCTTAGTGGGATTAATCATTAGTGTATAATAATGTAATAATTCAATACATCATGTTAACCCTAAATGCATGTATTTGAATGAAGAATAGGCTCAATGTAATCAAGAATTGAGTAGTGAACATCCTGAGTAGGATGAGAGAGAAAGATGTATACATGAATGATAATCATGTAGCAATTAATACTAAACATTCAAAGTGATGGAATATACAATTAGGGTATGATCCATGATAAAGAGATCATAAAACCCTAATTGAGTCGATTAATGAACTCAAACCCTAAATTAGGGCAAGTTTGAGTAAAACCCTAAACTAGGAGGATGATGTGATATGAATTTAGGGTAAGGACATGAGAAAACCTAATTCAGAGTATCCTGATGATATAAACCCTAATTATGGGTAATGGAATATGAAACCCTAATTAGGATGAATAGTAAACCCTAATTGTGGGTTATTGAATATAAACCCTAATCTAGGGTGATGTGATGTGAACAGTAAACCCTAATTCTAAAATAGGGTGAAGGTATGTGAAACCCTAATTCTGGGTTATACCATATAACATGAAACTCTAATATTGGACAATGATATAATAAGTCATTGGTCTTGATTGAACATAGGGAATGGGTAACCCTGATTGACAAGAAATGGGAAACCCGAACCTTGGTAAGGGAATAATGGTGTTACCCTTGAATAATGATGTTATATATTGTTTTGCATGGTGCTGATATGAAATTGATGTATCTGTTATCATCTGTACTAACAATGCATGTATCATGAGATGATGAACATAGCTAGGTATGAGCTATGACATTTTATGTATTGAAATTGTTTATTGGGCCTTATGTGCCATGCTATACCTTGTTGCCTAGTATGAGGTAATAAGAGAAGTAATGGGCCTTAAGTGCCATGAAAGATGCTTATGTAACAAGCATCATATTTACCTTGATCAGATGACCTGAAGGTGATAGTTACCTGAAAAAGTGGTAATAATGCTCAATGATGAGCTAAGGGTTTGAATACCCAAATCCATATGATTATGGCACTAAGTTTGCAAAGGAATGATAATTTCCAATATTGAAATGAGGGACTGAGATCCCAATGTCTTATAAAGAGTGAGAAGTGATTAATGGAAATAGTATGTTTTCTTTGTAGCAGTTGTCTTATTAAGTTATGTTTGGAAACTTGGCTGATGCTAAAAGAATATGATAATGTACTTAATTAATCAAGTGATACCATATAATGTAGTTGCCCTGACCACAGATCCATCAGCGTCAGAATTAGCTGAATGGTGAAACGAGTTTTACTCGGAACACATATTTTTGAATATGTGGGGGTAATTGGGCAAATATATCCTTATGCCCCATGAGAATGGCTACGGGCTATGTCCTATGTACGGGATTGGTTTTGGACCATACCCCAATAAGAGTATGGCTACAGGCCATAACTCCTCAATATAATACCAGACATTGGCTACGGGCCATAACCCTGAAGAGAGTATATGCTACGTGCTATAACTCTATAGCGAGGATGCCAATATACCCTAGCAAGATAATTGCAGTTTGACACATGATGTCTCTGGCAAAGTAGTCTCATACTGACCGAGACAGATGAGGTCATGGAATCTGGCTCTCCCATTGACCTTGTGTGGTACCGATGCTTTACGTAATCGTGGTCGGTTGGAGTATGAGCGGTATATCTCATCTCCTCAGGGCATAAGCTTAAATCTATTTGTAAAATATAATCAGCCGTGTAGTGTATTTGCATAAGATATTGAAATACGAGAACCATTGATTGATGTTATGCTACTAGTATACCCTTGATACATAATTGTTAATTATGTTCCTTTAATTCAAATTGAATATGAGACATGTTGTTTAATCAGTTTATAACTAAAATACATATAAGAATGTTGTTCTAATCTGCTTAGATGTTGATTCATCTACTATTGATTTATATTATCCCACTACACAGTTTATTTCTTTTAAACAGCAATGACAATGTTTTGGCGGAGAGTTATATCTCCCGCTGGGGAAATTTTATAATTGTCTCACCCCTCGTGGAATTCTAACATTTTTAGGTGGACGCGGACGAGGTAGAGGCAGAAACCTCATAAAAAGGGAAGAACAACAACAACAGGGGCATCAATAAATGTTCAGGTTGAGATACTGGCTGTCAAGTCTTGTATATGTGTATATAGGGTCCTATGTGTCGTCTCTGTACTCTCAGGTCCTAGGAATCAGTGGTAGTGTTTTATACCGATCTGAGATTTTTGGCATGATGCCTCGAGGATTTTGATACTCAACCTCTTGATAAAGCAAGTGATGTACATATATGTTCCTCGAGAAGGAATGATACATAGAATGTATGGTATGAACCAGGTTGTGAATGTAATATTATGGTTCTTTTTGAAAGAGATTTATTATGTTTAGATCTCTTTACAAAATGGTTTTAATTTTTAGTGATTTTCAGTAATTCCGCTGCAAACGATCGCTTTCGCATTGAGTTAATTTAGTTAATAACATTTTTTTCGAACGCTTCGCCACACATATGGGATGTTAATTGCTTTGGCATTGAGCTGGGCATTATATATGGCAGCTTCATCCCATGAGGACACCTGTCCAGTTGGCTCTTTGTATGGTGTAATCATCACCTTCCACATATCAAAGTTCAATCCTTGAATGTAGAACTGCATCTGCCGCTTCCAACAGAAGAAATTGGTGCCGTTGAAGACAAAGGGGGAGCATGGAGAAGCCTCCCTTTAGGTTGAGTGAACCAAGTAGGTTCTCACTCATCTTCTCTTCTCGTGGTAGCTTTGTTGGAGAAGATCCCAACTTTGATACTACTTCTTAGATCTAGGGCTCTATCGGGGGGTGAATAGAGATTCAAAATTCTCACAAGAATAGTTAGACCTTCAATATATATCAACTAAAACCAAATGCTTAAGAACAATTGGAAGTCCTATCTAAGCAAGCATAGCAAGGATGAGAGACATTTAAATGTACACTTGGATAAGGTGGTTAGAGTAGTTCCAATCTCCAAACTAGGAGACCGTCAATACACTACCTAGAGAGGTCAACCTATAGGACCTTGCGACCCATGTATACTTATATTCCATCATACGAGATATAGGGAGACCACCATACATCTAAGGAATTACCTATTTAAGACAAGATTCTTTCACCTACACAAATACTTACCCATATGATCAAGATGTCTTCAACCTTCACCAAGGGCTTACCCACACTTGCGTCAAGTCTTAGGCCTTGAAGGAATTACCCACTCTTCTTGAATATTTTTCCTTGTCCTTCTTCTTCACTTGGAGAATATCTTCACACCTTCTTCAATCATGAAGAAGAACATCAACTTCACCTTCACCCAGAGAATCTCACTTTAACCTTTGCTCTTTGAGAAAAGGGATTGGGAAGATGGAAGGAATGAGAGCTTTACAAGGTAACATGGAGGTAGCTCTCTCAGAACATACCTAATTCAATCATAATCATGAAATGCTTTGTAAATGAGAGAGAGAAAGGGGATCAAAGGGTTGCAACACACTCAACTATAGAAAGGACCAAGGATAACATGAATGAGCAACCTTGTAATGAATTCTAAGAGGTCCTATTTATAGTTGGGGTATTCCTTTGATTGTGGGATCACTTAAGAACAAAAAACAACCATTTTACAACTTGCAACGAATCTATTTTCATTTCTAACAACTCTCCAATGGTTGGAATCAATGTTTCTACATTTTCTATATAGTATATTCGGTTGAGTTTTAATAAATATAATCAATCGACCCCCTAACCGACAAAGCTAATTTTGAAACTATCAATCGAGTTTGTCCTGGAAAACTCAACCAATGAGTCAAAATTAGTTTTGATCAGTTGATCGGTCAGTTGAGTTTTGTGAGTGTACAACTCGACCGATTGATCCATTTCCAAAAATCCATCAGCAATTGGTCGAGATCCAAAGTCGATCAACATATTTGTTGTGACAAATTTTTCAAAATGGTTTTTGAGTGACCAAACATTGGAATTAAGTGTTCCTAAGTTTTTATCATCTTATTTATAAGTCATATCATCAATACAAGTGATTACAAATTATTATAATATGGTTTGAAGTGATTTCCCAAATTGCACACTTGCATTTCTTTTGACTTAAACTTTGACAATCTAGGGCTTGTGTAATTTAATCCTTTTCAAGTACTTAAAGCTTGAAATCAATCTTGAACAAACATATTAGATACATATGAATGGAATGGTTAATTCATTATCAAAATATGGACAATGTATAACTCTCAAGTCAATAGTTGTCTTCAACTAATATTTGCAATAACCAATTTTATTATTTACCTTGTAAGGACAAACTACAAAATACAATTTTTGCTTCACTCTCTTATTTATAGACCAAGGAAGTGAATCACACTTTACCTCTTCTCTCACAGACATGGAAGAGCACCATACCTCACCTCTTCTTTAACGGATGTGGAAGAGCACTGTACCCCACCTTTTCTTTAACAGATGCGGAACAACATTGAACCTCATTTCTTCTTTAATGGACATAGAAGAGTGTTGTATCTCACCTCTTCTTTAACAGCTACAAAAGAGTACGAATTTGAGAAGAATCCTTCTCTCACATGTACAACCTTCACTCTAAGAAGCAGTCCAAGAGCAATACAACAATGGAGAAAGATATCTGAGAAAGGAAGAACCAATTAAGCTTACAAATATCCTATATCAAGCATATAGACCAAAACCACAGTAGATATGACAAGGTTGAGTGGTGGTGTTGGGATGCTTTGAGTAGGACATGAAATTGCAACTATAGGAGATTGCAAATAGAGTGCTTAGATAAATTATCTAAAAGATAAAATGATCAAGTGTATTCTAGGTGTCCTAAAATCACTCCTATATACAGGAATTGTTTGCAAGTGGTTATGGTAATTGTGGGGAGTGTTTAGGGCGTTTTAAGTAGTGAACTACACATTACTATTAAGTTAGTTGAGTTGCAACGACTAGTTTGATCATCAATAACTTTCGTTTCTATAACTTTCTCAGTCAAGAAAGATTTCGGTTGAGACTGTCTCAGTCGACCAATTATTCCACTAGTAGTACATTGAGAGCCCCAATGCTGCTAATGACTATGTGTCTATCGATCTTCTTCGTCCACATGGGTCTAACGACTTTTTTTCGGTCGAATATTTCTTCGACCGACATTCTTAGATGAGAAAGAATTCGACTGAGGATAACCCAGAGCCTAATAGGTTGTATCAACTATTTCTCGGCCGACATAGTCTTCAACAAAATGGATTTCGGTCGACCTGGACTTCTACTAAGAAGGACTTTGTAAAAAGATATACAAATTATGTAAGAAACTATCTAATGCTTTTTCTAATAAAAGATATCTATCCTAAACTCTTGGTTTTGACATGGAAACGGGTTAGGGATAGGTTGGCTTGATCCATAGCTTGATTTTACATGAATTAGTACTTGTACATTATGCTTTTGTACAAGTGAATTACAAATGAGTACATATGAAAAGCTCAAGCATTTGATACAAGTTTCTTGATCAACCTTTGTTGAGATAATCTTATCACATGAAATACTTAGATAGCACGTTAGATCCACAAATAAGAAATGTTTGTCATCATCAAAAGAGAAGATAAAGTAATGCCCAATTTAGTCAACACTACAGACTGTAAAGAGAGTGATTTGATTCATGAAAGTTTTGTAGTATCTATTATTTATATATCTTTGTTTTACTACTCCATTTTGGGATGTAAGACCTCGATATAGATATCATAAATTAGTAAGTTTAGGACTACATAATTTTCTCAAGAAACAGAAGATAATTTTTTTAAATAATACAATCACACCCATTGCAAGTCGTTGTGCATTGATGTATACTTCAAATTCACATTGTACTCTTGGAACTATAATTTTCTTTTAAGTGGAAAACTCTTTATTTAGAATTAAAAGGTATAGTTTATTAATAGTAGTTTCCTCTATGGAGTATATTAAAAATATCTACATGTGGTGGTTTATTGGTGAACCCTACACCCTTAGCATGTAGAGTCTCACTAGGATGTCATGTCATCTATGACTGGCTTCAACACCATGGCATATCACTATTATCTTGATGTTCCCTTTGCAAGAATGGCATGAAAGATGATCAACACAAGAAATTTACTTACAACTTACCAACTTGACTTTGGGACTAGGTTATATGAAGTTTTTCCTTTTAGATTAACTCATTGTTTCCATGAGCACCTCATTCACATTGGTTGAAGAAAACCTAACATGCACATTGAAGGAGTATGCACTCATCTTTTATTCACTTTATATATGATTATATTTATCCTTTTCCTTCTTGATATATTTTAAATACCGTTGTGATGGTTTCCCATGTGATGCTTTCATGAGATTTTAATGGACCATGTACAATGTGTTCTATCTGGCATTCATCGCACTAATGTGTAGAAACTTTGATGGTTTTTATTCTCTAGTTATAACCTAATGGAAAACATAGCATAGATATAATAAATGTATGCATGGTAGACAATAAAGACACATACAAGTAACTAGTAGGGAACAAAACACCCATTATAATATATTGACATTTTAAACCATGCCTTGGATGAAATAGGCATAAAATGCAAGATCTAATCAGAAGCCATATGAGTCTTTATCATGTGCCTTTGTTAGACGATTGGATGTGTGATTTCACTATGTTTAACAGTTTTAGTGGTAGACAACTACACCCAGACTAGTTGTGATGCTCATCCTAGGCCATTGATGTGTGATCAGGAACATTTATCATAATCATATTCTTACTAAACACATTCATAGTTCTTGGTTGATTAACACTCACGACCTTTATGCTAGGGGATCCAAAAAGTTATTGGTCATATGAGTAGGGTTCTTTACATTGGAGGACATTGCCACTACATGTACATTGTGTAGTTGACATGAAAAGTAGAAGTCTGTAATGCCTAGTTTGGATATAACATTTACAAATATAACATTCCGACAATGTTTCTTATGTATTATGTGGAATAAGAATGTCTCAACATACAATTTATTCTATAAGTAGATCAATTTTGAATCACACTAAAATTATTTGAATTTTCAAACATAACATGGTCTACCTTGTCCATTTCCCAACTTTTTGTTTCATGCACTTCCTATTGAGTTGGTTTGGTTGTATTTGGTTAGTAAATTTCCATGAATGCATTATAAAATACAAATATATTAGAAGTCAGTATCCGATCCGAATAAATTAGGCGATAAGATTATGATTGTTAGGAAGAATAAAAAGGGTTCAATCATAGATAAATTAGTTTCATTTTATTCTAGACTTTGAGTAGTTCTAACTAGGTTATTCTTCTCATTTGTAAAAATTCCAGATCTAATTGCTTTTCTTTAGCCATCATAATTTCTTTTTCTTTGACATGTATTTATATCTCTACTACTTGTGTAATTATATCAGTTTGTTTAAATAGAGTTGAATGTATATTTTTCTAGATTATCCATGGAGTTGTGACCATTGACACCTTCGAATTTGTATCTTATAACTAAATAGGTTTAGTATGTGTCAATGTTGTTAAGGCCACATGAATGTGATTCCTATTTAAGTTCCAATTTAGAGTTTAACAGATATTTATTAGCATGACCACCTACATTAAAATATAAGGAGAACTACATTTATTTGGGGGTTCTATATAATAGTATAGTGACTGACGATTTTAATGTGTCATTTAAACAGAGGAAATGCATGACCTCAATATTCTTCTTCCATATATTTAGAATAGCAAATTCATGTTCCTCCTCATTCAATAAAAATGCAACAAGTTTACAGTCAATTTTCCTAAGGACCTTAACATCCTTCCTATTTTCTACTTCTAATAGAGAATTGTAGATAGAAATGACTTTATCTTTAGATGCAAACATGGTTGAAAAATTCTCTTGTTGAGAACCATTTCCAAATATGGATGTTGGCTTTTAAACGCACTCTACATCTCCCTTTTTGAAACATGCATCAACATTTTATCTAAGTGGAGAGGAATACCACTTGTTACCTGGACTGAGCTTTGTACTGATCCTCTTCATCTTGCACTTGCTTCAAGCCTTTTGTATATACCATTCATAATTCTGAACGACTTCAATGTGGTTGATGGTCATTTTTTCCCTACCTTTAGAGACACCCATTCATTCTCCATATAAACCACCAAGCAGTGATGAAAAGTTTCATGTACTCATGCTTGAATTGGGTACTTAACCACCTTTTCATGACATGTCCAACAAAAGTTTTATAAGAATTAAAGCATCCCAATCATGTCCATATTGCCCATGCTTCAAGACAGTCACACAGTGCCCAAAGGAGGGTATTGTATCCAATGTATCATCTTTTTGACTTCCCCATCCATAGTCATCCATTTGGTTTTCCTATTCAAACTTTTCATGAGTGCATTATATGCATCCAACCAAACATCGTGTTTCCCCCTATATGCAATTATATTTATTTTCATGGAATTGACTCCTTTATTTAGTTTTCTACCATTGAAAAATTCTAAATTTCCCAAACTATACATCCTAGTCAATGTGCCATGGATCCATCTTAATAATAGTAGCTTGCTATTGGAAATTTTCTTACAAATATTAATGTAGTGATGTTAGGATTCTAGTGCAAACATAAAATCAATATGAAAAAGTGGATTCCTACAACTAATGATACTTACAAATTTGTTTTTCCTTTGGTAGACAATTATAAGATTATTATAGTAGAACAAGCTATCTAAAATTTATCTTGGGTGTACCATTTAAAGATTTGAACATATAATAGTTTCTCTTGTGACCTTTTCAATAAACACACACACATTTATATATTTAATCTATCTTTATTCAGTCTTACATAAGACTAGAAATGTTTGAATAGATTTACACGAATCCATAGAACAAACATTTGTTTGAGGCTATCTTTGTAATCAAATGCAATATTCTGATTTCAAAATTTTATTCTTGCTAAGATCCCTTCTACTTCATTAGCTACTATCGGGTCACATTGATTTCTTTATCTATAGATATTTGAAGCATATGAGCTAATAAAACTTGTGTGATTGTCATGAACATCGAAGTAAGCTATTGCAAGGGATTTTTATTTGTGCAAATAAATTAATTTATTTTTATATATTTGCCTGTAATCATTTGTTTTCTTTTTTGTATAGTTATAATGTGCTAGGTGTTAGATTGTATCCCTCAATTTTCTCATCTTGAACATGTGAATCTTCTCAACGAAGTCTAAATTGTTCTTTTAATATTTTTGGAACAATCACCTAGTTGTTTACTTCTGTATTCAACAACTTTTGTGTCATTGAAGAAAATTGGATATTGCTTTCAATCATAAATAACTAGGGAAGAAGGGCACCGATGATCATATTGGAAGCATGCGTAAGTAATGAGATTTCTCCATTGTTTAGCACATCCACACCATTGGTTCTCCTAAAAAGACACCTGGAAACTATTACCGTTCAAATGTTTATTCTTTGGAAGTTGTCAACCCAAGACTACATATGCTTTACATGACTTACACTAGCTTTAACCATGAGGAAGTCTTTGGGTGTCAAGACAACATCCCCAATTCTATGCGTGAACTTTTATTACATTATTATACTTTTTGTACTACATCATGATATATTACAAACCCTATAAACATATTTCAAAATCTTTTACAAATAAAGACCATTTCTTATTTATTTATTCAGGTCTTTACATGATGGGGAAAATATGGTTATGGGGAGGCTCGAGAGACCTCTACTCAACAGGTAGTCTCAAGATGGGAGTTTGAATTCTCCTCAAAGTTTGAAAGAAGAGAATGCAAGGAAAACGGAACTTTGGTTACTATCCAGTAGTCTTGTTTGTCTCAATCTATATACCGAAAGCCCTATGATGGGAAACTACCATGTCCCGTCTGGAGAGAGATGGGATCGGCGGGGTTTTTTTAAGAGAAGATGCGACGCTTTTTCTTTCCACAAACATTGTATGAATTTAGTCACATCATTTAGGTAGTATGAAGTACTCTAATATTATACTGATCTTTCCATTTTCCAAGAGTCAAATATAGTTGCATAAATCTCCGGGTGCTAACAGGAACTGAAATTAATGAAAATTGCATACATATAGCATATCAAGAAGAAACATAATAACACATTTTTACTAATCTTGCTAATTATTAGTTACTCCTTCCTATCCATAGATACTTTAGAATTTTTGGTTTTAAGTGACTAACCATAGTCAACATATGCCCACAAATTCAGATAAGAAAAAAAAACAAATAATCTAAGTTGGTTGATTATTATGTGGATAATTTTAATATTATTATTATTTTAATTGGTGTAGAAAGATTTCAATAGGAAAATATAATAGGTAGATATATAACCTTCAGTAGCCTTAAACTAAGTAGGACAAGAGCATAGTAAACCTTCTTAAATAGGCGACATGCAAACTTATTGATTTGTCTGACTTCTACTCAGATTGAAAAAGTTTTGTTCAGTTTACCCTCGTGGCATACTATGGATTTGTTTGATAACATAGAGTATGTGTCTCTTATATATTGGGAGTGTTTTATTCCACTCTAGATGAAACTCAAAGTAAAAGATAGCTCTCAAAAATAAAAAAAACAACTTTCTTTTGTCACTCAATATGTTCCCTTCATTGTATTCGCTGTGAAATACATATACCAATTGTTGACTTCAATTGTGATGTCAATACCCAAAGAAACATTATGCAAACATTTAAGATAATGCTTCATGTTAAAATTGACAAGATGCCAATTTACATTGAATAGCAGGTTGTTATCGCTTCAAGCATCCATAGAGACATACTTTGTTAAAGTAAAGACCTATATTGCTTCCTTAGGGTGCGTAGTGGTGTTAGCAGCAGGTGGAAAACTGGCTTCCAGATAGGTTACTGGAACCTGGGTTAATGAATGGATTCTTGGGATTAAGGACTAAGGACATTTAGTTTTTTTTTATTTTATAGATTATGGAAAAGGTAACTTAAGTACTAGAAGTTCATAAAATATTTTCCTTCTGTACAACTTCATATCACCTTGAATTAATACTATAATATTTTGTTATAGAAACTTTTCTTTTCATTTTGTCAATATCATTTTCAAGCTGAGGTTAATGTGTTTATGAGTTCTTTTAGATTCATGCTTGTACAATCCATGCCACTCAGAAATACTTTGTCTCTAGAACATTTGATCGACTCATTATCCTAGATAAAAGTATCCCTGCAACTAATCATACATATGAGATTGCTCCTTAGTAATTTAGGTATAAAGTTAATGTCTGCTTTCTACATTTCCTAACCTTTATTTTTGAGTGTGCTAGGCTTTCTATTATACTTAGCTCCCATATGCTCACAAAGTGTAGTAGATGATTGTTTATATATTTCTAATAAGGTATTCTCAACAAAACATCATTAATATCAAATGGTTCTTTGATTTTTCAGCCTCCAAAATCTTTTGGTGCCATCACCTTGGACTAAGACATTGAACTCATACTTGTATTTTGTGATTTCCCTCCCCGGTTGAAGCACCAAACAATATGATCCATTTTGGTTTGATTGCAGTCAGGATCCTCGTTGTTGAAGGAGCATATGTAGAAAGTGATGGTAGATATATAGACATTGCAAAATCGTTTCATTGTTGTACATAGTTGAAGAAAACACATGTACAGATCATGTTGTTGAGATATATGAAATGTTTTACGATAAGGGGCAACCTCAAATGTCCTCCGCATGTAATGCCTTCTCATGTAATTCATTAAATTTATTAATATAATAAAACCCAATTAAATACCAATTTGTGTCAATTTTGCAAAAATAAATATTGTCAAAGATAATTAATAAAAAAGGCTTAATGCATTTTATGTTAATTATCTTTAACAATATGTACTTGGCGATGTTTTCCGTTATAGCTATTTACGACTACAAAAGACGTCTCTATTATGTGACAACTATTTTCTTAGTACATGCAACATAGTTGTACGATCACTAATACCATTTAGCTTGTAATAGTTTAGGTTTTCATTACTAGTATATGCAAAAAAAATATGTGATCGCTAATACTATCAATGATGAATAATTTTATGTTGTCACTATAACAATTAGAGACGACATATTTAAGTCATCTATATTACTACTAGTGATGGAATGAAATTAATCACCGCAAATATCATTTACGACAAGATTGGTAATGAAACCATGCGATGACTTTAATTTCTTGTCATTAATAGTTATAACGAATAACTTTTCCACAACTACATGAACTATTTTCTGCCGTTGTTGTACTATTTGCATGTAGTGAACATCACAACATATGGTTCCATGAGGAGTTCAATTATATTTGATATTGTATTATTAAAATTCATATCACCCATGCTGATTTTGAACTAGAAATGACATATAACAAAATAAGACCAAGACAATTCAAATATCAAGAGACATGTCAAAATAATCATAGGTACTTTGCAAAACTCAACTATGTAGATTGGATATTGCAAGAAATTAATAGAAATTGATTTCTCCATGATTGTGGTCAACCTAGTCTAGACACAAAATAACAAGGGCAAGCCGCTAAAACAAAATCTTGGATCTCAGTTCATTTAAACTCAAAAATATGGGGGGATTATAAGAAAGTACACTACACTTTTGACCAAAATCATTTTATTTGGATAGTACATTTGAGGCCTCATGCATTGACTTGATGGTGGGTCTATATTTCCCAATTAGACACCAACTTGTGTAATATCTATCAAAATAACATACCAACTAACATCATCAAATTTTTGGAAAAGAATTACCAATCTAATGGTTGACTTATCCAAAATATCTACCAAAAGGTCCCGATCCTCTTCGATATGTGCTTGCAGACTTATCCAAATGAACTACAAGATTTCCTATAATGGTTGATTGACCTAAGTGTAGGTAATTTTGTAAAAGAATTAATAGTCTAAAGAAGGAAAGGAAAACATATACATTCATCAACCAAGGAGCATTGTTCCTTGTATCAACAACAAAATGAGAAAACATTTCAAAAATGGAAGGAGTTTAACTCATGACTTTAGCATCATCTCATCTCTTGGAAATAACCATAATCATTAATAACATCCCTAACATGAATGGATAAATATATTCCATCATGCACATGTAGGAAGGAGAATCCATTGATCTCGACCTCATAAAAGAAACAGCAAACAATACACCATCTACTAAATACAAAAACTAACATGGCACTAAGGCCCTACATACCCTTATGTAGAACTCAGCCTAACAAAATATGCAAACCTAATCAAAGAGCACAACAATTAAAAAAACTATGTAAACCAACAAGCAAAAACTTCAATAGAAGAGAGCAACAAATAGGTGAAATCTAAATATTTTTAGATATCCTGCAAAATATTTAAGTCATCATCATATCATAAGCTTGAAAACTAACCATTTCCATGGGGCCAATAAATCTTGATATCAATAGAAGGATAAAGTATGTAGGTGAATATCACAAATCCATCATTGTCAACAAGTAGAGGTGTCTCATTTTTTTATTTTGAGTCAAATATCTTTGCCTTCTTAATGAATAACAAACTAGAAGAAAAATTCTTCATCTCGCAACATAGGGAAAAATGGAGAACATAATCAAATTACTAAGACATGGTAATTGTCTATTAAATAGTGGTAAATCTAAGTGAGACATTGAAACCTATAGGGTAATTTTCTAGTAGACAGCTTGGTCAAGCTAAGCTTAAATAACTAGGTTGTGGAGTTTGTTGATGTGGTAAGCCCTACTATCATCAATATAATTGTAATGTATGGATTACTACATAACATAGTAGTATATCATGTGAAAGAGAATTAATGTTTAGGGGGGGGATACCATGAAAATTATGATATTGCATCCTTAATTATGAAAAGAGTTAACACTTAGGTGTTTGGTTACAATAAAAACACTTAGTAATTAAAGAGTAGTTGCATATGTGCATGCACATATGTGTCTGCATGATTAATCTAGTAGGTTAAGGAAGAGAGATATCAAAACCAAACTGAACATTTCAATAAATGTAGTTAGGACATATAGAAGAAAAAAAATAACTATACATCCTAAATTTGCCTAACTATACATCCTTGTCAATGTGCCATGGATCCATCTTAATAATAGCAGCTTGCTATTAGCAATTTTCTTACAAATGTTAATGTATTGATGTTGGGATTCTAATGCAAACATAAAATCAATATGAAAAAGTGGATTTATATCTAATGATACTTAAAAATTTGGTTTTTTTTCTTTTGTATACATTTACAAGATTATTATAGTAGAACAAGCTATTTGAAATTTCTCTTGGGTGTAACATTTAATGAATTGAACATATAACATTCTCATTTGTGACCTTTTCGGTAAACACACACTCATTTATATATTTAATATATCTTTATTAAGTCTTACACAAGACTAGAAATGTTTGAATAGATTTACACGAATCCATAGAACAAACATTTGTTCGAGGCTATCTTTGTAATCAAATGCAATATTCTGATTTCACAATTTTATTCTTACTAAGATCCCTTCTACTTCATTAACTAGTATCCAGTTACATTAATTTCTCTATCTATAGATATTTGAAGAAAATGATCCTATGAAACTTGTGTGATTGTCATGAACATCGAAGCAAGCTATTGTAAGGGATTTATATTTGTGCAAATAAATTAATTTATTTTTATATATTTGATTGCAATCAATTTTTTGTATAGTTACAATGTGCTAGGTGTTAGATTGTATCCCTCAGTTTTCTCATCTTGAACATGTGAATCTTCTCAATGAAGTCTAAATTGTTCTTTTAATATTGTTGGAACAATCACCTAGTTGTTTACTTTTGTATTCAACAACTTTTGTGTCATTGGAGAAAATTGGATATTGCTTTCAATCATAAATAACTAGGGAAGTAGGGAATCAACTATCATATTGGAAGCATGGGAAAGTAATGAGATTTTTCCATTGTTTATCACATCCACACCACTGGTTCTCCTAAAAAGATACCTAAAAATTATTATCGTTCTGATGTTTATTCTTGGAAGTTGTCAATCCAAGACTACATATGCTTTTCAGGACTTACACTAGCTTTAACCATGAGGAGGTCTTTGGGTTTCAAGAGTAACATCCCCAATTCTATGTGTGAACTTTTATTACATTATTATACTTTGTGTACTACATCATCATATCTTACAAACCCTATAAACCATTTTCGAAATCTTTTAAAGATTAAGACCATTTGTTAATTATTTATTCAGGATTTTACATGACAAGACATTGTATGAATTTAGTCACATCATTTAGGTAGTATGAAGTAATCTAATATTATATTGATCTTTCCATTTTCCAAGTAAGAGTCAAATATAGTTATATAGATCCTGGGATGATAACGGGAACTGAAATCAATCAAAATTGCATACATGTAGCATATCAAAAAGAAACTGAATAACACATTTTTACTAATCTTACTAATTATTAGTTACTCTTTTCTATCCATAGATAATTTAGAATCTTTTTGGTTTTAAGTGACTAACCAAAGTCAACATATGCCCAAGCATTCAAATAAGAAAAACAAACAAATAACATAACTTGATTGATTGTTATGTGAATAATTTTAATAATATTATTATTTTAATTGGACTAGAAATATAAGTTGACCACTAGTCCATACTTATTTTCCTAGAAAAATAGTTAAAATATAAGTTAATTTTAGAACAACCTTGTACACTGGTTGGTTAGTATTTGAGGTACTCCATCCTTCATTTTAGAAACATAATTCCAAGCTTTCTAGTTTCCAACAAAAAACTAAAGTTAATCGTAACTATTTTTCTTATTCACGTTGATGGATATGTCTTTAATGTTCGGTTGTATGTTTTTTTTTACAAGTGACCTCTATATCAGAGAAAGTTGGAACTCAAGATGTTGTATCGAATGAAACTAACTATGGTGATAACTATGGTTGTGGATTGGTGAGTATAAGAGGGCTGCATATTTATCTTCTTACAAAGGAATGAATGCCCTCTAAAAGGATGGTCATTCTTACTTAAAAATGCTTACATGGACAATACTACATAAAGAAAATCATGTTAACTATTCCCAGATCAATTGATTTTCATGTATTCTTTCCAGGCTAGATGTGTATGCAATTCTTGTTTGTGCAGATGTAGTTGAGTTTCAACTATTTTTTGAAGGTAAATCAGATACTAATGATTCCACTAGTAATCGTTGGATTTAAAATGCCTTTTCTTATATTGCAATGATTGATATTTAACATCATGGGGTTAACACTATGTGAAGTAAGTCCACTTCATCTATTTAACACTAAATGTTTCCTTTGTTCGTAACTTTAATATCAAGTCACATATCAAAAATTATGTCCTTGATGTTTCAACATATATATGGGTTTTGAAATTTATTTTTGATGATTATATAAAGTATTATATTTAAATGTATTCCATGTTGATTGGATAAATAGGTGAATTATACCACTACGTTTTTCTTTAATATATCCTATTGGAGATTCTGAGGGATGCAACAATGTTTCTAATCAGTTATTTGTTGCTTTTAGGTACATACAAGTGTGTAGAATGCCAAGCTAGTCTAACTACAATAGCACTTTATAAATAAGTCTTAGTTTTTACAACAAAGATCAAACCCCTGAGTTAGTACCTTATGCGTTTAAAACCACCTATTTTCCATTCCCCATGGTGGTTCCTCAATATGGATATTTTTTTTTATTTGTCCTTCCTTTGAAATATCTTCACGTCCACATTGTTATGTGTATAAACTGGAAATGATGTTCATATATGTGTAACGGTTGTTCTTGTCAGTTCTCTTCTACATGTGTCCTTGAAGGTGAACTATAAATTTTTACATGCTTGCTTATCATTAGTAATACTTGTTCAGAGTTTTGATGTTGTTTGTGAATATGTTGTTGTTCCTCATATGTTTTATCTGCCAAGTTCCAATTGCAAACCTAATGGGCCATTCAATTATCTTATTTCTAACTTGAGATTGCTTTAGGACCTCTGGGACACAATACAACATGTTAACACCTCCACTTGATTTTTAGCTTTGTCTTTTTCCCAGATCGTCCTCACCAATCTATAATTCCTCAAATCTTAGAGCATCAATTCATCCCGACTTCCACATTGTGAAAAATATTTATCAGTTGTAAATCCACGTTTATCTCTATTATTGTTTATAATCAAGACTTCAAGCATTTCATTCCATAATAATGCCTTTGTTATGGCTAATTCCGTACTACTATGATCTATTTCTTATAAAATTTGGTGTATTTAGCAAGCATGAAAGATTATTTAGATTATGTTACATTTGAATTTTTAATTTGAATGGTTATGTTTCCTTATGTAGGGATCACATTGGATATAACTCATGATGGAAATGATTGACAAAGAGAATGAATACAAGACATGTCGTTAGTTCTTTGATGTGTGTTTCTTTGATTTTCTACATCCCTGTCTTGTACATTCTAACTTCATTGGTTTTGGTGTTGTGAATTGAGTCTTTATGAAGTCAGTAGTGTATTGGCTCTTTAATTAGTGTCTATTTTGTTTTTTAGCTTATTCATGACAATTGCTTTTTTAGAATCACAACCTATTTTAGGTGTCCTTCTTATTATATAGTTCATTGTTTGCCATATTTTTTGGACAACTAAGTGACAGGAAACCTCAACCAAAAATAGGGCCACCTGGTAATATGTGTCTTCTCATAGGATTGTTTCCATTTAGTGTGCATACTCACACTAATGCATCCACACTATTGAAGAGAGGATCACATAAGGCCCTCACGTGTTTCTCATTTTCACCAAACAATTTTGATGTGATAATTTGAGATGGATACATTAACAAAACTTTCACAAGTCACATAGTGATGGCCTAGAAACCACCCATTGCATCATCAATGATGATGACAAAACTCTGCTTCTTTTCCATCTTGTTGTCTTGAATTCAGCCAAAAAATTTCCACCTTTATCATTTTATTATCTAATATGTTTACATTATTACCAATTCCCACCCAATACTATTGTCTTATGATTTTCTTTTACCAATTTCTTGTGGGCTCATTGAGATCTTATCTTCTCATGCCTAGGGACTTGTAGAAGGACTGACTTGATACGGTATCTTTGTGGAGGAAAATGATAAGGTTTATATTTCTTTTCTCCCATTCATGAAACTGATTTTTTAGAAAAGATCATTTCGAGTAAAGTCTTTTTTTTCATTGCAACAACATTTTGATGGGTTGGTCTTGTAGGGAATGTAATACATTTACATTGTTTTCTCTTTGATACATGATTTTTATGGAAACTGTGGAAAAATCTTGTTTATTTTGTTTCTCTATATGAAGACATGGTTGACGTACTGATGCAAATAAATTGTATACTAAATGAAGTGATTAATTTAGGGGCTATGTTCAAAACGTTTTTTAGAATTCCACATTTTTATGAGGATCCAATGATGTCTAAATGTTCTTATTCACTAAATATGGTCTTCATTTATTTTACATGCAATGGTATTTCATTCTAATATGTTCTTTCATCATGCAGATTTCAAAAAGATAAGCTTGTGTGATTGCATTAGAGAAAGTGGTTGGTGTATTGGATCCTTCTCAATCCTCCCCTTTAGGGACATACAAAAAGGTATCAATGGATGAAAATTACACATTTGGAGGTTTTTTCATGCACATACATGTGCTTGTGTGTAAACATGGGCAGATGCCAACACACATTTTATATTTACACTATTCCTTAGCTAGAAATAGAATATATATGGATGTGAATTTAGCAAGGCTACAATAACAAAATCATGGTTATTAGTTGGACACTACTCTACCAAGATCACAGACATGACCACAACCTTTTTAAAAGGAAAACTCCCTTAGGCATGTATTTTGCTTTGCAGACTATACTTTTTTAGCATAAAGACAACAATATGCTAACTTATAAAACAAGCACACACAACTCTATGACACAAATCACATTCAAAATGTATTGTTCAGTCCTACCAAATCTTACCCATTACAACCATTGGATGGAACTTATGAATAACACATGTCATTCTACATGATTGTTTGAGCACTTTTAGAAAGATTTCAATAGGAAAATATAATCGGTAGATATATAATAACCTTAAGTAGCCTTGAACTAAGTAGGACAAGATCATACTAAACCTTCTTAAATAGGCGACATGCAAACTTATTGATGTGACTGACTTCTACTCAGATTGAAAAAGTTTTGTTAAGTTTCCACTTGTGGCATACTATGGATTTGTCTAATAACATAGAATATGTGTCTATTATGTATAGGGAGTGTTTTCTTCCATTCTAGATGAAACGCAACGCAGAAGCCAACTCTCAGAAATAAAAAACAACTTTCTTTTGTCACTCAATATGTTCCCTTCATTGTATTCACTGTGAAATGCATACCAATTGTTAACTTTAATTATGATTTCAATACCCAAAGAAAGTTTATGCAAACATTTAAGATAATACTCCATACTGAAATGGACAAGATGCCAATTTCCGTTGAATAGCAGGTTATTATCACTTCAAGCATCCATAGAGACATTTGGGATAATGAATTGACTGTTAGCAGCAAGCGGCAAACTGACTTCCAGATAGGTTAGTGGAACCAAGGATAATGAATTGACTGTTGGGATTAAGGATTAAGGACATTTAGTTTGTCTTTAATTTTACACATTATGGAAAAGGTAACTTAAGTACTAGATGTTCATAATATATTTTCCTTAATTATGTACAACTTCATATGCACATTGCATTAATACTATAATCTTTTGTTACAGTAACTTTTCTTTTCATTTTGTCGATATCATTTTCAAGCTGACGTTAATGTGTTTATGAGTTCTTGTAGGTTCATGCTACGACTATCCATGCCACTTAGAAATACTTTATTTCTAGAACATTGATCCACTCATTATCCCAGATAAAAGTATCCCTACAACTAATCATACATATGTGATTGTTCCTTAGTAATTTAGGTATGAAGTTAATGTCTGCTTTCTACATTTCCTAACCTTTATTTTTGAGTGTGCTAGGATTTCGCTTATACATAGATCCCATATGCTCACAAAGTGTAGTAGATGATTTTTTAGATATTTATAATAGGTTTTGCTCAATAAAACATCATTAATATCAAATGGTTGATTGATATGTAAGCCTACAAAATCTTTTGGTGCCATCACCTTCGACTAGACACTGAACTCATACTTGTATTTTGTGATTTCCCTCCCCAGTTGAAGCGCCAGACAATATGATCGATTTTGGTTTTGATTGCAATTAGGATCCTCATTGTTGAAGGAGCATGTGTAAAAGGTCATGGTATAAATATAAACATTGGAAAATCATTTCATTGTTGTACATAGTTGAAGAAAACAGTGTACAGATCATGTTGTTGAGATATATGCAATGTTTTATGATAAGGGGGAAGGTCAAATGTCCTCCCCCTATAATGCCTTCTCTTGTAATTCATTTAATTTATTAATATAATAAGACCCATTTAAATACCAATTGGTGTCAATTTTGAAAAAGAAAATCTTGTCGAAGATAATTAACAGAAAATTCTTAATGCATTTTATGTGAATTATCTTTGATAAGATGTACTTGGTGATGATTTCCATTATAGCTATTTATGACTACAAAATATGTCTCTATTATGCGACAACTATTTTCTTAGTACATACGGTAGAATTATGCAATCACTAATACCATTTACCATGTAGTAGTTTATGTTGTCATTACTAGTATATGCGGACAAATTATGTGATTGCTAATACTATCAATGATGAATAATTTTATGTGGCCATTATAAAAATTAGAGACAACATATTTAAGTTATCTATATTACTACTAGCTATGGAATGAAATTAATCACCACAAATATCATTTATGACAAGATTGGTAATGAAAACATGGGACGACTTTTATTTCTTGTCGTTAATAGTTATAACGACAAACTTTTCCACAACTATGACAACTATTTTCCATCGTTGTTGTACTGTTTTTGTGTAGTGAACATCACAACAAATTTTTCCATGAGGAGTTTGATTATATTTGGTATGTATTATTAAAATTCATATCACCCATGTTGATTTTGAACTAGAAATGACATATAACAAAATAAGACGAAGATAATTCGAATCTCAAGAGACATGTCAAAATAATCATAGGTGGTTTGTGAAACTTAACTACATAGATTGGATATTGTAGGAAATTAATAGAAATTGATTCCTCTGTGATTGAGGCAAACCTAATATAGACACAAAATAACAAGGGCATGCCACTTAAAAAAAATCTTAGATCTCAATTTACTTTTACTCAGAAATATGGGGGGATTATAAGAACACTACACTTTTGACAAAAACTGTTCTTTTTGGATAGTACATTTGAGGCCTCATGCATTGACTTGATGGTGGGTCTATATTTCTCAATTAGACACAAACTTGTGTAATATCTACCAAAATAACATACCGACTAAAATCATCAAATTTTTGTTAAAGAATTACCAATCTAATGGTTGACTTATCCAAAATATCTACCAAAAGGTCCCGATCCTCTTTGATATGTGCTTGCTGACTTATCCAAATGAACTACAAGATTTACTATAATGGGTGATTGACCAAAGTGTAAGTAATTTTTCAAAAGAATTAATAGTCTAAAGAAGGAAAGGAATACATATACATTCATCAACCAAGGAGCATTGTTCCTTGTAACAACAACAAAATGAGAAAAAAATTAAAAAATGAAAGGACTTTAACTCATGACTTTAGCATCATATCATCTCTCGGAAACAAACTTAATCATTAATAACATACCTAACATGAATGGATAAATATATTCCATCATAAACCTTTAGGAAGGAGAATCCATTGATCTCGACCTCATAAAAGAAACACCAAATAATACACCATCTACCAAATCCGGAAACTAACATGTCACAAGGCCCTACATGCCCTTATGTAGAACACAACCTAACAAAACATGCAAACCTGACAAAAGAGCACAACCATTAAAAAATTATATGTAAACCAACAAGCAAGAATTTCAATAGAAGAGAGAAACGAATAGGTAAAATCTGAATATTCTAAGATATCCTAGAAAATATTAAAGTTCTCATCATATCATTATCTTGAAAACTAACCATGTCCATGTGGCCACTAACTCCTGATATCAACAGAAGGCTAAAGTACCATGTAGGCGAATATCACAAATCCATCATTGTCAACAAGTAGAGGCGTCTCAATTTTTAATTTGGAGTCAAATATCTTTGCCTTATTAATGCATAAAAAATTGGAAGAGAAATTCTTCATCTCACAATATAGGGAAAAATGGAGAACATAATCAAATTACTAAGACATGGTAATTGTCTAGTAAATAGTGGTAAATCTAAGTTAGACATTGAAACCAATAGGGTAATTTTCTAGTAGACAACTTGGTCAAGTTAAGCTTAAATAACTAGGTAGTGGAGTTCGTTGATGTGGAAACCCCTACTATCATCAATTGAATTATAATGTATAGATTAATACATAACATAGAAGTATATCATGTGAAAGAAAAATATTTTTTATGGGGTAATACCATGCAAATTATGGTATTACACCCTGAACTATGAAAAGAGTTAACACTTAGGAGGTTGGTTACAACAAAAACACTTAGTAATTAAAGAGTAGTTGCATGTGTGCATCCACATATGTGTCTACATGATTAATCTAGTAGGTTAAGGAAGAGAGATATCAACACCAAACTGAACATTTCAATAAATGTAGTTAGGACATATGAAAGAAAAAAAAATATAACTTTGCTAATCATCTTTCCATGACTTGAGAGTGGCCTGAGTGGTTTGGATCCCTTCCTCAGTAGGCATCTATTGTGCTAGGAGATCAAGAAAGAACTACAATGATCCGAGTATGGCCAACTCATCTTCAGTGAATCCATTTAACCTTGCCAGGATGTTGGCATGTTCGGATCCTTTCCTAGTTCTACCACAATTTTCATTGGCTTTCATGTCGCCCTAGATTTTAGAGCATTTGTTGCTCCATTGTTCCTTCACCTTTTCAACTCCTTAAACAACTTCATTCTTCATTTAAACACACCTAATATCCTATTAACATCATCATTGAGATAATGAAGTGGGAAAATTGGACGTTTTATAATTTAGACACACAATCTTCAAAGTGATGGATAACCGAAAATAATGTATACAACAAAAATCTTGCGCATAAAATTCAGTATTGATGAAGTTCAAAAGGGGACCCCCCAAGAAAAAACATAATATTTTCACGAGGGATAGACTAGAGTGGGGTAAGTAGTATTAGTACTAGTGTAGTAGAAAATAGTAGTTTGAAAAGAAAATCCAAAAAATCCTAAAAAATGTAAATAGTGTGCCAAATTTCAATTCAAAAAATGAACATTTTATAGCTCAAAATACAAATAAATATTTATTTTTTTTAAATGAGGATAGCTAAAAACCATGCATACAACACAGATTTTCTACAGAAAACTCAATTATATGTAGATGAAAGAGAGAACCTATAACCCCTAGCTTTATAACCACGCAAACGATAGACATGATCTGGGTAGGTACACTCAGGGAGAATGTGGTAGAATTGGCACATATAAATGCTTGTCAGAAAATTTTAGAATATCATAAAAAGGTAAGCTATGAGCTAACATTCAGTGGGAAATATGAACTTTTATTACATATTAAGATACACACAAAAAATTACAATTTTCATAAAATTATGGATGGAGTACGAAATAATATATAAAGTATAAGAAAACATCTTGCATAAAAAACTCTCCTCTCAACCTGCCCCTATAGCCCCATAAAGGACACTAATGCAACCCTATTTTAGGGGTTCATTTTGTGTATTTTTGACTTCAATCATATCTAAACTTGTTAAAATGCATGTCACTTTCTTTAATATGAGTATCATTATCAAATGCACTTATGGATGTTCTTTGCATGTTTTTGAGGTACTTGGACCATGCTGGGATGGATGAGAGACAAGGAGGCTGATCATGGGGTTCCTCCATCATTGGAGAAGTATATGGAAGGTCCAACAGGTCCCCCAAAGTATCCTTAGTGACCAAGACTCAAGTCAAGCATAGAAGTCCATGGAAATACAAAGTACAAGCTCAAAGTTATTTATAAGAGCCCATCACATATGTTGTGCTAAAGAACGGGCATGCTAATCAAGTTCAAGATTCACATTAGAATAATAGAAACTAGAATTGAAGACCCAGGTCAGAAACACAACCATGCAAGCTACCACGATCATGCCAAGATGGACTTAGAATGGTGGTGCAACCTACCATAGTCATGGTGTTGAGACCCCAACATGCTCATGCTCATCAGAATGAACAACAACACTTCCTTCAAAATAGTCGTGCATCACAAGACTCCTGTGTGACCACCTTCCCATAATGGTTGTGGTGATAACCAAGAACATGCCATCAAGCTTCCCAACTTCAAACCTTCACTAACATTTTACATCAACCACAAAATGATTGTTCTGCCCCAACATAATCATGGTGATCTCCTGTCACCACAGAAATGGTGCACAACACGACCATGCTCACTAGGAACCCTACGCAATTCTTGCATTCATCTAGTTGTTGTACCCCCACTGGACCTAGTGCTTCCTCACCACCTATATATACTTGGTTTGTGGATGGATCACTAGGTTAGCTACCTCTCATCCCATCTTAACCGCTTCCCATCCATCTACTCAACCCACTACTTCATCCCACTTCCATTCCATCATATTCCAATCCAAAACCCTTCTTTTAGGGGTTTTGGCCTTCTTCCACCCATTTCCATGTCTTACTACCTTGGACGAGGAAGGTGCTCAAGATTGTTCTAATAGGAGGTGGAGAAGGAAGAGTCTTCACCGAGCTACCATGTCTTTCCACTCCTCTACTTATTCTTCTTTCACCATTTTTGCATTTTCCTTTGCTATGAGTTGCTAGCTCCCCTTAGGTGGGATGTTTGGCGTCAAAAATGTTACTTTGATACCATGTTGGAGAAAAGTGATATGTATTCATTAATAATTAGGTTGTACTTTCATCTCATTTCCTATAAATTTATTGTTGGTTTGTTCTTGAAATCACCTAGGATTCTAGGGAAATTGCTTAAATGTAGCTAATTTGGGAATTGTTCCTAGGTCCAATTAATGGATCCCTAGATACCTATTCACCTTCCTACATGCTAATCAATTATCATAAACCAAGGTGAGAGATTTGAGTAGCTAGTGTAGAAGAATTTAGTGTCATTGGATTGAATCTTATTAAAGTCTAGATGGTAGGTGATGTGGGGGCCAAAACCTCATTTCCACCTTCCATTACTACCCACAACACACAATTTCCCTAGGAGATTCTATACTTCAAACCTAGACTTGATTATATCCTAATATAATTCCACCTAAACCCCACTTTGAGTGAGCCTCATAGGGGTGGATAGGAGGTTATAGGGACACCTTCTACTATAATCACCCTAAGACATCCATGTCCAATTAGTAGTTTAGGAAAATTCATTGGCATCTATATTTTCATTTGGTTTGGTAATCTACATAGAAGACTAACATTTACATGTTATCACCCCAATTCAATTCACAAGTACATTCCTTGAAACAACTCACACTTCACATTATTGTCTAAAAACCTAATTTCCTTCTTGCTTAGCTAGTCTTTGCTTATTTTTCTCTTTCCATGCTTAATTAGTCCATTGCATTGTTCTTTCCTTGTTCATGCTAGTTTAGATCTTTTGTGTCTCATTTTCCGAGTTTGTTAGTCTAGTCTGTTTTACTGCCTAGAATATCTCATTTCCATTTCTTGGGTGTTAATTAGGATTGAGTTTCTAGTCTAGTCTTAGTGTTATCTTTTGCATTGCTTGCCTTGGGGTCATTTGCTCTCTTTCATTGCTTTAGCTTCCTTTCTTGCTCATTAGAACTAAATTATCTAGAGTTACTCTAAGTTTTGATTCTTTCTCTCTTTATGAATTTACTTTCTCACCCTTATCATAATTAACAAAACCCCATTCAAACTCTTAAACCCAAGACTCTATGGTAGGAACCTAGACTCACTAACCTAGATCTAGTTCCCCCTCTATGTCTGAGGTTCGACCCCTATCTTGGCACCTTCTTATACTACTAAATGAACCCTTGCTCTTGGGAGTGAGTCTTTATGTATTTGAACATGTCATGAACTAGGATCTTATAAATTTTGTAAGCCCAAGTGTGTGTGTCCTATGGGAAGACAAGCTTTTTGGCACCGATGTCGGGGAGAAAGATGCTCAACCTAGCTAGTTAGTTTAGCTTTGACTTTTCCAACTACCCTCATCATTTCTATTCAATATTCTTTATTCATTGTATTATTTGTGCATATTGGTTTACTAACTTGTTCTATTTTTTGTTTGCCTTGTTCATGTGACAAGAAACCTTTAGAAGACAAGATGGAAGACCAAAATGCATTTCACAAGACACTTGCATGAATACTTCATGCCCAACAACTATAAATCACCAATTTCAAGTAGAGTTGATCAAATATCAGGGGAGAAATTTTCCATCCCTCTTATCCTTCTTGAGATCCTTCCCATCTTCTATGTATTGGAGAGTGATAACCCCTACAAGAACTTAAATTCTTTTCTAGAAGTATGTTCTACCTTCAAGATGTTGGAAGTGAGTGGTGACTCCATATGACTCAACTTGTTCTCATTCACGCTCAAAGACAAGGCCAAAGATTGGTATGGCTTGAGAACTGACCTCATGAGTTGGGGAGACACAAAGAATACCTTTTTGAAGAAATTATACTAAATTGCAAGGTTGACACAAATGTGGCGTGCCATAGTGTGTTTCAATCAAATGGGTAGTCAACGGTTCTATGATGCTTGGAAAAGATTTCAGAAGAAGTTGAGAGAGTGGACACACCATGAAATTCCTTTATGTCATCTTGTTCAATCCTTTTATCTTCTTGATCTCATGTGGGTCAAGTTACAATGGATTCTTCTTATGGAGGAGCTTTTATGGATAAACCACTTCAAGAGAAATGGCTAGTGTTTGAGCACTTAGTGGAAAATTCAAGGAACTGAGATTCTAGAATGGTGAGTGATTGTAACAGAGCCTTTGGTGTGACAACTCAAGATCCTAATGATTCCAACTCATAATGATGAATATTCTTGTTGAAATGATGAACCTCATGAAGAATCAAGTGGGAAGTTTTTCTTGTCACTCAATTAATTCTATTGAGTTCTTTAGTAAAGAAGTGGAGGCAGACCATTCTCATAGCAATCTGAAACAAAAAAGTCCAAGATACATCTGAAGGTTTAAGGATGAAGTTGTCTCTAGGTTGTAAAGTTTGATGATGTGCAAAAAGAATGTGACAAAGCCTGAGCAAAAAGTGGATCATATATCTTCAATACTTTCTCTTGAAGTAGAAGGAAAATTGTCTTACAAACCCATTATGCAATTTAATGAACCAAGTGGACAAATAGGTGCCTATCAAGTTTTATGTAGTCCACCTCTTGTGCAAGTGCATCCCATATATCACTTTCAATGTCATCCAAAGCCTTATATGACTCTAGCACTTCCATCACTACAACTATCCCACCACTTCACATACCACCCTCGATTTTCTTCTCCAACTCAATTTTATTACCTTGGGCTACCTCAACCTCCTCCACATCCACAAACCACTCCCCCTCTCCACCATGAGAAAGATGATGTTGTGATAGTTCTAAGGAGTGGAAAAGTCATTGAGCATCCCAAGAATCAACCGGGCAATGATCATGTGAGCTAAGGACATTTTGATGAAATAAGGTTGAAGAGACCAACCAACAATACCATGATTGATATAGATGAAGATGATCATGTGATACCTCTTATTGAGAATGTGATACCGTATGTTCCAACTTTTACTTTGTTTACAAGTTTTCCAATCTATAGTGTTCCATCTCATGTCAATCCACAATAAGGGCGTGTTACAAAAGCAAGTCAGCCACCATTCCATGAGGCATTGGATGATCGTCAATCATCAAGAAGGAGATAAAAACACATTGTTGACATTCTAGAGATGTTATGACTAGTGAAAGTGAATATCCTTTTGTTGGATGCTATCAAGAAGATCCCATCTTATGCAAAATTTTGCTAGGTTTGTGCACCCTCAAGAGAAAGTCAACATGGATAATAACTAAGAATATCAAGTTGACACAAACAAGTATTTTCTATTATTCAACATGAATTCTCCTTGAAGAGGAAAGACCCCATAACATCACTCATACCTAGATACATAGGTGTACATCACATAGACCAATCCCTACTTGATTTGGGATCTAGTGTGAATTGTATGCCATATAGTGTCAATGTTGAGTTGGGGTTAGGCAAGTTGAAACTGGCTCATTGCACTCTTTGATTGGCAGACCACTCCTTCAAAGTACCACAAGGATGAGTGGATGATGTCTTGCTGATGAAAGACAAAGAAAGGGTATTCATGGCTGATTTTATTATTCCTTAAATGGATACAAAGGATTGGAAGATCCAACATCTTGGGGAAACCATTCTTGTCTAAAAGGAATGCTGAATTACATGTGCATAGTGGCACAAGGGCAATCTCTTTCACGAACGTGAAGATAAAGATCAATATGTTCAAGACCCCAGCCCAGGAAGACCCAAATGATGATGTTGAATATTGTCACTTGAAGAGTCTAGCTGATTACTGTAAGGATAGAGATCCAGATGGAATGCAGTGTGCTAACTTTTGTGAGAAATGGGATAAGAGACAACATTTTAATGAAAATGAGAGAGGTATCTTTTTCAAGAGAGGACACACGATGATTCCAAATAGTTGATGAACTGAGATAACTACAAGAAAAATGAAGGCATGAAACTTAGCGCTAGTGGGAGTCAATCCACCCAGGATTGGGGAGTTTTTTACGCAACCTATAATTTATGATATTTTTCGGCTATTTTTACACTTTTCTAAGAATACACACACAGTTGTTTTGAATTTTTTTATTTACTTTTTAGATGCATATGTGAGAAGAGTAATGAAATGAGGAAGAGAAGCTAAAATGTGGAAGTGAATTAATGAAACAAATCATTTGGTTCAAATTTCAAGTTTTGAAGAGTTTCAAGTTGGTTCTTATGCTAAAGTACCCACCACAACCATTGTATCATGAAACTATCATGGTGAGATGATCAAGTCAACAAAAATGCAACAGAAAATTGAAAAAAATGCAAATTTAGCAAAATGGGCATGCTATATAGAACAACCATCTGGCTAGATACTTACTATAGTTGTGTGGCATAGAATGGCCATGGTGCCAGCAAGCCAACACAATTGTGGCTCTTAGCACAGTGGTTTCAATCTGGGCCTGATCCACTTAACCCCTGATACTAGAAATTCCAATAATCAGATCATTTCATTCTTTCTGACCTCCACGGTCATGAGCACGTGACCAGTGACTGTGCAACAATGACCAAACCTACCCATGCTCCAATTCTTCCTCCTTGACCCCCAATAAACCTCAATTCACCTCCAACAACCTTTCTCTACCTCCACCTTCCTCCTCTACTCCAATTCCACAACCAAATCCACTATTTCTTCATTCTGCCCCACATACCAAAAAGTACGACAACCTAATTTGCCACTCATCTTCCACCCAAAATCCACTCAAAATGAATAAGATGACAAAGCAAGTCATAATGGGTACAGAAAATTCACTATCCTACTGGCTTGAGTCCAAAAATAGCTCATCTTCATTGCAACCTACCCCTCTTGCTCTTCTACCACCACCACCTGCCTTTTTCTCTCATGATAGAACAAACCATTTGACAACTTCTAACTTGGACTCATTGGTGGATTTGATCATGGAAGAGTCCACAAATCATCTAAGATATGGAGGAGTTGCAACAACCCCAACTTCTTCATGGACAAAACATCCATTTCCATCAGTCCAGACATCAACTTCCTCCACCATGATGCAACCTAAACATCAGCCACATGCCTAAATGTGATGATTGTAAAGAAGAAAAATCAATCCCCTCTCTACTAAAAACAATGATAAACCAAATCCAATGATTAGCAGCGGAAGATTAAAACTTTTCACTACATTCAGTTTAATAAAGAGTACATTAATTTTCCCAAAAGGGTGTACACGATTTATACAAAAAGAGGATCTAAGTAGAGGGAAACTAGACTACAACAATATGTATCCAATAAAAATAACTTAATAAATAATTTAATGAGGGAAGGATGGACTCATTTTCCTAGTCATAGGTTGGTTCACCATGCTCCTGTTGTTCACTCTGATCCTAACCTGGGTGGTTGGGATCACCCAACAAGATGAGAGAAAATGTATGTCTCAAATAAAGAATAAGGACAATTATAAACTAAAGAAGTAAATAAAAAGATTCACTATACTAAGAGGGTCAAGAATATGAGGCAAGTAAAACAAATAGGAATTTCTACCAAGTTAAAAAATAATAAGTTGCATGCATGATTAAATGTGAGTACAGTAAACTAATATAGGGCTGAGGCACCTACCAGACCTCAACCTTTGGGTGACGGAGAGTAAACATTCCCAAACACCCGAATATATATAAAGTTGCAAGAATTATGATATTCCCCTGGGGAGAGTGGTCACATTCCCCTAAGCTCATGCCCAAAACAATGGGTGTTTGTACTCATGTACACTACATTAGTGAATTAGTCATTTTCATCATCTTGCTAAAGTATTTCAATGGTAGATATAAGGAATTCAAATAACTTTGCAAATGGGGTCCAAGACCCTAGAACAATTTAAGCAATAATAAGAATTTATGAAAATAGGCTCATGCCTCATTGGGAAAATAGGATTGGATAAAAATGCCCAACTGAAGGGTAGTCTTCAAACTAATATATAAATAGGGTTGCACATACATACCTGATTGGAGTTATCATAGAATTGAATTTTCCTCAATTAATTGTGTCCAAATTTCTTTTGTCCTAGATAGAAGTTTATACACATGTATTAGGGTTTATAAATCCTATTAAGTGAGAAACCCTACTTTTTGGACTTCCAATAAAAACCATCAATTTAGGACTCAAAACTTAGACCACTAGATTACTTGGACTTTACTGATTAGGAAAAATATTTTATTTCCAAATTGGAGTTAAAATTAACTAGTTATCCTTTTTAGAACATTTTATATAATCAAAATAGTATCCATGATAAACTTCAAAAAAGGAATGAGAATCAATACTTGAAAACCACAAAATCGAACTCTACTCGAAAAATGCTTTCCAATGACTATTTATACGGATTTTCCTGACAAGGCATTGATTTATTATGAATTAAACCATATCGGCCAATAAGAATTCAAGAAAAATGCCACATAGGAAAATAAAAACTCACAGAGATGCGGGCCACGGAGGTTGGACCCACTCTGACTTGGGACAATCATATTTGGCCCAATCAGCCAGTCCACACTCGCGTGGCTCAGATCAAACTCGACTAAGTGAGAGGGCAAAAAGACCAGAAAGCCAATGCGATAAAAGTAGATCAATTAAGGTAGAAGGATACCTCAGTCATTTGGACTAGGCAAGCACCCGTAGGCAAGAAAACAAAATAGATGGGAGAAAGGACTAGAATGCCCATGCTCGATTGATTATTCAATTACAAGGACATGGACACAAGGGCCAATTCACGGTTGGGTTTCTTCTACCCGCAGCCATGGCGAGGGAGCAAAAGACCAGGGACCAAGGCACAATCAAAACTCAACGTATGGTAGTGGTCAGACCAGGGAAACAATCCCTTCAAAGTCATTGTACCTCAGTGATGAAGGAGACCCCAAAAATGTAGCTGTTCGGTGCAGAAAACACCCCAAACCAAGAGGGAAGTTTAGAGAACAAAGAAAGGAAAAATAGAATCTAGATCACCGAAAAATGGGAGACTAGCCTCTACTAAGTGCTCCAACGAGTTTTTGGATGAAAGGTGAAGACAATGATGGGGTTGTTGTGGGTGGAGGTGCACCAAAATGAGAAAACACAACTTCCGACAAGTCAATAGTAGTGGAATTATAGGGTACGACAACTCAAGACAAACCAAGGACAAATGAAGATGGGAAAGGGAAGGAGGAGCTCGGAGGATGCTTATCGATCCTTTAATTGAACATAAAGTGAAGAAGGGGTCGGAGCTTGTGTGAGTTCTCCAGAGAAGCATGTGGAACAGGACCGGGCATTCAGGGGCATTAGGTAACTAATTGGGTGAGGAGGAGGCTTGTGCATGGACTTATGGTTCTCTGGAAGGACTTATATAGGTGGGAGAAGAACTAAGGATGCCACTGCAACACTTCTGTGGAGACGAAAAGGAGGCTAGAGTCATACATTTCATGCACAATGTAAGAGAGGAGACGATCCAAGGTGCAACTAAACCGTCCGAGAGAGATGAAGCTAATGGAGAAGGAATTGTTTGATTCGGTGGACATGAGAGAGAGAACGAGTTAGGGGAACTAAAGGGTCAGGACAACCTGACGGCCGGAGGTAAGAGACAAGGTGTAAACTTTAAGATCGATAGGAAATTAGATTAGAACCGTTGGATGTGTGTTCACCATGGAATTGAGCATGTGACAGTGTAAATTGAAGAGACTATAGCGTTACACATTACATTAAATGAAATCAATTAAATAGTATAGTTATACTTTATTCAAAGCTTATAAAATCAGTATGAGTTGTCAGCCATTATCCAAATGACCCCAAATTTGAACCATAGGCTAGAATTAAAGTTTAAAACCATGAAATATAATTATATTTTGTTTTTATACACAATATTGTTCATAACTCCTATATTGTCCATTAATGCATATGTTAGTGTATTAAAAGAGGTGAAATAATATGAAAAGGCTATTATAATGAAACCTTGAGTGATTATTTGAGATTGATAACATATATTCATTTCAAGAATAATTTCTCACCACATTATTATCTTTTCATGCATTATAGCCATATTGAAGAAGAGAGAAAGAAAAGAGGTTAATTACTCTCATAATTAACTCAATTACATATTAATTCTCATTTCTTATCCCAACAATATATAAAAACTCTAAATTAACATTATCTACTAATTATTTAACATAAAAGGTCATTTTGCATTATTAAGCTCCAATTAACGCATTAGTTGAGATATTTGTGCAAAAACCCATTCATTGATATGAATGTTGGTATATATGAATCACATCATCAAATATTGCTCCATTTCAACATTGCGGCCAAAGAGCATAGAAAAGATAGGAATATTTTGGAAAAAGGCCCAAAAGGATATGAACGAAATGGAAAGCTTGAAATGGGTAAAATTGCAAATGAACCCTAAGGTTTAGTATGTTACAACACTCCCCCCTTAAAGAGCATTTCATCCCCAAAATCTCAACAAGAGGGAAGGGTGTGTACGTAACATCCCAATATTAAGCAACTAGGTGGTTACATCTAATTTGTGATGCTTCACATGCTCTACTCATAAGCCAGGTTTTATTATGTTTTCCACTATTCATATTTCCCTTTTATCATAATAGACATTTTGTCTTGTTAACACTATATCCATTATGAAATTGCTTCATCTTTATTATTCTATTACTTGTGTCATGTTCATAGTCACGTCATTGTCAAAATAATTACATCTCAACATTATGTACAAATCATATGTATTTCCCTTATTTATCTCATTAAGGGTTTTAAATTAGGGTTTACTAAGTAATCTAAATATACCTTGCAACTACTACGCTATGTGTCTTGAGGTCTCGTGACTCAAGGGGCGACTAAGGTTCCTGTACGCACTACTTCCGGCCGAGGGGAGGGGTGCGGCGGCATGGGTGCGCCGCCCTGCTCCCCCTTGGGCCACCTCAGCCTGCATCGACATGTCCGTTGTCCTCTGGTTTCCCTCTGTTCCATGTTTCCCTCACTGTCCTACTCCCCTCTCTGTGATGACTGCTACGTGTTCCAAATTCGTTCAAGGTTTGGAGTCGGTTGGTGGCGTAATCCTGTCAGTGGCGTCTCTGGTCACGGGTGGTGGTCGTTTCGAGGTGGTTTGGTGCTAGTGTGTGGGCCTCCTTTCGGTCGAAGGTCCATGTTAGTGCAGGTTCTTCTGCCTGTTTCTGGCCGCTCTTCGACATTGTTGTTGCTGCTTATCGGCATTGTTTCTCTCTCTATTTGGGAGCTACGAGTTTCTGCTCTTGCTAGCCTCATTTTTGTTCTGTTCAGATTCACTACTGGGTATATGGCTTTGCTTGTGGCAGAAAACACTGGTCTGCATATTTTTCATTTGCAGGTTTATCACCACCGATCTATGCTCAGTTTGAAGGAATCTCTTATGAAAAGCTACTTATGTCAGCCTCGTAGAAAAGAGATCAATGCAGAAGCATTTTATTATCATTCCAATATGAGTTTTGGTGATATGATAACCCTACTCGTGGTGGTTGTATGTACTTCCAGTATCACTTTCCCTATGTGTAGATGTCGTATGGATTTTCAGTAATGAAGATGTTCAGATTGCTAAAAAAAGTAATCTAAATATTTTTTTAATGTATTAGGTCACAAACTTTAATAACTTGAATTTATTCTGCACTTCCCTCATATTACCATCATATAGAATTATCATAGATTATTTTGTAAGAAATAATAATATTATCCAACAAGTTACTAAGTCTAAATAATGTCACAATAATTTCTTGCACCTATATTACAAGTTGCCACAACACATTTCATACTCACATTAATGTCATCATTAACCATTTTCTCCTATTTAAACATAATATTTAAAAAAATTACATTTAACATCACATTAGGCATTTGGAATTATTGTAGACTTAATAATCATGCTTATCTAAATATAATTATTCCTTATCATGGTTGTACTTTAGTGAGTAAGGTGGAACACATTGTATATATTAATGAATTGATCCATATATCCAATTATGACAAGGTGATTAATGAGATGTGTATTTAGAGAACAAGGTGATATGCCCTACATATATTGATAACTTGATTTAACTATGATGAGATGATTGGATACCCCTTATGTGCATCAAGTATATTATTAGGGTATGACACCTAATGTCACTTATGTATTATGAAGACATTAAGGATATATATATATATATGTAAAGGTTAGATTATTACATCTTAGGGTTTAGGTTAACATGACCATTATATGTTATGCATTTATCTTATCATTAGGGTGACATGGTCAACAATATGTGTATTCACAATTAGTGATGAGTAACTCACTTTTATGTGCATCATGAATGCGTTAGGGTTCAAGCATATGAACTATTCCTTAGATGACTCATTATATATTCATTTGAATATAAATAAACAAGTTAAATTATAATTATAATTTGTTTGGTCAAAACTAATAATATAAACTTACTAATCGCTTATCTATGGAGTTAGGGTTTCTAATTCCAAAGTGGATAGATTTTGCTATGTATAGGATTCCATCCCCCTAAAAAGGGATTTCGTCCTCAAAATCACCAAATGCAAAATCTATGAAGGTACTACTACTACCACTACTCCACCCCTTAAAAGGGTTGACCTACCCAGTCAAACTAAACTTGAGGCAAGAGAGTGAGTCTAAACATGTATAAGACTGAACACTTAACTGTCTCACTATTACCAAACTTCAAAGTCTAGTATAGGGTACACCAACCCTAAACATGGAAATCTAAGTATCATATAAGGAACTTATGGGTCACAAGATGATTTTATTTTGTTTCCAAGAATGCTCAGAGGCATGCTATTTCAAACATTCTATATCAGATCATGCCAGACTGGTGTCATATGAACTCGGGAGTCCATGTAAACCAAGATAGTGGCACGGAGGAAAATATTTCCAGCCCCTAGTTCTGACCCTTTCTAGACACCATCACTTTCAACTTTATGCCCTAGTAGCTACCTAATAGGCTAATACCCTAAAATTTGAATAAAGATGTATATAGGCTAATGCCTCATTGGGAAAATAGGTTTGGATAAAAATGCTCAACTAAAGGGTAGTTCTCAAACTCATGAATAAATAGGGTTGCACATACATACATGATTGGAGTTATCTTAGAATTGAATTTTCCTCAATTACATGTGTCGAAAGTACTTTTTTCCTAGATACAAGTTTAAACACATATATTAGGGTTTATAAATTATATTAAGTGAGAAACCCTAATTTTTGGACTACCTCTAAAATCATCAATTTAGGATAAAACTTAGACCAATAGATTACTTGTACTTTACTGAGTAGGAAACATATGTTATTTCTCAAATTGAAGTTAAAATGAACTAGTTATCCTTTTTAGAACATTTTATATAATCAAAATTGTATCCATGATAAACTTCAAAAATGGAATGAGAATTGGTACATGGAAACAACAAAATCAGATTCTACTCAAAAAATTCTTTCCAACAAGTATTTATTCAGATTTTTCTGACAAGGCATTGATTTATTATGAATTCAACCATATCGGCCAAATAGAATTCAAGAAAAATGCCACATAGGAAAATCAAAACTCACAGAGATGTGGGCCGTGGAGGGTGGACCCACTCTGACTTGAGCCAATCGTATTTGGCCCATTCAGCCGGTCCACGCTCGTGTGGCTCAGGTCAAACTCAACTGAGTGAGAGGGCAAAAAGACCAGAAAGCCCATGCGATAAAAATAGATCAATTAAGGTTGCAGGGATACCCAGGTCATTTGGACTTAGAAAGGACCCGCGGGTGAGAAAACAAAATAGAAGAGAGAAAGGACTAGAATGCCCATGCCCGATTGATTGTTCAAATAGAAGGGCATGGACACAAGGGTCAATTCATGGTTGGGTTTCTTCCACCCGCAACCATGGTGAGGGAGCAAAAGACCAGGGACCAAGGCGCAAGAAAAACTTGACGCCTGGTGGTGGTGAGACCAGGGAAACAATCCCTTCAAAGTCATTGTACCTCGGCGATGAAGGATACCCCAAAAATGTAGTCGTTCGGTGTAGGAAACACCCCAAACCAAGGGGAAAGTTTGGAGCATAGAAAAATTAAAAACAAAATCAAGATAACTGAAATACGGGAGACTAGTCTTTGATAAGTGGTCCAACGAGGTTGTGGATGAAAGGTGAAGCAAATGTTGGGGTTCCCGTCGGTGGAGGTGCACCAAATGAGAAAACATTTTTTTCGGCAAGACAACGACGATGGAATTATAGGGTACGACAACTCGAGACAAACCCATAACAAACAAAGATAGGAGAGGGAAGAAGGATCTTCATGGATGCTTACTGAGCCTTTAATTGAACAGAAAGTGAAGAAGGGGCCGTAGCATGTGTGAGTTTGCCAGAGAAGGTTGTGGAGTATGACCTGGCATTCAGGGGCATTTGGTAACTAATTGGGCAAGGAGGAGGCTTGTGTGGGGACTGATGGTTCTCTCGAAGACCTTGTATAGGTGGGAGGAGAACTAAGGATGCTTCTGCAACACTTCGGTGGAGGTGAAAAGGAGTTTGGAGTTAGGCGTTTTGTGCAAAATGTGAGAGAGGATATGATGCAAGGCTGAACTGAACTTTCAGAGAGAGACAAAGCTAATGACAAAGGAATCGTTTGATTCAGTGAATAGCAGAGAGAGAACGGGTCAGGGGAACAAAAGGTTCAAGAAAACCTGACGGCCAGAGGTAGGAGACAAGGTGTAAATCGTTAGATTGATAGGCGATTAGATTAGGACCGTTGGATGCATGTCCATTGTGGAACCGAGTGCGTGACAATGGAAATTGAAAATATTATAGTGTTACACATTACATTAAATGAAATCAATTAACTACTATAGTTATACTTTATTCAAAGCTTATAAAATTAATTCGAGTGACATTATCCAAATGACCCCAAATTTGAACCATATGCTAGAATTAAAGACTAGAACCATGCTATATAATTTGATTTCATTTTTATATACAATATGATTCATAACTCCTATATTGTCCATTAATGCGTATGTTAATGTATTAAAAGAGGTGAAATAATATGAAAATTCTATTATAATGACACCTTGAGTGATTATTCAAGATTAATAACACATATTAATTTGAAGAATAATTTCTCAACACATTATTATCTTTTCATGCATTATAGCGATATTGGAGGAGAGAGAAAGAAAAGAGGTTAATTACTCTCATAATTAACTCAATTACATATTACATCTCATTTCTTATCCCAACAAGATATAAAAACTCTAAATTAACATTATCTAATAATTATTTCTCATAAAAGGTAATTTTGCATTAGTAGGCTATAAATTAACACATTAGTTGAGATATTTGTGCAAAACCCCATTCATTGACATGAATGTGGGTAAATATGAATCAAATCATCAAATATTTCTCCATTTAAACATTGACGCCACAGAGCATAAAAAAGATAAGAAAAATTTGGAAAAAGACCCAAAAGGACATGAAGGAAATGAAAAGCTTGAAATGGGTAAAATTACAAATGAACCCTGAGGTTTAGTATGTTATAGTGACTACTACTTGATGATGGGGATGAAGAAATGTAAGATGCATAGAATGAAGAGGAACAACCTATATAGAATGAGAAGGTATAAAAGGAGAAACAAGAGGAGGTCTCAATTAGGAGATAAAGCCAACTATAAAGCTAGTGTATCTAGAGTATATGACATGCAAGGTGATTGATAAATGCTAGCCTTACAAGAGAAAATGGAATCTTTGGGTATATTTTCTTGCTTTTAAGAATTCATGAAACCCTTGGGTTTGTTTGGTGTGATGAAGACCAACCAATAAACTTATGCAAATATTACACGCCAACTCTTTGCTAGCCTAGATAAGGTCACTTATGATGGGGATGATGCTCTCTGTTTCAAATTAGGGAATGGAAGTCACCTCCTCATTGCCAAAATGCCTAACAAAATCATTTCTTCCAACCTCAAAGTAGCAACTCTCTAATGATGGGAGAATAATATGGAATTAATGTGATTTATACATATATATGTAAGAGGTTCACCATGCACATGAGTTTCATAGCGGGGAAATAAAAAAGTATCTTGATCCATAACCCCTACTTGAGATATGTTTAAATGGAAAAAACACCCCCACAGAGTTTCGTGAAGGATTGGGAAAGTCACATGATGAAGACAAGAGGAGAGTGGTAGAGGAGAGAGAGGACCGTAGGGTGAGGAGACTATGGTGTAGTAGCCAACAATGAACACCTACAATATGTATGATTTATAGGCGCAGCTGGAGGGCATTCAGAGATCACATGAGCACATTGAGAGGAGAAGTGTTGCAATGTTGTTGAATCAACAGTAGATGTACCATCAAATAAACCACATGTATCTATTTCAGAATGCACAGGTGTAGAGGAACCCACAGTGGGGGGAATACTTGTGGGGAGCACTTTCCTAGTATCAGGAGACATACCCACCTCAACAGGAAGACTACTAGGGTAGCTACTACCAATACCCCCACCACGGGGAGGATCACCCCCAAGCCACCACCGTAGCAGTGCTCATCTACCCTATCACTCCTATACTTCAGTGTCATGTTGCGGACAACATGATTAAAAAGTTTGGGGTGGTAGGGTGGTATGCCCTTCATTTCACTCATTACATAGTTTCATCCTACCATTTACTTTAGTTTTATTACTTTTTCTATCAATATTAGATTTTGCTTGCTTTGCATACATGCATATAATGTCGTTTATTTCATTGAATTTTTACATAATGAAAAAAATTGCTCCTTTTGCCATGCATTGCATTCCATGTATATTTTTGTAATTTTTGCATATTTGTATCTAGAACTTTCTAGTTTCTTGATTTCTGTTGAATAATGAAGGCTTCTATGTGTTTGAAAGCAAATTGGTTGTGTTTGTACAATTTTACCCACATTTTGAATTTCTTGCCTATATGCATGTTTTGACCCAATCTCTACTCATTGAATTGAAAATGTTGACCTTTGATGAATCCATGCTACATTATCATGATCTATTGCTAAATGTTCCTAGTTCTTCACTATTTACATGTGAATCACCACTTTCATACTTTTGAATCACTTGGTTGAATTTTGATTTAAAAATCCACAAACGCTTAGGGTTTATCGAATCTCATGATAAAAATTTGGTTTTCATATTGCTCATGTGGTGTGTCATTTCTTGTTTAAAAGTTGGAGTAATTTTCATGCAATAGATCTCATAATGAAACCCACACTATGACCCCTCATTTACTCAGCACATATTTAGCCTTGGACATGATCCAAAGGTTTGGAGGGCCATATCTATATCTCCCTTCTTCACTCTCACCACCATGTACCCTACCTACACCAAGGGAAAAGAAAAAGAAAGATAAAATGCAAAAAGAAAATAAAAGATGCTCCTATGTTTTTTTGAAGAGTGGGCTTTATATATTACTGCTCAAGTCATTCACAACATCCCTAACACACACGTCAGGAAAATCAGCCATCCACGCCCGTGAAACAGACATGGTATTACCCCATTTAGCTACATTATGGGCCACCACATTACACTCCCTAAAGACATGGGAAAAACTAGTGAACTCAAAAAACTCCCTGACTTTGCAGATCAGGTCTAAGAAGTTGTGATAAGGTGAGCACCCTTGTTTATAGCTGTTGATATCCGCAACAACCACACTTGCATCTGTTTCCACTTCCACTGCCACCATCTTCCATTCCAGGGCCTTCTTGAGGGCCATTAAGATCGCCAAAGCTTCAACATCTTTACTATTCTAGCAGTCGAAACGGTTCCACACCGCCACTCCCCTTAAGTTACCCAGGTGATCTCTATAGACAACGCTGAGGGTCGTCCTGTTTCTCTCCACCGAGCAAGCAATATTTGTATTCACCTTTATCTTGTCCACCCCAGGTTTGTGCCATCGCCTCCTCCTTCTCTCGCTTGTAGGAACAACTTGCAAAACCAGTCGATCAACCGGCTTCCTAGACCAGGCAAGCAGGTTAGTAAACAGAATAATAGGGGATCTCTTGATCTTGTTGAAGATGAACTCATTCCTAGCTTTCCAACCTGCAACACAAACAGTTATAATATGGACCATCTTCTCGCTGTCAAAAAGATGCTCCTATGTAATAGCATCTAAATAAGGAAAAAATGAGTGCTCCTATGTAATATCACTCCAATCTCTTACCACAACCCCTTTCTTCTATTTGCATACCCATGGAACTAGGAAACATCAAACCTAGCTCATTTCACCCTTTCTCACAAAAATTTGGGTTACTTGGCGTTGTTCAATATATGAGATTGAATGCATGAAGGTAAAATAGCAACTCTAGTCACTTGTGATTTTCACCACCAAGAAACCGTGACACACCAATGCCACACAAGCGAGGTTACTAAAACAAAAGTGTGGAAATATCACTAAACAATCATATTACCAAAAAACAAGATAAATTAAAATAGTTCACTAATATATTCACAAATGGAAACAAATTACACATGAGTCCACAAATTGTGTCACCTATATCACATATCATACATTTAAGGTATATACATCACTTTACGGTTTCCATCGTGCCACAAACCTATTAAAAAATAGAACATGTTCATATATACAAGCCATAATTATATAACCAAGGCCTACTCCCAAAACCTCATTTTGATATAAAAACATTTACAAAACCTCTCCAAGGACCTGAGAGTATAGGGACGACACATAAGACTCTATTACTAAACACTAGAATCATATCCAACCTTCAACAACTATTGCTCTCCTTGCTTCTCTTCCTCAACCGTACGATCTCTACCTCGTCATGTATGACCACCTAAAAGATTTGGAAACCCACAGAGTGAGTCCAACATCCCAACGAGAGATATAACTCTCTCCCAACAACTATTAATAGCATAAATGGATTATAAGGAAGAAAAGTATTAATATTAATAGGATGAGTAGATTCAACTAAATGAATAATTAAAATTGACAACACATCTTAGACAAATTACGAAGCTACAATTGATCAGTAGAACATCATATACTTTTAGAAGGAATAGGAAGAACATGTATAAAAGATAATACCTAAGCAGTGTAAGAAAACAAGGTATAGGGTCATCCAATGTGAGTCATATTTAATCCTATGCAAATATACTACATAGATGTATTACATCTTGATTATGGCCTGACAATTTGAGTCATACTACCCAAATCCAACTGACCATTGCTAAGTCGAAATCAGTGCCATAGAAGATCTATGGAAGAGTCGAACTCCATGATCTCACCCACAACTCACGGTAATTATGAGAGACAATGCAGAGACATGACACTCAACTACCAACAATGACATATAGTCAAGCTAAAAACAACTAGCCCACCTTAGTACAGGTCACGACACTAGAGAATAGGTCATGCATGCCCGTTCTATCTGAGGAATCCTACAATTGTACCCATTACTTCCTTTCACATATCACAATATCATAGGCATGACCACAACCGTCCTCCATAACAGGAAATCTTCAATGCAAGGACATATCCTTGACTTTCACCCTTGTAAATTCAACAATATGCACTCTGAGTTTCCCGTAGGAATTACTTAGTTCACCATCCAACAAGTTCTGACACTGGAATGGATCAATGGGACATGGAAACTATAAGATTAGGGTTTCACTTGATTAATTATTTCCAATTGGAGATCTTTTAGTGCATCAATCAAGTTACAATGTACAAACCCAAAACAAATTATATAAAGATAAGGGTAGGTTGCAACTTTAGAATATACAAATATATTTAAGCATAAAGCTGATCACATAATCACATGGTATTGTGTCACTCCCTTGTACCAGGCCATCACTATTATCACATCACTAGAGGATATCACTTCACATTAGTCATTAAGCCTCTACCGGGTCATAAGACCCAATCACATAGTTCCTACATAGAAACATTATTTCATCCTCCTCATAAAGGCTCATAATCATCACCCTATATCATATCAGAGATACCATAGCTGTCACAAGATGTAATATTCCTTCAACCTGTAACATTAGGATTACACAAGTAGGAGAAAAAAAATACTTTATTACGTGCTATTCATTCAAGAAAACTTAAGAAATTACATAATACACCCAAATTAGGGTTTAGGTTTCCATAGATAGACGATTAGGGTTTCCATCACAATACTCAACATCAAACCCTAGGTACATCACTTCCCACATTCTTTGAACACAATAGGTTAAACACCAAAGACAAAACCAAATGATCATAGATACATCAAAGTGTGGCGACCCATTCAGGTATATCACCCCATGTAGTTAACATACTAGATGAACACACTGTAGTGACCATGCACCAAGGAAAATATGTGTAGGGGCCACTCAAGAAAAACAATGAGTAACAACCAAACATGATTAACCCCATGTAGTGTCTCCAATAAGGGTTAGCCATGTAGATACCATGAGGTCCAACATGTTGAGATCATAGGCAATTAGGGTTAAATTTTGTGGTGACCCACCATATCAATACCACATCTAGAGACTGCAACACATTAACCATAGAAGCAACCACAAGGAAGGTCAAAACATAGAGAACACACCAACATCACAACAGAGTTGCATGGACCAAACACAAGGGCTCATATGTAGCGACCCCAAACAATAATTTATGTAGCGGCCAAAGTGACTAGGGTTAGGATTATGGTGACCAAACGAGAACCCTACCATACTAGAAACATGATCACAGCAACCCCAAGAAACTAAGAAAACATGTCAACCCAAATAGAAGCTTAACATCAAAATACTCAAGCGTCACTAAGGTAAGAACCACATAAAGATGACAATCATCAAGATCAGCAAGGAAACCATGCAAAGAGTGAGAAAACAAAACGACCAAAACATGTACACAAGAACCAAAACTTGCATCTAACATATGGTAGCCAAACATAAAATGAATCATTCAAGATGTTTCATGCAAGACTAGCAACTCCACTTTCCATATATTTCAGATACAAGGATTAAGGTTTAGAGAAAGAGAAATCTATTAAAAAATGATTCATAATCTTAAACCCTAAATGAAGATATCATCATCGAATATCTTACAATCATGTTTTTAGAAATATAACAAGAACATTTATTCAAGATAAAGGTGCAACAATAGAAGATGGGAAAGTTATATAACCTACTTTGAGGTGAAGGTTGACTCCAAAAGCCAAGAAGCTCCAAGTGCGAGGAGAAATGCCAAGCTTGAATTACTTCAACGCCAAGAAAGATCACCTCAAGAGAAGAAGAACACACCATGGTCAAAATATGCTCAAAAGAGAGGGAGTAAAAACCCTATGCCAAAAAGGAAAGGAGAAAGAGGAGAGCTTCATCTCACTTAGGTACTACTATGGTCAAACCATAATCTTGACCTCTATGGAGAGAAGTTCCTCAAGATACCAACCATAGAGAACCATAGTCTAGTGGTTAAGAGAATAAAAAAAGAGGTAGGGTTCAGGAAAAATGAGATCAAAGAGAGATAACTACTTACCAAGATCAAAGATCACCAAGAACCACCACAAGGGATGTGATTAAGCCATAGATCACCACATGCAAGGAGAAAATAACCACCTTCTCCAAGATCAACACCTCCACTTGCACGACCAAGCTCAAGGCTGAACACAAGCAAGACCAGAGCTAAACGAGTTACTTGCATGTGAAAGAAGGTTATAAATACCCAAGGGTAGGAGAGAGGTAGAGATAATGAGGTGTCAAGATATTATATCCTCTCATGACACTTGTCCCTCAAAAGGTCAACCAGGCAAGCACTATAGATACATGAAAGAAAGAAAGTAAAACCAAGGTAGAATAGAGACCTCTACGCCACTCAAAACTCCTTTAGTCAAAGCAAAAACTAAGGGTTAACAAAGTAGCGACCGCTACACCATGTTACCCAAACAACAGGTCAACACACACCTCAACATAAGCAAACCCTAGAGACCACAACCAAGAACAAGGAACCCATGTCACTACAAACCCAACCAAGAAAGGGGTTTCATTCGAAGCACACCAAAAAGACTCCAAACATATTGTACAATACACTCAAGGATCAACAACTCAAGCATCCATGCAAACTATACAAACCCTAACATCAACAACCATGATGCCACCTTATCAACCAAGGACCAACAAAGAGTCTCTAAGCATCATACTCTTTCTCATGATACCAAGGCACAAGAGGCATATCCAACATGTGAAAAATTGCAAGATAAACCTTCAACATGGGTAAATTGAACTTAGTCCAAAACAATCATACATATAGCATAACTAACTCAAACATTGACCAAATTGGACCAAACATAAAACATAAATGTGTCACATGTTATTAAGGTGCATCATATGATTAGATTAAGGTTCAAGCATCTTATCATGCAAAGAAAGCAAGATCAAGAACTAAGCTAGGTTTGGGGTCTTACAACCATAAAACCCTAAAAGCATTCCACCCACGAAATCCTATGTGAAAAGTAACATATACTTCCTATGCATCTCATCCTCAAGCTCCCATGTGGCTTCCTTTATGTCATGATGATGCCACAAAACCTTAACCAAAACGATATCCTTCTTCTTCAACTTCTTTACCCTCCGGTGTAAGATCAAAATTGGACCCTTCACATATGAAATGTCCACATCCATCTCAACCTCCACAGAGTGCAACACAAGCTTTGTGTCACGGTGACACTTCCTCAACATTGTGACATGAAAAACCGGATGCAACTTGTGAAACTCAAGTGGCATCTCCAACTTAAAAGCCACCTTCCCAACACGTGCCACCATACGGTAAGGGCCCATAAACCTAGGAGCCAACTTACCATTATTCCCAAGCCTCAGCATGCTTTTCCAAGGAAAGATCTACACTTGGAACTCCAACGGCCTCTTATAATTCCAACATAAGATTTCTACCTATCTTATCTCACACTTGGAACTCCAACAACCTCTAACAATTATCAACATACACCTTGTCTCCCACTTGGAACCCCAACAACCTCTAACGATTATCAACATAAGATTTCTACCTATCTTGGGTTGCCTTTAGCTTCTGTTGTATCATTTTGATCTTCTATGTTGTTTGTTATACAAGCTCAAGCCCCAAGAGTTGATACTCACCTATTTCCTGTAACGGAGACATACAACACCTCCCATACAAAGCCTCATAAGGCGCCATGTCGATACTCCTTTCATAGATATTGTTATTAGAAAACTCTATCAAACTGAGATGTACATCCCAACTACTCAAAAATTGCAAGACACATGCTCTCAAAAAATCCTCCAACATCTGAATAGTCCTCTCAGAATGTCCATCCATCTGTGGGTGGAAAGTTGTACTAAACCTCAAATGCGTACCCATGGCTACGTGCATATGCTCCCTAAAGTGACTGGTATACTGAGGACATCTATCAGACACTATCACCATTGGAATACTATGCAAATGCACTATCTCATCAACATACTCCTGTGCCAACTTTTCAACTGTATATGTTGTCTTCACAGGAAGGAAGTGTGTTGGCTTGATCAACCTGTCCACTATCACCCATATAGAATCATGACCTTTGGCTGTCCAAGGATGACCAACCAGAAAGTCCATCATGCCATGATCCCATTTTGACAGTGGTATAAGAAACAATTGCAAAGTCCCTGTAGGTTTTTAATGCTCACCTTTAACCTGTAGACACATAGGACATTTTGCCACAAACTCAGCCACATCACGCTTCAAACCAGACCACCAATACAGATGTTTCAGATTGTGGTACATCTTGGTACAACATGGATGCATGGTATACATTGAAGAGTGAGCCTCTTCTAGAATCAACTTCCTCAAATTATCAACATCAGGAACCAGTGCTCTACTGTGGTTACATATTGTCCCATCCCATGACTCATGGAATACATCACACTTCTCGTTGCCAAACTCTACTAAGATCTACTGAATCATAGTATCATAATGTTGTGCATCTCTGATCTGCTGTCTCAATGTATGCTTCACCTGTATCTGGGCCAACAAGCCTGCCAACAAGGAGACCTCCAACTTCACATTCATTTAGTGAAGAGACACTAACATGTCTCTCTTATGGCACACCAAGGAACATAATTATGCCTTCTCTACAAATGATGATGAAGAAGATTTCCTTCTCAAAGCATCTACCACCATGTTTGCCTTCCGTAGATGGTAGTCTATGGTGAAATCATAACCTTTGATCAACTCCATCCAGCGTCTCTGTCGCATGTTCAATTCCTACATAGAAAGGATGTACTATAGATTCTTATGGTCAGTGAAGATCTGACACTTCTTGTCATAAAGGTAGTGTCTCCATATTTTCAAAGCATGGACTACAACTGCAAGCTCTAGATCATGTGTCGAGATCATGCCTTATCTTGCATCAGCATGCAACCCAAACCATTCTTCAACCCATCACAGAAGACAATATATCATTTCCCTAGCTCTGGAAACACTAACACTAGTTCATGGGTTATCTTTTCCTTCAAAAGCTGGAAAGAACATTGACACTTGTCATTTAAATCAAATAGTACACCTTTCCCTGTCAACTTCATTAGGGGTAATGCTATGGCACTGAAGTTCTTGATGGACCTCCTATAATAGCCTGCCAAGCTAATAAAACTATGATCCTCTATAGGTGTCTTGGACTTCTCCCATTCTAGCACTGACAGAACCTTCTTAGGATCCACACAAACACCTGCAACAGATATCACGTATCCAAGGAAAGACACCTCTTTCAGCCAAAACTCGCACTTGCTAAACTTAGCGTATAATAATGTTGTATCAACAAGGTCAACACATGTTGTAGATATTTCTCATGTTGTTGGTTGTCTCTAGAGTAGATCAAGATATCGTCGCTGAACACAACTACAAACTAATCAAGATAAGTCTAGAACACTCTGTTCATCAAATTGATGAACACTGCTAGTGCATTGGTTAGCCCAAATGTCATAACCACAAACCCGTAGTGACCATATCGAGTCCAGAAGGCTGACTTGGGTATGTCATCCAACTTGACATAGAATTGATGGTATCCTGACCTCTAGTCTATCTTTGAAAAGCTGCAACACCCGTCAACTAATCAAACATGTCATCTATCCATGACAATGGGTACTTGTTCTTGATCGTCACCTTATTCAACTGTCGGTAATCGATGCATAACCTCATGGAATCATCCTTCTTAACAAACAACATGGGAGAACCCAAAGGGGAAGTGCTTGGTTTGATTAAAACCTTCTCTAGCAACTTCTACAACTTCTTCTTCAACTCTTACATCTCAACTGGCGCCATCCTATATAGTGTTTGTGCTATCGACTATGTATCAGGAACCAAATTGATCTCGAAACCAATTTCTAGAGGTGGGGGAACACCGAGAAACTCTTAACGAAACACATCTTCAAACTAACACACAACAGGCACATCTTGACTACTAGGACTCCTCACCTTAGTATCCACCACATGTGCTATAAAAGCCTCACAACCTTGGCTCATCAGCCTCTCTGTTGTCATTGTTGACACCAAGCATGTCAAAAGAGTATTCCTACTGCTTGGAAGACTAAAAAAACATCATCCTCAAAGAATGTTTCCACCTTGTAACTATAGCCCAAGACCACCCAATACTTCTACAAAGTATCCACTCCAAGGATAAAATCATATCCATGCTTCTCAAGTGGTATAAGATCCACTCGAATGTTGTGTCTAGAGAAAGAAAGAATGCATGATGGACACACCTCCCGCAACTCGTTAGAACCAACCAAAGGGGTTTCTAAGAGAAGAGTACCACATCTACGACTAACAAGAAAGGAAGAACTAGCTATCAATTCTCTAGTGATATAAGAGTGCATCACACCTAGGTCAACCAAAACAAATATAAAGCAGGAAGAAGACAAATCAGAATAAAATAACTTCATCTGACCTATCACAACCCTTTAGTTGACTACTCCTAGCCAACTCATAGCATAGAATCGAGTCATTTCTTGTTTTTTCCCCTATCCTCTACTGGCCTGCCCAGATAAACCAGTGTGTAATGCCTAACCACACCCTCTACCACTGCTAAGTTGTTGTCTTGAGAACCCTACTAACTCTCTCTCAGTTGTTGGGTCACCTCCTCATCCTTCACTAGGAAAAATGGGCTTGTATGCCTAGTCTATCCACATCTAAATCAAGTCTTTCTCTCATACCATGGCCTAGACAATCCTATTACTGAAACAAACACAACACTGTGAGCTCCTAATGATGGAAAACTACAACCTCTACCCCTTCTCGGCAACCACTACGACTGAACCACCGACCACAATTGTGATTGAGGTGTTGAGAACCTAGGCTTCTTGAAGACTTCATAAGATTGTCCTTGATATTGCTCCAGTCTCTTCTTGGCATTAGATTCATGCTTCTCAACTATTGAATGCTCAATCCATCTCATAGACTCCACAAACATGGTAAACCATTCTCTATTCTCTAAAGTTGACATTGTCATTGTCAATTTTGAGCTCAACCCCTTCTCAAAACATATGATCCTCTCCTTATCTATTGCATCCATGTGAAGGAAAAACCTTAGAAGTTCCATGAACTTGGGCTCGTACTCATTGATCATCATAGATCCCTACTGGATCTTCTGAAACTGCGAGATCTTCTCATCCATGTATGTCTCTAGGAAGTATCAGTTCTCAAAATCCCACCAAAAGTATTCCCAATTGTTCACCACACCGTGCCTCTTCTCCTCATCAATGGCCCACCAACATCCAGCACTACCTTTCAATAGGTACACTGTGTGCTTCACCTTATCCTTCTCCAGGATATTAAGGATCTTAAAGGCCTTCTCCAACTCTGCCAACCACATATTTGTGTATGTACTAGCGTACTCTATTGCCCTCACACTTCTTAACCTCTCAAAGGTATTCTGAGAACCCTAGGATTCCACTTTGGGGACAACTGCCCTTGCTTGTGGTATAAGCATTCTATCCAACATATACGTCATAGTGTCCATGAGTTGTCCAAACATGGACTAAAAAGTAGGATTGGACACGATTGCTGGGTCAAATTGAGGCATGTCAAGTACTCCATCTACTCTTTCCTACCTCCTTGCACTACATCCTCATGCAAAAACATTACTCTCAACATGTTCTTCATGTTCTTTAGACATATCTTCTCCCTCCTTCTTATTCTTCTACTTAAGCAGAAGCTACAACTAGATATGTTGGATGACACAAGAACAGACACAAACCCTAGTCCTATGTCCCTGTAGACTCAGTGAACCTAAAGCTCTGGTACCAACCTTTTTATGTGACAACCCAATGCCACATGAGTGAGATTACTCAAACCAAAGTGTGGAATTATCATTAAACATCCATATTACCAGAAAACACGGTAAATTAAATTAGATCACTAATATACTCACAAACAAAAACATATTACATAGGAGTCCACAAACTATTTCACTTGTATCACATATCATACCATTAAGGTATATACATCACTGTATGGTGGCCATCTTGCCACATACCTGTTATAAACGATAACATGTTCATATATACAAACCATGCATGTACAACCATGTCATTCTGCTAAAACCTCATTTCAATATACAAACATTTAAAAAGCCTCTCCAATGACTGAGACTATAGGGATAACACAAAGGAATCTACTACTAAACACTAGCATCATATCCAGCCTTCAACAACTACTGCTCTCCTTGTTGCTCTTCCTCAACCACACAATCTCTACCTCATCATGCACGACCATCTAAAAGATGTGGAAACCCACAGAGTGTAACTCTCTAACAAGTATTATTAGCACTAGATGGATTATAGTGAAGAAAAGTATTATTATTAATAGAATGAGCATATTCAAATAAATGATAATTAAATCTGATGACACAACTTAGGAAGATTAAGCAACTACAATTGATAAGTAGAACACCATATAATTTTAGAAGGAATATGAAGAAAATGTATAAAATATAACAACTATGTAGTATAAGACATCCAATGTGAGTCATATTTTACCCTAAGAAAATATACAACACTATTGTATTACATCTTTATTATGCCTTAAGGATTTGAGTCATACCAAACCGTTGATAAGTCGAAATTAGTGACATACAAGATCTATGGAAGAACCATATTCCATGATCTCATCCACAACTCTTGGTCAGTACAAGAGACAATATAGAGACATGATAATCAAATTCCATCAATGACATGTAGTCAAGCTGAAAACAACTAGCCTGCCTTGGTACATGTTACAATGCTAGAGAACATGTCATGCATGCCTATTCTATCTTAAGCATCCTATAGTTGTACCCACTGCTGCCTATATCATATCACAATATCCGAGACATGACCAAATCCATCCTCCATAACCTAAAATTATCAATGCAAGGATGTATCCTCGACTTGCACTCCCACATATTCAATAATAGTCACTCTGAGTTTCTCATAGGAATTACTCATTTCACCATCCAACAAGTTCTAACATTGGAATGGATATATGGCATGGGGAAACTACATGGCTATCTTTCACTTGATTAATTATTGCCAATTGGGTATCTTTTAGTGAAATCAAGTTACAACGTAAAAACACAAATAAATTCTACAAAGATAAGGGCAGGTTGCAATGTAAGAAGATATAAAACATATTTAAGCATCAAGATGATCACATCATCACATGATAATGTCTCATTGTATTATACTAGGACATCACCATTATCACATCGCTAGAGGATATCACCTTAAATTAGGCATTAAGCCTCTGCCAGGTCATAAGGCTCAATCACATAGCTCTTGCATACTGACATTATCTCCTCCTACCTCATAAAGGCTCATAATCATCACCTTATATCATATAAGAAATATCATAATAATGACAAGATATGATGTTCCTTCAACATGCAACATTAGGGTTACACAAGTAGGAGAGAAAATACATTATTATGTGCTTTTCATTCAAGAAAACTTAAGCAAATACATCATACACCCAAATTAGGGTTAGGGTTTCCAGTGATATCCAATTAGGATTTCCATCACAACACTCACCATCAAACCCTAGGTACATCACTTCCCACATTCTTGGAGTACAATAGGTTAAGCACTAAAGTGAAAACCAAATGATCATAGATACAACAAAGTGTAGCAACCCATCTAGGTATATCACCCCATGCAACGACAATACTAGATGAGTACACTATTGTGACCATGCACTAACGAAAATAGGTGTAGCAACCACTCAGGAAGAACCATGAGTAGGGACCAAATAGGGTTAACCCCATGTAGCAACCGCAAGAAGGGTTACCCATGTAGTGACCATGAGGTCCAACATGTTGTTGACGAGCCTTAAACGTGGGTCCAAGAATAGAACCATGTCTAGGTTATCAGAATTTAGAAAATTATAATACATGAATGTTTAAGACACCTGCAACTAGCATAGGGTCGAAGTAGTTCGGGGTCAAACACAGGGATAGGAAGAACGACGCTTCAGAACTTGAGTTTCACTTGTCTAAGAACATCAACAGGGGGTGCAAGAAAAGGGGGTGTTGTAACATGAACTAAACATAAAGAAACAAACAAAGGCCCTATCTCCAAAGGGAGTTACAAGAAAGGTTTAAGTTTTGGGGTTTAGAGATTTTTATAGGTGTTTTAAGTAACAAAAATCTAAGGAGATAAAACTGTCGTTGAGGTAAAGAACGAAGGAAGAAAACTTAGGCATAACAAGCAGTAATGAAAAACATCCCGCAACCTCTTCTCTCAAAGAGGATACCTCTAACCACGCACCATTTCCCTCTCTCAAGGGAAGTGGTCATAGATTAGAGAGGGGAGATAAGCCGGTGTGACCCTGACCCAGGGTACTCTCATACTCCCAGGATAGACCAAAGTCTAGAGTTAAGAATTCCCTCTCTCAAGGGAGTCAAACGGGAAACACGATTCGATAGCTAGTCAAAACATGATCCATTCATAAAAGACTAGAGTTCAGATGCTATAAAGAAATCATCCAACAAAAAGGAACCAAAGATAGAACAACAAGTATTAAACTCCACTAATTCCATACTCATAGATATGTAAAGAGGTTTTAGTTACAATGCATAAGTAATAAAAGTAAAATGTTGAAAAGGGAAGATAGGTATCAGCTCCCTTGATTTAGGGAGGCGATAAACAACAGCGGACCTCTAAGAGATTGCTAACCCGGTATCGGGCAGGAGCACTGCCCGATACACCTGTGTTGGGCAGACGACCCTCTCGGGCGACAAGCATGACGGCCAGGGCATACCGAGAGAACTCCCTACCCGATACGGCCGTGTCGGACAGCCAACCCTCTCGGGTGACATACCGTAACGGTTAGTCTGTATCGGGTTCGACATCATGTCAAGTTAGGAATCACTTAGGTTGTCAGGTTCCTTGTTTTGGGTATAGAGAGGCGAGCCATCTCAGGTTGAGGCCCATCTAGGGACCCGGCAGGGGTGGCCTTCCTGGTCGTATCGTGCTACTACAGCTACTGGGATGGGTTCTAAGTGAACTCCTCTTTCCCCTCTCGGGTTGGGGGTGTGCTCACGTAGTATTGCCCGACATGCCTTGGAACGTGACACACTAGCTCCTGATGTCTTTCAGAAGTTAGCTCTTCTTGGGTTCTGACCCATCCCATCGGAGTCCTGTAGTTGCTATTTATAGGCAGCAACTGGTAGAGGTTGCGGTCCTTGTGGGGCCATGTGTCCTTCATCGACTTTGTTTACATGGCTTCGGGGATGGTTGACATGTTGTCGCTCAGCACGACAGGCATCGTGTGCCGGGTTGCGAGCGTATTGGGTGATCCTGGCGGGCAGCTGCTAGTGATGAGTAACTCACATCACGTGACACATCCGTATCAGGCTTGATTAGTTGTGGTGGGCAAATCTCTCTGTCGGGTAGATAGCATATTTGTTGTCGGGGCTCCTCACGTGACACGCCCATATCAGGGTGCTGCCATATCGGGCATCGACTACGATGGGTAAATGGGCATGTCGGGTGACCAGTAAAAGGGTCGATGCAGGTGCTCGTTATAGATGGGTCGGGACAGGCCTCTTGTGGACTTTGGGTCGAAAAATGAAGGAAATCTCTTCAAAAGATGGGAAAAGAGTCAGGGGCATAGTGCAGGTTATTTCTATGCAGTAACAAGATAAAACGGAGAGGAAAAATAGTTAAGAAGGCAGTTTTGACAAAGCAATAAAAGCCCTAAATATCCCAAAAATGGGTGTTATCAACTCCCCCAAACTTAGCATTTTGATTGTCCTCAATCAATCATACTTATCTTAACACTTTATATGCAATACTTCTTCATACCAGACATAGTCCTCAGACAAGGGGTTTAAGTGAGTTCTGAGATGTCTTAAGGAAAATTACATCTGTTTACGAGAAAAGGACTTTATTTTTTGCTGCCTTATTTTAAGCAACAAAAAATCTCATCTTTAGCTTCGGCGAGACTTGGGTGCATGATTACGAAGTTAGGTTTCACACCAAACAATGTGGAAATAGAAGTTGGGTTTTTGGGTAGGATTAAGGCTTTTTCTTGTTTTCCATTGGTCCATCCAGGTATGGGTCGGTTAACAGGCAAGTGTTCCCTGCAGTCCAAGCTAGTTGACTTTAGAGCAGTGATTTCACATCCTACGTACCACTGCCCCGGATCTACCATGCCTAAAGATGGGTACTTTTGGAGAGACAAGTATTTTTTTTCATTTGGCACAACTCTCATGCTTTTATTCACTCTCATAAGGCTTTTCTCTTTTTTTGGGATTTTTGATGGATAGGGGAAAAAGGAGAGTTTTGATGTTTGGGCAGCTTTTTCCTTCGCATGCACATCTCTTAGCTGTTGCGAGATTATTTTTTGAAATTGGCATAGAAAAGTTGTAGTCTTTTTGTCATTTGAGACTGCATTTTTAGAAAGATCATAATAGAAATGTGCACCATCTTAGACACATAAAGAACATTCTGGAAGAAGTTGTATCTGATATTTACTATAGAGTGTATTTGTACAATGGTTGAGAGGCAAGCAGTTGTATGTGTTATTTTGTATCAAGCATGTATGTATATGTATACATGATATGGGAAAGAATAGAAAGATAAGAAGGGGGAGAAATTTTAGGTACCTCCCTCACTGATATGCTACCCCCCCCCAAAACAAATTACCCCACACTCTGTCCTCAGAGTTGTGAGATAGATGAGGAAGGGTAGTGATAAGTCAGTGAGGGTTTAGCCAGTGAGTGCGCCTTTTCCAGATAGAAGTTTCAACACATAATCTTCACGTTTGTTGTGATAGTCGATGTGGTGGATCTTGTCAGGTGTTTGTTGTAGTGTCACCAATCTAGAGATACATTCTAGCATGTAGATTCCACAGTCGTTTGATTGTGGAGTTTGTTTTGGACTGCTGTGGTAGAATTGAAGCTCGTGCCATTTGTTCGCTATGTTCTCTAGGAACAACTGGAATAACATTGCCACCTCGATGTAGTATTTCCTTGCTAAGTGCTCAAGGGGTGTCAACGGAGTTGATGTACACTACACTAGATGATCTTTGTTGCTGTCAGAGCTGTTGTAGAAGATTGCTACTTGTAGGTGAGTGTACACCATCATGCTGCGTTGTATCTCAACCAAAAATAGTTGTTTCACTCATGATTCATCAGCAAGGCAGATATCATTGAACACCATTGGGTGGGTGATGTAGGTGTGTTCAAACTTCTTCTGTAGACCGACAGGGCTAGACATCCTCCTACCTTTACTAAGTCCTGAAGGTCATAAACGGGGACTATGATGTTTCCCGTATCGTAGATGATGTCTGTGGGGGTAGAGTCAGCTAGCCTGAGGAGAACTTCATTGACCCGCTCCTGCAATAGGGTTGCGCATGCGGAGCGGTCGAAGTTGCTGATTAATTCTTCACATACAACAGGCGAAGCGGAGCCTGCCTTGGTGAGTATTTCTCATAGAACATCCATCTGCTTGCCTACCCCATATACGTCTGTGGCCATCTCACCTTCTTCTCCTAGGGGGCTATTGGGTTGGGATGATTCAATATCCTGGTCACTCTCCAACAACTTTTGTGGTACGCCTGCGTCTAGGAAATAACATCTGTCCTTGATCAGTAGAAGCACATATGTGCTTCTGAGCTGATAGAAATTTTGGCCTTGGAGGTGTCTTATATATCTGAAGATGTTGAGTATTTCCATGGCACGTAGGATGATGAGGGCACTATTTTCACTTCCCGGCTCTTCTTAGACGGGGAAGTCTCTGAGGGAGAAGAAGTTCTAGATGTCGCTGTGGCGTTGGACTCCTTGCTTGATGGCACAGAGAAGACATAGTGGGAGAAGCCTGAGATGCTTGTCTTCTAGGCATACGAATATCTATCATGAGCATGGGACCTCTTCGGTGCAACAGCTGAGGAGCTGGTTGTCATGGCTGTAGAGGTCTACTATGCAGAGGAACCAATTTCTTCTATGCTTGTAGGGGGCCAACACCAGGTTTGAGTTGTTCTCTTCGATGTATTGTAGCATGTTGGCCACCTAGATGGAGTCATACACCCCTTTCCTTAATCTTCTTGCTAATGCCGGGGTGGCATTGTAAATTGGCTATCAGATTGTCCTGATGCCTATATTCTTGATCATAGCACCTTCCAGGACCCAAAAGAGGATCTTCCTTACTACAGTTGGGGAGCGGAACATGCTTTTTAGCGCTTCCCATCGTACAAAGAAGTAATTGTCGCTTCAGATGACGTCCTATCCATCTGCATGCGACCTCAGGACCGCGTTCAGAAGCTTATGGTCTCTGATCGTCAGGTAGTCGATGGCCCATCTATCGAAGTCGGCCATCTCGAAGGAGGGAAATTTTGACGGCACAAAAAACGAGTCTGCTGTCAAACTCCTTGCTCTAGGGGGATGTTTGTCATTGGCAGAATATATGTCGCCCCCTTCTCCCTTGGATTCATCAGAAGAACCCTCTGCTAGGATGATGGATATGTTTGTGTCTTCAGCTTCTTCTAGGGAGGGCGAGGGAGCAGCCATGTCGACGCCGCGAGTGCTCTCCTGTCCTGCTGGAGCCCCATCGGCGGTCTTGTTCGTCATTCTTCCTCAGGTGTTGTGGAGGGCCCGCTGGAGGGGGAAGAAGATGATGTTCCTGAAGAGGATGCCGAAGATGAGGGCTGAGATTCGGGGCCTGGGGGTGATGGAGACCTCCTTGGTTGTCTTTAACGGGGGTGGTCGTCCCTCTGGTTCAGCCTCTCTTCAATGGCATCGAGACATTGGAGAGTCAGCTGCATTGTGTTGTTCAATGCTTCTAGTTGGTTAGGAAGGCCAACTAGAGTTAGCAGTTGACGCTCCTGCTCACTCAGCCTCCTCTGGAAAACACTAAATTTGCGATTTAGGGAAGAAAAAGTAGCTAAGTGGTTACTCGTTACCTCCCGCAAGTTGTTAAACTCTTGACCGAGGACCTGCCCCAGTGATGGAGGGGTTGTGCTTGATCAACCTCTCGTCCTCGTAACGCTCCTCGCACAGGAAGTTCGACCCAAAGTGTGCACATCTTCAAGTGGGAATGAATCCATCTGAATCATCTGTGAGGCATTGGTTCAGGGTGGGGTGTCAACTCCTTTGTGGCTTCCTCTGCCTCGTTAGCCTATGGTGGTGGAGAAGGGTGCGGGGAAGGCAAATGTTGTTCCACCATCCGACTATCAGTGACCTCCACTGCAAAAACCACCGACGAAGTTGGCGGCGGCGGCGGTGTGGGTTGCACATTCCTGAGCTCCACCTCTAGGAGCTCAGTGAAAGCATCATTGCTGGTGTCTGACTGTACCACTGCTTCCTCCATCGAAGGCATAGTTGAAGCTTTAAGAGTTGTGGCTGTCTCTTCCGCAGCAGCTTCCCTCGGGGCTATCATTGTCGTTTTAGCCCCGGTTGTGTCGATGACCTCCACAATCGCCATTACTTCTTCTGTATCCACGAAGATTGTTGTTGTGGTGGCTGCGGCTGGTACGGGAGTAGCAATGATGACTTTAGCAGCAGCTACCGCTGGTTTCATGGTGGCGGTGGAAGGCTCAGCTCTTGCGGCTATTGCCCCTTATTGGAAGCTTATGATGGCAGTGCAAGTAGCCTCTGCCATCTGGTTTGGTAGAGCCTCGATCTCCATAGGCATGAAGACCAGCTTCTTTGCATCGTAGTTGGTGTAGAGCGGGAGGGGCAAGAGAGTAGTGGTTCTTGCAAATCTGTAGAAGTAGCGGCGACCCTCCTTTTTTATTATGTTGGCTCGTTGCAAGAACTTGATATCTATCCTGTCATCGCCTTATATCCTTGACAGGTTGCACGGCTCCCTTGGGTATCCCAACCCTACTACGATCAGGTTGATGCCTCCCATGTAGTACACCTTGGTGGTGTCCTTTATTGGGTAGAGTCAACTCAGTAGGAAGCGCCCAGGTTGATCACCTTCCCCTCCATCACATACCACATGAGATGGAGTTCTTCTGTGTAGAGGTTGCTCGTTTTGTATTTGCTAAATAGGAGGCACACCACTTTCTTGTGGACGATCCTCCAGAAGTAGGAGTGGATGACCGCCACCTTGCTCCCTTGCTTGAATGTCTGTTCACCGGTTAGCTTCCTCCAGAAGTCGATCAGGTTGAAGTAGTCACCTTCGGTGATCCTGGAACCGTTGTTCAGCATCTCCTTCTCAGCTTCAGTGCAGGAGAAGATCTCGTTGAGCAGCTTATCTGAGATATCATGCTCAATGTTGTACAACAGCCCTTGCAGCCTATCTGCCCCACCGAATCTCTTGACTTCTTTGGGTTTGTTTGGCACCCGGCAGAGGGAGGACATGAACTCCTTGGTGAGTTCAATGTACGAGCTGGTATAGCTGAAGCATATGTTCCTTATCCTGGCAGCTCCTAAGACATTTTCGAGTCTGTTGAAGATGTCAAGCTGTTGGAAAGAAGGCTGGTGGTAGAACTGGGTTGGCCAGTAGATTTTGGCCTCCAACTCCATGTACTGCTGCTGATGATCTGCATCTCGGGGCAAAAACCGGCCTGGAGAGTGGGCTAGGGGTTCTGCCGCTGCTGACGGGGTTGCCACTTCTTCTTTCCTAGGCCACTTCTTGGCCTTAGATGGCCCCATTTTATCGGGGTTTGGGCGCTTCTGCCCGACTTTAGTCATTTTAGATGTGGTCTCGGGATTGATCCTTCAACCTTACTCGTCGACCTGGACCACTGTCTTCTTGGTGTGAGCCATGTCTGTAATGTTTGAACAAAAGTTGGGTAAGTAATAAGATTTTTGACTGATTCACCTTACCTGATATCGGGCGGTAGACCAAGAAAGTTGTGTCTCCCGACACCAGATAGGCGACGCTTGAAAAACTAGTACGGGTTGCGTTAGTTAAACAAGGTTTGCCCGATATGGGTGCCCAAAATGGATGCCCAACATGGGCACCGCACGATACACGTATCGCCCAGTAAAGAGTCGAAGGCCGATACGATCTCAAAGTGGTTGAGTAAACGCAAGCCTATCATGCGATAGAAAAGGTGCCGCCCGATACAAGACCCGCCCGACATGAGGTGTCGTGCGATACAAGGTGGAGCCATGCCGTGAAACAAAAATAGGCGATGAGTCCTATCGCATACACCCATGTCGGGTGGGAGCACACGACAAGCATGTCACGCGATGCGGTCAAGGGGGCTGGTGAAAAAAAAAGCTCGAAAGGCAAAACCCGACACAAAGCAAGTTCATTATTCGACACTGGCATCGTGTAAAAAGGGTGTCGCGCGACACACGTTTCACCCGACGTGAGGTGCCATGTGATACGATCTCCCTGATATGTCGCGCGACACGATCAATTGATTACTCGATAAGGTGTATCATGTTATACCTGTATTGGGTGAGTTGCTGGTGCATGACACAGGTATCACAAAGAGATTGGCTAATACGGGAGCTGAAGTAAAGGCAGAATGCATGATATAGGTGTAGGTGAAAAGTAAATGTAGGTACCTGATATGGTTAAACTTGAGTTATTATATATAACCGTGGCGAGCGAGAGTAAATTGGGAAAAATAGGGGCACATGTCATGTGACGAGGCGAATCATTTCCCGAGACACAGTAAAATTAGTCTAATCTGTCATGTCGTAGGGCGATTTGGCTTCCTAAGCAAGCTTTGCACCACGCGGCATGCATGTTGTGCGGGATCGGCGTGTCACACGACACACTTTTGATGCCCGATACAGCCATGCATTTATCGCGTCACATGGGGTGCGCTGGCCGATATTGGAGGGGAAATGCCCCACCTAATGGTTGATGGATTGGGCGAGGATTGCCACCTACTAATCAATCTATTTATTGTGCTACTGGAGCTCCCCTATCTGGGTAGAAAAACCACCCATCTATTGCTGCATTAGTTTGAGCAGAGTCATGCTATCTATTGAGCTCTTGTGCATCTTTTCATTGATGTCGTTATGTCTCTTGGTGAAGGACATAAATTATGTCGTCAAAGATGGTCGTGGTTATTAGTTTTATTGGAAGGCCCTCTACTGTTGGAACCGTGTCTATCGTTGCTGATTTGATGGTCCTCCTGAAGGTTTCCCACTAACCAACTGGTGAGAGTTCTCAGTAGCACTGGTGTTCCCATAAGAGAAACCAAGATGGTCGGGCCATCGGTATTGAACAAAACTCACGTTCTCTGTAAAGTCCCCTTCGAGATCTTCTTGGGGTGTGGTGTACAGGCAGAATTCTGACTTATGGTCAGGCTCTCCAAATGTGACACAACTCTTCACGACCTCCTGTCGAACATTCCCTTTGTAACCTTGCTCCTTGAGGGACTGGACATCTATCATCATCTTGTCAAGCTTGGCTGCGAGGGCCTCCATAGCCTTAGATTCACCTGGAGTAGTGTGACTTAGCGACTCTCGGTCGTATTCTCCATCTTGTTGGTTCGTAGCCATGTTTTCAATAATCTCCCTAGCTCCTTGAGCACTAAGTCCCAAGAAATCACTACCAGCAACAACATTCAAGGACTTCCTCTCAGTGGGGCACACCCCATTGTAAAACGTGGTGATGAGCTTTGGTTTTGAAAAACCATGATGTGGGCATTCACGCTGGTAGCTCTGGAATCATTCCCAAGTTCATGAAGATTCTCTGAGGGCTTTTGGGAATACCTCGTGATCTTGTTTTGACATTTGATGGTCCTCTCGATGGGGAAGAACTTGGCGATAAAAGCATTGGCAAGATGCTCCCAATCAGGGAGGCTCCCATCTTATAAGCTGGTGTACCATTCTAGTGCCTTGTCCCTCGGCAAGAATGGGAAGCACTAGATGTAGATATGCGTCAGTGGGACTCTGTTGATCTTAAATGTGTTGCACGTCCTCTTGAATGTCATTAGATGATTATAAGAGTTCTCCTCAGAGGTGTTTCCACCGAACCTATTATGCTGCAGGAGCTAGAGGAAGGAGGGCTTCAGTTCGAAGTTGGTGACATTTAGAGGCTACGTTACAACCGGGTTTCTCTCTTCATTAGCTCGAACTTGAATGAACAAGTGAAGAGAGAGAGCTTCAAGGGCTTGGTCAGACATGACTTGTCAAGAGCTTGGATGACCTAGAAAGAAAGAAAGGAGTACCTGGAAAAAACAAAGGTGTAACAGCGTTGTATCAATTATGAACAGTAAATATTATGTGTAGTAAATAATTGCAGTATTATATGCATATGTACAAGGTTTAGGCAAAGTGCAAGTGAAACTAAAGTTCATAGAACAATTTTCTTTACCTATCCCTGACAACGGCGCCAAAAAGTTAACGAGCCTTAAACGTGGGTCCAATAATGGAATCATATCTAGGTTATCAGACTTTAGAAATTTATAATACTCGAATGTTTAAGACACTTGCAACTAGCACATGATCGAATTAGTTTGGGGTCGAACATAGGGATAGGAAGAATAGTGCTTCAGAACTTGAGTTTCACTTGTCTAAGAACATCAAAAGAGGGTGTTGTAACATGAACTAAACATAAAGAAACAAACAAAGTCCCTATCTCCAAAAGGAGTTACAAGAAATATTTAAGTTTTGGAGTTTAGAGATTTTTATAGGTGTTTTAAGTAACAGAATCTGTGGAGATAAAACTGTCATTGAGGTAAAGCACAAAGGAAGAAAACTTAGGCATAACAAGCAGCAACGGAAAACATCCTGCAGCCTCTTCTCTCAAAGAGGATACCTCTAACCACACACCATTATCCTAACTCAAGGGCAGTGGGTGTAGATTAGAGTGGGAAGATAAGTCGGGGCAGCCCTGACCTTGGGTACTCTTGTACTCCTGGGACAGACCAAACTCTAGAGTTACCACTTCCCTCTCTCAAGGGAGTCGAACGGGAAACACGATTCGATAGCTAGTCAAAACATGATCCATTCATAAAATACTAGAGTTCAGATGCTATAAAGAAATCATCCAACAAAAAGGAACCAAACACAAAACAACAAGTATTAAACTCCACTGATTCCATACTCATAGATATGTAAAGAGGTTTTAGTTACAGTCCATAAGTAATGAAAGTAAAATGCTGAAAAAGGAAGATAGGTATCGACTCCCTTGATTTAGGGAGGTGATAAACAACAACGGACCTATGACGTCCCCATATTTTCTAAAACATAATATGATGTGTGATGTCTAAATTGAAACCTCACCTCAGCGAGAATCCCAATTTAAACATCCCACATAAGGCTCAGAAGAAGAAAATCAAGGGAGTCAGAAGGAAACAATTAGTAGCACATGTACATGAACAATAGTAAATCCATACACACATGTTCACCATTCAACATATAATTACAACATGAATTGTTACAACATTTGATATTACATATTGAACAGCAAACTTCTAACATATACATGTACTACTACTAACTACAGGATCTTAAGACAATAGGTCCACCTGTACATCAGCTCGCCATACAACTCTCAACTATCCTGGATCTTCACGAGCATAACCACAACCTAAACAAAAGATTACATGCGGTACACGTCAGCACAATATTCAAGAATATTGTACTGAGTACGCCTACGTGTCTTTTATTTACCTCTCATCATATCTTGGCAATAAGATAAAACTAATACTTGGCAGGTATAAAGAAATATAAGAAAAGAGTCTACTTGCACAAAGATATTAATTAGCAAAAGAGAACACATATATTTTAAGCACATTTCCATCATATATCTCGTACATCTACCCCTAGGGCTTTGATGTTTTTAGGCCTCATGATCTACTACCAAAGAGTTTGAGATCATTTAATGTGTGATATACTACCAAAGAGTTTGAGATCTAACACATGTGATCTACTACCAAAGCGTTTGAGATCACTTCAATGTAGTGTACTACCAAAGAGTTTAGTGCTATCATATGATGGATCCAGTATCTTATGTTTCATGTGTTCATAGCCAATAGTATAGAAAATCAAGCAAGATATCATACGAGAACAATCACTTCATCCAATACCATATGCCAAGTATTCTACTACACATATAACACAACCATATTGTATAATAAGCCAAGTAAGAGGTAATAGCGTACCTTGATCAAGAGATATACTAATCACATATTCCTCATGTCAACTATATCTTGGTCAAACCCCTGGTTAAGACAAGATCACATACGATCATCAGGTTCTCATCATCATGAACCCTATTTATATCCATTTTAGGGTTTGCCTATTTCATTAGGATATATATACATTACTACTTGTCTTATCTTCATCCTGATGTGGGATTTATGTTAATGATGTTATGTTCCAGATTAGGATACATAATCTAAATATCAGGTTCCATATCATTATTTATACATATCAACCCTAAGTTACATGTATTACTCAAATTAGGGTTCCATCACATGTTTCAGGGTTCATCTTCATATAACATGGATTTCGTTCATCATTATGATCTCATAATTAAAACTGAGGTTCAATATACATATATGAGCTTTCTCTGTAAATTTCATTATATATATTGAGCATGCATGTATTTATTGCATTTTATTTAGGGTTTTTTTTTTTGGTGGAACCAGCTTGCCTCTCCTTTTATTACTATATGTAAACTGTACATTACAAGAAAAGAAAAGAAAAAGAACTGTACATAATGAGAGATGTACAAAAAGAACACAGCTATCTATACATGCTCTCCGAATCATGGAGAACAGAATCCCAAATCTCATTGATCCCCTTACTTTTAGGGTTATAAGCCCTAAAAAGGCATATAGAGCAAATTACAAGATTTTTTGTATCAACATCATGATTAATGACATCAGATGGATTACAGATATGATTTGTCACTTACTGGTATTTTCTCATAATTTTTGGTCGATGTTTGATATTTATTATCCATCCTATGAGCATTTCACATCTTACATATTATCACTGATATTAATGCATCAAAAGTCTGATATTATTGTTCCATCTTGTGCTATGCATTTTTCTGAGAATTTTAGTATATTATTTGTATTTTTCAGACATCGGAGCTATTTTCTATGAATTATCTATCATCTGTGAGTTTATTGGGTATTTACCTTTTATGAGCCAATGAAGCATCTCCATGTGGCCCATGTAGGGCGCGGATCCTTTGCTAGTGCTCTTCCATGAACCGAGCGGTTCTCCACTGGCCTGGCTGGGTTTAGGGTTCAGGACCCGGTTGGCTTTCTTTCCTTCTCACGCTCGTGAGTCTGCGATCCAGGTGAGTCCCCGAGACTCAGATTCATGGCCGCCTGCTTGAGCGCAGCCGCGTTAGGACCCCATGGCAATCAAGAAGGTAAGCGGCCTCCTCCTCACCCGTACCAACCTCCACAAGGGAGATCAGAGCCTCAGGATTGCCTCCTCCTACTGCTTGGGAGTTTGGCTGTGCCTCCGGCCTCGAGGCCACCTCCTCTATGGTCGCTCCTCGCAGCTGGAGCAGATCGCTGCCGCCGGAAGGGAGTGCAGCAGAGGGAAGAGCAAATAGCCTGCTCACCACAAAACCTCCACCTGAGTCCCTCATGAGCACCAGAAGAGATCCATGAACTCGTACATATACCTCATATTCCTAGAAATTTGGGGAGCTCGTTGTCGTGTGGTTGTCTTGAGGCCAGAGCCTCCCCTTGGCTATCTCGATGGTCCTGGTGCTGGCTCCTACCACCGCGGTGGAGCAGAAGGGGAAAGCCTACTCCGATGGCTCCTACCTTGAATCCAGATGCTCCATAAGCCTTCCCATGGCTCCGTAGAGTCCACACCACCCTTTGATTGCGGTGGGCAGTGCTCACCATGTCCTTCGACTTCTTCCTCTCCACTGAAGCAACATGTGTTTGTCGGTATTGCTACAACAGGGGTTAAAAACATTCTCCAGTGACCCGAATCATCTCGCCCATCCTCCTCACCTACTCATCTTCCTTAGCTCCTCCAACGTCAGGATCCCATCTCCCTCTTCTTCTTTCCAGTCCACTTCCAAGTATCGAAGGAGAAACAAGCTACCAGGGGGTGGTCGTACACTCTTCTTTCTGAACTAGATGACTCCAGTAAAGGGTCTGACAGATAGGTCTTGGAGAGCCTAACAAAGTTGGGAGGCCAACTGCCCACTTCATTTCTCCTCTAGGCCACGATCATCCACGAACAGGTGATTCATGTATCTGTTCCAGTTGCCCACTATGTCTAACTATGCGACCTTGAAGACAAGATTTAGACTGTCCAATCCGACCCATCCAATGGTCAGCACAGGGCCACCTAGTGAATCTGCATCCCTTAAGCCATGACAAGCGTGACATTGCCTACTATCAGAACATAGGCAGAAGGGAAAAGCTCTTGGTCGTAATTACATAAATATATCAAATATTCACAAACTTTAAACATCTATAACTTCTTATTGGATGGTCTAATCATCACCGAATTTTGATCATAGCTTCCTAATCACTCAAGATCCATGTTACCATTATTTGACCAATCAACCAATTAGTCCAAAAATGCCACATACTTAGGGGCATAAATCATGATATAATAACAAGTGACTTTCATCTTTTACCAAACCAATGGGAATACATTTATATGATCAAAATCCTCTTAAGGGAGTATCATTATGCCATTAAGCATTTAAAAGGTTCCAAAAGTTCACTTCATCACATCCTACACACCTTAAAAGATATTTCATCCTCGAAATTAAGCCAAAAACCACTTTATCATAGGACCCCTAAGGGATTGCTAACCCAATACTGGGCAGGAGCTCTACCCGATACACCTGAGTTGGGCAGCCAACCCTCTCGGGCGATAGGTGTGACGCCCAAGGCATACCGAGAGAACTCCCTATGCGATACAGTCGTGTCGGGCAGCCAACCCTCTCGGGGGACATACCATAACGGTTAGTCCGTATCGGGTTCAGTATCATGTCGAGTTAGGAATCACTTAGGATCTTAGGTTCCTTGTATCAGGTATAGAGGGGCGAGTCGTCTCGGGTTGAGGCCCATCTAGGGACCCGACAGGGGTGGCCTTCTTGGTCATATCGTGCTGCTACGGCTACCAGGATGGGTTCTAAGTGAACTCCTCCCGCCCCTCTTAGGTTGGGGGTGTGCTCACCTAGTATCGCCCGACACGCCTTGGAACGTGACACACTAGCTCCTGATGTCTTTCTGAAGTTAGCTCTCGTGGGGTTCCGACCCGTCCCATCGGAGTCCTATAACTGCTGTTTATAGGCAATAGCTAGTAGAGGTTGCAGTCCTTGTGGGGCCATGTGTCCTTCATTGACTTCGTTTATGTGGCCGGTCCTTGTGCGGCTACGTGTCCTTCATCGACTCCGTTTACGTGGCTTTGGGGATGGTCGACATGCTGTCTCCCGGCACGGTAGGTGTCGCACGTTCAGTTGTGAGTGTATCGGGTGATCTTGGTGGGCAGCTTCTTCTGATGAGTAACTCGCATCGCGTGACACACCCGTATCAGGCTTGATGAGTCGTGGTGGGAAAAGCTCCCTATCGGGTAGATAGCATATCGCTCGTCGGGGATCCTCACGCGACATGCCTGTATTGGGTTGCTGCCATATCGGGTAGCGACCACGACGGGTAAATGGGTGTGTCGGGCGACCAGTAAAAGCACTGATGCAGATGCTCATTGTAGATGGGCCGAGACAGGCCTCTTGCGGACTTTTGGGTGGAAAAACGAGGGAAATCTCTACAAAAGATGGGAAAAGAGTCAGGGGCATAGTGCATGTTATTTCTATGCAGTAACAAGATAAAATGGAGAGGAAAAATAGTTTAGAAGGCAGTTTTGACAACTAAATAAAGGCCCTAAATAGCCCAAAAATGGGTGTTATCAGTTGTGACTATAGGAAATTAATATTAGATTGTGTAGCAACCCACCATATCAATACCAAATGTATTGACAGAAACACATTAAAAATAGAAGCTCACAAGGAAGGTCAAAACATAGCGACCACACCAACATCACACTAAAGTGGCATCGACCCAACACAAGTGCTCATATGTAGCGACCCCAAACATCAACTTATGTAATGATCAAAGTGACTAGGGTTAGGATTATGGTGACTAATTCATAACCCTAGCAAACCATCAACATGATCAAAGGAACCCCAAGAAATCTAGAAAACATGTCAATCAAAATAGAAGCTTAACATCAAGAAACTCATGCGTTACCAAGGTAAGAACCACATGAAGACGATGAACTTCAAAACCTAAAATGAGCATCATCAAGATCAGCAAGAAAACCATGCAAAGAGAGAGAAAACCAAACATGAAATAGATGTACACAAGAACCAAAACTTCCATCTAACATATGGTAGCCAAACCATAAACATGGTGATAAAACCAATCGTTCAATATGTTGCATGCAAGCCTAGAAACTCCACCATCAATATATTTCGAATACAAGGATTAGGGTTAAGATAAAGAGCAATCTATACAAGAATACTTTATAATCTTAAACCCTAATTCAAGATAGAATCATGTAACATCTTATGATCACATTTTTAGAAATAGAATAGTAACATGCAAGCAAGATAAAGGTGCAACAATAGAAGAGGGCAAAGTTATATAATCCTCCCTGAGGTGAAGGTTGACTCCAAAATCCAAGAAGCTCCAAGAGAGAGGAGAAACTCCAAGCTTGGATTACTCCAACTCCAAGCAAGATCACCTCAAGAGAAGAAGATCACACCAAGGTCAAAAGATGCTCAAAAGAGAGGGGTAAAAACCCTAGGCCAAAAAAGAAAGGATAAAGATGAAAGCTTCATCTCACTCAGGTACTACCATGGTCAAACCATAATCTCGACCTCTTTAGAGAGAAGTTCCTCAAGATAGCCTCCATGGAGAACCATGGTATAATGACCAAGAGAAGAAAGAAAGAGGTAGGGTTCAACAAGAATGACAACAAAGAGAGATAACTACTTACCAAGATCAAAGATCACCAAGAACCACCACAAGGGAGATGATAAAGCCCTAGATCACCACATGCAAGTAGAAAATGACCACCTTCTCAAAGATCAGCACCTCCACTTGCAGCACCAATATCAAGGCCAAACACAAGTAAGAAGAAAGAAATAAGAGAGCTAAAAGGGTTACTTGCATGCGAAAGAAGGAGTCTAAATACCCAAGGCTAGGAGAGAGGTAGAGATTATGAGGTGTCAAGATAGTGGAGCCTCTCATATCACTTGTCTCTTAAAAGGTCAGCCATTCAAGCTCTCTAGATATGCATGCAAGAATGAACTTTAAAACCAAGGTTGAGCAGCAACCTCTAGGCCACTCAACCCTCCTTCAGTCGAAGCAAAACCCAAGGGTACACATAGTAGAGAACAATACACCATGTCACCCAAACAACAGGTCGACACACACCTCAACATAAGAAAACACCCAGGTCACTAGAAACACAACCAATAAAGGGGTTTCAGACAAAGAACTAAAAAATGACTCTGATCATATCGGATGCTACACTCAAGGATCAACAACTCAAGCATCCATGCAAACTATGCAAACCCTAGCTTCAACACATGTGATACCACCTCATCAACCAAGGTCCAACAAAGTGCCCCTAAGCATCATTCTCTCTCATGATCCAAGGCACAAGAGGAACATCCATCATGTGACAAATTGCAAGCTAAATCCTCAACATGGGTGAATTGCAACTTGGTTCAAAGCAAGCATACATATAGCATAACTAGCTCAAACGTCAACCAATCTGGAAAAAAATAAAATATTAACATGTCACATGTTATTAAGCTGCATCACATGATTATAGTAAGGTTTAAGCATCTTATTATGCAAAGCAAGCAAGAGCAAGTACTAAGCTAGGTCAGGGGTTTTACAAAAACAATTTATGTGAATCTATATGAAAGCCATATGGATTGATTATGCATTCTATACCATATATTGTAAGTGATTAGTTCTATAATCATGATTGGTTTGTGAAAGAGTAGAGGATAGAGGTTAAATACATGTTCTTAGTCATCCTTGAGCTCAGTTAGTCAATATACACATTTTTCAATGCATTTATCATTTCTTGTTTGTTGAATAATTGAAGAGAGATTGAGTTGGAGCATACGTGAGGACAAGTATGTTGTAAGTTTAGGGTGGTGATGTAGCCCTACTTCAGTGATTCATCATCTGTATTTTTGCATTTCAATCACATCTAAACTGTTAGAATGCATGTCATTTCTCTTAATATTAGTATCACTATCAAATGCACTTATGTACGTTCTTTGCATGTTTTTTAGGTACTTAGATCAGGCTTGGTTGGATGAGAGAGAAGGAGAGTGATCCTAGGGTTCGTCCATCATTAGTGGAGTCTAAGGAGGGGCCAAGAGATCCCCAACCTACTCTTAGTAGATAAGTCTCAAGACATGTAAATAATTCAATGGAAATCTAAAGTTCAAGCTCAAAGTGCCCCCAGCATGATTGTGGTACCAAGGAATTACCATGTTGATCAAGTTCAAGAATCACAACAAAATAACAAAAATAAGCATTGAAAACCAAGCTCAGCATCAGGATTGTTCCAAAATGGACTTAGAATGGTCGTGTAGCCTGCCACAACTATGGTGCTGAGATCCCAACATGCATGTTCTCATCCGTAGGACCAGTATCACTCCAGAAACACTTCCTTAAAAGTGGTAGTGTAGCACAACACGCCTGTGTGACAACCTTCCACCACAACTGTGGTGATTCCCATAGCGTGCCACAAAGGTTCCCAACTCCAAACATCCACTGACAATTTCCATCTTCCACTGAATTACCATTCCACCCCAGCATGACTGCGGTGCTCCCCTGCCACCACGGTTGTGGTGCACAACATGATCAGTTTGTCTAGGAATCCTACATAGTTTTTGCATGGATCAATCCATTATAATCCCACTAGTCCTAGTGCTCCCTCACCACCTATATATACTTTGGTGGTGGCTAGAACATGAGATTAGATAGCTCTCATTCCATCTTATCTCCTCTCATCCATCCACACCACCCACTACTCCACACCACTTTCTTTCCATCACCTTCCACCCCAAAACCCATCTTTTCTAGTTTTTGGCCTTTTTCTACACCATTTCCATGTCATCCTACCTTAGAGGAGGGAGGTGCTCGATTTTCTACTACTAGGAGGTGGAGAACGACGAGTATCCACTGAGCTACCATGTCTTTCCACTCCTAGCTATACATATTCTTCTTTCTCCATTTTTTTGTTTTCCTTTGTTATGAGTAGCTAGGCCCCCTTAGGTGAACTGTTTGGAGTAGAAAATGTTACTTTGACACCATGATAGGTGAATATGATATGTATTTGTTAATGATTATAATCTACTTTCTCCCATTTCCTATACATTTCTTGTTGGTGTAGGGAAATATGGAGAAAGAATAGGCAGTGGAAATAAAAATTTTGCTACCATTTTTCCCATTAAGCCAATGGATTGCATCAACAACTATATAATGGGAAGGTTGGTTTCAAGGAAATACCTAGTTCTGGAGAAAGTCCAACGACATCTCCCCATTCTTGCAGATGTGCAACTATCTTCTAGTTGCACTGGGACTCATCTATTCTTCCTCCTAGTCTTCACCATAGACAACTTGTTGATGTTGGCCTCCTAGCAGCAGATAACATCCTCCATGCCTCTATGGAAATTCATATGGACTACATAGAACTCTTGTCGTCCTACTAGAACGGATATGAAGGATTTGTCCCTCCTATTGGTGTAATAGTCACCAACTTTCTCTCCTAAAATTGTTCTCCCTTGCTATCCCTCTCTTTATTAGGTAGGACTTGCTCATGTTCTCTTGGTTACCAAAACTAGAGCAATAAACAATTTTTTGAGGCAACTAATGTTACAACCCCAATTTTGGGTTCTTTTGATAAGAAATGTAATTTCTCTTAATAAAGATAAATGAACAAATAATGATGTCTTTTGATTGAATGCATGAATTTCGTTTATAATAGTCTTGTTGATTTCTTTGTGGGCTTTATTGGCTATTGGGCCCAATAACAAGGAAAAGACAAAGGAAATTCAATTATTAAAAGAATAATTAAGAAATGGAGAAAAGAAAGATGTAAAAATCTCTAGAATGCAAAGGAATATCCTCCAAGGATGTATTTCATGCCTTTTTGGTTCCTTGGATTCCAAGGAGTCCAAGTTGCAAAGATAATGCAACAAGAAAGAGAAAAGATCAATTAAATATTGCTTTACTAAGAAGGAAATGTGAAATAATAATATTATTACAAGCAATGTGTGAAAATATGGATGATGGATCCATCTTGGAAAAGATTTCATGTTCACATGGTTTCTAATAGAAAAAGGAATCACTATTAAGAAAATAAAGAATTATGAGAAAGAAATTATGCTTAAATGAGTTTTATTAAACATTTACTTGCATGTGAAGAAGCCATATCTTTCCTTTCGATGTTAAGGATCAAAATTGGAATAAAGGAAGATAATGCAAATCTAAATATTTCCCTAAAATTTGGTTGAAAAATAATGCACAGATTCCAAGTTATGCAATTTACAAATAATCTAAAAGTATGGACATTAATTGCATAGTAATCATGTGTCACGATTTATCTAGGATTAAATCCCAATTTTTTATTTTGGGTGCTCATCTGTGATCATTGGATCTATGATCCACGGCCTGGGATGAATCCCAGTCTCATGAGGATCTGGGATAACAGAGTCTAGGCTGCAAATCATTGATCGAAGATTGCACAAGTTTGAGAACATCTGCGGAGCTTTGAACGAGTCCTTTGTCTTCGGGAATGTGTCCCGCTCTTAACCAACCTAGATTTTTGGTGGTTTTTTTAACATTTGAGGGAATCCCCAAACTCATCGCACACCTATGGACACCCTATATATAGGGTAGTGTGCACAACAAAGTGAGTAACCCAATAGTTTACCCTCTCATAACTGCGGCGCGGAGACAGTCATCATGATGCTGCCAATTCAAGGAATTGACTCGACCTGAGACCCTATCGAGAAGTAAATAACTTCAGAAAGGAATCGCACCTCGTCGGCGATGAACGAGCGGTGCAAAGGATGAATTGACCTCCTAGGCAAGACCGCGAGGGGCGGGCGGAGCTCCTGGACTAATCAGGTTGCTCGCAGATGCACGGATGGCTGGAGTCAACCCTTGAGTTGACTCGGCTGGGCTGCTCGCGAGCCAGCCCGAGGTAGAAGATGACCAAGGGGTAAAAGAACCCTTTACCCCCCCTCTTCTGTTGTTTAGGTAAGGGCATAATTGCCTTTTGCTTCTTTTCAATCGCAAGTCAGGCACGTGTTTGTGAATCGTTGGATCCCACATCCACAGATTGAACAACTAGGGTTTTTTTTATGAAATCGTAATAAATTAAAAAATCCAGAAAAGTGACGTTTCTTGCAAAAATCATATCTTTTACTAGAAAACTCGGATGAGAAAAGTTTATACATGAAAATTGATCAGAAAAATATGAGGAACACGTTAAAAATAGTATGAGAACCTGATTTCGTTCCTATTTGCAAGTGTATCATTTTTATGAAATAGTATTAAATTGTGGTTAGAAACCCTAATTGATGACAAAGGATAGATTTAATATTGCAAATAAGTTAATTCGAACATGGTTAACTTGTTTAATGATAAATATGAATCTTAACCTATTTTGAAGATGAATATTCAAGATTTAGGGTTTTAAACCTAATATGATGGTTAACATACTTAGAAACCCTAACTAGGGTAAAAAGGAAAGAAAAATGCCTTTAAATCTGAAATTAAGGTTATATGTTGTTAAAAGGTAACCTTAATATCTTTCGTGAAGAATAGATGAGATAATTAGGGTTTGTGAGTAATTGTGTAAAATTAGGGTTTAAATAGTATAAATGAAGAGAAACCCTAATTGCAATGGAAACCCTAAAAGTGGACTAGAAACCCTAGGAAGCGAGCTAGGTTTAATAGATCTTGATGGCATGATCAATGATAGGAAATTGTATGCATATTTCAGGATCTCTTTTTATGCTTGCTTGCCTATGGGATTTCTTGCATTGATTAGATTAATTCTGTCTCGAATCATCCTCACAGGTATGTGGTTAATTATGGTTAATCGCATTAGTTTCCCAAAGAGTTTCTTGGATGATTCATCGCATTGAATGCAACTTATCAGTTTGGATGTTCATACTTGCAAATCATAAAGTCACTATGGTTATCACAATAATAATAGAAGTGTGTATTCTCGCACCTACACGCCACCCTGATGGATGATGCCAATAGGTCAAGCCTAGGAGGGAAGACCAATGGGCACCATGAGTGGTGACCCCAGACACCAAGCTCGGGATTGAGAAGGTGGTCTTTATAGAATGACTAATGGGCACTATGAAGGGTGACCCCAGGCACCAAGCTCAGGATTGAGAAGGTGGCCTTAAGTCATTGGCAAAACAGAAACCCTAAGGTGGGTACGCCAGGGTTAGGGCTAAAGTGGTGGAGAATGTCACACTAAAAGTGTTAATTGGCTTGTTAATTAACTTGATTGTGATAATTAGATTGTTAGCCATATTTGTGAAATTTGGTTGTCCCCACATACCAACATATTTTGATATGCTGACCGACATTTTTTTTGTCGGCGGTTTAGGTACAAGTGTGAAAAGGAAAAATAGTAAAGTGGCGCATTGTGAAAATAAGTATTAAAGTGCAAGGAGGATTAGTTAGAATAGATTCTAGTCATGGATAGAAGTTAGATATCCAAAGTTTTTACAAGGTATGCAAAGTTTTATTTTATACCATCTTTCAATTTAGTTTGGTAGAATTTGATCATTATTATTGATTATTTGTCGAACCTTTGATCCTATTAATTGGGATAATGGCTCTGACCTTCTGGTATCCCTTAATTGGGGGTTACCGGGAGGTGGGGTCGTTACAACTAATGTGTTTGAGAAGTCCTAGAGGTTGACCTCTCTAGGTAGTGGATTTACTCTCTCCTAGTTTAGAGAGTGAAACAACTCTAAACCACCTTGTCCAAGTGCATGTTTCAATTTCTCTCATCCTTGCTATGCTTCCTTAGTTAGGACTTCAAATTTCTCTTAAGCTATTTGTTTCGATTGATATACATTGAAGGTCTAACTTTTCTTGTGAGAATTTTGAATCTCTATTCATCCCCCCCTCTAGAGCCCTAGATCCAACAGTTCTTAGACCTAGAGTCACTATACTCATCACATGTCGTTCGATATGCTTTGACATCATCAAAGTAATTCTGAATAAGAGTTGCCATTAAAGTGATGATTGAGTGATTGTGACACATGGTGACTAATTGTGAGTGATGTAAATTAGATTTGTCCCTCCTATAGGAGTATGATATCCAAGGTCTCTTGATAAGGAAGACTGAGAAATGCATGGCCACTCACATGTGAGTCAATGTGGGATATTGAGCTTACATATATCCGAGACAGTCTGCTATGGTTCAAGGAACAAGATTGAATGTTGAAGAGCATGACTAATCCATGACTTGAGTTCAATCTAGATATCATGGACAAAGGAACTATACAAACACTATAACACCAATCACAAATTGTAGGTTGAAGATTTTCTGCAACTTTCCATTTACTTGGGTAACATTGATGTGCGACTAGGAACCACTCAGTGCTTGTGAAGTCATAACTAGTTATGGTCATTCACTGCCAGTGTAATATAGGACCTATAGGGTCACACACATAGATCATGACCTAGAAGAGAAGTTTTGATCTTGAATGATAATTGGATTGACTACTAAAGTGTTTAGGTATTCAATTCAAGTAACAAATAATTGACATGACTCCAAACTAATTGGATCATGTGATGAAATGACTGGTTGGAGTGTCAGGTTTATTGGATATTTAATTGCTTGAGTTCTACCTAAAATAGGGAGCGAACTGACCGTTTCACTTAGTGAATCAATTGGATCGGGTCACCAGCAGCCAAGTTGGGGTCATGAGATGACCGACTCATAGGGAGAGACACCCAGTTCATGGAGAAATTCAATTAGATCAAGGATTAGTGTTGATGTCATGTTCTGCATTAAATGGATTCAATTTTGCTAATTCATATGTGATTGGGAAACATGCAAAATGACTAGTTCACTGAGTAAACTGATCAGCTTGCATGTCAACTGACTGGTTCAGTTTCCAATCAACCTATTCGAGCCTTGCATTTTGCTAAAAATTTATGATCTTCAAGTCCCTTCGACTCCCACACATACTAGGAACCCAAACCCTAACCCCTACTAATGTTCACTTTACTTAACTACCTCTCGACCTAATATAATGTTGTGTTGGGTTGTGTGCTCACTTTGAATCAAATCCCAAGAAATCACATCTTATAGTTGTTTAGAGGATTTTAAGATACTTATCCAAAACTCCAAATTTTGGAATATGGTATCCCAAGCAAGGGATTTTACTCTTACGGCTTATAATCATGTGGATTACGCAGGATGCTTGATTGATAGAAAGTGCACAAGTGGCACTTTCTTTCTCCTAGGACCATGTGTGTTGTCTTGGTTCTCCATAAAATAGAGCACAATGTCATTATCAACCACCGAGGCTGAATACATTGCAACTGAGAGTTGTTGTGCCCATGTCATATGAATGAAGCAAATGCTCTAAGAATTTAACATTCATTTTTATGATTCTCCTATCTATTTTGATAATACAAGTATAATTAATTTGTCTTACAATCCTATATTACATAGTAGAGCCAAGCATATAGAGCTTTGTCATCATTTTGTTCGTGATAACATTTCCAAAAAGGATATTTATATCTTACATGTGGACATGAAAAATCAGTTGAAGGACATTTTCACAAAACCTCTAGCTAGAGAGCAATTTAGTTTTATTAGATCCAAACTGCACATAAGTGCTTTCAATGAATCAAATATTCCTTCTAGCTAGTTGTCATCTATGTTATATTCTTTTCTTACGTCTTGATCACTATTGCTTGCTAATATGCCAAAATCAATTTTTCATGTTCTTTTTGCCTTATTTTTTACTTTTTTTGGGTATTTTTTGCAAATGCTTGTTTTATCGCAAAATATTACCCAATGATGAGTGATATGTGCCTAAGTATGATTGGAAGTTTACTTTACATAACTACCTCTAGGCCTAATATGATGTTCAGTGTTGGGTTATGTGCTCGCTTTCAATCAAATCCCAAGAAATCACATCTTATAGTTGTTAAGAGGATTTTAAGGTACTTAGTCAAAACTCCCAATTTTTTACTATGGTATCTCAAGTGAAGAAACTTTACTCTTACGGATTATATGATGTGAATTACATAGGATGCTTGATTGATAGAAAGTGCAAAAGTGGAATTTTATTTCTCCTAGGACATGCTTGGTGTCTTGGTTCTCCAAAAACTAGAGAATAGTGGCATTTTCAACCACCGAGGCTGAATACATATAGTCGGGAATTGTTGTGCCCAAGTCCTATGGATGAAGAAAATGCTCCAAGACTTTAACATTCATTTTTATGCTTCTCTTAACTATTGTGATAATACTAGTGTAATTAATTTTTATTACAGCATCATCATGGAATAGCAATCCCCAGTACTTTAGTCATGTACATTATACCGATTATTTCAATCATCAAGAGTAATAATCATAGCAGGGTTACTATATACCTCACAGCCCTTTCAATTGGCTATGCATTACCTACATGGTTAGTAACAACAATCATAGGCTTCAATAGAATGACCATGATATCAGTATAAGGTAACATTAATGATTATATACATTACCTCAATTTATAATCCTAAGCTTAGGTTACATCCTTAAGCAAGGCATTCATTTGTTTAGCATTATACAACTCATGATGATGTTACATAAACAAGCTTTACCCTAACAATTATCATTAAGTATGCAAGGAGTCACCATCGTGTTAAACAAGAACATATACAACAAATCTGTTTTCCATGATAAGAAGAACCCTCACTAAAGGTTGTGTGGGGCAGCATGCCCTCACCCATAGGCGATATTGGGCAACATATGTTGTGTACATCCGCAACGCTGTGTCATGCTGGAAATGCTGCGCTTCAAGGCCTGTCGTGCACTTGTGCCGAGCAGGAGGGTATCGGGCAACATGGTGTCGGGCTCAGTTGCAACGCCCGTCACAGGTCACTGGAAATGCCTATTCCAGGTGCATATCAGGCAAGGTTATCTCATAAGAGGTATCGTCCAAAGGTTCATCTTAAACTAACATCACAGACCTATTGCCCAGCCATCCAACCATGGCCTAATGGCCGTTACAGGGCAAGGTGATGGTGTGACGCCCGTCACAGAGACAAGGGGTGTCTTCCACCACCAACCCACACATGTCGTCAAGCAAGGTTCTAGGTCAAGAGGGCTGTCGGGAAGCACCTCCCCATACCCATAACGTCTAAGGTACCATTCATAAGATCATCATCTACCTCGAGCACAAGAGCACCCAAAACCCTAATGGGTCAAGAAGATGGCTCACCTCAATCGACTAAGAAAGAGGGGTTTTGCACATCATCTATCACCAAACGGGCACAAGGGAAGGCCCTAGAAAGAGTCACCACTATCACCAAGCTCACCCTTCTAGTCCATGGTGAGAGGAGAGTATTGCTTAAGCAACTAGAACACAAGCTCATCTCAATCAAATAAGAAAGAGGGGTGTTGCTCATGAAACTAGGAGCTCAAGCTCACTCCTCTAGACCAAATAGAGAAAGGAGTATTGCCCACTAAGAAACCTTAAACCCTAGGTTCAGCCAACATGGATGCTTAAGAAAGATACTAATCTAACAACATATAAGCAATATCATAGAAGGAGATAGAGTAGTTAGGGTTAGGAGTTATGTAACCCGCCTTAAGCAAGCTCCAAGCTCCTAGATCCAAGAACCACCTAGCAAGGAAGAAGGAGACTCCAAGGCTATCGGCCACCAGGCTTGCTCCTCCAAGGGGTATCGGCCACCAACTTGCAAAGGAGAAGGGGTGTCGTGCACTAAGGTGGAGAAGAAACTAAGGAACCAAAGGAACTCCTAGCAAAGGAAGGGACACGCCTATATAGAAGAAAAGGGAGGAGAGAACAAGGTAGAACTAAGCAAGGTGTCGCCTACCTAGGGACACTTGTCCTAGTGCACGAGCCACCATTCTAGCAAGCCCTTAACACATGTCCAAGGTCATTTCTACATGCAAGCATCATGCACCAAGTGTCTACAAGTGGTGACACAAACGAGGTCAAAGCTTGGTCAAAGGCTCTAGGGTGACACACTCCTCATGGGCGACACACCCCATGGGCGACACACTCCCTTCTTGCCTGATACAAGGCTCAACCAAACCAAAGCAAGGCACCTCAAGACCCAACAAGCTCAACCAAGCCCAAAAGAACTCCAAGCAACGAGCCCAAGCCGTCCCCTCTACACTAGAGGAAGCAAAGAGAGAGAGCAACACCTCACAAGGTGACAATCTTGCCCACAAACCCTCAACCTGGGTTATTTGCAAGTAGCACCTCCAACTCTCAAACCCTAATCACCACTAAAGGTGATTAGCAAGCACCAAAGCATCAAGGTTAAGAAAAACAAATAGGGTAAACCCTAAAACGAAGGTCAGGGTCCTTACAATGCTTGACATCATCATCCCCTGGTTTCCACCTGCATAAGAACATTGACCTATTCTTAACTCGCCAAGATCCATCCAAGGTCATCTTCAGATCCTTGATAGACAAGTAGAAGAGGTCATGGATGCTAACACATGCATATAAGTTGATATGAGTAGGCAGTAACAAAAGCAACCAGGTCAAACAAACAATTTTAGTTATAGATTAACCATAATGTAAGATTACTCACCCTCACACATCTGAAAGAAGATCCTAAAAGGTCATCCATTTGGTGAAATATAGATTCTTTGCTTGAGAATCTGAAGATCCTTCACTTGAGAATCTAAAGAGGCCAATATTGGTTTGAATGTCTTAACACCTGCAAACAATGAAGACTGCTTACAAAACTCAACAACACTTGATAAAATAAGGTATAACTTCATCGATTATCAAACTTCATATTTAAAATGTGTGGAGTCTGAGAATTCCAATTCAAATTCCACAATGTAATACACCTAAAACAAAATGAGATCAATGTAGATTGTATGTGAATAACAATACTTATCCTGATGAAAATGGAGTTCCATTTTGGATCACATTTGGGAAGCTTCAAAGTTAGATCTAAATTGAAATGCTAGTCTAGATTCTAATACTCTACAACTGAGTAAGATCTACTTTGACGAATGGTTGAACACTTTTAGCAGCTACAAAATACCCAAAGCTTTATCTATAAGGTACGATCATGACATCACAACATGTAAAGCTTCTCAATTAAAGTGACAATTGAAGGGTTGGTTGAAGAGTGGATTGAAAGAGCATGTGAAGGTGCCCTTGCAAGCATACTGCTGCACAAAGGGAGTAGTGTTGGGGTCTGCTACTGCAACATCCAACTATGGGGAGGGAGTAGGAGGATAGAGAGACTATAATGTCATACTAAGACTATGATATGCAACTTTAGGGAGTCTACAAAAGATCTATAAACTGAGATAAATCTTAAGCAATTAACCAATTGTAGCTTCAAACTGACCTGCATACACCAGGTAGCCAAGTTGGACCAAGAAGATCAGGAGCAATTGTTTGAACAACCTACAATAGAATTCAAGCAAGGCCTCAGCAGAATTGTTTGAATAACCTACAACAAAAATCAATAACCTAGACACCACACTACCTAACAGTCTAAACAAAACCCGACACCACTACCTAACAGACTGAACGAAACCCACTAAACAGAACTAACAACCAAAAAACTCACTCGGACACAAGAACAAATAGGTAGGGGGCACCCAAAGAGACGGATGTAAAGGAGGAAAACCACCTCAAATAGAGCAACAACAAAGGAGGGAGGACCTAGGCTTGTGAGCCGGTGGGGGGTAGGGAAGGCAGGGAACCCCACCACCACTCCACACCATGCCAGTACACCCATCCACCACAAGAAACAACTTGAGGTGAATGAAGGTGGCTGAGGGAAGGAGCACCCACCCAAGGTCAAACCCCCACTTGACTCCTCCCTGCAAGCCTGACGAAGACACCGACGCTAGCCGCCGACCAAAAGGGTGCAAATAGAACACCCAACTACCCAGAAACCAAAAGGAAAAAAGGAAGGGGGGGAAGAGGGAAAGTGCACCCGTCCGACTGTCAAGGAAGCAACATCCTCGCTGCCTTGCTTGACACACCCATCCACTTCCGGAATTGCCGCAACAAAGGGAACACACAAGTTGCCAACCATGAAAAACTCCCCCACATCTACTGACAACTCATCCCTAGTCAACATGATGGGTCAAGTTGTTCCACTAGCATCAAGAACACAGCCTGAAACCCCACACACATCATGAAAAGGAAATGCACCAAGAACAAGACCAACACACATACCTTCAAACACCTAGGGAGCATCATCCGCCCCCAACAACCACTCCTTGTTTGAGGCCAAGCTCACCCTGTCAGAAAGATTAGGATCACCCTCACCAACCCTCTCCTCATCTAGGTCATCGCCAACCTCATCACCAACAACACCAGCATCCGCAACATACATACCAATCCCACCAACAATCCCTCCAATTGAATTGTGATAATTCTCCTTTGATCTGCCATCCCCAAAAGCATCATTCACATTTCCTGGGAAGACCCCCTTGCCAATAATACCACCATTGTTACTACCATGAATAACACTACCCAACATGGGGAAGTTTTCTTCGTGCCCAACCGAAGCCTCCCGACTTGCCTCCATAGATCCATTGAGGTCCGAACAACAAGACCACCTGCAGACAGTAGCTGGCGATGTGATGAGAGCACCCCACGCTTCCTGAGCCGCTCATAGTCGAGACATAAAGGCAGTGATGGACTCCATGCTTGAGGGAGTTCGGTCCCTATATCCCGTCACCAACCTCAAATCTGTGAACGGGGACGTTGCACCACTTGTTCCGCCGCAAGGAGAAAGACAACACTACTTCAGGATGTCAGTCAACCCCAACTTAGTCCGCGATGCTAAACAATGGTTAGAAAGATCCTGCTAGATGCCGCCGCCACACGGGCATGGGCTGGGAAGCCCTAGGATCCCATCGCCCATTCGACCGCACACCTCTACGCCGTTTCAGGTCTTTTTGGCTCACATTGCCCATTCTACCACACCTTGAATTATTTGCAATTAGCTATTGATCCACTTTTAATTTGGCAATTTTAGATTACCACTGATTAGATCTATAAATGCCTATATTATTTATCCCTTTTTAGAAACTCTATAATAGGTGGTTAAAATGCATTTTAATTAAAAATGCTTATAAATTGGATAGATAGTGGCCTTTTTTTTAAAAGCCACTAGAATAAATGCCACTAATGGGCATTTTTTCTATAGTGGTGTATGTTTTGGTTGTTCTTGGAGAAGACAAATTTTTGTGCTCTTCAATCCCCCTTCCATTTTTTTAATGTCAAAAGAGGGAGAGAGGTTCCATTTTTGTAATGTCAAAAGGGGGAGAGAATCTCAACCATATTGCTTTTTATTATCTTTGTGATCCTTTTCTTGTTCATTATATGCTTCATCATGTGACTTGCTAAAGGACAATACAATATATATGTTGTATTGCTTTGTGTAGATATACTAACTATGCAGGTAAGAGTAAGCATAGATTGAGAGGGAGCAATTCACATTGTTAAAATTCTGAATCCCCTTGCAAATCACAAGGCTAAGTTATAACTTTACATATCCTTTTCAATATGATTGAGGAATGGTTTGTCATTATCAAAAAGGGGGATAATGTTGACTTGAGAGCTATACATTGTCCATATTTTGATAATGACATAACCATTCCATTCCTATGTATCTAATATCTTTGTTCAAGATTGATTTCAGGCATTAGGTACATGAAAAGAATAATGTTCACTTGAGATATATACATTGTCCATATTTTGATAATGACATAACCATTCCATTCTTATGTATCTAATATCTTTGTTCAAGATTGATTTCAGGCATTAGGTACATGAAAAGAATCAAATTACACAAGCCCTAGTTGTTCAAGTTTAAGTCAAATGCAATGCAAGTGTGTGTTTTTGTGAAATCACTCCAAATGACCTTATATTAATTTTTTAATCACTTTTATTGATGATATGTCTTGTAACTAAGATGAGAAAAAATTAGGGACACTTATTTTGACGTCCCCAAATTTTCTAAAACTTAATCTATTGTGTGACATCCAAATTGAAAACCCTCACCTCAGTGAGAATCCCAATTTAAACACCCTGCACTAGGCTAAGAAAGGGAAAATTAGAGGAAGTTAGCAGGAAACACAGTAGCACATGCACATGAACAATAATAAATCCATACAACACATGTTCACCATTAAACATATAATTACTTAAAGAATTGTTACAATATTTGATATTACATATTGAACAACAACCATCTACATATACATGTACTACCACTAAACTACATGATCTTAAGACAACAAATCAACATGTACATCAGCTCGCCACACAACTCACAACTATCATGGTCTTCAAGATCACGTCCACAACCTAAACAAAAGATTATATGTGGTACATGTCAGTACAATATTGAAGAATATTGTACTGAGTATGCCTACGTGTCTTTTATATACCTCTCATCATATCTTGGCAATAAGATAAAACTAATACTTGGAAATTTAAATAAATATAAGAAAAAAACATATACTTGCACAAAGATGTTCATTAACAAAAGAGAACACATATTTTAAGCACATTTCCATTATATCATACATGCATTGACCGTCGAAGGTTGAATGCATTAAGGCCTTATGATCGACTACCAAAGAGATCATGTGTTCATGTATGGAACAGATATATTATGTTTCATGTATTCATAACCATAAGTATGAAAAATCAAGCAACATATCATGCAAGAATAATCATTTCATCCAATATCATATGCCAAGTATTTTAATACACATATAACACAAGCATATTGTATAATAAGCCAAGTAATCGGTAATGGCGTACCTTCCAAAGAGATATTCCTAATCATCACATATTCCTCAGGTCAACTATATCCTTGGTCAAACCCTGATTAAGACATGACCACATATCACCATCAAGTTCTCATCTTAACCCTAATTTATTAAATTATCAAAATTAGGGTTTTAAACCATGTATTAAAGGTCAACTTCATATAACATGGATTTCGTGTATAAAATTGATCTCATATTTACATATTATCTTCCAGTTATTGATATGAACTTATTCTGTAAATTTCATCATTTATTGAGCATGTATGTATTTATTGCATTTTATTTAGGGTTATTAGCCCTAATTAGCCATATGTAGTAAATTATGTGATTTCGTGCATCAACAATATCTAACATCATATGTATTATAAACATGATTATTGACTTACTGAAATTTTTCCATAATTTTTATATCATCATTTGATATTTATTACTTATGAACTAAGCATTACACATGTTACATGATATCACTAATATTAAAGCATTAAAAGGCTGATATTATGGTTCCATATTGTTCTACGCATTTTTCTTAGAATTTTGGTATATTATATATATTTTTCTGATAATCAAGCTATTTATTATGAATTTTGCAAGATTTGAACATTTTTGAAGAAATCACCTTTTTAGGCCAATCGGCCGCTGACATGTGGCAATATTGGGCGCGGCTCACTCTTCCTTTGCCCACATTGAGACGAGGAAGCTCTATGGTCTGGGTCGGTCAGTTCTGGGTCCTGAACTTGGTTCAACTCCTTTCTTTTTCTGGTCCACGCGAAGCCAACCCCTGCCCTCACTCGTTCCACACCTGATGCGTCTGTGGGCTCTGTCTCACAGTCGCCGCCACGAGAAAGAGCTCCGGTGAGAAATCTATGGTACAACAGTGCTCCTCGTCAAGTGCTAAGGCGTCCATTAGCTTCAAACCCTTTGGAGAGACCTCCCTGGCTACTCATATCCTAGGATGCGATCGTGGAGCTCATTCTGCACAAGGTCGTTGCCGCTTGGTTCTGGATTTGGTGGAGAAAAAGGGGTAATTGTCTCTGATCTTCCTCATGTCATTTTGGAGTTACTGAAGCTTTGAGGCACCTCCACGAACTCATACGCATCCCTACTCTGCTCTCATCTATGCCCTATATCAGTGTTCTACACTCCCCGTCACCACCAGTTTCTCACTGCTTTACACCACCACCTCGACAATGTTGGAAAGCATGTCGGGTTGTTAATGCATCGTTTAGCACTTAAAATCACTAAGATTATTATCCTAGAGTTTAATCCTTTTCTACTTCCGATTAAGGCTAGTATAGAAGGGTTAATCCAATAGGACAACTTTTTAAGATTGCTTCCTTTATCCCAATTAATTTTGATGAACTATTTTATTATTTTTTTGTATTTTCAGATTGAAAACAGAAAGTAAAGATCAGGATGGGGGTTTGGTTGATTACACTAAAACAAGAAATAAACACAAAGTAACAATGTAATAACAAGAATTTATTTTGCCCCTGTCACAAGGAAAAGAAACAAATAATTGTTAGCACAAGTAGACTATTGTGAATGGAAAAGACTAGAAGTAAAGAAAGCAAATCAACGAAGGTTGAAATCAAAGGGAGATAATCGAGGCTCTTGGGGTTTTCTCCACCTTAGCCTAGGCAAATGATTAATCATTAAACGACGGGTTCGATGAAGGCAAGTGAATTAGAAATCCACTAAAGATGATCTCCACATGAGCCCATTGGCCCTGGTGCTCATGTTTCTTAGTTCATCATCCTAAAAAGAGAAAATCTGTGGATGTTTCAAAACTCTTATGCGATTGAGATTGTCGTTCTAAACTCAAATTTCCAAGGTCATATCCATTCGGATTAACTTTTGCTATTATCAATTAATAACTTTGATATATCAACTAGTTATCAATCTCAAAATCCATCTAGAATCATTTAAGGAGAAATCAAAAGCCATAGCTAAGGGGTTATTCCCCTTGCCTCGATAAAGAACTACTCACTCATGGAGAAGAAGCAAAGAGAGACGGAGGGAGGAAGTGATCTAGCCATCTTTGAGTCTTACGACTACTGATCCTCGATTAGAGACAATGAAGATGGCTTCCTCTTCCTACCTTTCTCGATTGCTCAAGAGAGGGGAGGAGAAGAAAAGAAAATACTAGATCTAAACACAACAAAATAACATAATAACTTGTAACAAAATTGCAAGGCTACTTTATTTCAAAACTAGAAGGATACAAGAAAATTTGCTCCAGAATGGAAATTCGAGAAAACCCGAGATGCCTAAGGAGGAGGAAATGCCCCTCATTTTATAGGAGAGGGAGGGGGCACTTTTACAATTAGGGTGAAGGGTTTTGAGGCTGGCGGCTGGCTTCTTGGTTGTCTACACATTGCCAACCGACCGGTTCAGAAGTGAACCGATCGGCTGGATGGTGGTGGATGGCGGCTGCCAACCCTAATTAGGGTGGCGGTGTAGTCAAAACATCTTGGTGTGTTTCTTCCCATCAATAGGGATTGGGTCGAGTGTTTGGACTAGGAATCGGGCGATCCGGCCGATCGTTTGGTCAAGAGCAATGATCGATGCTAGAATGCAAAACGAGTGGTTGAACAACTGAGATGATCAGGTTGTGATAGTGAGACGATCAGTTAGTGATGTTAGACGGTCGGATCAAGTTCTGAAACTACAAAAAAATGCACAAGATTGTCAGATTTCTGATAAAAATGAGAAAATATTAATTTGTGCAATTTCAAGAGATGAATTGAGTATTTCTATGTGACAAGGTTAATAATTTGTAGAAAAGAAGTGCTGAAATAGCACTCATCAATATACCCCGGACATAAATTTTTGCTTGTCCTCAAGCAATTGAAAAATCAAAATGATTCAAAGATTTTAGAAATCAAGTTCATCCTCCCTAGATTAGCAATTCTTCTATCCTTTTCATGGCAAAGTGACCCATCTCCTAGAACCACAAATTGCAAGCTCTATGTTTCTTAAGAAAACATTTTTCATAACTTATTTTTTTAAACTTATACTTTGTAAAGACAGTCTTGATCTAACTTGCGCTTCGACACTCAATTTTCAATTTTTTTTCTAAATTGGGATGATTGTTGCACGGGAATAGAGAAATTTGAGGTGTGACGGAGGAATCCCTCCTCTATTTGACTTGGGATATTTTTTTATGGACTTGTGATTACATTGACAACAATTTTTTTGTGTACCTTTTTGGTATCTTTTGATGGTACACCCCTTTGTGGGGTATGGAAGAAGAGCATGCCAACCCAGACTTAGAGTTTGGCGTGAGATTTATTTTTCCCTTGCAACAAAAAATGTTTTTTTAGTGTTGTTGCATAAGATAGAAAAGACATGTAGCTACATTATATGAGAGTAAAAAGAATAAGTTAATCTAATGCTAAAAATAAGAAAATCTGCATTTGATTCTATTTGATACTCTAAGGCTTGCCACCGTTTCCAAGAATTACTTTCATGATCATAGGGAACTTGATATTTCAAAGTTTTTTTTGAATAATTTTGAGAATGCAATTGTTTTAACAAATTTCATTTTTGCAGATAAAATACAACATTTGGCCGACTAGATAAAGGCCTATGTTTGAAAGAAAAATAGTGCAATACAAAATAAAATGCAAAAAGAAATGTTGAAAAGGGAAGATAGAGGGTGGATCACGTACCACCCACCCCATCTCGGACTTAGAATATTGCTCAGCCTAAGAAAACTCTTAGAATGGGATGGAGGGAAGAGTCACCGCGGTGGAGGGTGCTACTGGTGGGAGGAGTAGTACTTTCCCCAATAAAGAGAGTCAGGACATGGATAACTCTTCTGCGCTCCGTACTCCTCATATGTTGGTCGAGTAGGGGCATAGTGAATGTAGTCCACATGCCAAGACTCCTGCGAATGCTGCATTAGGTACATGTGATTGAGCTGGTGGCCCTTTCTCTACTGCTCTTGTTGAATCACATCTAGCTAAGTTTGAACCTCGTAAAAGCCATAGGGGCTGGCGTCATCGTCCGATTGTCACCTAGTATGACATCTGGAAGGTGGCAGTGGCGGTCCAGTATCCTCGTCGTGAGCCTCTTGTGAGGCTGTGGCTCGAGGACAGTGTTTGGGTCTGGATGCTCCAGATTGAATCTCTATATATGGCCCGGTAGATCAGTTAACTCGTAGACGTAGTTTGTTGTCGCAAACCGCAAATGTAACAGAAGCTGGGTGACCACCTGAGTGTCTTTAAACAAAAGGTAATTAATGCCCTCGATGCCCAAACGGATAAACCTACTATTCTTCAAATACTGAGTGTTGATGAGGTGATTTTTGAGCTCAAGCGGAGGAAAGGCGATGTGGGTGTGGCCCAAAAAGATTGCTAGCTGGGTGACATAGTGGCTAATATGAAAAGAAGAGGAAGTGGCTCGGCTGGCTTGGGTACCAAAGTGCTCAATAATAGCATTGCCCTAGTTAAAAGGCACTTCATGTAAAAGACACCAGAGAGCATAAAGTTCTACCTGAGTGATTTCTCCCTGAGTACCTTCCTGACGGAAGATGGTGCAGGCTAAGATTCAGTGTAGGTAACAGACCATCGGGTTGTGGATGCAAGAGGCCTTGGGCCCATTAGGAAGACGGGGTAGGAGCCCGGTGATCTCATCCCAAAACTTGTCTCTGTCATAATTGTCTGGGAAGGAGTCATGAGAACGTGCCATACATCATTCTAGCCAATAATCATCTCTGCCATCGAGTATAAAAGAAGTGATTTGCCTAGCAGAAGACTCCAGATTTTCCCCAAAAATCTGGAATTTGCAACTCGAGTTTCCAAAAGAATAGTGTAACCTGCGGAAAGTGCTCAAAAACTCGAGGGTAAGATCACAGTATACAGAGGTGACATGGTAGGGAAAGATAAGGATGTGGTTTCTGCGTAGGATAGTGTCGCTAGCATAGAGGATTCCCAAAGCATCTAGGGTTGTATCGCACACCAAACGGGGAAGGGAAACATCGATTGCATACATCTCCTAATAACGTTGTCGGTGCTCGACGCTAGTGAACTGGTCATAGCTACCCAGAATGGGAGCTATACAGTGTTAACGGGGGATGGTGGAGTCTAGATCGTTGGAAGCATTCTGAGTGCCCTCCATCTCAAGGAGAAGCTCATCCACCTCATCGATGTCACGGTGCATCGCTTCGGCCAACTCGAGGGAACACTCGCCAGTAGGGGATGGCGTGTAGAATTGGATTCTGGGATGAGAACTGGAATGGCGAGGAGGGTCTCTGGAAGAAGATGTAGAGGCCATACCCTTTCCCTTGCGGAAATGGTTAAACATGACCACTGTAGAGAATGAGTCGATCGGTTGAGCAAGTAAACCGATCGTTTGGATAAGACCAACCGATCGTCTGGCTGATGAAACAAACGTTTCACTAATTTGAGACGGGCGACTGGTAAAACGAAGCGGTCGGCTGAGTCTGGATCTGAGCACTCGGAGGAGAAAGCCGATGACCGACTTGTTGAGAAAAAAGGGTGGTGGTGATGTAGGGCCAGTCGGTCGTATAACATGCGAGACGGGTGGCGTCGTAGCCAGGCGGGCGACTGAACAGATCTAGAACAACAACTGTGATGGTGCGGTCGAGCAGCTGCGTCGAGCGATGAGCGTAAGGCCTGAGCGGTGGAAATGTCTAGACGTCCGACTTTGGACTAGGTCAGTCGTCGGAAGAGGTGAAAATGGTGCGCGAAGCGGTGGCAAGCTTGAGAGATCGAGTGAAAGTGAGGGTGGTGGTTAGGATAAGCGAGGAGATGGGAGAGTGGTCTTGTGTCGGGTGGGTTATATAGAACAATGGAGCAACAAGCCGATCGGTTGGGTATCCAACCGATCGGTTGGTCTTCCTTGGGTGTCGGACAGAAGAAAGTAAAGGGTGGTGGCTGCATGAAATTATTAGGGAACAGTCAGAGAACGAGTCGAGCGGCTGGATACCCAGTCGATCATTTGAGATGTCGAGGCTTCCCAAAATCAAGCTTGAGCTAAACGACTGGTGGTAGTAACTAGTCGGCTCGATAACAGATAAGAAGGAAAACAAAACGTAAAATGAAAAAAATAAAAATAAATGAAAAAGAAAGAACAAGAAGGGAAAATAGTGTTGGGCTACCTCCCAACTAGCACCTTATTTTACGTCGTGGCTCGACAAGGATCAGATTATTTAGATTCTGGGGAATTTGCGGGGTTAGTTAGGTTCAGGTCTTCCAAGGGTGGATACTTGGTTGAGTCTGAGGTGACGACATCTTCAGTAGTGATGTATCTTTTAAGACGGTGTCCATTGACCTTAAATTCACCCAAAACTTTATCCCAGAGAAGAAAAGCGTCGTGTGGATACATACACTTGACAACGTAAGGGTCATACCATCTCAATTTGAGTTTTCCAGGGAAAAGTCATAATCGTGAGTTAAAAGCTAAAACTTGATCCCCTTCTCTAATGTCTTTGCACTTGATATGACCATCATGCCACATTTTGGTTCGGTCTTTGTAGATTCTTGCATTTTCGTAGGCACTCATCCTAAGTTCATCAAGCTCATTCATTTGGAGAAAATGTTTCTCTCCAACCCTAGAAAGGTCAAAATTCAAACTTTTGATGGCCCAACTGGCTTTGTGCTCTAGTTCTATTAGTAAGTGACATGACTTACCATAGATCATTCTGAAAGGGGTGGTCCCAATGGGTGTTTTATAGGCAGTACGATATGCCCACAGAGCGTCATTGGTTTTTAACGCCCAATCTTTCCTAGTGCGTCCAACAGTTTTTTCTAAAATTGATTTGATTTATCTGTTGGATACTTCTACTTGTCTACTGGTATGAGGATGGTAAGGAGTGGCGACTTTGTGGTAAACTCCATATTTTTTCAAAAGAGCCTCAAAACTTTTATCCAAAAAATGGGATCCCCCATCGGAAATGGCGGTGTGAGGGACTCCAAATCTAGGAAAAATGATATCTTTAAAGAGTTTCTTAACAGGTTTAGAATCATAGGTTTTAGTGGGTATGGATCAACCCACTTTGACACATAATCGAATGCGACTAAAATGTAAGCACACCCATAAGAAGAAGGAAATGTGCCCATGTAGTCGATCCCCCAAACATCAAATATCTCTAATTCCTACCAAGAAGTGAGAGGCATTTGGTCACGCTTGGAAATGTTACCCGTCCTTTGGCATTGGTCACATGAGAGCACATAATCATATGAGTCTTTGAAGATGGTGGGCCAAAAGAATCCACATTGTAGGACTTTTCTAGTTGTTTTTTGGGAACTCATATGACCACCATAGGGGACAGAATGGAAAGGCACATCCTTTTGAAGAAGATTGGTGAGAGGTTTTGTGATTTTGGAAAAATCACAGATGAATCTCCGATAGAACCCGACATGTCCTAAGAAGGCTCAGATGTCTTTGACTGAGTTTGGGGGAGGCAGCTTGGTGATGACCTCAATCTTAGCTTGGTCTACTTCAATGCCCTGGTTTCTCACGTTATGGCCTAAAACAATGCCCTCCTTGACCATGAAGTGACACTTCTCCCAATTAAGGACTAAGTGTGATTTGATACATCTATCAAGGATAAGAGAGAGGTTTTGAAGGAAGGAATAAAAAATGTCTCCATAGACGGAGAAATTATCCATGAACACTTCCATGACAGTTTCAGTTAGCCCTGAAAAAATAGCAGACATACATCTTTGAAAAGTGGTCAGTGCATTACACAGGCCAAAGGGCATTCGTCTAAAGGCATATGTACCAAAAGGGCATATGAAAGTGGTTTTCTCTTGATCTTCAGGATGGATGGGAATCTGATAAAAACCTGATTAGCCATCTAGATAACAAAAGTATTGTTGATGGGCTAAACGTTCAAGAACTTGATCTAAGAAGGGAAGAGGGAAGTGATCTTTCCTAGTAGCTTTGTTGAGCTTCCTGTAGTCAATGCACATTCTCCATACTGTGATTGTGCGAGTGGGAATGAGTTCATTCTTCTCATTATGAATGACAGTAGTCCCTCCCTTTTTGGGAACAACTTGAATTGGGTTGACCCATGTGGAGTCGGAGATTGGATAGATGATTCCTACAGTCAAAAGTTTGATCACCTCTAGATGGGCTACTTCCTTCATATTTGGGTTGAGTTTTCGTTGTGGATCTTGAAAAGGTTTGTGGTCTTCTATCATAGGGATTTTGTGGATGCAGATGGATTGATCTATTCCAACTAAGTATGTCATTTTGTACCCCAAGGCAGCTCCTTTTTTCCTAAGTTCACTCATAAGTTTGTTTTCTTGTTCGAATGGAAGGGAAGAGTTTATGATGATCGGGCACAGTTCTAGCTCATCAAGAAAAACATATTTTAGACCTATGGGGAGAGTCTTCATTTCTGGGGCCTTTGGTGGTTCAGGTTTATCTTTTATGGTGGAGATCATTTTAAGGTCCTCAATCACAACACATGGGATTTCCTCAAAGTTATCCAAATGAATTTTGAGTTGATTTAATGATTCATTGTCAAAATCACATTCGATGGGGATAGTGAGGGCGGTACATAGGGGGTCATCAACTAATTCCCATTCTTGCCTTAGTTGGGATAATTCATCAATGCAATCAAGGAGGTAGACTTCTTCCTCAAGACTAGGTCCCCTCATGCTTTCAAACACCCTAAATTCAAGGTTTTGCTTCCCTAGACTCCCAGCCTCGACATCAATTAAGGCATGGGCAGTGGCTAAGAAGGGACGTACAAAAATGAGAGGGTAGCGTAAATCTTCCTTGATGTCCATGATCACAAAATCACAAGGGACATATGCATCATTTCCAACTTTTACCAGAATGTCTTCTATGATTCCCATGGGTTTGGATGTGGATGAGTCTACTAGTTGGATGGTCATGGCTGTGGGTAACATGTCATTGAATCCTAGTCTTTTGTAAAGTCTATAAAGCATGATGGATATACTGGCTCCCAAATCTGCTATCCCTTTTCTACAAGCATTGTCACCCAAGTAGCATCCTATTCCAAAAGAACCTGGATCCTTCTATTTTTTAGGCATCTGACTTAGGATAATGTTTGAAATGGTCCTAGCAAGTTTAATAGTCCCGTATTCTTTAGTAACATACTTCCTAGTCAAGAGATATTTCATGTACTTGGACCACGCGGGCATGTCAGCCAAAGCATCAAGGAAGGGAATGTCGACATGTATTTTTTTCATAGCATCCCTAAATTTCATGAAACGGGCATCAAGTCTTGTTTGTTTGAGGCAGGCTTAGTAGGGAGGTCGGGGTTTGTAGATTGGTTCTTCGTATTATGCTTGAGGGGTTTCGGGGGTGGGGGTGGGTGGTATGAATGTAGCTTCAGGCTCGACAATGACCATGTCCTCATCCTCAAATTCTAGAGGTGGGTCTGGAGTTTTTCAGGAGGTGGAGGAGTTTTCACTTTTCCTGAATGAGTGGAGACAACCTTGAGTTATTTGGGATGTTTGGGGTTGTTTTCGGGCTGCCCTGCAAAAGTTCCGACAGGGGGTTTCTATCGGTCAAACATACGAGCTAGTTGGGCGTCTGTCGCCTTTTGATGAGCTTGTTGAGCAACGATGATTTGCTCCAGGGTAGTTATCCTTTCGTCTGATGAAGGGGTGGTGGTAGGGACATTTGGTTGAGGGGGTGGTTGATTTTGGTTTTGAGGAAGAAGGTTTAAATTTTGAAATTGTTGTCCTTGATATGGTGGTTGGGTTAGATAGTTTACTCGGTAATTTCCTTGGTTTTTAAAGTTCCTTTGATTTTTGTATGGAAATCCAGGTGGTGGTCGATTGTTACCTTGAGGGTAGGGAGGCCGTTGTTGGGTTTGGAATTGGCTAGAGTTCTCGGCACCACAAGGGTTCCCATATTGAAAACCAGGAAGGTTTCTAGTTTGGTTGGGATTATAGTAACCTTGGCTAGGTATGGTATATATTGAATTGAGGTCCTCTGGTTGTTGTCCTATTTCAGGTTGCATGGGCATGTTGTAGAGATATTGACAGTGGAGGGTGGTATGGTCGTATCCTTAACAAATACCACAAAGAGAATCCATGGCTTTTAGTTGTTGGGGTGACTTTCTAAGGGTGACCAAGGATGACTCTAACCGATCTTGTTTTAAGGCAATTAATTTGAGGCTTTCTACTATGCTTTGGATATCATTATTAACTTCTGCCTTGTCTACCTTAAGGATTCCACCAATTCCTCTTCTAGCCCTTATTTCGGAAGCTCGTTTGACTACTTCCCATGCGTTAGTCAAACTTTGATGCATGAAATTTCCTCCAGATGAGGAATCGAGAAAGAATTTGGTATCATCATCAACACCACGGTAGAAGATCTCTATGAGTTGGGCTTGAGAGATATCATAGTGGGGGCACTTCCTAAGTAAGTCTTTGAACCTCTTCCAGGATTCTCCTAAAGACTCTCCTGGGGACATGGAAAAGTGAGTGATTTGAAACCTAAGTTCGTAGGTGAGAGATGGGGGGTAAAATTTTTCAAGAAACTTGCTTTGTAGAACTTCCCAAGTTGTGACATGGTCTTCACTCTCCATAGTGTTGTACCAGCTACTAGCTTGGCTGGAGAGGGAATACTTAAACAACCTAAGGCGGATGGCATCTTCAGAGACACCAGGAAGTTTGTTCAGAGAGCAAAGGTCAATGAACCTTTGGACATGATCTTGGTAACTTTCTCCATTGTTGCCTGAGAAGGGTTTGGCTTGCATCATGGTGATCCATTGTGTTCGGATCTCAAATTGTGGAGCAATGATGTCAGGAGGTATGACTGTATGTTGTGCATATGCAATTTTTTGAACAGAAAAATCCTTTAATTGTTTTTGCCTTTCGACTTCCCTCCTATCGACTTCTATGGCTTCTTGTTCAGCCCTATAGGATGCTCATAAAGCGGCTTCTCTTTCCGCTTGTTTAGCTTGCATGAGCTCTCTTTGAGTTGTGAGAGCTTGGCCGATTCTACGGGCGACTTCTTCTTCATTCATTCTTGCTATATTTTGACAGTTTAAACGGTGAAAAGTCCTTTCTATTTCCGGATCAAACGGTTGAGAATGAATGTTCGGGCGTCGCATACACAAAAGAAGTAGTTAATCGTGTGCAGAAAAAATGGACTATCAGAATGGAAACTCGGTAGAAGGAGGAGTAGCACTTCCGGAATGTTATGCGGAAGGCATAAAAAAGGAAAAAAAGTTTTTCAAAAATTTTGGGGTTCGAAGAAATAATTCCGTTGTCCCCGACAATGACACCAAATTGTTAATGTGTCATTTAGCACTTACAATCACTAAGATTATTATCCTAGAGTTTAATCCTTTTCTACTTTCGATTAAGGCTAGTATAGAAGGGACGATCCCACAGGACCATTGACACGATTTTACCGTGCATATAATGCAAGTGCACGCGTCAATGTAGTATAGGCCCTTGTGAGGCCCGAGTCGAACTCAGGGACACTGAATTATCGGTAGACTACTACTAACTACTCACAATTAGCTAGGCCAATTAAAAGGTTCTAAGAGTTGTTTTAAAAATAAAAGGAAATAAAATAGAACAAGGCAATCGATTAAAGGTTTAGTTTAATCAATTCAAGTGGAGATCTTTAGGATTGTGATTTAACTGTGGGTTTTCATTGTATGAATTTCCATATAATAATTCAGGTTCATCTCTCAATCCGGGTAGTGGCCTGTAGTCAGAATTGTCCACTGTCGTGGTATAATTCACTACCTAAGTCTAGGTCGGTTCCACTGTCGTAGTAACCTATACCCTAAACTAGGTGCATTAGAATCTACCTCTGGGTTTCCACCATTAACCGTACATCACCTTATTCAAGGGATTTGTTAATTAATGTGAATTTTGTCTCTTTTCAACCATTAATTCTTCTTTCAAAGTAATTAAAGGCATTAGATTATCATTATGGTGATCAAGCATAACAATATAATGGAGAAAATGAAATCATACCACGGATTTAAGAGATACATTATGAATTACTATGATAAAAATGTCATACAATGCTTCCCCGGGTTACTCCCGGTCCTAAAGGTAAAGGGGATTAGCCCCGCATGTTCATCTCAGAGAAAAACATGGTTGATAAAAGGGGAAACATGGAGAAAAACATGAATAAGTAATGAAACCCCTGAACGGAGAAGATCCAAGCATTCCTCGGAGTAGAATGCGCGATCTACAGCCTTTCGGCAGTGGAAAACATCTTCTTCGGCTTCTGAAACGGCTGGGACGTGCTTCTAGGCTCTGTTCTTCTCTCCACACCTTCTCGGGATGTGTGCATCGGCTAATGACGTGATACCTGGCTCTTGGCCACCGTCATTAGGTATAATCACTGAGTTAGGTTGCAAAAATATCACAGCCATCAGATTTAGATTGATCTGAAACAAACTTGCATCTGACGGTGTCGATACCATCGATGCGGGTCGATGGTATCGACACTGCGCGATATCGGCAAGTCTTCTTTTCTTTTCTTCATTGCACCTGATGCTGACACGATACCATCGACGAGCGTCGATGGTATCGACTTCCTTTAGCGTCGGTTTTATCCCTTTTCCGTCCCTGAAACTCCACATGTCGATAGTATCGACATTTGGGTCGATAGTATCGATGGACTAGTCGCCAGCAACCTGATGAAATGTCACTACCATCAACTCCAAAGTCGATGGTATCGACTCTGTGCTGCTCCTTATGGCTAGCAACCTGTGGTTGTGTCGATGGTATCGACAGCTGCAGATATGCGTTTTTCCTGAAATTGCAAATCAAAACCACATAAGCCGAGATAAAACCTATCATTGTAATCATTTATGCTCAAAACAATAAAATAAGAGAGAATTGATGCTGAGAAGGATCATAGACTAAAGTAAGTGAATTATGCAATATTAACAACCAAAATGACCAATAAACGCATAAAACGCGAGTGAAACAAGTCTATAAATGCGACTCAAAATCATCGCATCAAACTCCCCTAAGCTTGAACATTGCTCGTCCTCGAGCAAAAAAACTTTAGAATAAAATTGCGAGAGTTGACTAAAGAACATATCGTCACAACAAACATCACCACATGATCCCCGTCGGACATTCACATATCGGCCCTCACTAACCACGAAATGATAATTACCCTAAAGGTGACAGTAATCATCCATAAAAGATATCTACCTCAAAAATAATGAACACTATCACATAAGGCAGTTAACAAAATAAAATTCTCTGGTCCAGACTCGATGCATCTTATGATCTTCTATTCTACATTGCTCGCCCTAACTACCATTTACATGGAAGCAGTTCTCCTGGTATTAATGAGTGAGGAGAAAATAACAGTGGCCTACCAATTCAAGCAACGGGTGGATGGAATGGGTGGCTCATGGAAGAAATGGAAGCATTATACAATTTTAACAGGCACAAAGCAAAAATGACCTAAATGATGCATATGCAAGTGTAAATGCCCTAATGCCTACATTTGCGTGGAATGATGCATGCACTTTCATTCCATCTCAAGGTGAGATGGAATATCTAAGAGAAGTACATCATGTACTTATTCTTCTTAGTATGTAGTGAGAACATGTTCCTTTCTCCCTCTCATTACTACTTACTTCTCAATTCTCTTTTCTTTTTTTTTTCAAAACTTTTTTTTTCAAGTCCTTATGTTCATAGCTGACAACGAAATGTTTGTCAGGCTCACTTAATGCTACATAACGTATACATTTGAAGCATTCAGAAGGTATAGAACAAGTTCATCACCTTTTATGTTTCAGAAGACATAAGATGCATGATGCACTATATGCACAAAAATGTGAATATAGCTACAAAATGATAATTATGCAACTAAATGACACGCACCTAAGGATAATAAGCATGTACAACTATTCTATCTTTTTTCTTTTTTCATTCAAAAATATGAGAAAATAGCTATAATGCAAGACCTATCTACATGGAATGCAATCAAAGAGATTAAAACCGTAATGCACTTCCAGTTCATAAGGTGGATTATGAAAGCAATGGGGTGGATAGATCACAAGACTAATTGACTGAACCTTTGAAAATTATTATGTGTCCCTCCTTACTGACCTGTGTAGTAATTAAGAGGTTTTTCTCTCTTATTTCAAATTAAAGTCTCATTATCATTTGATCACTTTAGGCTCAACAACCAGTTCCGTCCACTTTTCATGAATCATGGGAATGTATAGTTCTGATTTTCTATTTTAGAGTTGACAAACCCAATTATTTCCTTAAGTTATGTGCTTAAAGTTGAACAACACAAACTTGCAAAACACTAAAATTTTTTAAATTTTTCCGTTGATTCCCATGTACAAGCAACGAGAAGACACATGACTTAAGACATCCAGAATTACACTAGATAGAGTGTGGATCCTATAAACAACTAAGAACTACAAGAAATAAATGACAAAAGACAAAACAATAAACTTAAAAATTGAGAAAACTAAAGGATAGAGCTGTTCCAACTCCCCCCTAAGCTTGAATTCGACTATGACCTCATAGTAAAAAACAACCTTAAAAAGGTGTAATAGAGATACCAATCATTCTTCAGGAGGAGGCGGGTACTGCGGGGCCGTGGGGTCCCAAGATGGGTATTGCCCCTGAAAGCTCAGATCATACTGGGGCATGGGCGGAGGTTGTGGATACCCCCCAAAGTAATTCTGGCTCCAATAATGATTGTAGAAGGACTGATGTTGCATCTCCATCCTATGCAACCTGTCGTGGATGTGTTGTTGGTTGTCGAGGAGGAGGCGCTCATTTTCAAAAATGGCCCTCTGATTATCTAACAGCCGGTTCGTCGTATCCTGAATACCGGCATATGAAGTTGTATGGTGTAGTTGGGTGTGCTGGATCTCTTGCAGCATTGTATACATCCCCTGCATGGAATAGACATCCTCTCCTTGAGGAGAGGGCTGAGGTGGCGGAGGATGTGAAGATGAAGATGCACCCGGATGCATGCGGGGACGCTTCCTAGGTGCCACTCGTGCACGAAGTGGGGTGAAAGCCTCCTCTTCCTCTTCAGGCTTGTCGCCGTCATTGTCATTTTCATCATTGCCACCATCTTCATCCGAGTCTTCAATGGCTATGACAGACCATGTGAAATGTTGAGCGCCCTCAATGTGGAAGACGGTAACTGGAAGTGAACACTCTTGATATGCTTGATTGACATGGCAGTGTGCATATGCCAAGCCATCACGAAGCAGGATGAGGTTGGAGCGATGCAGATGCTGCAGGTTGACCTTGCTCCTGTTGGAGAGGGGAGTAAGATGGGAGAAATTTAACCCAAGATAGGAGGCCAGCGGTGTGATGAGCCCTCCAAAGTGGATTGGAGCCTTCTGTGTACTCCTCTGAACGGCCAACACGCACGTTAAGAAGAACGCTTCCCAATTACACTCCTCTCACTTCAGCAATTTGTGCAGGAAAAACAAATTTGTCTCCTGAAACTTGCTGAGAGATAGATCACCACAAGCGAACAAGGTGGTGCAGAGCATGCGGTGAAGAACCCGCACAAACGGATGCTCGAAATACGCCACTACAACGTTGTGGTAGCTGACGGATTTCCCCAGAGGCACAGTCACAAGCTGGGCAAATATATCATCGTAGTCCGTCCTGTTATCTGGCCGCCGGTACTGGTCTCTCCCATGATTCCAGTTGTAGATGGAATTGAACTGCCTGAGGGTGAGAGTGTAATCATTGTTGTAAAGCTGGAAAGAAACGCGGCCCTTTATCCATTCCCGATCAGTGGCGATGACGTCATTTGGTACGACGCATATGTCCAGCGACGCCATGAACTCCGCCACTAGCTCCTTGTATGTTGGCCATTCATCGAAGAATGGCTGGCCGTCGGCATGGAATTCCATCTCATCGGGCCTCCTGCCCGTATACCTTGCCTGCCCCTTGAGAACGTAGGCAAGATTGGACTCGAACCCCAGATTGGGGATCATGTCCCGGTCGACGTAGCGGGTCGGATCAATCTTGCGCTTCATCAGTTCCTCATAGACCTTCCGGACCTCCACGAAAGGATGGACAATCCTCGGACGCGGAATATATGCAGTAGGCAGAGGGATGAACTCGGGGATCTCCATAGGATCCTCCTGTGAATAAGAAGCATCGGTTGTACGCACCATCGTCGCAAAGAAAGAAGGAAAAGAAGATGGAGCTCGGTGAAGATCAGAGAAGACAATCTTTGCTTGGTGAAGGCTCGGGGAAGAACTCGCTCCTTGGATGCTCGTAGTCAGGCTCCGATTGCACAACAAGACGCATGACGCAAGTGGATGAAGTAGTCCTTGAAGGTGTGACGTCATATGACAACAATCTCTCCCTTTTATAACTGAGGCCGTCGCTGCTGTGCACCCGTCGATACCATCAACGCGGGTCAATGGTATCGACACCTGTAGCGCAATCCAGTCTTTTGCTAATATCGACGGCTGTCGATAGTCTGATGTGGGCGGCCGGATCGATGACGTGTTGATACCATCGACGTGGGTCGATGGTATTGACCCATCCCACGGATCGACTCTCTTGATGTAACGATCGCCGTTGATTTCCTCTCGCGGATCGGTGACGTGTCGTGTCGATACTATCGATGCAAGTCGATAGTATCGACTTCTGCTTAGGGAAAACACCCACGTGAGGCCCGGCCGCCACTTCCTGTCTGTAACTAGGTCGATACCCTCGATAGGCCCGTCAATGGTATCGACTTCACTGAGACACATTTCGTCTGAATATCTCCAGAGATCTCACGAGTATCGACATCCATGTCGATACTATCGACCTCGTTCTGGTGAGCAACCTGATGGTGGGTCGATACCATCGACGAGGCCGTCGATAGTATCGACTCAGAGAAATTTTTGCAGCCACCTACCTGTTCCTATCTCGATACCATCGACACAAGGGTCGATGGTATCAACCCTGCCTCAAACCTGCACATTGAACAAACGATCGAGGTATCTTGTTTACACTAAAAACAGAATCGAATCAAATTAATGTACAAAAGTGAAAGGAACTAAACGAAACTACCGATGGCTGGGTTGCCTCCCAATAAGCACCCGTATTTAACATCTTAGGCTAGACGAATCAAGCTTCATCACTTTGGAGATTTAGAGAGTGTGCCCAGGGGATCATGCGGCAGTTTGAACTCAACTCGATCCTGGCCAATTCCCAAGGTCAAAGTACCTCTCCCAATGGCAGTGACAACATCGGTCGTCGCTTGAAACGACCTTCCTAAGAGCATTTCACAACCCTTGAGTTGCGGCATATCCATAACTATGAAATCCACCGAAAAGATAAACCTGTCTACTTTGATAAGTACATCCTCACATACTCCGTATGGCTTGACAATGGACCCATCCGCCAACTCAATAGTCACACCAGATTTCTTTAATTTCTTCATCCCAAGCTTTTGAAACGTGGACAGTGGCATAAGATTAATGCTGGCCCCTGAGTCACACTGTGCTTGTGGAAAATGTTTACCGCCTACAGAACATGGGATGTAGAAATCCCCCAGATCTTTCCTCTTCTGTGGTAGACTCCCATGGATAAGTGTGCTCACCATCTCATTCACCCAGCAAACATTTGTGTCTTTGATCCACCTTTTCTTGGTGATGATTTCTTTGATAAACCTTCCGTAAGCTGGAATCTGCTCGATCATTTCCAATAACGGAATATTGATATGGGGCTTCCTGAACATCTCCAAGAACTTCCTGTAGTGTTGATGCTCTTTCTTCGGCCTCGGGCTGTCCGGAAAAGACACAACTGCCTCATTTAGACGCTTATGAGGTGGAACATATGGGCTTTTCGGGGTCTCCTCCCCTAAGCTTGCTTCAATGTCACCCTCTAGCGTAGACTTTGGTACATCATTTACAACAGGTGTAACTTGTGGCGGTTCCTCCCTCGCAGTGAATGTAGCTTCACGATGATGCATGACCTTCACCTGCTCTTCTTGCCTAGGTGCGGGTGCGATCGTGATGGGCTCTTGGGGGGGTTTTGTGAATGGGACATATCCGTCCGGTAGTCCATAATGACTGCGAGGATACGGTATTTTCGGTGTAGCCTCCGTATCAAAAATCATTTTGCTTTTATCCTAGACCTCCACCACCGGGGGCTCTGCCTCAGTAATCAGAGATATGTACTTTACTTGATGATGTGCTTGAACAACATCTGCATTCCCAGCCTGTCTTTGTTGATTTGTAAGCTTTAAGGCTGCCACTCCATTGGAAATTTGGGTCACAGTCATCTCGAATGCCCTCATCTGTGCTCCATGGCTTTGCAATGTCTGCCCAAATTTAGTCAAGATTTCACCCTGAGACTGTAGCTGCTTACTAAACATGCTCATCATCTCCTGATTTTGCTACACCACTTGACTAAGCAACGCGGTCCTCTTATCTTCTGTTGTTGACTATAGCTTTGCATCTGGATCTTGTAGGAAGTTGTTTGGATCTTTCCATGATAATTTTCTACCCTTCCTCCAAGCATAATCATTGTTTCTGTAGCCCTGTTGTTGCATAAATTTGACTTGGGCTTCCTCGTCAGATTCTGCATCTTCTTTGGCAAGCAATTTCTTGGCTAGAAGTTCTAATTTATCATTCAACTCCTTAATGGCCCTGGACTCACCTGCGACTTTCACTTGTTCTGGTGCATCCCTATCACCCCAAGATTGCTTCTTTGCGATATTTTTCATAATCTCCCAACACCTAGTGCCAGTGTTGTTTAAGAAGAACCCGGATCCTGCAGAATCTAGATTGCTTCTATCATGCTCAGAAATAGCAAAATAGAAAATCTTCACTTGTTTTTCCTTAGCCAAACCATGGTGTGGGCACCTCCTCAGCATTATTTGGAATCGTTCCCATGTCTCAGAGTAGGTTTCACCTGCCTTCTGACTGAAATTGTGAATTTTTCTGATCAGATCATTTGTCTTGTTGGGCAGGAAGAATCTTTCAAAGAACACTTCAACCATGTGGTTCCATGATTCCACATATTCATCGTCAAGATTGTGCAGCCATTCTCGAGCATTTCCCACCAGAGAGCTCGGAAACAGCTTCAGGTAAAGTGTCTCCTGTGGGAACCTATCTATTTTGATCATATCACAGTTCTCCACAAATTGACTTATGTGAGATACCGGATCTTCGTTTATAAGCCCATGAAATGCATTTGACTTGACCAAGTTGATTAATGCAGGATCAATCTTATAAGTCGGAATGTTGATCACCTGCTTCATTATTGGCCCCTTTGAAGCAGATGAGGAAGAAGCCTTTATTTCTCCCATATCGTCTGCTCTTCTGCCATGGCTTCTGGTTCTGAATCAGAATCTATTTCATCTGCTTGGTCTTGAATAGAGTTCTGCTCGTCGGCTGGTCCTGACAGTGGAATCTCTGGTGATTGCTGCATGTAGTCGGTGCTATGCATCTTCACCATGCACCAGTACCTGTAAGAGGAAAATCTCAGTTCAGTACCTTTGGTAGATGATTTCTAAATATGAATGATAAACTATGAATTTTAAAAATGAGAATAAAATAATAAAATAAAAATGTGGCCTAGAATGGCCGCTTGTAGCACTCGTAGTGCCGACAATTGTCGTGTCCCCGGAAACGATGCCAAAAACTTGACACGATTTTACCGTGTGTATAACGCAAGTGCACGCGTCAATGTAGTATAGGCCCTTGTGAGGCCTGAGTCGAACTCAGGGACACTGAATTATCGGTAGACTACTACTAACTACTCACAATCAGCTAGGCCAATTAAAAGGTTCTGAGAGTTGTTTTAAAAATAAAAGGAAATAAAATAGAACAAGGAAATCGATTAAAGGTTTAGTTTAATCAATTCAAGTGGAGATCTTTAGGATTGCGGTTTCACCGCGGGTTTTCATTGTATGAATTTCCATATAATAATTCAGGTTCATCTCTCAATCCGGGTAGTGGCCTGTAGTCAGAATTGCCCACTGTCGTGGTACAATTCACTACCTAAGTCTAGGTCGGTTCCACCATCGTAGTAACCTATACCCTAAACTAGGTGCATTAGAATCGGCCTCTAGGTTTCCACCATTAACCGTACATCACCTTATTCAAGGGATTTGTTAATTAATGTGAATTTCATCTCTTTTCAACCGTTAATTTTTCTTTCAAAGTAATTAAAGGCATTAGATTATCATTATGGAGATCAAGCATAACAATATAATGGAGAAAACGAAATCATACCACAGATTTAAGAGATATATTATGAATTACTATGATAAAAATGTCATACAATGCTTCCCCGGGCTACTCCCGGTCCTAAAGATAAAGGGGATTAGCCACGCATGTTCATCTCAGAGCAAAACATGGTTGAGAAAAGGGGAAACATGGAGAAAAACATGAATAAGTAATGAAACCCCTGAACGGAGAATATCCAAACGTTCCTCAGCATAGAATGCACGATCTATAGCCTATCGGCGGTGGAAAACGTCTTCTTCGGCTTCCGGAACGACTGGGGCGTGCTTCTAGGCTCCGTTCTTCTCTCCACACCTTCTCGAGACATGTGCAGTGGCTAATGACGTAATACCTGGCTCTTGGCAGCTTTCATTAGGTATAATCACCGAGCTAGGTTGCAAAAATATCGCAGTCGTCAGATTTAGATCGATTTGAAACAAACTTGCATCTGATGGTGTCGATACCATCGACGCGGGTCGATGGTATCGACACTGTACGATATCAGCAAGTCTTCTTTTCTTTTCTTCGTTGCGCCTGATGCTGACTCGATACCATCGACGAGCGTCGATGGTATCGACTTCCTTTAGCGTCGGTTTTATCCCTTTTCCGTCACTGAAACTCCACGTGTCGATAGTATCGAAATTTGGGTCGATAGTATCGACGAACTAGTCGCCAGCAACCTGATGAAATGTCACTACCATCGACTCTAAAGTCGATGGTATTGACTCTGTGCTGCTCCTTACGGCTAGCAACCTGTGGTTGTGTCGATGGTATCGACAGCCGTCGATGGTATCGACAGCTACAGATATGTGTTTTTCCTGAAATTGCAAATCAAAACCACATAAGCCGAGATAAAACCTATCATTGTAATCATTTATGCTCAAAACAATAAAATAAGAGAGAATTGATGCTAAGAAGGATCATAGACTAAAGTAAGTGAATTATGCAATATTAACCACCAAAATGACCAATAAACGCATAAAACGCGAGTGAAACATGTCTATAAATGCGACTCAAAATCATCGCATCAACAACTTTTTAAGATTGCTTCCTTTATCCCAATTATTTTTGAAGAACTATTTTATTATTTTTTTGTATTTTCATATTTAAAATGGAAAGTAAAGATCGGGATGGGGGTTTGGTTGATTACACTAAAACAAGAAATAAACACAAAGTAAAAATTTAATAACAAGAATTTATTTTGCCCCTGTCATAAGGAAAAAAAACAAATAATTGTTAGCACAAGTAGACTATTGTGAATGGAAAATACTAGAAGTAAAGAAAGCAAATCAACGAAGGTTGAAATCAAAGGGAGAGAATCGAGGCTCTTGGGGTTTTCACCACCTTAGCCTAGGCAAACGATTAATCCTTAAATGATGGGTTCGATGAAGGCAAGTGAATTAGAAATCCACTAAAGATGATCTCCACATGAGCCCATTGGTCCTGGTGCTCATGTTTCTTAGTTCATCATCCTAAAAAGAGAAAATCTACGGCCATTTCAAAACTCTTATGCGATTGAGATTGTCGTTATAAACCTGAATTTCCAAGGTCATATCCATTCAGATTAACTTTTGATATTATCAATTAATCACTTTGATATATCAACTAGTTATCAATCTCAAAATCCATCTGGAATCATTTAAGGAGAAATCGAAAGCTATATCTAAGGGGTTATTCCCCTTGCCTCAATAAAGAACTACTCACTCATGGAGAAGGAGCAAAGAGAGATGCAGGGAGGAAGTGATCTAGCCATCTTTGAGTCTTACGACTACTGATCCTCGATTAGAGATAATGATGTTGGCTGCCTCTTTCTACCTTGCTCGATTGCTCAAGAGAGGGGGCGATGAGAAAAGAAAATACTAGATCTAAACATAACGGAATAACAGAATAACATGTAACAAAATTGCAAGGCTACTTTATTTCAGAACTAGAAGAATACAAGAAAATTTGCTCCAGAATGCAAATACAAGAAAACCCGAGATGCCTAAGGAGGAGGAAATGCCCCTCCTTTTATAGGAGAGGGAGGGGGCACTTTTACAATTACGGTGAAGGTTTTTGAGGTTGGCAGTTGGATTCTTAGTTGTCTGCGCACTGCCAACCGACCGGTTCAGAAGTGAACCGATTGGTTGGATGCTGGTGGATGGTGGTTGCCAAGCGATTGACTGCCAACCCTAATTAGGGTGGCGGCGCAGTCAAAACATCTTGGTGTGTTTCTTCCCATCAATAGGGCTTGGGCCGAGCGTTTGGACTAGGAATCAGGCGATCTGGCCGGTCGTCTGGTGAAGAGCAATGGTCAACGCTATAACGCAAAATGAGCGGTTGAACAACTAAGACGATCGGGTTGTGATAGTGAGACGATCACTTGGTGATGTCAGACGATTGGCTCAAGTTGTGAAATTGCAATAAAATGCACAAGATTGTCAGATTTCTCATAAAAATGAGAAAATATTCATTTTTGCAATTTCAAGAGATGAATTGAGTATTTCTATGTGACAAGCTTAATAATTTGTAGAAAAGAAGTTCTGAAATAGCACTCATCACGGGTCAACCCCTTTGTTTCTCATCTTCAATTTCCCTACATAGACCTTTCTTGTAGCCTCCCTTCTCTCTTCTCTTCCTTCTATTTTCCATGGACGACGGGTTGTACTAGCTGGTGGAGAGGCATGATAGGGGAGTGGGTGGTTTTTCCAGCACTGATGATGAAAAGACTACTGTGAGGGGTCGTAGTACTCCTAGAGACGAGCTGAGATCAAATGCTCCTTTAGTCTAACCCCTCGATCCATGATCTGTGACATGGTGGAAGTGGTTCAAGGCCTTGTCTTCTCCCCCCACATTCTCCATTGTGACGGGAGGTAGGAGGAGAGCTCCTAGTCGTTTGGTTGTCATCTAAGCGTTGGTAGTGCCCCACAAATAAGACGAATACATGGCTCTCATAAGTCAGCAATGCCATCCATCAGATCAGCTATGCAGACACAGTCCAAACCAAAGGGTGTGTGACACATCCATAATACCAAGACTTAGACTAAATAATCCGAACTTTGGTAATGAAAAACATCGATATATACATTATTTCACCACTTTCAAACCTAAATAACTCCTTCTAGGTATCTCCAATTGCCACAAAAATTTAACCATAGCTTCTTCACAACTAAAGCTACCTTGTACATGAATTTGGTGTCTAAAACCTATTGTATGATCACTGAATAAAATTCCTCAAAAAGACATGAACATAGGGATCCAAATCATGATATCCATATCACTTGACTTCCAAATTTTGACAAAACATTAGGAACTCTCATATCAACTCAACATGCATGAACTCATTTATACCATTGGACATTTAAAGATCCCAAAAGTCCACTCCATCACATCCTACACATATTAAAGGTTATTTCATCCTCGAAATTAAGTCAGAAATCCACTTTATCACATCATATACATCTTAAAAGAAATTTTGTCCTCAAAATTAAGCCATCCTCTTACTCCAAGGATAAATCAAAAGGTCTTCATACACAACTGCAACATTATTCTAGGTGCAACATTCCCATAAACATCATGTCCAAAACATATATGTACCACTCCTAGGAAGCTATTAAAGCATCTAGGGGGAACTACCCCTTCATATAAGATTGAAGCAAGGGTTTAGAAACTCTAGTTATGTCATTAAATATCTAATATGTTAGGGCTTCATCCTTATCTTTACCCATGCATTAGGGTTCCCACATCATATACCATGTCCTAAAGAAGTTAACTAGAGTTAATCCATTATAACAGGGTGTCATGATCATTATTTTGTGCTATTGTCAAACTATATTCTTCATCTTTATTAAGCACTAAGATTAACACCTCATGTAACATGTTTCATTCATATGATCTTATTTCATTACTTATAATTAACTGCAACATTTACAAGTGATTTCATTACAAGATTAACCAACAGTATCACATTATCATTATTTTTCATGTATATGGTTAACCATTTATGCATTGATATTTATTAAACCATATTTGGATTCTATGTTTTTCCAGACCAAGTGGTATATAAATTTTCAATAATTTGAGCTATATATTATTTTGTGCATTATTTACAAGTTAATCCAATATGATCCAACCAAAGGGTGCCACATCAATAAGTAAAACTATTTGTATAATAATTGCAGTCCAAGCCTCTGCCAATGTGCCATCTCCACATATGATCAATTCTTTAGCATGAATACCCTTTAATGAGCCAAAAAGACCTTATCACCCTTGCAACTATGAACTAGGATCTCACATAGTTAGGGTGAGGTCGTTAAGTTGACTTGGCATCATCTTCCACATGGAAACATCTTGAACCTAGACATATAAGGATCAATTGGAGATTTGAATTCACATTGTAGGCCATTGTAGGACCAAGAGAAGGTCCAAGAACCATTGAGTATCCTCCCCAAAGTTGGTAGGGAACTTGGTTGTATCGGAGGGGTGTGGGTTGGAGAGGACAAAGGTGGGTCATTATACAGTGTATAGGATCTTGAAACCAAATTGGCAAGGATAGAAACAATACGTGGCAATCTTGAAAGGGATGAATGTCATTCATGGACATCCAATGAATTTAAGAACTACAAGTTGGGTTCAAGGCTCATTATACAAGCTTTCCAAAGTCGTCCATCACACCCAGGGGACCAGGGGAAGAGATATGGATTTTCTAGTTATTGGGATTGTAGTCGCATGTTCTGTTTCACAGAGTGGTTTCTGAGCCTCATATAGTCATGGCTTAATGAGGGGGGTTTCTTGTTGACTTTTATAGGAGCTACGACTTCCACTTGAGATTGGGAAAGTCTCAGTTCTTTATGTTATGCCACAAATTAGGGTTCTTAAACTTGGATGTCTTTCCTATAAAATTGGAATAACTCCCAATAGTTATAGGAGTCTACAGAAGTAATGACGTGTTGAGGGGCTTAGAGTCCCTATATCCATGGGACTTAGTTAAAGTATGAATGAAGAGGGTGACCCCCACATCCCCAAACCAACTTCGTATCCAACAGAGATTCATTTTCAAAAATTTTATTATTTTGTTTTCTTTTAGATAAAACCCCTATTTAGGTACGTAATTATCTAGGTCACATGCAAATTTCTTTTCATTCCAAACGTTGAGAATCTTTATTTTCTATTATACTCTTGTAGGCAAAAGATTGGATACAAGATACCCCATGAGGCACTCCAAAATGGATTTCAAATAAATACTACAAAATTGTTAATTATTGCCTAGGTCACAAGATATGTAACATATCCAAAATGAGGTAAATAACACTTTTCCCCTTTAACATATGATCATTTACTTTGGATCCATTTTCTTAACTTAGAATGCACTACGATGTTAGTAATATTAAATTATAGTGTTTTTACAAATAAAAAAATATATTTAAGCCTTTAATACAAGAAATAAAATAATATTCAAATTTGGGTCTAATGATGTAAATTCACCACATTAAAGGATTAAGTTTAAGATGAATTTTATTAATCTTTTCCTATGGATAGGGATGGTCAAGAGGGAATCACACATGAAATTAGGGTATTAAATCATAAAGGAATACCTTAATATGTTAAAAATAAGGGTGTCCTCAAGTCATTCATTTTGGGTATTATAGGTTTCCAGAAGGCAAAATTGACTTTAAATTTGAACTCTTTGGTCCCTATTAGTCTACTTGTCAAGTTTCAGTTTATTTAGACATTGTTTGATATTCCAATTTGGTTTGGAAACAAAACAAATATGAATTAAATACCACTTTAGGTAAATATAGGCTGGAAATAATCTTATGTCATATTGTCGCATGGGCCTATGATTGTAGAAGATTCCCTACCATCTCTTGGTTGTTGGATGTAGGAATGTGTAGTCATCACTTTGTAATCTACCTTGCGTTAAAAAAACAAGATGTAGGTCCAAATATAGTAAATCAGAACACCGATTTCTCCCCCCCACACTCAATCTTGGCCTAAGATTCTTTCTCCATTGTATTCCTAGATGGATTCTGCACCCACTAATATCTTACTGAATTTTTACCTTTTCATATTCAAGAAACTCACAATTCGTATTTCCCAAGTCTCTAAAGTCCCATATCCATAAGCCAAAGGACCAAACCATATAAATACCTTACCCTCTCTAGGGTTTTGCCCCACTTCTAGTCTTATTCTCTAGTCTCACATGCACCTCAAGTTTCTTGTTCTTCTATCACTGAAGTATTCCTATACTCATTCTTTAGAATATTGTTGAAACCAACTCAACCCATTTTTTAGCAATCATCCTAGGGGTAAGAACTGATAGATCATTCCCTTTGACCTCATCTCATCAGTTTTGTAAATTCATTGTCAGATGGAATCCCCAAATTCTCGCACCGAAGATGTTGCAACCCTGGACACGGCCATGGTGCATGCAGACAGGGAGACGACCTCTAATGCAAGTTTTCTTTTTTGCCCCACTCATACCATTCTATTGCTTTCCCTGTCAGATGGGTTTTATGTAAATTGCTTTGCATCTGATTTATTTTGTCACGGTACGAGTATAGATGGACTCACAAAGAAAATACCCAGTCATGAACTAAAATCTAAAATGTAAATGTTACGACATAAAATAATTTTTTGTATCAACTTTCAACACTAAATTAGTAAATAATGTGAATCTTATAAAAATCATAACTTCCCCAACGGAAGCTCAAAAAGTATTTTAAAAATTATGTTCTGGAATTTTGATATTTTTCTATATATTTTGGTATGGTTTTCATCGCGTGATATGAAGTTTTAAAGGACATGATCTTTATGGATCTCTCTCTTACTTTGTTACTAATAATTGACAAAAATTAGAATTAACAAAACTATGAAATTGGATCATACCAATAACCAGTAACCTTGAACCCTTTTTCTATGTTGATATCATGAGTCAATTTAGGGTTTGGTTTCAATCATTAGTGTTTTACTATATCAGACAAAATTGAACCCTAATCTATGTAAAAACATTATTTGTAGATTTGAGGTGATATTAGGCTTGGAAGGGTAGAATTCGGTCCCTGATCCAAATAGTCAAGTCTAGGTATGTGCATCATCCCGATTACCAAGACAATACTAATATGACCAATAAATTGTTCGCATATGAGGCATATCTTTTGACATCCATGAATATTATTGATTCTATTTGAAATTCCTATTTACTTGATTTTACTTCCTAATTTGATACTAATTCCATCAGATCTTATGAATGAAGGTCCTCAGACAGATTTGTATAAAATATCTAGATGAACTCATTCTCCTTAATTGTATCAGATAGATATTGACTAAATTTGCATCTTTCCTATATTTTTCATGTGTGTAAAAGTAGACTGAGTTTATTTATAGGAGTAGTACATATGTACCTCCATAATATTTGGACATGTTTATTTTGTCCAGAATGTGCATATTCTACTCATACATATATTAAGGATGCACACAATCCATCTAGGGTGTGTGTTTTCCACCCCAAGTACTTAGACTTGAGATTTTATGGGTTTTGATCCTACGTATATAAATGTAGTCTAATTGTTTTAAGAATTTATCATGATTGGATAAATGTTGTGATATAACAAGAATATTTTCTGTTTATCATATCATTTTTTATAAATACCTCATCTATTTATTTGATAACTCTCTTGAAACTTCTTCTCTAGAATATTCCCTTTACTGATAGATTTAGCGATCTTACTTTGCCTTAAGTATTGCCTAGTTGTTATAATATTGCACATACACAACTTTTGGTTGCATACTTTCTCTTGTTTGTTTCCTCTTTTGGGTGTTGCTTTTTAAACCCATCCAGAGGTTTCATAGTCTTAGGTCCAGAAAGTAGGAGATGTTTCTCAACACTAGCTTCAGGATGTCTTCTGATATGGGTAGGTTGCTCATCACAAATCCATCCTACTAGCTTAGATTTTGTACCTTGTTAGTTTCCCTTTGTGGCCCCAATTTTGAACATGGACTAGAATTTTGTGATAGTTAGATTTACTCAGTGTCGCCACAAAACTATGTTTTGTTTACCAATTTGTTCAAAAAATATCAAGAACCCCTTTTATTTGAAGGTTACTTATTATGTGGTTGTGTATGAAGGAGGTTTTATGCATTATTTTCTTAAATTAACTAAGGGTGGATCCCTGCTTTGGTCCCACTTCTTAAGAGATGGTATTAGAGCATTTTTGTCTCAAAAATCTCATTATTTTATAATTCATTCATCGAGGGTTTCCCTGTATATATTATATCTATGTTTTAGGAGAACCAACCTATTTGACGACACTTGTGTTACCCCTCGGTCTGACTATTGATACAGGTTGACTACATTGGTAAACCCTTTCTTCGTTATGCTACTGGATTCCCCTCCAAGAGACAACTTGTGCTCTCAGGTCACCCTTGTGACTCATGGTGTTGTTGTCTCCACTATTACTACCTTGACTAGCATCTCCCCTGAAAAGGAGTTATCCTTTCTATGACAGTTTCTCGCCACATATATGGTAGGAAAGCTAATCACTCCTATTGTTTCTGAAAAGCAAAAGGAGAACTCAACTACTGATTTTATGAAGACGCAACCACCATAATTTAAGGTTAAAGGTGAACTGGAGATATTTGACAAGGTATATGACTAGATTTTAGCAATCGAGTGGACATTTGAGTGTATGGCATGCCCTACTCACCAGAATGCCGTGTTTGCATCTTATGTGCTGGATGGACCAACATGTATCAGGGGGAATGGGATAGCTCAAACACGTGACACTTCTACCTTGTCTTGGGAAAAACCCTTGGTGCTTTTCCATGAGAAATGCATCTACATTGTTGCTTTCAGGAATAAAGAAGAGGAGTTATACATTCTGAAGTGAGGTTCTCTATCTGTCCCCGCATGTGTGAAAAAAATTATGTTTCTTGATCATTAAACTACTGGTTTAAGTGAGGATTGTAGGATGATCCATTCTTTCAAGGACTCAACTACAAAATTGGTCATGCTCCAGTCCATAAGTTTCCTGTTACGTTTTAGCAAATGGTTGATAATGCCTTAGCAGTTTAGTCATATCCTTGTTTCCAAGCTCCCTCACATAACAACAAGCGGAAGAACTTTGACTATGAGCAGCATTGTGGTAAGTGCACTACCACTATCCTCCTAGAAAGTTCCAACAAGGAAGGTCTGCTGCACTTAGGAATGATAGGTCTAATAATCTATCATTAGCTTTTATAGGTTGATGTATGGAGTCGGACCCGAGAGGGGATCCACTCCTTACTAATAAAATTTGAAGAATAAATCTTCCATTCCAAACACATTCAAAGGTATGCTGGAATAGGTGCAAAATTTTCAAACTTCAATAAATGGTATTCAAAACAACCAAAGTGTAGTAACGGAATTAAACAAATGACTATATTCAATTTTTATAAAAGATTACAAAAGTACATAATAATATCCCTTAAGGGTTTACATGTATGATACAACATAAGGATCTAAAGTAGAGGGAAGTCTAAACTACTTCAAATATGTCTCCAAGCAATATCTCTAAGAGCTAGGTCAATGTTGGAAGCTATGTTCTCCTTGGTCATATTCAACACCTTGATCTGAACCAGAGTGGTTGAGAAATCACCCAGTAAGAGAGAGAAAAATAAGGTATGTGTTAAATAATGAACAAGAACAAAAGATAAGGAAATATCATGAAAGTAAAGGCTAATATTTCATTATAAGATGAAGAGAACAAGAGTATGAGGCATAATCAAAATAGATGCTTGCGATAAACAAAGTATAATGAAAGGGTTGCATGCATGACAATTATGACTACCTTAACTAACTTGGGTTGAGGCACCTACCGTACCTCAACCTATAGGTGAGGGGATAATTAATACATTCCCAGTCACCTACACATATATTTATGGGGGAGAATAAGACATTCCCCAGGGCAAATTATACATGCCATATCTATGGGTGGTTGTACCTAAGTACTACTACTATAGTTAAATAGTCCATAAAATCATCATGTTAGAAAAGAAATCACAGAAAGTAAAATCATCATATATTTAAAATATGATAGTAGGGTACAAGACCTAAGAAAAAGAATACCTTTACTGATTTTGAGGCAATTTAACAAAGAATCATGAATAGAGGGAATAGGGTTCATTAAAGCCTCATGAGGGAAATATAGGGTTTGGGTTGCAAATATCCCAACTTAGGGTGTAAGAATGCACATATCTCTCTTACTGATCTCAATTACTAACTTTCACCACATTAATTGAGTCCAAGTTCCACTTTGCCTGTTTTCAATGTATTAACATGTATTAGAGTACATAATGCACATTAATGTATAGAAACCCTAATTTTAGAACTTTTTAGAAAAACTCTGATTTAGATTCTGAAAATATGACCAATGAACTTATTAGGTTCTCCTGATCAACAAAACATATTTTTATGTTAATTTTGGAGTTATGATGATTAAGATGTACATTTTATTAATTGTATGCATTAAATTCATTTTAAAAAAATCACCCTTCTTCAAACCACAAAATTATACTTGAACATATTTTTATTAGATATATATTAATTTTCAAATTCCAAAACATATTTTTTTGCCAAATTTGGATAAGCGGATTAAAAGATATGAATTTTTCAATTTGAACCAATCAGGAAATGACAAGTCAGAATTCTTTGAGAGAGAGGAAGAGTGAGAGAGGGAGAAAACACCATTTAACCCAATATCAGGGTTGGAGTTGCATAGATAACCAAACTAGAGATGCTAGAGAAGGTAAAATAGCAAGAAACAAAAACCCTAGAAGAACATGGTTAATAGAGATGGCGATCATCGATTTTAAACATAGAAGCATGAGTTTTAAGCATGTAGTAAGCAATATACGAGAAGGGGGTTAACAAAACTCACCTCTAGGGAAGGTGGAAAAGTTCAAGAAGAAATATTCCCGAGCTAGATAGGTTTGTTTCTCCAACAAAGCTCCTATCTCGAGCAAGAAGTACCTTCTCCACTTTAGAGGTGAAAAACCCTAGCAAAAGAACATGGAGATGAGGTGTTTAAGGGCTCTAGGTGGGGTTTCTCCATGGAAGGCCATAGTTTCGACCTGGAAGAAGGAGGGAGGAATAATAATAGCATGAAAATGGGGAAGGAAAGGAGGAAACTTACTATTTTTGGTCGAAATCACCAAGAAGGAGCTTTAGAAACCCTAAATAGAGCAAATTTGGAACCCTAGGAGCCTTCTTCACCAAGGTCAGCACTCTCTTTTACCTTGGGACAACACCTTCATGGCCAAACAAAATAGGAACAATGATCTAAGATTGGGGAACGAGAAGGAGAGCAAGAGTTTTTTAATTGGTAGGTGGGAAGGGGTAGACATGGATTTATAAAGAAGGGGGCAAGCATGAGGTGTCTATGGGACTTTCCATGTGTCCCTAGCCTAGGGCTTCATGGACATTCAAGAGGAAAGCTCATAGAGACTTCTTGTATATCAAATGTCTGTTCTAAAAGTCCATGGAGACTTCTTGGTCATCCCCACCATCCTCCAATCAAAGAAATAACCCCATTGGTTGATAGCTTGTAAAGATCAGCTTATTTATAAAGAGGGTAATCCCTAAAATGCCCTTGGACAAAAACATTATCAAACCAAGGTGCAACTAGGTGCCTCATGGTTCAAAATCTCAATAATGGTAAGGGAATATCTAAAGATTATAATCATGTGATAATTTGCAAAGAAAACCTCCCAATTGGGTAAAAAGTCCAAAATGTACCTAAAATTGCATAACATGCACAAACAACATCCAAATTGAACCAAATTTGAAACTTAGGGTCATTTTATGATTTAAAAACACATCAAAAAGTTATATTAAGTTTTATAACACCTAACTAAGGTCCTTAAATAGACTTTCACTGAGGTTTTGTGCATAAACCCTTTTATTGGTACAAATAGTAAATAAATGTCACCAAACCACTGTAAATTCCACTAATTAAACATCAAGGACATAAAGGGTAGAAAGGAAAAGAAAAGCTTGGAAAAGGGACAAAAAGAGTATATGTCCAAGTTTCAGTATGTTACAGTTGCGCACTTCAAGCTACAATGCCCCCAACTTTAGCAACGTCCTATTCCTACCCAACAACATGCACAACAACCTTTAACTATCCACAATCTTGTCCTAATCCGCCTCCAAGGAGCAACAAAAACCTTTAGGGTCGACATCCATGAGTGGAATGGGGTGATGAATGTGTATTCAATATGGATGATGTGGATGTCGATGATGATAATGAGGTAATTGAATGTATTGTGCATCTTAATCTACATCTTATAAAATCTATTTTTGCCTTTGTGTCTTCAAATACATTTATATATCCTAAATTTACTGAGATGTTAGACCTAGAACCTACATATATGGACATTTTTATTTATGTTGAAGCCCCTAGTGGTAGGATATGCTCTTTTTATCTAATGATCCCACCCATTAGGTTATGTATATCTGGAAAGATGTTTGTGATTGACTTTATCCTCTTATACATGATAGTCTTTGACGTGATTCAGGTTATGGATTGGTTGAAAATGTTTGATGTGGTTTTGTTTTGTGGTGAGAAGAAGGTTAGTTTGCTTCATCATGATGGTGAGATACTCTATTAATGGGTTAGAAAACTTGAGGATACACAATTCATCATCTCAAATATGAAAGATGAATATCTTATATCATATGGATGTCGAGTGTACCTGACATCCATTTTTGTTGAACCCTCACCACCTCAATTAGATGATATAGATATGGTAAGGGGTTTTTCTAATGTCTTTCCTAAGTTACCTAGTGTTCCCCCTTATTGCGAGGTCGAGTTATCCATCAACCTTGTACTAGGCATCACTATTATCTTGAACCCTTCTTATTGTATGGCACCTATAGAGCTTGAAAACTCAAGACCAACTACAAGAACTTATTAACATGGGGTTTTTCCACCGAACCATCTCTCCTTGAGGAGATCCTATATTGTTTGTAAGGAAGAAATTTGATTCTCTAAGGATATGTATGGATTATAGAATATTTAATCAAGTGACTATAAGGAACCACTATCCTCAACTACACATGGATGACTTATTTGATCAGTTGAAGTCAGTTGTTACTTTCTCTAACATGGATCTACAAAGTGGACATTATGAAATGTGGGTAAAACATTAGGATATACCTAAGATGGCCTTATGCACACGTAGTGGGTATTATGAGTTATTTGTCATGCCTTTTGAGTCGACTAAAGCCACTACTTCCTTCATGGACTTTATGAATCGGTCTTATGCCCCTACCTGGATGGCTTTGTGGTAGTGTTCATTGACGACGTTCACATATACTCTAAGTCGATGGAAAAAAAATGGGAACATCTGTTGATTGTCCCATAGACTCTTAGTGAGAACCAAATTATGCCAACTTTTCTAAGTGTGAATTCTGATATCAGTTGGTCATGTAGTTGTGTATCCAGCAAAAGTTTAAGTTGTGACTAAGTGGAAACCTCCAAAGAATCCTTTAGAGATATGAAGTTTCTTCGATCTTGTAGGTTATTATTGAGTTGGCTTATATTATCACACTAACAAACTCACTTAGGGTTGAAATCCCTAAGATTTTAACCAAAACAACGTGCAATAATACCACCCACAAGCAGACGGGTCTTATCGCAGTATAGTTGAGGATCGAATCCCAAGGGACAACATTTTTAAGAATCTTCTTTCTAGTCAAATCTAGTTGAATCAAGACTAATAACTAGAGCAAGGTTAGTTGAATTGAGTTTAATTAAACGAAATGCAAGGAAAGTAAGAGAGCAGGATTAAAAGTTGATTAAAGATTAATAATGGAAATTGTTGGGGTGGTCCCGGGTTTCACCACCACTACACATGCAATCACATCAAACATCAAACATCCAGGTAAGATATAACCATTCAAATAGAGCTGCTGCAGAACCCCCCATACGGGCGTCAAGTTCGCGTAAGCATCACCTTAGGTATTAGATGTCTCATCACCATCCAGATCACATACTTACGGCTCTGAAGATACAGAAATCCAAATGAAGTTGTGGGCCCCCTATACAAGCGTCAGGCACACAGAAGCGTCACCATGGGCTACATGGCTCGCCACCACACAGATCATACACTCACGACCTCAAGGAATCCCATTCTATTTCTAGTTAGAAATCAACCGCGTTAATCGACATTCAAAACCTACACATTGAAGTTCTCGCAACATAGGAAATGAACAAGATATATGCAAGCAGGTGATCAATCCACAAGCACTCATCGACGATTAACAACGAAATGAAAGATTATATACATGCCATGGAATGTTTAACAGTGAGATATGAAAGCATGGGAAGCGGGGTTAGTCCCCGCACCCCAGCGAAAGTAAACTACTCGCTCATGGTGAGATAAAAAAGAATAACAAGAGAGAGAGAATTTTCCGCAATGAGCATGGTGAAGAAGATGATCGCAGCTCGGTGGAGAAACGATCTTCTACACAATGTCGGAGCAGATCTGGACGAAGAGAGAAGTACACCACGACAGACGGGGTAGATCTTCTCTCTCCACCTTCTTCTTCTTGTTGTTGTTGTCCTCGCTCGCAGTAGGAGGAGCAGCTTGTGGATGAGATGGCAGCGTAGAAGTGGCATAGACGCAGCAAATCTAGACCCAGATCTAGATCTAGATCCGGATATGAATGAGGTGGCTTGCAGATCTGAGTCTTCACTCCAAATCTGGGTGAACAGGCCGCAAAACCACCACAGGGGCAGGATCTTGGCTATGGAGATCGTCTCCTTAGGCCCAGGACAGTCCTGCAGCCTAACGACGTCTGGAGATGATGCCTTGACTGACTGGAGTCGAGTTCTATTTATAGGCAGGCTGGGCACCGACTTAAAATCGTGACCTTGTCATTTCTGCAGCGGGTCGTGGCTTGTGCTGTGGTCGCGGCCTTTGTCGTGGTCGCGGCCTTTGTCGTGGTCACGGCATTTTTCGTGGTCACGGCAAATGTCGTGGTCGCGGCCTTTGCTGCGGTCGCGGCCTTTGTCGTGGTCGTGGCAAATGTCGTGGTCGCGGCCTTTGTCGGGGTCGCGGAATTTGTCGTGGTCGCGGCAAATGTCGTGGTCGTGGCCTTTGTCGCGGTCGCGGCCTTTGTCGTGGTCGCGGAAAATGTCGTGGTCGCGGCCTTTGTCATGGTCGCGACCTTTGTCGCGGTCGCGGCATTTGTCGTGGTCGCGGCATTTGTGCTGCTCTATGTGAGGAAGAGCCACGACCTAACATGGGTGAAGGATCGAGGATGGAACGTGGAGGTAGCTGGATCGTGGACGGCTATGCGGGGTCACTGCTTGGTGCTACAACTCGACCAGGTCTGCAGGTGGAGAGGAGACAAGATTGTGGGAGCAACAGAGGTCGCGATTGCCTCCGTAAGGTCATACGGTAGGTCGTGGCTTCGTTGCTTGATGGTGGATGTTTATTGCGGGTGGAGGAGGGATGAGTCGCAATCTCTAGAAGGTGGAGTTGTGGTATGTGGAGCAGCTACCACGGGGTCTGTTGATGAGGGTCATGATCTGATGCAGAGAGAGATCTGCTCAGGGGTCGCGGTGCGTTGATGTCAGCTGGTGTATCACAGGGTGTAGTGGGAAGCCATGCGTTGTGGATGGTTGGTGATTGGTCTCTCTGTGGTGACGGAGATTTGTGATGGAGGGTGGAGGCAGTGGTCGTGAACAGCTCGATCGGAGGTAGACCGTGGGTATTGCCGCGGGCGCGGTTGGTTGCAGGTCGCGGCTTCAGATAGGAGAGACCGCGGACGGAGGGAGGATCGCAGCTAACATACCCGGGGTTGCCGGTATTGGATGTCGTGGTCCTGGTGTCGTTGCTTCTTTGACATCGGGCGCGACCCTCTCGAGAGCAAGGAATCGCGATCGGGATGGTTGCTGGTGTGACCGTGGTGGCAGCTCGGTCGTGGCAACCCTGCAGATCTCGGTCGATGGAGAGGTGAAGGATCGCGGCACTGGAGATCGCGGGCTTCACTTTGCTGAGGTCGAGGGAGTCTTCCTGGTCGCGGGTAATGTCGCGGTCGCGGCATGTGGATTTGCAGGTCGTGATGCGTGCAGCCGTGGGTTGATAGGTCGCGATCAGTAGCAGGTCGTGGTTAGTTTTGAGGAACCGCGGGCAGGCGGCAGGGAAGACCGTGAGCGGGCTGTAACAACTGCGATCGCGTTTAGGGTAGCAGAGGGATCGCGTGATGAGAAGAAGAAGGTGGGGCCAGCGTCTTGGTGTGAGATGAGCGAATAAAAGAGAAGAAGAGGGGGGCGATCACTGCTGATCAGAACTAATCAAAGCCCAAAAGAAAAGGGCATGGGCCTAGGGGATAAGGCCCAAAGCTCAAGACAACCTGCAGAAGGGTGAAAAAAGTCAATAAAAATGGGAATAAAATCGCTTAAGCCAATATAAGTTGCATATAAGAGGATAAGGCCAATAAAAGCTCATTAAGGCAATTAATCCAAATAAATGAACATATCAGAAGATCAAGCCAATAAAAGCACGAATGTAACCAAATCTGGGCTAAACGAGATGATTGAATTACGATGAATATGCATTCATCAATTACTGATGGTTTATTAAGAATTTTTCTAATTTGGCTCATCCTATAAGACCCCGGAATGTGAAAAGGGTTTTCTAGAGACAAAGTGTTGATTGACGTATGCCCCTATTTTGTCACTACTTATTGAAGGAAAGCATTATGTCATTTAAAATGATGCATCAAGACAAGCCTTAGGTTGTGTCCTTAAGAAAAAAGGATGGGTTATAGCTTATGCCACTTGCCAGATGAAGTCAAATGAAGAAAATGGGTTGACCCACAATCTTGAGCTCACATCTCATGTTCATGCTCTCAAGATTTGAAGAAATTATCTTTATGGAGTGCAATTTGGTGTTTTCTCTAACCATAAGAGTCTTCTCTATCTTATGACGCAAAATGACTTGAACCTAAAGCAAAGGTTTTGGATGGAATATTCAAAGGATTATGATTCACAATCACTTATAATCCTAGAAAAGAAAATGTATTCTTTGATGCCCTTAGCCATAATAAAGAATATGTTTGCACATCTCTCTATTTTTTGTGTGGAGAAGTATGGAGCATGTTTCTAGATTGAGACCTGAGTTGAAGAATGATGTTGATCATGTTGTGGTGGATATGATATGTGTGCAAATGGCTAGTCTCTCAGTTACTCTATCTTGGATCTCTGGGTTATTTGTAGCTCAAATGAGTAGTCTTGACCTTGATAAAGTGAAATCCTTAATTGAAAAACAACAATCAGAATTATTTGTTGGTTTGGTTGGTGCAGTTCATTTTCGTCAATGGTTATGGATACTAGATGTGGATGATCTAAGAAAAAATGTGTTAAGCGAGGCTCATGGTTCGAAATATACATTTCACTATGGCACCCCAAAGATGTACAAGGATTTGTAAAGAAGTTTCTGGTGGGGAAATTTGAAGAAGGACATTGCTACTTTTGTTGAAAAATTCTTGACCTATCAGCAAGTAAAAATTGAAAATCATAGAATCGATTGACTTCTTTAGCCCCTCAAGTTACTAGAGTGGAAGTGGTAGAATACTATGGTGGATTTTGTGACTTGATTTCCAAAATCTAGAAGAGGTTTTGATGCAGTTTGGGTTGTGATAGATTGACTTCCTAAGTCTGGTCATTTCATACCTTTCAAGAATACATGTAAGGTTCTAAGCATGTCATAGATATACATGGATTGAATAGGTCATTTGCATGGTATGCCGAAATATTTTGTATCAGATAAAGATCCTAAGTTTACTTCTCGCTGATGGAGGCAGATTCAAGAACAAAAGGGATGGATGAGTTTGCTTATAATGACAACTGCTAGGCCAGGATTGGTATGCCGCCCATTGAAGCTCTTTATGTCCGACCTTGTCATTCTCCTCTGCATTGAGATGATATGGGTCGACATACTTTTGTGCAGACCATGAAATGCAACTAATGATGGACAATATTTGTCTTATTAATAAACACATGAAAGAAGCTCCAGATCAATAGAAGATGAATGCTAATAATACGAGGATGGATGTGAACTTTCTAGTTGGTGATTATGTTTTCTTGACAATAAAATTGATTCAGTCCACTGTGAGATATAAGTTGAACGGAAAGCCAATCTTTGATTATGTTGGACCAATTGAAGTGCTAGAAAGGATTGGAGAGTTTGCATATTGTTTGGCATTACCCACTTCTTATGACAAGATCCATGAAGTTTTCATGTGTCTGTGTGGAAGAAATATGTTAAGGATCAATCACATGTGTTGTCAATAGAGCCTATAGAGATTCATGAATATCTAAGCTACAAGGAGTATCTTGTGAAGATCCTTAACTCACAAGTGAAGTAGCTAAAGCACAAACAAACTAAACAGCAAAAGTTTTATGGGAATATCATGGTTTGGAGGAACAACTTGGGTACTCATATAGGAAATGTTGCAAACTCAATCCTCACTCTTTATTTGAGATATTGGGAACAAAATCCTTTTAAGGATTGGAGAGTTGTAACACACCCAAACTTGGGTAAATATTACTTTTCCCCTTTACAATATAATCATTTCCTGTGAAACCATTTTCTTAACTTAGAATGCACTAGGATGTTAGCAATCTCAAATTATGGTGTTTTACTATTAAATCAATTATTTAAGGCCTTAATACAAATAATTAGCATAATATCAAATTGTCTTGGGGTGAAGATTCACCACATTGAAGGATTAAGTTCAAGATAAATGTTTTAGATATTTTCCTATGATTAGGTATCAGCAAGAGGGAGTCACACATGAAATTTGGGTATTAAATGATAATGTAATAAATTAATATGTTATAAGTATTTTTTTCTATCAAGTCTTGAGTTTTGGGTATTAAAGGTTTCCAAAAGGAAAAATTGACTTCAAATTTGAATTCTTTGAGTTTGTATCAGTCTACTGTAAGGACCCTAACATGGGTTTTGGGCTAACCCTCTTTTTTTTGCTTAAGTAAGTTGCTTAGAACTCTAATCTAATCTTCTGAGGTGTTTTTCTATCATGTGACACACTTATGTTTCAAGTTTGGCCACATTTAAATGTTGTTTGAGCAAAGTTTGCTATTTTGGCCCAAAGTGCAATTTACCAAGATAAGGGTTATCTTGCAATATGTTACATGATAGGTGTGACCTTCGTGCTTTGGCATCATAAGAGAGATAATGATTCTAAGGGGCGCCTTGTGGAAAGCATAAGTATCAAGATGGGCTTGTATGGCTGATGCTTGTGCTTTATGTACTAGTTTTGGTGTAAATTGCAATTTACCCAAAGTGAAGGGTTAATATGCAATCTACCACCTCTAGAGTGTTCCTTCCCTCTATTTGCATCATCTATGAGAGAGATGAAGAGGTAGTCATCTTGTTTGGATCTTGGTTGTGTGGTGACATCTTTGGTGATATACAGAACACATGTATGAGATGTGCCTTGCACTTAGATGGGCTATCTTGGGTTTGAAGACCTTGGAGAGGGAGCCTATCAGTTTGTGGGTGTGTAGAGTTGTTCCCTATCAGTTTTTGAAGTATGTAGGGTTGTTATCTATCAGTTTATGAGTATGTGGGGTGGTGCCTATCAGTTTTTAGGTGTATGGAGTATGCTCTTTCGGTTTGTGAGTATGTTGAGTTTTGCCATATTGGTTTATGAAGGTTTAGAGATTTGGTATATCGGCCATGACCTTCGTAGAAGATCAAGAAGATAAGATCTAGCCTAGATCATATCACTATTCCTTGCATGTTGTTGCATGTGGCCCCTTTCTCATAGACAAGTGTCACCTAAGCTCCTAAGGTGATGCCTTTGATCTCTCTTCCTTCCCTCAAGTATATAACCCCCTCCTTCACACAAGTAACCCCTTCTTTTTCATCCTTGTTCTTATCCTCTTAGTGGATGATTTGGAATCTTAAGGAGCTATAGGAAGCCCCATGGATCTTGGGAGGTCGAGTTCCTTGCTCATGGTGATTTCTTGTTCAACTTCCATCTTGGTGAGTTATTCTTCTTTGATGGTCATTTCCTTTGAGATCTCTTCTTCACTTTCTTCCTCCTCTTTCAGGAATGGATGCCACCTTGGATGAAAGTTGTCTAGGACGTGGTTATCTCTCCTTCTTTCATTCTTGAGCTACTATAACCATGGCATCTTCTTCTTCTTTCTTGAGGTGATGTTGAAATCGAGTTGGGACTCTTAATGGATCATCTTCAAGTTGAGAAATGTGTGCTTTGAAGATTTGATCATTGAAGCTTGGACTCTTGAGAGAGACCTTCTTAGTAGGGTTTTATAACTCTAAACCTTCTTTGTCATTATCATTCTTTATATGTTTATCTTGCTCTTCGTCCTTAGATTGTTTATATCTTGCACGTTAGTAGTTCTTTTGGTGGAATTTGAGATCTATTTTGAAGAAGGATGTTTCCCTTAGTTTTTGCCCTCATCTTGCACCTTATTTATATGAAAGTAGGTGGAAAAGTAGATGAGTTCCTAAGGTTGAAGATTACCAAGCCGACACATAGTGCTGTGTGTGATCATCACGACTTGTAAGTGTAACAAGTCGACACACCATGAAACAGGTCATCATGACTTAGTGAGACTTAGGTTGACATGTCTTAGTTATGCTTAGGTCATCACGTGTTATGAAGGTTAGATAGTCTTGTAGTTGCTAAAATGAATTTTTGGATAAATCTTGAAGAGCAAACTGTCATGACCTAGAAACACCTAAATGATATGTGTGATGGCTGAATAAATTTGCATGAGGGGTGTTAGCCGTCATGGTTATGGATGCACCTCATGGAGTTGGGTTGTTTTAGAAGGTTAATCGTGATTCCCTGCTTGGGTAGAGGCCAACACACCTCTAGAGCATTGTTTCCTGATAAATCTTGAACCATGATGCCTAGCCAAACCCTAACCCTAATACCTTGGCATTGTCTGTCACAACTTAGGCGTTACTGTTGACCGTCACAACCTATGTTTTGTTCTGCCCATCACAATTTGGTGTTGATCGTCGCACTCTCCATAGGTTTAACCGATACATTCTTTGTGTGGTTTCCTGATACCCCTTCAAGAGTTTATGCCCGACACACCTCCAAGAGGGGTTGCTCATCACATTTTCATGGAGATTGATCGATACACTTCTTGTGAAGTTAATCTGACACCTCAAGTGTGGCTGAAATGTCACCCCTTTTGTGTGGTGAGCCCGACATGATTGGACAAGATTCCTTAAATCGATACACCTCATGGTGGTCTAAACAGATACCTTGGATGAGCTAAACTGACACACCATAATGTGGTCAAGCCAATACAAGTGGATGAGGTGAACCCCAGATCACATGATGAGGGTTGAAGGGTATGCTTGGATACTCAATGATTCACACACATGAGTAATGCATGATAGAGAAGAGTGTTGTTTTGGATGATGTATGAGTAATGTTAATTTCTTCTCTTAAAACTATTACACCATTGAATGATGTTTATATGAGTGGTCCATCTTTAACTAAAGAGCTTAGTCCTAAACTCTTCAACAACGTGGATGTAGGAGTCGATGGTTGAGCATCCATATGATAATCTTAATCATGGAATAAGATGACCCATGGACTCATTTTAATGAAGAACTATAATACATGGCAAGTGTCTTCTATGTTTTTCCCTTTTTGTATAATGTTCACTTGAGGAGTAAGGTTAATGATACTACAATGTGTATACACATGGTGATAAGTATTTTTCAAATACATGGTGGAAACCTTGGTGTATAAATCGTATAACAAGTCTAATACCTTTATAGGTGCCTTGCGGATATCTTGAAGTGATACCCTCTAGTTATGTAGCTTATGGTTCGACTCTCCTTGGTATGATATGTTGTTAATGATTTGTAAGAAGTAATAATGCATGGGTCACCTAATGTTGAAACATCACATTGGTGTAATGATGCACATGTTAATGCATTATTGTAACCCACACATAACTTCATGAAGATGATGCACATATGCATTTATGAAAGGGTGATAGATGGTACTGATGGTATGGTAAGTGATTTATATCTAACTAATGTTACTCAAACCTAATCCATTTCAGAAAGGTGGGTTTTGGTGTAATTAGGGCTTGGTGGTGTAACCATGAGATAAAACCCTAATTGGTTATATGTGAAGAATATAGAACCTAATCTTGAGAGGAAAGTTATAATATTGAATGTGTGTGAATAGAAAGCATGATATACTTCTCTCTTAATTACATGGCTATAACCTAATGGATTAAGTGGGTGTTATGATTTGTGAGTACTTTGAAGATGGTTAAATAATATCAAGCTTTTGTTATAAACCATGATAAGGGAACACAGGAAGTATGAATATGTGAATGTGCATACTTGGTTACATTAATTAATTCTTTGCCTTATACACTCCAACTTATAGGAGGTAGTGCATGTCAGAGTCTTGAGATAGAATGATGCTTATGAACCTTATGATAAATCAGCATGAAGCCTTATCCTAAATTAGAGATCTTATGATGCATTTCTTGTTTTAAGTAAGGGTGTTTAATATGTTTTAACATATTGTCTCACTGAACATAATGGATAATGGTTGATATGGATAGTACATGTGATGTGGCATGAGTGATGTGCTATGAGTAATGCATATGTGCTCGATGAGGCATGATGAGATAACCATGAATCCCTAGTGTGACGTGATGGCTCTTAAGACTTGGTAAGGGATTAGAGCCTGGTTGAGGTGATATGCTCTAGTTTTGGAATGAGTGATCGATATCCCATGATAATATGATGATTATGATAGCCTGGTGGCTGGCAGTGACACAGTAGCCTTGTGGCTAGTAGTGATAAAGTGATATGAGAAGATGGGAATCAATTTGTAGTTTAAACAATGATATTTTCTTATATAGTACTAAGTCCTTTCTTTTGAGGGATTGGTTTGTGTTTTGTATGTTGTAACTTGATTGATGCTAAAAGATGCTTAAATGACCTAAGTAATCAAGTGAAACCTAATCTTATAGCTTGCCCTATGCCATAGATCCATTCAGTGTCAGTACTTGCTGAATGGTGAAACGAGTTTAATTCAGAACACATATTATTGAATATGCGGGGTGCAAATTGGGGTATCTCCTTGTTTCCTAAATGTATATGTATTCACAAGATTGATCGTGAGCCATAACTGAAAGAGTACAACCTTGGACCGTAGCTCCATGAAATGTAACACAGGATTGTCTGCATGCCGTACCCTGGAAGAGTATGGTTGTGAGTCGTAGCTCCATTCCACTAGCACTGTGACATGTACCATGGTGGGCTAAATCTGCACAACTAGACTATACATTATTGGAAGCCGTTGACTTATGATGTAAATATCATTGACATCCAAACTTTAGAAACACACTTGGAACTCTTGGTATAACCCAATTACATGAATACACTTATGTCATTAGTTATTTAGGGATTCCAAAAGTTCACTCCATCACTACAACAGGTTGGAACATAGCAAATCAAACACTAATTTCTCCCTCTATATTCAATCTTGTCCGAGATTCTTTTTCCATTTAGGGATTCCGCACCCATAATGTCTTACTCTATTTCAGTTTTTGCACATTTGAGAAACACCTAATTCTTATTTCACAAGTCTCTGAAGTCCCACACCCATAATCCTAAGGACCAAACCCTATAAAAACCAAAGCCCCTCTAGGGTTTCACCCCACTACTAGCCATCATTATCTGGTATCAATTGCACCTCAAGTTTCTTGTTCTTATAACATTGAAGGATTCCTCTTCTTGTGCTTCTGGATCTTACTAACCCAAGTCACCCCATCATCGAGCAATAATCCTAGGGGTACGAACTGACAGATCCTTCCCTTCATCCTCATCTCATTGGTTTTGTGAATCCATCACCCAGTGGGAATTCCCCAATTCCGCATCCAAGTTGCTACAAGCCTGGACATGACAACGAAATAGGGAGGAAGACAATCACCCATGCAAGTTTACTTTTCTACCCCGACCCTTCTATCACTTTTCCTATTGGATGGCTTTTATGTAAATTGCTCCGCATTTAATTTATTTTTTCACGCTATGATTATAGATGAATTTACAAAAAAATACCATGTTGCGGTCTTAGTTCTACAATGATAGTGCAAGGGTATAAAAGTAATTCAAATATCAATTTTCAACATTAAATTAGTAAGTAATGCAAATCTTGTAAAAATCAGAACTTTCCAATGAAAAATCAAAATTTTATGAAAATATATTAATGAATCATGAGATTTTTCTCTATTTTTTGGGAATGTTTTCATAGAATGATTCCAAAGTTTGAGATATATGATTTTTAGGGTTTTCTCTCACTTATTCTCTAACTAATAGTTTAGGAAAAATTAATTAAGAAAATTATGAAATTGAATCAGATATGTAATTAGTAACTTATGCTTGTCATTTTGCAACACATACTAGGTGGTTAATCCTAGAGTTTATCCTTTTTAACCTCAAAACAAGTAGTTAAGGTTATTAATTAGTATAGAAAGGGTTGATCCATAGACAATATTTTTAAGATTTGATTTTCTACCCAAATTCCTTTACACAAAAATTGCAAGAAAGTAAATTCTAGAGTTTGATGGTTTGTTTATTACACTAGAACAATAAATTAAAACTATAAGGAATTAAAGGTTATTCTAGGAACAATCAAGAAAAGTTACACTAAGGGAAAGATAAAATGAGCTATGGTTAGAACAAAAAGAGAATAATTATCTAAGAGAAAGGATTAACTTACAAGTAACGAAAGGAGGCGTTTGAAAGAAAGCGATTAAAGAAATGAGTTGAATCATAGGAAAGACATATTGAGGTTTAGGGGTTTCACCATCATAGATAATGTGAAAACCAGATCAAAGAAATCATACGACAAGAAAGATAAAAGAAGACATGTAAACCATTCGTAAATGAATTTCAAAATATGAACTCCATGTTAACCCATTGATCCTGGTGTTCACATATCCTAGTCCAATCATCCTAATAGGGATTTTTCTGAGGTGTTATCCAAATCCCCATGCAATTGGTTTAGTCATTCTAAATCTTGGGTTCTATAGTCACATTTGCCAAGATCAACATGTGATAAAAATGAGAGATCACTTCAATAAAATCGACAATTTTCCAAATAAAAAACCATTTATCTAAAGGAATCATATAAAACATTTGATCTAAGTTACACATGGATAAGGGGATGATAACCCCGCCTAGATAAGAAGACTACTCACTAGACATAACAAGGGAAAAAGAAGCAACAGAAGGAAGCGACAAGGCCATACACTACATGACAAAAGACTTGAAGGATCTTCAGCTAGTGACAATTGAACGAAATTCACTCTTAGTTCCTTTCTTCCTAAGAAGAGCATAAAGAACAAAATAACAATAACAAAATATGCAAAACAATTCCTACTTTATTAAAGAAATGGAAGATTACAATGTAAAAATTGAAACAACTATGCTCAAAGTAAAGGTGCAAATACAAAAGATTGAATCCCTTTCTGACTGGAGTCCCCCCTCATTTTATAGGGGAAGGAGGGGTGGAAACCCTAAAGGGGAGGACAAGAAAAGAGGGAGAGGAGGGTGCTGATTTCACTGTTCTTGTGCCACTAGTTGGCCGATTTGCAACCCGAACCAGTCAGTTGGGACTCAAACAATGTGGACCCAAGGGGAAGCAGTCAAAACCCTAATTGAATGGTGGAAGGGCCTTTGATTCAAATTTTTGGCCTCAGATAAACATTTGAGTCAGTTTTCTAGGAACTGAGACAGTCAGTTGGGATGCTTGTATGAGAAGTTGAAGGTTCAAACCCTAACATGAGTGGCAGCACCCTTAAATTCTAACTTGGTCTTGAATTCTGATCGACACGTCCGTTTGGGTGCATGGGACGAATGTCTAAAAATCGTGAGACAGTCCTTTGGATATTTTGAGATAGGCATTTCATTGTTGAGTTAGTCCATGTGAGAAGGCCAAACTGAGGGATGAAGCACAAGCTCTGGACCAATGAGACACTCATATGGCCTAAGGTGTCTTTGACTGAAACGACCCTTTCAGTGAGTGAGACAGTCGACTCAGATACTGGGAGATTCAATGTTGTACCTTTGATGTTGAAACTACATAGCAAGAAGGTAAATAATAACAATTTGCATTATTAGTTGAGAATTGGGAAAATTGCATTTTATTCTAGAAAATTAGTAAAAAGAGATAAGTTCTACTAAAAAAGACTTTGAAAGCTAAGTAAAAAGAAAGATGAATATACATTCATCAAAATACTCCAGACTTAAATTTTTGATTGTTCTCAAGCAAATAAAATCACAAATAAATCCAATTTATAATAGCAACATATCTGTCCTCACCCTTGTAGAATCACTTGTTCCTTACCTCCAAATTTGGCCTAGCAACCCAATCTCCTAGAACCATATAACATAAATTTCTATATTCCCTATCTAAACAAATTTCATTTTTTTTTTAAATCAAGATGTTGTATTAAAATAGGCTTCTTTTTACTTCTTCTGTGACACACCATTTTTTTGTGAGTTTTTGCAAAGGAACAGGTTGAAGGAGGTATGGAAGAAAATTGATCCCTCCTTTATTCGACTCAGAATATAATTTTAATGGATTTGTGGTTACATTGACCACATTTTTTTCATGTGCAATTTTGGCATCTTTTGATGGTACACCCCGAGGGGTATGGAAATTTGATATGGAAAGCATACCACCCTAGACTTGATTTTGCCTGGAGGTGATTCTTTCTTTACTTTAAGAGAAGAGGGAGAATTGTTCCTATACTTATAAATTTTGCTTTTTTTAGTGTGTCATTGCATTGGATACACTATTCTTATCGATCACGTTATACAATATTTATGACAAATTAATCCATAGTTAAATATAGATAAATTTGTGTTTGGTTCATATTGATTCCATATTACTTGTAAACTTTTTTGAGGAGTGATGCTAGTTTGAGGTCCTAAGTGACATGTTGTTTTTATACATGGCAATTTGTAAAATAATTTGCAAAAGATTTACTAAATTCAAATGGGGTACAATGATAGACATCTACTCATATTTTCTAACTAGATAAGAGCCATTTTAAAAACTAAGGAAAATAAAGAAATGAGCACTAGATAAAGGCCATGAAGCAAAGCAACTGCATGTAGAAACTAAAAGAAAAAAATAATGTAAAAAAGGAAAATATAAGGGGGTGGAATAAGAACATACCACCCACCTCCACCCAGACTTAGAATTTTGTTTGTCTCGAGCAAAACCTAAATTGGAGATGAGATGAAGAATAGAGGTGGGTAATGTGGTAGTGGATGAGAGGAAGATGGATAATTGTAGTAGTAGTTCCCCTTATATAGGGAGTTGGGTCTGGGTAGGCCTGATGGGCCCTTTACTCCTCATATTGGGGACGATTGGAGGAAAAGTGGCCCACATCCACATGCCAAGACTCATGTGAGTGCTACATCATGTACATGTGATTGAGTTGGTGGCCCTGGCATTGCTTCTGACGTTGATTCCCATCTAACTAACTCCAGATCTTGTAGTAGCCATAGGGCTCATCGAGACCTTCCTCATCACTAGTGTGCCTCCTGGAGCGATGTCAAGAGGGCTGAGGTGGAGGTTCAATCATGTCGTCATGTGCCTCTAATGAGACGCTCCTCATGTGAGCAATAGGCACGAGGACATTTTATGGGTCTGGATGCTCCAGAAGGAAACACTAAATTTGCCATGGAAAATTGGTTAGATCAAACACTAGATTTGTAGCTACAAGCCTAGCATGTCGGGGAAGCTCAAGGCCAATGGCATGATCTTTGAATAGAAGATAATAGATATTTTCTACATCATAGCTGATGAACTTGCTTACCTTGAAATATCGGACGTTGATCAAATAGTTCTTGAGATCTAAGGGTAGGAATGGATTGTGAGTGTAGCCCAAGAAGAGAGCTATGGAAGTCACTATGTGGCCAACACAGTAGAAAGAACATGTAGTGTGGGTAGCCTAATAGTTAAGATGATCATTCATAGAACTTCCCATTTTAAGGGCTCACCATTTAGGAGGGACCACAATGTGTAAAGCTTGAAATGACTAACAACGTCCTTTGAACCTTCCCTTCTGAAGAAGGTGCAAGATAGTTTGCGGTGAAGGTAGCGCCCGACTGGATTGTGGATGTTGGATGCCTTGGGACAGCTGGGAAGCTTGGGTGGATGGTTGATAATATCAGTCTAGAATTCATCCATGTTGAAGTTGTTTGAGTGGGCATCATGGCAGTGCTTCATACAACTTGATTTGTATGCCATGATGCCCACTCAGACAACTTCAACATGGATGAATTCTAGACTAATATTATCGGCCATCCACCCATGCTTTCCAACTGTCCCAAGGAGAATGGATGTGAGCTACCTGACGGAGATCTCAAATTCCTCCCTAAAAAGCAAGTTTTAGAGCTGGATTTCCCCCAAGAAGAGTGGAAGTAGCGATACGTGGTGATAAACTTAAGAGTGAGATCATGATACACCAGAATGAAGAGGTAGTGAGATCATGCTCAGTTCCTAAGAATGTTGTCGATTGCGTCCTTGATTTTGAGAGCATTGAGTGTATTGTTGCATGCCCATTGGGGAGGTTTGACACCAAGTGCGGCCTTTGAGTCGACTTTCTTGTAATGATTGGCATTGGTGAACTGAGCATAGCTGCTTGGAGATGGACTTAAGTGAGGCGGGTGAGGGGTGACGTAGTCTGGGTGATGTTAGGATGATTGACCTCCTTCGGTCTCACACATGAATCGTTCATCCTCGCCCATGTCATTGATAATCTCTTTGGGCATCTCAGGTGAAGACTCGCTAGTAGGCTCCTATATATGAATGCCCTAGCCCGAGGTGGGGCGGTAAGGTGGCTCGCGAGAGATGGTTTTCTTTGTGGGTTGCTTGCCCTTGCAGAAGCGGTCAAAAAGGCGACAATGAGATCCACCTTCAGACATGGTGGTTGGATGCAGGAAACACAAAATAGTTTTCGGGGTTATGTAAGACAATCATTTCAGGAAGATGAAACGTCTGTTTGAAATAACCAAATGAGCTTCTGAAGTGGCAAACTTTTGTTGACTGAGGTGATGGAAACGCTAGGATGAGGCCCCAATCGATGTTTTCACCTAGGTGTGAGACGACACTGGAGCTCAGTGAATAAGGTCAAAGAGAAGGATGGTTGGTAGAGATGGTCGACTGGGATGTGTGAAAGGAGATTGTTGATAGGCATTTTAGAGGTGGAATGACCGTCTGACTGTTGCAGCAATGTTGTTGATAGAGAATGGAACAACAGAGTGACTCTTATTGAGGCAAGGGGTGTTATTGGTGGTCATTAACCTTAAATGGTCATCTTTCCTATGAGGTAGCCATCTAGAACAATGAGTTTGCATGATGATCAGCTGGAGTTGCAGTCAAGACCATTGGTTCGTCTGGAGATGACCAGTTGCATGTATAAGACAACCCCAGGATGATCGATGAAGTTGCGAGATAGGCAGATGGAGAGAAATGGAGACGAGTGGCAGCTAGGGCTTAGAAGAGGAATCGAGGCTTGGAAGCACTTGTGTTGGGTTAGTCCCCTCCGAGTTGGTTTATTTATAGGCCAACTTACCCAAGTGAACTGACTGTTTGAGAAGAGCCAGCCGACCGACTGGCGGTTCGTAGGTGGTGTCGGTCATTTCGATTCCCAAGATGTCATCATGATTTAGTGCACTCTATAGTCTTCTTGATGATCATCTCGTCTAGTATAACAACCATTTCAGTTTCTCAAGGAGTGTTTTCAATTTCATCACGTCATTTAAAATTCACATTGGTCGTCAGAATTAAATGGTTGCATTAATGCTTGAAATGACCATTTTGCTTTTCTGAGATGATCATTCGTGAATGATGACAGTCATCTTCCATTGGTGTGAGTCGTCAGGTTGGGTATCCAACCATATTTTTTTAGAATAGACTGGAATTAGAAACAACAAAAGTTAGCTAAGACAATTTAAAAGAAAATACAAAAATAAATAAAGGTTGATTTGCCACCCAACAAGTGCCTAGTTTTATGTTAAAGGCCTGACATGAGGATATAATGTAGCTAATTCAAGCTCAGGGTTGGGAGGGGTGGAGGATCTTTCAAGTCAAGATCTTCAAGTAATGAGATATGATGAGCCTCGGATGCCACAAAGTCCTCAATGTTAATGTATTGTTTCAGTCTATGCCCATTAACCATGAACTTTCCTAGAACTTTGTCCCAAATCAGAAAGGTACCATGTGGATAGGCGCATTTAACAAGATTTCGTCCATACCATCTTGATTTGAGTTTTCCAGGAAAAGCCTTAACCTAGAGTTATAGACAAGGACTTGATCACCTTCCCAAATCCTTCCGCCTAAGATAGCCATCATGCCATAATTTGGTTATCTCCTTGTAGATCTTGGCATTCTCATAAGAGGTCATTTTGAGCTCTTCCAATTAATTCATTTGAAGAAATGGCTTTCTCGTGCTACAGTCAAGTCAAAATTTTATGTTTTGATGGACCAACTAGCCTTATGGGTAGATGACAAGATTTGTCGTAAATCAACCCGAAGGGAGTGGTTCCTATAAGTGTTTAAAGTGGTTCCGTATGCCCACAAGGCATGATTAATCTTCAAATCCCAATTTGTCCTGGTGTGATTGACTATTTCCTCTAGGAAGGACTTGATTTTCCTATTCAAAAGCTCAACTAACCACTAGTCTGAGGGTGGTAACAAGAGGCAACCTTGTGATGGAGTCCATATCATTTTAACAAAGATTCAAAACTTTTCCTAAAAATGGGAGCCCCCATCAGAAACCATGGTGTGAGGCACCCTAAATTTAGGGAAAATGATATATTTGAGAAGTTTCTTTACTTTTTTTGAGTAACAAGTTTTTTGGGGATGGCTTTGACCCATTTTGAGACATAGTCTACTTCTACAAGGATATATTTGTACCCACAAGAGGAAGGAAAGGGTCCCATATAATACACTCCCCAAACGTCAAAAATGTCTATCTCCTTTCAAGAGGTCGTGGGCATCCAGTCTCTCTTAGAAATGTTCCCAAAACTTTGGCATTGATCACAAGTTAGGACAAATTCATAAGAATCCTTGAATAAGGTGGGCCAGAAAAAACCAAATTAAAGAACTTTTCTAGCAGTTTTCTAAGAACTCGTGTGCCCACCGGTGGAGCCAGAGTGACATTGTTCAAGTATGTCATGAGCTACTTACTCAGTAACACATTTGGGATAGAGACTATCTGAACACAATCTAAAGAGATAAGGATCATCCCAAAAATAATTCTTGACATAAAGTAATTTTTTTCCCTTAGTGCGTTCTTTGTTTTCAGGATGTAGGACACCTGCAACATGAAAATTGATATAATCTATGAACCATGGATATTGAAATTCCTTTTTGAGCAACTTATCATCATGAAGAGAATCATTTATGGGAATGCCATCATCATCAAATAAGTCAAGGCCGCTGAGATGTCCAGAAACTACATTATTGCAACTTTTCTTATCAAGGATTTCTATATCAAACTCATGTAGTAAAAGGATCTGAAGAAGAAGATGAGGTTTGGTATCCTTTTTGGTCATCAAGTATCTAATGGTAGTGTGGTCCATATAGACAATCACTTTGGACTCAACTAAGTAACAACGGAACTTGTCAAAGGCATAGACTATGGCTAACATTTCCTTTTTGGTGTTGGTGCAGTTCAGTTGGGCATCATCTAAGGTTTTGGATGCATAGTAAATCACATGGTGCTTTTTGTCAACATGTTTTCCAAGAATATCACCAACAATAAAATCACTAGCATCACACATCAATTCAAAAGGCAGGGACCAATTAGGGGCCTGAATGATAGGGGTAGAAGTGAAGGCATATTTTAAACACAAAACAATGGCCATGCAAGATTTGTCAAATATAAAGGGGGTATCTTTTTGGAGAAGGTTGGTTAGTGGTTTGGAAATTTTTGAGAAATAACAAATGAATCGTTGATAAAATATCACATTCACAACGAAGGCATGAATGTCCTTGATAGAAGAAGGGGGTATGTAATGACCCCACCTCCTGGTATCCCCCAATTAAGGGAGACCTGAAGGTCAAAGCCGTTATTCAATTAACAGGATCAAAGGTTCAACAAATAATCAATAATAATTATGAAATTCTATTGTCTAAACTGAAATCTGGTAGAAAATTAAAACTTTGCTTACCTTTTTAAAACTTTGGAAATCTATCTATCCAGAGCTTGAATTAATCTATCTAATCATCCTTGCACTTTATTTCTTAATTTCACAATGTGTCACTTTACTGTTTGTTCATTTCAGGGTTGTACCTAAAACGCCGACAAAAAAAACATCGATCAGTATACGGGAATATACTGGTATGTGGGGACATCCAAAATTTCACAGATATGGCTAACAATTTAATATTCACAATCAAATTATTTAACAAGACAATTTACATTTTCAATGTGTCATTCTCCACTGCTTTTGCCCTAACCCTGGCATACCCCTCTAGGGTTTCTCTTTTGCCATTGACTTAAGGCCACCTTCTCAATCCCGAGCTTGGTGCCTGAGAGTCACCTCTCATGGTGCTCCATAGTCATGCCTCATAGACCACCTTCTCATTCCTGAGCTTGGTGTCTGGGGTCACCTCTCATGGTGCCCATGGGTCTACCCTCCTGGGCCTGACCTTTATGGCATCTTCCATCAGGGTGGCATGTAGGTGCGAGAATTCACATGTATATGTATAACGGTGATAGCCATAGTGACTTTATAATTGCAGTATGAACATCCAAACTGTTTAGATTGCATTCAATGCGAGAAAACATCTGAAAAACCCTTGAGAAACTAATGCGATTAATCATAATTAACCACATACCTGTTAAGCAGACTTGAATGCAGAAATAACTCAACCAATCAAGAAATCAAGCAAGTACACACAGGTTGATCCTGAAAAGACATCCAATTTCTCTATCATTAATCATGTCATTAAGCTCTATTAATCCTAGTTGTTTCCTAGGGTTATTTGTCCTTTCTAGGGTTTTGAGCATAATTAGGGGTCCACTCTATTTTTATTACTTTCAAACCTAATTTTACCAAAACACTTGCAAACCCTAATTATTTCATCTTTCTCTCACAAAATATTCTAATTTCATCTTTTAGTAACAGGAAACCCTAATTTTATATTATAAGTACTTTTCTTTTCTTTTTCTCTAATTTAGGGTTTCTAAGCATCTTAACCATTATATTAGGTTTAAAACCCTAAACTTTGCAATTCTATCATCAAAACAGGTTAAAAACCATATTTATCATTAATCAAGTAAAGCATGCTTGAATTACCCTAATTGCAAGATTAAATATATCTTTTATCAACAATTAGGGTTTTTAATCACAAATTAAAACCTTTTCTATCCAAAATATCCACTATTGCAAAAATATACATATTTAGTTGTCCAAACAATTTTTAATGTATCCATCGTATTTTTCTGATCAATTTTCATGTATTAACTTCCTTCATCCGAGTTTTCTAGCAAAAGATACAATTTTAACAAGAAAATTCTTTTTTTATTTATTTGCTAATTTGGAAAAAAACACCGATCGTTTGATCCGTGGTCCGCAAGTCCTCATAGGATCCAACATCCAGGATCACGCGCGCCTTCTCTTTGCAAACAAAAGAACCAAAAGTCCATTCTAACCTTAGTGCGACTGAAGGAGGTGAGGGGCAAATCGGTAATTTTTTGGGAGGCCTTCTTCAACCTCGCATCGTCTCCCTGTTGCGCTCTGATGGTCAACCTCAGGGTTGACTTTGCGATCCTAGCCACCTACGACCGTGCCAACAGGTTAGGAAGCTTCGTCTTCCGTCGACGAACTCAACCAGGGGCCCAATTGCTCGCCAAGGGTACGCCCAAGTTGGTCCTACTCGCCGGACTCCGGCGAGGGTCTCCGAGGAGATGGAGGTGTAGGTCAGGACGAAACGTCCAATTGGGGGCACAAAATTGCTCCTTGCAACAACCCACAGGTCAGAGTCTGGTTTCGTTGCACGCTGGAGTCCTCACAAGACATCCCCTATATATAGGGTCGAAGGCAGTCCCACGAAGATTGGGAACTTCTCCATTTATCGGCCAAACCCCGACAAAGTCGGGTTGATCCTGTGTGGTTTCCCTTCCGGAATGCAATGGGAATTATTGCATGCTCGCATCTTCCCTGGATCATGTGGAAATTGGAGAGGAAAGATCCTCTGGATCTCACAGAGTCCCAGTCCCAGTGGGACTTATACAATGATTGTCCATCATTGAATTAAGATCCAACGGATCTCATCGCCCGCGATCAAACACAAGGGAAAAGATTTATTGCTTTAATTCAGAATAATTTCCAAATTGGAGATAACTTGGAAAATCGATATCTCCCAAACCATAACTCCGATTTAACTCAAAATTTAAGGGAAGGTTTGTCTTGGCATTATCTAGATTTGTACGAAATTTGGGAAACAAAAAGAAATGTATGAGAAGGCTTCCTTCTCTCCCAAGTTATTCATTAATTAATTCAAAATTAATGGTTATTTCCTTTCCCTTTGCCATTATTTTGTTATTTTGGGTCCCTTGGACCTTAAGAAATCTCAAACGCACGGATTCCCATATTGGGGAATATCTATTTGCCTTTATCTTCTTTTAATTGTTAATTACTCATATTTCCCTTTCATTAATCAATTTCTTTTCCTTTTTAATTCTCTTTTCTTTTCAATTGGGCTCAATGGCCAACAAAGCCCACCATCAATCAATCAAGGCCATTTCATACGAAATCCATTGCAAATCAAAGAAAAAGATTTCATTTATTCATTAAAAGAGAATCACATCTTTCTTTACATATTCAAGAAATTGAGGTTATAACATCCTCCCCTCCTTATAAGAATTTTGCCCTCAAAAATCAAGCAATCAAACAAACAAATCATGGTATGCTTTCTCGATGTCCGCCTTCAGCTCCCATGTGGCCTCATCCTCTCCATGGTGCTTCCAAAGAACTTTTACCATCTCTATTTTCTTGCATCTGAGCTCTTTCACCTTGGTATCTAGAATCTGCAAAGGTGACTCAGGATAAGTTAGCTTCCCTTGAAGCTCAATAGGTTCAATGCTCAGCACATGGCTTGGATCTTGCACAATCACTTCAGGTTGGACACGTGAAACACATCATGCATCATGCTATACTGAGGGGGTACGCCAAACAGTATGCAGCTTCACCAATCTGTTCTAACACCTCAAATGGACCCACGTATCGGGGACTCAGCTTTCCTCTGTTCTTAGCTATAGCTCAGAGCGGTCGGATTTTCAAAAACACATGCTCTCCCACAGTGAAATGCACATCAGTCCGCTTTGCATCAGCATACGACTTCTGTCGATCCTGGGCTCTCTTCAGCCTTTGCTTGATCAAAGCCACTTTATCAGCATACACTTGGAGCTCATTTGACCTCAACAGGGTCCTCTCACCCACATCATCCCAGTGAAGTGGGGACCGATACAGTCTTCCATACAAAGCTTCATACGGAGGCATCTCGATACTGGCTTGGTAGCTATTGTTGTAGGCAAACTCTACTAATGGTAAGTATTTCTCCCATGAGCCACCCCAATCAAGCACACAAGCTCTCAATAGATCTTCTAACATCTGGTTTGTTCTTTCTGACTGACCATCTATTTGGGGATGATAAGTTGTACTAAACTTCATCCTTGTACCAAGTTCCTCTTGAACTTGCTTCCACAACTTGGAAGTGAACTTTGGGTCTCTATCTGAAATGACCGATCCTGGTACACCATGCAACCACACTATCTCTTTGATATACAACTCAACTAAGTCTGACACCTTAGCAGTGGTCTTTAAGGCAAGGAAGTGCGCTGACTTGGTAAGACCATCTACCACAACCCATATCGCATCACGACCCTTCTTCGTCCGGGGCAGACCCACCACAAAATCCATGGTGATCTGTTCCCATTTCCACTCTGGAATCTCTATTGACTGTAAAAGTCCACTGGGTCATTGGTGTTCAGCCTTCACCATCTGACACATAAGACAGCTGGTCACCCATGCCGCAATGTCTTTCTTCATTCCTGGCCACCAGAAAAACCGCTATAGGTCCTTGAACATCTTAGTAGTTCCTGGGTGCACGATGTATGTGGATCCATGAGCCTCTTGTAAGATGTGTTCCTTTAACGATGAATCCACTGGAACCCATATGCGATTCTCAAACTGTTTCCTCCATCTACTCCCACGGATAGATGAGTCTGTAGCTTCATCATCAAACATTTCATCTTGTCTAGCTCTTCACTGGTCAACTGTGTTGTTATGATCTCACTCAACAACTCAGATTGAATTCGGATATTAGAAAACTGAACTCGGTCCTCTAACGGTTGTGGAGTCCATTCCACAAGCTCCTCCAAACTCTTCCACTGACTAGATAGAACAGCTGCACACTTAAGCTGTTTCTGACTCAAAGCATCATCCATGACATTCACCTTACCAGGATGGTAGGCGATGGTGAAGTCGTAATCCTTCATGTACTCCATCCATCATCATTGTCGTAGGTTCAGGTCTCTCTGTGTCAGCAGGTATTTTAAACTCTTATAGTCAGTGAAGATCTCAAAGGTAGCACCGTACAGGTAATGCTGCCATATCTTCAAAGCATGGATGATAGCAGTTAACTCCAAGTCATGTGTCGAGTAATTCACCTCATTCGGCTTAAGCTATCTGGAAGCATATGCAACCACATGCCAATTCTGTTCCAACACACAGCCAAGTCCCATATTGGAAGCATCGATGAATATCATGAAACCCTCATTTCCATAAGGTAAAGTCAACATAGGAGCAGTGGTCATCTACTCCTTCAAATCTTGGAAGCGAGCTTCACATACGTCAGACCACACGAACTTCACATCCTTCTGGGTCAACATGGTTAGTGGTAAAGTAGTCTTGGAGAAATCCTTGATGAAGCGATGGTAGTATCCGGCCAACCCCAAGAAGCTGCGAATCTCAGGGGGGTTCTTTGATGTCGGCCAGTTTCGAACTGTCGATACTTTGGATGGATCTACGGCGATTGTTCCTCCCAAGATGATGTGTCCAAGAAACATGACTCGGTCTAACCAAAACTCACATTTCGAGAACTTTTCGAAAAACTTATGCTTTCTCCGGAGATCAAGGACTCTACCCAGGTGTTCACGGTGTTGGGCTAGGTCATTCGAATAAACTAAGATGTCATCTATGAACACTATCACAAAAGAGTCAAGGAAAGTCTGGAACACACTGTTCATGAGGTTCATGAAGATACTCGGTGTATTGGATAATCCAAACGACATGACCACAAACTCATAGTTGCCATAGCGGGTTCTGAAAGCCATTTTAGGTATATCCTCACTCCTTACTCTCACCTGGTGGTATCCTGATCTCAAATCGATCTTGGAAAAGACTCGAGCTAATTTGAGTTGGTCAAACAGGTCATCTATTCTAGGCAAAGGATACTTGTTTCTAATGGTTGCCTGGTTGATCATCCGATAGTCAATACACATCTGAAGTGACCCATCCTTCTTTTTCACAAAGAGGACTGCTGCTCCCCAAGGGGATGTACTGGGTCGGATAAAACCTTTATCCAACAACTCCTGCAACTGGGTTTTCAACTCAAGAAACTCTATTGGGGCCATTCTATAGGGTGCCTTAGATATAGGGTTAGTCCCAGAAGCTAGCTCAATAGAGAAATCTACCTCCCTCTCTGGGGGAATCCCTGGTAGATCATCTAGAAACACATCCACATACTCCCGAACCACCATTATATCCTCTAAGGATTGCCTCGTAACCTCGGGTGCGGCAACTATGGCTAGGTAGGCTCGACAACCCTTGGATAGCATCTGTTCAGCTTTCAAAGTGGACACATAAAGGATGGTCGTCGCATCCTTCCTTCCTCGAATGGTGAAGTGTGGATAGTTGGTTTTCCTAATGAGAATCTTCTTCTCTCTACAGTCAATCTGGGCTCTGTAGGTGGAAAGCCAATCCATACCGATAATTACATCAAAATCATTCATATCAAGAAGGATAAAGTCAGTGGGAAGCTCATGGTCTAGATACTTAACTGGCAACACAGGGGTTTTCAAAAGAGAGGTATAAATACAACCACTCGGGGTTGTGACATCCAAAACATAACCCAAATCCTTGATATCCAAACCAAGCATAGTTGCCAGATTTCTCGAAATAAAAGTATTAGTAGAACCAGAATCAAAAAGTGCTTTTAAATTTTGTCCCATGACTTCCAGCAAGCCTACATAGTTTGTACCATATTAGAAAGCTATTACATGATCTACTGTACTAAAAGGGAAAACTCTATGGGTTATTACCCTCGATCAGTCTATTAGCATTTGCCTGAGCTTCTTCATTGTCGATGGCGAACACTCTAGCTTGCCTCCTCTCTCCAGCTGGAGGTGCTCCGGCTGGTGCTCCTACTAGGGGTGTTGCAGCTACTGGTTGTGCTGCCACTGGCTGTAACCCCAAAGATCCTCTTGGTTCAGGCTGAGGGTAGTTGGCGATGAAGTGTCCTTCTTGCTGACATCTGAAGCACACCTTCTTCTCAAAGCGGCACTTCCCAGGATGTGTCCGTCCACAGGTGCAACACTGCTGGAGGCGACCACGGGGCTTACCTTTGTGCCCATGCTTGTTGTTGTTGTGGTTGTGTCCTTGTCCCTTCTTGTGTTCATTCCTCTGCCCTTGAGCTCCATTAGTGAAACCCAAGAACCCTTTGGATTGATTATGTGGAGGCATACCGTCCGTTCCATGTCCAAGGTGGTGTTGAAGGTTGTAGCGAAGGTCTTTGGCTTACTAGCCATCACATGCGGCTTGATGGTAGGGTTCAGGCACTCTACGAAGTGGTCCACCCTCCTCTCTTCATCCAACATGTGTTTGAAACATTCCAGGAGGCGGAACCTATGACCAAAGTCTGCAACTGAAGAGCTTCCTTGAGTCATGTTAGTAAAGTCTCTTTATTTCTCCTTCTTTGCTGAGACGGGGATGAATCTAGCAGTGAAGATGGTCTTGAAGTCAGTCCACGCCATCGGTTCCTCACTTAATTCTCTTCCTGTGATATGGTTTTCCCACCATATCTTTGTTGCACCTTCAAAAAGGTGAGTAGCAAATAGAACCTTCTTATTTGGCTGCACCTCGAGCATACGGAAACCATTCTCGACTACAAGCAGCCAAGCTTCAGCTTTGTCGACCACTTCATACTTGTCTTCTCCCCAAAACTTCTCGACGTTCAGCTTGACGAAGTCCAAGATGGTAGCTCCCAGTCGAGGTCGAACAGGAAGTGGCTCACCATACTCATTCCTAGCCATATCCCTAAGAGCCAGGGCACAGATAGCCTCAGTCAGTTGTTTTTGTTATTCCATCCAAACTGCATCTATTATGTGAACCACCATGGCTGGTTCTTGACCACCAGGCTGGTCCTCCTCTATTCGGGCTTCCTCTTCATACACCTGGTATTCCTCATATTCTGGTCCTTCCCCTTGCTCTCGATTGATGTCGGGCATTGGTTTAGGTTTTGGGGCCTCATGCACAGCTTCTTCAGGCCTCTTTCTCTTCTTAGAGGTCTCTCCACCATGGTTCCTCTTCCTCTTCTCAGACGATCCATTCTCCTTACGGTTTGGTCCACTACCACTGGTGGAAAAAGGGATAGACATGACTTTTCTACGAGCCATTTGTACAAGGACACAAAAAGACTTTTAGTCTATAATTTAACCATTTATACTTATGTCGATGACATCTTAATTACGTATCTTTTATTAATTTGGTGGAGGATCCCTTAGACCTTATCAACCTTAACCCATACCTCAAGAGGGTGAGGAAGAGAGAGAAAAACCCTAATCCTTAAAATCCTTAAGAGAATTTTGAATTGAGGAGAGATGGACAAGATGAGAGAGTCCTAAAGGTATCTTATTTCAAGTCAAATCCTAGGACATTGACCAGAAGTCCCACAATCTGGGAGTCCTCGTATTCTGACTAGCGGTGCGGAGGAAACTTTTGCCAACCCCCAGATGTGATCCTTTTCTAGACACCTCAGTCTTTCGGAAAGTCCTCTAATAACTCCCTCGGTTCTATGGAATTTGTAAAATTTAATAATTATTAATGATTAGATGAGGAACATATGCTATGATACCAATTGTAATGACCCAACCTCCTATTATCCCCCAATTAAGGGAGACCTGAAGGTCAGAGCCGTTATTCAATTAACAAGATCAAAGGTTCAACAAATAATCAATAATAATTATGAAATTCTACTGTCTAAACTAAAATCTGGTAGAAAATTAAAACTTTGCTTACCTTTTTCAAACTTTGGAAATCTATCTATCCAGAGCTTGAATTAATCTATCTAATCCTCCTTGCACTTTATTTCTTAATTTCACAATGTGTCACTTTATTGTTTGTTCATTTCAGGGTTGTACCTAAAACACCGACAAACAAAACATAGATCAATATACGAGAATATACTGGTATGTGGGGACATCCAAAATTTCACATATGTGGCTAACAATTTAATATTCACAATCAAATTATTTAACAAGACAATTTACATTTTCAATGTGTCATTCTCCACCGCTTTTGCCCTAACCCTGGCATACCCCTCTAGGGTTTCTCCTTTGCCATTGACTTAAGGCCACCTTCTCAATCCCGAGCTTGGTGCCTGGGAGTCACCTCTCATGGTGCTCCATAGTCATGCCTCATAGACCACCTTCTCATTCCTGAGCTTGGTGTCTGGGGTCACCTCTCATGGTGCCCATGGGTCTACCCTCCTAGGCCTGACCTTTATGGCATCTTCCTTCAGGGTGGCATGTAGAAGCGTGAATTCACATGTATATGTATAATGGTGATAGCCATAGTGACTTTATAATTGTAGTATGAACATCCAAACTGTTTAGATTGCATTCAATGCGAGGAAACATCTAAAAAACCCTTGAGAAACTAATGCGATTAATCATAATTAACCACATACCTGTTAAGCAGACTTGAATGCAGAAATAACTCAACCAATCAAGAAATCAAGCAAGTACACACAGGTTGATCCTGAAAAGACATCCAATTTCTCTATCATTAATCATGTCATTAAGCTCTATTAATCCTAGTTGTTTCCTAGGGTTATTTGTCCTTTCTAGGGTTTTGAGCATAATTAGGGTTCCACTCTATTTTTATTACTTCCAACCCTAATTTTACCAAAACACTTGAAAACCCTAATTATTTCATCTTTCTCTCACAAAATATTCTAATTTCATCTTTTAGTAACAGGAAACCCTAATTTCAGATTATAAGTAATTTTCTTTTCTTTTTCTCTAATTTAGGGTTTCTAAGCATCTTAACCATTATATTAGGTTTAAAACCCTAAACTTTGCAATTCTATCATCAAAACAGGTTAAAAACCATCTTTATCATTAATCAAGTAAACCATGCTTGAATTACCCTAATTGCAAGATTAAATATATCTTTTATCAACAATTAGGGTTTCTAATCACAAATTAAAACCTTTTCTATCCAAAATATCCAATTTTGCAAAAATATACAGATTTAGTTGTCCAAACAATTTTTAATGTATCCCTCGTATTTTTCTGATCAATTTTCATGTATTAACTTCCTTCATCTGAGTGTTCTAGAAAAAGATACAATTTTAACAAGAAAATTCCTTTTTTTTAATTTATTTGCTAATTTGGAAAAAAACACGGATCGTTTGATCCGTGGCCCGCTGGTCCTCATAGGATCCAACGTCCAGGATCATGTGCGCCCTCTCTTTGCAAACAAAAGAACCAAAATTTTGAAGGAGGTGAGGGGCAAAGCGGTAATTTCACGGGAGGCCTTCTTCAACCTCCTGTCGTCTCCCTGTTGCACTCTGATGGTCAACCTCAGGGTTGACTTCACGATCCTAGCCACCTGCGACTGCGCCAACAGGTTTGGAAGCTTCGTCTTCCATCGACGAACTCGACCAGGGGCCCAATTGCTCGCCAAGGGTACGCTCAATTTGCTCCTACTCGCCGGACTCCGGCGAGGGTCTCCGATGTGATGGAGGTGCAGGTCAGGACGAAACGTCCAATTGGGGGCAAAAAATTGCTCCTTGCAACAACACGCAGGTCAGGGTCTAGTTTCTTTGCACAGTGGAGTCCTCACAAGCCCTCCCTATATATAGGGTCGGAGGCAGTCCCACGAAGATTGGGAACTTCTCTAGTTATCGGCCAAACCCTGATAAAGTCAGGTTGATCCTGTGTGGTTTCCCTTCCGGAATGCAATGGGAATTATTGCATGCTCGCATCTTCCCTGGATCATGAGGAAATTGGAGAGGAAAGATCCTCTGGATCTCGTAGAGTCCTAGTCCCAGTGGGACTTAGAGGATGACTGTCCATCGTTTAATTAAGATCCAACAGATCTCATCGCCCACGATCAAACACAAGGTAAAAGATTTATTGCTTTAATTCAGAATAATTCCCAAATTGGAGATAACTTGGAAAATTTATATCTCCCTAACCATAACTTTTATTTAACTCAAATCTAAGGGAAGGTTTGTCTTGGCATTATCTAGCTTTGTACGAAATTTGGGAAACAAAAAACAATGGATGAGAAGGCTTCCTTCTCTCCCAAGTTATTCATTAATTAATTCAAAATTAATGGTTATTTCCTTTCCCTTTGCCATTATCTTGTTATTTTGGATCCCTTGGACATCAAGAAATCTCAAAGGCACGGATTCCCATATTGGGGAATATCTATTTGCCTTTATCTTCTTTTAATTGTCAATTACTCATATTTCCCTTTTATTAATCAATTTCTTTTCCTTTTTAATATTCTTTTCTTTTCAATTGGGCTCAATGGCCAACAAAGCCCACCATCAATCAATCAAGGCCATTTCATACGAAATCCATTGCAAATCAAAGAAAAATATTTCATTTATTCATTAAAAGAGAATCACATCTTTCTTTACATATTCAAGAAATTGAGGTTATAACAGGGTAGAATTTGGAGATGACCTCGATCATTGCTCTGTCAACCTCTATACCATGGTTGCTAACTCGATGTCCTAAGACGATCCATTTTGTCCCCATAAAGTGACATTTTTACCAATTTAAAAGCAAATGTGCTTCCTCACACTTTTCCAAACAAGAGATAAATGTCCAAGGCAAGAGTAAAATCCTTCTCCATAAATGAAGAAATTGTCCATGAACACCTCCATTATAGTCTCAGTCAACCCAACAAAGATAGTGGACATGCACCGCTAAAAAGTGGCTAGGGCATTTCACAACAAGAATGACATTATCCTAAATATGTAAGTGCCATATGGGCAGATGAAGCTTGTCTTCTCCTGGTCATCAGGATGGGTGGGAATCTGAGTAAAACATGAATGGCCATTCAGATAACAAAAATATTTTTTATGAGTCAGGTGCTCTAATACTTGATCCAGAAAGGAAAGAGGGAAGTGATCTTTCTGAGTGGCCTTATTCATTTGTTTATAATCAATACACATCCTCCATCTCGTAATAGTACAGGTAGGGATGAGATCATCATTATCATATTTTACAATAGTGGTTCCCCCTTTCTCAGTTATAACTCCTATAAGGTGATTGTGTTCTGGGTCGTGTTCCAGGAACTATATTAATCTCAAAATCTATCTCTCTAGAGGGGTGGAACACCATGAAACTCATCTGTGAAAACATCCTTAAACTCTCACACTACTGGTACCTCATGGATACTAGGACCTCTCTCCTTAGTATCCGCAACATGGGCCAAGGAAGCGTCACTCCCTTGTCTCATAAGTTTCTCTGCTATCACAGCCGACACCAAACACGTAGGAAGAATCTCCGTATCTCCTTGGAAGATCCAAGAGACATCTTCTTCATAGAACATCGCCACCTTGGAACTGAAGTCCAAAACAAACTCATACTTCTCCAAGGTATCCATCCCTAATATCACATCAAATCCATGCATGTCAAGTGGCATAAGAACCACTTGAATGTTGTATCCTAAGAAAGAAAGAACACAAGATGAACATACCTCCCACAACTCAGCAGAACCAACTAAAGGGGTTTATATCTAGAGGTTCTCAAATCTACTACAAACAGACAGATAACAACTACTTATCACCTCTCTAGTGATAAAAGAGTGTGTCACACCAAGGTCAACCAAAACAAATATGAAAGAAGAAGTAGATAAGTCAGAATGAAAAAGTTCCATCTAACCTTTCATGACCCATGGACTAACCACACTCTCCTTCTAACTCATATCATAGAATCTAGTCATCACCTATTTCAGTTCTCATCCTCTTCCTACTGGTCCAGACGACCCTGTCTGCGATGCTTGTCTGTGTCATCTATCAACACCATCACTATACTTCTAAATCTACTAACCACACTAACTCTACATCAGCTACTGTGTCACCTCTTCATCTTTCATAGGGAAAGACCACCTAACATACCCAACTTTCCCATAATTAAAACAAGTACTATCATAGTACTGCGGCCTAGACGACCCTATCACTGATATGGATGTTGCACTATGTTCTCCTACTGGAGGAAAGCTACAACCTCTACCCTTGCTCGAGGACCATTGTGGCGGTACTCATGATCTCGTCTTAGAAAAAGTTAACCTCTACTGTGACTACTAGTACTGTGATGATGAGAACCATTTATTCTTGAAGCTAACAAATGATTGTCTCTGAGACTGAGCTGGCCTTGTCTTAGCATTAACTTCACGCTTCTCGATACCAGACCTCTCAATCTTTCTCACGGGCTCCACAAAGGAAGAGAAACTCTCTCTATTCTTTGAATCAAACATTATCAAAGAAAACCCTAAACTCAAACTCTTCTCAAACCTCAGAATCATTTCCTTCTTGATAGTTGTTATATGAAGCCAGAACCTTAGAAGCTCCATAAATCATGCCTCATACTCATTGATGGACATCAAACCTTGGCGTAACCTCTCCAACTGAATTGTCTTCTCACCCAGGTATGTCTCTGGGAAGTAGCAGATGACAAATCCCCACTGGAACTCTTCCCAACTCAAAGAAACCCACACTCTCTTCTACTCTTCTATGGCCCACCAATGGCCAACACTGCTCTTCAATATGTAAATAGCTTTTTTCACCTTTCCCTCTTCTGAGATGTTTAAGATCTTAAACTCCTTCTCAATTTTAGCTAACGACATGTCAACATTTGTCGGGTCTGTTATCCTGACATACTATGTAGCTCCAACACACTTCGACCGCTCGAATGTCTTCCCCAGACCCTGCGATTCTGCATAAGGAATGGCTGCCCTTGGTTGAGGTACAGGCGCCCAATTTGCTAAGTGTGTAATCATCTCAATGAGTTGTCGAAACATGGATTTGAAAGCTGGATTTGCCATTGTTGTAGGGTCAAATTGAGGCACTATAGACTATTCTGGCTCCATGATAGGCACTCTACCATCATGTGTCGACCTCCTACCACCATCTCCTAGCATGACAAAGCTACTCGCTAAATGCTCTTCACGTTCTCTAGACATATCTACATAAGCAATATTTATGATAAGATATGTTGGATGATGTAAGATTAGACACAAAACTAGTCCCTATGTCCTTGTAGATCAGTGAACCTAAAGCTCTAATACCAACCTTTTTGTGGCACCACGCCATGCTAAACTATATTACTCAAAACAAAACATGTGATCAACTGTGAATTAAGCGCATAGCAACAAAAGAGAATAATTACAAATTGAAATAAAGATCACCATCATGTCTAGATACATTTATGTATAAGTCCAACATCTTGCATAAAAGCACATACCATATCAGGTATTTACATATTTGTCCAGTGTCCTCATCCATAACCTGTGTACAAAATATATGTTCCATATATATACATGTTGTATACAACATCAGTATACTTCCAAAACTTGAGTTGATACATATCACCTAAAAAACATCGCCTGCCCAAACCTAAGAGTACAAGGACGACTCTAAAACACAGTAATACTAGACAACCTTCTACTCCTACTGCTCTCCAAGACGCTCTTCCTAACCTCCACGAACCTGATGACATCGTTGACAATCAACAAAAAAGATGTGGTGACCCACGAGGTGACGCCCATGTCCCAATGAGAGTTATAAATTTCAACAATGGTTATTGTTTACAATAGGTCATTTAATTAAACAGATTAAGCAGATAGAACATGTATCATTACAATAAGCTTGATTAACATGATATTTAGAGGAACAGATAAACTTTCATATTATATATAGTTAATTACTCTAAGTGCATTATATAACAACTAAACATTAAAAGGAACATGGAAAGGGTTAACAACCAATGTGAATCATGTTTTACCCTAAATAGACATATTGCACAGCTAGATTACGTATTTTATTAAGCCATAGGAAGTTTGAGGTATACCACTTAAACTTCTAACTAAACACTGTGAAGTCACAATCAGTTCTATACAAGATTTAAGAGAGTCAAAAGTCTGAAGATCTATTACCCTCGTTTAGTATAGGTCCACCGCAATGACATATATAGTCAAGCTACAAATAGCCTAGTCCTCCCTTGGTATATAGGTCACAACACTAGTAACTGTGGTATCCAAAACCCTATCATCTATGGTACAACCACATTTGTCCTCAATGACATCACATGTATAACTATCTGAGACACGACTTCAACCATTCTCAATCTGAGGCATGACTGCAGCCATCCTCCAAACCTTGGGATTAGGATGATAGGGACACACCGTCTCAATATTATATGACTTTTGGTTCCCCTTCTAGAATACTTGTTTCCCCATCCATCAAGTCCTGACACTAGAATGGTTATACGATACATGGCATGACATGATTAGGGTTTCACTTGATTAGTTATTGCAAATTGGGTGAGTAAAGGATGCATCAATCAAGTTACGTACAAACCCTAAAAGAGTTCTGCAAAAACATGGGTATGTCACAAGTCCAAAAGATATAAAATGTATGAGATGCATTCCTTATCACATCATCATAGGATACCAATGCTTATCACATATGAAGAGGAACAAACCTCCATTAGGTCTCAAACCATTCCCAATGGTCATTAAGACCATCACATAACCTCCTATAAGAACATCATTATCCTTCCACACCTTATAATAGGCTTAGCCAACCATCAGTATACTTGTGATACATAGGTTCAACATAAAATGCATCAAATAGATATGATGTTCATAGGGAAACATATTAGGGTTGCCATAACATTAAGATAGTATTGTTTAATCATATCAACATTCAAGGAATCTAAGTATGATTAACCATACTCATTTAATTGCATAAGGGTTAGGTCCAACAAGGAAGACTGAGTTAATGTCACAAAAAGCACCCAAAACTAAACCATTGGTTCATACACATACTTATTTCAAAGCATGAACCTTCACCTAGAACCACCATTAGATTATGGATATACTTAAACCCAAATATCATCATCAAATCATGAACTTCCAAAAAAAACATCAGATGTTGTATAGGAAAGACCAATTAGATTATGTACAAAAAACCTTTGAATCATACACACAAGAAAGCCATTGAATCATGACCTAGAGGGGCCACTGAATGATGACCTAGAAAGGATATTGGATTTCAATACTAGAAGCATCATCGTATATTGACATCATAAACCACATCAGTTGTGAACATTTGAACCACCATGGGATGTTGACATTATGAAAATTAGAATTTGTGAACAATTAGAGAAACCTTTGAATCATGCAAGCAGTGGAACCATTGGTTATTAACCATCAAATCATGAAACCATTGGAACCATCGTTTGTCAACAACATGTGGAAAAAGATATCTGACACATCAAGTAAAACCAATGTTTGATAGAGTGAGGAAAACCATCGATTAAGACCACTTGATGTGAGCATCAAGATCATTGGTTCTAGACAAACATAGCCATCGGTTATAAGCACAAGAAGGCTAATCATAATAGCACTAAGTAAAAACCATCAGTTGACACAAAAAGACAAACCATGGAGTCATTAAACAAGGAAGAAAATAGTCCAGAAATCCTGAAAAGAACCACTTGTTTGAGGAAACCAAAACCATCTATTTCCACATTCATGTAAGGTCTAGGGTTTTCCACATCCAAGGAATAAACATGTGCAAGGTTTAGAGGTACATCAAGAAACATTATGTACATAAAAACTATCATGTAAGCTCAAACCCTAGTATAAGATAACATCTTTCTACTTGGAACTTTGTTTTCAGGGAAAGATCTACACATTTAAGTTAAGAGTAAGAAATAAACATGAAGAAAGTTATATAACTCTCCTTAAGGATGATGAAGGTTGAAACTAAAAGGTATCTCAAATATAGAGAGAAGAAACCCTAGCTTGAGCACTCCATACGTTCAAGCTAGCTCCTTTATCTAAGAACAAGAAAACCCTAGGCCAAAGAAGTAAAAAGGAAGGTGTTTTTCAACCTCTTAGAACATGATCCACAAAGAACACCATGGATACGACCAAGAAGGAAGAGATAAGAAGGTAGGGCAACAATGAAAACAAAAGAAGGAAGGAGATCTTACTTTCTTAGGTCAAGACACAAGGTAAGGAATCTCCAAACGACCAAGAAGAGGGTAGATCCAAACCCTAGATACACATGCAAGAAAGACCAACCAAGATTCTTCTTCTTCCTTGAGATCCTTCTTTGCCACCATGCAATGGGGACAAGCTACAAGCAGCAAGAAGGAGAATAGAGTGTATAAAGAACTTATTTTCATCAAAGGAGGGAGGTATATAAAGCTTGGGTGAGAGAGAAAAGAATAAAGAAGTGTCAAGGCATGCATGCCATGTGTCCAAGGTAAAAAAATCTCATCCATGAAAAACCAAGTTAACCATCATTTCTTAATACCAGGGGGGCATCATTGTCAACCCCAGAAGAACCATCAACCTCCAACCACATGTGGCCCATCAGGTCATGCCTTCGCTTGGCCACCAAAGCAAAGCCCTTAGTTTCCATCGATTGTGCACTCACTTGAAGAACCATCAAGCTAGGTCCCTCAAGAGGAAAAACATCAACCTTCAAGCCTATAAAGACAACAATCAGATCCATCAACCTAAAGGTGGACCATCAGATCCCAACATCTAAAGGAGCAAACCATCAAGTTAGGGCATCTAGGTGAGGAAACACTAATCCTCAATCTAGGTTAGGAGTCACCACTAAACTAATGGTGAAACTAGGTTCCCAAAGGTACAACTATGTCAAACATGATATGAAAGCTTATGAGGCACATAAACATGTGGAAAATTAAAACAAAAAACCCTATATATAGAGAAATTGCATAAAATCACTTATTAATCAATATATAGAAAAAGTTACTCAAACAGTGTCCAAACTGGACAAAAATTGAAGCTTAGCATTGTCACATTATATCAAAAAACATATTATGGTTTGATTAAGGTTTTAAGTATCCAAATATAATAAGAAATCATGTTCAACCTCAATGCAAGGTCAAGGGTCTTACAATAAGAGATCATAATATTTCAAACTCAAGGTGTGTCCTACTAGATTTATGAGGCTTTGTGTTACATAAGGAACTTCAGACTCCACAACAATTTGTGATTCTACTTGTTCCTACTCTACCTATTTAGGTATAATGTTTTCTTATTGGTCTTGAACTTTTTTCGTTCTACTTTTGTCCCACTGATTCCTTTGGAATTAAATTCCCTTTTAGAATATAGCCATCATGGTAACAAACACTTTTGTTGTCAGATTGGAATATAACAGTAGTATTCAACAAAATAACACTTGTGGACAAAGCTTTTCAAGAAACATTTTTTAAAAAGAGTTCATTCCTTATATTTATAAAAGACATATTGCAACACTTCCCATGTTGTATTTCATATGGTGTCTTTTGAACCATTTTAGATGATACATTAATAGTGTAAATCATGTACCAAAAAGAAATTAGAAGATTATCTACATTTATTGATTATCACAACATTACTAATAGGGTGTGATTCCTTCTTTTAGATACATTATCATTGTGATTCAAGTGGAGTTCATCATGATACACTATCATGGTCTCCCAGAAGGTCCTCAAACTCTTGGTTAAAATATTTTCACATCGACCATATCAAAATGTTTTAATACTTATACCAAGTGGGTTATGTACTTCATTCATGATTCATGTGAATACTTCAAGAGATTTAGATTTGCATTTCATCAAATACAAACTACCATATCTACTGAGATCATTACTAAATATAATGATGTACTATTAACCAACTTTAGCATCAATTCCAAAAGGACTACATACATCAGTATGTATGAGCCCTAATAGAATACTTGCTCTCCCACTACATCTAGTGAAAGGTGCTTGTGTCATATTTCCCAATAAATAAGACTTGCATGTCTCTATTGGTTTAATAACAAAAATATTCTAGACTATAGTCTATATGGATTCTAGAAATGCACTTCTCATTTGAGTGCTTTACATGACAATGTTATATGTATTCATTGTTTGAGTCATCAAGTCATTGGAAAAATAAAACTATCTTTAGAACTATCAACTATAAGCTTTGAAACATAAGGGCCACTACCATAAAAGATCTTATCTTTGAAAGAAAAACATCAAATATATTCATATGTCATCTTTTGAGATGCTTCAAAGAATGACTTGGGATGCTTGACTAATGCAGGACAAAAATATGATTCATTTGATTTATTATAGTAAAAGGGAAAAGGAGAACTATCCAACCCATGATGTGGAGTCACTATTGTAGTGTTAGCCCTGAAGGTTTGCATTTTTCAAAGTGAGAGCTAAACATTAACATAGATGGTATATAGAGTTGATCAATGTCTATGATGGCACAATAAGCGATCATCCAAGAAAGAAGGATGTGGAAGCTAATGCACTAAATAGGAAGTCATCTCCATCAGAATTTTAAGATGAAGCATATTTATGCTCTTCAATGTATCATGAACGGGACATGCTAGCGTCACTTCAGTAAGAAGGGTGTATAGCTGGAAGTATCTTTGTTAGCAGAATTGTTGACACAAAAACAAGTCAACAAACACTATTAAGACAAGTAAAGGTGTACAAACAGGTGACATCTCGATGCAGGACATCAGGTCATAGTTTGGAAGCAGGAAGCATGATGGTCTCCATCAGCAAAATGATGGGATAGTGTGTGTTTCTACAACAATACTATGGTTCTAGATGTTCATGGCTTGAGTAAGATAGTATCTAAGGAGGCTCACCCCCAATGTATTTAATGTATCCAGTGGTACAAGAGTGAGTCATAATCTGAAGAACATGCAATGGAATCTTGGTTTGAAACATGAGGTGGTAGAGGTTATAGAAAAGTGTATAGTTGTCAGTAAGCCAAGGAGAAACATTAGAAGCCTGCAAAGATACAATGGAAGTTCATCATTGCCATACACATATGGATGGTCAGAAAGAACCACATAGATTATTGGAGAATCTTTCAAATACATATGTTCTATAGTTCTTGGTAGATAAAGGACCTCCACCTAAGTTTGATCGAGTTTTCTTAACAACAACAGTCAACGGAGAAGCATAGACATGACACCTTCTAAAGCTGCATATGCTAGGAGATATAGGACACTCTTTGTTTAGTAAAGAGCAAGTAAATAATCAACTGTTGAGTAATGTGTAAGTATAGCAAACTACAATGAAGGTCATAGTAATTTAGTAATAGTTGAAGGCAACTCAAGATAGTAAGAAACCATATACTGATAACCATGGTAAACAACTAGAGTTCCAATTTAGAGTTACCACCAGAGTGGCATAGGCTATACAATGATTTATATACTCCATGATTTAGGAAGTGTCACCCTGGTATAGGACAAGTAATATAGGCAATGGGGTGGAGTTGGATGAGGAAGTTTCTCATATGTAAAGGATTCTCTATTGATCCAAGATAACACATCCTGGAGTTGAGGGAGAAGGGCATAGCTTCACTGAGGCATTATGACATCACCATGACATGAAAGGAACCATATGGAGGTTAGAGGGTGATACTCATAGGAGGTACCTATCTTTGTTTGCCTTGGATTTCGGCTGTGAAATCCCTATTAGGGGTTTATGGTTGTAAGACCCCTAACATTGCTTTGTAGTTGAATATGCTTTCTTACCTTAGTTGGATGCTTAAAACCTTAATCTAACCCTAAGATGTGCTTTGATATCATGTGAAAAATATATTTTTCAAGTTTGGTCCAGTTTGGACATTGTTTGAGTGAGTTTTGCAAAATATGTTCTTTTAAGGGATTTGATATCATGTTACAAAGCTACATTTCAAGTTTGGTCTAGTTTGTACATAGTTTGAGCAAGTTATGCAAAATACATGCAATTTCTCCATATCTAGGGTTTTTCATTTAATTTAGCATATTCTTGTTGTTTCTCATGAGTTTTCATATCATTTTGATATAGTTATAACTTGGGGTACCTAGTTTCACCATCCATTTGGTGGTCATATCTAACCTAGGGTTGAGATTAGGTTTCCTCACCTAGATGCCCTAACTCGATGGTTTCCTTTGGATGTTGAGATCTGATGGTCCACCTTCAAGTTGTGGGATCTGATGGTTCTCTTGAGTAGTTTAAAGGTCGATGGCTCATAAAGTGAGGTGCAACAAGCGATGGTGATGCTAGAGTTTGTTATGGTGGCCAAGTGAAGGCATGAAAGATGGACCACCTGTTGTTCACAACTGATGGAGCTTCTAGGGATATCATTTGATGGTCCCCTAGTGTTAACAAATGACGGTTGACTTGGTTTTGCATGCACGAGATGTTTTGAACTTGGATACCTGACATGAATGTCTTGACACCTCTACCTTCCTTTCTCTCTCACCCTAAGCTTTATATACCTCCCTCCTTCCATGCAAATGAGATCTTTAGACCCTCTCTTCTTCTTATTGCTTCTTGGAGCTCATCTCCCCTTGGTTTTTTTAGAAGAAGGAGCTCAAGGAAGAAGAAGCTTGGATGATCTTGCTTGTATGTGCACCTAGGGTTTGGATTTAGCCTCTCTTAGGTCTCTTGGAGCTTCTCTACCTTATTTCTTGACCTATAAAATTAAGGTCATCTTCTTTTCAAAGGCTTCCTTGCTATCCTACCTTCCTCTCTCTTCTTTCTTGGTCAAATCCATGATGTTCTTGGTGGAGCATGTGTTAGAGGTTGAAGAACATCTTCTTTCTTATTTTTTGACCTAGGGTTTTTCTTGTTCTTGGAGAATGGAGCTTGCTTGGATGTGTGGAGTGCTCAATCTAGGGTTTCTTCTATCTCTCTTTGAGATACCTTGTTGTTTGGACCTTCGTCATCTACCTTGAGGCGAGTTATGTAACTTTGTCCATGTTTATTGCTTATTATCAACTTGCATGTACAAATCTTTCTCTAAAATGTAGTACTAAGTAGAAAAATGTTATCTTTGCCTAGGGTTTGAATTATGTGATAAATATTGAGCAGAAGATCTTCCTTGATGTACCTCTAAACCTTGTGCATGTTTCTCCTTGGAAATTCAAGTTCTAGACCTTGCATGAATGTGGAAACCAATGGTTTTGGTCCCCTCAAATGATGGTTTTCCTTAGGTGTTATGGATTGTTGCCCTTCTTGATTTTTGATCCAATGGTTTGACTTCTTATGTCAATCAATGGCTTGGGCTTAGTTGTTGTCTTGGACCTTCTCTTGTGCTTGAAATTGATGGCTATGCTTCCCTCACAATTGATGGTTTCAGTACTTTCTTCAAGGGAATTTGAATGATGGTTTTCCTCCCTCTATCAAACAATGGTTTTACTTGATGTTTTAGATCTATTTTCCACCCAGTGATGATAACCAATTGCTTCACTGGGTTTACAAACGATGGTCTCTTTGTGTCATTATTTCATGGCTTCATTGATTTCTACATTTGATCTCTCTACTAGTTCCATAAATTGATGGTTCACAATTGATGGACTCACTAGGTCATGATTCGATGGCTTCAGTGGGTCACGAGTCCATGGTCTCACAGAGTTAAGATCACATGGTGTTTCTGGTCCACAACCAATGGTGTTTCTGGTCCACAACCTATGGTGTTCCTGGTTCACAAGAAATGGTGTTTCTGGTTCACAACCTATGGTTCTCTTATATTGACATTTGATGGCCTCCCTAAGCCTACAATCTAATGTCTTTCCTATGTACTTGATCCAATGGTTTAGATTTGATGTTTATGACTCGAAGGTGGTGTTTTGACTAAGTAACTATAATCTGATGGTTGGTTTGAAGTACATGAATTGATGGTTTAAGTTGGATTCAATTATCCGATGGGGATTCTAAGTACTAGGGTTTGTGCTTTTCCCTTTGTATTTCTACAGACCAATGCTTTACTCTTGAGTGTTGAATTATAGTGTTAACTGAATCCACCTTGTTGAATCTTAGCTGAATAATCAAGTGATGATGGTTGATAATATCCCATGTATGATTATAATCATGAAATAATACTCTCATAATGTGATGGTAACCCTATTATGTTACCTTGTGAACATCATAGCCCTTATGAGTAATGCAATATTATGCTACACCTGTGTGCCTCAAGTATGTTGATGATTGTTGAACCTTCTATGAGGTGTTAAAAGATAATGATGTTCTTATAGGAGATTATGTGGTGGTCTTCATGACCTTTGGGCAGGTCTTGAGCCCTGGTGAAGGTGTAATCCTCTCCATGAGTGACAAGAATTAATATCATGTGATGGTGTGATCAAGAGTACAGTATCATGGATGGCAATGAACTAGTACCATGTGACGTTGTGATCAGGAATATGTCCCATTGTTATGTAAACATGTTTGCTAGAAATGAATTCGGGTTTTATATGTCAAACTTGTTTGATGCATCCTTAACTCACTACTATAGAATGGGGATATGAAGTTGGTTATTTTTGGCATTCTGTGTAGGTTTTAAACTGACGACCAAGTGGGTGACCATAAAACTCAACCATTCTTTGTCGTCTAGGGAAACATACAACAATTATCTTATCATCAGTTCTTTGTTAGGGAAGAACCGATGATGTAACACATAGTGGGTGATGTATTTCTAGTATGCTATGACCTTTGCATGTATGTTGCAAGAAAAGTAACTCACATCATTACTATTTCCTCATCGGAAGGGTAATGACAGATAACAGATGCCAAATTTCTTGATGTCAATTTGATCAGTGATTGAACAGTGAAAACTTGAATTCACGAATGTTGATATGCATGAATAAACATCATTCTCTTCCTCATGCCTTCACATTCAGGTTCATATACACATATGCACTTAACATTAAATTCACACTCACAAAATACATATCAACATTTGCTTCCATCTAAGATTTTGAGTCACGATGTATAATAATACATATCAACATTCAATTCACACTCACAAATACATATAAAAAAGCCTGACATCAAAGTTTGAACTACCAAAAAATACCAATCAACCATCATATATTTCATTGAAGTCCAAATTTCCAACGAAATAGTCTGCGCACTATTCATGTAGGTCATTCAACTGCTCCAATGTATAGGGTTCAGTCTTTGGAAAAAATTGCAAAGAGAACGAGACTTCTAATTAATTTTTTTGTTTGTATTATCAAATGAGACCACTTCATTAATATGATCCAATACTAATAACTTACATTCTCTATACATTTGATTTGTTTTGTGAGATTGAAAATCACATGCATATATAACATCACATACTATGCACTTGCCCAACCATTATCTTGTGTAGGATCTTGTAGATTTACAATTACATTAATAAATATATTTAAGCACAGTTGGTCATATATTATGCAATTGGAATGAGAACACTATACATCAACACTCATCCAAGTTATTGATTCCCTTTTCTCATCTACCTTCACTTTGCTTGTACGGAATGGTTTCACACCCCTCTAAGTTACATTAACATTTATGTTGCACTATTAAACTATCATATGATGGAAACATTAACAAATATATTAGGCACTAAAAACTATACTTACACATGAATCACCAATTTCATTGAATATCCCTCATTTGGTGGCAATTTTTCACCCGAAGGAACAAAGAAATACACACCAACTCTCGAGAACAATCACTAACAACTTCCAGTCCCTATTTCTGAGTGAATAGAAGGCAAACAAAATTAAAAATAAATCTAACAATAAAATTGTATTCAGAGGTTAGACATATATACAACAAGCCAAAAACTTACCTAATGTTGAAGGGAGCTAAGATCACGTTCTTGGAAGCACCAAAAAATTGCATGTCGTAGTCACATATTCCATGATGCCAGTTGGATCTCTATGTACATCGTTAATTAATGATAGCATTAGAAAGCCCACATTTGTGATTTTGAAGACACGAGTCGCGTAATACAAATTATTGATATATATATATATATATATATATATATATATATATATATATATATATATATATATATATATATATATATATATATATATATATATATATATATATATATATATATATATATATATATATATATATATATATATATATATATATATATAAGCAATACTCAGTTTATATGTAGGAAACAATCAAACAATTTTTTACATATGACGGGGTATTTTCACTCACTGTATCCAAAGTTCTATCACTATTGTATTCATCCATTCATACTTAAATATCACAAAAACATTTGTCGACACAATAACATTGTCCCATTGTATACTTAAAATCTCCTCTCCTAGTTTGATCACAATGGTACGTGGTTGGTCTATAGTGTCTAACCATCTTGTCAATGTCTTGCATTTAGGGCCTAAGAAGTCGAACAACTCCTGTGGAATAAAATGAGGGGTAGAGGCATCGGAACCTTAGGGAGCTTGTTAACTGTTGTAGATTGCATGCATATATTCTAATATTAGCTTTGGATTATTTACATAAGTTTCAATATACATTTGTCATACCTAAAGAAACATAATGAGACGTTTGGGCCACCCAGTAAATCCACCTTCTACCTCTCTGACAGTGGTAGCATTTGGATGCTCGTATGGGAAAGGTATGTCTCTCATTCCTGGAAAGACATGTATGACTCTCACACTATACTGATTAGAGGGAAGAGGAATAACATGAACCACATCGATGATAGAAGCCTTGACATCTTCCACAACATTACCTATTGGAACCTCGATGATAAGACGATATTTTCTGGCCACCTACACTTTTATGAAACACAAAATTTAATTTTACAAACATAAATATTGACTTGAAGGATTATTTTATCACAATGTAAATATAAATTTACTTGAATTGAATCTTACCCTGACTGTTCCCTATGGGTCCAAAGGACTACTCCCAATGCACTCTATAGGCAAGTGATGAATAGGTTCTATGACTATTGGAGAATCTTGTGTCGCCTGAGAAGCTATATATTTCTCAAAGGTTGTATCTACCAATCTTTACATGTCTTCTTGGTCCAATTCCCCTTTCTTTGCTTGTTTGCACTTTTGCTAGTATGAGCCAAAAAAAAAGATTTTATCCCATGCCCAACTCTAACACGTCCTCGATGCTCTTTTGTCCCTAGAGAAACCGTCAATTCATCATGTGTTCCCTAAGAGGTGAATTTTCCCTCCTTTGCTTGGGCAGTTAGCTCTAACAAATTATAATAAAAAATCAATTGTCCAATAAAATTTAACAACCTAGTAAAAAAGAACAAGGACATAATTGTGAGACCAAGAAATTTACCATTTTTAAAGCCACCTCCTGTGTTGCTTGGATGAGGATTTCTACGTCTCTATTTTTCCTCGCATCTATCCACTAAATATAGATAGGCAACTGTCTAGAAGCAGTCGAAGTCTTGGTAGTATAAGGAGTAGAAATAAAATTCCCTTGCTCTTACCCTTGTTGTCATTGTAGCTCCCTCATTGGGTGGCATTTCCAATAACCACCTAAATCCAACTGATGAGTGCACATTCTTGTTGTGTTTGTATGTTTGAGCGTGGTGAAGGGCATGATTAATTCATACAAGTGATATTTTTAAATAACCATGAGAAATCATAAAAATGTAAATAATTCAATACCTAGAACTCATTTGTTTTTCTCCGCTGAACAAACTCCTTCCAATCATCTTTATCAATATAGTTCCAATATATCTCCAAACACATAGTCTCTTATGAGGATTGTCTGCCAATCTCTATGTCTTCTCCCGACGAGCTACATGATAGACTTGCGATGCAACTTTTCATCAAGTCCATACCAACACTAAAAAGGTTCAACATTCAATATTGTTTAGAAATGTTAAGAGAAAGAATAGGAAAAAGACTAAAAAATGTAACTTCATTTATCTCACATCTAACTCCCTTCAGATGAGGCCTTTGTGGGTTGTACTCACTTGTCTCCAATCCTCAACAAGGAGAGGAACTTTGCTTCGACCAAGGACCCCACAATAGTTGACAAACTGTTTAGTAGCGGCATGTCTGCTTCATTGAATTTAACGACATCCTTTCTGTCTTGCCTATTTGTGCCATCTTTCATCACAGTTATCCCTCTAACTCCCTTACATTTTGCGTTATCAACACCATCAACACCCTGGTCAAGATGCTCAACATCCTCACACTCGTGATGATTGTGCTCATTGTCATATGCCATCTATAAAATCAAAAGTAAACACATTAACAAAGTCAGATCACATATGAAAAGTCAACACTATAAAAAGTCACATCATCACATATAAAAAGTCAGATCTCATATGAATAAATAAAAATGTTATATAATGCAAAAAACAGACCACATATGAGCAGTATACCTTAAACTAATATCCCTTCTATGTGATCTTCACATGTATAGTCATCATTATTAGATTCAACATTTACACTTGGTAAGCCAATAGAAAATGGACTAGATTCATCATACTTGTCATTGTACTCTTTTTCATCAATAAGATCTTAAATGAACTCTCTTTTTCCATGAAAAATGACATACGAGTTTTCTTTTGCAAAGATATAGAATAAATATATTTCCTGTGATGCCATGCTGAAGGGTTCATCCTTCTTGCTTGTCCACTCAAATTTCATTATTGTGAAATTGATTTCATCAACTATAACTCCTTTATTGTTATCAACCCATTTACACCTAAATAATGGAAATCTAAATTCTATGTAGTCAATATCCCATATGTCTTCACTGACACCATAATAAGATATCTTTCCTTCATGTGGACTCTTATCCTTTGCACTAGAAAAATACAATGAAGATGCCTAAAGGATGATCCCACTATTTTTTACACCACTTTTATCATCTTGACATTTTGTGTAGTATGAAAATCCATTTATGTCAAACCCTTTGTATGATGTAACGTGGTTCTTTGTCTTATATGGGATCTATTTGATAGTTTCTGTAACATTATTTGTTGTTTGAGATAGTTGATTGAATACTTTCTTTTCAAACCACCTAATAAATGTTAGATTATTCTCTTTATCAAGTCACATTGAACTGCCTCAGGGATAACTTCTCTTGAGCTCATTGGCGTTTTTGGTGATATAAATACCCACATCGTCAATGTTGTGTAAAATGTACAAGTGTGCTTGTGTAAAATATACAAGTATGCTCTCTATATGATCAGATAGGAGATGAGTAGCTCATCGAGTTCTAGCTAGTAGTTTAATTTCAAGAAAAAAATATGTTTAAATAATTGAGCCATAATCATCTAGTAGCATTCACATTAAAAAATGTGTACCATCTATACCATTCTTGAGCACTTCATCTCACTAGTAAGTTTATAATGTCTATTCAATTTCAATAAATTCCGGTAGCATTTCCTGCCAGTTCTCCAAGTACACTGATGTAGATGGGCAAATACCCACCTACATATGTACCCAGAGAACAAAAGAGAAATGTTGTCAAAATTTACTGAAATCAAACACACATTATACACTTGCATCCTAAGTGAGATGAAGTGCTCAAGAACAACCCCAAATTGGGGACTATCCAAGGTTTAGTCCTAATGAATAAATCTCAGACATGTTTCTAGACCAACAATGTATAGGGGTTTGGTTTTACAAGTTAGAGTTTACTTTTTAGAAGTTTAGAGTTTAGGGTTAATAAAGTAAATTTATATCAATTTCAATGTAAATCAAGTTGTTTAGAGCAATTCATATTAATTTTTAGTGTATAAATTCCTAGATGTGATTACTTATTCATACTAACATTTGAATTTATAACAAAAAACAATGCAGTTACCACAGATATACATGAAAACAATGTAAGCATAGAAGGAACATTCATCATAATTTCCATACAATTCCTCACATTTTCCATTCTATTCATCACAATTTCCATGAAATTCATCAATATTTTTTATACTAAAATGATTTCTTCTCAATTCTGTCACAATATCATCACAAATCATCAAAGTTGAAAGCATAGAATGCACAGAAAGTAGGGAGAAGGGGGAAGTACATATGGCATCCAGCAGTTGTGGTTGTGATTTAGGTGGTTGGGATAGGAAAAGGCAGTGGAGTAGTATCATTAATGGTGAACAACATTTGTTAGTGTTGTTGTGGCCATGGAGGACGGAGGAGGAGTAGGACCATAGGAGAGAATGAGCACCGGAGGAGGAGTAGCACCAACAGTGGCATCCGTTGCTCGTGGCTTTGATGGAAGGACTGGACCAGGAGGAAGAGGTTGCAAGGCAGCAGGTGCCAACACAGAAGCACAGAGGCATTAAGGCGGAGAACCTCCAGAGCACCTAATTCCAGAGACAGAAGGTAAGGGAAAGAGGAGGGAAAGGGTTCTCGCGGGGTTAAGAACTATACTGTCAGTTATTTAAGAATATTGATGGTCTAGGGTTTAGTTTGTCGGTTATTCATAAACAATCGTCATCCAAAACAAAACTTAGTTGTTAGTTGTCCTCGATAAATTGACCCCTAAACTCACAACACAGTGATACGTACATTGTCGGTTGTAGTAAGAAAAACCAACGGTAAACATCAAGTGGGGGTGAAAAAAAATTATGGGACACTGATGAATGCATATTCATCTTAGTTTTAGTCGCCATTCTTTACCTAGTTTTCCCTCAAATCTCTCATATCCCCCCTGAATCTTCTCATTTCTAATTTTCCCCAGTTTTAGATGATTATTTAGAACTTTTATCAAATCAATTCATCTCCATTGTAGGGCCCAAGAAACTTTTGATTATTTGAACCCTATTTTCGATGGCCAGTCCATTCATTAGAAAGCATTCTCTTCAGTTAGAGGATTCATCAACATAGGCCCATTGACCCATAGCAATAGCCCTCCCCCCACGCGGGGGTGGGTTTGTTCCATGAGGGTCATGACCGTGACAAAAAGGATGTCGCGATTGCGACCAAGAAGACAATGTCGTGACCGCGACATTCAGCACGACCGGGCCTAGCTCGGCATGTTCGGGTTGAGGCCAAGGTGTAGCAACCACTACAAGGGTCACGACTGACACACCAACGCGACTGTGGCACCCCAGTGCGACTATGACATCTCGGCTTGGTTGGGCACACACCTAGCATGGTAGTGTCGAGGAGTACCATAGAGACCACTACTAAAGGCCATGACCGTGATAGCTAAGTTGGTCCTCTCCAGATCTACACCTATAAATAGATGACCCCCTCCGTCATTTTAGATCGCTTCCACTCCATGACGTCGGGAGGTTGCCGCTTTGTGCCCAGCCAAGGAACACGATCAACTGCCACCAATGACTGCCTCTGTGGTGTCCTTGCTACTCCTCCATCTTCACTCCATCCAAATATATCTTCTAACCATGAGAGTGGTGGGAGTTCAGATTTGTAGCACCCTCCACCATCAGCCATCCACTACTCCATCTCCTATGAGCAAGAGCACGAGAAGAGAAGGAATAAGGAGAGAGAAGATCATCCTCATACACCTTGGTGTTCTTCCCCTCCTCATCTAGATCTGCCCCAGAATCGTGTTGAAGACCGTTTCTCCACTGAGCCATGACCATCTTCTTCATTGTGACCATGGCAGAATATTCCCTCTCTCTTGTTCTTTTTGTTTCTATCATGAGGAACAAGTAGTCCAATTCACTGGGGTGTGGGGACTAGTCCCGTTGTTCGTGCTTACATGTCCATTTTATAACATTCCATGACTTGTATATAACTTTCCATTTCATTGTTAATTGTTTAATGTGTGCTTTGTGGATTGATCATCTGCCTTGCATGATCTATTATATTCCTTGTTGCGAGAACTTCAACACTTAGGATTTAAATATCGATTCACATGGTTGATGCCCGGATGAGAACTTCTGAAGGGATATCTCCGGAGTAGTAAGTGGGTAATCTGTGGGTAACGAGACATCGAGCCTACGGAGATGCTTATGCAAACCCTATTTCCTAATGGATGGTTTTGCTTACTCCATTTGGATAGTTGTATCTTGCATATGTGATTGCATGTGTAGTGGTGGTGAAACCTATTTCCACCCCAATGATTTCCATCATTAATTGAAACTCAATCTTAATTCCTCTCTTTTACTTTCCTTGCAATTAGTTTAACTAAATACAAATCAAATCTTTTTTCTAAATATTAGTCTTAGTTGATCCATATTCGACCAACAAGATTCTTAAAAAAATTGTCCCTTGGGATTTGATCCTTAACAATAATGCGATAAGCCCCGTCCTCTTGCGGGTGGTACTATTGCATAAGGTTTTGGTAAAAACATAGGGATTTCCGCCCTAGGTAAATTTGTTAGTGCAATAAAAAACCACATCAAATTATGGCATCGTTGTCGGGGACAATAGAATGGTCTAGTTAAATCTAGTTCTACTGAGACTAATCTAGGATTTTACTTTCACTTTTGGTAATATTCATTATCTACTTGAATTTGGTTCTACTCCACCCATGTAACTCCCTAAAGATCTTTCCATCACAGGTAATCCCAAAGACTAGTGCATGCCATGCTCCAACAGCACCGTCCTTGCAGCTAGCTTTAACCCTGAGATAGAATGAACCTTTCATCGTTAGAGTAGAGAGAACAAAGATAGGATGGAATAAGAGGAGGAAATTTCTCGAAGGGTATATCAAGAACTTTATGTACAAAGAGAAAGGCTTATGCAAGAAGCCTGAGTTGTAGTTCAAGAGGAAATCCAGGTAGCTCAAGTAGCATCTCAACAAGTTGAGTTACAAAAGGATCTTAGAGATTTCTCAATCCCTAATGTTGTTGACGTTCAACACCCAGCGCAACCTCCTCGCATCACTGATCCAAACTTTGAGATCAAGTCAAATTAGATTATACTACTTCAAAACAACCCTTTCTATGGTAAGCAAGGCAAGGATAGTCAAGAACATCTTCTGAGGTTCATAGATTTATGTGCTATGGCAAAGCATAATGGAGTTATAGATGATTCCATTAGACTCTGTCTCTTCAAATATTCCCTTGGAGATAGAGCCATGAGTTGGTATAACTCTTTGCGATGCGACCCCCTCACCACTTGGGAATGACTTCAAAATGTTTTCTTGGGAAAACTCTACACTCCTTACCTTGCCTATGATATTAGGGGCCAGATGACACAATTTGTTCATGTCCTTGGTGAAACCCTGGAAGAAGCATGGGAAAGATACAATGAGTTACTACATAACTGTTCACACCGTGACTGTAACGGCCCCACCTCCCGGTAACCCCCAATTAAGGGAGGCCGAAAGGTCGGTGCCGTTATCCAATTAACAGGATCAAAGGTTCAACAAATAATCAATAACAATTATGAAATTCTACTAACTAACTGGAATTTGGTATAAAATTAAAACTTTACTTACCTTTGAAAACCTTAGAAATCTATCTATCTTGGTCTTGAATTATTCTATCTAATCCTCCTTGCACTTTATTTCTTTTTCCGCAATGTGTCACTTTACTGTTTGTGCTTTCAATTGTTGTTCCTAAAACAACGACAAACAAAACGTCGGTCAGTATATCGAAATATACTGGTATGTGGGAACAACCAAAATCTTGCAAAAATGGCTAACAATTTAATAATCACAATCAAATTAATTAAATAGCCAATTTACACTTTTTAGTATGACATTCTCCACCGCTTTTGCCCTAACCCTGGCATACCCACCTTAGGGTGCCCTTTGCCAATGACTTAAGGCCACTTTCTCAATCCCGAGCTTGGTGCCTGGGGGTCACCACTCATGGTGCCCACTAGTCATGCAATATCATAGGCCACCTTCTTGGTGCCTGGGGTCACCAATCAAGGTGTCCATTGGTCTACCTATCTGGGCCTGACCTTTGGCAGCATCCATCAGGGTGGCATGTAGGTGCGAGAATACATACTTATATTATTTTTTTAATGTGATAATCATAGTGACTTTATGATTTGCAAGAATGAACATCCAAACAGATAATTTGCATTCAATGCGATTAATCGTCCGGAAAATCCTCGGGAAACTAAGGCGGTTATTCATAATTAACCACATACTTGATCCAGAGCAACTTGATTGTCCAAGCAATAAGGATAAAGAACAAGCAACAAGCAATCAACAATATCCTAAAATTAATGCATGGGATCCAAGTGTTATAGTTTATCCAGAACATTCTAAAGCTAGACTTGGATTCCACCTTAGGCTTCCTAGACCACATTAGGGGTTTATTAGCATTTTTGCCTCCATCACGCTTTTATCATATTAAATGCTCTCTTAGTTCATAAACCCTAATTTCAACATCATAAGCCCAATTAAAGTCGATTATTTCTCTTTATACCAAAACTATCTTCTTTATCCTTTTAAGTTATTTCAAGGTCAGTATACTCAATTATCACCTTTAGTTTATTTCGGATTAACAACTCATAATTCCTTATGATCTAATTCACCTATGAACTCCATTTATTAATAATTCCAACTTTATCCATTAGAAAACCCTAGTTATCATATTAAGGGTATCTATCCATGATTAGGAACTTTTATACTAAAACCATCATTTTTTATTCTTTTTCGGTCATGTCAAGATCATTAAGGCCAATTATCATTTTCAGGTTCTTCATCAATGATTATAGTTCAATTGACAACTGTACCTTAATTACTATTTATCACATCTGCTAGGTTAATAAACCCTAGTTTAACATTGATTGCACTTTTGCACACAGGAAAACCCTAATCAAGAAAATCATGGGTTCAAATCAAATTCCTATTATCCTTTTTTTGTCAAAAGGTCCAATCTTGATTCAGAATATTAAACTAGTTATTAAACTCACCATTAAACAAATCTAGGGTTTTAGATCCATTTAAAGCATCAAAGTACTAACTTTATGTACTTTTCGAACTGGGAGTAAAACTAGCCTCTAATAGCATTTTTATTGAATTCCTCATACTTTTCTGAGCAAGATTCATGTATTAACTTTCCTCATCGGAGTTTTCTATCAAAAGATATGATTTTAATAAGAAAACTTCCTTTTTCTAGTTTATTTGCTAAATTAAGAAAAACACAGATCGTCCGATTAATGGACCGCTGATCCACTTAGGATCCAACGTCCACAGATGCGCGCGCCCATAACAACTGATTAAAATGAATAAAAGACGCTTCTGACCTTGTCGTGACTGAAGGGAGCGAGGGGCAGGTTGGTAAATCACCATGAAGCCTTTTTCAACCTCGTGCGCCTCCCTGTTGCGCTCCGATGGTCAACCCAGTGGTTGACTTGGAGCTTCCGGCCACCAAAGTGCTCGCAACTTTGCAGGGAGCTCCGCCTCCTTCACTTGAACCTGACCGCTGGCTCAATTGTAGCCGCAAACATGTCGGGAGTCCCCCCTTCTCGCCGGACTCCGGCGAGGTTCGTGGTGGTGGCGAGGGTGAGGGTTAAGACTAACAGTCCAATTGAATACATGGGGACGTTCCTCGCAACAAACTACAGCAACTGGGATAAGAAATAGACGTGGTGGCTCCCTGGTTCGTCCCTCCCTATATATAGGGTCGGGCAAGCTCTTGCCGAATTGGGAACTTTCCCAATCGACAACCAACCTTTGTCAAACCAGGGGTTTTTCCCTTAGGTTTCTTTCCTTGAGTCTGATGGAATCATTAGCCAACCTGTACATCCAGTGAAACGCGAGAAAATCAAGAGGGAAAGTCCCTCTGTAATTCACGAAATCACAGTCCCAGTGGAACTTGGACGATGACCGTCCCCCGTTAGATCAAGATCCAACGGCCTTCGTTGCCAGCGATCAAGAGAAAATGCCATTTTCTTTCTATTTGTCAAATTAAGGCCTTAATTTGGGAGTATTCTTGAGAAATTAATATCTCCCAAACCATAACTCCTTTTTTCCTCAAAATTTAAGGGAACGTTTGTCTTGTCATTATCTAGCTTTGTACAAAATTTGGGAGACAAATTGCAATGAATGAGAAGTATTCCTTCTCTCTCAAGTTATCTCATGAATTAATCCAATTTAATTTATATTCCTTTTCCTTTTGCCATTATCTCATTATTTGGGGTCCCTTGGACCTCAAGACAACTAAGGGCACGAATTCCCATATCAGGGAACATCCATCTGCCTTTATCTTCTTTTGAAAGTGAATTTCTCATATTTCCCTAATTAAATTATTCCTTTTTGAGGATTCCTCTTTATCTCCCTTATTATTTCTCTCATTGTCATTCCTTTTATTATTAGGAATCCTTTGGATACGAAAATCCATCAAGGATAACTCAATTGTACCTCTTTTAACTCATTTTCCACATTTTATCATTATTTTCAATTTCTTTCTTAATAAAGAAATACTTAATTGGTCTTTTCTTTTCTTATTGCATCCTCTATGCAATTTTAGACTCCTTGGGACCCAAGGAACCCAAGAGGCACGAAATTCACTCTTGGATTACATTCCTTTGCCTTCTAGAGGTTTCTACCTCACCTCTCTTTTCTCAACAACTCAATTATTTATTAATTAATTAAATTTCCTTGTTATTGGGCCCAATAGCCAATAAAGCCCACAAATCAAAGAACAAGGCTATTTCAAACAACATCCATTTATTCTCAACAAATTATATCATTGTTTGTCCAAATATCTTTAATATGAGAAATTACATTTCTCACCAAAGGAACCCAAAATTTGGGGTTGTAACATCCTTCCCCTCTTATGAGATTTTTGCCCTCAAAATTCCATCAAACAAGCAAACAAATAGGATAAGTCTTCTTATGTCCATCAGGGCTCCCATGTGGCTTCACCCTTTCCATGGTGTTTCCCAAGAACCTTCATTATCTCGTTTTCTTCCATCTGAGTTCTTTCTTACCTTGGTATATCCTACCCTCATAGGTGACTCAGGACTTTTCAACCTTTCAAAAGCTGAATAGGTTCAGGGCACAGCACCTGGCTTGGGTACCTCACATAGTGCTCTAGATTGGACTCATGCAACACATCATTTTATCCTGAGGGGTAAGGTTAACACAACCATCTCCACCAATCCATTTCAAATGGACCCATATATCGGGGACTCAGCTTTATCATCTGTAGCTTGGAGGGGTCAGATTTTCACATCACATATTCTCCCACAGTGAACGGCATATCAGTCTGCTTTGCATCAACTCGTGACTCATGTCACCACTGGACTCTTTCTCTCAGCCATTGCATGATCAAAGCGACTTCATCTGCACACACTTGTGGTTCTTTTCTGACCTTCGTGAGGCCTCCTTCACCAACATCATCATAATGAAGTGGTGACCGACACAACCTCCCTATAGAACTTCTTGCATCCCGATAAAGGCTATGGTGGTTAACATCACATCTTAAGAACTGTCTCAATGTATCACCCTAAATGAGCACACATGCTCTCATCAAAACATATTGTCCAATAGTATGGGGTGATAAACTGTACTATCATCGAGTTCTTCATATATCCACTCCCACCTCATGGAAGTGACCCTTGGTTATACCCAAGAACTTTTGAACTCGCATCATGGTGTAGTTGAACCTTCTCTTTTCATATGTAGTTCAACCAGATCTGTCCCTTGATAGAACTCTTCCTTTCTCATGTCATCTAGGTAAGGCGATATATCATAACCCATATTGTATCTTGACCTTCTTGGTCTAGGAGAGACTCACAACATCCATAGTGATGAACTCCCATTCCTTCTCGGGAACTCTTAATACTTTATATCCATGCACTGGGTTAATTGGTGTTCGCCCTTCACCTCCTGGCTTGCATTGCCACATGTTACATGCAACTTTGTTTTAAGCATCCAGAATGCTACCATTACTTACTATGTTTGTAGTACCAAGGTATATCATGACCACCTGTATTGTTATGATTCCTCAAGCTTGATACCTCGGAAACCCTAAACCACTCTAAAAAGGGTTTTATTACCTTCCTATCCAAAGAAGTGTATCTGAGGTTCTATCACCGTCCTTTTACTTCATCAAGGACTAAATGGGATACCCAAACAACCATTAACTTGTTCAACATATCTTATTACATCCGAGTTTTAGCCAAAACACATCTTCTTTCCAAACTTAGGGTTAACCAAACAACCTCTACTTCTTCTAGCCTCTAACTAAACTAGGCAGCTAGATCTCAACCATAGCATTCATTACCACCTCTCATCCATAAGTGTTAGGTAACATACACTTCCATGTATTATACTTATCATCTCATCTCAAGCTCTAAGTCTATCTTCATCAAGAAGCTCTGAGCTCATCCTCACTATGATCGAACTCGACCTTGGTTAACTTGCAAATTCCACATAGTTCCTAATAAAACATCCTCATAAGCTGACTACACTACCTCTCTTAGTGTTTGCGAACCATCCATGTATAATTCACTTCACCAGGGTATGTTATCATCTCTATCCTCATACCTCATAGCAACGTTCCAACTTCCATCATCTTTTATCCTTGGTGTAAGGCATGCGTATTGTCCTATCTCTCACTCCCATAATAAGAAGAAATTAGCATTTGGCGGCCGTCCAAATATAGAGTTCTTCCCATTCCAGGAGTAGAGATGGTACATCCCACCTTGACAGTACACCTTCAAATCTAAGTTGAAACATGCAACTCCTGTCTCCACATCACAAACATCATGATATCAAAACTTTCTTCCATGGAAAACTGATCTGAAACCTACTTGGGTCACCACACAATCCTTGGTCATCTCCTCTAGGTCTATAGGGTGCTGGCACTTTTGGGGTCACCCCTCTTCCCTTATGCATCAAGAGAGTGCCCTACTCGTCTGCCCTTTGGGTCCCATGAGTTCATGAAGGTGATCAATCTCCTAACCCATGGCCCTCAGACAATGATAGCTGTTACCTCCCGACCCTATGGTCATGTGCAACTAGGGAATTAGGCAACTCCATCTTTCATCGGTATTATCCCTACCAGACCCTTGGATAGACTTAGGATTCTATCATAGTACATGTTCAACTCAAAACCTTACCTAATCCTTCATCATCTCTCTCTGCATTCTTGGGCTAGCTATCTTTTATCCTTTCATAAGGGTCATGGCGACCTGCCTACCTTGGTCGAGCCCCATACCGATTACCTCCATGGTAACACATCCACATGCACATAGAGATGGTTATCTATGGGTCTATAGGTTCATTCTCATGCCATGTACTCTTCACTTATCTTCTCAAGATCCTATGAAACCTCCTTAGGTTACCTCAAAACCAACCAAACTGGTAAACTTCCTACCAAAGGGTTGCTCTCCCAGGATGGGAGGAAACTACACCTTTATAACAAAGGTCACAAGCATTCTTAGGGTTTACATCCATATGAGCATGCTTAAACCAACAACTACTAAGGCACAAGCGTACCTACAAAACCATGCTAGGTCGCACTTGTTCTCATCCCCAACATTACATCTACTTAGTTGTGAGGGGTTCATCAAACATACCCTTAACGTAAGGGTTTTCCTTTACCTCTACACATGAGGAGTACCATGCTTGAAGCTATAGAGACTCAAATCTCATCATGAGCATCGGATACACTACTTCCCCTCTTAGGCCTAGGAACCCTAGTCTCTTCTTTGGGTATCCAACTAGGTATAAAGCCTCACAACTAGTTACTTAAACCTCCTTAGGGTCTAAAGCACTCTTTATCTCATCCAGCAGGTAACCACTTATACCACGGGTACTAGAAGCATCATCCTCTCTCTAGGGTTTGGTTCCTCTAAAGGCAACCAATATATCATCAGCCTCTAGGAATCAAGCATAAGGCAACCACTATCATCCACGTAGGTCGCATCATCCTTAGCTCCCCACTATTCCTCAAGTTTCAGGGTTTTAGACTTCCTACCTCCTTGTTGGGGTCCTGCTTCCTCTCTCTAGAGCTAAAACCACCTCCAACCATACCTACTAGAGGTTCCTTCTCCATGAAGGCTCATGCTCTCAAGAAAACCCCTATGTGGTTGAATCCTATGCTCAACTCATGTTTGGCTCAAGATTATTCATATCTCTTTATGCTTATCTCATAAGCCATCCATCATGATCTTCTGGCCAGGGTTTCAACCTGCTACCGTACCACTGACGTACTTTGGGGGCATGCTATCCCTTACTTGCATAAGCCCTAAGGTTTCTATAGGTCCTTCACTAACTTCATCCATGAAGGAGCTACCCTTTTCTTTAACATGCATGACCCTTTCCCGAGTTTCCAAAGGTGCTAGGTCACCCAACCTCACATGCCTCGTATGACAAACCAAACATCTGGTCAACCATGACATCTAACTCATCATGTCATCTCTCCCTCTCTCTAATCTTCACTTAGGTTTAGGGTTAACATCATCCTCAAAGGATGTGCTAGGTCTCTACTTTTAAGACTAATTCTCTCTACTCATCCTCCAGACAAGGAGGTCTATCCTCAGGTCTCTCCTGAGGGCAAAGACAACTCGTGTCATACGACCTAAGCATGTATTTATTCTTTATTTTGTGCTTAATCTATTAAGCTTATGTCCATGACATCTTATTTACATGTTTTTTATTAATTTGGTGGAGGATTCCTTAGACCTTATTAACCTTACCCATACCTCAAGAGGGTGAGGAGAAGAGAGAAAACCCTAATCCTAAAGGTCCTTACCAGCATTTGAGTTGAGAAGGGATGAACAAGATCAGAGAGTCCTAAAGGTATCTTATTTCGAGTCATATCCTAAGACATCGGCCAGGCAGTCACACAATCTAGGAGTCCTCGTATTCCGACTAGCGGTGCAGAGGAAAATATTGCCATCCCCTGGACGTGATCCTTTTCTAGACACCTCAGTCTTTCAGACAATCCTCTAATAACTCCCTCGGTTCTATGGAATTTGTAAAATTTAATAATTATTAAAGATTAATTGAGGAACCTATGCTCTGATACCAATTGTAACGGCCCCGCCTCCCGGTAACCCCCAATTAAGGGAGACCGAAAGGTCGGTGCCATTATCCAATTAACAGGATCAAAGGTTCGACAAATAATCAATAACAATTATGAAATTCTACTAACTAACTGGAATTTGGTATAAAATTAAAACTTTACTTACCTTTGAAAACCTTGGAAATCTATCTATCTTGGTCTTGAATTATTCTATCTAATCCTCCTTGCACTTTATTTCTTTTTCTGCAATGTGTCACTTTACTATTTGTGCTTTCAATTGTTGTTCCTAAAACACCGACAAACAAAACATTGGTATATCGAAATATACTGGTATGTGGGAACAACCAAAATCTTGCAAATATGGCTAACAATTTAATAATCACAATCAAATTAATTAAATAGCCAATTTACACTTTTTAGTATGACATTCTCCACCGCTTTTGCCCTAACCCTGGCATACCCACCTTAGGGTGCCCTTTGCTAATGACTTAAGGCCACCTTCTCAATCCCGAGCTTGGTGCCCACTAGTCATGCAATATCATAGGCCACCTTCCTGGTGCCTGGGGTCACCAATCAAGGTGTCCATTGGTCTACCCATCTGGGCCTGACCTCTAGCATCATCCATCAGGGTGGCATATAGGTGTGAGAATACATACTTCTATTCTTTTTTTTAATGTGATAATCATAGTGAATTTATGATTTGTAAGTATGAACATCCAAACAGATAATTTGCATTCAATGCGATTAATCGTCCGGAAAATCCTCGGGAAACTAAGGCAGTTATTCATAATTAACCACATACCTGATCCAGAGCAACTTGATTGTCCAAGCAATAAGGATAAAGAACAAGCAACAAGCAATCAACAATATCCTAAAATTAATGCATGGGATCCAAGTGTTATAGTTTATCCAGAACATTCTAAAGCTAGACTTGGATTCCACCTTAGGCTTCCTAGACCACATTAGGGTTTTATTAGGGTTTTTGCCTCCATCACGCTTTTATCATATTCAATTCTCTCTTAGTTCATAAACCCTAATTTCAACATCATAAGCCCAATTAAAGTCGATTATTTCTCTTTTATACCAAAACTATCTTCTTTATCCTTTTAAGTTATTTCAAGGTCAGTATACTCAATTATCACCTTTAGTTTATTTCGGATTAACAACTCATAATTCCTTATGATCTAATTCACCTATGAACTCCATTTATTAATAATTCCAACTTTATCCATTAGAAAACCCTACTTATCATATTAGGGGTATCTATCCATGATTAGGAACTTTTATACTAAAACCATCATGTTTTATTCTTTTTAGGTCATGTCAAGATCATTAAGGCCAATTATCATTTTTAGGTTCTTCATCAATGATTATAGTTCAATTGACAACTGTACCTTAATTACTATTTATCACATCTGCTAGGTTAATAAACCCTAGTTTAACATTGATTGCACTTTTGCACACAGGAAAACCCTAATCAATAAAATCATGGGTTCAAATCATATTCCTATTATCCTTTTTATGTCAAAAGGTCCAATCTTGATTCAGAATATTAAACTAGTTATTAAACTCACCATTAAACAAATCTAGGGTTTTAGATCCATTTAAAGCATCAAAGTACTAACTTTATGTACTTTTCGAACTGGGAGTAAAACTAGCCTCTAATAGCATTTTTATTGAATTCCTCGTACTTTTTTGAGCAAGATTCATGTATTAACTTTCCTCATCGGAGTTTTCTATCAAAAGATATGATTTTAATAAGAAAACTTCCTTTTTCTAGTTTATTTGCTAAATTAAGAAAAACACGGATCGTCCGATTAATGGACCGCTGGTCCACTTAGGATCCAACGTCCACAGATGTGCTAGCCCATAACAACCGATTAAAATGTATAAAAGACGCTTCTGACCTTCTCGTGACTGAAGGGAGCAAGGGGCAGGTTGGTAAATTGCCGCGAAGCCTTCTTCAACCTCGCGCGCCTCCCTGTTGCGCTCTGATGGTCAACCCAGTGGTTGACTTGGAGCTTCCGGCCACCAAAGTGCTCACAACTTTGCAGGGAGCTCCACCTCCTTCACTCGAACCTGACCGCTGGCTCAATTGTAGCCGCGAACATGTCGGGAGTCCCCCCCCCTTCTCGCCGGACTCTGGCAAGGTTCGTGGTGGTGGCGAGGGTGAGGGTTAAGACTAACAGTCCAATTGAATACATGGGGACGTTCCTTGCAACAAACCGCAGCAACTGGGATAAGAAATAGAGGTGTTGGCTCCCTGGTTCGTCCCTCCCTATATATAGGGTCGGGCAAGCTCCTGCCGAATTGGGAACTTTCCCAATTGGCAACCAACCTTTGTCAAACCAGGGGTTTTTCCCTTCGGTTTCTTTCCTTGAGTCTGATGGAATCATTAGCCAACCTGTACATCCAGTGAAACGCGAGAAAATCAAGAGGGAAAGTCCCTCTGTAATTCACGGAATCACAGTCCCAGTGGGACTTGGATGATGACCGTCCCCCGTTGGATCAAGATCCAACAGCCTTCGTTGCCCGTGATCAAGAGAAAATGCCATTTTCTTTCTATTTGTCAAATTAAGGCCTTAATTTGGGAGAATTCTTGAGAAATTAATATCTCCCAAACCATAACTCCTTTTTTCCTCAAATTTTAAGGGAACGTTTTTCTTGTCATTATCTAGCTTTGTACAAAATTTGGGAAACAAATTGCAATGAATGAGAAGTCTTCCTTCTCTCTCAAGTTATCTCATGAATTAATCCAATTTAATTTATATTCCTTTTCCTTTTTCCATTATCTCATTATTTGGGGTCCCTTGGACCTCAAGACAACTAAGGGCACGAATTCCCATATCAGGGAACATCCATCTGCCTTTATCTTCTTTTGAAAGTCAATTTCTCATATTTCCCTAATTAAATTATTCCTTTTTGAGGATTCCTCTTTATCTCCCTTATTATTTCTCTCATTGTCATTCCTTTTATTATTAGGAATCCTTTGGATACGAAAATCCATCAAGGATAACTCAATTGTACCTCTTTTAACTCATTTTCCACATTTTATCATTATTTTCAATTTCTTTCTTAATAAAGAAATACTTAATTGGTCTTTTCTTTTCTTATTGCATCCTCTATGCAATTTTAGACTCCTTGGGACTCAAGGAACCCAAGAGGCACGAAATTCACTCTTGGATTACATTCCTTTTCCTTCTAGAGGTTTCTACCTCACCTCTCTTTTCTCAACAACTCAATTATTCATTAATTAATTAAATTTCCTTGTTATTGGGCCCAATAGCCAATAAAGCCCACAAATCAAACAACAAGGCTATTTCAAACAACATCCATTTATTCTCAACAAATTATATCATTGTTTGTCCAAATATCTTTAATATGAGAAATTACATTCCTCACCAAAGGAACCCAAAATTTGGGGTTGTAACATCCTTCCCCTCTTATGAGAATTTTTCCCTCAAAATTCCATCAAACAAGCAAACAAATAGGATAAGTCTTCTTATGTCCATCAGGGCTCCCATGTGGCTTCACCCTTTCCATGGTGTTTCCCAAGAACCTTCATTATCTCATTTTCTTCCATCTGAGTTCTTTCTTACCTTGGTATATCCTACCCTCATAGGTGACTCAGGACTTTTCAGCCTTTCAAAAGCTGAATAGGTTCAGGGCACACCACCTGGCTTGGGTACCTCACATAGTGCTCTAGATTGGACTCATGCAACACATCATTTTATCCTGAGGGGTAAGGTTAACACAACCATCTCCACCAATCCATTTCAAATGGACCCATATATCGGGGACTCAGCTTTCTCATCTGTAGCTTGGAGGGGTCGGATTTTCACATCACATATTCTCCCACAGTGAACGGCATATCAGTCTGCTTTGCATCAACTCGTGACTCATGTCACCACTGGGCTCTCTCTCTCAGCCATTACATGATCAAAGCAACTTCATCTGCACACACTTGTGGTTCTTTTCTGACCTTCGCGAGGCCTCCTTCACCAACATCATCATAATGAAGTGGTGACCGACACAACCTCCCTATAGAACTTCTTGCATCCCGATAAAGGCTATGGTGGTTAACATCACATCTTAAGAACTATCTCAATGTATCACCCTAAATGAGCACACATGCTCTCATCAAAACATATTGTCCATTAGTATGGGGTGATAAACTGTACTATCATCGAGTTCGTCATGTATCCACTCGCACCTCATGGAAGTGACCCTTGGTTACACCCAAGAACTTTTGAACTCACATCATGGTGTAGTTGAACCTTCTCTTTTCATATGTAGTTCAACCAGATCTATCCCTTGACAGAACTCTTCCTTTCTCATGTCATCTAGGTAAGGCGATATATCATAACCCATATTGTATCTTGACCTTCTTGGTCTAGGAGAGACTCACAACATCCATAGTGATGAACTCCCATTCCTTCTTGGGAACTCTTAATACTTTATATCCATGCACTGGGTTAATTGGTGTTCGCCCTTCACCTCCTGGCTTGCATGGCCACATGTTACATGCAACTTTTTTTTAAGCATCCAGAATGCTACCATTACTTACTATGTTTTTAGTAACAAGGTATATCATGACCACCTGTATTGTTATGATTCCTCAAGCTTGATACCTCAGAAACCCTAAACCACTCTAAAAAGGGTTTTATTACCTTCCTATCCAAAGAAGTGTATCTGAGGTTCTATCACCATCCTTTTACTTCATCAAGGACTAAATGGGCTTCCCAAACAACCATTAACTTGTTGAACATATCTTATTGCATCCGAGTATTAGCCAAACCACATCTTCTTTCCAAACTTAGGGTTAGCCAAACAACCTCTACTTCTTCTAGCCTCTAACTAAACTAGGCAGCTAGATCTCAACCATAGCATTCATTACCACCTCTCATCCATAAGTTTTAGGTAACATACACTTCCATGTATTATACTTATCATCTCATCTCAAGATCTAAGTCTATCTTCATCAAGAAGCTCTGAGCTCATCCTCACTATGATCGAACTCGACCTTGGTTAACTTGCAAATTCCACATAGTTCCTGATAAAACATCCTCATAAGCTGACTACACTACCACTCTTAGTGTTTGCGAACCATCCATGTATAATTCACTTCACCAGGGTATGTTATCATCTCTATCCTCATACCTCATAGCAACATTCCAACTTCCATCATCTTTTATCCTTGGTGTAAGGCACTGATCATTCTACTCTAGCCTGTAATATTCTCTATGACATTGTTCTGGGCAATGATTGTTCCCAAGGAGGTAATGGTCAGATGGAAAATTTGAATTGCATCCACACGATCCCTAGTCATGGGAATTATAATCCAAATCATAACATGAACCATCCGGATTTTCAGTATGGAAATCCTTCGGGAGCAGAAAACTTGCAGCAACTCAGTTTAGATAATCAACAACGAGGCCCGTCAGGATTCCAGTATAATCATCAACAAAATTCCAGGAATCAAGGGAATGTTAGGGGTAACTTTCATAACAAAAACTACAACTAGTATCAAAACACCTATCAGTTTTAGAATCTCAACCAAATCTTGCATCAACAACTACAATAAGGAAAATAAGTCAATCCCATCTCTTCTAACGACAAACTTTCAGCCATTGAGAAGATGGTACAGTCACAATAGACTATGATAGAAAATCAGCAAACCCAACAGAAGGCTATTGAATCCCAACTAGCATAACTTTAGCTAGCCTCAAGCCACCTGGTGGAGCTTTTGCTGGCCAACTAGAGAACAATCCTAAACATCCTTGAGCAATTGAAAGTTTTTTCCACTCGATCTAGAAAGGACTATTCTGATCCTCCTGTCAAGACACTTGTGGTAGTTACAACGGAGCATGACTTGGTGATTGTCCAAGACACTGAAGTACCTGAATCTCAACCCAAAAAACAGCTGATGATTGATAAGGTAGACAAAGCAAGTTCTGAGGAACCTGTCTTTGCAGAAGAAGAAGACACACCTAAGCTAGTTATACCAGTATACAAGCCTCATCCTCCTTTCCAAGCTTGACTAAAGTGGACAGGGCTTGATAGTCATTTCATGAAGTTCTAGGAACCAATGAAGAAGCTTCATGTTGATATACCCTTTCAAGATGTGCTGGCTGAGATACTAGCCTTGACGAAGTACTTAAAATCTCTCCTAACAAGGAAGTATATAACAGAGGAATATGAGACAGTCAAATTAGCAACAACTACCTCTGATATTATTCAGAGAAAAATGCCCAAGAAGCAAAAACACCCAGGATCTTTTGGGATTTCGTGCCATATTGGTGACTCCACATGTAAGAAGGGAATAACTAACCTCGGTGCTAGCATCTCTATCATGCCACTTATCCTTTGTAAGAGGCTAGGGTTTTCATAAGTTCTCCCAATTGGCATGACCATATATCTTGTGGACAATTCTATGACTCTCCCTTTGGGAATCATTAGGGATGTCCCAGTTAAGGTAGGTAAAGACTCTTATGTCCCATGTGACTTTGTAATAATGGACATAAAAGAGGACTCTAGATACCCTCTTATCTTTGGCTGTCCATTCCTCTCCACTACAAGATCTTTGATTAATGTTGAAGTAGGAACCTTGCTCCTGAGACTGGGGAAGGAAATACTCGAATTCATAGTTTTTGAAAGTATGCGAAGGCAAAGCATGCAAGAAGAAGTCTATTTGATTGATTTCATAGAGAAAATTTCACTCCTCATGCAAGAGAATCATGAATTAGATGATCCTTCAGAAGTGTCTCTAACAAACCCAACTATTGATGATTCCTTTGATGAACAACTAAGGAATTGTTTTCTCCATCTCAACTCTACAGAAGAATATCCTGAAGCTAAATTTGAGGAACTCAAAGCAGTTCATGTAACTAAAGAGAGCTATGCGAGAAAATAGAGGCCCCTGAAATGAAGCCCCTACATCTCAAGGTCTAGCCAGTTATTATAAATTCTAACCTAATGTCTGAACAAGAAGATAAACTCTTGACAGAATGAAGGGAAAGAAGAAAGGCCTTCGGCTACAAAATGTGTGACTACATCGGAGTCAGTCAAGCGCATTGCATGCACAGCCCATGGTGGAAGACCACAAGCTGACTATCGAACATCAATGGATGTTGAATCCAAATATGAAAGAAGTAGTTCACCTTGAAGTCATTAAATTGCTCATTATGGGAATCATTTATCCTATATCTAACTTTCCATGGGTAATTCATGTACTTGTTGTCCCAAAGAAAGGTGGAACTACCGTGATACAGAATGAAAATAATGAACCCATCCCCACTCGAACAACCACTGGCTGGAGGATGTGTATCGATTATAGGAAATTGAACAAGGCCATGCGTAAGGATCATTTCCTGATACCTTTCATAGACCAAGTCTTAGAGCGATTGGCTCACCAGGAATATTTTTTCTATCTTGACGGTTACTCTAGATTCTATCAAATTCTTATACATCCATATGACCATGAAAAGACGACATTCGCTTGCCTCTTTGGGACATATGCCTTTATAATGATTCCTTTTGGAAATTGTAATTTGCCTGCCACTTTCTAGCATTGCATGGCAGTCATATTTTTTGGACTCACTAAAATCATTATGGAATTTTTCATGGATGCTTTCTCCATTTATGGGTATTCATATGACTCATTCCTAAAGCACCTATCCCTTGTCCTCAAACGATGCAAAGAAGCACATCTAGTGCTAAATTGGGAGAAATTTCATTTCATACAAAAAGAAGGCATTGTCCTCGACCATAGGGTCAGCAATCAAGGGATCGAAGTAGACAAGGCAAAGATCGAAGTGATTTCTGAAATCGGTCTCCCAACCAATGTTAGAGAGGTCCGCACATTTCTTGGTCATGTAGGCTTTTATAGAAGGTTTATAAAGGAATTCTCCAAGATAGCCCCACCTATGACGAACTTATTACTAAAGGGTGATTATTTCCACTTTGATGAAGAATGCATTAAGAGTTTCAACAATCTTAATCATGCCCTTACATCAACCCCTATCATCATAGCTCCATATTGGGAGCACCCATTTGAAATAATGTGTGATGCCAGTGATTATGCAGTCAATGTTGTTTTGGGCCAATGTATAGAAAAGAAACATCATGTCATCTACTATGCATCTAAGAATCTTGACGAATCTTAAAGGAACTATGCAACTACTGAGAAGGAACTTTTAGCAGTTGTGTTATGCCTTTGACAAGTTTAGATCCTACCTTATCGGTTCCAAGGTGATTGTCTACATACATCATGATGCAATTCATTACCTCCTGGCAAAGAAAGATGCAAAACCCAGGCTAATCAGATGGATTCTCCTCTTGTAAGAATTTGATCTATAGATAAGAGATAAGAAAGGCACAGAGAATTTTGTGGAAAACCACTTGAGTCATATCCACACTCTAGACACTGAAAAGATTCCAATTAATGACTCTCTTCCAAATGACTAGCTCATGAAACCTTCGAAAGCTATCCCTTGGTACACTAACTACGTGAACTACCTTGTGGTTGGTGTCATCCACCCTGCATGCACTATAATTGCACTAAAGAAATTCATGCATGATGTGAGGCACTATCAATGGGATGAGGCATACCTCTTCAAGCTCTTTGTTGATGGTTCCTATAGATGTTGTATTCTTGAGGAAGAAGCTCAGCTTATTCTAGAGAAATGCCACTTAGGTCACGTTGGAGGCCATATGAGTTCTAAGAAAACTTCTTTGAAGGTTTTGCAATGTCGATTCTTTTGGCCAACCTTAACCAAGGATGCCTACAAATTTGTATTTTCATGTGACAAGTGCCAGAGGGCGGGTAACATTACAAAAAGAGATGAAATGCCCATTAAGCTCTAGCAGGAGGTTGAGATTTTTTACTTTTGGGGAGTCGACTACCTTGGCCCATTGCCATCCTCTTATGGATTTTTCTACATTCTAGTCATGGTGGACTATGTCTCTAAATGGGTAGAGGCCATACCAAATGTCACTAGTGATTCAAAACCAGTCATCAAAATGTTTAGAGATATTATTTTTCCCCATTTTGGAGTTCCAAACACTGTGATATCCAACGGAGGTTCTCATTTTTGGAAAGAAGTTTCAAGGAACTATTGAGAAAATATGGTGTGACTTAAAAGGTAGCTTTCCCCTATCACCCATAAATAAGTGGATAGGTAGAGGTGTCAAACTATCAACTCAAAGATATCTTGGAAAAGATAGTAGGCTGCAACCTAAAGGACTGGTCAAGAAAAATCAATGATGCCATGTGGGCCTATAGAACTCCTTTTAAGAATCTTATTGTAAGGACACCGTTTAGATTAATATATGGAAAATCGTGTCACTTGCCCATATAACTTGAACATAAAGCTTGGAGGGCAATCAAACAACTAAATTTTGACATGAAGAAAGTTGGTCAAGCCAGGTTACTACAACTGTAGGAGCTAGAGGAGCTCTGTATGAGAGCTTAAGAGAATACACAAATCTATAAAGAACATACAAAATATTGCATTATGGTCATCTGAAAAGGAAAGACATACAAGTGGCAGACCAAGTTGTACTATTTAACTCAAGACTGAGATTGTTCCCAGTAAAAACTTCGTTCTTGCTGGTCAGCACCGTACACTATCAAGAGCATCTACCCACATGGTGCCTTCATTTTATGGAGTGAAAAGTCAAGAGAGTTTGTGGAAAATGGCCAACGCTTGAAGAGATATTTCACCACTTTTGACATGAGCACTGAAGCATCACTAAATCTTTCCAAAGCTATATATCTTCCAGAAAATTGAAAGAAGCATGTTCAGCCAATGACATAAAACAAAGGCCCTTTTCAGGAGGCAACCCGATCCTTACCTTAGCTTTTACTTTCAGTTTGAGTAAGAAATTTTTTCACACAGTAGATGTTGCATCGCAAGATGCAATCTTAAGTTCTGATAATTTTCTTTTTTTAAGATTTCAGATGGAGGACACGTTGCTGAGAGCAACACAACCACATTTGGTGGTCCAATCAGCACAATTTTTCCCTCCATCCCAGATTTAGAATTTGATTGGGACAAGAAACTTTCTAATCTATTTAGTGAGTGTTGCGTACTTTACTTTCCACCCACACCAATCTGTTTCAGACTTAAGATTCCATCATTGCAATTTTGAAGCAATTTTAATCAAATTTTTCTAAACTTTTTAAGTTTTCAAAGAAATTCTGTATAGAAACTTGATGAAGTTGTGATGCTTTTATTTCAATCAAAGCGTTTACCTAGCTGACTAGTTCTTTTTCCACGCAATTTTGAATCATTATACCCTCCTTATTCGAAGCAAAGCCTCAAGAGGTACAATTTATGAAACTCGCCAATGGTTAAAAATCACCATGTGAAGCTTATCAACCCTAATATCATGATCCTTCAGTAAAAATGGCAAGTATCTGTCAAAATGAGAGGGATCAAACACATTGTGCTTCCTAACTGACTAGTGGAACAATAGCATGGAATCTCCACCGGATCCCCATCAAGTCATTATTTGTTCATAGCATGATAATGAGAACAATTTGATGCATTGAATTGTAAATCAAGTTGCATTATGATCTGAACTCTCTTCTACACTTCTTCTACCATATTCATACCCCTCCATCCCACAAAAAGAAACAAAAAGCCATAAAAACATTACCAAACCCTAAGTGCAGGGTGGCACACAACCCCTCTCTTTATCTGCTTCTTCCATACCCCTCTCTTTGTAATAGGGGTGTATCACCAAAATGAAAAATAAAAGATGCCAATGTGCACACACAATAAAATGCAATCTCGAGTCGAATAGAGGAGAAATTTGCATAAAAAAGAAAAGAAAAGCAATCAGTGTAATCACAACCATATAAAAAATGTCGAGTTGAATAGAGGAGAGATTTACTACTTCCTTCCATACCCCCCTTCACTCCCTTTTCCTCCTACAGGCACAATGAATGCCTCATTTTCGCCGCTTTTTGTAAAACACCAGTGTCAGATCAGATGCACCCTTGTTATTCTATGAGTATCTCTGGACTCTTACGAAGCTCTTATACATGCTTGATGATGGAGAAAGTTGTGAGGAAGTGCTTTTGGGAAACAAACTCGGGAATGAAGATGTTGTAAGATGTGTTTAGTGATCTCAAAAAGTTGAGATGCTCAGCCATACAAAGTAGAAAAGAAACAAACATGTGAAGATGAGGCAATCACAAGAGTAGAAAGTATTCAATTGGCAAGTGTTTTAGATTCTGTGTTACTCGAGGATGAGCAACATTTAAGTTTGGGGTGTTTTGATGAATGCATATACATCTTAGTTTTAGTCACACTTCTTTTCCTAGTTTGTGCTTAAACCTGTCGTATCCCCTGTGAATCTTCTCACATATAATTTTCCTCAGTTTCAGATGATTATTTAGAGTTTTAATCAAACCCATTTGTCTCCATTACAGGGCCCAAGAAACTTTTGATAATTTTGACCCTATTTTCGATGGTCAGTCCCTTCATCAGAACGCATGCTCATCAGTTAGAGGATTCAGCAACGCATGCCCATTGACCCATAGCAATACCCCCTGGTGGGGGTGGGTTTGTTCCATGAGGGTCGCGACCATGACAAAAAGGATTTCGCAAATAAGAGGATAATGCCACGACCAAGACACTCGGCACGACCAGGCCTAGCTCAGCATGGTCAGGCTGAGACTAAGGTGTAGCATCCGCTACAAGGGTTGCGACCAACACACCAGTGCGACTGTGGCACCCCAACGTTACCGCGGCACACCAGCGCAATCGTAAAACCCTAGCACAACCGACACACCAACACGACCGTGACATCCCAACATAGTCAGGCACACATCCAGTAGGTCATTCTAAGGAGTACTGTAGTGACCGCTACTGAAGGTCACGACCGCGCCACCTAAGTCGGTCCTCTCTAGATCTGTGCCTATAAATAGATGACCCCCTCCTTCATTTTAGGATCGCTTCCACTCCATGATGCCAGGAGGTTGTCTCTCTATGCCCATCCAAGGAAGACGATCAACCTCCACCAAAGACTACCTCTGGGGTGTACTTGCTACTCTGCCATCTTCACTCCATCCAGATCAATCTTCTAACCACGAGAGTGGTGGGAGTTCAAATTTGTAGCACCCTCTTCCATCAGCCATCCACTGCTCCACCTCCTGTGAGCAAGAGCATGTGAAGAGAAGGAAGAAGGAGAGAGAAGATCATCCTCGTCTGTCTTGGTGTTCTTCCCCTCCTCATCCAAATCTAACCTGCAATTGTGTATAAGACTGTTTCTCCACTGAGCCATGACCATCTTCTTAGCCATGACCATGGTGGAATCTTCCCTCACTCTTGTGCTTTTTATTTCTATCATGAGGAGCGAGTAGTCCATTTCATTGGGGTACGGGGACTAGCCTCACTTCTCATGATTACATGTCCATTTTATAACATTCCATGAATTGTGTATAACTTTTCATTTTGTCATTAATCATTTAATGCGTGCTTTGTTGATTGATCACCTACCTTGCATGATATATTATATTCCTTTATTGCGAGAACTTCAATACTTAGGATTTGAATATCGATTAACATAGTTGATTCCCAGACGAGAACTTATAAATGGATATCTCTAGAGTAGTAATTGTGTGATCAGTGGGTAACGAGACATCGAGCCTACAGAGATGCTTACGCAAACACTATTTCCTAACAGATGGATTTTCTTACTCCATTTGGATACCTGTATCTTGCTTGGATGTGTTTCATATGTGTTTACATGTGTAGTGGTGGTGAAACCCAATTCCACCCCAGTGATTTCCATCATTAATCTAGACTCAGTCTTAATCCCACTCTTTTACTTTCCTTGCAATTAGTTTAACTAAAACCCCAATCAACTCTTTGTTCTAAATATTAGTCTTCGTTGATCCAAATTCGACTAGAAATATTCTTAAAAATGTTAAACCATGGGATACAATCCTTAACTATAATGCGATAAGACTCATCTTCTTGCAGGTGGTACTATTGCACAAGGTTTTGGTAAAAACTTAGGGGTTTCAACCCTAGGTGAATTTGTTAGTGCATTAAAAACCACATCAGACACATGGTGCAAACATCTTTCTCTTCAGTCATTTTAAAAAGAACCAATGAGAATTGCCAATTAATTCTCGTGGGGCAAATGGTGTGTACACCTATTTATCCTGTCGGTTTTACAAACAAAAATGGTGGTGTCGGTTTTTTGGAGGTAAATGAAATGCTCCCAAAAAATTGCACAAAAATCAATTTTGAGGGTGATATATAGTGCCAGTTGCATTGAGAAGTTTCTGATTGCAAAAAGAAAGTACATCTTGTGTTTTCTCAGCTGGTCAATTCATGGCGTTTGTCTATGTAGAACCGATGCTATAGATAATACTGTTAGTTTTCCTTGAAAAAAGACCCGACGCAATATGTCATATTTGTAGTAGTGTTGGCATTAACTGATCAAGTGAAACCCTAATCGTGTAGAGTCATGTGTTGCAGAACCATTTTAGTGTCAGGAGTTGCTATATGGGGAAACATGTATTCGAGAAAGGAAGCCCAGAGTCATATATTGTTGAGTATATGTGGGTGCAAGTGAGAGTACATCCTTGTCATCCTAATTCCAAGGTTTGTAGGATGGTTGTGGCTATGCCTCATATTAGGATTGGTTGAGGTTGCATCTTAGATACTTGTATATGTGATGTGATTGATAATCAATGAGGTTGTACCTGTTACAACCCCAATTCTTGGGTTCATTGGGTGAGAAATGTAATTTCTCACATTAAAGATATTTGGACAAATAATGATATAATTTGTTGTGAATAAATGGATTTCGTTTAAAATAGCCTTGTTGTTTGATTTGTGGGCTTTATTGTCTATTGGGCCCAATAACAAGGAAATTCAATTAATTAATGAATAATTGAGAATTTGAGATAAGAAAGGGGTGGAAACCTCTAGAAGGAAAAATAGTAATCCAAAGGTGGATTTCGTGCCTCTTGGGTTCCTTGGGTTCCAAGGAGTCCAAAGTTGCATAGAGAATGCAATAAGAAAAGAAAAGATCAAATAAATATTTCCTTATCAAGAAAGAAATTGAAAATAATGAGAAAATATGGGAAATATGTGGAAATGAGTTTAATTGAGTTAACCTTGGTGTAATTTCGTATCCCAAGGATTCCTAATGTTAAAAGGAACTCCCATAAGGAAAATAGAAGAGAGATAAAGAGAAATCATTAAAAAGAATAAGGAAATAAGTAAGATAATAAGAATAAGGATAAAAGATAAATAAAAGGCTAAGGGATATTCCCAAGATGGGATTTCGAGCCATTAAGGTTCCTTGAGGTACAAGGAGCTCAGAATAATAAGGTAAAGACAAAGGAAAGAGAAAATAGATGAGAAATATACATAACTGAGTAATAACTTGCAACTAAAGAAAGGGATCTGATTTCTTTAGATAATGGGTACAATTTGGCATAATGAAAAATTAAGTTATTACTAAGCCTCCCTTAAAATTTGGGATCAAACGTGTAAGCGGTTTGAGAGATACGATTTTTGGAAGTTTTCCTAATGTGTAGAGGAAAATATTAATGTCACAGTTTTTTTTTCAATATTAGATTATTTTCCTTGTTCTTGACGCATCGCTGATAGCCGTGGATCAAGGATCTAATGACGGCTGCACTCCAATGGAGAACGGGAAACGCAGATAGGGACATGGGATTTCAGGGCCAGATTCCTTGTTAATCAAGGATCGAGCACCTATGGGAAACTTTCCCATTGCATTTAGAAACCCAATCCGGGTAGGACAAGCCCCAGTTTGACCTGGTTCGTGAAAGATAGTGGGTTTCCCTAATTCTCAGGACACCCATTAGATCCTTTCGAGATCGATCGGTATATAAAGGGGGTTTGAGTACCCTCTGAGAACTCCAAAACACTCGCACGATGGTTCTGAAATGCCCGACCCTTATTTCTTCTTCCAATTTGGTGTGAAGACTAACCGCCAGAGCAGGTTCTGCCGAGGAAGCAGCTCCTTGTTTTCTGTTGATTTTGGGCCATCTCTAACCGAGCTTGCATCCCCAATGAGTTCGGGGGGTGGAGGCGGAGCTACCATTGTCTTTTCCCTCTACTCGGAGGCATGGGAGCCTAGAGTCAACCCTCACGTTGACTCCGTAGAGCACCAGGCTCGCGAACCAGGCGACGGGAGGTTGAAGGAGAAGTTCGTGGCTTTTTACAAGTCTACCCCCAACGCGTGTCAAGGAAACCAGGGGCAAAAGAATAAAATCACAGGTCCAAAGGCCTTTTCTCGCGTCAGAGCGCGTGGCTGAGGAGGCAAGGTCTGGTTCGCTGGACCCTGACCCAATGAGGAAAAAGAATAAAACAAAGTCGCCAGGCTGATGTGGCAACGTCCCATTGGCCGAGAGGTAAATACTTTAAAAAAATCATAGTAAAAGATTGGTAACTCTCATTAAGATAAGTAAAATATGAAAATTGATCAGAAGAATTCGAAGAATCTAATAAAAATACTTCTAAAGCCTGATTTCATTTCTTTTTGCAAAAGTGTTCTAATCTAATGAAAAGTTCTTATAGATTAGATTAGAAACCCTAATTGAACACAATGGTTAAGTTCATATTGTTTAGTTGATGAAATTGAGTAATTACAACATGTCAAATAGGTAATGATGAACTTAAACCAGATCTAGATGTTTCTTGCATGTTTTAGGGTTTTATTCTGAATAAGAATGATTAAACACTTAGAAACCCTAATTATGTTTAGAAATTGGGTTTAATGTCTTAATTATGTTATTTTGGGATATAATAACTTGTGGAGAATAATAAGAAGGATTGAACCTAATTAAGTTGATGTCATGCCTATTTTAGGGTTTTGTACGCATAAAGTTGCATAATAGCTTAGAAACCCTAACTTAAGGTTAATGGTTGCTCACGAGATATAATTTGAAGTCCTTTGTATAAAAATGATGTTAGGTTAAACTCAGTCTAGTATATGATAAAAAGGCTTTAACGTAAATATGGGAGTAATTAGGGTTTTGCACCTAGATTACTGTTTTAGGGTTTTGTGGATACAAACGAGGAAAGCTGTAAAAAGATCTAAAAAGAGCTCTAATGAAACCCTAATGTGGATGAGAAGCCCTAGAAAGTGAATCCAAGTCAATTAAATAGAAATATTCTTGGTAAAGTGTAGTAAATAGGTTACGTATGCTTTTCAGCAATTATGTGATTGTTGAACTGCTTCTTGGATTACTTGCTTGCTTGGAATTATTAATAGCTTGTTGAATCTGCAAAATAGGTATGTGGTTAATTATGATTAATTGCATTAGTTTCCCGAGGGTTTTCCAGATGTTTCCTTACATTGAATGCAATCTAAACAGTTTGGATGTTCATAGTACAATTATAAAGTCACTATGGCTATCATAGTTATATATACATGTGAATTCTCGCACCTACATGCCACCCTGATGGAAGATGCCATAAAGGTCAGGCCCAGGAGGGTAGACCCATGGGCACCACGAGAGGTGTACCCAGACACCATGCTCGGGAATGAGAAGGTGGTCTATGATGCATGACTATGGAGAACCATGAGAGGTGACTCCCAGGCACCAATCTCGGGATTGAGAAGGTGGCCTTAAGTCAATGGCAAAAGAGAAACCCTAGAGGGGTATGCCAGGGTTAGGGCAAAAGCGGTGGAGAATGACACATTGAAAATGTAAAGTGGCTTGTTAAATAATTTGATTGTGATTATTAAATTGTTAACCATATTTGCAAGATTTTGGTTGTTCCCACATACCAGTATATTTCGATATACTGACCGACGTTTTGTTTGTCGACATTTTAGGAACAACAATTGAAAGAACAAACAGTAAAGTGACACATTGTGGAAATAAGAAATAAAGTGCAAGGAGGAATTAGATAGAATAATTCAAGCTTTGGATAGATAGATTTCCAAAGTTTTCAAAGGTAAGTAAAGTTTTAATTTTATACCAAATTCCAGTTAGTTAGTAGAATTTCATAATTATTATTGATTATTTGTCGAACCTTTGATCCTATTGATTGAATAACGGCTATGACCTACGGGTCTCCCTTAATTGGGGGTTACCGGGAGGCGGGGTCGTTACAGTACCTCTGATGATAGCGATTGTATACTCTAGTTACTAGTGGTGTGACCTATATACCAACGACAGACTAGGTTGATTATAGCTTGACCTATATGTCATTGCGGTGGACTTGTACTGGACAAGGGGAAAAGATCTTAGCATTCTGACTCTCTTAGATCTTGTGTGGAACTAATTTCAACTTCAGAGTGGTTATTTGGACTTTTAGTGGTATACCTCAAACTCCCCATGGCTTAATAAAAAAATGTAATCTAGCCATGTAGCATATCTATTAGGGATATACAACACTTCACATTGGATGATAACCATTGCTTACTCCTTTCATATTTAGATGATGTATAATGCAATAAGAGATAATAGATATGCTTATGTTGTTTGACATGCTTATGTTGTTAGATATGCTTATGTTGTTAGCCATGCTTATGATATTAGATATGCATATGTTGTATGCATGCTTATGTTGTTATATATGGTTATGTTGTAGTATGCTTATGTTTGTAGCCATGCTTATGTTGTTAGTTTGCTTATGTTATTAGCCATTCTCACACACTTAACTATGTTTATGATGTAGCCATGCTTATGATAGTAGTTATGCCTATGATGTTAACTTTACTTGATATTTTGAGAATAATGTTTACCTTTCAATCCAATAAATAAGATAATGATTATAACTGCTCTTAAAAAAGTTTTATATCTGGTATTTCTATCTTCATAAATGTAACATGCTTAATCGGCCTAATCTATATAATTACTTAACTTGTTTTCATCGATAAGAATTGTGGAGAGATATCTCTCGCATGGGGACATGGGTCTCATCTTGTGGGTCGCCAATAGTGGCAGTAGACCTATAGAAGCAAGGAGGAGCTGTGGTGATGGACCTTTGAGAAGGTTGTTTAGATGTCTAGTGTGTCCTAGAGTCATCCATGTACTCTCAGGTCTGGGCGAGAAAGTTTGTATATGGTGTTTCAATCTACTTGACTTTTGGAGCATTCTTATGCTTGTAATGTGGTATATGTGGATAACGTTCTTATATATATATATATATATATATATATATATATATATATAGTGTTTGAAACCATGAACTAGTTGTAATATATACTTAGCATATTACATGAATATATGTACGATGTTGGGCCTTTATGTAAATTTTCTTATTTATGTTGGTGGAAATAAAGTGGTTTTAATTTTTTTCCCATGTTAGGGAGGTGTTAATTAGTGTTTGATCATGCTTTCATTTTGATTAATCTCATTTAGCGTGATGGGTTGTCACATTTGTTGGTATCAGAGCTTAGGGTTTGTTGAGTCTACATGGACACTAGGACTTAGGATTAGAATGGTGACTAGGTGATGAACATGACATGAACCTGGTGCATACTACTTGAACTCAGTACATGGATGCCCTGGCCGAGAATTCAACTATTGAAGAAAAGCTAAGTATGGAACTCTTAGATTGTTGGCATTCTGATTACTCTGTTCAAATAGTCAGTTGGAAACAATCTAAAGATCATAATAAATAAGAAATCATGGTGAAAACATCTTAATCTTACCCTAAAGAAAGATGGAAATCATATTGTAACCTATCAAAACCTGAATGTTTGGTGATTAAAGAGAAAGATACAACACCATGAAACCTAAATCTAAATACAAATAAGATAAAAATGAGTTCCTAAAACTGTGAATCTAAAAGATAATGAAGTAAAAGATAGATAAACTTGTGTTAATATAATGACTTAATGTGAAAATTTCATATAAGAAGAAAAGAACTCCAATGATAAGAGTGGTATGAGATAGTAAATAAGAACAGTGATAGATGAACAAAGTGAAACTTGAGTTAATCTTAGGCCAATCTATGTGTAAGAAGGTGTTAATGTGAAATTATCATGACACGTAAAAGAAATTAAAGAGAAATGATCCTTTTTAAATGAAGAAAATGTAAAATATGATAAGCAACCCCTTGACAAGTGAAGGAGAAACAAGATAACATGAACAGACACACACAAATCATCAACAAGAAAGGTCAATGAAGTATGGTAATCATGATAATTGCTATGTTGGTGGCAAGGAACCCAAATAAAAAAATGATACGTAAAAATTGTAACTTGCATGATGATGGTAGGACTAATATCCCCTTGCTAGTAACCCCTTGGAAAGTGATTTTGTTTTGTGAGAGATGTGTTTCCCTTTGTGTCTTTTTTTTTGGGATGCAACATTCAAGTGGATCTTATGTCACTTGGTATGTGTGGATTTGATGTAATCCTAGGGGCGGATATCTTGGTGTGACACGTGGATGTTTTGGACTATAGTTCCAAGATTGTGACATTTTTTGATTGAGACACCTTTTGAGTCTTCCAAAGAGATAGGAAGATCCATCCTACCTATTTTGAGTTGGTTATGATGACATAGAAGTTGTTAAAACAAGAGTGTGAGTTCTTCTTAGCACATGTAATGGATACCATGGTGATAAGTCCTAGAATTTAGGGTGTGCTAGTGGTACATGAGTCAGAGGTGTTTGCCAAATGAGTTTCCTGGCATTCTTTTCTCTAGAGAGAGTTTGATGTTAAGATCCTCCAAGTGTTGTTAGAGAAGAAGAAAGGTGATTGTCAACTAGTTGAATGAGATCACCATGAAGAAAGAGTACATGTTGTCGAGGATAGGTGAATTGTTGACTAGCATAGAGATGCTATAGCATTTCCCCAAAATAACTTTGAGGTTAGGATATTATTAGATGAGAATCAAGGCAGATGACATAAGTTGTATGGTCATTATGAGTGTATGGTTGTGCCATTTGAACTAACTAGTGCATCAGCAAAAGTAACGGACTTGATAAACGGGGTATTTAGATGATATTCTTATTAGTTGTGGAAGGTTTTTTTGATGACATATCAATGTAACTCCAGAGACAGTCAACAACATGATTAGTTACTTCTCTCATCAATGGAGTTGTTAATGCAGCACCAGTTGTATACCAAGTTCAAAAGGTACAAGTTTCAACTGACCAAGGTGTCTTTTCTGGGACATGATATGTCTGCAAGAGGTGTTGATATAGATCCAATAAGGAGAAGATAGTGTTGGAGCAAGAATGACCCGAAGACATAGGTTGAGATTCAAAGCTTCCTAGGCTTAAGTGACTAGGAGAGATGTTCCTTTTGTTTGGGATGACAGGTGTCAACATTCTATTCAGTTGCTAGAGAGTTTTACTAGTGTTTCCGTGTTAGTGTTGCCAAGAATAAGAAGAAGGTGATGTCGTCTTTTGAGATGCTTCAAAGAATGACTTGGGGCTCTTGTCTGATGCAGGACAAGAATATGATTCCTTTGATTCATGATAGTAAGAGGGACAAGGAGAACTATCCAACCCAAGACCTGGAGTTACCGTTGTGGTGTTAGCCCTGAAGGTTTGGATTTTTTAAGCCGATACCTAACATTAAATAGAGACGATATATAGAGTTTATCAATGACTATGATGGCACGATAAGTGACCATCCAACATAGGAGGATGTGGAAGCTAATGCACTGAATAGGAAGTCATCTCCGTCAACATTTGTAGACAAAACATAGTTATGCTTTTCAATGTATCATGAATCAGACATGCTAGTGTCACTTCAACAAGAAGGGTGTATAGTTGGAAGTATCTCAGTTAGTAGGATTGTTGACACAGCAACAAGTCAACTAACATTGTTACGACAAGTAAAGGTGTATAGAAAGGTGACACCTTTATGCAGAAGATCATATTAGAGTTTGGAAGTGGGAAGCATGATGGTCTCCATGAGTTAAATGATAAGACATTGTGTGTTTCCATAACCAGAAAATGGTTCTAAATGTTGATGGCTTGAGTAAGATAGCATCTAAGGAGGATCATCCCCAATGTATTTTATGTATCCAGTGGTACACAAGTGTGTCATAATCTGAAGAACATGCAATGGAAGCCATGTCATCATGAGGTGGCGGAGGTTGTAGCAAAGTATAGAGTTGACAGAAAGTCAAGGAGGAACATTAGAAGCCAGAAAAAATAAAATCAAAGTTCAACACAACCTTAGATAGATGGACGGTCAGAAAGAACTTTGTATATGATTGGATAATCTTTTAACAACATATGTTCTATAGTTCTTGGCATATAAAGGATCTCCACCTGAGTTTGATCGAGTTTTCTTAACAACAACAACTACTGGAGAAGCATAGACATGACACCTTGTAAAGATGCATATGTTAGGAAATACATGACACTCTTTGTTTGGTAAAGAGAAAACAAAGAATCAACTTTTGAGTGGCGTGTTATTATAACAAACTATAGTGAAAGTCAAAGTAATTTAGCAACAGTTTAAGGAAACTCAAGACAGGAAGAAATCATATACCGATAACCATAGTAAATATCTAGAGCTCCAATTCAGAGTTATCACCATAGTGGCATAGGTTGTACAATAGTTTCTATACTCTGTGATTGAGTACCGGACAAGTGATATAGGAAATGGAGGTGGAGTTGGATGAGGAAGTTTTTTGTATGTGGAGGATTATGTGTTGATGCAAGATATCACATCCAGGAGTTGAGTGAGAAGGACATAGGTTCATTGAGGCATTATGACATCATCATGAGATGAAAGGAACCATGTGGAGGTTATAGGATGAGATACATAGAAGGTGCCTATCTTTGTTTGTCTTGGATTTCGGGGGCAAAATCCCTATTAGGGGTATATGGTTGTAAGACCCTTGACCTTGCTTTGTGGTTGAACATGCTTTCTTACCTTAATTGTATGCTTAAAACCTTAATCTAACCCTAATATGTGCTTTTATATCACGTAACAAAGCTAAGTTTCAAGTTCGGTCCAGTTTGGACATTATTTGAGCAAGTTATGCAAAATATGTGCTTTAAGGGCTTTTATGCAATTTCTCCATATCTAGGCTTTTTCTTATAATTTGTCACATTCTAGTTGTACCTAATGATTTTTAATATCATGTTTGATATAGTTGTACTTGTGGGAGCCTAGTCGAACCATGGGTTTAGTGGTCATCTCTAACCCAGAGTTGATATTAGGGTTTCCTCACCTAGATGCCCTAACTCGACGGTTTCTTTTAGATGTAGGGATCAGGTGGTGGGATCTAATGGTTCTCTTGAGTAATTTGAAGTTTTATGTCTCAAAAGGTGAGGTGCAACAATGATGGTGATGCTAGGGTTTGCTTTGGTGTCCAAGTGAAGTCATGACCTAATGGACCACCTATTGTTGACAACCAATGGACCTTCTAGAGCTGACATACGATGGTCCCCCTGGTGTTAACAAATGATGGTTGACCTAGTTTTACACGTATAAGATGTTTTGACCTTGGATACATGACATGCATGTATTTACACCTCTACCTTCCTTTCTCTCTCACCCCATGCTTTATATAACCTCCCTCCTTCCATGCAAACAAGTTCTTTAGACCCTTTCTTCTTATTATTGCATGGAGCTCGTCCCCCTTGGTTGGTGGGGAAGAACGATCTTAGGGAAGAAGAAGCTTTGCTGATCTTTCTTTCATGTGCACTAAGGGTTTGGATCTTCCCTCTTTTAGGTCTCTTGGAGCTTCTCTACCTTGTTTCTTGATCGAATCAAGTAAGATCACCTTCCTTCCTTTATTTTCCTTGTTGCCCTACTTTCTCTCTTCCTTCCTGGTTCCATCCATGGTGTTCTTGGTGGAGCATGTTCTAGAGATTGAAGAACATCTTCTTTCTTCATCTTTGACCTAGGGTTTTGCTTGTTCTTAGAGAAAGGAGCTAGCTTAGACGTGTGGAGTGCTCAAGATAGAGTTTCTTCTCTCTCTCTTCAAGCTACCTTGATTTTTGGACCTTCTTCTTCTAACTTGAGGTGAGTTATATAACATTGTCCATGTGTATTGATTACTCTCAACTTGCATGTACAAGATTTTTCTCTAAACATAGTACTAAGTAGAAAAATGCTATCTTAGCCTAGGGCTTGAGTTTATGTGGTAGATCTTGAGTAGAAGATCTTCCTTGATGTACCTCTAAACCTTGTGCACGTTTCTCCATGGAAAAGGGAGTTCTATACCTTGCATGCATGTGGAAATCGATGGTTTTGGTCCCCTCAAACAATGATTTTCCTTATGTGTTATGGATTGTTTCCCTTCTTGCTTCGTAATCTGATGGTTTGACTTCTTGTGTCAAGTAATGGCTTGAACTTGGTTATTGTTTTTTATATTCTCTTGTTCTTTAGAACGACGGATATTCTTCCCTCACAACTGATGGTTTTCGTGCTCTCTTTAAGTTGATTCAAATAATTTTTTTCGTCCCTATATTAAAAGATGGTTCTACTTTATGTTTTAGATATGTTTTCCACCTAGTGATGGAAACCACTGGCTTCATTGGGTTCACAAATGATGGTCTCACTATTTCATGATTTGATGGATTCACTTGCTTCAACATTTGATAGCTCTACTAGTTCCATAAATCAATGGTTCAAATCGATGGCCTGATTGGATCATGATTTGATGACCTAACTGGGTCATGATTTGATGGTTTCACTGGGTCAAGATCCAATGGTGTGTCTAGTCCACAACCAATGGTGTTTCTGGTCCACAACCAATGGTATTTTTTGTTTACAACCAATGGTGTTTCTGGTTCACAACCAATGGTGATTGTGGTTCACAACTGATGGTTCTCTTAGCTTGAAATTCTATGGCCTCCCTAGGGCTACAATCGATGGCTTTCCTGTGTACATGATTTAATGGTTTAGATTTGATGTTTATGACTTGCTGGTGGTGTTTTGACTAAGTAAGCATGATCTGATATTTGGGTTTGAAGTACATGATTTGATGGTTTAAGTTGGAGTCCATGATCCGATGGGGATTCTAAGTGCTAGGGTTTGTGCTTTTTCCTTTGTATGTTTACGAACCAATGTTTTAATCTTGAGTATTGAGTTATAATGTTAACTCAATCCACCTTGTTGAATCTTAGCTAAATAATCAAGTGATGATGGTTGATAATACCATATCTTTCTTCTATGATCATAATGATGAAAGAAAACTATCATAATGTGATGTAAACCCTAATATGTTACCTTGTGAAAATCTTAGCACTTATTAGTAATGCAATCTTATGCTAAGGTGTTGGAAGATGACGATGTTCTTACAAGAAATTATGTGATGGTCTAAATGACCTTTGGGTAGGTCTTGAGCCCTAGTAAAGGTGTAATCCGCTTCATGAGTGACAAGAATTAAAATCATGTGATGGTGTGATAAAGAGTATAGTCTCATGGATGGAAATGAACTAGTACCCTGTGACGTTGTGATAAGGAATATGTCCCATATGTTTTATATCTTTTTGAATTGTTGTGTAAACATGTTTGCTAGAAACATGTTATGGTTTTGTATGTCAAACTTGTTTGATAAAACCTCAACTCACCCAATTGGGATTAACTAATCAAATGAAACCCTAATCATGTAGTTCCCTATGTTGTAGAACCATTTTAATGTAAGGACATGTTGGATGGGGAAATGGATATTCTAGAAGGGAAGCCTGGAGTTGTATACTATTGAGTATATGTGGGTGCAAGTGAGTATATCCTTGTCATCCTGATTCCAAGGTTTGGAGGATGGCTGCGGTGATGCCTCATATTGAGAGGGGTTGACACTGTGTCTTGGATACATGTATATGTGATGTGAATGTGGATAGTTGTGGTTGTACCTCAGATGATAGGGTTTGTATACCCTGGTTACTAGTATCATGGCCTATATACCAAGGGCAGACTAGGTTGAATGTATCTTGACTTATATGTCACTATAACGGGCTTGTACTGATTGAGGAGAAGATATCTTAGTATTTTGACTCTCCTAGATCTAATACAATTGCGACTTCACAGTCATTAGTTGGACATTAAGTGGCATACAACAAACTCCCCAGTGCTTATTAAATAAATCTAATCCAACTATGTAGAATATTTGTTAGTGTTGTAAAATGCTTCATGTTGGATGATAAGCCTTGCTTGATCCTTTCATATTTAAATGAAGTATAATACAATAATAGATCATAGATATGCTTATGCTATTAAACATGATTATGTTTTTATATAAGATTATGTTGTTAGCCATGATTATGATGTTATACATTCTTATGTTGTTATATATGATTATGTTGTAGATATGCTTATGTTGTTAGTTATGCTTATGTTGTTAGTTATGCTTATATTGTTAGTTATGCTTATGTTGTAGATATGCTTATGTTGTTATCCATGCTTATGATGTTTGATATGCTTATGTTGTTAGCCATGCTCACCAAATTAACTACATTTACGATGTAGCTAGGCTTATGATGGTATCTATGCCTATGATGTTAACTATACTTGATCTTTTGATAGTATTATTAACCTTTCAATCCTATAAATAAGACTCTGATTAGAACTACTCTTAAAGAAGTTTTATATCTGGTATATATATCTTGATATATGTAACCTTCTTAATCTACTTAATATGTATAATTACTTAACTTGATGTAATCAATAAGCATTGTGGAGAGTTATATCTCTCGTTGGGACATGGTTTTCACCTCGTGGGTGACCACATCGTTTTAGGTAGACGTCACCAACGATAGAAGACCTATGGTAGTGAGGAGAAGTTGTGGTGATGGACCTTAGAGAAGGTTGTTTAGATAACAGTGTGTCCCAGAGTTGTCCTTGTACTCTCAGGTTCAGGTGGTAAAAATTGTATACAATGTTTCAATCGACTCAAGCTTTTGGTAGCATTCTGATGCTCTTATGTGTGGTATATATTGATAATGTTCTTTTGTATATATATGTTTTGGATGACACCATGGAGAAATTGCAAAAGATACCATAATATATGAATTTATTCAAGATGTTGGAGCTTTATGTAAATTTTCTTGTTTATGTTGTTGGAAATAAATTGATTTTAATTTTTGTCCTATTAGGGTGGTGTTAATAAGTGTTTTATTGTTATTTGGTTTTGAATAATCTCATTTAGCATGACAGGTTGTCACAGTCTTCATGTATCACTATCATGGTGGGTCTGTCTGATAGATTGTTCTCTAACATGTACTTATGTTCTTGGTTCGATATAAAAAATCATGACTAATGAGATTTTGACATCAACCAACACATACTCTAGTCTTATGTATTACTTTTGTCTATTTTGCTTCCACAGTAACACCCAACTAGAGAGACAACAAGAGTGCATGTACTCTTATCATACATTTGATCTCATTGTTCAGGTCCTCAACCTAAAGACATATGTCATCAAGTCACGTCATTCTTTAGACATCTACTATGTTTGTGTCAACATCTCATGATTGATACAAACATCACATATGGAGTTACCTTTATCAGTATATGATGCCCCATTACAATCATCATATGATTAGCTTTATCGGAATACATACCAATAGACTCCCACTTGCACATAGAGGCAATCACTTAAAATTCTTATTCCAAGTGATCTTTAATATCTCCATTATGTTTGTATTGTGCAAGTGCTTCTATAACGGGTTAGCAACGTTTGCTTCTAGTCAGTATTTTACAAGTTTCCACATGTCCTTGTTGTATGACTTTTCATATGAGATGGGATGTCGTAGTATGCTATCTAGGATTCTTTTGCCTATCTAGTAGCTCTTTTGCTGTCATAGTATATCTACTATATCATCAATGGTTGAAACCTCTTACAAGTTCATCTACATGAACTTCTTGATCATTACAAGTGCCTCTGTTGTTTCTCAAAAAAACAAGATATTCAGCTTCTATTTGTAGAATTAGAAAGTGTCTCTTGCTTGGAACTTTTCCAGCTTACAGTTATATTTCAATGTCAAACACAATTTTATATTGTGATCATTAATTTTCTTTTTCATTTTGGAATCTTGCATCAGTGTAACCCTTTACACCCAATTGTTCCTTATTACTGTAACCAAGGAACTAATCCTTTAGTGCTTCTCAAGTACTCAAAGATGTTCTTTATGGAAGTCCAATGACTCACACTAGGATCTGACAGATATCCACTCATCATGTCTAATACATACGAGATAAGAGAATGAGTACATAATATTGTGAGTGTGATTGGAAACTTAATTATGTGTGTCATGCTCTTCACAAAAACTAAGACACTAGGCTCTAGATAGACTAATTTCACAAATTTTCTCTCATTGAGTCTTTCGTGTTGAACCTCTTCAGCATCTTGCCAATGTATGTTCTCTCACTTAGGTCAAGAAGCTTTCTAGATCTATCTCTATAGATCTTGATTGCCATCATATAGGATGCTTCTCCTGAACCCTTATAGAGAAGGTAGTTCCCATCCAGGTTTTATCATTTATATGATAAGAATGGTATTCTTCATCATTATGTGGAATATAAATATGCTCCCACTAAATTCTTTTGATCACAATTTCCATTCTCATGTTGACTAAAACCAAACTATTTGACTATATTGTCAAATTGAAGATTCCAACTCTAGGATGCTTGCTTCAATCCGTATATAGACCTTTGTAACTTATAGACTTTATTTGCAATAACAAGATTAATAAAATCTTTAGGTTGTGACACCTACACATACTCTACATTATTCCTGTTAAGGAATGCATTACGAACATCCATATGCCAATTCTTATATTCATACAAAGTTGCAATGGTAAGCATTATCCTAATGGGTGTAACCATGACAACTGGTGAAAGGATTTCATCATGTTCAACAATTTGAACTTGTTTGAAGTTTGTTTCAATCAATATACCCTTAGAGGTTTGTACATTACCATCCATGTTAGTCTCCTTTCAAAGACCCAATTGCATGTTGGGAAATCAGGGCAACAGATAAGGAAGAAGAAACAAAAAAAAATTAATACTTGATTCCCTAATCAACAAGATCTTGTCAATATCTAGGAAGGAAGGTAACAAAAGTTATCCCTTGTCCTAGAGAAAGACCAACGACAACTCTTGTTGTAGTAGAGGGTGCCTTTCTTCAAGTTGCACTTAGACAACATCAAAAATAGCCTCCTAGTTGATTACCACAGACAAGATTATGACTTTTTCATTCTAGCGACAGGAAACAATCTCCTCGCCTCTATAGTAATCCATGCAGACCACCAAGAACTCCATGTTTCTCTACTAGACCGAATGGGAAGGAGTTGTTCCTTCAAATGTCAATCTGCTAAGATTTATTCTCTTTCCCAATTATATCTCCCATGTGGTCCCTCCTTATTATAGGTAGGACTTGATCAGTCTCTCTATTGGTAATCACAACCAGAGAGGACAACAATTGTTAGAGCTTATTGTCATTGTTTGGGAAGCCCCCAGTATCCCTCTATTTATAGGAAGGTCCAGGGTTAGGTTTCCAATCATTTTGGGAGTCGAAGAGATGGAGTTCATGAATTTTCTAGAAACTATGAACAATGAAGCATTTGGTTCACTGTCCAACCGGTCGGATGATAGGGTGAACCAGTGAGCTCATTTGTAAAAATTGGTCAATTTGGTAGTTTTCCTTTGTCGAATCACATTGGTATTCTATCCACGATTAATGCAAAACTTGACATCATCATCAATTCTTGATCCAATTGATTTGACCATTGAATTGGGTGTTTCATCACATGAATCAGTCATTTGGGACAACGAAGTGATAGTTTCACTAAGTGAACCGATCAGTTCATGCCCTGGTTCAGGCATTATGCAACTAGTATTGTTTCCAATTGATTTGATACTCCAAACGATTAGTTCAACACTTGAACCGGTCGGTTCAAAGTCCAATCAATCAATTTTGGAACCTCAGTTGCATAAATTGAATACTAAACACTTTAGTAAACAAGTAAAACATCATTAATAATTTACTCCTATTCCAAGTGCATCATATGTATGTGACCATATAGGTCCCAAATTATGTTGATTGTTAATTTCCATACTTATGGCATTACAAGCAATGAGTGGTATCTAGAAATAGATCATTGCTTCCCAATTAATTCAGAAAGTTGAAGAACAACATCAACCTACAATATGTGATCAGTGTTACTTTGATCATATAGTTCCTTTGTCTCTAATATCTAGATTGAAATCAAGGCATGGAGTTATCATCCTCTCAACATTCTATCCATGTTCCTTGAACTGGAGAAGACTGTCTGAGATGCATGTGAGTTCACATATCACATATTGAATCACATGAGTATGGTCATACAATTTCTCAGTCTCGCTTATTAAGTGGCATGGATATCAATCTCATGTATGAGGGACAAATCCCATCTACATCAATCACACTCTATTCCTATGTGTCATAGTGCACCCGATCATCACATTTATGGTAACCCTTATTCAAGGTCATGGTGGATGATGTCCGAGTTCATCAAAATACATGTGATGAGTATAGTTCATTTAGGTCTAAGAACCACAATCACCACTATCACTATGAGAGTTGATTCTAACTACTATTCCATGGTCTCCTTCTATCACTCTCATGGTGAGTCTGTCTGATACACCTATCTTTAACATATACATGCAAGCTTGGCTTGATATCACATATCATGACTAATGAGATTTTGTCATCAATCAACCACACTCAAGTGTTATGTATTATTGTTGTCTATTTTTCCTCCACAGTAATATCTGACTAGGGACATAATAAGAATATATGTAATCTTATCATGCATATGATCTCATTATTTAGGTCCTCAACCTGAAGACATATGTCATCAAGTAACATCATTCTTTAGACAAGTATTATATATGTGTCATCATATCATTATTGAGACAACATAATAGAAAGAATAACCTTTATTATTATTATCAAATCAAGTATCTAATGCAAAATTACAATCATCATATGAATGGCTCTCTGGGCATACATACCAATAGACCCACCTGCATTTAGAGCCAATCACCCACCAATGTTATTCCAAGTGATCTTAACATGTCCATCAAGTTTCTGCTTCACAAGCACTTTTATAGAGGGTTAGCAACATTTGCTACTAGTTGGTATTTTTCAAGTTTCACATCTCCTCATTGTACGACTTCTCATATGAGATGGAAGTGTTGTAGTATGTTATCTAAAATTCCTTTCCTAACTTGTAGCTCTATTTTTGTCATAGTGTCTCTACTATGTCATTAATGGTTGGAACTTCCCACAAGTTCATCCAAATGAACCTCTTGATCCATACAATATCCTTTGTTGATCTCAAAATAGAATGGTACTCGACTTCTATTGTAGAATTAAAAAATTATCTCCTTCTCAAAACTTCTCGAGGTTACAGTTCTCATTTTAAGGTCAAACAAAAATTTAGATGGAAATCATTAGTTATATTTGTCATTTTAGAGCTTACATCAGTGTAATCAAGGAACTGATCCTCTTATAATTCTCAAGTACTTAAGGATGTTCTTGTATGACAACCTAGTGACTCTCACTGTGATCTGATAGATATCCACTCATCATATCCAATACATATGAGACAATTGGACAAGTACATATCCTCTCATCATGTCCAATACATATGAGATAATAGGATGAGTACATATCTTCTTGTCATGATCAATATATATGAGATAATGGGATGAGTACATAACATTTTATACATGATAGATCCAGTTGTGAATGCATATGCTATATCAGTTATGTTTTCCCATTATTTACAAGAATTGGGACACTAGGCTCTTGAGAGACTAATCCCATTGAAATAGGAAAGATTTTCTCTCATTGTGTCATGCATGTTGAACCCCTACAACATCTTTTTAATGTATGTACTCTTTCTTAGGTTAAGAATCTTTCTGGATTTATCTCTATAGATCTCAATTCCTATCACATAGGTTGCTTCACATAAACCCTTCACACAGAAAGTATTTCCTTGCCATATTTTAATATATGCAATATAAAGATGTTATTCCCAATCATTATGTGTAATATAAATATGCTCCCACTAAATTCTTATAATCACATATTTCATCTTCATCTTGAATCAATTAAAACTCTTTGATTGTCTTGTCAAATAGAAGATTCTAGTTCTGAAATGCTTACTTGAATCCATTGATTGACTTTTGTAGCTTATAGACTTTATTTGCAATAACTAGATTTATAAAACCATCTATTTGTGTCACATACACATCCTATATATTATTCCTATTAAGGAATGCAATTTTAACATCAAGAGATTCATACTTGTATTTCATTGAATATAACTTACCATATCTACATAGATCATAAATAAACATAATGAATTACAAGTAACTACCTTCAGGATTTATTCTAAAAGGTCTATATACATCAGTATGTACGAGCCCAAATAGAATAGTTTCTCTCCCACTACATCTAGATCATTTTGTCATACTACCCAATAAATAAGACTTGCATGACTTTATTGGTTTGATAACCAAAAATGTCTATATAACCATCATTATGGATTCTAGAAATGCATTTCTCATTTGTGTTCTCTAGATGACAATGTTGTAGGTATTCAATGTTTGAGTCCTCAAGTCATTCAGTACACATTTATCTCTTCAAATATCTAGTATTGATTATAAGACATAGGTCACTGTCATTTAATATCTCATCTTTTAAAATGAAACATCAATATATTCATACTTTTCTTGTCCATACAATGGCAAGTATATAATAGCAAGTATATAATAGCAATTCACTAATTCTATTACATGCCCATGAATGACAACTTCCAACTGTAGTGGAAACAACCCTTGCTCTGTATAGTTCTATCTTATTTTTTCTCAGGTCCTGAAGTGGAGATCTCCATCTCCTTCTTCTTCCTGAGATCCTCTATATAAACAATGCAGTTCCCCTTGCAATGTCCATACTGGTGACAATGGTGGCACTTCCTTAGTTTCTTTAAGTGAAGATGACATAATCCTTTTTCACTTACCTTCCTCCTTATCTTGAATGTAGAAGACTTGGACTTCAACTTAGACTCATAACTCTTCTTGGCCTTGCCTTTGTCCTTAGACTGTGTTCCATTGATCATCATGACGGGATTGTCCATCGTTATTTGTGCTTTGGCATTTATCAACATACCAATCAATTTAGACAACAGTTTGGCCAAGTTACTCATGTGACATAACTTGATAAACTGTCTATATGATTCAGGCAAAAATTGTAGAATCATATCCATGAACAACTCTTGACCTAAAAGAATTGACATTCTCTCCACATGCCCAATCATATTGAGCACATGGGGCTCTATTGGATCTTCCTATGTTAGTTTGCACAAAAACAAAAATTTGCAGATATTTTACCTTACTGTACATGATTCTTAAGATGTGTTTCCATCTTGAGAATATTTATGTTTTCATGATATTCATGCAACTCATAGTTCATACAGCTCAACATAAGGTCTTTGATGTCAACAGCATCATTGGCATGCTTCAAGTAAGCATCCATTTTAGCCTTAGGAGCATTTGGAGTGGGTTTAGGAACACTCTGGTCTTTCAAGGACATAGAGCTTTTGTTCATTGGTGGGAACACTTCTCAAAATCCTAAACCAGACATGGAAGTTAATCTCATTTTGTTTGTCCTACTCAATGACTAATCACAATGAAATCATATTTTTGTTTGCCATTAGATTCTACAAAAGATATTATAACTTTAGTCAAAAAAAATTATTAATTTTATTTGATAAGTTTGACGATATTAATTAGGCATCAATTAATCATCTCTCATAGTACTTTGTTCAAATTGATAACCATCATTTATCATCTCGGAAGATTGCAACGTACAATCTTCTAGTGAGCCAAGATCCAAAACAATTGAATTATTACTCATCCAGTGCCAACATCCATAACCAATTATTAAGATAGGCATTTTGTCCAATTGCATCTCAAGAAATTCTTGGATAGAAGGTATGCACAACTCTTTACCATGGTGTATCTTCATGCCTATAGGCACTTAATCCCATTAAGGTCACTGTGACGTCCCCGGATTTTCTAAAACTTAATCTAATGTGTCACGTCCAAATTGAAACCTCACCTCAGCGAGAATCCCAATTTGAGCCCCACACACTAGGCTAAGAAGAAGAAAATCAAGGGAGTCAGAAGGAAGCACAGTAGCACATGTACATGAACAATAATAAAACCATACAACACATGTTCACCATTCAACATATAATAACAACATTTGATGTTACATATTGAATAACAAACTTCTACATATACATGTACTACAACTAAACAACGGGATCTTAAGACAACAGGTCCACCAGTACATCAACTCGCCACACAAATCTCAACTATCCTGGATCTTCAAGAGCATAAACACAACCTAAACAAAAGATTTCATGTGGTACACGTCAGCACAATATTCAAGAATATTGTACTGAGTACACCTACGTGTCTTTTATATACCTCTCATCATATCTTGGCAATAAGATAAAACTAATACTTGGCAGTTGTAAAGAAATATAAGAAAAGCATATACTTGCACAAAGATGTTCATTAACAAAAGAGAACACATATTTTAAGCACATTTCCATCATACATCTCATGTGTCTGCCACCAAGTGGATTTGACATCTTTAGGCCTTATGATCTACCACCAAGTGGTTTGTGATCATTATACAAACATCATATGATCTACAACCAAGTGGTTTATGATCATTATGCATGTGCTCTACCACCAAGTGGTTTATGAGCTATCTTATGATGGAACATTTATATTATGTTTGCAGGTGTTCATATCCATAAGTATGGAAATTCAAGCAACATATCATACAAGACAATCATTTCAATCAATACCATATGCCAAGTCTTTACTACCATATAACACAAGAATAATGTATAATAAGCCAAGAAAGAGGTAATGGCGTACCTTCATCAAGACAAACCAAATCATCATATCCTCATGTCATCTATGTCTAGTCAACCCAAATTAAGACAAGATCATATATTGTCATCAGATTCTCATCATATTACATCTCATCTTAACCCTAATTGTATTCATTAGAGTTTAGCTTAGTCTATTTAGGATATGTGAATTATTACTTATATTCTAGTCTTAGAATTATCTTACCGATGTCATTTTCCAGATTACATCTCATTATCAAAGTTCATCATCTGAACATTAGGTTCCATATCCTTTTTGTGCACATATTAACCATATGAGAGTTACATCTCATGTATTAAGGGTGCTCTTCATATAACATGAATTTCATGCATCAACATGACCATATCTGACATCATATGCATTCTATACATAATTATGGACTTATTGATATTTTTCCATGATTTTATGTCATCATTTGCTATTTATTATCCATTAAACAAGAATTACACATCTTACATGATATTGTTGATATTTAATCATCAAAAGCATGATATTATTGTTATATCTTGTTCTATGCATTTTTCTGAGAAGTTTGGTACCTTATCTGCATTTTTCTAATAATCGAGCCAATTTCTACAAATTATTGAAGATCTATAGATTATTACCTCTTTGGGCCAATCGATGGTCGCCATGTGGCTAGGGCGCTTCTCCCTCTCTTCCAACTGAGACCCGATCTAGATCTGATGGTCGATCCATGGATCCATGGATCCGTTTACCCGAGTCGGGGCCTCCTCTCTGGTTCTCTCGTAACACAGGCGCAAGACCACGACCGTGTATCCCCATTCTCACTCACGATCGGTCGTGATCACAGAGTTGTTGGCTCTGTTCTACGTCGCCGCCCTGGGTGCATTCTGGTGAGGAATCCTCCAGGTCTTCTTCACGAGCTCCTCACGGTGCCCATAGCTTCGAGGTCTCCTCCACGACCTCCACGGCTCCCAGATTTCTCCACGGCGATTACCGATCTCCGGTTCCTATAGCCTCTGCCAGAGGTCGTTGCCTCGGGTGCGAGCTTCAATGATCGATCACCCGCCACCGTGTCCTCATCGTGGTGAAAAGGTTCTCCCAGTGCCTTCTTTCATCATTGAGGTTGCAGGACGGCAAGGTCAGGTTGCTTCTGCATCCCCGTCTCCTCCTTATCTCCACGCCCGACGCTGCCCTACGGATGATGGGAAGTCCTACAACGCCTCCATGATCCCTCTCTATCTCTCTCTTGCATCTCCGCAATCTCAGTGATGTGCCCTTGAGCGTGGGCTTCTCAAAGCTTCAGTCGCCGCCTTGAGGTTCAACTCTGGCATGGGAGAAGCAGGTGTCGCCTCCTCCTCATGGCTTGTTTCTCCAGCCTGGTATGCATGGCTGGCGGCGATTCCTGCTGACTAGGTGTCGTTGTGAGACTGGTCTCCAGTGAGAGATCAGCACGCCCCTCGTCACCTCCTCCGGCTGCTTGGATGGTAGTTGCGGCTCCATCTTGCAGCGCCTGTCAAGGCCTCTCCTGTAGGGTTCTCTCTGAAGAGAACCCGTCTACGTGCTACTACCCCTCCTCTCATTCTTCCTCATTTGTGAACGCCTCTCTAGATCATCCTCACAAAGCCACATCCCTCTGCTCCAAGCATGAGCGAGCCTGCAGCCTCTACTTGCTCCCAAGCATCGTCATGGGGGTTCAGATCTCCGGCAAGAAAGAAACCTCACTTGGGTGCTCCTAGATAGCTCCTCGCACTCATGGTTTGCATGGGTGATGGAGAGAGCAGTGGGGATGCTCACTTGTTTTCTATTATTTCTAAGCAAAAACCTGATGAATGAGTCGGATAGTGGTGTTTCCTTAGTGTGATGGCAACTGCCTCCTCAAGGCACGTCCTCAATGCAACACAGCTCTTTTGGTAGTGGCCTACGAGGAAGGTGTAACTGCCAGGTCAAAGATGATGTTCTGGTCATTCGATCTCATCCAATGCTCCAGAGTTGCCCTCAACTACACTGATCCGCAACACTCTCTTCTCAAAGGCTGACACCGCTGATCAAGGATCTAAGGTCCTATCATGGCCACGTATCCTAGCAAAGGATCCATGGGAGCGTGATGGAGCATATATCTAAACTTAAGTATAAGTTTGTTTACCTTGGTCTCAATACCTTAAAAAGATAACAACATCAATATCCATCCAAACGTTACAAAAACACTTGGAACTCTCAAGATAAGTCAACATATAAATTCCAATATGTCATTGGACATTTAAGGATTCCAAAAGTCCACTCCATCACATCCTACACACCTTAAAAGATATTTCGTCCTTGAAATTAAGCCAGAAATCCAGTCTTTCACATCATATACATCTTAAAAGAAATTTTGTCCTTAAAATTAAGCCATTCTCATATTCCAATGAAAACTAAAGGCCTTCATCCATATGTAGGACACCACTCTATGTACAACAAGATCTCTAGAACATATATGAGCCACCCTTCAAAGGTTTTTAAAAACATCTAAGTTGCAACAAGGGTGAACCACTCATCATATAACTTGGTTTAGGAGTTTAGGTTACGTCATGACGTATCTCAACATTTGGATTTACATATATATATTTTCAAGCAGGAAGTTCCAACATTAGCGTATATTTTTTAAGAGGGGGGTCAACTATAATTAACCCACTTTTATCCATCTAGATCATATCAAGATTTTATCATCGTTATGTTGTGCTAATTGTCAACTATATCTTTCATCTTCATTAAGCACTAAAATTAGCACCTCATGTAACATGTTCATTCATATGGTCTTATTTCATTTCTCATAATAAACTGTAACATTTACTAATGATTTCATCACAAGATTAGCCAACAATATCATATTATCATCATTATTCATTTACATGGTTAACTCTATATTGATAAAGAGCTTTAAAACATCTCTAAGTTTTTCATCATGTCATATCCATATATCACATCTCAAGGTCAAAACATGTTCTTACGTTTATTATACCATGGTTGTACTAAACAAACTTATACAAGTGGCTCCTCAAACATATATCAAAACTTCATCTAGTCCAATTTAGGTTCTCTTGGCCCATCTCATGAGGGTAGTTCCATGCTCAGTCTCTCTAAGCTCACTCATCTCTATGAGTATCACATATGATTATACTTTATCTTTCCTCTTGTTCTAGGGTTCTTGAATTACCTCATTGGCACTAGTGATAGCCTTCTAAGATCTATCCACATAGAGACAAACCAAACCACAACATGACACGACATACCCTCCATAGGTTCTATACCCATGAAACACTATTTCTCAACTTTCTTTCTCTTATATACACACCAATAGATTCCTATATGGGAACCACCAACCCGAGCATGAGGCTTCACAAAAACTAACATAGCTACCTCCTCCAGGTCTTAGGCTCTCTCCCTCACCCAGATGGTAGGCACTCATATTTCCTTATTCACATATGCATACATAACCAGCCTCTCTCTGACTCTAGGGTTTGGCCCTCCCAAGGACATCTAGGGTTGAACAAACTATAGGAATCATGCATAGAGTGACTCAACTCAATCACTCAGGAGTATTATAGTTTAGGACATATCATATCACATATCTCAGAATTCTCATATCTTAGAGTTTAGGTTCTCTAACCTTCTCCCAATGGGTCTCACTCTCTCTGGAGTTAACCCCAAAACTGGTCCTAATATTAGAGGTCCTCCTTCATAAAAGAGATTGAGGCTCGTGCTGACTCACAACCTAGTCTTATCTTAAGACATATCTTATCTCATAAAAGCCTAGTTACTTGCATCATAAAAACTTATCTCAAATCTTCAAAACCGAACTTAAGTCCTCAAAGACAAACATCTATCATAATAAACCATCTTATATCATCTATATAAGACTTACATCATATCATCAAAACTTATTTCATCTATTCCATCTATCATATATTCTAACAAGGCTCTAGACATCTAATATAGAACTATTCTCTCTTCTAGACTGATGTCATTCACTTTCACTTAGGTTGCATGACCACCTCCTACTCGTACATGTGTGGGGACACATTTTTGTAATACATATATATAATAAAATATTATATAGTTTTTCTTCAGTAAAACAAGCGTCAGAGAAAACTATCAAGGTTCGATCCGATTGGAATCGGAAACCAAATCCAGAAAATGAGTGTCCCACACATAGTAGAGAGTACAGTGCCATGAAAACTAGTGAAAAGGGTGAGAACATGGTGTAGACTAGTGTAGCTACTCTAGACAATGTGCGCAATATGTCTAAAGCTTCTCTTCCCTTGATGCACGTCATTTCCAAATAGTGCAACGTCCCATACCATTGTACTACAAGGAAAGAACGACATCTAAGGACTTGCTACTCAACAAGCACCAGTCTAGACCTAGTTCTCTGACATCTAGGTGCTAACCTAGAGGCTAGGTCAGATCTAGTCTCTAAAAGATGACTAATCTAACCCTAAAGATTATTAAGGTTCAAGGTTCTTTTGTTTTAAGTTGCATAGTGAGAAAATGTCAGGCTTTGCTACTGTTCATGCTCTGATACCACCTGTGACGTCCCCAGATTTTCTAAAACTTAATCTGATGTGTGAAGTCCAAATTGAAACCTCACCTCAGTGAGAATCCCAATTTGAGCCCCACACACTAGGCTAAGAAGAAGAAAATCAAGGGAGTCAGAAGGAAACACAGTAGCACATGTACATGAACAATAATAAAACCATACAACACATGTTTACCATTCAACATATAATTACAACATAAATTGTTACAACATTTGATGTTACATATTGAACAACAAACTTCTACATATACATGTACTACAACTAAACAACAGGATCTTAAGACAATAGGTCCACCTGTACATCAGCTCGCCACACAACTCTCAACTATCCTGGATCTTCAAGAGCATAACCACAACCTAAACAAAAGATTTCATGCGGTACACGTCAGCACAATATTCAAGAATATTGTACTGAGTACACCTACGTGTCTTTTATATACCTCTCATCATATCTTGGCAATAAGATAAAACTAATACTTGGCAGTTGTAAAGAAATATAAGAAAATCATATACTTGCACAAAGATGTTCATTAACAAAAGAGAACACATATTTTAAGCACATTTCCATCATACATGTCATGCGTCTGCCACCAAGTGGCTTTGACGTCTTTAGGCCTTATGATCTACCACCAAGTGGTTTGTGATCATTATACAAACATCATATGATCTACCACCAAATGGTTTGTGATCATTATGCATGTGCTCTACCACCAAGTGGTTTATGATCTATCTTATGATGGAACATTTATATTAAATTTGCAGGTGTTCATAGCCATAAGTATGGAAATTCAAGCAACATATCATACAAGACAATCATTTCAATCAATACCATATGCCAAGTATTTACTACCATATAACACAAGCATAATGTATAATAAGCCAAGCAAGAGGTAATGGCGTACCTTAATCAAGACAAACCTAATCATCATATCCTCATGTCATCTATGTCTGGTCAACCCTGATTAAGACAAGATCACATATTGTCATCAGATTCTCATCATCTTACATCTCGTCTTAACCCTAATCGTGTTCATTAGAGTTTATCTTAGTCTATTTAGGATATGTGCATTATTACTTGTATTCTAGTCTTAGAATTATCTTACCGATGTCATTTTTCAGATTACATCTCATTATTAAAGTTCATCATCTGAACATTAGGTTCCATATCCTTTTTATGCACATATTAACCATATTAGAGTTACATCTCATGTATTAAGGGTGATCTTCATATAACATGAATTTCGTGGATCAACATGACCATATCTAACATCATATGCATTCTATACATAATTATGGACTTACTAATATTTTTCCATGATTTTATGTCATCATTTGCTATTTATTATCCATTAAACAAGCATTACACATCTTACATGATATTGCTGATATTTAATCATCAAAAGCCTGATATTATTGTTACATCTTGTTCTATGCATTTTTCTGAGAAGTTTGGTACCTTCTTTGCATTTTTCTGATAATCAAGCTAATTTCTATGAATTATTGAAGATCTCTAGATTATTACCTCTCTGGGCCAATCGCTGGCCGCCATGTGGCTAGGGCGCTTCTCCCTCTCTTCCAGCTGAGACCCGATCTGGATCCGATGGTCGATCCATGGATCCATGGATCCATTTACCCGGGTTGGGGCCTCATCTCTGGTTCTCGCGTAACATAGGCGCAAGACCACGACCGTGTATCCCCATTCTCACTCGCGATCGGTCGTGATCACAGAGTTGCTGGCTCTGTTCTGCGCCACTGCCCTGGGTACATTCTGGTGAGGAATCCTCCAGGTCTTCTTCGTGAGCTCCTCACATTGCCCATAGCTTTGAGGTCTCCTCCACGACCTCCACGGCTCCCAAATTTCTCCACGACGATTACCGATCTCTGGTTCCTGCAGCCTCTGCCAGAGGCCACCGCCTTGGGTGCGAGCTTCGGTGATCGATCACCTGCCATCATGTCCTCCTCATGAAAAATGTGCTCCCAGTGCCTTTGTTCATCATTGAGGTTGCAGGACGGCAAGGTCAGGTTGCTTCTGCATCCCAAATCTCCTCCTTATCTCGACGCCGCCCTGTGGATGATGGGAAGTCCTGCAGTGCCTCAGTGATCCCTTTCTATCTCTCTCTTGCATCTCCGCAATCTCAGTGATGTGCCCGTGAGTGTGGGCTTCTCAAAGCTTCACCTGCCACCGTGAGGTTCAACTCTGACGTGGGAGCAGCAGGTGTCACCTCCTCCTCGCGGCTTGTTTCTCCAGCCTACTATGCATGGCTGGCGGCAATTCCTATTGACTGGGTGCCGCCGTGAGACTGGTCTCCAGTGAGAGATCAGCATCGCCCCTCGTCACCTCCTCTGGCTGCTTGGATGGTAGTTGCGGCTCCATCTTGCAGCACCTGTGAAGGCCTCTCCTATAGGGTTCTCTCTGAAGAGAACCCATCTACATGCTGTTATCACTCCTCTCATTCTTCCTCCTCTCATTCTTCCTCTTCTGTGAATGCCTCTCCAGATCGTCCTCACAAAGCCACATCCCTCTGCTCTGGGCGTGAGCGAGCCTACGACCTCTACTTGCTCCCAAGCGTCGCCGTGGGGGTTCAAATCTCTAGCGAGAAAGAAACCTCACTTGGGTGCTCCTAGATAGCTCCTCGCACTCATGGTTTGCAAGGGTGATGGAGAGAGCACTGGGGACGCTCACTTGTTTTCTATTGTTTCTAAGAAGAAACCTGATGAATGAGTCGGGCAGTGGTGTTTACTTGGTGTGATGGCAACTGCCTCCTCAAGGCACGTCCTCAATGCAGCACGACTCTTTTAGTATTGGCCTACGAGGAAGGTGTAACTGTCATGTCAAAGATGATGTTCCGGTCATTCGATATCATCTGATGCTCCAGAGTCGCCCTCAACTACACCGATCCGCAACACTCTCTTCTCAAAGGCCGACACCGATGATCAAGGATCTAAGGTCCTATCATGGCCACATATCCTAGCAAAGGATCCATCGGAGCGTGATGGAGCATATATCTAAACTTAAGTATAAGTTTGTTTACCTTGGTATCAATACCTTCAAAAGATAACAACATCAATCTCCATCCAAACCTTACCAAAACCCTTATAACTCTCAAGATAAGTCAACATATAAATTCCAATATATCATTGGACATTTAAGGATTCCAAAAGTCCACTCCATCACATCATACACACCTTAAAAGATATTTCATCCTCGAAATTAAGCCAGAAATCCAATCTTTCACAGTCACCAAGTTAACCTTGACCAAAAGCCAACACGATAGTAATGATCCCTTCTTGGTAGGCCCACATGACTATGATAACACTTCCATGAGATAGACAGTGCACAACGCTTGGAATTCCCATGCATATTTGATCAAGGTTTTCATGTGTGTTTCTTATAGAAAGCATCTAAGACTTAATATTTGATTGAGGTATTTTATATATAATACATATACATATCCAATCATCACATACTGTAGTAGGTATCATATACATTCTATATCCCATAAACAAAACATTCAATAATGAAACAAAAGCAATGGTTATGGCCATACTATTGTAATTCATTGGGGTCACAAGGAATTACTATCACCTAGGGTCTACCTCACATGTAGCCACCTCTTATTGGTGAAGATACGTGCTCAGACCAATCTAGGATGATATGTTCAACACTTGAATCAATGGGCCACCCTCCTGGACACTCGGTTGGGCTCTTGAAATGGTCGTACAGTCTCAGATTCAATCAATGTATGGACTCCTCCAGTCGATCGGTTGGGTACCATTCGATTGGTTCATCCTCTTGTTGTCAGACCTCCTCGGTCCTCCAATCGACCAGTTTGTCAAGTGAACTAGTCAGTTCATTTGGAGAAGAGCATCTTCTTTTCCATAAAAAGAATTAAAACTATCGTAATCATGTCTACATATTACATTGTAATAGAGATACCTCAAGTTATATTTGAGGGAATCATGTGAAGGAGAGAATTAATACTTTTACTTATGGAAAGTAGAGAGAGGATCAGTATGCAAACTGAGATATAAATATGAAAAAATAATCACAACCATGAACAAACATATCTAGGGTTATAATCCATAACCATGGTAAGATTCACCATCAAAACACTTTAGGACAACCCGTATGGATTACATATATAAGACATCATATATATATATATATATATATATAGATAGATAGATATATATATAGATATATATATATATATAGGGATTGTATGTGGTATTTAATCAGATATGCACATTAACTATTTTAATATTCACATTGTATGGAATAAAATAAATTTGATCATACCGATTTAAATCCAGATACACTGTAAATTGGCGTGGCTCTGATACCACTGTTGGGAAATCAGGACAAAAAATTAAGGCAGTGGACAAAATTTAATGCATGATTCCCTAGTTAGTGAGATCTCATCAAAAATAATGTATGTAGGAAGGAAGATAACAAGATCTATACCTGGTCCCAGAGGAAGTTCACTGACAACTCTTATTGTAGTAGTGTACGCTTTTCTTCAAGTTACACTTCGACACCATCAGCAGTGGCCTTCTGGTTCATCACTATGGATGGAGTTTTGAGATTTTCCTCATAGAGGTAGGAAATAGCCTACTTGCCTCTATAGTAGTCCGCGTGGATCAATGGGAACTCCATGTTATGCTACTGGATCCAATATAAAAGAGTTGTTCCTTTAAACGTCAATCTTCTAGGATTGATTCACTCTCCCAAAGGTCTCTCCCTTATTGTCCCTCCTTTTTATGGGTAGGACTTGCTCAGGATCTCTATTGGTTACCACAACCAGAGAGGACAACAATTGTAAGAGCTTATTGTTATTGTTTGGGAAGCCCCCATTACCCCTCTATTTATAGGAAGGGTCAGGGTCAGGGTTTCTAGTCATTCTAGGAGTCGAAGAGATGGAGTTCACAAATTTTATAGAAACTATGAATGGTGAACTGATCAGTTCACTATCCAACTGGTTTGTTGACAAGGTGAACCTGTCAGCTCATCCATTGAATCGGTCAGTTCAGTAGTTTTCCTATTTTGAATCACATTGATATTCAATCCACAATTAATGCAAAACATGACATCAACATCAATCCTAGATCCAATCGAACTGACCATTGCACCGGGCAATTAATCACAAGAACATGTTGTTTGGGACCATGAACCGGTCAGTTCACTAAGTAAATTGGTCAGTTCATGTCTTGGTTCAGGCATTATTCAACCAATGTTGTTTCCAATTAACTTGATACTCCAACTGATCAATTCAACACTTGAACCAGTTGGTTCAGAGTCCAGTCAGTCAATTTTGAACCTCAATTGATTAAATTGAATTCCAAAACATTTTAGTAATCAAGTTAAACATCACTCATGAATAAAATCCTATTCCAAGTGCATCCTATGTGTGTGACCCTATAGGTCCCAAATTACATCACCAGTGAATGTCCATAACTAACTTGTGACATGAAAAGCAATGAGCAATATCTAGTAAGACATCATTGTTGCCCAAGTAATTCAGAAAGTTGGAGAAAAAATTTAACCTACAATCTATGATCAATTATATTGTGATCATATAGTTCCTTTGAATCTGAAATTTGGATTGAACTCAAGACATGGATTTCATCCTCTCGACGTTCAATCCATCTTCCTTGAACTAGAGCAGCTTGTCTGAGATGCATGTGAGTTCACATATCACATATTGGATCACATGAGTATGGCCATACATTTCTCAATCTCACTTCTTAAGTGGCCTATATATCAATCTATTGTAGGAGGGACAAACCCCATCTACATCACTCACACTCTATCCCCATGTATCACAGTGCACCTGAGTGTCACCTATATGGTAACCCATATTCAAGGTCATGGTGGATGATGTCAAAGTTCATCAAACGACATGTGGTGAGTATAGTGACTTCAAGTCTAGAATTGCAATCACCACTATCACTATGAGAGTTGATTATAAACACTATTATATGGTCTCTTTGAATCACTATCACAGTGGGTATGTCTGATACACTATTCTCCAACATGTATCTGTGTGCTTGACTTGATATCACATATCATGAATAATGAGATTCTATCATCAGTCAACACACACTCTAGTTGTATGTATTACTATTGTCTATTTTTATTCCATAGTAATATCCCACTAGACACATAACACGAATTTATGTACTCTTATCATATATGATCTCACTGTTTAGGTCTTCAACTAAAAGAAATATGTAATCAAGTAACATCATTCTTTAGACATCTATTGTACATGTGTCATCTTCTCATGATTGAGACATACATAATATATGGAGTAACCTTTATTATTATTATTATTATCAAATCTGGTATCTAATGCCCCATTACAATCATCATATGATTGACTCTTGGGGCATACATACCAACATTGCACCCTATGGGTTTTACCTCTTCATGTTGATCCTCCAAGATCATGCCTTGTTGGTGTACACGGACTCCATCTTGGAGCTCATGGCCTCAAGCCAATTCATAGATCTCTCATCATCTATGACCAACCCACCTCCTTCTTGAGGTATAATATATCCTAATCTTTCAAACTCATGGTGTGTCCTACCAGATCTATGAGGCTTTGTGTTACATAAGGAACTTGAGATTCCACAATAATCTGTGATTCCAGTTGTTCCTATTGTACCTCTTTAGGTTCAATGTTTTCTTCTTGGTCTTGAACTTTTTGAGGTCTACTTTTCTCCCACTGGTTCCTTTGGAATTAAATTCCCTTTAGGAATATAGCCATCCTGGCAACAAACACTTTTGTTTTCATATTGGAATATAAAACTAGTATTCAACAAAAAAAACACTTGGGGAACAGAGCTTTTCAAGAAACAATTTTCACATATAAGCTTGCATTCCTTATCTTTATAAAAGAATATCATAGCACTTCCCATGCCATATCTCATATGTTGTCTTTTGAACCATTTTAGACGATGCATTGTTTAGTGTAAAGCATGTGCATAGAAGGAAATGGGAAGATTAGCTAGATTTATTAACTATCACACCATGACTAACATGTATATTTGCTTCTTTCTAATACACTATCATTGTGTTTTAGGTGGATTTCATATGATACACTATCATTGTCTCCTAGAAGGTCCTCAAACTCTTGGTTAATCTATTTCCACATCGGTTATATCAAAGTGTTTTAATACTTATACCAAGTGGGTTTTGTAATTTATTCATGATCTCTTTCAATACCTCAAGAGATTTAGACTTGTATCTCATCAAATACAAACTACCATATCTACTGAGATCATCAATAAATATAATGAGGTACTATTAACCACCTCTAGCATTTATTCTAAAAGGCATATATACATCAGTATGTATGAGCCCTAATAGAATACTCGCCCTCCCACTACATCTAGTGAAAGGTTCTTTTGTCATATTTCCCATTAAATAAGACTTGAATGTCTCTATAGGTTCAATAACCAAAAGAGTCTAGACTACCATCTGTATGGATTAGAGAAATGCATTTCTTATTTGTGTGCTTTAGATAACAATGCTATAGGTATTCATTGTTTGAGTCATCGAGTCATTCAGTATATATAATTGTCTCTAGGACTATCAAATATAAACTATGTGAAATTAAGGTCATTTCCATAATAGGTCTTATCTTTAAAAGAAAAACATCAAATATATTCACAAAATTCTTGTCTATACAAGATGCATGATGGTTTTCATTAATGGTAGGTTCATAATAGCAATTCACTAATTCTATTACATGCCCATGAATGATAGATTCAAACTGTAGTAGCATCAACCCTTTCTCCACATAGTTCTATCTTACTTCTTCTTAGGTCATAAAGTGGAGATCTCTATCTCCTTCTTCTTGAGTTCCTCCATGTAAAGTGGTCAGTTACTTTTCCAGTGTCCAGGCTGGTTATAGTGGTGGCACTTTCCTTCTTATTCACTGCTCCCTTAGCTTTTAGTGCAGAAGACTTTGGTTTTTGGATAGCTTTAGAACTCTTCTTATATTTGCCTCTGTCCTTGGACTTTCCTCTGTTGATCATTATCACATATTTGGGTTTGTCCTTCTTCATCTGTTCTTCATCTATCCTTAAGATGCCAAGTAATTTTGACAAAGGCTTGTCAAAATCATTCATGTTGTAGTTCATGAGAAATTAGCTATATGATTCCAACATTGACTGCAAAATGAGATACGTGGCCAACTCTTAACCCAAGGGAAATCCCAGTCTAGCAAGGTTCTCCACATACCCAATCGACTTGAGTGTATGGGGACCTATAGGATCTCCTTCATCCATAGCGCACTTGAACAATGCCTTAGAGACTTCATATTTCTCTTGTCTTGCCTGATCTATCTCTCTTGTCTTACCTAATCTTGGTACATGTTCTTAAGATGCGCTACCATCTTTATAACATCCATGTTCTCATGTTATCTCTGGAACTGATAGTTCGTTGAGGATAGAATCAGGTACTTGACATCCACAACATCTTCATAGTGCCTCCAGTAAGCATGATTGTCAGCCTTAGGCGTGTTGGGAGTGGTTTCATCTAGCTCTAGTATCTCCAGGACGTAGAGCTTGCGATCTTGAGTGAGAACGGTTCTCAATGTCATGAACCAGTCGTGGCAGTTATTATTGTTCAGCTTGTCCATCTCAAGGACCAATCACAATGATTTTTTTTGTGTTTTCCATTAGATTCTACAAAAGAAAATTTGTAGTGTTTGTTAAAATATTTTTTAATTTAATTTGATTTGATTTGATAAGTTTGATGATACTAATAAGACTTTTAATTAATAATATCTCCCACTATTTTGTTCAACTTGATTGCCCTCTCATATCAATTCAGAAGATTGCAGTGTAAAACCTTCTAGTAAGTCAAGAAGTAAAATATTTGAATTATTACCCAGCCAATGCCAATGTCTATAACCAATTATTAAGGTAGGTAACTTTTACCAATCGCATTTCATAAAATTCTTGGATAGATGGTATGTATAACTCTTTTCCATAGTCATTTGCATGCTTTTAGGAACTCAATCTCATTAAAGTCACCTTGTTAACTCTGACCTAAAAGCCAACATGATAGTAATGCACCTACTTGAAAGGTCCACATGACAACCATAACACCCATGAGAGAGATGGAACACTGCGCTTGTTGTGCCCACACTTAGTCGATCAAGTTTTTCATGTGTTTTTCTTATACAAAGTATCTAAGACTTATTATTTGATTGAGGGGTTCTATATTTATTACATATACACCATATACTAATAATATGTATCATATACATACTATATCCACATAAAAAATTACAACTAAAAATATGAGCGATGGTTATGGACATACTAATGCAATTCCTTAGAGCCACAAGGAATTGCTACCACCTAAGGTACACATCATATGTAGAAACCTAATCTTAAAGAAGATATGTGTGAGAACCAGTCTAATTTGATTGATTCGATTCTTGAACCAATCAGTTGGCCTCATGGTTGGTTGGTTGATCTCTTGGATCGGTCGATTGGTCTCCGGTTCAAGCTACATCTGGACTCCTCTAGTTGATTAGTTGGGTCACCAATCGATCGATCGATGATGAATGCATATTCATCTTAGTTTTAGTCGCAATTTTTGGCCCAGTTTTGCACTGAAACCTCACATATACCCCCTGAATCTACTCATATATTATTTTCCTCAATTTTTTATAATTATTTAGAATTTTGATCAAATCCATTCATTTCAATTGTAGGATTAAGCATTACACTATGTGCACTAGTGTAGGAGGCGGTGGTCCCAAGAAACATTTGATAATATAGACCATATTTTCAATGGCTAGTCCCTTCATCAGAAAGCATCCTCATCATTCATAGGATTCATCGATGCAGGCCCATCGACCCCTAGCAATAGCCCCGCTCCCATGGGGTGGGTTTGTTTAAGGATGTCGTGATCGCATCTAAGAAGATAATGTCATGACTGCAGCTAACAAGATGATGTCGCGACCACGACCAACAAGAGGTTGTCGTGACTGCGGACAAGAAGACAATGTCACAACCACAACCAAGACGACATGTTGACTGACACTCAGTATGATCAGACCTAGCTTGGCACGATCAGACCGAGGTCAAGGAAGCATGACCTTGGCACCCTGACGCGACCGCAGCCAAGAAGCAACCACCACAATTGCGGCATAGATCTAGATCGATACAAAATGACCTCGACCACGGCCACCTTGGCACGGTCGGGCGCACACCCAGTACAATCGTGCTGCGGAGTACCGTGACTGATACCGAAGGCCGCAACCGCGACAGTTAAGTCAGTTCTCCATAGATCTAGACCTATAAATAGACAACCCCCTGCTTCATTTGAGTCATCTCTTCCGCTCCACAACGCCGACAGGCTGCCACTCTGTGCCCAACCTAGGAAATGATCTCCGCCTCTAAAGACTACCTCTGTGGTATCCTTTCTACTCCGCCATCTCCATTCCATCAAGATCTATCCCCTAGCCACGAAAGTGGTGGGATTTCAGATCTGTAGCACCTTCATCCATCAGCCATCTACCGCTTCATCTTCAGTGAGCAAGAGTAGGAGAAGAGAAGGAAGAAGGAAAGAGAAGATCATCCTCATCTGCCTTGGGGTTCTTCCCCTCCTCATCCAGATCTGCCCCGCCATCATGTAGAAGACTGTTTCTCCACCGAGCTGCAACCATCTTCTTCACCATGACCATGGCAGAATCTTCCCTCTCTCTTATTCTTTTTGTTTCTATCATGAGGAGCGAGTAGTCCATTTTACTGGGGTGTGGGGACTAGCCCAACTACCTGTGCTTACATGTTCATCTTATAACATTCCATGGCTTTTACATAACTTTCCATTTCATTATTAATTGTTTAATGCGTGCTTTGTCAATTGATCGCCTACCTTACATGATCTATTATATTCCTTTGTTGTGATAACTTCAATACTTAGGATTTGAATATCGTTTAACATGGTTGATTCCCAGATGAGAACTTCTTAAGGGATATCTATGGAGTAGTAAGTGTGTGACATGTGGGTAACGAGACATCGAGCCCATGGAGATTCTTACACAAATGCTAATTTCTAACGGATGGTTTGCTTATTCCATTTGGATAGTTCTATCTTGCTTGGATGTGTTTTGGATGTGTTTGCATGCTAGTTTCTAATGGATGGTTTGCTTACTCCATTTGGATCGTTCTATTTGCCTGGATGTATTTTGGATGTGTTTGCATGTGTAGTGGTGGTGAAACTCGATTCCACCCCATTGATTCCCATCATTAATCTAAACTCAGTTTTAATCCCACTCTTTTACTTTCCTTGCAATTAGTTTAACAAAACCCAAATCAACTCTTGTTCTAAATATTTGTCTTGATTCAACTAGATTCAAATAGCGAGATTCTTAAAAAATTTGTCGCTTGGGATTCGATCCTTAACTATACTGTCATAAGACCCGTTCGTTTGTGGGTGGTACTATTGCACAAGGTGATGGTAAAAACTTAGAGATTTCAACCCTAGGTGGATTTGTTAGTGCAGTAAAATCCACGTCAATCGGCTCCTCCCATCATCTAGCCTCCTCGGTCCTCCAATAGGTCAGTTCGACTTCTGGGTCGATCGATTCATCTGGAGCAGAGCGCATTTTTTGCCATAACAGGACATAAAACTATCATATTCCTATTTAACTTATTACATTGTAATAGAGAAACCTCAAGTTACATTCGAGAGAGCATAAGAAGGAAACCATTAATACTTTTACATATGGAAAAGGAGAGAGAGACTCGGTATACAAATTGAGATATAAAATAGCAATAACAACCATCCAACCAATCATGAAGATTTAGGTGGTTATTGCCCATAACCATGCTTACATCCACCATCAAAATAATTTTTAGGACAACATGTATAAATTGTATATATATATCATATCATATATATATTGGGATTTCATGTGGTATTTAATTTGATATTCCCATTAATCATTTAAATATTTGCATAACATGTTATAAATAAATGATAATGAAAATATGATCATACCGACTAAATCCCAAAAATAGTAAATTGGTGTGACTCTGATACCATTGTTGGGAAATGTGACATTATATATGGCAGTGGAAACAAAAAAATTACTTACATATTTGCCTTAGATAATAGATCATGTCAAAACTATTTCAAGGCATATACATGGTCCTGGAGCAAGTTCAGTGACTTATCCTTGCAGCAGTGTGCTTCTTTCACAAGAACCACTAGGAAAGTTGTCAGCGACGACCTCCTAGTATAGCACCATGAGCGGTGGTTGACGAAATTCTCCTAGTGTGTTGGAAATGGCCTCCACACTTCTAACTAGTCCATGGTGACCATCGAGAATTCCATATTGCACTACCAAACACAACGGAAAGGAGTTGTCCCTTAGAGCTCAACCTGCTAGGGTTGATTCGCTCTTGTGTATTGTCTCTCCCTCGTTGTCCCTCCCTTTTATGAGCAAGACTTGCTCAAGCTCTCTAGTTACCACAACTAGAGAGGAAAACAATTATCAAAGCATGTTGTTGTGTCTTCTAAAACTCTTAATTGACCCCCTATTTACAATATGGTTAGGCTCAGGGTTTCTAGATCATTTGGGAGTTGAAAAGATAGAATTTTATGAATTTTCTGGAAGCTAGAATGTTATATCGGTCGGTTCACTACTGAAGCAATCGGTTCACATATGAAATGTTCAGTTCAACACTTACACCAGTTCGTTCACTAGATTTCCTATTCTCAATCACATTGGCGTTCAATATTTGATTAGCACAACATCATGTCAGCATCAATCCTTGATCTAATCGTATTGATCATTGAACCAAGTGATTCATAAGTTGAACCGGCCATTTCATACATTGAATCGATTGGTTCATGTACCACTTCAGGCAATGTTCAACCAATGTTGTTCAAATTGACCTGTCACTTGAATTGATCGCTTCAACAGTTGAATTTCAATCGGCTCACAGTCGAGTCAACAATTTTTAGTCATTGTTGTTTAAATTGAGTACCTAAACAATTTAGTAATCAAGATAAACATCATTCATGAATAAATTCCTATTCCAGGTTCATCATATGTGTGTGACCATATAGGTTCCAAGTTATGTTGGCAGTGAATGCCCATAACTAACTTATGACATCACAAGCAATGAACAACATCTAGAAACACATCATTTCTACCCAAGTAATTGGAAAGTTGGAGAATAAATACTACCTACAATCTGTGATCAGTGATACCATGATCGTATAGTTCCTTTGTTTGTGATATTTGGATTGGAATCAAGATATGGAATCATCATCCTCTCAATGTTCAGTCCATGTTTGTTGAACTATAGCAGACTGTCTGAGATGTATTTGAGCTCACATATAACATATTGAGTCACATGAGTATGTCCATACATTTCTTAGTCTCGCTTATTAAGTGGCATGGATATCAATCTCCTATAGGAGGGATAAATCCTATCTACATCACTCACACTTAATCCCTATGTGTCACAACGTATCCAAGCACCATAATCATGCCTAAGAAGTTAAGCATGTTTAGAGAATCATTATGAACTTCCCTTCATGGATGTATTACATGATATAGATTATATAAGTTGGTAATTGTAAGGCATGTAAAACAATTCTTCTGAGACACTTGTAGAAAATTAGTTTATCTCACCTACTACCTTCTATTGGCAGCTTTAGACAACTTCTCTATGGGTTCAACCTCAACCATTTGTAATGAAAACTAAAGGACAAGTTTACCGAAAATCGGTATCAATATCATTCTACACGAGAATGGGTTTTTACCAATAAGGCTCTTGTACATTTACTTACAATATTGAACATACAATCGATTCTCGAAGATCTATAGGAGAAAAGGTAATTGTTAGTTCAAAGAAGTATACAATAGAAATGATGACGTATCACCTACCTACGGACAAGAATTCAATCCATAAATCATTTTTAATTGGGCCTATTTAGGATCGGAAGAAGAAGAAAATATATACAGCAATATATGACGACGTATTTGTTTCGTTGGTAATTCGAGTTATATATTAGGAGACAGAAAATCTATTGTTTTATATTCTTGTAACCTTGTCCGATATTTTGAGAAAGCAAGTGTGGTTGTTTCAAGTTTTCATCGCTGTCGTAATTGAACAATACAATGTGTCTAACTTTTATTTTGTCACTAATTCTCTATTGATTTGTAAACAAACGTGATTTTGTGCTTCATATTGGTTTTCGTTTTTTTTTTGACACATCATACAGAGGAATAATTATTACCTTATGAGATTATATAGCTCTAGTTATTTTTATTATATTTCAAATTGTGGAGAAAGGGACTTAATATTATTCTAACTAAAAAGGTCCTAGAAGATGGAATGTGAATCTATATACTTAGATTTGGATATGTTACACAAGCCAATATCTCTACGACTCACAAACCTTTATCCTTGGGATTTCTCTAAGGTAGTTCTTGGAAAGCATATACACAACTTGATACATATATAATGGATATTCTTGCTTCTTCAATTTTCATGTATTTGACGGGATCTGACACCCTTGCATAAAAAAAACGTGGAGTTAAGAGAGATAAACATTTTCCATTAGTATTCATGCTTTTTGTAATTAGCTCTTTTATTCAAAATCTCCCTGGATACAATCAAAATGGTTTTTTTAAGCTATAAAATATATTAATAGTTGACTTCATAATACAACGTAGGACACTTGGCTTAATAATTTTCAAATTCCTTACATTGAAAATGACATTTTTCTGCCATTGGCAATAGCACCATGTTAAAGTAATTTCAATAAATATCTAGTCTCATTGGATATACTCTCTCTCTCTCTTTATATATATATATATATATATATATATATATATATATATATATATATATATATATATATATATATATATATATATGATCACTTTATTTATATTTTCGTCGTACTCTATCAGTATTACTAAATGTTCATTAATACTTGTCGCCTCACATTAGTTTGAGGATTGTAATAGATTTCAACATTGTACAGATAGTATATTATAATTATTATGTTGTACTATCACCACAACTCACAAAATTCTTTGCTTGGTCAATGTCCAACACTGTTAACAACCACTCCATTCGTGGCACTTTCTTCTGCGGGATATTTGTGAAAACATGGCATATAATTTGCATTTTGCTAGCCACACCCGGAGTGTGGGGCTATGACTTTCTTTCTTAATTATTATGAGCTATGCTACACATCCCCGCCCACCCACCCAGTCATCCGCCTGGTGGTTGGGATGTGTGCTCAATGCTGATTTGGCAGAAAAAGTAAATACACTATGAAAGAGAGAAAAATTGGAGAGAGAACTTTTTTTTGCACATAACTCTTAAATCGTAAGGAATTTTAGGTTGAAATAAACATCATTAGGTTTGTCATAAAAAATATTTTCTATCAAGACCAATGTTGACATACTTTGAAAAAAATAATATTAGAAGTATATTAAAAGAGGTGAGAAGTATACAAAGTATTGTATATTTTATCATTTATATTAATTTTTACAAGCATTTGTCAAAAACCATACAAGGATATCCGCACATTCTACAAGAAGTACAATACTAACAGCCAAATTTTATAATAAAAAATATACTACTAGAAATACAGTACTAATAACTACATTCTATATTTATAAAGTATTCACACTCGTAATATGTACAGACGTATAGTACTAATTGCCTCCTTATTTTTCACACTTAATATTTTGTCACAAATTTGTGAGTACTGCACATTTTATCATTTATATTAATTTTTACATACATTTAGAATGTAACGTTTCATAAAAATTATATACAAGGATACACACACATTCTATAAGAAATACAGTACTAGCAACCATATTTTGTAATACAAAGTATAGTACTAGACGTACAGTACTAGAGGTACGATACGAGACATAACAAAAATACATTATTTGATGATCTTATTAGTATAGTACGAGACATGCCATGTATAAAAGAATGTCAATAACCACATACCAGACCTATATAAACTAATTCATATTTCACTAAAAACATACACATTTTACTAAAGTATAGTACTTTCAACTATTATTTAAGAACAACTAATCCTTGATCTCTTTCATTCAAAAGTAAAATACTAAACTCATTGCTACTGTTAGCTCAATCGAATCTATAAATGAACAAGTAATTATTGTACATGATTTGGGAAAAGCACAAAGGTGATGTACTTTACTCACGAGTATTGTACGTCTGTACCGAGAACATGTGTATGGTATCTTAAAATACGGATATTATATTTCTCGCATATTATCATTATTTCAAAGTATGTCAACACTAGTCTTGTTGGAAAGAGTTTTTACAAGGATTCTAATGTAATTTATTTCATCAAAAAATACGCTTCAGATTGAAAGTTATGGACAAAAATATATTCTTTCTCTTCTACTTCCCTCATCCTTTATTGCTTTAATTGTTGCTGACAGCATAACAGCAAGTGTCAATTTTCATTTCTCAAAACTGAATAGGAGAGTGAGTGGGAAGGTGACTATGTGTAGAATTTTTCATTATTATACACTAAACAGTAACAAGTGTTCTGGTCTTGTTTCAAACAAGTTGTTTGACATCGTAGCTTGATCAAGTCCAAAGCGCGCCTACAATTGGTACAGTTCAAGTGGCGCCAAACATCGCGGCAGCGAGAGTTCCCACCTGGTATTTGTTGAAAACTACCGGCCAACTGCGCGTCGTTTGCGATGTGGTGATATGTCGCGGGGCGAGGAGACTGTGGCCGAGAAAGCAAGCAGGCACGAAAACCCCACTTGTAATTGAAATAGAATAGAAATAGTAACAGATGGATCCACTCGGAGTCAAACCTGCACGAGTAAGGGAATCGATTAATCCGTATCAGTAATTAACTAGTAAACGAAAAACAAATGCGCAAACAAGGAAGTAAGCAGTAACATGGGCTATCAATTACTCATTTAGATTGTTTTATGAGTAAGCTAGACACGAAAGCATCTGGCGTTACGACTGCCGCCTCACAACACTGAGGCAGAGTATCTCCCAACTCCCTCAGCAAAATCTGGACAAATTGATAATATAGGAAAGCTACAAAACGAAATTTGATAAAATAAAGAGAGATACCATCGCGGTCAACACGAGCTTGAACAAAATTAAATCTCTACAGAACATCATATGTAGAAACGTTTCGCTTGCAATTAAAGGGTAGAGAGGTGCTTACTTCAGATTGGAAATATGATATTGTGATAGAGTTCTTGTTTATTTAATCCTTGCATATTATTTCGTCGTGATCTATGCTACATTGTAATTGCTTATGCAATGTTTCACATGTAGCCGTTTATGAATTTTGAGCTAAACTTGCTTCAATTTCAAGTTGTTGTCAAATAGGGGATCGTAACACTAAGCCTAGTATTAGCAAACACGCACATCATGAATCTAGGAAGGCCACAAGGGGAGAAGAAAATTCAGATACAAAAAGCCAAATCGATCACAATTGACGTCAAAGATAAAAAAGGCAAGAAAATGTCTAGATGAAAGTTCTAACAACATTCACATATAAAATCACAAAAAATGACCATTATATTCATTTATCAACATTTAACTCTACGATGCCATCACGAGTGACCATGATCATCACGTTTTTACATAAAAGATCACCATATTCATATATTCAACTTGCAAATCATATACAAGGCATACAACTAAAAATTAAGTCGTAAATAAATCATCGCATATTTGCATAGAAACAAGCTCAACCGACCAAACTATACATGGACAACTCCAAGACACATCAAGGCTAGCTCTCAGCTATCTTACTGTCGACCGGGTAAAGGAGAATCATTGCAACTAAATGATGAATGTATATTCAACCTAATTTTAGTTGTATTTTTAGTTTAATTTTGCATTCATTTTTATCATTTTACTTCACAAACTATCTTACTCTTAGGGATTCTTAGTTCATGTTAATTTGTACACTTTTGATATGAATCCTTAATTTTCATAGCAAATTTGAACCTCGTATCTCATACACCAACTTAAGAGACAATGTTCTCGCTTGGTTGATGGTTCATAGGCGCATCCCCCACAAAACATGCAAACATCCCCCCCCCCCTCACTTCTAGGGTTGGGGCTTGCATCGGCCAAATTATCGATGTTCATCACATCTTTCAAACCATTGATTTACATCACTCCACCCTTTCATCAATTGACAATCGAAGAAAGCCCAATGCCTACCAACTAGTGGTCTCCTTCTGATGGTATTTCTGCACTCAACAACCAATGGTTGCTGGCATTTAACAACCGGCAGAAATTCGACACTTTCCTTCCTATGGTTGTGTTGCACCTACCTTCAAATGGTCATTCTGACTCCATCTTAGGGTGGTATTCTAGCATATATCTATTGATGGTTCCATTCCAATGGTAGTCCAACTTCCATCTTTAGATGGAAGTGTGACGTCCTCCTACAATGGAGTCTCTAAGCATTTTTTTTTAATTGGCCATTCTATTCATCCCGTGGCCTGGGCTCGATCCTGGGACCTCTCACTAACAAACTGAGTGTCTAACCATCTTGGAGTCTCTAAGCATACATTCTGATGGTTGTGTTGCATCCCTCCTTCTAATGGAGAATGTACTCACCTTCACAGGGAGATCTGCCTTCACCTATCGATGGTTCTCGAGTGGAGGCCTTCCGATGGGACTCCTACTTTGCCTATCGATGGTCATCCTAACACTTCATCTACCGACATAAGTTTTTCGAGTTGCGAGACTCATCGTCTTCCTCGTGCTATCATTGTCTCTTCACCTCCATGGCGGCCAAGTCATAACTCCAGGGGAGATGGGAAGGTTTCAAATCCTAACCTCCATCTATGATTATACAACCACCACCTCCAGAAAAGTGATCCACCATTGTTGTTGTTAGACTGCCACTTTGTTCATGAGAATTCACTATCGATTATTTTCATCGATTAGCGAACATCAACAAAAGATCCTTCCACCTTCTCGCTGCCAAGGTTCTAGGATTTAGACCTGGAATGAGGCTGTTTTGAAGGTGTTTGTTTCCATCTACTGATGACTTCTGGCATCGTCAAGCTATTGTTCTCTCTTCATGGTGATCATATTCATCCTTGGGTTTTGTCTATTGAGTGTTAGAGGAGTGATTTTTTTGTTGCACGACCTCCATCTTCAACTATGACAATAGCATTTTTTTTCTTTCTTCGATTGTTCTTTCTTTTAGTGTTGTCATGAGCAAGAAATCCTCTTGCTAGGATAGAGGGAGTAGCACCTTTACTCGATTTTATTCTCCTTACGACATCTACTACTGTATGGACTAATATATATATTTGAAATCATTTGTTGTTATACTTGTATTCTTGTCTAGTCATCAAGTTTACACGAATAGAATCCCAACATATCTAAAAATAAGGACCTTTATGACTATGATATGAAGGACACAAACATCTCCACTCTCAAAGACTCCCAAACAATAAAAATATATTATTTATTGTTTTTCGTTGTTTTTCTTCTTGTTAATCCACCTGAAACAACCACTTTTTTAAAATACTTAGAGACATTTCAATATAGGTTTATCGGACCAGGCGGAGTGCTAAATCCTTCCCCTATCATAATTAAATTATCATGATTAAATTGTCGGATTCAAATTTTGGGTTATGTTTTATCTTTTTCTTAGATAATCCGACTCGGATGCCATATTGATTTATCATCGTGGATTCACAATGCTTTATTTCTTTCATTTGGAGACTCCAATCTTATAGTAGCTGCTACCAGTGTGGCTGGTGGGGTCGAGAGATGAATCGTGGCCCCAGTTACTATACCCCAACCAATAAATAACGGCTTCTGTTTATTGGTTGACCTTGCAGTTTAAGCAGGAGAGACACTATCTCGATAACAGTTGCTATAGTTAAAGTGAAGGCGGAACATGGTTGCTGGCTAAGTGCGCGTCCTTTACGATGTTATATCTGCATGAGGAAACACGCACGAAAAACCCGTTCGACTGATAGCGGAGAGTCAAATCTGCACGAGGAAAGGAAATGACTCCCCCGCACAAGGGAATCACCGAATACTTGAATATCCCGAAAGAAAGTGGACAAACGAAACGATCCGCAAACAAGCACCCGAGCATTTGAGTATCCCACAACACAACCCCCTCCACGAAATGAGGGAGATAAAATATATGAAAAATGCAATATACAAGAGGGAGACAAAATATATGAAAAATGCAATATACAAAGAGGGAGACGAGAGAGACGGTTGGAGAGTTACCACCACGGTAAACACGTGCTCCAACGACACTAAAATAAGCGACAAACCATCACTCGTCAGTTCAGTTGCACTGAACAATAAACGATGGCGACGATAATATAATGATTCAAAACGCGCACCCTAGGCTCAAGAAGGGGCAGATGGGTAATAATAATCTATAGCAATATAAACAAAAGAAAACACAGGAAGATACTTTTGAATGTTTATAGCACGTGCAGAATGCGACACCGGATGTTTCCAGCTGTATTTTACTCCCCACCCAAGACGTGCACTGTGCCACGCGTGGATATTCTAGGCTACATGTAGACCAGACCCACCATCACCATCCATCGTTATTTTTAACCATTTTAACGACCCGCCCCCACCACGAAGAGAGAACAAGAATATCTGGAGTGGTTGTCCAGTTTATCTTCTTCAATTGACGGCACTGGTGGAGCAAGGATTTCTGATTTGAGGGGCACAACACAAATTACAGGTAATGCGTACTGATATATATACGTCATGGTAGTGGGGTACAGAAGGATTTTCTTGTATATTTCTTAATCAATGCAATGCATATTCTGTAGAGTTTCCAAAACAGAGGTAGGGCACTGGTCGCTCCTCAGCTGTATGTGGCTCCGCCAATGATGGATGGTCATTGGATAAACTACCCAAAACGCATCGTGAGGGCACATGGTGTATATAATGTCTTCATTGTTCGAGTATATATAGTATTATTGTGGCAATATGCCCTTTGATAAGTAATTACCAACCCTAGCCATCATCATGCCGTAGGTGAAAAACGAATGTTGGATCTTTAGTGAGTTCATGTATTTCTAAGGAAACCCGCTCACTAGACTCCCCCAATTGTGAAGATTGAATGTGGGACTAATACGTCTTCAATATACACTCAAGGTTCATGACTTATGTTATGCCCAAGAAGAATTCAAGAACATGATGGGACAAGAAACACACCCTTGATGTTCAATTGACCTTTGATACCCTTTTGTGTCAACTCAAACCACTTCAAGAGATTTCTCAATAAGAGTGAAGCGGCAGTGATCCTTAAAAAGACTACACATATATCATCATCACCATCATCATTTAAGCATCAAGCCTAAGAAGGCTACATATAAATCATCATCAACATGCAAACCTATTATGGAGGATGCCTTATTAAAGTAGACATATAGTAAGTCCTCTCACCTTATTAATGGCTTCATGCATACAATGTAAAATAGAAGAAACACGACTCATTCCTCTTACTACAGATCATATCCTATACATTGTGGGCTATCAAAAATATGAACATGTAAGGAAGTGCAAGCATTGTCATCTATGGGTGAATGAACCTTCTCCAATTTAGGTAGATGCACCATTGTTTCTTTCTTGGGAGAACACCATAAGGGTTGTTGTTGATCAAGGTGAGGCCTAAATTTTCATAACAGAGATACAAGTATGACGTGTAGATGTATACTCTGGTAAAAGTCAATGCGCCATAATGCATAACCCAAAAATTTGGTTTTTTCTTATGCTAACTATGTGAAATGCTAAGATTGGTGATTCTCCATCATTACATAGCAATTTGTTCATCATGATATTGAATATTAAGAATAAAAAGATTTTAGGCTACCTAAGAACCACATATTACAAAACTTTTGAGCATGTTTCTATTGGTCATTTTTCATAACTATATATTTCTTACTTGTATTGGCTTCGGTTGAAATACAATTCAAGATACCACACATCTAGATGTGACTCTAATCTGTAATTTTAAATAGGTTAAGGAATTTATGCCACTAAACGTTCAAAATGGTACCTTTTCAAAAAAGTTCGTGCATATTCTCTATTTCCTATTGTCAATATCACATTTGAACCATCTCAATGTAGGATCTACAATTTCACTTATATGTGACTAAATCATGAAGGGAGTATTGAATGGGGAATCGATTGGGGATAGATATATTGGATATGTTTACTATCACCTATTTCCAATTGTCCTTCTTTTAGCAATCTATTAAGTGACAACACAACCCATTGTTGAGATAATTGAAGAGCAACAATATGTTCTCCTCTTTCCAGAGTGTCATTTGTGCTTCTTCTTCGTCAGTATTTTAACACGTAAAAAACTTTGCTAAGTATTATTCCATGACTCATTTGGGATTTATATTTTTTCTTATTCTTTTCTCAATTATTACACAGTCCTCTATTATTATTATTATTATTAATCCTTCATCACCACTAAAAAATGCATACTTACAACTTATATTAGAAAAAAATGATGTTTTTGATAGAAATACTTGGTTGATTCCTACACCTATATTTTTTGTTCTCCATTTATTACATGATGACTTTATTCTATAATAATATATATTACACTCAATAGTTATGAATTCTGATTGTATATTAGGTATTCAGATTCTTACATGTAGTATGCATATATATATATATATATGTATATATATATGTATATATATGCATATATATGTATATATATGTGTATATATATGTATATATATATGTATATATATCTGTATATATATATGTGTGTATATATATGTATGTATATATATATATATATGTATCTATATAGATCTATATGTGTGTGTGTGTGTGTGTGTGTATATATATATATATATATATATATATATATATATATATATATATATATATATATATGTATGTATGTATGTATAGGGCAACAATCCAGTGAGAAACATATCTGGTGAGAGCATGAGAGGCATTTGAATAACTCTCCACATAGATCAATTTTTCATAGTCCAACCATACATATTACATGTATACCTTAATATCTACCTTCCTATAAAATTTAATCACCATCCAATTTGTAGATCATTCACAACAATCAAATATTTTGACGCTCTATATTGAATTTCAAACTGATCACTGGATGTAAAAAGTGTATATTGTACATATGGACATGCAAACAATGTCTGATTGTAATGATTTTTTGAGAGAAGATAAATGAAATGATGCTTTTCCGTCTACATGGTTGGATTTTAAAAAATAGTATATATATATATGGAAATGATCTAGTGAGAAACATATCTAGTGTGAGCATGAGAGGCATTTGAATAACTATCCACATATATCAAATTTTCATAATCCAACCGTACAGATAACAAGTATACCTTAATATCTACCTTTCTATAAAATTTTATCACCATCCAATTTGTAGATCATTCACAACAACCAAATATTTTTCGACGCTCTATATTGAATTTCAGGCTGACCGTTGGATGTAAAAAGTGTATATTGTACATATGGACATGTAAACAATGTCTGATTGCAATGATTTTTTGCGACAAGGTAAATGAGATGATGCTTTTTTCATCTATACGGTTTGATTTTAAAAAATAGTTACTAACTTGTAGTTATTCAAATGCCTCTCATGCTCTCACCGTAAGATGTTTCTCACTGGATCGCTATCCTATATATATATATATATATATATATATGTATATACATATATATATGTATATATATATAGAGAGAGAGTGTGTAAAACTTACATAGACTTAATTCTATGTAGAAAGGTTTTTCCTATGTTTGTAGCTTCTAGAAAAGATATATAATAAGAAAATTAAGAGAGTGTAAAACTTACATAGACTTAATTCACAATATTTTTTTTGGTCGGTCCAAAAAGCGTGTTACTATATTACCAAAACTTTGGGCACGAGATGCTCTGACGGGTCGCTCTCTCTCTAGAGGGCTTCAATCCCCCTTCTCTCTAGTCACCCCCGGCGGCTACCGCTGGAGGGAGGGATGTTTCTTCGACGTTTCCTCCCCCTAGCATTTAACAAATGCAGTGAGGTCACTGTGTTGGGAAGCTTAGGAGCGTTTCTCTAGATATGAGAGCTGGTTGGAGTTGCTGGCACCTACTCAGAAGATCTGGGGTGAAGGAGGTGTGACATGCCGTGAGGAGTCATGATCTGGGCCAGATATGGCGATTCGACCATGTCAAACTCTGCTCCGTTCAAGTGTGACGGGTGGAGAGAGGCCGCTCTCATCCATAACTGGGATCGTGTGCTGCTCCACCGTGCTAGGGTCGGGATGGATGCCTCTCTTCATCGTAGGTGGAGTAAGGGTGTCTCTCGATCTCCTTCTCTAAGCATGTCCTTTCTTCTCAAGCTAGGTTCTGGCTTCATCCACTGCAACGGCGGTGCTGCGACTTCAACTTCTCTATGCTTCCAGTGGCGCATCCTTCTTGGCGGCACTTGTAGCTGGCCTTGGGCCCCCAGATGGATGAATGGGGATTTCTTCAGTTCTTGGCAGTTTAGCTGGAGGCAATGGTCGGGTCCCCCAATCGCTTTCTCGTCCTTTTCTTCGACTCAAGGCAGAGGTGATCGGGCCCTTACTCTCGCATTCATTCTTTCTTGCTCTGTCGGCGGATGGGCTATGGCCACAGCTTAGAGGATCAACCTCGTGACACAGCAAGCTAATGATGTGGTGGTGGATGCCTACTAGGTGCCTGTTGATATGACCCAGTGAAAATAGGGGCTTCAAGCCCTTGTGTGGGTGTGTCTCTTACAGGTTTCATGTTCCAACTATTGGCGGTAGGTTTCTACTACTCACCGGCATCCACGACAGAGAAGTCTATGCCTACGGGAGGCTCTGCTAGTTTGCTGGCGTAGTGGTTCTCTACAGCCGGTTGATCCCAAGAGCTCTGCTCTTCAAGCGTGGCTGGTTTCTATTGCTGCGAGGGTGGCACCCTCAAGGTGTTTGACCAGATGCTACTCTGAGTTTTCTCCTGATCAAGGCTACAACAAGGTGATGCTGGGGTCGCTTCCTGTGTCCCCCTTCTTTGCTGTGTGTAGGAACACCCCTAGGGTGTTTGACGAACGACCTCTTTGTAAGAAGTTGGTTGTTGTTCCTATTGCAGGACATCAACAGATTGGTGCCTGGTTCAGATGCTAGTTGAACCCCAAATTTTTGGCATATGACCACACTTTGTGGGTGCTTCCATTAGACAGCTGGCACCATGCCAAAAATGAAAGGTTGTTTCGAACATCTTAGCCTTGCAGTTCTCAGTTGATAGATCGTGATGGTTCTGGCGATCTGAGAAGATCTGAAGCTAGTGATGCTGTTCCAGGTAGGGCTTCCTGGTGGATGCTATGTTACAATCTGTAGTTACTATTTGTGGGTGGGCTTATTGCATGTATCTGCATGTTGTAATTAATCGCTCTCCTGGTAGGAATGTCTGGTTTTAGTCTTGTTAGTTTGATGTTCTTCTCGATTCCTATTATCTTTAGGTCTAGTGTAATACCCCCTACGTGGGGTATTTGATCCTTGGTCGAGCTCTTTAGCTCCTGTTCATGTAAGGGGGTACTCAGTGCTCAAAGTTTTGGTTTATAGTAACACACTTTTTGACTGACCAAAAAAAAATTAAGGGGATGGTGTTAATCTATATTACTGAACTACTTACACAAATAATTTGATCTCAACTGGATATGTATAGACCTTGGACCATGCAACATACTAAAATATAAGCATAAACCCCAACTCTATCCTATGTATACATTTTCTCTTAGAATTGGTTCTTATCCCTTTATCACTGACTTAGATGATAAAAGGGTAAATTAGGTGCTTATAGACATAGTGTTTAAAGTAATTGTTCAACCTTGGTTGACCCTGGCGCAATTAGAACACTTAGGTTATTAGTAAGGGATTATGATGAAAATTCACAATCTAGCTTATTTTACTTTTATAGAGGGACTCTAGTGTTGGCTTAATTGGACATTATTAAAACCCCTTTGTTAAATGACAAACATTTCATTCTTGTGGATCTAATGTGCTACTTGAGTATTTTAGGAACAAGAATACAGGGTGAAGGATGACAAATCTTTGGAAGATCTATATGCTTAAATTGCTTTATTTTCATGATTGTAATCAAATGTAAAAACTTGTACAAGTATATAATGTACAAGTACTTAGATATCATGTAAATCAAGAGTTTAGATCTTCCCCATCCACAAACAACACTTAGATAAGTCATCCCTAAGTGAACATCACAATTGCACATTCATTTCTTACACTTAGCATATGAGTTAAAGTTTTAAAATAGAGTTTGTCTCGGTCGACAAACTTTTCGATCGAGATACTCTCGGTCGAACATTTTCTCGACTGAGAAACTCCCAAGTCTAAAGAACGAACATCTTTGCATAACCTGCTAAAAGCAATCACAGAGAAAGGCTAGGTCAAATTTTATTTCGACCGAGACAGTGTCTCAAGTAGGTTTTATAGCCGTTAGACTTAGTTACATAACAGTTAGAGTTAGTGGAAAAAGTGGTTGGGAGTTGAGTTGAACGTTGCTCCAGACTCACCCTCGGTCGACATTTCCTCGACTGAGAGACACTCAATCGACAAACTTCTCGGCTGAGAAGGTGTCTGTCTGCACTTTTCAGAATTAATTAACTAGCCGTTACTAATGTAATTTGTGGATACCTAACGGCTAGTTAAGAACTAAGAACCCCCTAGAAAGTGTCTAGAACGTCCCTAAGCACTAGTAGGCCATTCCTATAAATAGTACATGCCTTAGGACACCTAAAGTCACTTGAGCACACATACTTGCATTTGAGAATCAATCCTTGTGAGCAACTGAGCAACTTCAACATTTGTAAATCATTTCCATTGCTGGCATTTCGTGTCCTATAGGGTAGAATCTCCTACCCACTATACTTCCACTTCCATACACATTGGATAGCAGATCAAAATGCTTGATATAGGATTCAAGCCTTGTGCTTAAGTGGTAATTGTAATTTCCTTTTTCCTTTCTTGTTCTTTCTTATTGCTTTGTACTCTCCTTGCTACTCCTAGGTTGGAGGTTGCGGAGTGGAGAGGGTGAAATCTTCTCAGGTGGAGAAGGTGGACTTTGGACTACTTCTAGAAGGTCTCAACGGGAATCTACTTCAAGGAGGAAGGCTACTTCAAAGGGGAGCTTGAAGTTACTTCAAGTGAAGGTTGCTTCAAGGTTGGTGAGATGACTTCGGGTGAAGGCTGTCCAAAGGGTTTGGGAAGGTATTTGTATTTTTGTGTAACATCCTTGAGAAGGTAATAAAATCCAAATACTTTCAAATCCCAATTAGAAACAATTGGGTAGTGGATTGACTCCCTGAGTTTTTGCTAAGGGTGGAACCACTCTAAATCCTTATCTCCTTCTTCAACATCTTTGTGGTTGTTTGTTGGTTGAATAATTTTTTAATTAGTCATAAAACCCTATTCACCCCCCTCTAGTATTTTTCATTTGGTATCAGAGCAGGCTCCAAGGAGGTCTAATCGAGTCTTGAAGATGGAGGGTGGTGGTGTCTACAACCTCAAGAAAAGGAGAAACTTGGACCGACCTTCAACAAGATGTAGCTGGTGTTTAGGAATGGGACACACAACACTTAGTTGTCCAAGGAAGTCAAAGAAAGAAGAGATGCATAAAGAGTTACAATGCTTCGTTACTACTACAAATGAAGAAGAACAAGAAGTGAGTCTTTTTTATTTATCAAAAGAAGATTTAATTGCTAACCTTCAAGAAACACATGATACGTATATTGATTGTACGAAGAAATTAAATAAATATACTAAAATAAATGATGATCTACATGCTAAACTTCTTGTTCTTACATCTGAAAATGAAGATCTTAAAAACACATTGAACTTAACCAAAAAAGACCATGATATTAAGCTAAAATCAATAGTAGCAAGTTGCAATCTCCTGTCTCAAGAAAAGATAAACTTGCAAGCTCAAGTAAATGATCTTCAAAAGCAACCTATTTTGTGTACTCATTTAGACTATGATGCTATTATGAAAGAAAGAGATAGTTTGTTGTCTAATCTAGAGCAAGCAAGTTTAAATGTTACAAAGAAAATGGATGAGATTGCTAAATTACAAAAAGAAATTAGTGGCTTGAGAAATAATGGTATTCTTGGTAAGATTCTAAAAGATTGTTCTGGTTTTACTAGAAAAAGAGGTTTAGGATATGTTCCAAAGGGAAAATTTTATCAACCTAAACCTAGGAGAACTCATGCACCCAAAACCAAAATTATGTATATACCCAAGAACAACTCAACTCAAAGTCCTAGAAAGAGAAATGAAATTGATTCCATCTGTTGTCACTATTACCTGCGTCTTGGACACTATTCTTTTTAATGTCCTTACAAGAAAAACGATCTTGAGTAGGTATGGGTTCCAAAACCCCCAAACTAAATAAATATGAATTAATCATGTTGAGATATAACCAATAATCTTGATTTGAATATCCTTATGTCTATCTCAACATAACATAATAGAATAACCAAATAAATCAAAGTAATTCAACCCATAATTTGAACAAACAAATTGCTGAATAAAATATACAGAGACACTTTCAGTCGACAAATATACTTCGACAGAAAATAATTCGGTCGAGAAAAAGTTCGATCGATCAAGGGTCTGGAAAACTTGTTTAACTCTTTTCAATTTTCTATCAATTCAGCAACAATGAAAATTGATTTAATTGAGAATGAAACACAACTCTTGGAGACTATCTTTTAAATCAAGACATATTGATCTTTTGCATCATGATTTGATAAACATATTGCAAAAATACTATATTGGACATGCTTTTTACATTAATTAAAGATTCATATTTTTGAAAAAGTTTATTAAACATGTTCCTTTAAATTTGAAAATTGATGAACCATGATTGCCTTGATTATCTACTTTGCCTATCTTAAATAAAAAAAGCATGATTTGAGAAAACTTAATCAAAGAAATTATGCATATGCATTAACTGTGTTTCATATTTCACATGGTTTTTTTAAAATAATCCCTGATCTATATATATAAATAAACCATGTGCTTTGAAATTCTATTGAAATTTATTGAATAGATTGCTATCATCATCGAAATGATTCAGCTCATGCTATGTCATTAAGGTAAATATCTATGGCACAAATGCATCTTGACATATTGGTTAATGATTAACGTGTGCTTAGCTTATGGAAAAGAATATCATCCTTGTGATGTATGAAAATTTTTACTATGGACTTCAAGTTTTATGATTTGCACATAAAATCTTCCATGAAGAATAAGGCAAGTGAAAGTGTTTGATTTTAATATCTTGCTTAGAACAAGAATATTAATGGTTTATCTAATTGTTTGTTCTAAGAGAAAAAATGTTACAACTCATATGAATAAAAATCTTGCCTCAAGAATCAAACCTATTTTTAAGGTAAAAAAGTTTTATCCACCTATTTAAGGTACATAAAGGCTTTATATTCAATCAAATGGATCATTGTGAATGTTTAAACTGGAGATCTGCAGATATTGGCTCTTGGTTGAAATCAAGTTTTACCAAGGGGCACCATGGTCGAAGTCAAGGACGACCTAAAATAAGCTTGACAAAATGCTAAATTGAAAATCATTTCTTTGCACTCATTGATTGACATATCTTTCTTGATTCTAATATGTTCTTAAAAGGAATCTCATATCATTTTCAGGTTTAAAATTCCTTGTAGATGAATGAGAAATATATGAAAGTCAATTATTGAATAAATTCTATTATTTCTAAAGGTTAATACTATAGTATGAATGAAATCACATGCTACTCCCCAAAATATACTCCCCTAAATATGAAAATTATACTTTGGAAAATACTCTTAAAATAATGTGCTCCACACTTTTAATATTTTATAGTCTCTTACTTGCTTTTCATTACTGTTATTAAAAAATGCTCGAATATCCTTCACAGTAATCACTCATAGCAGTCTAGTCGGTCTGCAAAATTCTTGAGCGAGACAACCTCGGTCGATAAGTTTGTCGACTGAGAGTCACTCGGTTGGTCATCTTTCTCGACCGACACTCACCAAGTATATGCTGAACATTCAAATCCAGAAATAGCCTCGGTTGACAAAATGTTCGACCGAGACCATCTTGATGGACCCCCCATTCGAGTGATTTAAAAAGCATTTTTTTTATTTTTTTAAAAAATCATAATGGCTATTTTTCAAACCCCCCACCAAATCGACCGTTAGACGACCGAGGGGAGTGTCTGCAGAAACGACTGTTGCGGTTCTCAGTCGACGAATTTTCGACTGAGATGGGTTCTATTTTGCTATAAATAGAGCCCAAAATAGCCCCATTCTTCACCAATTCACATTCTAACTTCTCTAGCTCTTCTCCAGTGCCTTCTTGTGCAAATTTTTAGCTCTTCTCCACCCCAATCATGTCTAGATTCTACTCCACCTCAAATCTTCAAGATGGCTTCCTCATCCTTGCGTGGAAAGAAGCAGGTTGCTACTAGGAAGGGAAGGACGATCTCCCCGGCACTGACGATCATCAATGACATTCAATTCAACTACGTAGCTGTCAGAGATTGCTACCTCATGTTGTCCTCAAAGACTCCTCTTCCTCGACAGCCGGTGGATGTCATGGACTTCATTAGCATTGTTAATCTCGAAGAACTCTTTGAGGTTTAACATCTTTCTGAATTCCTAAATCCATCCTTTCGTTCCTACTCCTCCCAAGCCGTCAATCAATTCTATGCCAATCTAGCCACAAATCCTGACCATGATCATTCTTTCTCTTCTATGGTTAGTGGGTATGGATTTCAATTTTCTGAGACAAATGTTCTTACTATGCTCAACATTAATGTAGATGAATATAAAGGGTTTATTGATCTGACCACTGGCAATCCTCTCAATAAGCTATCCCAAGAAGACACTACTACTAGTTTGAGTGATATTAATAAAGCCATTTTTCTATCCAATACAACTTTTCATGAAGAAAGGGGTACCTATTATGCCATCAATTTAAAACCTGAAGCTAGGATAGTCAATCTAATTGTTGCCACAAATATCTATCCAAGAGAAAACAAATCCGAAGTACCCACCATTCACATGTATCTTATTTATGCCATCCTAAATAGCATACCCATAAATTTTATTCATCTTATTCTTAAGAACATGGTTGAGTTTTCTGGCAATCCACCCTATGCTGATTTTATTTGCCAAATTATGTAACATTGTCTTAAGAAAAGCATTGAGGACCTAAATTTCAAATGTGATAGGAAACCCCAAAAGATCACTAGAAAAATAGTAGAGAAGGTGGGGATTGATTTTGGACACAAGAGGGCTAGGACTGAAGGGAAGCCATCCACACAGGATACACCTCCACTACCTCCTCCTCCTAGCCTACCTTATGATCCCATCACAAATACATTAACATACATTGTTGGTTCTCAATATCACTTAAGTAGGCAATTAGACTATAATCATCATGCCATGTCTTACTTGAATCAAAGGATGCAAGCTCTTTCTTCTGATACACATGACGCATATCCTTATTCACTTAATCCTGGCATACTCTACCCTACAACCCATCCTACAACTACACTCAAATCCCACCTCCACCATCTCATGACCTCATCCACACTCAATTTTCTCCAATCCAACTCCAAGACATTGCTGCCCACTTTCGATTCGATCATGTTCCCACCTTCTTGGAGGCTTATGCTTTGACCAAGACAGGTGCCTTGGAGTGGCAGACGCTGGTCAAATATTATGCAGTTGAGCCTTTTCTTGGGAAAGACCCAAAAATTGATGTAATTCTTAGATCTTTTCAGTGAGATCATGGGATGGCTATCTCTGTGATGGATGTAATGGTCATCTTTATGAAATTCATATAATGGATATCTCTTTGATGAGCTTGTATGCGTATTGAGCTATCATGAATAAAAGTGTTTCCTATGGCTTCAATTGGACATATCCTTGTTAAATAAGAGTATTATATTAAGGGGGAGGATAAAAATCATATAATTAAGTGGGATTAATATATGTCATGATTAAAATGGTTATCTTTTTGAAATGACAAAGGGGGAGAAATAAATATAAATAATAATAAAGGGACTAATAAAAAGTCATTATTAAGATGTCCAACTTTCATAAGCAAGAAAGGGCATATCTATAAAGGTAAAATTCAGGTATAAATTTACATTGTTTAAAATTTCCTTTATTTATATTTTGGAAATGTTTGTCATCTTCAAAGAGGGGGAGATTGTTGGCTTAATTGGACATTATTAAAACCCCTTTGTTTTGAAAATGACAAACATTTCATTCCTATGGATCTATGATGAAGTTTTGCAACACCACTAAAAATCCTAAGGTGATGAATCCTTAGGTTTAGCCTTGCTAGTACTATGGCAAGAACTCCACCCACGTGTGCTAAGACACGCGGAAGTCTTATCGTAGTATAGTTAAGGGTCGAATCCTCGGGACAACGGTCTTGACGAAGTCAAGATGGAAAACGTTTTTAGTTTTACTTAACTACTTAACAGTTGATATTTAGATCGAAAGTTTGATTTTGGTTTTAAAGCTAAATGCGAGGAAAGTAAAGCAAGAAAGTAAAGATTAAGGTTGTAAACAATGATAAAAACCACTAGGATGTTATCAGGTTTCACACCACAACACATGGATCAAGTCATGCAACATAATAAAACAACATGCAAAGAGAGACAAATCAGTTAGTATCTTGTAGTCATAGCTTCCTTTCGGATAACTAGCTACGAGAAGTGTGGAGTATTGCAATGCCAGCCATTCCATAATGAATGGTCACATGCTTTGCATTACTTCTTCATAAAATGTGTTCCTCGACCTTACCAAGGTTTCACTTCCATACGTCAACTGATTCCATTTCATAGTATGAAAGTGCAACGATGGGGGTGAGTTTACTCCACTCATGAAAACACTTCTAGACACCGAAACAGACATATGGTGACTACATACATCCATAACCAACATTCAATCGATATTCAGATCTAAAGGTACAAACATAGACAATTCATACCAAAAGATAATATGTAGCACAAGTTGATGATCAAGCAACTAGTATTCATTAAGCGATTGAAGTCAAACTGAAAAGAAGAGTATCTCTATTACAAGTTATTGAATTACATCGCATGAAATGAAAACATGGGTAGCGGGGCTACTCCCCGCACCCTAGTGAATGAAACTACTCGCTCATGACAAAGAAGGAGGCGAGAAGAGAGAGAAAGAATGTCATCTCCACAGAGGAGGGAAGGTTGAACCCTTGGTGAAGAGAGCAACGATCTTCGCACTTCGTGGTTGCCTTGATGAAGGATCTTCTCTTCCCACCTTCTTTGTTGAGGAGAGAGAAAGAAGAGAGAGAAGGTAGTTTGATGATGAGCACGGATCTCAAAACTGGCAGCCTTGGGGCAGTGGACGGAAGACCAGAGTGCTCTGGATCTGGAGAGGCAGCCTTTGGGCGTCTTGAAATTCGATCCTCTTGAAGTGACCCTTGAGGTCCTATTTATAGGCTCAAGTTGAGCCCAAATGGTCTTGAGACCGTGAGGCTTCTCGCGGTCTTGGGACCGTGAGGCTTCTCGCGGTCTTGGGACCGTGAGGCTTCTCGCGGTCTTGGGAGCGTGAGGCTTTTCGCGGTCTTGGGACCGTGAGGCTTCTCGCGGTCTTGGGACCGTGAGGCTTCTCGCGGTCTTGGGACCGTGAGGAGTCTTTGTAATTTTTTGTGTTTTCTGGAATGGAAAGATAAGAAAAGTTAGTTTATTGATGTATCTGCAATAAAGTAAGAAAGTTTAATGATTCTATTTAGTTTATCTAAGAAAGAGTATGGAAAACTAAAGATAACTAATAAGATAACGTCACAAAATGGGAGGTTATCACCCCGCCTAACTTAGAGTCTAGCTTGTCCTCAAGTTAGATAGAGCTGAGGCATGTAAGGGCGAGGTGATTTTATTTGATTAAGGTTTCCATACTCTTTCTTCAATTCTAGGTTAGAGATCTACCGAGGTCTTATTGGGGCTTCTGCTTACACTAACTCTTTCGAGTATCAAAAGTTGCGTGGATCTCAGGATCCTTTAATGATGTGAATCTCGCATTGGGACCACCTTTCTGTGCATATCATCGACTCTAATCAGTTTTATACTTCTTTAGAGAAACCTACCAGTAGCTAGATTGGGTATGAGGGCTGGCTTAAAAGGCTTATTGTGTAACTTCCCTTTTCAGTGGGGAAGGGTTTGTCTATGCTTTCTAGAGATTCACTACCGGGCACGACACATCTGCCTTCATGAGGGCAGCTGAATGTACCGGCCGGGTGAGCTCTTTTATCAGACTTTTCATATATTAGGAAACCTTAGGATCTCATTACCGGGCACGACACATCTGCCTTCATGAGGGCAGCTGTATGTACCGGCCGGGTGAGATCTTTGTTGGCTCTTCATATAGGTCCTTATGCATGGCACAACTCTCATGTTTTTATTCAGCACTCTGGCTTTTATTCGAGTCTCACAGGCTTAGGAAGTGGGTTTTGTTAGGGTTTTTGATTGGGCGGCCAAGCCTCTTTTATTGAAAGAAGAAAACTATTCTTAGGGTTCCTGACATGCACTTATTTTTTTATTGGTGGTCCACTCGCGAGATTTCTTGATTTTGGATTTCCCTGATTTCCCTCTTGACTTTGAGAGTTTTCGGTTCGCTTTGGCTCTAAAGTTGACCTGTGAAGAGTCTGAGATAGAATTGAAGCAAAAGTATAGAAACCAATAGTGAATGAAATTTATGAATTCGCCATTTCAAGCATGTATGCTAATCTTGTTATTTATATGAGGACTACTTTATCTCTAACTTAGCTAAGGGTGATTCTTTCCAGGGTGAAAGTTATACTTATAAAGTTATTTTATTGAAGAAAATTATTGGAAAAAGTCTAAAGATGAGCGGGAAAAAAAGAAAGGTTGAAGCAGAAATGATACCTCGCCCTTGTCCGGTGCACTCCCCCCCTAACTTATCATGCACTCTGTCCACAGAGTGTCAAAGTGATAGGTTGAGAAATGCATGGACAAGGGCATTTAGGCGTCAGTTAATCCTTTATTAGCCCCATGTGTTCTGAGTAAGTTGGCGGCGAACTTCCCTCATAGCGCGTGGTAATCCACCTCTGTCATGTCCTCTACCGGCTTGTGGAGGGCCAAGATTGTATACATCCAGTAGAGGACGTGGAAGCCGCAGTCATTTGATTCTCTGATTTGCTGGGGGCATCTGTGGCAGAAGGCTGGTGCTTGGAAATGATCTCTGCCATACGCCCGAGTGTGCTGACCCAAAAGATCGTGTAATTTGTCAGCACACTCCTTTGCCACCTCCTCCATTGGTGTCCTTGGAGTTGTAGTGTATGCTTTCCGTTTTGGATCATACTGGCTGTCGGAACTGTTGTAGATTATTGTTGTTCCTTCATGAAGGTTGGTTGCCAGTAACATCCAGTGCTCTTGATGAAGGAAAGGTAGCATGATGAACTTCGTAGTTGTATGTTGGAGATAGGAGATGGTTGACTCCTTTGTTCTGAAGTTCTTCAGCCCGAGAAGATCATCCTTCATGTAAGCTGACACCATATAGACCGTGCTGTGATTCCGTGCAAGCAAGTATTGATAGGCGGTCATTATACTTACAGACATGGAACCCTTGAATTGTAGGGTCTCACGGAGGGCATCTGCCATAACTAAAATATCCCCGTCGATATATACCAGCTCGTCTTTTTCGGCGTATAGCCGTGACATTATTAGCCGGAGCTCGTTATCTGAAAGTGTTTTGCAAGCCTCCGGGTCGAAGTCGGGAAAAGACAGTTTAATGGCAGATTGGGGTTCCATATGTGATTAGGATGTCTTGATGGCTACCCCTGATATCAGATCAATGTCACCTTTATCTGGAGCCAGATCGAAGATGTAAGGGTTCCATTGGCTTTGCTTGGTGACATTGGATGGTTGGTTTTCTTTTTGCAACGCCGCTAGAGTTTGTCGGAAAGGTCTCCTCTGCAGTCGTTGTATAGATGAAAAGAGATAACGAGGGACGTCGTCTGCCGCCATGGTAGGGTCATTGAAGAACCGTCTGTCGCAAATAAGCTCCATGGCGTAACGTCCTCGTAGGGAGTGGAAATCTTCATTGATTAGTTCAGTAAAAGGGACCTGCTGATTTAGCGCTAGGATGTGCCGTATGACGTAGAAAGCGCTGTCCCAAGAGCCTTCAGAGGCTTGGACTTGTGGGTTAACAATTTGGAACCAGGGGGAGCTCCAGTCCTGGCGAAGAGAAGGGCACGCGGCCCAAATGAGTTTGAGAAGCCGGAAAGGGATGCACCGGGCCTCCCCGACTTCAAGTCCGACAAAATTTATTATCCCGGCCTTTAGGTCACTGGCACAGAAATTGTACACTTTGGCGTCGCGGGCGACAGTGTCCACAATCATGAGTAACCAGTGTTTACAGACTTGGAAAGGCACGGTTATGTATCTTGCTTTTCTTGCGATTCCCCTTTTCAACCTTGTAATGGATTTGTGCTGTAATTCTTTATACAGTAAGCACAATCCCAGTGTGGGTGAGGCGTTGAGGACCGGTTGCTATCGCCGAGAACTTTTGTAGATCTCGATAGAGTTGGCAAGGAGAGTACGAAAGATTGCCATATTCACCGGCGACTGGGGTTGAAGAAGTGACTGGAAATTTTCACGCGTCAGATCGCGTCTGGTCTTTGTGTTTTGATATATGACATCCTCCCCTGCTTTGGCATCATCTACAATAGTGTTGAGGATGAAAATATCCCGTGCGTCTAAGGTAGAGATGGCCGCCATATCTAAGTCTTTTATTTTGTTAGGTAGAGGTGGTGGCGGAGGTAGCTCTTGCGGTGTGGGGGGAGAAGGTTGTTCCAGGTTGTCCATGTACTGCTGCAGATCGTGATCTTTATTAGAATCAGAAGGAGTGTCTAAATCTTCATCAGTGTCGAGGCATACTCTTTCTGATTCTTCAAGTTCAGGCGTAGATGGTTCGAGTGCAGAGATTTGATGGGCTGCTGTGGCTGGTGTAGTAGTGCTGGTTCCTTGAATGCATCTTTCAAACTCAGCAAAAGCCACTTCTTTGGCAGCCTCCCCCAAAGATCCCGCAGAAAAGTTTAGAAACTGATCCCCGAAGTATATGTTGACATTCTCTGTATGAGCAGGGGATTTGTGATCTTTATCACCAGTTTGGTGATCTTGCTGTTGTTTTGGTTCTGCTCCTTGGCTGGGGCCTGCCCCAACATCATCTGGCTTGTCCGAGTCATCAGCTGAGGAGGAACTATTGTTTGAGTCAGCGGAGGAGTCAGAATCTTCCTCGTCATCAGCATCATCCTCATCGTCATCAGTTGTCTTCTTTTTTGCTTTCTTCTTGCACATACGATGGATGGATTGGAGTTCATCATATGCCACTTGCACGTGCTCGTGTGTTTCGAGCAGTGCTTCGTGGGTTTCTTTAAGATCTGAATAACGTTGTTCGGCCGAGAGGAGTCGTGCTGAGAGGTCGGTTACTTGAGCTCTTAACTGAATAAGCTCATTATTTGACTCCTCCTCCTGGCGATTATGTAGTTGTGTGAGGGTCGTGGTGATGTCGTCCAGGCGTGTGCTGAAAGCATGTTGTTGCTGCTTCAGCTCGCGGAGGGTCTCTGGCAGAGGCAGAGTCTGCGCAGAGATCCGATCGACTTGCGTTGCCAACACTTCATGCTGGCGTTGTACTCCCTGGATCAACTCGGGAAAGTTGTTACAGTGGCCGTCGATGTGGTCGACTTGCTTGGCCACTGAATCTTGACGTTGTTGAATGCGTTGGAGGATGCCTGGCATGGCGCGGTTCTGCTCGCCAATCTGGGCAACCTGCTGAGTTAGACCCTGCACACATGAAAAAATAGAATTTAAAATGTTAGATGGGTCGGTGAGGAGGTTTCGGATGGTGTCAAATTGACGTCCGAATTCCGCACCGACGTTAGTATAAGGGACCCCAGTGAACGAAGGGTGAGGTGGCTGGGTTCGGGGTGGAATGATAGTGTCATGCGGAAGGGACATTGTTGATGGACCCGCGAATTGCGTGGTGACTGTAGATGGGGTCACCAGCGATGTCGGGGTGGTGGTGGGTGGAAAAAAAGGTGGCATTCCCGAAGAGAGAAATGGATCCGGGAATGTTGATGGAAAGTCGGTGGATGTGAAGGAGGAGAATTCGGGCATTGTGGTGGAGAATGGGGTGCCCGAAGTGAAGAAGGGTGGGGGTGGTGGAGGGGTGGTATAGGAAGGTGGAGCGGAGGATGATTGAAGGGTGGTTGATGGTGGTGGGGTGGTGGATATTGGGGTGGTGGAGGGTGGAGAGGTGGTAGTGAGCTCAACATTTAGACTCATTATAAAAGAGTCTAGTGATGAGGATGTAATATGTTCTTCAGGGAGGGGGGGTTCAGCTTCAGGGTTAGGCTTCGATGTAGGTGTCCCCGACAGCTCATGAGCTTTTACGAGCCTTCTGGAAGGTCGTTTGACTAGGAGCTTTGTTGTTGTAGCTGCCGGGGCAGTTATACTAAGTTCTGCCTGCCCTGCCTTTGCTTTTTTTTCTCTTGCTTTGACTGAAGCTATGATTTTGGCGATCTCGTCTTCAGTGAATAGGAGCTTGTCCTTATCATAGTCAGCAAGCTCTGGAAGTGGAAGCAGGGTTCTTGAAGATTTTGTGGGGCAGAACACGTAGTTCAGCCTTCCATCCTTATCCTTTAAGATGTGAGAGTTCTTTAGTGTCTGTTCGTTGGTAAGGATGTCACCTTTTATTGGGATGCATTTGGGTAGAAGTCTATCCATCTTAAGATATTTGATGATAGATGTGATATGACCACCCGTGCAGATTTCTTTCCCGAGGGCGAAGGCTGATAGCTTGAGCAACATATACCGTCCAATGTTGACAGGCATTCCGTTGAGGACAGACCAGAGGACAAAAAGGTCGGATATAAGAACATTTCCTCCTTCGGATCTGGGGAAAAGTGCGCCGACGATAATTTTGTGTAACGTGCGCACTAGGCCAGAATGAACATTGGAGGCCTTGCTTGTCCTTACATCGAAGGTTGGTAACCCCGTTAATGACTTCCAGAAGGTATGCTTGTTGAACCCGGGGTTGTCTGTGCCAGCAGCTTTGGCTTTCTTCAGCTGGTCTTGATTGTCGATGAAAATTTCATTCAGAAAAGTTTCGGTAATGACTACCTCATGGTTAAAGATTCTGGAGGTTATTCTGCGGTCACCACCGTCCCTTTCTCTATGCATGACGTCCACCACTTCTTTGTTGAAGTAAGTGAAGAATTCTGTTGTGGGCTCAGAGTAGGAAATTTCAGATACAAAGCAGAGCCGGGAAAGGTTAGAATTGTCAAGAAGAGTGAGGATTCTGTGGTAGATCCCCATCTTCATCAGTATGCTGGGGTAGACATACTTGGTCGGTTTAAGGAGTTGGCTGATGGGGGGAATGATTTGGAGGTGAAGGTTCTCGGGTGGTGGTGTTGTGGTGGTGATGGGAGGAAAAATAGGAACAGTTATTGTGGCAGGGTTGGTGACGGTGGTGGAGGATGGTGGGATGCACCCTGCTAGGATTTGTTCCCTTGCACAGGCAGGGTGGACCTGCTTCCTGGCTCTCTTCTTAGATGTTGGCTCAGTTGTTGGTTCTTGAGCCAATCTCTTCCCCTTAGATTTTGTAGTGGGTGATTCTTTCTCAGGGGAAGGCTGGTATTCGGAGGACTCGTCGGATGAGGTCTCTTCGACCTCCTCGTCAGAAGGTTCTTCATCAAGGCAGCGGTTGATTCACTTGATGTCCTTCATGACAGCAGTCAGGTTCACTTCTGCTGGGACTTTTCCAGTCCTTTTGAAGTCGTCAACTATGCTTTGCAGATTTTCTCGTTCAGTAATGAGCTTTTCTTTTGTCCAGAAGGGAGCGTCTGTTGGTCCTTGCTTAGCAGGTGAAGTCATTCTGAAATAATTGATAAGAAACAAAAGTTAGAAATCTTAAATTTTGAAATTATAACAAAGTAAAATTATTTTGAATTTGAGTTTTATTAGTTTGATTTAGTTCAAACGGTACTGAGACCCAAACGGTCTTGAGACCGTTTGGGCTTATACGGTCTGGAGACCGAGAGGATCCAAACGGTCTTGAGACCGCGAGAATCCAAATGGTCTTGAGACCGCGAGGATCCAAACGGTCTTGAGACCGCGACGATCCAAATGGTCTTGAGACCGCGAGGATCCAAACGGTCTTGAGACCACGAGGATCCAAACGGTCTTGAGACCGCGAGGATCCAAACGGTCTTGAGACCGCGAGGATCTAAACGGTCTTGAGACCGCGAGGTGCCTTACGGTCTGGAGACCGCGAGGTGCCTCACGGTCTGGAGACCGAGAGGATCCAAACGGTCTTGAGACCGCGAGGACCCAAATGGTCTTGAGACCATGAGGATCCAAACGGTCTTGAGACCGTGAGGATCCAAACGGTCTTGAGACCGTGAGGTGCCTCACGGTCTAGAGACCGCAAAGGTGACGAACCACGCGGGAGACAAACCGCGCGGCCGTTCGTCGGCTAGGAGCTGTGGAAACGATGATGGCGACAATCGGCGGAGAGGAGCTCGAACGTGAGTTTTAAATGGTGATGCGTCAACCTGTCACTGCGGTCAGTGGGTCGGCAAAGGGCTAGCTGCTGTAGAGCGGGCGACGAGCCGGGAGTGACGACGACGAAGTCGAGAACGACGGCGATGAAGCCGAGTCGTCGGCGAAGCACTTGAAACAGCGACGCGCGGGAGTGCAGGGACGAAGCTCATAGCGGAATGAAACAGGAGAGTTCGAGAATTTGGGAATCAAGAAGAGGGACACGTAGGTGGGGGGTATATTTATAGGTTTTTAGGAGCCCTCTCGGTCAGGTGACCGAGAGAGCTCAAACGGTCTTGAGACCGCGAGGATCCAAACGGTCTTGAGACCGCGAGGAGCCTCACGGTCTTGAGACCGCGAGGAGCCTCACGGTCTTGAGACCGCGAGGAGCCTCACGGTCTGGAGACCGCGAGGGCCCAAACGGTCTCGAGACCGTTTGACCTCAAGATCATGTGGATTTTTATGTATTTTTGGATTTAAAGAAAGCAAAAGAAAAAGGAAAAATAAAGATAAACAAAAGGGTGTTTAAAAACAAAAGAAAAGGCTAGAAAAATTAGGGAAGGTGATACTCAGGCCTTGGGTTGCCTCCCAAGAAGCGCCTTGGTTTAACGTCGCTGGCTCGACAATATTTTGCCCCGACTATGCTGAATTTATAGGGTCATGAATCTCTATGGTTTGTCTTGATAACTTGTCTGCCGGAGTGTGATACTTTTTTAATCTTTGGCCATTTATGGTCCTCTCTCCTCCATTATCGTCAATAATAATGACAGCTCCTGTCGGGTATATATGTTTGATTGTGAAGGGCCCCGACCATTTAGTACGCAGTTTTCCAGGAAACCGTTTTAATCTGGAGTTGAATAGGAGGACTTTGTCTCCAACGATTATATCTTTTCTTTTGATGTGGCCATCGTGCCACATCTTAGTTTGTTCTTTGTAGATTCTTGCGTTGTGGTAGGCTGTCATTCGTAGTTCTTCTAGTTCTTGGAGTTGAAGTTGTCGGAATTCACCAGCACCTTTAAGATCGAAATTTAGTTGCTTAATGGCCCACCAAGCCTTATGCTCTAATTCAACTGGAAAATGGAAAGACTTCCCATACACTAATCGAAACGGTGTTGTTCCGATGGGTGTTTTGAAAGCTGTACGGTAAGCCCATAGAGCATCAGATAGTTTGGTGGACCAATCGGTGCGGTGCCGATTGACAGTTTTTTCCAGGATAGCTTTAATTTGCCTATTGGAGACTTCAACCTGTCCACATGTCTGTGGATGATATGGTGTAGAAACTTTGTGGTTGACTCCATATTTTCTTAATAAGGCTTCAAAGCTCCGTTCAAAGAAATGTGATCCGCCGTCAGATATAATCGTTCTTGGGACGCCGAATCTGGGAAATATTATCTCTTTAAACATCTTGATTACCGGTTTTGAATCGCAAGAGGTGGTTGGTAGAGCTTCTACCCATTTTGAAACGTAATCCACAGCAACCAAGATATACTTGAATCCATAAGATGAGGGGAAAGGGCCCATATAATCTATTCCCCATACATCGAAGAGTTCGATTTCTTGCCATATGTTCAATGGCATTTCATTTCTTCTGGTTATCCCTCTGGATAGTTGGCACTTGTCGCATGATCGCACGTATTCATGTGCGTCTTTTGCGATGGTGGGCCAATAAAAGCCAGATTGCAAGACTTTGAGGGCTGTCTTCTTAGAACTCATGTGGCCCCCAGTGGGGCCTGAGTGACAGTGCTCAAGGACCGAAGTGATTTCCGTCTCTGGGATGCATCTACGAAAGAGTCCATCTGCGCATAAGCGAAAAAGATAGGGCTCGTCCCAGAAATATTGCTTAGCGTCGTGAATGAACTTCTTTTTGTCGTGATAGGATGCAGATGGGTGAATGATTCCTGTTGCCAAATAGTTGACAATGTCGGCATACCAGGGAAATCCATTGGAGACTTTCATTAGGTGGTCGTCCGGGAGGGAATCTTGGATAGGTACTTTGTCTTCATCCTCGACTCTAATACGGCTGAGATGATCGGCGACGACGTTTTCCACTCCGCTTTTGTCTTTAATTTCCAAATCGAATTCTTGGAGCATTAGTACCCAGCGGATAAGTCTAGGTTTTCCATCTTGCTTCTGAATCAGATATCGTATAGCGGAGTGGTCAGTGTAGACAATGACTTTAGCTCCTATCAGGTATGAGCGGAATTTTTCAAACGCGTAGATGATAGCTAAAAATTCCTTTTCTGTAGTAGTGTAATTTTTTGTGCTTCATCCAGCGTTTTAGATGCGTAGTATATAACATAGGGTTTCTTGTCGATTCTTTGCCCTAAAACGGCCCCTATGGCATAATCGCTCGCATCACACATGATTTCGAAAGGTGACGACCAATCTGGAGCTCGTAGTATTGGTGCAGAAATCAAGGCATCTTTCAGAGTTGTGAAACTTTGCAAACATTCTTGGTTAAAGTTGAACTCTGTGTCCTTGGTCAGCAGTTGTGTCATGGGTTTTGCTATTTTGGAGAAGTCTTTAATAAATCTTCTTTAGAACCCAGCATGTCCTAAGAAGGCACGTACCCCTTTTACGTCTTTTGGTGGCATCAATTTTGAGATAACGTCAATTTTTGCTTGATCCACCTCGATCCCTCTGTCGCTCACTCTGTGTCCCAAAACAACACCCTCTGTTACCATAAAATGGCATTTTTCCCAATTTAAAATGAGGTTTGTTTCCTCACATCTTTGTAAAACTTGAACCAGGTTGAGCAGACAGTTGTCGAAGGAGTCTCCATAAACTGAGAAATCATCCATGAATACCTCCATTATAGATTCTGTCAATCCCTCAAAGATAGCAGACATGCATCTTTGGAAAGTAGCTGGTGCATTACAGAGCCTGAATGGCATTCTTTTGAAAGCATACGTCCCAAAAGGATAGGTAAAAGTAGTTTTTTCTTGATCGTCCGGGTGTATCGGGATTTGGTAAAAACCAGAATATCCATCGAGGTAACAAAAGAACTTCTGATGAGCTAGGCGCTCGAGGACCTCATCTAGGAAGGGCAGGGGGTAGTGATCTTTTCGTGTTGATTTATTAAGTTTCCTATAATCAATGCACATACGCCACCCTGTAACGGTTCTAGTGGGCACCAGTTCATTTTTGTCATTAAGAACAACGGTGGTCCCCCCCTTTTTAGGGACCACCTGCACTGGGCTTACCCACTGAGAATCAGAAATTGGGTAGATAATGCCTGCCTTTAGAAGCTTGAGGACCTCAAGGCGAACCACCTCTTTGAGGTTGGGGTTTAACTTTCTCTGTTGTTCTCATGATGGTTTAAACTCTTCAACCATGGGCAGTTTGTGCATACATAAAGCAGGGTTTATGCCTGTCAGATCAGTCATTTTATAGCCAATGGCTTTCTTATGCTTTTTCAGTTCATCGAGGAGTTTGTTTTCTTGATCATCCTCCAGAGTGGAGCTGATGATTACTGGACAGAGCTTCTCATCATCAAGAAAAACATGTTTAAGCCCCTCGGGTAAGGCTTTCATTTCTGGAGCCTTAGGTGGTTCAGTGGCTTCTATAATTGTGATGGCCTTAAGTTCTTCAAACGTGGCTGTCGGAGCTTATTCAGCTTTTTCTAAGTATTGCAGGCATTGTTGCACTAGTTCATTGGCCGAGAATTCTACCTCCAGATTTGTAAGAGTATTTTCCAATTCATCGGATGGTTCAGACATTTCTAACTGGGACATTTGATATATAGCATCCAGGAGAAAGACTTCCTCTTGAATGCTTGGACCTTTCATGCTGTTTAGAACTCTGAACTGGAAAGCCTCCCTCCCAAGTCTCAAAATAATAGTTCCTGCTTCGACATCAATGAGAGCTCGGGCGGTAGCTAGGAAAGGTCTTCCGAAGATTATCGGATATCTCAGGTCTTCTTGTATGTCCATAATAACAAAATCACACGGGACATAAGAATTTGTTCCTATTCTGACAGGGATGTCTTCGATAATTCCAAGAGGGGCAGTTATGGTAGAGTCGGCTAACTGAATTGTCATTGTCGTAGGTAACAAATCAGTGAAGCCTAATCTTTTACACATTGAATAGGGCATAATAGATATGCTTGCTCCTAGGTCTGCCAATCCTTTCTTGCTGGATCCATTTCCAATGGAACACTGAATGCCGAAGGAACCTAGGTCCTTCTTTTTCTTTGGCATTTTATTAAGCAGGATATCTGAAGTGGTCTGAGCAAGTTTCACTGTTTCATGCTCTTCTGTCATATACTTTTTTGACAAGAGGGTTTTCAGGTATTTTGCCCAAGCGGGCACTTCGGAAAGGGCATCAAGAAAAGGAATATCAATGTATAACTTTTTCATAGCTTCTTTAAATTTTTGGAACCTAGTGTCCATTTTGGTTCCTTTTAGTCTGTCTGGGTAAGGAATTCTTGGTGGGACTTCTGGGATTGGTTCCTTTTCCTTTTCTTTCTCTGCAGAATTTTCTATTTCTCTGCTTGAATTCCCTGTTGGGGAAAGAATGGCTACGTCATCATCATCATGGTCGATTCTGGTGACATCAGGCAGGACACGACCAGACCGCGTGGTGACGGCATTAAGTTGTTCTGGTTTGTTTGGGTTATGACGCGGGTTTGCCTCTGGTTGCCCAGCAAAAGTGCCGGCTTGAGGTTTCAATTGAGCGACAATCTGTGCCAGTTGGGCTTCTACGACCTTTTGTTGAGCTTGCTGGTTTGCAAGCATGGTTTGTTGTGATTGAAGCATTTGTCTAATCAAGGATATCTCATCAGATGATTGGGAAGGAGCACCCCTTTGTTGATACTGAGTGACTTGCTGTCCTGGTTGTTGTAGAGGTGCAGTTAACTGTGGCTGCTGGGGCTGCTGCAACTGAGGTTGTTACAACTGAGGGTGCAGTCCTGAATGGGCATATTGGTAAGAAGGATTCCTGGGATAGATAGATCTTTGGAAACCTTGTCTATAATTCCCTTGATTGAAGTTATTCTAAAATCCTGGTGGTTGTCTATTAAAAGATCCACCTTGTGCCTGCTGCTGTGGGTTGGCAGTCCCTGCAGGATTCCCATATTGAAAACCAGGATGGTTCCTTGGTTTATCTGGGTTGTAATACACTTGGCCAGGTATTGAATGTATGGAGTTGACTTGATCTGGAATTTGGTCCTCGGGATGCTCGATAATGGGTTCATATTGCGGCATAGGTGGTTGTAAATCCATCATGACATTGTATAACAGGCCACATGATAATGTGGGATGATCGGATGCATGACAGGCTTCACAAGTTCCAGTAGCTGCCTTAACTTGTTGAACCTGAGAGCTTTTCTTCTTATCATATTCCCCGAAAGAAGTTTCGAGGGCTTGTTGCTTGCTAGCAATAGTCTTCAAGGCCTCAGCAATGGCCTTGAGTTCCATGGATTCTTCTGCTTTGTAAACCTTGAGAACGCCTTTGGGTTGGTTAGATGACCTTCCCCAATTGGATTGGTTCTCGGCCCCTAGCGTAACTATATTCCAGGCATCTTCATAATTCTTTCTCATAAAGTTTCCTCCAGATGAGGAATCTAGAAATTGCTTGATATCATCACTTACTCCTCTGTAAAATGTTTCTATCAGTTGATTTTAAGATATGCCATGGTGAGGACACTTTCTCAGGAGTTCTTTGAATCTTTCCCAAGCTTCAGCAAGTGTTTCTCCAGGTAGTTGGGAAAAGTGATTAATCTGTCCCCTAATCTCATAGGTTAGCGAAGGTGGGAAGAATTTCTCAAGAAACTTCTCTTCTAAAGGAGTCCAAGTAGTGATGATGGGGTGTCTATCCAAAGCGTTGTACTAGCTTAGTGCTCTTCCAGATAAGGTGAAGTGGAAAAGGTGTAACATGATTGCTTCCAAGGCAATTCCTGCTTGGGGTACAAGTCGACAGAGTGACTTGAATCTCTTAAGGTGATCCATGCAATCGTCTCCGGGTGCTCCGGAGAAAGAGATGCCTTGCATGATCTGGATCCATTGCGTCCGAATTTCAAAGTGTGGTATGTAAATAATCAGTGGTCGGACAGGATGATCGTCTTCATAATTCTTCGGGACTGCGTAGTCCTGAAGTTGCTTGTTTCTTAACGCAAGTTGAGCAGCAGCATGCTCTGCTTGGATGCGGGCTTGTTCCTCAGCTCGGATCTCAGCTTGCACCTGAGCACGAGTGTCGGCAATAAGTTGTGCTCGTTGTGCTGCTATGGTGGCGTTGATTCTTTCTGCAACAAGGCGTTGCTCTTCGGCCATCTGTCTGGCTCTTTGGCGGTTAAGTCTATTCCTTCGGTGGAAACTTCTTTCTACCACAGAATCGTATTCTGGTTCAGGGGAGAATCCGATGCTATGCGGGGGTTGCATACACGTTTTCTACCTGAGTAGAAGGAAAATCACACGTTAGGATAATGGAAGGAAATGAAGAAATCAAGAAGTTTTGGAGTAGTTATCAAGAAAAAGTGTAAAATCCTAATCAACCAAGAAGTTGTTAAGTAAAAACTAAAATGTTCCGTTGTCCCCGGCAACGGTGCCAATTTTTGATGAAGTTTTGCAACACCACTAAAAATCCTAAGGTGATGAATCCTTAGGTTTAGCCTTGCTAGTACTATGGCAAGAACTCCACCCACGTGTGCTAAGACACACGGAAGTCTTATCATAGTATAGTTCAGGGTCGAATCCTCGGGACAACGGTCTTGACGAAGTCAAGATGGAAAACGTTTTTAGTTTTACTTAACTACTTAACAGTTGATATTTAGATCGAAAGTTTGATTTTGGTTTTAAATCTAAATGCGAGGAAAGTAAAGCAAGAAAGTAAAGATTAAGGTTGTAAACAATGATAAAAACCACTAGGATGTTATCGGGCTTCACACCACAACACATGGATCAAGTCATGCAACATAATAAAACAACCTGCAAAGAGAGACAAATTAGTTAGTATCTTGTAGTCCTAGCTTCCTTTCGGATAACTAGCTACGAGAAGTGTGGAGTATTGCAATGCCAGCCATTCCATAATGAATGGTCACATGCTTTGCATTACTTCTTCATAAAATGTGTTCCTCGACCTTACCAAGGTTGCACTTCCATACGTCAACTGATTCCATTTCATAGTATGAAAGTGCAACGATGGGGGTGAGTTTACTCCACTCATGAAAACACTTCTAGACACTGAAACAGACATATGGTGACTACATACATCCATAACCAACATTCAATCGATATTCAAATCTAAAGGTACAAACATAGACAATTCATACCAAAAGACAATATGTAGCACAAGTTGATGATCAAGCAACTAGTATTCATTAAGCGATTGAAGTCAAACTGAAAAGAAGAGTATCTCTATTACAAGTTATTGAATTACATCACATGAAATGAAAACATGGGTAGCAGGGCTACTCCCCGCACCCTAGTGAATGAAACTACTCGCTCATGACAAAGAAGGAGGCGAGAAGAGAGAGAAAGAACGTCATCTCCACGAAGGAGGGAAGGTTGAACCCTTGGTGAAGAGAGCAACGATCTTCGCACTTCGTGGTTGCCTTGATGAAGGATCTTCTCTTCCCACCTTCTTTGTTGAGGAGAGAGAAAGAAGAGAGAGAAGGTAGTTTGATGATGAGCACGGATCTCAAAACTGGCAGCCTTGGGGCAGTGGACAGAAGACCAGAGTGCTCTGGATCTGGAGAGGCAGCCTTTGGGCGTCTTGAAATTCGATCCTCTTGAAGTGACCCTTGAGGTCCTATTTATAGGCTCAAGTTGAGCCCAAACGGTCTTGAGACTGTGAGGCTTCTCGCGGTCTTGGGACCGTGAGGCTTCTCGCGGTCTTGGGACCGTGAGGCTTCTCGCGGTCTTGGGACCGTGAGGCTTCTCGCGGTCTTGGGACCGTGAGGCTTTTCGCGGTCTTGGGACCGTGAGGCTTCTTGCGGTCTTGGGACCGTGAGGCTTCTCGTGGTCTTGGGACCGTGAGGAGTCTTTGTAATTTTTTGTGTTTTCTGTAATGGAAAGATAAGAAAAGTTAGTTTATTGATGTATCTGCAATAAAGTAAGAAAGTTTAATGATTCTATTTAGTTTATCTAAGAAAGAGTATGGAAAACTAAAGATAACTAATAAGATAACGTCACAAAATGGGAGGTTATCAATCTAATGTGTTACTTGAGTATTTCAGGAACAAGAATACAAGGTGATGGATGACAAAGCTTTGGAAGATCTATATGCTTAAATTGCTTTATTTCCATGATTGTAATCAAATGTAAAAACTTGTACAAGTATATAATGTAAAAGTACTTAGATATCATGCAAATAAAGCATTTATATCTTCCCCATCCACACACAACACTTCGAAAAGTCATCCCTAAGTGAACATCACAACTGCACATACATTTCTTGCACTTAGCATATGAGTTAAAGTTTTAAAACAGAGTTTGTCTCGGTCGACAAACTTTTTGACCGAGATACTCTCGGTCCAACATTTTCTCGACTGAGAAACTCCCAAGTCTAAAGAACGAAAATCTTTGCATAACCTGCTAAAAGCAATCATAGAGAAAGGCTCAGTCAAACTTTATTTCGACCGAGATAGTGTCTCGAGCAAGTTCTATAGTCGTTAGACTTAGCTATATAACCGTTAGAGTTAATGGAAAAAGTGGTTGGGAGTTGAGTTGAACATTGCTCCAGACTCACCATCGGTCGACAATTTCCTCGACCGAGAGACTCTCGGTCGACAAACTTCTCGACCGAGAAGGTGTCTATCTGCACTTTTCAAAAATAATTAACTAGCTATTACTAATGTAATTTGTGGATACCTAACGGCTAGTTAAGCACTAAGAACCCCTAGAAAGTGTCTAGAACGTCCCTAAGAACTAGTAGGCCATTCCTATAAATAGGACATTCCTTAGGACACCTAAACTCACTTGAGCACACATACTTGCATTTGAGAATCAATCCTTGTAAGCAATTGAGCAACTTCAACATTTGCAAATCATTTCCATTGCTGGCATTTCATGTCCTATAGGCTAGAATATCCTACCCACTATACTTCCACTTCCATACACATTGGATAGGAGATCAAAACACTTTATATAGGATTCAAGCCTTGTGCTTAAGTGGTAATTGTAATTTCCTTTTTCCTTTCTTCTTCTTTCTTATTGTTTTGTACTCTCCTTGCTACTCCTAGGTTGGAGGCTGCGGAGTGGAGAGGGTGAAATCTTCTCAGGTCGAGAAGGAGGACTTTGGACTGCTTCTAGAAGGTCTCAATGGGAAGTTACTTTAAGGAGGAAGGCTACTTTAAGGGGGAGCTTGAAGTTACTTCAAGTGAAGGCTGCTTCAAGGTTGGTGAGACGCCTTCATGTGAAGGTTGTCCAAAGGGTTTGGGAAGGTATTTGTAATTTTGTGTAACATCCTTGAGAAGGTAATAAAATTCAAATACTTTCAAATCCTAATTGAAAACAATTGGGTAGTAGACTGACTCCCTTAGTTTTTGCTAAGGACGGAACCACTCTAAATCCTTGTCTCCTTCTTCAACATCTTTGTGGTTGTTTGTTGGTTGAATAATTTTTTAATTAGTCATAAAACCCTATTCACCCCCCCTCTAGTGTTTTTCATTTAGAACCTTCCTAGATTTAATAATTAAAAGTGAATGTAAAATAAGACTCTTAATCCTTGTGGAAATAATATGTATAATAATTATAGACTTGGGGTACAAGTTGTGAGATAAATATTTCAAATTCTTTATAAATGAAGGTAATAAGAGAATTTGACTTTTCTCTTCTTGGTTTCCATTATTTGTTGGTTTTCATATTATGGATACAATTAACATAACTTGAAGAAAGAATTTATTCCAGAGGAAATTAGAAATAAGTAGACTTCGGGATAATTAGAGTGAGACTGAGGAGGTTTAGGAAAGATTAGATAGGGTATACTTCCCTCATGAGTAAATAGTTTCCAAATTTTTATAAGTGTCAAATATAGTAACTCAATATACATTATAATGACCTTATTTAAATGATACTAAACACTCTTATATATTAAATGATTCACAAAATGATCTCAAAGGTAGAAAATGATGTGAGATTTGGGTTAGTCATGTTTTAGTTAGCTTAGAGGTTAAGTTTTACACTAAATGACTAATCCTAGATTCCTTAGTTCCATTTAGGATATAGAATATAACTTAAAGTATAAAATATTAAATAAAATAAAGAATGACCTAAAAAATGGAAAGTGATGGAAAAATCATATTTTATATGTAAAAATTAGGCTAGTTGCCAAACTTTATATTCACTGAACAATGTTTGTGCCATCAAATTATTTAGGAAAGAAAGAATTTGATAATTTATTTTAATCATAGTTTTACTACACATAAAAAAGTCAATTTCCTAAAGTCTCATGTATAATTCTTTGTCATTCTGGATTTCTTGCTTTACCTTTTTACCAGTTTGCCTTTGGGACATTTGATGTTGGTCATGCAGGTCTGGGCTAGACTTCCACCTCAATCCCAACTGGGAAATAACCGCACAGTGCTATTTTTTCTAATGGACTCCTTCTCTCTCTCATTATCTCATCTTCCGATAAATAAGATTCCCTCAATACAAGTGTAACTAAGTTTTTTCTTTTAGGATCACACCATCTGCTTCGGTCTTCATAGGTTATATACATACATATATATAGTGCCTTTTGTATTGTCCTTGAATCCTTAGGAGTCTTCATCACCTTAACCCATTGTAGTTATATCACATCATTCTTCACAAAATTACATTCCCTCCTGTCTATACCCATGGATTAGAAAGTTTGTTTCAATCTCCAAGAGTCTCTGTGAAGGGTTAGACATACCTCCTTCAACCTGAGGACCTTGTCACACTCTTGAGCTTGTCTACATTATGGTAATCTCTTATCCCCTCCCCTTTTCTCAGGTATGCATGTACATGCTTGTTGTGGCACAATCGGATGATGTGTTTCTCATTTGCCTTTTTTCACATCTAATCACCTACACCTCCTTTTGAGAATTGTGTGATGTTGTTGGATATGTATTGCTTTCCTTGTATACATCCAAGTTTTACTCGAGCCATCTACGGCAATGTTTGTCCATGTGTTTCTGACCACCTATTGCTTGGAAGCTTCATGTACCATGGGAGGTCTCCTAGTTTTTTTTTAGCCTAATTGAGACTAGTAGATATTGACAGAGGCTAGGTTCCTTCCTCATCTCCTGACCTTTCCATACTAAGAATTTTCTTCTCAAGTTTGATCCCTATCACCATTGTGATTCTTCCTGTGGGAAAACCAACAAAGAAGATGATGCATTGGCTTTTACAAGTTTTCCTAACTCATTGTATTCCTTTTTGTCCTAGGACCGAGGGCGTTTTCTCATTTTGCTTAGTTTGATGATGATGGCACACATGTTTTGTGGAGTGGTAGTGTTATTGATTTGCCCTGTCACGCAATATGGTTGGAAATGTATATGTGGTGGTATATTGGAAACCTAACAATGAGTTTCAAATTATTTGTCTAGATTTTTTTTCACTTTATAAAATTCATAACTAAATATTGCAAACTGAGAAAAATAAATTAAGATATGGTTTAGAATATTGGGGTTTTTATCTACGCAAAAATATGGTTTTCATAAGATAACTCTAATACAATGAATATGTGATTTCTAGGGATTCTTTTAATTGGTTAGAATTTTTTTAATTCATACTTAATAATATATAAGCTAGAAAAATGGAAAACAATGTTACAAATTAGTAAAGAATGTCATAATCATGGTATGGTTGTATAGACATAATGAATAATAATAAGAAGGTGTTTTTCTACAGTTTGAAGAATATATGTAACTAACTACTTTAATATTTAATAGGTTTCTTGTGGACCCGAGATGGAACTAGGGTTTTAATTTTGAGCATATATAGAGTTGATATTAGGTATGTTTTATTTCTACTTGATTATATTATAAAATCACCTATGTTTTCTCCCAATTGGTTTTTGAGACATATACACTCTCTTGCCTATGAGATATTGACTCATATGGTGCTTATATTCTAAAATTGATCTTTTTATCATCCTATCTTCTGGATGTGCTTGATGGATCATTATTTGTATCTTGCTCATTCTATTCAATGTGATAACCCTAATTTGAGTAATTTAGTTGAATGCAACCTTATTTCTCTGGTCATGGCCTTTTATGGTCTTATGAGATATCTCAATTGTGGATATTGATTGGATATTTGTTTATGGGTCTTTAGACCCCAGGTGATAATATCTAGATGTTCTCATCCCTTATTTGAGTTTGAAGAAACTTACTTATTGCCTCTACATTTGTGCATGACTTAGAAATTTTTTATTTTTGGTTGTGCTACATGAGTACAAACATACATAGGACTCACTTATAAAACTCAGGGTGCACTTTTCTACCCACTTCTGCTTAATATCATATGTTGTCCCAGCTCTACTTTGAAAAACCTTAGTCTAATGTCACTTACATGAACTATTTATGAGATTGTTTAAGGAAATAAACTATTTTATTGATATCTTCTTTAACTATTATCTTTCATATCCATTTGGATGCTTTCTTTCTCTCTTGATCGGGGAAGCCTTGATATAGTTTATTAATGTCATTTTTTCCTTATATTTCTCAATCCCTATTTATATGCACATACATGTATTTTTATGTTGAGAATTTCCACTTTGTGTTCTCCCTTGGGTTATGCTTCCAACCCCTTAGGTGATGAACATGGAAGATTTTACATGATGACATGAACTTGTCTTAGTGGAGCTGGCTTTTGTGAGAAATATACTTGAAGTAGCTCAGACTTCCCTCTTCTTAGATAATGAATCTGTTTCCTTCATGTAAGCCCCATGTGGGTTATTATGTGATATAGTAAATTGAATATAATCATTATATATAGTTCAACTACTATTCTTGTATACCATTCAATTGTGAAATGAAAAAATACACTTGATTCACCATGCTTGTAACGACACTGCTTCCCGATAACCCCCAATCAAGGGAGACCAAGAGGTCGGAGGCATTATCCCAAATACAAGATCAATGGTTTAACAATTAATCAGAAATAATTATCAAATTCTATGACAACTAAACTTGAAAGTTGGAATAAAAATTAACTTTGACATACCTTGCAAACATAGGTACTAAGACTTCTATCCACAGTAGAAATCTAACTAGCTAATCCTCCTTTGAATAATTAACTTTATATTCATAGATTTTGTTTTACTGTTTGTCCAATTTTAGATGGTTCCTAAAACAGTGAAAAATAAAATGTCACTTAGTATATCGCTATACTGGTATGTGGGGACAAACACAACATCACAATTAAGCTCTAACAAATTATACATAGCAAATATTTGATTAACGAGCCAAATTACATTTTCAATGTAACTTCTCAACTGCTTTTACACATACCCTGGAATACCCTCTCTTAGGGTTTTGTCCTTCCAAGGGACGTAAGGCCACCTTCTCCATCCTGAGCTTGGTGCCTGGGGTCACTTCTATGGGTGCCCAGTGGTCTTCCCTCTAGGGATTGACCACTTCAAACCATCCCTCCGGGGCTTGATCTTACATCATACAACAGGGATGGTATGTAGGTTCGAGGCAGTCACACTTATACTTAATTGTTATACACATAGTAACTTTATGAGATTGTAGAATTGAAACAGCCAAACAGTTTAGGTTTCACGGCAATCGACCAATCCTTGAGAAAATGTCATGAATCATAAAGGGATTATTCATAATTTAACCACATACCTGTTCAGTATATTTCATAAGCAAATAGCAATTTCCAACCAAGAAACCAATCCAATCCAAGCAAGCAATTCCACCACACAATCATAGAATCTTGAAAAGCAAACAAACCTATTTACTACATACTAATCAAGAATCTACTTTATTGACTTGGATTCACTTTCTAGGGTTTCTAATCTGAATTAGGGTTTAATTAGGGTTCCTTTAGATCTATTCACAACTTTTCTCTTTTATGCCCATAAAACCCTAAAACATCAATCTTAGGTTAAAAACCCTAATTACTCACATATTCACATTAGAGCCTTTTTATCATTTACTAGGCTTGAGATTAACCTAACATTAGTTCGATATAAAGGATCTCAAATTATATCTCATTAAAACCCATTAACACCTAGATTAGGGTTTCTAATCCCATTAATGCTCATTAACATAACAAAACCCAAAGTTAAGCTATTAAGCATATGGATCATCTCTTTAGACATCAAAATATCTTTCTTATTAACAACAGGTAAATATCATCTTAAATTATCCAAAGAACGCTACTAAATCCCATTAACATCAAAACTAGGGTTTTTTTCATTAATAAAAACATTAAAGGTAGCATCCTTACATACTTTTTGAGTTATAAGAATAATTCTGCCTTGATAATATTTTTATTGTATTCCTTGCATTCTCGTGATAAATTTTTATATATAACTTGTTGCAATCTGAGCTACCAATAATTATTTATGAATTTTGTAGGATTTACTTACCATGGCCAATGAGAGGCTGCCACATCAGCCATTGTGTACGTTGTTTTCCTGCGTAACCCTGCTGACTTAAGACATAATGAATTTATGATTTTTCCCCTCAAGTAACGACCTACTTCTTCACGCCTTGCAGGGCACTTTCGTTCGGGTGACTCTGGTCATCGCCTTCCTCTCACAGCCCTCCGATGCCGTCGTAGTAGGGGTCATGCGCGACACTACCTCCCCTCCCCAGGTCTTGAAGACCACTAGGGGCAGTTCTTGCACCTCTGCCACACTCTTGCGTGCAGGGCACGGTCCCTAGGTCATGGTCGGGGTAGCTGATTCAAAAACTACAGGTTTGCAACCGCGGCCGGTTTGCAGACGTGGTGTAGATGTTCAGCAGACGGTGCGGGCGAGGAGGAGTTGGCGGGGTTGTTGTTCCATACCAAAGGAGCCTCCAGATGCCCCGAACTCCCTTCCAAGACTCGAATCTGATCCAAGGTTGCACCACCCCCTCGGTTAGGGTTCAGATGGATACAAGTTGAAGAAGAGCGTGAGACGAGGAAGACTCGAGGCTATGGGTCCAACCCTTATATATGGATAGGTAGCAATGTCCTAGCACGCTTACCTATGAGGAAACAAGTCCCTCCATCCATAGAAGACTACTTTTCTTATTAGCGTGTAATTCTACCTTTGATTACTTCCTTGTCAAACCACATTCCTTGGTTATCAAGGAATCTCATATTAGTGTATATCCTCATGACCAATGCATCCTAACCCCTCTTGATCTAGGGGAGACTCATACTGATCAAGAATCTACTTTATTGACTTGGATTCACTTTCTAGGGTTTCTAATCTGAATTAGGATTTCATTAGGGTTCCTTTTGATCTATTCACGACTTTTCTCTTTTATGCCCATAAAACCCTAAAACATCAATCTTAGGTTTAAAACCCTAAATACTCACATATTCACATTAGAGCCTTTTTATCATCTACTAGGCTTGAGAGTAACCTAACATCAGTTCTATACAAAGGATCTCAAATTATATCTCATTAAAACCCATTAACACCTAGATTAGGGTTTCTAAGCCCATTAATGCTCGTTAACATATCAAAACCCTAAATTTAGCTATTAAGCACATGGATCATCTCTTTATACATCAAAACGTCTTTCTTATTAACAACAGGTTAATATCATCTTAAATTATCCAAAGAATGCTACTAAATCCCATTAACATCTAAACTAGGGTTTTTCCATTAATAAAAACATTACAGGTAGCATCTTTACATACTTTTCGAATTACAAGCATAATTAGGCCTTGATAATATTTTTATTGTATTCCTTGTATTATCTTGATAAATTTTCATATATAACTTTTTGCAATTTGAGTTACAATTTTTATTTATGAATTTTGTAGGATTTACTTACCATGGCCAATGACAGGCTGCCACGTCAGCCATTGTGAACGTTATTTTCCTGCGTAACTCGAATGACTTCAAACATAACTAATTGATGATTTTGTCCCAAGAGCAATGACCCGCTTCTTCATGCCTTGGAGGGCACTTTTGTCTGCGTGACCCTGGTCGTCGCCTTCCTGGTGCAGCCCTCCACTGCCACCGTAGTAGGGGTCAGGCGCGGCACTACCTCCCCTCCCCAAGTCCCGACAGCCACTAGGAAAAGTTCCCCCGCCTCCACCACACTCCTGCGCACAGGGCACGGTCCCTAGGTCAAGACTGGGGTAGCTGATTCAAAAATTACAGGTCTACAACCACGACCGGTTTGCAGACATGGTGTAGATGTTCAGTAGATGGTGCGGGTGAGGAGGAGTTGGCGGGGTTGTCGTTCCACATCGAAGGTGCCTCCGGATTCCCTTAACTCCCTTCCAAGACTCAAATTTGATCTAGGGTCACACCACCCCCTCAGTTAGGGTTTGGACGGATACAAGTTTAAGAAGATCATGAGACGAGGAAGACTCAAGTCTATGGGTCCAACCCTTATATAGGGATAGGTAGCAACATCCTAGCATGCTTACCCATAAGGAAACAAGTCCCTCCATCCATAGAAGACTACTTTCCTTATTAGGGTGTAATTATACCTATGGCTACTTCCTTATCAAACCACGTTCCTTGGTTATCAAGTAATCTCATATTAGAGTATTTATATAATGGCCAATCTGAAAATCATCACTTATATTTCCTTTGTTCTTGGCTTTTAATCCATTAGTCACGAGGACATACTTCCTTATATCAGGTAGTATTTTGTTTTGGCAACACAAAAGCCACCACATATTCCCATTAGTTCATGACACTTTATTGCCAATTTCTAAAATTATCCTCTTCTTGCCATTATAACCATGTGGATTCGAAATACCATCAATGTGATTCAAACATACCTTTCTTATATCTCAAATTTTTCTTCTTACTAATGATTTATTTGATTTCATCCTTTTCTTTTAACCATATTGGACTCATTAACATGTTATGATCCACGAAATCACATTAAAAAAAAGAAAACATTGCAAAGGAGATCCATTGAATACACATAATTCATGCAGGTCCCATAATCATACATTTATTGGGGAAATTGCATTTCCCACCAAAAATTGGGGTTGAACCTTAGGGTTCTTAGGTTAGAAACATAAGTACCTAAAACTCATCCCTTGTTGGATAAGGTATTTTAGTTGGACTCATGACCTATGTATACCATAAACATACCCCTATCTTTAACCCAGAACCCATTACCTTTAAGATTGTTTTGGTGTGACTAATGAGGAAACCCTTTTTCAGGGGTGGAATCTTGTAACATATTGAATCTGAGCTATAAATTCAACTTTTATATTATTTGAACTTAATAATGAATACATTACCTAACTTCTTAGGAACTTTTGCAACTAATGTCAACTATATATAACTACTCCCTAAATAATATAGATGAATGAACTCTACAAATTTGGTCACATAACTACTAACTGAGTAATTGAAGTTTGCATTTCAAATTTCATTTATCTAGAGAGGTAACCATAAATAATTTAGGATAATCATTAGAGTTGAAAAGTATTAAAGGAATGACTTTTTTCCACTTTTCACCAACTTGCAAGAAAACTAATAATCATGGGCTTAACAATAGGAATGTGAAACTTGACAAATATGTAGCCTTGACCTGCATGATCTTAATAAGTTAACTGCACAAAAAATTATTCATTGATCAAATTTGATTAATGTATGCACAAAAATTTTGGACAATTAATTTGGTATGTTACATAAAATACACTACAATGCTCAAATGTGGACAATAAGACATGATTGATATGTGGACCCTAAATCTTGCACTGTAACAATAATTTTCTTGGTAAAATTTGTGCTTATGATGAATATAAGAAGTATCCCTAATGCAAAAAGGAAAAGAAGATATATGTTCATGATATACTTTTGGCGTACCCACACACTTTATCTCTAAATAATAATAAAAAATTACAATGATGATAAAATATCATTACATAGTGTGGAACCCTAACAAGTGTAATCATGTTGGAACTACCCTAGGCTTTGGTATGACTCATTTTGTTTATCTTCTAGTAATTGAAAACTAGTGCACAAGAGGCTTGGACTAACAAGTTACATCTTGGACAAATGAGTAATTAATTACAATAGGTCTTGGTTGCTTGGATTTCAAGATCACATCATCTTTAAGGGTTGTAGATTTGTAACATACCGAAATTTAAGCACAAACCCTAACTTTGTTCTCCAAATACCTTTTCTTTTAGAATCAGTTCTTATCCCTTTATCCCCGAATTTGATGGTAAAAGGGAAAATTAGACTCTTATAGACATAGTGTATAAACTAATTGTTCAATCTTGGTTGGACATGGCACAATTTGTCCACTTAGGTTAGAAAGGGATTATAATGCAAATTCACAATCTAACATATTTTACTTTCAAAATAAGGACTCTAACACTTTCCTAGATTTTTATATTTAAAAATCAATGTAGAACTAACAATCCTAATCATTGAGGAGATGGTACTTATATAATTATAGATTTGGGGCACAAGCTGTGAGATTAATATTTCTTAATCTTTGTTAATGTAAGGTGATGAGAGTATTCAACTTTTCCCTTCTTCATTACCATTAGTTGTTGGTTTTTTATATTGTGGAAATAATTACTACATTTTGGGGGACTAAGTTATTATGATCTAGAGAAAATTAGAAGCAAATACACTTTAGGATAATTGGCAGGGATTGAGGAAGTTAAGGAAAGACTAAATAGGGTATACTTCCCTCATAAGTAGATAATCTCTAAATGCTCATAAATGCCAAATATGGTAACTCAATATAGATTATAATGACTTTTATTTAATTGATATCCAAACACACTTATATATTTAATGATTCACAAAATGATCTCAAAATTAAAATTTGATGCGATATTTGGATTTTTCATGTTTTGGTTGGCTTAGCGGTTAAGTATCACATTTATTGACTAGTAATGTTGACTAAAGGTCTAAATTGATTAAACCCTTGTTTTGATGATGAAGAACCATCCCACTTATTTGTATCCAATGCTTGCACTTGAGTGATTTCATATTATATATAGACACACTCTAAATGCCCTAACTTGCACATGTCAACATGGAGAAAAGTCAAGTTAAAATAATTGCAAGTGCACTTTTGTGGAATATGATGTAAATCCATTAGAATCATGTTGTAAATCACTTGTAATGATTGCATGACTTATGATTAATCTTGGGGAAAATCAAGAACACTTAAATTGAATATTTAAGCACTTCAATGGTATTTTTCAAAATTCATTACAGGTTGTTTTTTGGTCGAGTTACAAAGTCGACCGATCCCTTAATGGATCTTGAAAATTTCATGGTTTAGTCGAGTTTCACACTCATAGAACTCGACTGATTCTTGCATTTGGAAAAAATGATTTAAGTGACCTATCGAGTTTCATGCAGGATAAACTTGACTGATTGTTCAATTCTGCTTTGTCATATAGTGCAATTGGTCGAGTTACCTTTATTGAAACTCGACAAATCACATTGTACGAAAAGTGTAGAAAAGTGCTTTCAGTCATTGGAATGTTGCAGAATTCAAAAAAAAATTTGTTGCAACATCCCAAATGGCTAGTATTTATCCTTAAGTGTTCTCAAAGGCTTCTAGGCATCCCCAACTATAAATAGGACCACTTCGGCTTCATCCATGGTTAGACAAGCACTATGATGGTCCCTATTCTATAATTGAGTGCATCTTATAGCCTCCTCTCTCTCTCTCTCTAAGCTAAATCACTTTCTACATACATTAGAGTGATCAGGAGATTTGTAAGAGAGCTAGTCCTATATGTATATCTTGTGAGGATCTCACTTCCTTTACCTCTCAATCTCTGATTTCAACCATTACGATGAAGTTTCTCTCTCTTAGATAAGAGAGGTGAAGAAGAAGGCAATGTTGAAGACTTGGAGCAAAAGAGTGGTAAGCCCTTGGTGAAGGTAGAAGACTCCTTGCTCAAGTGGGTAAGTCCTTGGTGGAAATTTATCCTTGGAAAAGGTGAAGTGAAAGGCTGAAGATCCAAGAAGAGTGGGTAATTCCTTACAGGATGAAGACTTGTTGCAAGAGTGGGTAAGTCCTTGGTGAACGCGGAAGACTCCTTGCACATGTGGGTAAGTCCTTGGTGAGGTAGAAGACTCTTGGTTGGACAGATAAGTCCTTTGGTAGGTTGTTCGCTCCCTTCCCCTCAAAGGGAAATCTGGGTATCCTTGTCTCGAGAAAAGGAAGGTCATATATATTATATCTCTTATAAGGAATATAATGCAGGTGCAGTGGTTAAGAAGTCCTATAGGTTGACCTCTCTAGGTAGTGGACAAACGTACTCCTAGTTTGGAGTATGGAACCACTCTACATAGTTTGCATTCTTGTGCATGTTTCAATCTTTCTCATCCTTTCTATGTATGTTTAGTTGCATTCAAATTCCTATTTTGCAACCTTATCTTGTGATATATCTGGAAGGTCTAATAAATTTTTTTTATGTGCTTCTGAGCTCTATTCACCTGCCCCCTAGAGAAAATCGTCCTTCCTAGATCCAACAAGTGGTATCAGAATGGGTCTTCTCCAATCAGACTTCCACAAGTAGGAGAAGATGTGCAACTATCAAGGTGGGAGATACATCATCAACATTCCAATCTTTTGACGGGAGCTATTGGAAAAGAAGGCTACAATTCTAAATCCAATGATCAAGTCTTAATCTCCGGAAAATGGTGGACCGTCCATACAAGCTATCAGAGACAAGATTGAAGAATGGGATGAGGCTACTTTGAAGAAAGAAACTTTGAATGTGAAAGCCATCAAAATCCTCTATTCCTACATGTCCCCCACCAAGTTCAACCAGATTTCCTCTTGTGAGACAGCTTATGAAGTATGGAAAAAGCTATGCATCACATATGAAGGGACAACCCAAGTGAAGAAAAGCAAAGTCTACTTGCTGAAGGGGCTTCTTGAAAACTTCAAGATGGGAAAGAAGGAAAGGATAGCCAGGATGTACTCAAGGGTCAACACTATTGTAAATGGTCTTGCCATTCTTGGTCATCCTATGGATAGATGAGAGATCAACTCAAAGATCCTTAGAACTCCTCCCAAGAGGTGGGAATCCAAAGTGACTTTCATTGAAGAAGTAAATCCTCTTGGTGTTATTCCTATTAAAGACCTCATAGGAAATCTACAAGCCCATGAAGTCAAACATGACAAGATGAAGAAGAAAGATAAGAGAAAGACCACAAAAGAATGAAGAAGGCTGAAATAAAAGCCCAAATTGAAGCTATTGTTGGTCAAGCCTCTTCATATTCTCAATTTGAAGAATATGTTGTTGTGTGGTTTCCACATCAAATTTTCAGATGATTTCACACACAAATTCAGTTCATTTTGTTCTCATTTAGCCTCTATTCATATCATTCTTGCCACCTTTTTGTTATTTTTCTCATCACATGATGTGTATTGCAGGAATACTTCAAAATGATCAAACTGGAGATAGCCCAACTCAAATTCATCATTATCAGGACTTCTCCATGCCTTCTCGACATTTAGAACTTTAATTCTACTGAAACAGCAATGCACACGACGTGTAAAGCCCCTGAACTTGCATAATGCGTTGAATGAGCTTAATTACCATAATTGAATACTTATAACCCTAATATAACCTTTTTATATGTTTTTAAATCATAATACAAGCTTAAGTTTCAAATTTGGTCAAATTTGGACACTGTTCGAGCAAGTTATGCAATTTTCTGTACATTTTGGACTTTTCTGCAATTTACCCAATTGAGGGGTTTTCTTTGCAATTTATCACATACATTATGTTCCTTAGATGTTATATTATCATTATTGAGATTTTTGAGCCATGGGGCGCCTAGTTGAGCCATGGTTTAAAGGTGTTTTCATCAAGGGTATTTTAGGGTTTTTCCCTTCATGGATGAGCTACCTTTAGTAGCTATCAACTAAGGAATTATGTGATTGGCTGGGAATTGTGACAAACGAAAGCTAAGCAGATCTAGAAAGATGGTGGGAGAGCTTCTTGTGTGTGTTCTTATGTATTCTTAATAATTTAAAGCCATGGACACTTGGATATATTCTAGAATTTCAACTTTTTTCTTTTTTTTAATATTAAAGTGTCATATACTTATCCCCAAGCACCAAAACGAGCCACTTTCTCTCCACCAACTCTCTCATTCTCCCGGCTTCGTTCTCCCTCTGTTCAGATGCGAATTTTTCTGCCCATGGAAGAAGAAAGTGGGGATCTTCTTGGAAAACATTCTAGGGTTGCAATTGATTCCCTTTTTGGGTCTATAAAGCTTCTTCCTAGTGATATTGACCTAAAAGTGTAAGTTTTTTCTTATTTCCTATGTTTAATTATTTTCTCTTCTTCCTCCTACATCTATCCAGGTCGGAACCCTGCTGTTCCATGGTGAAAATGACTCTAGAACTCAAAAACCCTTCCTTCTTGTTTCTTTTTCTAGGGTTTTGTTTCTTTATGGAGAGAAGTGCCTATTTGGCCAAGTTCAGATCTGAATCTAGGGATTCCTTGCCTTATTTTCTCGAGATTCTTGCTGTTTGATATCTGACCTACTCTATAGAGGTGAGTTATATAACATACTTCACTTATATTGCTTTTTAGAAGCTTGTTAGTTCATGTTTATGCTTGAATGTGATGATCTAAGCATAGAGAAACCATGCTTGTTTAGAATTACGAATTTTTGTGGTGTTCCCTGTTTTTTTCCAGTTCTATATGAACTTGTAAACATGTATAAAACATTTCTAAGGTGTAACATGATCTGGGACAGGTTGATAGCATCAAGCTATGGTGCTAAGAACACAATAATTGATTGTTTAAATTAGGATTTTCAAGCTATTTCCTTCTCTATCACATAACTTATGGACATACCATTCAACAACCAATGGTGTTGCTATCTTGGAAACTGATGTTCATGATCAAGGGTGTTAAATGCATGGTTACAACCTATGGTCGGTCAGGTTTTGGCTCAATTAGACATTTAATTATCATCCACTAAGTATTCTAATGATGTTATCAATCGATGATAATATTGTCTTAATATATGATGGTGTTAACTGAATGTATTACTGATCTAGCAACTAGTGGTGACCTAATGATCACAATTAATGGTGGATCAGGTCATCACCATATATGATAAATTAGGAATGTAATTGTATATTTGACTAAACCTTAAACCAATGGTTCCTTGTTTCAATTGATTTAATGGTTAGACTTATACTTCAATTGATAACGTTGAACAATGAACTTGATCCAATCAATAATATTGGATGGTTTAACATCCAATGGATTAGAATAAATTACATGGTATTATATGTGGGTCCTAGTGAAGATAATTCAATGGTTCAATACCATTAAATGGTAGTCTTACCTTTGCCATTATATAGTTATATTTGATAAATCACTATAATAAGTGGATGTGTAACTCCAATGTGATCTAGCTTGTTATACCTAACCGTAATGTAATTATATGATGTTTATTGGTTATAATCAGACCTCTTGAATGATTAATGTGATAATGAATTATACTCTTCTTGTGTTGAAACCACAATTTAGTATTATTTGAATATCATAGTGCCTTGCCATGTTAATATCTATGGACATACATGTGCTAATGATGTTTTGAGCCTTGTTTAAGGCATGTAATGATAATGATAATTTTACTATGAATAATGTGATGGTCTTAAAGTCCTTTGGGCATGTTTGAAGCCATGATTGAGGTAAAATCCTCTTCATGTTCCAATAAGGGTTAAAACCCTAGAACTTGTGATAAGATATTGGTATCTTGCAATAGTATGATGATAAGTGTGGTCCATTAATTTGCAATGAATGATAGCATGTGGTAATGTGATTAAGAGAAATATCTCAAATGTTTTATATCTTTTGAAGTTGTTATACATATACTCTTGTTAGAAAAGAATTAGGGTTTGAATGTCCACTTGTATGATAAAGCCTTAATGCATTCAATTGGCAGTAATTAATCAAGTGTAACCTTAATCATGTAGAGCGATGTGCCGTAGAGCCATCTTCAGTGTCAGAACTTACTAGATGTTGAAACGAGTATTCCCAAGGATACTCGTAGCACATACTATTGAGTATGTGGGGGTGGCACATTGAGGATATATCCTTGTCATCCACAATTGCAGGTTATGGAGGATGGCTATGGTCATGCCTCTGACATTTGATGTGATTGAGGACAACTGCGGTTGTACCTCGGATTAGAGGGTTTTTGTATACCCTATTTTCCAGTGTCATAACTTGTACCAAGTATGAACTAGTTGTTATCAGTTGAATATATGTCATTGTTGGCAGTTTGACTGGTATGTCAATGCAATTTACTCATACTGACCGAGGGGAAGAGATCCTAGGATACCAGCACTCCTAGATCTTATACAAAACTGAATAGCACTTCACAGTGGTTAGTTGGATTTTGAGTGGTACAACTCAAACTCCCCAGGGCATAATAATAAAAGATATAATACCATTCATGTAGTACAATTGCTAGGGTTTAATACGTATCACATTGGTTGATTAACCCTTGTCTTGTCTTTACATTACATAGTTCTTACATAATGTAGACTTATAAAAATTAGGTACTTCTACTTGATGTTATAACTTATTTGCTTAACTGCTTAGTATGCTTCAACTGTTCAATTTGTTCATATTTCTATATCAATATCCTAACTGCTCAATGGATTTATTGTTAAATAATATGTTATAATCAATATATGTTGGAGAGAGTTATATCTCTCGTTGGGACTGGGTCTCACCCATGGGTCACCACTTTTTTTAGTGGTCACGGGCAACGAGGTCAAGGTCGTTCTGTGGAAGAGAACCAATCTAGTGGTCAATAGATTCAGAAGGTTGGTTAGTTGTAGATGTTAGTAGTAGAGTCCTAGTGTCATCCCTATACTCTCAGGTCTGGGTATGGGATGTGTTTTCTAGATGATATACTCATATCGACACGAGATTTTGGGTAGTATGCCAATGTTTGTTAATATATGGCATGTACATATGAAATATCTTTTGTATACAGGATGTGAGTGAGGTCTTTGGACCCATAAGTAAATACTTGTTACAACATATGACAATGGAATGATGGACCTTTTGTAAATGTTCTAGAGTTTATTTACATTGTTGGAATCTGTTTTAATTATTCCACATCTTTGAATATGTGATTAATTAGTAGTTGATCGTATTTTGTGTTTTGAGTAATCTCATTTAGCGTGATGAGGTGTCACAGTTAAGTTAGTATCAGAGCTCTGGGTTTATTGAGTCTACATGGACATAGGACTTAGGATTGAGTATGTTCTTATGTATGCAACTTAGTTTTGATTTTGTTCTTATGTATCCAACATATCTGATCATAGTTTTTGCTTATGTAGATATGTCTGGAGGACATGAAGAACACATTGAGAGTATCTATGTTGCACCAGGAAGAGATGCAGGGAGGCATGCACGTGATGAGAGAGTGCCAAAAGTAGCGCAAGAGCAACCCTCAATGCCTCATCTAGACCCGACAATGATGGTCAATCCTGAGTTTCAGCATATGTTTAGACAAATGATGGCCACGATTACACATATTGCTGATAGAGCGCCAATACCTCAAGCTATGACAGCCACCTCTAATGTGGAGTCCCAAGGTGTCAGGAAGACATTTGAACATCTTAAACGTGTTGGGGCAATTGAATATCTAGGTACTTCTGATCCAGCATACACTGACATGTGGTTGACTGAGCTGGAAAAGGCGTTCAAAATCCTAAACATCACTGAAGAAGACAAAGTTAAGCATGTAGTATACTTGTTAAAGGGTAGTGTTGGACACTGGTGGGCCATAGAAGAGGAGAAAAGGCCAGGAGTTGTGATAGGATGGGATGAGTTTCAGAGGGAATTTGTTAGTCGATATTTTCTAGAGACCTACCTAGATGAGAAAATCTCTCAGTTTGAGAAGATTCGTCAGTGAGCTATGGCTATAAATGAGTATGAATCAAAGTTTATGGAACTTTTGAGGTTTTTCCCGCACATGGAAGCAACATACAAGGAAAGGATCTGAAGATTTGAGAAGGGTCTTAGTACAGAGTTGACTACTACAACATCAGCCTTGGAGAATAGGGAAAGGTTTTCCACCTTTGTGGAATCTGTCAGGAGGATTGAGAGGTCTTCCATAGAGAAGCGTGAAGCTAATGCTAAGAAGCGACAGATGTTGTAAGGACCCTGACCTTTGTTTTGGGTTTACCCTATTTTCTTTGCCTAAACCTTGTGTTTAGATGCTTGCTAATAATCTGAGGTTGTGATTAGGGTTAGTTTGTGCTTTGTTGAAAGTTGGAGGTGCAACTTGCAAATTATCCAAGTTTTAGGGTTGATTTGCAAGTTTGTCACCTTGAGAGATGTTTTCTCTCTCCTTGCATCCTCTAGGGTTGAGAGGATGAGTTGGGCTTGTTGCTTGAGTATTTTCAGGCCTTGATGAGCTTTGATGGGCCTTGCTTTGCTTTGCTTTGCCTTGATAAGGGTTTGTATCGTGCATAGGAGAGCTTGAAGCTCTGTGTTTCCCAGAGGGCTGTGTTGCCCAGGGCTGTGTCGACCAGTGGGGTGTGTCGCCCATGTGACCACCTTGACATTGCCTTGGTTGTGTCACCATAACTTGGACAAGTGGCCGATCCTTTGTTAGTTGGTGGCATGACATGTGCATGAAGTTTGGCAAGGTGGCATGGCTTTGAACAAGTGTCCTTAGGTTGGACGACACCTTGCCTTAGTTTCCTCTTCACCCTCTTCTATATATGCCTCTCCTTTCACTTGCTTGGGATCCCTTTTAGCTCCTTAGTTGCCTTCCCTTTTCCTTGGTGGGCGATACCCCTCTTTGGTGTGTTGGCTAAATGGACATCTATAAATCCCTTTGTTTTGATTATGACAAACATTTCATTCTTATTAATCTAACGAGCTACTTGAGTGTGCAGGATGACAAAGCAACAAGGGAAAATCTACAAGCTTACATATTTATATTTTCATGCAATGTAATCACTGTTGTAAAAACTTGTACAAAAATATAATATACAAGTACTTAGAATTGCATGTAAATCAAGCGTTAGATTTTCCCTAGCTAAACACCACAGTTAGACAAGTCATCCCATTCAAATATGATTACTTTTGCACACTCACACATATAATTAGTGCCTAAATTGAAACCTTGAAACAGGATCAATCTCGGTCGACAAACTCCTCGACCGAGACACTCTCGGTCGACAATCTTCTCGACCGAGAAAGATCCAAAGTAGCCGTTAGACACAACAAACAAGTTAGTTGGCAGTTGGAGAAAGACGTTGCAAATCTCTTGTTCCAGAGAGCCTGTCGGTCGACAAAAGTTCGACCGAGTAGGTGTCTCGGTCGACCATTTGTCGACCGAGATGGTCTCTGACAGCAACTGCAGAATTAATTAATTAGCCGTTGTTAAAGCAACAACTTTGTACCTAACGGCTAGTTAAGCACTTAGAAACCCCTAGAAGTTGTCTAGAATGTCCTTAAGCATCCTTAGGCCATTCCTATAAATAGGACAAGCCATAGGACACCTAAACTCACTTGTTTACACTTGCTACACTTGAGAAACCTTTGAGCATACTTTGTGCAATCTGTTTGTGAGAAATTTGAGCATTGTGACAATTGGCCATTTCATTCCTTAGCTCATAATTCGTGTCCTATAGGCTAATATCTCCTACCCACTGCAATCACAAGTTCACATACTTGGTTAGGAGATCTATACGCTTGATATAGGAAAATCAAGCCTTGGGCTATAAAGGATAAGTTGTAATTTCTATTTTCTTTCTTGTTCCCTATTATTGTTTGTACTCTCCTTGCTACTCCTAGGTTGGAGGTTGCGGATTGGAGAGGGTGAAGACCTTCTTGGCGAAGAAGGAGACTTTGAGCTACTTCAGAAGGCTGGTGCAACGGGAGGTTACTTCTAGAGAGGAAGGCTACTTCAAGGGGGAGCTTGGAGTTACTTCATAGAAGGCTACCTCAAAGTTGGTGCACCTACTTCAGGGTGAAGGTTGTTCAAAGGGTGTAAAAGAAAGTATTGTATTTTGTATAAATCCTCGAGAGGTAATAAAATAAATACTTTCAAATCCCGGTTGGGTAAGCAACCGGGTAGTGGACTGACAACTATAGTATTTGCTATAGTTGGAACCACTCTAAACACCTGTCTCTTTCTTCTAATTTTAATTGTGGTTGTTTGAATTCAATAAATTGTTAAAATAATTCAAAAACTCTATTCACCCCCCCTCTAGTAGTTTTTCAATTGGTATCAGAGCAGGTTTCAAGGAACCCTAACAAGGTCTTGAAGAATGGAGGGTAGTGGTGACTACAATCACAACAAAAGGTGCTGCTTGGACAAAACTACAACATATTGCAATTGGTGCTTAGGTACAAGCCACCCAACAACTGGATGCCCATGGAGATCTAAGAAGGAATATGAGAACAAAGATTGTCTCATTGCTACAACTAGCAAGGAAGAAGAAGAAGAGGTAAGTCTTTTTGATTTATCTAAAGAAGAACTAGTTGCTAGCCTTGAAGAAACACATATTAAATATGTTGAATGCAAGAAGAATTTAAAGAAGTCAAATAAAGCAAATGATGAATTACATGCTAAACTTCTTGCTATTACATCCGAAAACGAAGATCTTAAAAAGATCATTGAAGATCATGATATTAATATAAAATCTATAGAGGCAAATTGTAATCTACTTTCTTTAGAGAAGAATAATTTGCAAAGACAAGTGAATGATCTTCAAAAACAACCCATTTTGTGCAAACATCTAGATTATGATTCAATTGTTAATGAAAGAAATTTATTGTCATCCAATCTAGATCAAGCAAAACTAGATATTAAGAAGAGAATGGAAGAGATTGCCAAGTTACAACAAAAAGTCAGTAATTTAAATAATAATGGCATTCTTGATCAAATCTTAGATAATTCCTATCATCAAATTGGGAGAAGAGGACTAGGTTATAAGCCTAAAGGGAAGTCCTATCAACCCAGTTGGAAAAGGTCACAAACCCATCAATCTATATATGTACCTAAAGGAACAAATACATTTGTACCAAAGAACAACCTAGAACAAAACCATAGAAAACGACTTGAGGTTGATTCTATATGTTGCCATTATTGCTCACGTCTTGGACATTACTCTTTTTCATGTCCTTATAAGAGAAAAGATGTCGAGTTAGTTTGGGTTCCAAAACCTCCAAACTAAATGAACAGAATCAAGTTGAGATATGACCAAAGACATTAGTTGCATATTTCTATGTCTATCTCAACTCAACATAATGAGATTACAAATAAATATCTAAATAGTTAACTCACACAATTATGTTTTATTAACAGTTCCAGGAATCTTGTCGGTCGAAAAACTGTCGACCGAAAGACCATCGGTCGAACAATTGTCGACCGAGCACATCACTGTTCTCCAGTCTACTACAAAATTGCTGCATTTATTTTTCCGATGAAATTGCTATGTACTTATGATTAATGACTGGATATATTTTGGAAATCATCTCTACAAATGTAAATGAAATTAATATTAGTTTATTCCCTAGATGATTTAAAGTTTAAACTGAAATCATGCTTAGTCAAATGAAAAGAAAATTCCTATTTTCACATGATTGTTCGTAAAAGTATCTTCTGGTCTATTCATATACTAATCATGTGATGGAATTATCATTTTATGTTGTTATTATCATTATACCATGCTTTCATCATTGGGTGCGCATAGATAATGATAACTGTATGTATGGATCCATAAAAATATATAGGCAAGCAAAATGATTTATTAGTTATATGTTATTGCTTGCAACACATAAAGATAAAAATCCATAAATTAGTATCTTTGAAGATTTGAGATAATTAATTGTGCCTTCAATTAAGAATCATATTAAGTATTATGCTTCAGCTTGACATTTAATTAAATGCAGATATTATACTCAACATATTCAATCTGAAAATCTGCAAAATTAGCCTCTTGGTCAAAATAAAATTTGATCAAGGGGTGCTATGGTCGTAGTCAAATTCGACCTAAAATAAGTTTGACATAATAACTATTTGGATATCCTTTTGTGATTAAAAGAATAATTTATGATCACAACTTGTCCCAATATTGTCAATAATAAACACAATATTACTCCCTTAGAAAATCTATATATGTGCTCTACAAATATAGTCTATCACTTACATTAAAAATCAGCTTCAAATTCGTACTCAGTAAGTTTGTCGGTCGACGAACTCTTCGACCGAAAACCTTTCGGTCAGCCCCTCTCTCTCGACCGACAGAATCTAGACGATTTAGTATCGGACACACTTTCGGTCGACAAATGTTCGACCGAGACAATGTCGGTCGACAATTGTTCGACCGAGAAATAGCCGTTGGATATGACCGTTGTAAACTGACCGTTATGACCGTTTATGACCGTTATACGACCGTTGGGGAGCCGAGTGGCGCGTCTGCAACATGACCGTTGCGGACGCTCGGTCGACGAATCGTCGACCGACCAGGTCGCTGGATTGTTATAAAAGGAACCCAAAACGAGTCACCTCCTCACACTTGCATACTCTTGCTTCCTTAGGCTCTCTCTAGTGCATTTTTGTGCAACTCTTTAGCATCATCATCCACAAGCCATCCTTGCTTCTTCTCCACCTTCAAGCAACACAATGGCCTCATCGTCTGCTCGTGGAAAGAAGAAGGTCGCCGGCAGGAAAGGAAGGGAAGCTCGGGAAGCTACTCCACCACTGACGATCATCAACGACATTGCCTTCGTCGATGGAGATGCTGGTGATCGATATCTACGGCTTTCCTCCAAAGCTCCTCTCCCATGACGACCAGTTGAAGTTATGGACTTCATCAACATCGTCGACTTGGAGGACCTCTTCGAAGTGCAAAAGTTAAAAGAATTCATCAACCCTTCTTTTCCTTCCTATTCCATCAAGGTAGTGATAATTCTATGCAAACCTCATTCCCCACTCTGAAAATGAAACCATCTTCTTCTATACTATGGTCAATGGGCATAGCTTCCGATTTACTGAAGGGGATATTCTTGACATGCTAAATATTGACATAGATGAATATCAAGACACCCTTGACCTTACTTCTGGAAACCCCCTTAACCAATTTCTCCAAGATGACCATACCATTAGTCTTAGTGACATCAAAAGGACCATTTTTCAATCTAATACAACCTGTCACGAAGATAGAGGCACATATTATGCTATAAATCTCAAACCAGCTGCTAGGATTATAAATCTTATTGTTTCAACAAACATACATCCTAGAGCCAATAAGTCTAAAGTTCCTATTTTTCGTATGTGTCTAATATATGCCATTATCCAACGGATTCCCACAAATTTTATCCGCATCATTCTTAAAAACATGCTTGAGTTTTCTGGCAATCCTCCATACGCCGATTTTGTATGCCAAATTACTCAACATTTCCTTAAGACCCAACTTGAGGATATGGGATATACATGGGAGCGTAGACCACAAAAAATAAGTAAGAATACAGTAGAAAAAATGGGAATTGATTTTGGTCATAAAAGGGCTAGAGTAGAAGGAGAAACATCTCATCAAGACATACCACCACCCCCTCCTCCTACTAACCTATCACATGATCCCATTCAAAACACTCTTACTTATATTGCTGGCTCCCAATATCACCTTAGCAAACAACTAGACTATAACCATCATGCCATGACTTATATAAACCAAAGAATGCAAACCCTTTCACCAAACCAACCTGATGAATATCCGTATTCTTTAAATCCTGGCATGCTCAATCCATACAATCCTTCGTACAACTATTATCAAACTCCACCTCCACCATATGTGGATCTTACGCACACTCAGTTTTCATCCATGCAACTGCAAGATATTGCCGCTCATTTCCAATTTGACCGAGTTCCTACATTCTTGGAAGCATATGCTTTAACTAAGACAGGTGCTCTAGATTGGCAAACCTTGGTCCAGTATTATGGAACTGAGCCTTTTCTTGGGAAAGACCCTGACATTGATGTAATTCTTAAGTCTTTCCAGTAAGTGTTGGAGTTATTGTAATGATATCTTTTGAATAATTGTAATGAGTCATCTCTATATAATGTGTCTAACTTTCTATGCTTGTAATACATGCTTTTAATGAAATTGGTCATCTTTACTTGATTACAATGGATATTTTTATAAAGAGCATGTGAGACATCTTCAAAATATGGATTATAAGATCATCATTGTAGAGCATACAAAATAAGGGGAGTAATAAATAAAAAATGCAACCTTTAAAATTGTGGCAAAATTGACAAGGATCTATGACACAATTACTTAAAACAGTTATGAAACAAATCCAGACACATTCTCGGCCGAGAAACTGTTCGACCGAGAACACTATCGGTCGAAAGATCGTCGACCGAGCAAGTTTCTGTTGTCAAGTCTGCAATAAAACTGAATATATTTGCAAATCAATAAACCAAGAATCATGTTGTAGATAAAATTGGTTACTTAAACGAAAACTCTTATTTTGCATCATGATACTTTGATTTTTTAAATGGACATCTTTTTCATTAGATTTGGTGGGATATCTAATTAAGGGGGAGTTTTTATTCTTAACGGTTATCTTTTTGAAATGACAAAGGGGGAGAGATAAATATAAAACTAAAACTTAGTAATTATGTAAAACTCAATTAATGAGTTTCATAAATAAACTCTTGGCTTTACATTGAAAGTTGCTATATTCCCAAATGATCTGGATTTCATGTTCCATAATTCATGGGGAATAATAGCACACATTTTATACACAAGAGAAAAAGCTACAAAAGGTAATCTAAAGGTATGAAACTCATATGTTTTATATTTCCTTTATTTATATTTTGGAAATGTTTGTCATCTTCAAAAAGGGGGAGATTGTTGGCTAAATGGACATCTATAAATCCCTTTGTTTTGATTATGACAAACATTTCATTCTTATTAATCTAACGAGCTACTTGAGTGTGCAGGATGACAAAGCAACAAGGGAAAATCTACAAGCTTACATATTTATATTTTCATGCAATGTAATCACTGTTGTTAAAACTTGTACAAAAATATAATGTACAAGTACTTAGAATTGCATGTAAATCAAGCGTTAGATTTTCCCTAGCTAAACACCACAGTTAGACAAGTCATCCCATTCAAATAGGATTACTTTTGCACACTCACACATATAATTAGTGCCTGAATTGAAACCTTGAAACATGATCAATCTCGGTCGACAAACTCCTCGACCGAGACACTCTCGGTCGACAATCTTCTCGACCGAGAAAGATCCAAAGTAGCCGTTAGACACAACAAACAAGTTAGTTGGCAGTTGGAGAAAGACGTTGCAAATCTCTTGTTCCAGAGAGCCTGTCGGTCGACAAAAGTTCGACCGAGTAGGTGTCTCGGTCGACCATTTGTCGACCGAGATGGTCTCTGACAGCAACTGCAGAATTAATTAATTAGCCGTTGTTAAAGCAACAACTTTGTACCTAACGGCTAGTTAAGCACTTAGAAACCCCTAGAAGTTGTCTAGAACGTCCTTAATCATCCTTAGGCCATTCCTATAAATAGGACAAGCCATAGGACACCTAAACTCACTTGTTTACACTTGCTACACTTGAGAAACCTTTGAGCATACTTTGTGCAATCTGTTTGTGAGAAATTTGAGCATTGTGACAATTGGCCATTTCATTCCTTAGCTCATAATTCGTGTCCTATAGGCTAGTATCTCCTACCCACTGCAATCACAAGTTCACATACTTGGTTAGGAGATCTATACGCTTGATATAGGCAAATCAAGCCTTGGGCTATAAAGGATAAGTTGTAATTTCTATTTTCTTTCTTGTTCCCTATTATTGTTTGTACTCTCCTTGCTACTCCTAGGTTGGAGGTTGTGGATTGGAGAGGGTGAATACCTTCTTGGCGAAGAAGGAGACTTTGAGCTACTTCAGAAGGCTGGTGCAACGGGAGGTTACTTCTAGAGAGGAAGGCTACTTCAAGGGGGAGCTTGGAGTTACTTCATAGAAGGCTACCTCAAAGTTGGTGCACCTACTTCAGGGTGAAGGCTGTTCAGGGTGTAAAAGAAAGTATTGTATTTTGTATAAATCCTCGAGAGGTAATAAAATAAATACTTTCAAATCCCAGTTGGGTAAGCAACCAGGTAGTGGACTGACAACTATAGTATTTGCTATAGTTGGAACCACTCTAAACACCTGTCTCTTTCTTCTAATTTTAATTGTGGTTGTTTGAATTCAATAAATTGTTAAAATAATTCAAAAACTCTATTCACCCCCCCTCTAGTAGTTTTTCATGGTGGAGCTTGGTGGCCGATCTCCTTGGTGGAGTCTCCTTCTTCTTCTTCCTCTAGGTGGTGGTCGAACCCTAGAAGGGTCTTGCTTCCTTGCTAAGCATCTCCTCTCTTTCTTTAGCACCTTCTTCTCCTTCTTGCTTGTTCTTCGGCCATGGTGGTTATGATCTTTTCTTCTCTTCTTATGGTGGCCAAAGGTGGGGTACTTTGGAGCTAAGAGCTTAAATCTTGGTCCTTGGAGCTTTAGAGCTTGAAGAACTTGCTTGATGCGGGTTACATAACTCCTAACCCTAGCTATACTACTTCCCTTTTATGTTGCATGTCTATTTTTCATCTTGATCAGCCATGCATGTTGTGAGATATGTTTCTTCCTCTAGTACGTACCTTTAATCTTGGGGAGATAATGGTTATCTTGTTGTTGATATGATGTTAATAGTTGTGTGACCTTGGACCTTGTTGGATGAACCTATAAATTAGGGTTTCCTTTGGGGCAATACCCCTTTCTCTCTTTGGTTTTGAGAAGTGAGTTCGAGCTCTAGTGGTGTAGGAAAAACCCCTCTCACTTGGTTGTTGAGAGGTGAGTCTATTCTCTAGTTGCTTGGACAACACCTTCTCTCACCATGCATTTGAGAGGTGAGCCTTTGGTTGTTCATGATCTAGTTGAGGATGGAGTGTTGCCCAATGTGTGACGAAGGTTGCACAAAACCCCTCTCACTTGGTTGTTGAGAGGTGAGACAAATCTCTTGTTCTTTTAGGGTTTGATGCTGTTGGTCATGAGGTTGAAGATGACCAACCTGATGTGGTTCTTGTACCCTTGAACGATACCCTTTTTGGTGCTTTCTATGATACCTCTCATCTAGGGTTTGTCTTGGATGATATGCTTAGTTGGGTTGTGTTAACCTTGTTGCCCGATATGGTGCTTGGGTGATGAACCCTAGATAGATGCCCTAGTGTTGACCAATATGTTGTGCCTACCTTAGTTGGACGATAGGCCCCTGGGCACCATGGTAGGTGACTGACATGTGATGCCCACATGTTGCCCAATATCATCCACCCTAGAGTGTTGGAAGTGTGTAGGTGTGCCTAGCTTGGGGAACACCAGGGTCAAGTGCCTGGCCGATACCCCATATGGAGGTGTGTTACCCTTTGACCGATCTGCCTTGCCCATCACATGTCTCCTTTTGGTCAGTTACTCATCATGAATAGGTGTTTGATAGCTTGGATAGCTCTAGAGTTAAGAGCTAGGTTGATACATGTGTTGAGCATGGATGGTCCTTTGGACGATACAAGTTGAAGGGCTGAGTCTTGGCCGATATGTGGACCCAAACCCTAGCTGGACGATAGGGTGTCTTGGGTGACATGGTGGAGGAAGTAGAATCCCTTGGGTGTCATGAAGAGCTTGTTGGGCGTTAGGGTTTTCTCTTGGATGACATGACCTTGGGCGCCATGGCCTTGGTCGATATGGCCATAGATGATATGGTGATGAGGATGGCCGATAGGTCACCCTAACCCTAGTGGCCGATAGGGTCATGGACGATAGGTGAGTGTGTCCTTGTGCACAATACACCCCTTGGATCAGGTTGCACGATATTGGTCCTGGTATACTCGTGACCCTTGAACAAGTGTGCACGACTTGATAATGTGATGAGGGATGATATATGTGGCTAAGTGCCCTAGCCGATAGGCTTTTAGTGAGGGATGTTACCTTGCCCGATATCCCTTTGGGTGAGGGATGGTGCTACCCACCACACCTATAGTAAGGGTAGATGGTACCTTCGGTGAGGGTTATGCTTAACCCCGAAAACCTAAGTTGATGATCTGTTATCCTGAAACTGCACCTATGTTGATGATGTAATATGGATGATAGGTTATGAACCATGATATGTTTGATACTCAAAGATGATGCTACATAAGATGATAAGACACATGTTTATATTTATAAGATAAGGAAATAGTGGATGCTCATGGTCTGATAACAATAATGTAATTTGTCTACAGATATAGCTTTATGCTTCATGGATGTTGTTCCAATCATGTGCATCCTCAACCCTAATATGATGATAATATTAAAGATCTATGTTTGGTGATTTACTTATATCTCTTGATATGCATACTAACCATGCAGGTGAATCAAGTGAATTCATAGCCAGGTAAGAGCTATGAGGTGTATGTGTTCTATATAACACTCAATGATGATAATCATTGATTTATGGGATAACACGTATCACCTGTATGATGTGAAAAGGTCTATTGACCTAATAAAGGTTGAGTGCCTAGTGAGGTGTTATCCTCTAATGTTGAGATAAGGGATTGCTATCCCATGGTGATGATGTAAGCCCTGAGAGGAAGTGGCATTCTGTGATGAGGGATTGAGATCCCATGATAATGTGATAATGACAGTAATAATGTAACTGAATGTTGTTTATGTTTTACAACTTGGTTGCCTCAACAATCCACTTAAAATATACTAATTAACTATAGTGGAACATATCATGTAGTTTGCCCTGGCCATAGATCCATCATCGTCAGTAGATGGTGATGGTGAAACGGGTTCTCCTGCGGGTTAATCCAGAAGTGCATATTATTGAATATGTGTGGTTGCTCCTAGCCGAAAATAGGAGGATTAGAGTGCAACTTCGATTGTAGACTCCAGAGCACGATTTCAGGCCTGTGGCTCAATAAGAAAGAGCATGGTGAATAGGCCCATGGCTCAGGATGTGTGATAAGAGCATGGTGAATAGGCTCATGGCTCAATGATTATGGAGCACAGTGAACAGGCTTGTGGCTCGGTTTCACTAGCGCCAATACATGTACCAAGGTGGGCTAGGTAGAGGGTAGCCTGACCCTGTGGCTGTGGCCACCTAAGCATGAGACTGTAGTCCTACTTGTTTAGCACTCGTGCACTGACCACGAGGTGGTGAGGTCGTGGAGTACGGCTCTTCCATTGACCTTGTATGGCACTGGCTTGGGCTTCATAGCCGATGGTTGGGTTTGAACGGTACGACTCACTTCCTCAGGGCATGATAATACGTGATCTAACCGAATAGTATATACTTATTAGGGCAAAACACGAAACATTGGTTGAGGCATTGCTTGTGTAGTTGACCTAATTATACATTGTAGTCATTTGTACGTTTCTTATATTTTGTGATAAGTTCTTATAAAGCTTATCTTGTCAATCATGTTCCATAAAGAATATATGGTCATATGCCTCCTGGATACCCTGGTAAGATTGTTAATAATATAAGTTCTGCTCAAGATGCTACTCATATAATTTTCTTATATCAGTTATCTACTTTATCTGCTTTAGCTTTTCTGAAGTCTTATAGTTTTGGCAGGGAGTTATGTTTCTCACTGGGACTGTGTGTCTCACCCCATTGGTTTACAACCTTTTTAGGTGATCGTGCAAGATGTGGTGGAGGTCATGAGGTTGTGGCAGAGCAGCAAGAGGAGTAGTAGGAGGCAAGAGATGGGTATGTTGTTGTTTTGGTTGTTTTGTAGTAGAGTCTTAGAGTCATCCCTGTACTCTCAGGTCCTCGGAGGTGTTTTGATGATGTTTTACGATGTATAGCTGATGTAGCTTTGTATATCCTGTTGCTAGACTGATGTGGCCCGTTATGTATGTATAAACAGGTGGTGAACTCTTTGTGCCTATGTGACAGCTGGATCCTATAAGTTGTGGACATGTATCAAGGTTTAAGTTTGTTTATATAACATGTTTCCTTGCGGATAAGGATATGGATGCAATAGTTCTATTATTTTATGCTTTCCGCAATCAGTTTTAATTAACCTGTGTTTTTGGTAATATGTGGATGATGGTGTTTCCACATGTTTTTTCGTGGCATTTCATTATCTGTGTGACAGTGGGATGTCTCATATGCAGTTTCAAGGGCAATCATCTGGAGGATTTAAGAAGCCAAGGTTTTTCCCACTGCCGTTGCAACCAAGGTCAACCTATAGTGAACCTAGATCACATGCACCATCATAGTGGACCTCGAGTCAGGGTAGAGGTCACAATTTTCCGCCAACAGGTCCCCACAGTACCTCATCAGTTTCAGTGACAGGGCCGTTTAGGCCATACCAGGACACCAGAACATGTTACAAGTGTGGGAAAGTGGGGCACACAAGACCTTATTGACCTATGAAAGATGAGGAGGTGACTCAGCATCCAAGGCAAAGTCAACAAGGTCCACAACAACGATAGTTTAGTAGTGGCAGTGGAAGAGGACGTGGTTAGGCATCCCAAGCAGGATCCTCTGGACAAGTAAGGAGAGGACGTGGACGACAACAGGTGATAGCAAGGTTCTATGCCATGACCTAGCCAGAAGCAGTGGTCAATCCACGAGTCATGACATGTCGGATGGAGTTATTTCTTTCTGATATGTCTGCTTCTTGTTTCATATCCGTGTTAGTAGACTCGGGTGCGACACACTCTTTTATCACCAAAGAGGTGATAGATAGTTGTTATCTACCATTTAGTCTTAGATCTGATAGCCTGCAAATGGAGACTCCTTTGGTTGATTCCGCTGAGCTGCGAGAAGTGTGCCCTTCTTGTGTTCTTTCTTTTTCTGGACACAACATTCAAGTGGATCTTCTGCCACTTGACATGCATGGTTTCGATATAATCCTTGGAATGGATACCTTGGAAAAATACAAGGTAGTCTTGGACTGTATTACTAAGGTGGCGACATTCCATGATGGAGATGTACAGTGGGTTTTTCAAGGTGATAGGAAGATTCTTCCTACATGTTTGATGTCAGCCATGACAGTTGAGCGGTTGATGAGGCAAGGATGTGAGGCTTTCTTAGCTCATGTTGTGGATGCCAAGGTAGGAGGTCCTAGTATCCAGGAGGTACCAGTGGTGCGAGAATTCGAGGATGTCTTTCCTGAGGAATTTCCTAGCATTCCCCCTCGTAGAGAGATTGAGTTTGAGATTAATCTTGTTCCTGGAACACAACCCATATCACAATCAGCATACAAAATGGCACCAGCAGAGATGCAGGAGTTAAAGAAATAGTTACAAGAACTGTTAGAGAAGGGTTTTATCAAGACGAGCACTTCCCCTTGGGGTGCTCTCATGTTGTTTGTTAAAAAGAAGGATGGTTCAATGAGGTTGAGTATAGACTACAGATAGTTGAACAAGGTGACAATAAAGAATAAGTATCCTTTGCCAAGGATTGATGATCTTTTTTATCAGTTGAGAGGTGCCACTGTGTTTTCAAAGATAGACCTGAGATCAGGTTACCGTCAGTTGAGAATTAAGGCTGATGACATACCCAAGTCAGCTTTTAGGACTAGGTATGATCATTTTGAGTTTGTGGTTATGCCGTTTGGGCTAACCAATGCACCTGCAACTTTTATGGATCTGATGAATAGGGTGTTTAGACCCTATCTTGATCAGTATGTGGTTGTGTTCATAGATGATATCCTGATATATTCCAAGCATAGTCAACAACATGAGCAACACCTTCGCCATGCATTGATTTTGTTGAGGCAACATCAACTATATGCTAAGTTTAGCAAGTGTGAATTTTGGTTATCTGAAGTGTCTTTTCTGGGCCATGTTATATCTGCAAAAGGCATTTGTGTTGATCCCAATAAAGTGGAATATGTACTAGAATGGGAACAACCAAAGACACCGACAGAGATCTGTAGTTTCCTAGGTCTGTCATGTTACTACAGGAGCTTTATCAAAGACTTTAGTTCTATAACGTTACCCCTAACTAGGTTAACCAGGAAGGATGTTCCTTTTTCTTGGAATGACAAGTGTCAACGTTCTTTCTAGCTTTTGAAAGAAAAGTTGACTAGTGCACCCGTTTTAGTATTGCCAGAGCAAGGAAAAGGCTATATTGTCTTTTGTGATGCTTCAAAGAATGGGTTGGGATGCGTGTTGATGTAGGATAAAAATGTGATTTCTTTTGCTTCTTGACAGCTTAAGAAACATGAGGAGAATTACCCAACACATGATCTAGAGCTTGCAGTGGTGGTCCATGATTTAAAGATCTGTAGACACTATCTTTACAGAGAGAAGTGTCAGATCTTCAATGACCACAAGAATCTACAATATATTTTCTCAAAATAGGAGTTGAATATGAGGCAAAGGAGATGGATGGAGCTGATTAAGGATTATGATTGCACAATAGATTACCATCCAGGGAAAGGTAATGTGGTAGCTGATGCATTGAGTAGAAAGTCATCTTCATCTTCAATGGTAGATAATGTACAATTAAATTCCTTGATGTGTCATAAGAGAGATATGCTAGTGTCTCTTCTCCAGATGAATGTACAGCTAGAAGTTTCCTTGCTGGCAGGATTGTTGGCACAGTTACAAGTGAAACCTACCTTGATACAATAGATTAATGATGCACAATAGAATGATACTATGATACATAATATCCGATCCGGGATTGGCAGTGAAAAGTGTGATGGCTTTCATGAGGCAGATGATGGTACAACTTATTAGCACAATAGGATAGTAGTTCCTAATGTTGATGGGTTGAGGAAGATGGTACTAGAGGAGGCTCACTCCTCCATGTATGCAATGCATCCTGGAAGTACCAAGATGTACAAAACTTGAAAGACATGTATTGGTGGCCACGCCTAAAGCGTGATGTGGTAAAGTTCATTTCCAAATGTCCAGTGTGTCAGTAGGTGAAGGCTGAGCACCAGAAGCCTGCAGGGATGTTACAACCCTTGCCAATTCCATAGTGGAAATGGGATCATATTACTATGGACTTTTTGGTTGGTCTTCCTAGAACAACCAAGGGTCATGATTCCATATGGGTGATAGTAGACAGATTGACTAAGTCGGCTCATTTTCGGCCAGTTAAGATGACATTTACATCACAGAAATTGGCACAAATATATGTTGATGAGATAGTCCGTTTGCATGGCATTCCAGTGACTATAGTTTCTGACAGAGGTCCACAATTTCCAAGTCATTTTTGGGAGCATCTGCATTCGGCAATGGGAACACAGTTTAGATTCAGCACAACTTTTCATCCGCAGACTGATGGCCAATCTGAAAGGACTATTCATACTTTAGAGGATCTCTTGAGGGCATGTGTTCTGCAATTTCTTGGTAGTTGGGATGTACATCAAACTCTGATAGAGCTTGCGTACAACAATATCTATCAAAGAAGCATAGATATGGCTCCTTATGAGGCTCTGTATGGGAGATGATGTTGGTCTCCTCTTTGATGGTATGAGATAGGTGAATATGAACTTTTGGGCCCTGAGCTAGTACAACATACTACAGAAAAGATTAAAGTGATACAACAACAGTTGAAAGCATCGCAGCACAGGCAAAAATCGTATGCAGATAATCAACGCAGACCACTTGAGTTCCAAGTGGGAGACAAAGTATATCTTAAGGTTTCTCCTTGGAAAGGTGTGCTGAGCTTTGGAAAGAAGGGTAAGTTGGCTCCTAGATTTATGGGACCATACCCTATCCTAGCTCGTGTTGGAAAGGTAGCATATAAGTTGGAGCTACCACCAGAGATACATAGATTGCATAATGTCTTTCACATCTCTATGTTGAGGAAATGTCATCCAGATACTGACCAGAGAATCCAACCAGTAGAGGTTGAGTTAGATGAGGATATCTCTTATGTTGAGGGTCCTATGTTGATCCTGGATAGAAGGGTGAAAACACTGAAGAGAAAAGATATAATACTAGTGAACGTTTTGTGGAATCATCGTGGCATAGAGGAAGCCACATGGGGACTAGAGAATGAGATGCATAGAAAATACCCATCTCTTTATGCGTAGGATTTTGAGGCAAAATCCTTGTTAGGGGTTTACAGTTGTAAGCCCCTAAACTTGCTTAATGAGTTGAATGAGATTAATTACCATAATTGAATACTTATAACCCTAATTTAACCTTTTTATATGTTTTTGAATCATAAGACAAGCTTAAGTTTCAAATTTGGTCCAATTTGGACACTGTTCGAGCAAGTTATGCAATTTCTATACATTTTGGACTTTTCTGCAATTTGCCCAATTGAGGGGTTTTCTTTGCAATTTATCACATACATTATGTTCCTTAGATGTTATGTTATCATTCTTGAGATTTTTGAGCCATGGGGCTTCTAGTTGAGCCATGGTTTGAAGGTGGTTTTTATCAAGGGTATTTTAGGGTTTTTCCCTTCATGGATGAGCTACCTTTACTAGCTACCAACTAAGGAATTTTGTGCTTGGCTGGGAATTTCGACAAAGGAGACCTAAGAAGGTCTAGAGGGATGGTGGGAGAGCTTCTTGTGTGTGTTCTTATATATTCTTAATAATTTAAAGCGATGGAAACTTGGATATATACTAGAATTTCAACTTTTTCTTTTTCTTAATATTAAAGTGTCATATACTTATCCCCAAGCACCAAAACGAGCCACTTTCTCTCCACCACATCTATCCTTCTCCCAGATTCGTTCTCCCTCTGTTTAGATGCAAATTTTACTGCCCAAGGAAGAATAAAGTGGGGATCTTCTTGGAAAAAAATCTAGGGTTGCAATTGATTCCCTTTTTGGGTCTATAAAGCTTCTTCTTAGTGATATTGACCTAAAAGTATAGGTTTTTTCTTATTTCCTCCATTTAATTATTTTATCTTCTTCCTCCTACATCTCTCCAGGTCGGAACCCTGATGTTCCATGGTGAAAATGAGTCTAGAACTCAAAAACCCTTCCTTCTTGTTTCTTTTTCTAGGGTTTTGCTTTTTTATGGAGAGAAGTGCCTATTTGGCCAAGTTCAGATCTGAATCTAGGGATTGATTGACTTATTTGCTCGAGATTCTTTCTGTTTGATATCTGACCTACTCTATAGAGGCGAGTTATATAACATTCTTCACTTATATTGCTTATTAGAAGCTTGTTAGTTCATGTTTATGCTTGAATGTGATGATCTAAGCATAGAGAAACCATGCTTGTTTAGAATTACGATTTTTTTTTGGTGTTCCCTATTTTGTTCCAGTTCTATATAAACTTATAAACATGTGTACAACCTTTCTAAGGTGTAACATGATCTGGGACAGGTTGATAGCATCAACCTATGGTGCTAAGCACACAATAATTGATCGTTCAAATTAGGGTTTTCAAGGTATTTCCTTCTCTATCACATAACCTATGGACATACCATTCAACAACCAATGGTGTTGCTATCTTGGAAAATTATGTTCGTGATAAAGGGTGTTAAATGTATGGTTACAACCTACGGTCACCCCTTAGGTCAGGTTTTGGCTCAATTAGACATTTAATTATAATCCACTAAGTATTCTAATGATGTTATCAATCGATGATAATATTGTCTTAATATGATGGTGTTAACTGAATGTATTACTGATCTAGAAACCAATGGTGACCTAATGATCACAATTAATGGTGTATCAGGTCATCACCATATATGATGAATTAGTAATGTAATTGTATATTTGACTAAACCTTAAATGAATGGTTCCTTGGTTCAATTATTTTAATGGTTAGACTTATACTTCAATTGATAACCTTGAACAATGAACTTGATCCAATGAATAATATTGGATGGTTTAACATCCAATGGATTAGAATAAATCACATGGTCTATATGTGGGTCCTAGTGAAGATAATTCAATAGTTCACTACCATTAATTGGTAGTCTTACCTTTGCCATTATATAGTTATATTTGATAAATCACTATAATAAGTGGATGTGTAACCCCAATGTGATCTAGCTTGTTTTACCTAACCTTAATGTAATTATATTATGTTGATTGGTTATAATCAGACCTCTTGAATGATTAATGTGATAATTAATTACACTCTTCTTGTGTTGAAACCACAATGTAGTATTATTTGAATATCATAGTGCCTTGCCATGTTAATATCTATGGACATACATGTGCTAATGGTCTTTTGAGCCTTATTTAAGGAATGGAATGATGATGATAACCTTACTATGAATAATGTGATGGTCTTAAAGACCTTTGGGCATGTTTGAAGCCATGATTGAGGTGAAATCCTCTTCATGTCCCAATAAGGGTTAAAACCCTGGAACTTGTGATAAGATATTGGTATCTTGCAATAGTATGATGATAAGTGTGGTCCATTAATTTGCAATGAATGATAGCATGTGGTAATGTGATTAAGATTTTTATCTCAAATGTTTTATATCTTTTGAAGGTGTTATACATATACTCTTGTTAGAAAAGAATTAGGGTTTGAATGTCCACTTGTATGATAAAGCCTTAATGCATTCAATTGGCAGTAATTAATCAAGTGTAACGTTAATCGTGTAGAGCCTTGTGCCGTAGAGCCATCTTCAGTGTCAGAACTTACTAGATGGTGAAACGAGTATTCCCAAGGGAAATTCGGAGTGCATACTGTTGAGTATGTGGGGGTGGCAAGTTTAGGATATATCTTTGTCATCCACAATTGCAGGTTATGGAGGATGGCTATGGTCATGCCTCTGACATTTGAGGTGATTGAGGACAGCTGCGGTTGTACCTCGGATTCGAGGGTTTTGTATACCCGATTTTCTAGTGTCGTAACTTGTACCAAGTACGAACTAGTTATTATCAGTCGACTATATGTCACTGTTGGCAGTTTGACTAGTATGTCACTGCAGTTTACTCATACGGACCGAGGGGAAGTGATCTTAGGATACTGACACTCCTATATCTTATATTGAACTGAATAGCACTTCGCAGTGGTCAGTTGGATTTTGAGTAGTACAACTCAAACTCCCCAGGGCATAATAATAAAAGATATAATACCATCCATGTAGTATAATTGCTAGGGTTTAATACGTATCACATTGGTTGATTAATCCTTGTCTTGTCTTTACATTACATAGTTCTTACATGATGTAGACTTATAAAAATTAGGTACTTCTACTTGATGTTATAACTTATTTGCTTAACTGCTTAGTATGCTTAAACTGTTCAATCTGTTCATATTTCTTAATCCATATCCTAACTGCTCAATGTATTTATTGTTAATTAATATGTTATAATCAATATATGTTGGAGAGAGTTATATCTCTCGCTGGGATTGGGTCTCACCCATGGGTCACCACATTTTTTTAGGTGGTCGGGGGCAACGAGGTCGAGGTCGCGCTTTGGAAGAGAACCAATCTGGTGGTCAATAGATTCAGAAGGTTGGTTAGTTTTATATGTTAGTAGTAGAGTCCTAGTATCATCCCTGTACTCTCAGGTGCGGGTATGGGATGTGTTTTCTAGATGATATACTCGTATCGACACAAGATTTTGGGTAGTATGCCAATGTTTGTAAATATATGGCATGTACATATGAAATATCTTTTGTGTACAGGATGTGATTGAGGTCTTTAGACCCATAAGTAAATACTTGTTATAGAATATGAGAATGGAATGATGGACCTTTTGTAAATGTTCTAGAGTTTATTTACATTGTTGGAATTAGTTTTAATTATTCTGCATTTTTGAATATGTGATTAATTAGTAGTTGATTGTATTTTGTGTTTTGAGTAATCTCATTTAGCGTGATGAGGTCTCACACAACATGTCTTAATTAATACACGTCATTCTCATTTCCAGACGGCCAAATAGTTTAGACACTAAAGAAAAGTACACGGCGTGTCCACAAAAGACATGACGTGTACCTGGCAATTAAAAAACAAGACTTGCCTTTCTAGTAATGTACACTGCGTGTATTAATTCAAACACGCCATGTGCTTACACTCAGAAACAACTGCCTGAGATAGGACATGCCATGTCCAAACAAAGACACGTCGTGTGCCTGTCAGTTTCAACAATTTTCAAATACAACTCCTTTCGTGGTTTCTTGCTAAAGAACCCCATTCTTCTTCTTTTCTTCTCCAATCTTCTTCTCCAAGGTGTAGTAGAGCTTCTCCACTCCACAAAGCTTCTTGGGAGAGAGGTTTGTCTGGTCTAGAGAAGTTGTAGAAGTGGGATTTCATCCTCAAGCTGGAATTCTACTCCGTTTAGGTTACAACTTGGGTTTTCTTAGCTTTTCCTTCTCTACATCAAGTTGAACTCTGAAATTTCTGTGCATTTTCTATTGTAAACCATTATGGACAAGTAGTTTTATTTTCATGGACATGGGAGAGTACCTCCCATGTCATAGCATGTATGGAACATGATAATTTTGTAATAAATGCTATGTTGCTTGTTTTTCCACCTTGTGAGTACTAGTTTCTTCTTTTCTACATGTATGGTTGGCCACCTTATGTGTATGTTTTATGCTCTTTTGCTTGATCTGAGAAGATAGGTAGGAGAGTAAGGATGTACTCTCTTGGCAACTCCTTCTTTATCACGAGAGTGGAAATTATGGAATTGAGGAGTAGGTTTGTGATCCAAAATGAAATTCATACATGGGAATGTTGAATTAAGTTAGGATCGTTATACTTGCATCGAGAGGTGTAGTGCAACATACAACTCTCCTTTAAAACAAGTGCTTAGTATGTTTAAATTTCGTGCTCTTGTTCTATGCTATGATATGTGAATGAAATCCTAAGTCCAAGATACTTCTATATCTGAATTTTAATCTCTTTTAGTAAGCCTTTTACTATTTGCTTATTTATGAAATTTTTAGATTAACAAACCAAATTGCCTTTAAAACGGTCTAGATTGTTGAACCTTAGCACTACTACATTTAATTGATTGCTAAAGCTCATTGTGTTAGATCTCAACTACGACTACTTCTGTATACTTGCGGGAATTGGTTAGTTGAGTAAAAGATCTTTCTTAAGATTGAAACTCGTTAGTGTAATAGACCAACAAGTTTTTGGCACCGTTGCCGGGGAGCTATAGTTAATATAATTAGAGTAACAAGTGCTAACTAGTATTCAAGACTAGATCATCATTTCCATTTTCAAATTTCCATATACCTTTTAGTTGTGTTCTCAATTTCCCTTGCTATTTTTCAGGTTGTATGCATCACTCGCAAAGGGGTCTTCAAACATTAGCGTCGTTATACCTTGAGATCGAGCGTACTCTTTCAAGTTTAAGAAGATCAAGAAGAGTAGAGAAACCACTACTAGGAGGTGTTCCACCACCACCACCGTCATCATCATTATCTTCTTCATCTTTTGAAGAAGCTACACTAGGAGATCCAACCATGAAGGACGAACGTCCTTTGAAGGATTTTGCCATGGCGGTTGCCACAAACATTTGTGGAGCCATCGACCTACCTGCAATGGAAGAGAAAAATTTCTCTATTGCTCCTTCTATGATGCAAATGATCCAGCAGAACCGCTTCGGAGGTACAGTCAATGAAGATCTAAATCTTCATGTGGCTGAGTTCTTGGAGTATATGAATACTTTCAAAATCAATGGTGTATCCGCCGATGGAGTGAGGCTACTGCTATTTTCTTTCACCCTAAGAGATAGAGCTAAGGCGTGACTTTTGTCTCTTCCAAAGAAGTCAATCAAAAGCTGGGATCAACTTCTAAATGCTTTCCTTGCAACGTATTTCCCACCGAGCAAGACAACCCAGCTAAGGAACCAACTCACCAACTTCTCTCAATCCAATGGAGAAACTTTGTATTATACATGGGAGCGGTTTGTTTAAGGATCTGCAATGCCTTTTCCCTCACCATGGTTTGACCAACTGGTTGCTACTCCAAACGTTCTATAATGGACTATTCTATAATACATGTATGACACTGGATGCTGCACCAAATGGAGTATTGATGAATAAGTCTTACAATGAGGCTTACGACATCATTGAAGACATAGCGCTCAGCCATTGCCAATGGGGATCAGATAGGAGAGCTCAATCATCCGCTACAGCTAGTTCTTCAACTAGGAAACAAGGAGGGAAACATATTGTTGATGTCATTGACTTAATTGCTGCTAAACAGAAGTTTGAGAAGATGACTACTTTGCAAATCCAATCGGATGAAGTGATATGTGAAGCTTTTGGGAATTCTAGAGATACTTCTTCATCATGCTTTGCTCCTAATGCAAATGAAGGGAGCATAAAACAAGTCAATGTCATTGGGATGCAGGGGAACAAGCATTACAATCCCTATTCCAACACCTACAATCTAGGATAGAGAGATCATCCTAATTTCTCCTATCAAAACACAAGCAATGCTCAAAACTTCCAACATGGACAACAACAACCACAAAAAACAACAAAACTTCAACCGGCAGAACAATGGGAATCCATCGGGCTTCAACAACAATAGGGGTTACCAACAACAAAAACAACCCCAAAGTTCTTCCTTGGAGGCCATGATGGAGAAATTTATCTCCACGCAGATGCAGTAGAATGAAGAGTTAAGGGGAAACAACAAGATCTTGAAGGATGTGATTGTCCAACTCTCCGCCAAAGTGGATGGCATTTCCACTCACACAAGGATGTTGGAAAACCAAATTGCCCAACAATCCTTGACGCAATAAAAGAACACCCAATCTGGTTCTCTTCCAAGCCAACCAGAGGTGAATCCAAGACAACAAGCAAATGTCATCACCTTAAGAAGTGGAGATGAAATCTAGAGACCTTCTCCACCCAAGGAGAAGAGTGCAGATATCGTCGATGAAGAGAAGCTTGACATCTAGAGACCTTCTCCACCCAAGGAGAAGAGTGCAGATATCGCCGATGAAGAGAAGCTTGACACCCCTATGGGTGAAAAAGGTAAAGGTACATCCGAGGTACCATCTTCTATTAAAGCAAATGCAACATTTCCTCAAAGGCTTGCAAACACGAAGGATGATTCAAAGTTTAGAAAGTTTATGGACATTCTAAACAAACTCCATGTCAATCTTCCACTAGCTGAAGTTATTGCAGAGATGCCATTATATGCTAAGTTTCTTAAAGACATCCTCACCAAGAGGAGGAAAGTGGATCAAGTGGAGATCGTGATTCTTTCTGAAAGAATCAGTTCTAACATTCAAAATAGACTTCCTTAGAAGTTAGATGACTTGGGAGCTTTTACTCTACCATGCAAGATCAGCAACACCGCTTTTGACAAGGGTCTTGTAGACCTTAGAGCCAGTATTAGTCTCATCCCGTCTACCCTGTGGCAAGAGCAAGATCTTGGATATCTGAAGCCTACAAAGATGGCCATTGAGCTGGTCGATCATTCCATCAAACACCCAAAAGGTATCGTGTAAGATGTGCTAGTGCAGATTGGTAAACTCTATATTCCTTATGATTTTGTAGTGCTAGATATGGTAGAAGTTCCTTACATCCCCATTCTTTTTGGGAGGCCTTTCCTGAGAACTGTTGGATGCCTAGTTGATGTTCGAGAAGGCAAACTCACACTTTGAGTTGGCAAGGAAGCCATGGAGTTTTCTGTATATGATGCTATGAAAGAACGCTTACATGTAGAAGAAATTTGTTTTATGGACTCTATTGATTCTGTTGTAAAATAAGATCATGATGTTGCCAGTTTGATATTGAACTACTGTGATGATGATGAAGGTATAAATTGTGGATCTGAAAATTCTGGGCTATTTTCTATTGCCCAATCAGATGCTACTAAAGAAGACACTCCAAATGTTGATGACAAAGCCAAAGAAAATGGAGCCAGAAGAAAGATAAAACTTAAAGCCCTTCCACCAGGGCTGAGGTATGCATTCCTTGATTCTGAGTCTACTTATCCTATCATAATTAATAATGAGTTAACCAATGAACAAGAAAGTAAATTGCTTGCTGAATTGTGTTTGTATAAAGATGTTATTGGTTACTCTATCGATGGTTTGAAAGGCATTCATCCCTCCATTTGTATGCATCAAATAAACATGGAGGATGATACTAAACCAACCATTGAACCGCCTAGATGTTTAAATCAAAATATGCTTGAGGTGGTTAAAAAGGAAATCTTTAAGTTGGTTGATGCCATTATCATTTATCCTATAATGGACAGCCCTTGGGTTAGTGCCATCAATGTGGTACCTAAGAAGGGGGGTTCAACAGTCATCAAGGGAGAAAATTATGAGTTGATACAAACATGTATTGTCACATGTTGGCGTATGTTTATTCACTACTGGCATTTGAACAAAGCGAACCGAAAGGACCATTTTCCGTTGTCATTTATCGATTTAATGCTTGAACGCCTTGTAAAACATTCTTATTTCTGTTACTTGGATGGGTATTCTAGGTATTTCCAGATTCCTATCTGCCCTCCCGACCAAGAGAAAACCACATTTACATGTACGTATGGAACTTATGCTTATCGTCACATGCCCTTTGGCCTTTGCAATGCTCCTGCGACATTCCAACGATGCATGATGGCTATTTTTTCTGATTTCATTAAAAACATAATGGAAGATTTTAGCATCTATGGAGATTCATTTGATCAATGTTTATGCAACATGTCATTAGTCTTAGCCCACTGTAAAGAGGTTAACCTAGTACTAAACTGGGAGAAGTACCATTTCATTATACAATCTGGTGTAGTATTAGGCCATGTTATATCTAACAAGGGTATTGAGGTTGACAGGGCCAAGGTGGAAGCTATTGATAAGATGTCCACTCCTTCTTCAGTCAAGGACATTCGTAGTTTTCTTGGTCATGTAGGATTTTATAGAAGATTCATTAAAGTCTTTTCCAAAATCACAAAGCCATTATGTTCCTTACTTGTAAAAGACATTGAATTCATATTTAATGATGACTACCACACCGCCTTCACCAAGCTCAACAAAGCCCTTATTTCTACACCAATCATTCAACCTCCTGACTGGAATGCCCCATTTGAATTGATGTGTGATGCAAGCGACTATGCAGTAGGGGCAATTCTGGGACAGCGAAAGGACAGGAAGCTTCATGCCATATACTATGCAAGCAAGACCTTAGATGAAGCACAAATCAATTACACAACCAGTGAGAAGGAGATGCTTACTATAGTGTACGCCTTTGACAAGTTCCAAAAGTAATTGGTAGGATCTAAGGTAATTGTGTATACCGATCATGCTGCCATAAAGTATTTGCTCAACAAGTAGGATGCAAAACCTCGACTCATCCGTTGGATACTACTTCTATAAGAGTTTGATCTTGAAATCCAAGATAAGAAGGGGATAGAGAATAGTGTTGTTGATCATCTTTCTAGATTGACTACAGATGCAGATGTTGGAGATTATTTGCCTATTGAAAAGCTTTATGCATTATCATCTACACAAGTGCCATGGTTTGCGGACATTGCAAACTTTATTGCTACAGGACAGCTGCCGTCGGGCTTGACATACCAATAAAAGAAGAAGTTCTTCCATGACGTAAAATTCTACTATTAGGATAACCCCTTGTTGTTCAAACATGGGAGTGATGGAATTATTCAAAGGTGTGTCGCTGAAGAAGAGATTGCTACCATTATTTCTAAATGCCATGCCTCTCCTTACGGAGGTCACTTTGGAGGAGAGAAGACTACAGCAAAGATCCTACATGCCAGTTTCTATTGGCCAACATTGTTTAAAGATGTTAATTTGTTTGTCAAAGTGTGTGATAAATGCCAAAGGACCAGAGGAATTTCTAGACGTGATGACATGCCTCTTAACTCTATCTTGGAGATGAAGGTATTTGATGTATGGGGAGTTGATTACATTAGATCATTACCATCTTCTTGTGTCTACCAATATATCCTTGTTGCATGTGAGTACGTATCTAAATGGGTTGAGGCCATCCCAACCCAAGCACCGGATGCAAAATCTGTTGTCAAGCTATTTCAAAAAATCATCTTCCCTCACTTTGGAGTTCCTAGAGTTGTAATCTCTGATGAAGTCACACACTTTGTTGAGAAACAATTCAACAACCTTATATCTAAGTATGGAGTCACTCATTAAGTCTCTACACCCTACGATCCTCAAACTTCCGGGAAAGTAGAGGTCTCCAACCGGCAGCAGAAAAGCATTCTAGAGAAGGCAATGTCTAGCTCAAGGAAAGATTGGGCACTGAAGATAGACGATGCACTATGGGCATACCAGACAGCTTATAAAACCATCATAGGCACAACTCCTTTCAAGCTGATATACTGTAAATCTTATCATCTTCCGCTGGACCTAGAACATCGTGCACTATGGGATATAAAGTTCTTAAATTTTGACATGAAGAAGGCTGGTGAAAAGTGACTACTGTAGCTACAAGAACTGGAAGAGATATGGTTTGATGCATATTAAAACACAAAGCTCTAAAAAGAAAGAACCAAGGTTTGGAATGACAAAAGAATAAGGAGGAAAGACTTCAAAGAAGGATACAAAGTGTTATTATTCAACTCAAGACTTAAGCTATTCCCTGGAAAACTAAAGTCAAAGTGGTCCGGTCCTTTTCTTGTATTGAAGATTTTTCCTTATGGAGCTGTCGAGCTACAAGGAAAAGATGGAGCTTTCAAAAAAAATGAGCAACGTTACAAGTTGTATACCTTGGGCGATGAAGTTCACAGGGGAGCCTCCTGATCCCTTCAAGATGCATGAATGACAAATTGAAGAGTCTTACTCTGGACTCTAAATGGAGGACCTCATGGGAGTTAAACCCACATTAGGATAGATTTCTTTTCAAATTAGTTGAGTCAAGAACACTCTTTAGTTTCGTAAATAAGCTTGTCATGGATGAATGTAATAATTTAGACAATTCTGTTGTCATATCTTTTATTATTTCTGTGCTGAGAAAAAGCTATTTTCTGCAAAAACTACAAAAGACACGACATGTCTTATTTAAGACACAGTGTGTCTCAACTTCTAGAAATACAGTAGATGAGTTATATCTCCAGGTACATGCCATGTATTTATTTGACACGCCATGTCACTGATCAACAGTTACAAAGTTCTCCTTGACCTAGAAAAATACACGGTGTGTTCTAATTTAAACACGACATGTCCCCAAGTAGAAAATGGAGGCATGCGAAATCTGGAACACATACACGACATGTTCTAATTTAGACATGGCGTGTTCCCAAGTAGAAAAGGAAGGATCAAGTATTTTTAAAAAGTACACTACGTGTCTTTATTTGAACACGTCTTGTAGTTATCAGTGAAAATGGGCATTTTGAATTTCTAGAAAGTCACACGATGTGTACTTTATTGCTCATGGCGTATCTTTTATTATAGAAAATGATTTCTGATAAGACACATGACGTGTCTTTATTTGCACACCCATGACTTTTCTCAAAAATACATGTTCTTAACCTAGTGCACGACTGCTCATCTCACTCACACTCTCATTTGAGTTGTGTGAGACTCCAAAGCTACCGTGTGCCCTAGCCATTTTCCTCCTTATTGTCGTGTGCCCTAGCACACCCGAGCGCCGCCGTCGTTCTATGTTCATCGGTTGTGTCTTCTTCGAGCTACATCCGTCGTCGTGTTCTTCTCTTGCTCACGGCGTGCCTCTTTCTTCAAGATCACGCCATTCTCACCTCCAAGAACCTCAACAGATCTGCCACTGCCATCGTGTTCCCTAGCACACAGAGGTTCTACCCACCGTCGAGCTCGAGCTGCCAATGTTTTCCTCTACATCTTGTCGTTGTCTTCTACCTCACGTTGCCATCATCTTCTCCGACAAGGACGTGAGCAAGGGATTCGCCATCCTCCTCTCCAAGCACCTTCATCGCACCAATAAGAAGTGCAACAGATCTCTCCAACTGCCGTCACCATCATTAAGTAGTGGATAGCAGCCACCACTATCAATTTCCCCCTTCTATCTTCCCAAAACAAATGTCGTCACACCTATATATTTCCACAGATCTCCAGGCACATGACATGTATTTCTCTACACATGGCGTGTACATTGCAGTTTCAGCTGAACTTCTGCCTCAGACACACGGCGTGTCTATCCTAGCACACGACGTGTGTTAGGCTGTCAGCAGAACAAATGGCTCCATTCAAGCAAACTAGCAACCTCAAGCACGACGCCAGTTCCTCCCAAGCTCCGGCATATGTCTCTACTACTCAATTTTAGGCCAGTCCTGAAGAAGACCTGACATACCAGTTCTTGATTGCACGGAGGGTACTTCTGACTCGATTTGCTTTCCAGAAGACAATGACTACTCTGGGCGTCAAAGATGAAGTCCTCATGCGCCTACAAGACTTGCGGTTGAGTTGCATCTGCCTGACAGTATCCAGTACTTACCCCCTGGTCTATGAGTTTTTGAGGATACTCACCACTGAACAAGACCCATAGAAGAAGCTGGAGCCCTATGGTATCATTTGTTTTAGGCTTTTGGGTCGTGCTTTCAAGCTCACATTTAGACATTTTTGTGAGTTGTTGGAGTGTCATTACGATGGAGCGATTAGTTACCCGCCGGTTTTTCATAGCGATGAGTTTTGGTTTGAAATATTTGATGAGGAACACCATGGCGAAGCAAGCCAGAGCATCCTCTATCCATAACCATATCGTCTGGTACGTTCTCCACCTTCTTAGTACTAGAGTGTTTGCCAAGAAGTAAACTCAGGGGGTTGTTGGGAAGTAAGATCTTTTCTTCTTATGGGGGATGATGTATGAACACCCGATTAATGCTGGTTTTTACATTCTTACATGTTTCCTGGACATTAAGAATATAAAGAAGAGGGACACTGGCGACATCATGTGTGGTGGTTTAATTACTCTGATTGCAAAAAAGCTCGATGTTGATTTGATAGGTTTAGAGGTAGCACTAGGTACAAACCTGGTAGACATCCAGTACCTTCTCTCTATAGGGTTGCTCTCGAAAGTTGCCAACAGTGACACCAAATTTTGGCAATTCTTCGATGATGATCAATACATTGGCATTCCAGATCCTGAGAATATCACTCTGGAGAACAAGGACAACTGGAAATGTGTGTTGAACGCTGATGAGGAAGGAGATGCTGCTGGAGCTACTGATGATACATGGGCGCCTCCTTGTACTACTTCTGCTCCACCACCTCCCTCCACCAGCACCCAGACGGAGTACTCCTAGGCGATGCCAGATGTTAGGAATTTGTATGGCTATGTGCAATAGCAGTTTGATCACATCGACAGCTGCCTGGATCAGATGGGCATGCAGTATACAGCGATGCACATCATTGTCCACCACATGGATTCATGGCACATCTCACAAGGCCACTACTCCATTCCACAACCGTATCATCCGTCGCCGCAGCAGCCAGAGTCCGCCCCGCAGCCCACTCTGATGGATGTTCCAGATGATGATCTTGTCAGTCAGTTCTTTCCTACTGACCACAGGGGCTCTGGCCCCTCTTATTGATTTTCACCCATGACATGTATCTGGTTGTTACCTTCATGAGCTCATTTTATGCAGTGAGGACACTATAGATTTCAAGCTTAGGGGGGTGCAACTGGCCCATAATGTAGTTTCTATTTCATTTGCTTTTGTCATTTGCTTTTGTTGGTCATGTTAGTCTTTTATTTCAGTCTTTTATTTTCATGTTCTGTATTTCCCTTCATGGCAAGTTTAGTATGAAATGAGGCTATTGTGATAGAATGAAATTTTGCACCTTGTATGCTTGAACTATCTTGTACCTTGTATTTCTTTTGGCCATATGAAAGAATTAGTAAAGAGCATGCATGAATCAAATGGAAAATGAAATTCCCCATGTACATGATCCTGGTTTGTAATTGTAGCTTGAACTCTCAATTTTCAAGTCTTTGATTGCTAAACACATGTAACGGTCTCAAATTTTAGTGAATAAACCAAAAGTACAATACTGTTCAGAATACGTGATACTCTTTCCAAACTTTTAGTGCATATACAACCAATTTTGCAGTGAAACATTTGCAAAATAATGAATGGAATCTTGTTAACTTAACTTTCTTGTTGACTCTCTTGTGTTGTGCAAAAATCTCTTTTATATTTTTCTCACTTTACCCCATAAAAGATGGCAAACAACCCACATATCAGGCTAGCCTAACGTGACTCCGATCCAGCAATGATGGTTAGGTGGTATGAAAATCAAAAGAGGGTAAAAATAACACCCCAACGGGCACTCCTAGTGTGTGTAAGCCTAAATTAGCAGCCAAGTGCCGGAATCCCAAAAATCAATTGTCATATCTTTTTGAGAAGAGCGCTCAACTAAGATTGTTAAAGTTAAATAAGATTTCATCATTTACATACATAATAGCTGAAAATTTTGTGTTGTACATCCACTAGTTGTTTGGCTTGATTATCCAAATCTTGTTTAGTGTTATATAGTTGATTGTTATGCTTAATTTGTGACCACCATTGTTGAACTAAAACTTCTCTATCTTGGATGTTTAAATTGAGATGATGGCTATGGATATAAACCTAATGTGCATGATTGGCTGAGTTTATTGCATATCTTCATTTCATTTAATCCATGCACGAGCTTGAATATTCCTTCATTTGGGTGGCTATGTTCTTTTTGCTTGAGGACAAGCAATGGTTCAAGCTTAGGGGGATTTGTTGTATGGTTTCCACATCAACTTTTCACATGATTTCACACACAAATTTAGTTCATTTTATTCTCATTTAGCCTCCATTCATATCATTCTTGCCACCTTTTTGTTATTTTGCTCATCACATGATGTGTATTGTAGGAATACTTCAAAATGATCAAATTGGAGATAGCCCAACTCAAATTCATCATTATCGAGACTTCTCCACACCTTGCAGACATTCAAAACTTTAATTATGTTGAAACAGTAATGCACATGACGTGTCTTAATTAAGACATGGCGTGTGCATTTCCAGACAGTCTAATAGTTCAGACACTGAAGAAAAGTACACAGCGTGTCCACGAAAGACACGACGTGTATTTGGTAATTCAGAAACGAGCTTTTCCTTTCTGGTAATGTACACAGTGAGTATTAATTCAAACACGTTGTGTGCTTATACTCAGAAACAACTTTCAGAGACAAGACACGTCGTGTGCCTGTTAGTTTCAGCAATTTTCAAATACGACTCCTTTCATTTTAAAACAAGAAACCACTCTATGGAGCAGTTATCTTTGGTCATTATTCAAAACTCTTTCATCCCAGACAAGGCTAGAGCAAAGAGGGCAATTTTGGAGGTGGAAGAAGGTGGTTTCTTGTTAAAGAACCCCATTCTTCTTCTTTTCTTCTCCAAGGTGCAGCAGAGCTTCTCCACTCCACAAATATTCTTGGGAGAGAGGTTTGTCTGGTTTCAAGAAGTTGTAGGAGTGAGATTTCATCCTCAAGTCGTAATTCTGCTTCGTTTGGGTTACACCTTAGGTTTTCTTAGCTTTTCCTTCTCTACATCATGTTGAATTCTGAAATTTCTGTGCATTTTCTGCTGTACACCATTATGGACAAGTAGTTTCCTTTTCGTGGGCATGGGAGAGTAGCTCCCATGTAATATCATGTATGGAACATGATAATTTTGTAATGAATGCTATGTTGCTTGTTTTTCCACCTTGTGAGAACCGATTTCTTCTTTTTTGCATGTATGGCTGACCACCTTATGTGTATATTTTATGCTCTTTTGCTTGATCTGAGAAGATAGGTAGGAGAGTAAGGTTGTACCCTCTTGCAAACTCCTTCTTTACCACGAGAGTGGAAATTATGGAGTTGAGGAATAGGTTTGTGATCCAAAATAAAATTCATACATGGGAATGTTGAATTAAGTTAGGATCATTGTACTTGCACCGAGAGGTGAAGTGCAACATACAACTCTCCTTTAAAACAAGTGCTTAGCATGTTTAAATTTCGTGCTCTTGTTCTATGCTATGATATGGGAATGAAATCCTAAGTCCAAGATACTTCCATATCTAAATTTTAATATCTTTTAGTATGCCTTTTACTATTTGCTTATTTCTAAAATTTTTAGATGAACAAACCAAATCACCTTTAAAATGGTCTAGATTGTTGAACCTTAGCACTGTTGTGTTTAATTGATTGCTAAAGCTCCTTGTGTTCTATCTTGACTATGACTACTTCTGTATACTTGCGGGAATTGGTTAGTTGAGTAAAAGATCTTTCTTAAGATTGAAACTCATTAGTATAATAGACCAACATATGTCGTGTACTCAAAGGGAAGACTCTATAAAAATAGTCATCCTCCTTCCCTGAGTGCTTAAAGTGTGGAAAGAAGGATCACTTCAAGGAAGATTGACCACAAGGCAAAAAGACCCATCATAACAAAAGAAGAGAATAGAAGTTCAAGAAGAAGGAAAATGTCACAAAAGCTCAAGTGATTCCTCCAACTCAAGCTCAAGTGAAGAATCAAGTGTAGGATCTAGCTCAAGCTCTAGTTATGTAGGAGAATGCCATTTTGTTCTTGTGGCATAAACAAGTAAAGACTAAAATGAGGAAAATTTAAACTCTTTGGATAAATAATATTTAATTGTTATTGTTGATGCTACTCGTGCCTCTCTTAAGTCTTCTAAAAAGAAAAATAAAAAAGCTTGCTAGAACTATTGATAATTTGCATGTAGAAATAGATGATTTTTTTTTGCTGAGAATAGCGTGCCTCTTTTCCATTTAAACCAAAATTAGAGTCCCGTGATTATAGAGTGCAACTACAGGGAAAAGAACAAGAAACAAGAAACAGAAAAACAAAAAGCTAGACAACTAAAAGATTCATGGTAACCTATCGGTACATCATATGGATATCTCTATTACATCTACTCCAAATAGCACGAGCCTCCCTTTCAACACCTACAAATAATATGTAATTTCTTTCACTCCAAATGTTGTAGATCAACATAGCAGCTACAACTCTCTCCTCCTTCTCCATCTTTAGAAGTTCATCATACAAGTACAATCTGGAACCATACTTCTCCATGAATCTTCCCCAAATTTCAAAAGCAAAGGAGCAATGAAAGAAAATATGATCCATGTTCTCGATGCACTGTCTACCAAAATTACATCTAGAGGCAAAACTATAACCAGTCCACTGTAGATAATCCACAATTGGTAATTTATTAAGGAAGGCTTTCAATAACACACATGAATATCTCCCAGGAATGCCCCTTCTCCAGATCCATTTACCCCAATTTGTTTTGGGGTATTTGCTTCTAAATGCTGATAAGGCTCGAGACCCAGATGGGCTAAATGTTGCATTCTTCAGAGCTAGCTGGGATGTTGTTGGTGAGGAATTTACCAAAGCTATACTTGGCTTCTATAATTATGGTAAGATGTTGAAGGGATGCAATGATACATTTATTACTTTAATTCCCAAGAAGCCTAGGGCAGACAACCTAGGCAATTTTAGGCCTATATCACTTTGTAATGTGATTTATAAAGTGATTACAAAAATCTTAGCAAATAGGCTAAAGGACATCCTTCCTTCTATCATTGATTTGAGTCATATTGCTTTTATTAAAGGGAGAACTATTAGTGATGCTATTCTTCTTGCCAATGATATCTTGATTTCATTTGGTTCTAGTCATGCAAAGTTGTGTATGAAGACAAACTTATCTAAGGCGTATGACACTGTAAGGCATGATTATATCCTCTTCTTGATGGAGAAGATGGGCTTTCCGATATGTTGTCTTCACTAGATTGAAGTTTGCTTTGATTCATCCTCTTTTCACGTCCTGGTGAATGGTTCTCCTACACAAACTTTCTATGCATCTAATGGTGTGAAGGAAGGGAACCCATTATCCCCTACCTTTATGTTATTGCGATGCAGGGTCTATCTTCCATTATAAATGCCTATGTGAAGAAAGGAAATTTGCTTCTTATTCAAGCTTCTACCAATATGGGTGTTTCACATTTAGTTTTTGTTGATGATCTTATTCTTTTCTCGAAGGCAGATGAGGTCAATGCAAAGGCTATGAATTCAATTCTTATGGACTTATGTAGGGTCTCTGGTCTGAAACTAAACACGAGCAAAAGCCAGCTATTTGTTAGTAAGAATGCCAATGTGAGTAGCATCCAAGGGCTCTTGAATATTCAAGTCTCCTCTCTGCCTGTGAAATACTTAGGGATCCCATTATTTATGGGTAGACTGACAAAAAACATGTGTGCTCCCATTATTGATAAGATTAAAATAAAGCTTGACTCCTAGAAAGGGAGAATTTTATCCTTTGTTGGCAGGGTTGATTTGGTCACTTTTACCCTTTGTAGCTATCACATCTTTTGGTCAATCTGCTTTTCGCCTTCCTAGTTTAGTTGTTGCTTCCATAGAGAAGATGATGAGAGACATTATTTGAAATGACTAAGATACAAAGAGACACATGTGCACTGTAACTTGGGAAAACATCTATAAAACTAAGAAGGTGGCTTGGGTGTGAGGAAGTTTGAATATTTGAGTAAAGATGGTATGCTTAAAATCTGTGGGATATAGTTAGTGATAAAGAATCCCTATTGGTAAAGTGGTCACATGAGAAGTATATTAAAGAAGACTCAATTTGGTCTGTTGGAAAAAACAGCAAAGCTTCATGGATGTGGAAGAAACTTCTCAATTACAAGAAGTTGTTATGTGATAATGTTGACTTTCACATTGGTGATGAAAGTAAATGGTTGTTGTGGTCGGATCCGTGGATGACTGATAAGAAGTGCCTTATTGATAAGGTGAATCCGCAATTGATTTTCAGACTGCGTAAAGGAGCTAAGTCTAAATTGAGCCTTTGTATTCAAGATAGTAGGTGGAAGTGTCTGAATTTTAGGGGGAGTGATGAGGTGCAGGATGCTCTTGATAGTTGTACTAAACCCAGTAATACTTGTGACTCTATTCAGTTCAATAGTGGAACTAGATTCAAGTTAAGGGATTGTTGGAAATTGATGATCTTGAACATGCTAACATTTTCTTGCTAGATGATAAAAATGCTTATCTTAGTCAAGTAGACTCTCTTAAACTTTGAAAATGCTAGTTTGCTTGATAAGATTAGATTTCT